>CM028674.1:46046201-47439534 GCA_016760335.1 Gastrodia elata | reverse complement strand
TAGGTTCATCCCACATGTCATGATAAGTCATTAATGCATGTTGATTCCTCAAGCTTTGTCTTTCATTTACTTAAAATTAAATGAATATTCCTTGGAAGTTCTCTGGATTCTTCTCTCCTTCCTGAAGTTTTTCTCTTAGGTCGCTAGTGCTGCCTTCCTTTTTCTTCTCCTTAGCAAAAATGGCTCTTCCACCCTTAGGGACTTCCTCTCTTCCACTATGCACCCCTCTTCTTTACTTAGTTATTTTTGAGCAAAATTGGGAACCCTCCTCTAGTTATGAGGAGTGATATTTATAGGAGAGGGGCTGCATTCATCCCACTTAAGATCCAAACCAGCATTTCCATTTGAAAATTCTGAGTAACGATGGCAAAAATCTCTATTGATGGTGAGGTGACCAATATCTTTATTTGTTTAGCTAATACATCACCTCATAAGCCTCCTTTTCAATTAAAAACATAGCAGCTACAGAGGGAATGATGGCTGGGACAATATGCTGGTTGGGGGTCTTGTCTCAGCCACAATAAATGCATCTACCAGAAAAAATTGCGGCGTGCAATGGCACAAGTAATTTTTGCTAAGCGTCCCGCTGCCGCACGCTACTGCGCCAGCATTTTGCAAATCATACAGTTGCATCGTGCTGTAGTGGGGGCACTTCCCAAAATGCACCGCTGCAACGTGTGGTAGTAGTTCATTTCGCAAAATGATACGCTGCAGCATGCTTCCACGTTCGCATTTCGCAAAGTCACTCGCTCCAGCACGCTACCGCGCCTGCAGTTTGCAAACGAACCCACTACAGCGCGCGATGGCGCCCACGGTTCGCAAATCGACCCGCTGCAGCGTGCGATCGTGCCCGCGGTTTGCAAACGGACCCGTTGCAGTGCGCGATCGTGCCTGCAGTTCGCAAATGGACCCGCTGCAATGCGCGTCAGCGCATGATTTTGCAAAATGTTCTGCTGCAGCGTGTTGTAGCGCGCTGCAGGGCGCGACAAAAGTTTCCTTTGAAAAAATTTGGAAATTTGCATAAATGTCTCAGAACTCCTTTGAATAAGCCATTTTCTTGAAAAGATAGACAAAATTTTATTTATGAGCAATTTAAAGATCAGAAATGAATGAAATTTTCCTTTATTTTAGATATAATTTATGGATTCATCAAATACCATAGGAATCCAATATATATATAATATCAGCATTTCCAGTATGCTAATCACATCACAATACTAAGTATAAGTAGTATATAGCAGAGTGCGAAAGCTTAAAGCCAACATCCAGAACATTCATCATAGAAATTGTATGAAAACATTCATCTCAGAAAAGAAAAAAAATACATCCAAAGTTATTACAAACATTTTACTGAAATGCTAAAATAAAACTAAGTACTGAACCAAAAATACTAAGTAGAAAGGTAGTAAAACTGGAGGAGAGTCCACTAGGGCTCCACTTGCCCCTCTTGAATCTCCTGGACGTCCTCCTGGCCTGGCTCAATGTACCGCTCAGGATCCAACAAATTGTCGGATCCCAAAAGTACCTCATGTTAGACAATACGTCTAACACATTGAAACTAATCTAACAGTTCTAATTATTCATTTAACATTTACATAATATAATTAAATCTGTAGAAATTCTGTAAATATGACTGAAAGCATAAAACTCTATAAACTGTGCAGAATTGAAGTAAAGTAAGGTAAAGTAAAGCTAAACTATAAACTGAATACTAAAAATAAACCAAAACAGTAAGGAATCTGAAACTAAGTGATTATTTTTAAAACCATATTGTATGTCACTGAAATTGTGCATCTGAATATGCCACAGTACTATATATTACTGATATGCAACCAAAATATCATTAAACTATTATGAGTAGTACGGTTCAATATATACATACATCCAGTTGGGAATACTATTTACTAATGATACTGATGCATCTTAAAATTCTCCAGTCAATGTATGCAATATTCCATAGCTCATAGATCATCACTGATACTTATACATCATACTGATACTCATACATCATGCTTATGATCATGCTCATACTTCTAAACTACATGAGATAAATCTGAAAATCCAGAAAATGCTTTGAAATCTGATGATGAATTCTATGTCTCTATTGTGCAGAATCCTGCTAAAAGGATTCTGACTCTTAAATTCTAGCTTGATAATTGGTTAATGTTGAGAGTTTACTTAATGATCATTAGATGGGATGATTGTACACATATAATTAGCATAGTTGTAAGAAAGGTAGTTCTTAGCACTTAGTTTGATTAAGCCACCTAACGAAGTGATCTTCGATAGGAGGCATCACCCGATGCAATTTGTATCTCAAGCTAAGTCATTAAGATGCCCAACTCACAATCACACTTAGTGTTCTAAAGAGGGGGACTCAGATTACTTAGTTTGTTTAAGCCACGCCTATTGAAGCGATCTTCGCTAGGAGGCATCACCCAATGGCGATTTGTATTTTAATCAAACTAAGGAATGAGTCCTTATTTATAACACTCTTAGGATCAATTGATTTACTCTGAGTGAGGTTATATCTGCCTAAACCCACAAGATAGCACAAAGATACATCTCACTTAGAGTGACTGAACCATTCCTGGATACTACTGAAATAATTCAGTACTATAGGTAAACCATACTACACAAATCAATGATCTGGGTTCAGACAACTCTATTTAATCACAAGGATTTATCAAATCTATTATTCCTTACTCTAAATTAGTGAGTCCTACATTAGGCTCCAAGGATGTGATCAAAGGATCACTCAATATGGGTTGCTACCACAAGGAATGAGTCCCAATTTAAGTACTTTCGGTGATCCCTACCACAAGGTATCAAGTTTAATTTCTAAAGTTATGAAGGGTCATCTAAGATTCCTACCTCAATAAGTTACAAAAGTTCTTCCTACCTCAATGTATCAATAATTAAGGCTTTTAACATTTCACGAACGATCTTAAAGCAAGACCCTTAAGATCTCACTTTTATACTTCTTAAGTAAACATTCAAGTTGTCAGATCAGATGATTGAAATTCATTTGATCCTTTTCTATTCTATAATTATGGGATAAAATCAAGGATATCATTAGAATTAGGTCATTTCATCAATCATTATAATTTTATTATTCATCTTATGCTAATAGTCTTATATAAGAGAAAATCAAGGATCTAAAGTTTAAATTCAGATGGTTCAATCACATATATTCAATATTAACCCTAGTAGTTCTAATTCAATGATTAAGATCAATAACAAATCATATGCATTATTGGAATCATGTCAGTTAAATAATCTTACAATCAAGTTGATTAATTACATGATTAAGATTTAGATCTTAATAAAGGCTAGTTAGGGTTTAACCCCTAACCTTCCTATCATTAAGACCAAAGGTTAATTTAAGGGTAAATGACAAATCAATATTTTATTAGTGTATTATTGATGGCAAATTTCAGATTTAGATTAAGTATCTTCTACTTAATCAAGTTATCAAGAATTCTTATGTTCAAGTGTAGTTTAATGTCATTAAGTGTACTTAAATGTCCAAATAATGTTTATAGTTCTCTAACATACATCCTAAAATTATAAAAGCACATAATAAAAAGGTAATTAATGTTAATCAAATCCTAAATCAAACTAAAGGAATTAGTACTTAATAACAAATCAAAAAGAGCAAGGTTTCATGCCATTTAGTGGTTGAGATATACCTATTCAATTCAAATACTTAAGATTCTATTACTTAGCATTTGGCATAAAGTACATTTAAGGTACATAGTGGGTTATGAGCACTTATTTAAAATGATGAAGGTCCAACTCTAATTTTCATATAAAATTTTATGCAATGTTCAATTTTAACTAAAACAGGTTAATATTTGATATAATTCAGTCCCACTAAGGTCCTAGGGACCTTAAAATACAAAAACAGTGAAGTTTTGGCCATTTCAGCCAAAACATGGCAGTTTCTAATTAATTCTAGGCAGTTTTGCAAGTTTGGGCACTGCAGCGCGCTACACCGCGCAGTAGCTCGCTGGAGCGCTTTTCGCACGGCAGAGCTGCGGACCGCTGTGGCCCGCTGCGGTGCGCTGCAGTGGTTCAATTTGCAAAAATTACTGTTCAATTAATTTATTTTGATATTTCCTAAAGTTTTTTCAAAAATTCTACTATAGCCCGCTGCAGTGCACTATGGCGCGCTGTAGCGGTCCATTTTGCGAAATACTGTTTAATTAGTCTAATGGCCATTTTCCTAAAGTTTTTTATGGAATACCGCTGCAGCGCGCTGTGGCGCACTGCAGCGGCCTATTTTGCAATTTCGAACGCCACAGCGCGCTGCGGTACCAGACGGCATTTTTCACCTGACAAAATATGTAAGGCCTATTTTCGAGCTCAATTACTCTCAATCCAGAATGTTCCATGAGCGGTGCCATATATCAATGGAAAGTTCTTTCTGATACCTTTCCATTGACACCAAAATGGCATAAATGGAGCATCTTAGCTATACAAAAAATATGAATAAAGGACAAGGTGTGCAGAATGTAAGAAAAACAAAGCATTAAATTTAATCTCTTTGAGAGCTGTAATGGCTTGCATACTTAAACATGGATGTCTATAGATGTAATAAGCATAATAGCAAGATAAACTAAACAATGAGAGGAGAAAAAGGGTACCTTAGACCTTGCAAGAGGAGGAGGAAGAATACTCTATCTTCTTCAAGACCTTGGAGAGGAGCTTCCTCTTTCAGCACAAGGAGGAGGTGGCAAAGAGGGAGGGGAGCTTTAGCTCTTACAGCCAAAATGAAGGAGGGGTTGTGTTTCTTTTTAAAGGAGAAGATGAGGGGAGGCTCCATCATGGCTAGAGGGCTAGGTGAGGGAAGAGGCATGGGAGGAACAGAATGGGAGGGATGGCTAGCCAATTTTGTGAGGATGGCCAGCCAAAAAGTGCAAAGGAGGAAAGAGAAGGTAAATGCAATTTAGGAATAATTAATTATTATTCCTAATATATTTTTCTTAATTTATTAAAAATTCAGATTAATTAAATGTGTTCCGAAAAATCCCAAAATTTCACCCCTAGCTAATTTGGGGGTGAAGAATCCAATTGCGAAGTCGAAATTTGATTCTGACGATTATTTAGTTATGCCATTTTTCGGTGCATTTAATTTTATTAAAATATTCGCGAAAATTCGACGACTTCCAAACACGTCCAAATCATCACCCCTAGCTAATTTGGGGGTGACGATCGCAACGGCGAAGTCAGATTTCGATTTGGAGGTCAAAATAAATACCTCAATTTTCTAATTAATTAAATATTAAAATAATCCAAAATATTGGATTTAGCTCTTAATTGCTCCGACCCTTCAGGGTTTGGTTCTAATAACTAGATGAACTCAACATAATTATATTTGAGATATGATTATACTTAAATTAAGCTAGGTAATAACCTTGGGTTGTTACACTACTACAACAATCAAATGTTAAATTCAGTCATAAGAGTTCTCACTAACCTTCATTTTCTATGTTGATGAATCTTTCTAGGTTTACTAAGAACTAGATTAGTAAGTATTTTCCTAGGTTTCTCTTTAGCTAAAATCATACTCTAAGATGTTATCAAGGCTCAATCTAGGTTTAGGTTTACTATCCTAGGGCTTAGGAGATTAAAAATATGAAATTTCCAAAACATACAGATCATTCATTAAGAAATTTAAGTGCAAAAAATACATGTTCTCCAATTGATGTCTAAATGAAGTAAAATAAGCAAATATGTGAACCTTATAACATAAGGATTAAAACAACATTAAGTATGCTCAATTTGGACATCAGTTGTCTTAATTATAGTTTAATTACTCCTAATGGCAATTAAAAAGTGATTAGCAAAATTAAAAGTCCAAACCAAAATTAAATTACATATTAAGGACTTTGAGATCCCATTAAGGGAAATATAGTGTCCTGTTATTTCAAACACTTCGCTAAACTTGTGGTAGCTGCTCGTATCCAAGAACATTTCCAATTTTAGATGAACAAGAAATAGAAGGCTCATTTCGTTCCTGCTAGAAAGGAAGCCTTCCATCTTAAGGCTAAGCAACCACTAGTAGCTACTTCATAATGCAACCACCCTCACCCTTATGGTAAATGTTATCATCAAAGAAATGTTTGTTATACTAGTGGCAGACAAGGCTACTAATACTATAGATACACATTTGAGAAGAAAATTGATAGGGGTTGTCATCACACGCTATGAAAGAGATCAAATCTTTTTTTCTCAACCCTTGAACAGTCAAGCCTCTACACTTGCAGCCATGCCACCACCTGCTTCTATTCCAGCACTAAGGAAAGTACCTACTCCTGCTCCTACCCAAATTCACCAGGGTTGAGCAAACCAGAATCACCAACCCTCTGCTCCTGCTAGAGTATATATGCTTACTACTTGAAGATAATAAAGTTATCAAGTATGTTTTAATTTTAGTTCATTTTTACTTCTTGTTATTTCTTCCTGTTATCACAATTAATATTTTAAAACAATACAATAGGCACATTAGATGTTAATGGAAAAACCTACAATGCCTTTTTTGATACTAGAGCAAGTCACTCATTCGTATCTAAAAATTGGGCAAAATCTTTAAAGCTACCTTACTATTTATTTGCTAAATCTTTAAGCATAGAGCTACTTTCAGGAGCCTGTATGCAAGCTCATCGATTCTGTGATTTAGTTATACCCATCAGTGGACAAAATTTAGAAGCCAAGCAAATTTTGATGTGCTACTAGCGATGAACTGGTTAAGAAAGCATGGTGCCACTATAAACTACCAAAAGAAGAAGATCACTTTAGGCAATGGAAGTCAAGCTATTCATGAAAGTATGTGGTGCGTACCTAGTGTCTAGGTTGGGTGAAAATAAGAAATATATTCCTATCAACAAAAATCACATAGTTAAAGAATTCAACAACATTTTTCCCGATGACCTACCAGTTCTTCTTCCAGTTAAAGTTCCTTATCAGCTGGAACCTAAGGAACTGTAGGAACTAAATAAGCAACTTTAGAAATTGCTAGAGAAAGATTTCATTAGTCTAAGCATGTCTCCTTAGGGAGCACAAGTTCTCTTCATTAAAAATAATGATGGTTATATGCATATGTGCATATACTATCGTGAGCTAAATGAGCTGACAATCATGAATATATATCTATTACCTTGGATTAATGATCTATTCAATCAATTGGCTAGAGCCAAAGAGTTCTCCAAGAATTATTTGCAATTTGGTTATCATCAGCTGCGAGTCATAGAAGAAGATTGAGAGAAGACTACATTTAGGACTCGATATGGATATTTTTATTTCTTAGTGATATCCTTTGGTCTGACAAATGCATTGTCCATCTTCATGGACCTAATGCAATGCGGACCAAAGTCCTTCTAAGATAAATTTGTAATTATATTTATTGACGATATTTTTATCTTTTTAAGATTGAAGTGGAGCACCAAAACCACTTGAGAACTATGTTAGAAGAACTGTGCAAACATCAGGTCTACACTAAATATTCCAAGTGTTAGTTCTGGCTTGATTATGTGGCATTTTTGGGTCATGTTGTCGATGCCCAAGGAATCCAAGTTAATTAATGGAAACTCAGTGATGTACAAGTTTCTAAAAAGATTTTCACAGATCGCTTCTCCTTTAGAAATATTAACCCAAAAAATTATTTCTTTCGAATGGGCTTTTGAATGCAAAAAAGATTTTTTAAAGCTTAAATAGGCTCTTACTTATGCCCCATTTTAAGCTTACCCAAAGAAGGTATGGATTTTCAAATCTTCACTGATGCTTCAGGATCTAGCTTGGGATGTGTATTAACGTAAGAAAAAGAAAATCATCGCATATGATTCTCATCAACTGAAGCTGAATGAAAGAAATTATCCAGTCCATGATCTTAACTTGCTAGTGTACTGTTCACTTTGAAAATATGGCAACACTACCTATATGGAGTTAAGTGAGAAATTTTTACCTATCACCAAAGCTGAAAGTACATTTTCATTGAGCATGAATTGAACTACCATCAAAGAAAATGTCTTGAACTTATTAGCAATTACAACCTGAATATTCAATATCATCTTGGTAAAGCGAACGTAGTACTAGGTGTACTGAGCCATTACTCTATTCTCTGTTTGATGATTACTGAAAGCCCATTAGCAGATGAATTTCTTAAATTGAGTATAAAACATCTACATGGAAAATGCTGAATTCATTAATAGAAATGAGTTTAGTCAAATGAACCATCCTTAAAGATGTCTCCATCACACAAATAAAAGATGAAGACTACATGAAATTCAAAGTGAATATCAAAAGCAGTCAACACATTGACCTACAGTTGCAAGGAAGTACTATCAACTAAAGGAATCATCTATGGATTTGCAAATCGATGCACCAGGAAATTCTTGTTAAAGATCACAATTTTTGTTATAGGATTCAGCCTAGTAGTGCCAAAATGTATAAGCACTAGAAGCAATCCTTTTGGGGGCATAAATAAAGAAAAGTGTGGCAGAGTTCATTGTTAAATGCTATGAATGTAATCGGGTCAAGGCTGAAGATCAAAGGCTAGAAGGATTACTGCATCCATTTGAAATCCTATAATGGAAGTGGTTCGAAATATCAATGGGCTTTGTTATGGGATTACCTAAATCAAGATCTACAGCTGATGCAATCTAGATTTTAATTGACAGACTGATCAAGTCAGCTCATTTTATTTCGATTCAATCAATCGATTTAGAGGAGAGATTAGCAAGGAAATGTATCAAAAAAATTGTCAAACTCCATGGAATTCCAAAGGCAGTCATATTCTATCGAGATAGCATGTTCATATCTAAGTTCTAGAAAATTATGCATTAATAACTAGTAAAGTTACCTTGTCCATAAGCACTACTTTTCACCTCAAACCAATGGATAAATAGAAAGGGTTAACCAAGTCCTTGAAGATCTCTTACATCCCTGCATTCTAGATTTTGGAGGTTTCTGGGCATACCATATTCTGCTTGTGGAGTTTGCTTATAATAATATGCATCAAGCAAGTATTGGCATATCCTAGTTTGAAGCTCTATTTGGAAGAAGAGGCAGCACTTCACATGCCTGGTTTAAAATAGGAAGCGTCCAATTTTTTAGGTCTGAATTAGTCAAAAGGACCAACAAGAAAGTGCAACTCATTCAATAAAGGATTAGTGCGACTCAATATTTTCAAAGTAAATACCATGATGTCGTGCATCATTTTATGGAGTTCAAGGTTGGTGACTTTTTGAGTCTAAAAGTTAGCCCAATGAAGGGTGTGTTCAGATTTGGCGTAGATGGAAAACTCAGCTCCCGCTACATTGGGACTTTTAAAATTTCTACGAAGGTAGTATCTTCAACCTATAAGTTAAAACTCTCAGATGACTTCTCAGCAATTCATAATATATTCCATGTATCATTATTAAGAAGATTTCTTCAAAATTATTCTCATCTAATTCAACTCCTAGAAGTATCTCTTCGGCCTGATCTTTCATATGTGGAAGAACCACTTAAAATCTTAACTCATGATTAGAGGAAATTTAGAAGCTGCTCTATTCCTATAATAAAAGTGCAATGGAAGAATCATAGCCTTAAAAAATCTACCTGGGAAAAAGAGATTGATATGTGTCAAAAATATCCAAAGCTATTCAAGAATCCAAATACCTTTATAATATTTCATATCTATAGTTTTGCAATTTCCTATCCTTCTTAATTATGACATCGAGGACAATATTGTTCTTATGTAGGGGAGTTAGTAATAATCCTAGGTTGTTACCATTTCTAATTTGTGCTTAATTAGATCTTAAATAATGTGCCATTATGTTCTTAAATTCATAGGGATCTAACTCTAAAAATTTGAGATTCATCGGATTCTGTTTGGAATAATTGACTAATAGATCAATTTAGTGGTCTTGATAATTAGTTAAATTATATTGATTTCCAAATTAAACTATGATTGCATTTTTAAATTTTTCACCCCCAAATTAGTTAGGGGTGAAATTATGAACATTTTTAAAAGTCACTTTGTAATAATTCAAGGCCATTAACAAGTCGATTAGACCTAAACCTAATTAAATTAAGACAAACTTAAAGATCCAATTTTAAGTAGATTAAAATTTAAATAAAAATATACTTAGATAAAGCGTATTGAGGGGATCCTACTGCAAAAATTTGAGCGCAATTGGGATCTCGGATCGTCCTAAGTTAATTCGTAAATTTTTAACTTCAAATATTGATAGTAAATAAAATATAAATCGGAATTTACAAATTTTTGTAGTTTTAAGTTAAACTTCAAATGTGAATACTATGTTTCAAGTTTCACAAATTTTCAAGTTACGGGTTGATCGTAGAGAATTTTTAAAATGTTTTTCTCTTTAAAATTAATATGAATAAAATATTCATCCAAATTTAATAATATTTTGATGTGTACGTTCGTCACATATAGATGCTCAAAATGGTTCAAAGTTCATAGATTTTGTAGTTCAATCGACAATCAATTAAAGCTTGAAAGTTACTAGCAAATTGTGGTCACTCGATCACAATCCAAAGCTCCTAAATGATTTGGGCTGCATTTATAATACCCCACTTTCCCTAAGTTGGAAACCTAATTCTTCCCTCTTATTATTTTTCACAGCTGACTCTCTCTATTCTCCCTGTCGAGCGATGCAAGGTATTGCAATGTGGCTTTCCCTCTCCCTCCATCCTTTGATCAAGGGTGTTGATGTCCTTACTTCCTACTTTAAGGCTTCCACAACTCTTTCCTCTTTTGGTGGAATGCTTTGAGTTGCAGAACGTTGATCTCTTCCATCTGAAGAATCAAGACGTTGAACTCTCCGTGCCCACCTCTTTTTCATAGCTTGGCTACCCTCTTTGCTCTTAAGTGCTGATCCATCCTCCACTTCCCAATCCTTCTCAGTCATGACAACAAGGAGTCACCGAACCTTCTTCCTCTTCACTCGAATGGAGACAGTCCATTGTGATAATATTGCTCAAGGCAACATTAAATCTCACAGTCCATCTTAAGCTCAGCTCGGTGCGATCAACCATAAGGAATGTAAGAACATTCCATTTTCCTTCCTTTTCATCACCAATTCCTATAATACTTCTACCTATTGTGTCAACCCTATGTCGACACCATCAAGATACCTAAAGAGAACGTAGTAGCAACTGTCACGTCATGTATTTTCTGTTTGATGATTGCTGAAAACCCATTAGCAGATGAATTTCTTAAACTAAGTATAGAACATCTACATAGTGAAATGCTGAATTCATTAATAGAAATAAGCTCAATCAAACCAACCATCCTCAGAGAGGTCTCCATCTCGCAAATAAAAGATGAAGACTACCTGAAATTTAAAGTCGATAACAAAAGCAGTCACCACATCAACCTACAATTATGAGGAAGTGCTATCTACCAAGGGAATCATCAATGGATTTGCAAATCAATGCACCAAGAAATTCTTATCGAAGGTCACAATTCCAGTTATAGAGTTCATCCTAGTAGTGCCAAAATGTATCAGCACTTGAAGCATTTTTTGGTGGTCTGTAATGAAGAAAAGTGTGGTAGATTTCATTACAAAATGCTATGAATGTAATCGAGTTAAGGCCAAAGATCAAAGGCTTGGAGGATTACAGCATCCATTTGAGATCCTAAAATGGAAGTGGTTCGACATATCAATGGACTTTATTATGGGATTACCTAAATAAATATCTGTAGCTAATGCAATCTAGGTTGTAGTCGACCGGCTAACCAAGTCAGCTCATTTTATTTCGATTCAATATATCTATTTAGAGGAGAGATTAGCAAAGAAACATATAAGAAAAAATGTCAAACTCCATGGAACTCCAAAGGCAATCGTATTCTATCGAGATAGCATGTTCATATCTAAGTTCTAAAAAGCAGTGCATTAATAACTATAAACCACCTTGCCCATGAGCACTACTTTTCACCCTCAGACCAATGGATAAATAGAAAGAGTTAACCAAGTCCTTAAAGATCTCTTAAACTCTGCATTCTAGATTTTGGAGGTTTCTAGGAATACCCTATTCTGCTTGTGGATTTTGCTTATAATAATAGACATCAAGTAAGTATTGGCATGTCCCTGTTTGAAGCTCTATTAAAAAGACGAGGCAGCACTTCATGTAATAACCCAAGTTATTACCTTAGTCAATTAGGACTAATCTTAGTCTAAAATATTGATCCTAAGTATTAATCAAGCTATTAGGGGTCATCCATTAAGACCTAGTCCAAATTATGAGTCAAATGGATTGAATCATAATTCTTAAAAAATCTAAAAACCCTAGAATTTGACCTATCTAAATATACCTCTGATTAGAAAACGCACTTCGCCATTGTGCTCATTGCCCCCAAATTATCTAGGGGTGATATTTTCGTGTCAATTGGAAGTCGTCAAAATTTTGTCGAATATTATAATAATATTTAAATACCCCAAAAATTAGGAAATTAAAATACTTATCGGATCAAAAATCTGATCCCGCTGTTGTGTTTCTCACCTCTCAATTAGTTAGGGGTAAATATTTGGAAAATTTTTGGACTAATTTATTAATTAGATTTAATGAGAATTTAATTAATTAATTATATTATATTATTTAGATTAATTTTTATTTTTTTTTTTTAATTTTCGCAAAACGGCACCGTCCGCATTTTCCCTCATGTCGTTCCCCGCGCCTGACACCATCTCCATTCCCCGTTAGTCGATCGCGCGATCCGAGCTGTTCAATCGCGCCATCTGAGTCGTTCGATCGCGCGATCCGAGCTGTTCGATCGCACGATCTAAGTCGTTCGATCAAGACGATCGAACCGCTCCCATGACTCCCCCTTCCTCATCTTCTCCGTCGATTCCAAGCCACTCTCCGCTGCTAGCCGCGTCAATCTGGCGCCTCCATGGCCTCGAGGTCACCGTCAGGGGACCATTAAGGTCTAGCCATTGTCCAGACTCGCTCACTTCGCGATCAAGAGCTCGGGCCACCGACTGAAAGCGCTAAGCCCCTTCGTAGTCGTTCATCAGGTACACCTTCATTCCCCTTTTTCTTCAATCAAAAATTGTAATGTATCCATTCGAATCATATTTCATGCCTTAGAATAGGTCGTGAAAGGAGTCGATCGATCGAAACATATTTCGATCGATCCAATTTCCCAAAAGTGATACAGTAGATACCGTTAGGCATGCCCATCGCTGAACCCTCGAGCTAGGGTTCGCCCGTGCTGCCACCCTAGTGTGCCTCTGTCATCGTTCCAGCCGTGGATAGGTAGAGGAGGTCAAGCCCTTCTCGGGGCATGTGGGCAGATGCCATGCACCGCTGGAAGGGCTGGCATTTTCCGTGCCCTAGCATTTCCCCCTTGGCATGCCAATAGGAGGGAGAACCCATTCGGGCCAGGCCGGGTTGACCCGTGCCAACCCGCTTTCACTGCGGACTCATCCGCGTGCGAGTGGGGCCCGCGTTCCACACGGCACATCCCAATTCAACTCCTAGAAGTATCTCTCCGGCCTGATCTTTCTTATGTGGAAGAACTAATTAAATATTAACTCATGATTAGAGGAAATTCAGAAGCTGCTCTATTACTATAATAAAACTGCATTAGAAGAATCGTAGCCTTAAGGAATCTACCTAGGAAAAAGAGGCTGATATGTGTCAGAAATATCCAAAGCTATTCAATCCATGTACCTTTATATTATTTCCTGTTTGTAATTCAACAACTTCATACCCTTCTTAAATATTATGTCGAGGATGATATCATTATTAAGTGGAGGAGTTAATAACAATCCTGGGTTGTTACCATGCCTAATTTATTCTTAATTAGAGCTTAAACAATATGCCATTAAGTTCTAAAATTCATTGGGATCTAACTCTAAGAATTTGAGAATCATCGGATTCTATTTGGAGCAATTGACTAATAGGTAAATTTACTGGCCTAGAAAATTAGTTTAATTAATTTAATATCTAAATTAAATTATGATTGCATTTTTAAATTTCTCACCCCCAAATTGTTAGGGGTGAAATTTTGGAAATTTTAGGAAGTCACTTTGTAATAACTCAAGGTTATTAATAAGTCGATTAGACCTAGACCTAATTAAATTAAGACAAAATTCAATATCCAATTTTAAGTTGAATAAAAATTAAATAAAAGTATACTTAGATAAAGTGTATTGAGGGGATCCCACTGCAAAATTTTCAGCGCAATTGGGATCTCGGATCGTCCTATGTTAATTCGCAAATTTTTAACTTCAAATATTGATAGTAATTATAATATAAATAGAAATTTAGAAATTTTTGTAGTTTTAAGTCAAGCTTCAAATGAGAATGCTATGTTTCAAGTTTCACAAATTTTTGAGTTACGGGTTGATCGTAGAGAATTTTCAAAGTTTTTCAATTTAAAATTAATATAAATAAAATATTCCACCAAATTTAATAATATTTTTATGTGTGCGTTCGTCACATATAGATGCTCAAAACAATCCAAGGTTTGTAATATTTGGAGTTCAATCGGCAATCGATCAAAGCTTGAAAGTTTTTAGAGAATTGTGGTCACTCGATCGCAATCTAAAGCTCCTAAATGATTTGGGCTGCTTTTATAATACAGCACTTTACCCTAAGTTGTAAGCCTAATTCTTCCCCTCTTATTTTTTTTTCTCAGCCGACTATTTCTATTCTCCCTATCGAGCGATGCAAGGTATTGCCGTGTGGCTCTCCCTCTCCCTCCATCCTCTAATCGAGGGTGTTGAAGTCCCTACTTCCTACTTCAAAGCTCCCACAACTCCTTCCTCTTTTGGTAGAATGCTTTGAGTTGCAGACCATTGATCTCTTCCATTTGATGAATGAAGATGTCGATCTTTTCCATAGCTTGGCCAAGACTTTCCACCTGGTCGAGCTCTACCTCCTCTAACCTTGAGCTGAGTTGCTACCCTCTTTGCACTTAAGTGCTAATCCATCATTCACTTCCCAATCCTCCTCAGTCAGGAAAACAAAGAGTCACTGAACCTTCTTCCTGCTCACTCGAATCTAGACAGTCCATTGTGAGAATATTGCTTAAGGTGACATTAATTCTCATAGTCTAGTTTAAGCTCATCTTAATGTGAGCAATCATAAGGAATGTAAGAACATTCCATTTGCCTTCCTTTTCATCACCGATTCCTACAATACTTCTACCTCTTGTGTCAACTTTACGTCGACACTATCAATATACCTAAAGCGAACGTAGTAGCAGTTGTCCTGAGCCGTCATGTTATTCTTTGTTAGATGATTACTGAAAGCCCATTAGCAGATGAATTTCTTAAACTGAGTATATAACATCTGCGTGGTGAAATGCTGAATTCATTAATAGAAATAATTTCAGTCAAACCAACCATCTTCAGAGATGTCTCCATCTCGCAAATAAAAGATGAAGAATACCTTAAATTCAAAGTTGATATCAAAAGCAGTCACCACATCGACCTACAATTGCGAGGAAGTACTATTTACCAAGGGAATCATTTATGGATTTGCAAATCGATGCACCAAGAAATTCTTATCGAAGGTCACAATTCCAATTATAGAATTCATCCTAATAGTTCCAAAATGTATCAACATTTGAAGCATTCCTTTTGGTGGACTGTAATGAAGAAAAGTGCAGCATAGTACATTGCAAAATGCTATGAATGTAATTGGGTTAAGGCCGAAGATCAAAAAAGACTTGGAGGATTTTTTGCATCCGTTTGAAATCCAAGAATAGAAGTGGTTCAAAATATCAATGGGCTTTATTATGGGATTACCTAAACCAAGATCTGTAGCTGATGCAATCTAGGTTGTAGTTGACAAACTAACCAAGTCATCTCATTTTACTTCGATTGAATAAATCAATTCAGAGGAGGGATTAGTAAAGAAATATATCAAAAAAATTATTAGACTCCATGGAATTCCAAAGGCAATTGTATTCTATCGAGATAGCATGTTCATATCTATGTTCTAGAAAGTTGTGCATTAATAATCGGGAACTACATTGTCCATGAGCACAACTTTTCACCCTCAGACGAATGGATAAATAGAAAGGGTTAGCCAAATCTTAGAAGATCTCTTGCATCTCTGCATTCTAGATTTTGGAGATTTTTGGGATACTGCATTCTGCTTGTAAATCTTATTTATAATAATAAGCATCAAGCAAGTATTAAAATGTCCCTGTATGAAGCTCTATTTCGAAGAACAGGCATCACTTCACTTGCTTGATTAAGGATAGGAAGCATCCAAGTTTTAAGGTCTGAATTAGTCGAAGAGACCAATAAGAAAGTGCACCTCATTCAATAAAGGATTCGTGTGACTCAAGATTGTCAAAGTAAATACCATGATGTCATGCACCATCTTATGGATTTCAAGGTTGGTGACTTTACGAATCTAATAGTTAGCCCAATGAAGGGTGCGTTCAGATTTGGCGTAGATGGGAAACTTAGCTCCTGTTACATTGGGACTTTCAAAATTTCAACGAAGGTAGTATCTTCAGCCTATAAGTTAAAACTCCCTGATGACATCTCTGTAGTTCACAACATATTCCATGTATCATCATTGAGAAAGTTTCTTCAAAATTCTTCTCATCTAATTCAACTCCTAGAAGTATCTCTTCGGCCTGATCTTTCTTATGTGGACGAACCAATTAAAATCTTAACTTGTCATCAGAGGCAATCAGAAGCTGCTCTATTCCTATAATAACAGTGCATTGGAAGAATCATAGTCTTAAAGAATCTACCTGGGGAAAAGAGATTGATATGTGTCAAAAATATCCAAAGCTATTCAAGAATCCAGGTACCTTTATATTATTTCATGTCGTAATTCTGTAGATTCTTACCCTTCTTAAGTATGATGTCAAGGATGACATCGTTCTTAAGCAGGGGAGTCAGTAACAACCATGGGTTGTTACCATGCCTAATTTGTGCTTAATTAGATCTTAAACAATGTGCCATTTAATTCTAAAATTAATTGGGATCTAACTCTAAAAATTTGAGATTCATCGAATTCTGTTTGGAGCAATTAATTAATTGATAAAGTGGCCTAGAAAATTAGTTAAATTAATTTGATTTCTAAATTAAATTATGAATCTATTTTTAAATTTCTCACCCCTAAATTAGTTATGATTGAAATTTTGGAAATATATTGAAGTCACTTTGTAATAACTCAAGGTTATTTACAAGTTGATTAGACCTAAGCCAAATTAAATTAAGACAAAATTAAAGATCCAATTTTAAGTTGATTAAAAATTAAATGAAAATATACTCAGACAAAGAGTATTGAGGGGATCCTACTGTATAAATTTGAGCGCAATTAACATCTTGGATCATCCTAATTTAATTCATGAATTTTTAACTTTAAATATTGATACTAAATAAAATATAAATCGAAATTTTGAAGTTTTTGTAGTTTTAAGTCCAGCATCAAATGAGAATGCTATGTTCAAGTTTCGCTAATTTTCAAATTACGGGTTAATCATAGTGAATTTTCAAGTTTTTCACTTTAAAGTTAATATAAATTAAATATTCATCCAAATTTGATAATTTTTCGAGGTGTGTGTTTGTCACATATAGATGCTCAAAACGGTCCAAAGTTTGTAATTTTTGGAGTTCAATTGGTAATCAATCAAAGCTTGAAAGTTTCTAGTGAATTATGGTCACTCGATCACAATCCAAAGCTCCTAAATGATTTGGGCTGCTTTTATATTTCCCCACTTTACCCTAAGACAGAAACCTAATTCTTCCCCTCTTATTTTTTTTTCTCAGTCGACTCTCTTTATTCTCCTTGTCGAGCAATGCAAGGTATTTCCATGTGGCTCTCCCTCTCCCTCCATCCTCCGATCGAGGGTGTTAAAGTCCCTACTTTCTCCTTCAAAGCTTCCACATCTCCTTCCTCTTTTGGTGGAATGCTTCAAGTTACAAACTGTTGATCACTTTCATCTGATGAATAAAACGTCGAACTCTCCATGCCCACCTCTTTCGCATAGCTTGGCTGAAACTTTCCACCTGGTCGAGCTCTACCTACTCTAGCCTTGAGCTCAGTTACAACCCTATTTGTTCATAAGTGCTGATCCAACCTCCACTTCCTCATCCTCCTCAGTCAGGACAACAACGAGCCACCGAACCTTCTTCTTGTTCACTTGAATGTAGACAGTCTATTGTGAGAATATTGCTTAAGGTGACATTAAATCTCAGAGTCCAGCTTAAGGTCATCTTGTTGTGATCAAGCATAAGGAATGTAAGAACATTCCATTTGCCTTCCTCTTCATCACTGACTCCTGCAATACTTCTACCTCTTATGTCAACTCTAAGTTGACACCGTCAAGATACCAAAAGGTACTCATCTAAATCTTACGGATCAGCTTTATCTATCTCTTTGATTATATTTCATCAAAATTATGTTGTTTATGCCTAAGATTTGAGAAAGTTCTTATAAATTGTTGTCACATTAGATCTGCATAGGAATTTTATATATTATGAATGTTAGGATACCTATGCTTACATGCAGCCTCCTTACCATGATTAATCTATTATTATACCTATGCATGCAGTCTCATTAAGATTGTTAGGATACATGTGCTTTCATGCAGCCTCATTGCCATGATTTATCTATCGACATGCATATGCATGCAGTCTCATTATGAATGTTAGGATTCCTATACTTGCATGTAGCCTCATTGCCATGACTTATCTATCATCATACCTATACATGCAGCCTCTTTATGGAATATATGCTTGCACATCTTCTGGAATAACTAGTCAATAATTTAGGTTACTATCCTTAAAATCTACATGAATCACATTATTAATTATTGGAGCATGACTAAATGCATGTCTTACAATTAGGGGTTAAATAGCACTTTGGATCTACATTTATTTGCTTGTATTATATCAATTTATTGTATAGTTCAATTTGGGTTATGCATCACTCATGATCTTAGTCATGGAAGTTTGAGATATTTTAGTAATGGATTGCTTCTATTTCATATTGTATGTAAGAATTCTTTCCTAATTATTGATAATAATTTCCTTTATTGTCATAGAATTGAGGTTTATTACTTTCATTAGTATGCTATTTGCCATCCTTATCGATCCATATGCATGCAGCCCTCTTTATCTTATTAATCATGTAAGAATTGGTTATGTTAGTAGTATGCTTTGATGTCTCTTATGATAATTAGTTCATACAAATTGAGGATTTTTAAGTCTTTATATTTAATCTCTTACTGATCTTAGTATGGCAAGCTGAAATGATTCATTAATCCACTACATTAATTCTTACTTGTCATTTCTCATTTTAATTATCATGAGTATTTGCACAAATGTTGTAGCTTCGTATTGGGTTTGATTTGATCTCCATCAATATGTAAATAATTATACTTAATGTGTATCCATAAATCCTTATAAGAATGGTGGTTGTTACTCTTATGAGGCTATTTCATATGTTATTATGGATCCCTCATTAGCATGCTATATTTCAAACTTCTACCTTGAGATATTGAGTAATTTGAGTAAGATTCATAAAGTCTAGAATGTTAATAAGGAAATCAACACTTATCAAGGTATTTATATGTTATTGCATCTTGCCCAATAATGTAAGTGCTGTGAATGTTGCCTCATTTCAACCAGCCAATAAGCGGCAAATTCAAATTGTTCATGCAAAGTACGTTAAGTACTTACAACTTTATTTAGTTATGCATTTACTTAATTATGATATTTTTTTGAGCTGTAGATCCTAGCAACCTTACTAATTGATTGTTATTTGAAAACCATGATATCAGGACATAACAGCTCCTTGCTAAGTAGTATTATAACTTTACATAAAATTTATAAATTTGCAAACTTGAATTAAAATTTATATTTTAATGAGTAATTTTGTTAATTACTCTTGCATTTAAGCAAGTATTGTTTAATTATTAATAGGACCAATAGATGTCCAATTTGGATGTTTAAGGAGTTGATTTACTCCTTAGACAATAACAATGTCATAGAATTAAAAAGATTCCATTTAGAATCTTTATTCTTGAAGTTAATTTTTAGACACTTAATATATTATTATTTAAGGGAATGAGGTCAAAATGCACATAATATAGTTTTAGCCCACTGATTTCTCCCACGATATTTAAATCGACAAAATTAGAACTTAGATATTTCATTGAGTCTAATTAGACTCAATGGAACTCCCTTTAGCTCAAGACATAAATATCATATGAAATTGAATAATCTTTACTTTAGATTCTTAGAATCCTAAGTTAAGGGACTTAAACCTCATGCTGGAGTTTAATCTCTTAACTTCTAATCTTGATAAATTATATCAAGATTAGTTGTAGAAATGGAAAAATGTAAATCAAGTCGATTGATTTATTCATTTAACTTCTATAGGCAATACTATTTGATTATGAATTATAGCTTGATTAATTCTAATGTTTGACTTTATAGGGCCATGACTCAGAGATTTTACTGGATAATAGTATATTGGTTATCCTGAGCTTGTATTTTCTTGGAATAGTTAGAACGAATAAGGTAGAAAACAAAGCATATTATAGATTTTGTTTAGAATATTGCTTAAAATCTTAGTTTTCTACTTTTCTATACATTATTTGAGCTTGTTGCCGTATGCATATTTAGTGGATATATAAAATATTTGATGAATATTCCATATTAGTTTTGTATAGCATATCATTAACATATCAATTAAAGTAAATTTAGTGAATTAATTAATGCTCTAGAGAAGTGTGTCCTAGTATTATGCCTACTCAGTTCTTATTGTGATAGAATCAACTTGGATCTAGCCATAAGGGATTTGGATACATGTTTGATTTTATAGTCCAGTTCAGATTTAGCCATGAGTGGTCTAGATGATGCATGTGGGACTTTCGGTTCAAGGGCTATGTTTAGCTAGTTTTATTATGGTGGGCTAGTCTAGGCACACATTCAATAAGATTATTAGTCTTGTAAGTCATGTCATTCTGCATTAGTAAATTAGATAATAGTACAATGGAGCATGTCCTATTTAGTCTACCTCCTCAGTTCTTATTATGTTAATTGGCTCGGATCTAGCCATCAGTAGTCTAGATGATACATGTTCAATGGCTATGTTTAACCAGTTACAGTTATGGCAGGCTAGTTTAGATATACGTTCAATAAAATGGTGGTTTTAGTGCAGATTACATATAATTACTCTTTGTTTAGAGTTTTACATTTCTTTCCATGTTTTTCTAGTTTTTAGTAGTTCTCATGGAATTTATATATCTATGCATGTTAGGATGCTAGATTTCTAGTCTGTCATATACATTGTAGTATTATTTCATTAGTATGTTCAGCATGTGTTCTTTTGATCATATCTTTTTAGGGATTTCCTCTTGTACTTGGATTAGTCAATATATACAATTATGCTTAACCTTTCTACATCAGCTAGTTTTGAGGTTTGTGGTTACAATTATCTCATTTTGTTAAGTTATAAATAATTTATTTATAACTTCCCTATTCTACTGTTACTTGTTGCACCTAAATTGCTTAGATTCATTTTGTGATTACTTAAATTTGATTAAAATTGTATTGGTACTTAGACTTATTAAAGTTTAACAAGATTTTCTTTTTTTGGTAGTGCCTTGTCATATTTGTAGATATGATACATGAGGAGTATAAGTTAGAATCAGCACTTGAGAAATAAGCTTATGTGAGAAGCTGAATAAAGTATGCAGCTTGCTAAAGGAGATTTACTATAATAATTTTTTTTTGCTTGCATTGAACAATGAGTTTTCTTATTATTCTACAATTATTGTAATGTATGTGAATAAATAAATGTGGAATTTGTATATATGCAATTTCTTTTTTTATAATAATATTATATTATAAATATTTTAGATAGGATCTTGCTCATCTTATGATTAATATAATGGATATCTTGTTTATTATCAATGATACTAATGATAACCACCACTTAATCTCAATTGATTAGTGGTAGCCTATAACAACCCTAGGTTGTTACCCTATTAATTCTCAGTTTAATCAGACATTAGTTTTGATATCATTGCTTTTAGAATACCAAGTTAAGCTTATTCTGAAAATTTGAAGTCAATTGAACTTCTTTAAGTCAGAGTTAGCATTTTGATCAGTCTAAATGCTCTAAATAAGACGTAAAATATTTTGATCTCAGAATAAAAATCTGATTGCATTTTTGAATTCTTCACCCCCAAATTAGCTAGGGGTGAAAGTTTGGTAAAATTTAAAGATCATTTAGACTGTAATTCAATTAAAATTAAAATGGTCTAATTGCATTCTAGGGCTTCCAACTTATCAAATTTGCAAATATACCCTTATACCTGATTGAAGATCCATTGTACAGCCACGGGAGATCCACTATGGAGCCCAGGTCGCACGATAGTGGAATCTCGTAGATCTCACCGTTGTGCCATTTGAACCATCCGCTAGGATTTAATTCTGTGGGATTGTGACTCCATCATTGGATCTAACCTATGGATTCTACGGCCTTGATCAAATAGGATTTGGCTGATTCAAGCCATTGGGATCGTTGCGCAGTCCTGATCGATTAACCAAATGACCCACAGTGCACCAGCACTTTGGATCTTCGTCTTTGCCTCGCCCGCACCCCACAGAATAAATTCTGTGGATTCTCGACAGCTTGGCCTATCCCCCACTAACCGCTCCACCTCAGCATACCATTGGGGATCTTCCCTCAACAGCATATCAGTCCCGATCGGGCCTCGTAACCCTACTGAGCTCAATTTGGAAAATTGAGAGCTCGACCATGGCCCGATCTCTCGGGCCTCTCCAGTCCGAGCCAGCCCTCTGGAAGCTTTCCAACCCTCTACTAAGGCTATAAATAGCCTCAGCATTCCTCCCTTTATCCCTTTGCTGCCTAATTGAGCTCGAATTACTCTCTGCCTCTTCCACCATTGCTGGCCTTCCTGAGCTTTCATAGGCATCCTTAGCTTGCGTACCACTGATAAAGGCAATTACTGGCATTCAGGAATAGTAAGTGCATTTGTTGGAAGCTCAGCAGCCTTTGCCTTCCTCTCTATCGACCGATTCAGCTCTCCCTGATGAACCAAGTACCCCAGTTTCCTCGGTCTAAGCTAATGTGGCTCAGACTCCTCTCCTTTGGATTCTTTTACATGCACATTATCAATTCGGACTCAATGTGATTGTGCCTGTGCTCAAAGCTAGCTCCGATCGACTAAATTCGATTGATCAGGCAAAGACCCATAAATGGGTTGGGTCCGAGTAAGGAACTAGTGATCCAGCCCACCTTAGACCTTTAAGCCAAAAAGCTTTGATCCACCTCACCTCTCTGAAGGTGTAGGGATCAAGCCCTGGATTAGTCATGGCCTCTATGAGGAGAATCATCTCTCCATAGTAGCTCCAGCTCAGGAGCTCTCGGGTGAGTTAGGTTTGGGCAAACCAGACCTCCTCATGAGGGGCTACGAGTTTCAATAGGTGCATCCTGGCTTGGGGATGGAATTTCAACTGATCCGAGACCAAGGCGTGCACACTAGGCGAAGAATTTATCCATTTAGGGTTTCCCTATTCGAGCTCTGTCGAGAGGGATCAAGGCGGGCATGATGGCACCATGCAGATCGGGTCAACCCGTGACCTGCGCTGTGCGACAGTGTCGAGTGCCCGAGCCCTGGTCGACCCACGCGATTTTGATAATGGGCCAGACCCATTTTAATAAATCCGATTAATTTAATTTATTTTCCTTAAGGAAAATAATCCAATTAATCCAATCATAGGGAAATTTAATTAGAAAAATGCAAATTAAATTAATGTGATAACTTTTGATCCACTGATCCAAATCTTATGGTATTATATACCAAATTGATCAGAAAATCATCAGGAATCTGAATAAAAGGTAATATTGAACTTTTAATGGTTGGATGTTTTAGTTTAGCCTAATTATTGCAAAACTTAATTAGGGATGATTAGCATGTATACTTAGCCAAATTTCATGATTTAGGTGCCATTCTATTTCTTAAGCCTTGTAGAATGCATGTGCTAGGTGATTAAATTTTCAAATTTATGTACTCTTAATTATGCCCTAATCTTATAAATGCAAGATTAGTGAAAATTAGGGTTTTTAATTATCCAATTTTAGAAAACTCAATCTCTAATTATTCACATGAATAAATAGAATGTAAATGCCAAGCTTCATGAATTTCTTATGGTTGGATTTATAATTAGGTGCTAATCCTTGATTTAGGGTTTGATTAACACTAATTGCTCTCTGATTTCTATAAATTTCTATAATTATGCTCTTAAAATAGTAGCATGAAAGTAAACACACTCTCTTATGCAACTTCAAGTCTTAATTTCATGAAATGATAATTAAACCTTTTTAACCTTAAGAAATCTTAAGTTCTTAGTCAAGTGGTTAGTACTTGATCTAGATGTTAGGTTGCCATTAATAATACACCTCCAATCTATCAGATTTTCCATTGATCTATAAAGAAACAATTAATCTTAATTAGGGTAAAAGTAGGGGTCAAACCCTAGTTAATTTGATTAAGATTCAAATCCTTAATCACTTAATCAAATGACTTGATTGTAAGATAATCCAATTTACATTATTCCAAGAATACATTTGATTTAGTATTAATCTTAAATCATTGAATTAGAAGTGCTAAGATTAATAATGAAGTTATGTGATTGAATCATCTGAATCTAAGCTTTAAGTCCTTGATTTTCTCTTATATAAGACTATTAGCATAAGACAGATAATAAAATTGTAATGATTTATGAAATGACATAATTTGAATCATACCTTTGATTTCATCTCATAATTATAAAATTAGATTTGATTAGATGGATCTAACCATCTGAATTGATCACTTTTATCTAAGATAATAAGTAAAGCTTGAATCTTTAACTTAAGTGGTAGAAGAGTGAGATTATATGGATCTTACTTTAGGAGTGCTTTAAGATGTTTAAAATCCATAAAGAATGTTACATCTTGAGGTAGGAAAGACTTATTGTGACATATTGAGGTAGGAACCTAGATGATCCTCCCTAACCTTAGAAATTGATCCTAAACCTTGTGGTAGAATACACCTAAGATATTAGATTGAGATTCTTCCATATGGTAGT
Source organism: Gastrodia elata (assembly GCA_016760335.1). Lineage (NCBI taxonomy): Eukaryota > Viridiplantae > Streptophyta > Magnoliopsida > Asparagales > Orchidaceae > Gastrodia > Gastrodia elata. Next base: position 47,414,434 of record CM028674.1, on the reverse strand, counting down.
AACTTATGTTAAGAAACCTCTTGGTCACATCTTTGGAGCCTTGTATAGGACTCACCTAATTAGAATAAGGATTAATAGTAATGGATAAATCCTTAGTAATTAACTAGAATTGATTGAACCCAAATTATTAGGTTAGAATAGTAGTGTATATCCATAAGGTTGGATCTTTCCAGCAATATTCAGGAATTGTTGAGTCACTCTAAGAAAGATTTATCTTTTTGCTATCCTGCGGGCTTAGGTGGATACAATCTTGCTTAGAGTAAATCAATCAATCTTAAGAGTGTTATAATTAGGGACTTAAGTCCTTAGTTTGAGATATAAACTATGACAGGGTTCTGCCTCCTATCTTAGTGCGCTTCGATATATGCAGTTTTAAATAAATAAAGTAATTTAAGTTACCCTCCTTAGAACACTAGGTATGCTTGTAATTAGAGTATTTAATAGCAGAGTTTGAGATATAAACTATGATCGGGTTCTGCCTCCTATCTTAGTGCGCTTCGATAAGTGTAGTTTTAAACAAACTAAGTGTTAAATCTACTTTTCTTGGAAACATACCCAATATGTATATACAATCCTACCAACAGATGATTTTCAATAAAATCCTAAGTGAATCTAATTATTAAAATAAAAATGTAGGAGTCAGAATTCTTTTTAGTAGGATTCTGCACAATGGAGACATTTGAGTCATAATCTAATTTCAAGTAATTTTGGATTTTCGAATTTAAGTCATGAAGCATAGAGGCATGAGTATGAGCATGAGCATGAGCATGAGCATGAGCATGAGCATGAGCATGAACATGATGTATGAGTATCAATGATGATTTATGAGTTACAGAATATTTCATACCTCAACAGAGGAAATTAAGGATGTTGAGACATCATGGTAAAATTTCCCAATATGATGTATGTAGACATTGGACCGTATTGCTCATAGCTGTTCAGTGATAGTTTAGTTATATATCAGTGGCATGCAGTATTGTGGCATATTCAGATGCATGAATTCAGTGACATATAGCAAAGTTTGGATATTTTTACATCAGTTTCAGATCATTCATTATTTTTTGTTATTTTCAGCATTTAGTTTACAATTAAGTCTTACTTTACTCTATTTTACATAGTTTCAGTTATTTAGTTACCTTTATAGCTTTTTTTGCAGTTTTAGTTACTTTACCATTGCATTGTATATGTTTTAGAACTGCTTAGTTTAGTTTTGAGGTGTTAGGCTTCTTATATAACACGATGTACTTTTGGGATCCAGCAATTTTGTAGATCCTAAGCAGTTGGTTGAACCAGCATTGGAGGACTCTCAGGAGATCCAGGAGGAGTACATGGAGCCTTAGTGGACCCTCCTTCAGCCTTGTCACTTTTCTGCTTTTATTTCAATTCATTAGCTAGACTTTGCTTTTGTATTATTCAGTAAACAGTTTGTAATAATTCTGGATGCACTTTTACTTTTCTTTTTTGAGATGAATGCTTACTACTATTCTGTGATGAATGTATTTTGGATGCTTTGCTTTAGCTTCCGCACTCAGTTATTATATTACTATACTTAGTATTGTGATGTGATCAGCATATTGAAAATGCTAATATTTGTGAACATATATTGGATTCCTTACTTTCCATGATAATCTAATGTATGTATTAGTCAAATACTTAGAATAAGTATCTTACTCTTATCTTAAGTATTAACTCTCAACCCTCCTCTTGGGTTGAGTCAGCAACCCTTCAGTGTGGCTAGTTTCATTAGTTAGCCTATTCGGGGAGATGGGTTATGCCTTCCCGAGGGGCACGCCGCTCCACCGCCGGATTTAGTTTGTTTTTGCACATAACGACGGGGTGGGGCGCTACAGTTGGTATCAGAGAAGTATCATAAAGTGTTAGATAAGGAACCTATTTCTATCTACTTTATGATCAATTCTCTATATCAGGCCAAGATTACTAACTACTAAGTGAGGTAAAGAAACATCCAAAGTTCATCAAGTTATCTCAGAAATGAAATTTTGAGTATGTATGGAATAAGGACATCCTTGGAATTGTACACACATAATAAATTTATAAAAATAGTGAATTGTTAAATATCAATAGGACATCCTAGGATTCCAACGAACTTCAAAGATAATAATAAAGATATGAAACAAATAGTTACTTTTAGGAATGGAATACACACAGTCAGCATTCTGGTGCTACCTTAGGAGATTTGAAGACTACTGGATAGATAATCTTCGAAATGGCCAGATCTATGGTAGGATCATCAATGGAGTATCAGCTCAAGGAGTAGAATTTTGGACAAGATCCTTACCCATCCATCCTTTGGAGGTACTAGTCTCCCAGCACTTGCTAGAGAGTGGTTGGATCGTACAACCACTGCCCTTTGAGAGACAGCCTGTCCCAATGAGCACCATCTTTAGATCATGGAGATCTTACTTAGGAGATCAGCGAGTCATTGGTGGTTATGAGTTTATAGGAGGTTAGCTCGGAGGACTCATGTAGTCACTTATGATGATTTTTATGCTGCCTTTTGGGTAGAATACTGTAATTAGAGGCCCTTAAGTCTTTCCTTTCATGAGTAGTTTATGCATTTTGTGGATCTATGTAACTTTTGTCTTGTGAAAGTAATGAATTAAATGATAATGAAATTTTATTATTCGCTAAGTTTATACTTGCACGTACAACCATGAATCTCGGATCTCTTTATGCTCCCATGCCGATTAAGAATACAGTCTCGTCCTTGGGCGTACCCGAAGAAATAAATCCTATGGAGAATCTGATGAAGGCACTGATCGAGAGTAATGCACAACAGGTGCAAGATACTCGTGCCCTTATATTAAGCATTAGACAGCAATGTCTTCCTCAAGTAGGAGCTCCATCTTCCTCTCACTTCTCAGGAGACTGGCTTCTTCATAGTTTCCTGCAATTAAGGACACCTACCTTCAATGGGGCTCTCAACCCCATGGGCACTGTTACTTGGTTGAAAATGGCCGAGAAGAATTTGGCTAGCATAAAATGTCTAAACTCGAAAGCTATTCCCTTTAGTCACTCACCTGTTTCTAGAGGAAGCAAAGTACTGGTGGGAAAATGAGCATAACAATAAGTTTACTGATTATGAGATAGAAGATATCCCATGGAATATGTACCTTGAAGCGTTTCATGAAGCATTCATCCTCTCATTAGCTTAAGCCCTTTTAGAGGATGAGCTTCTCCACTTTACGCAAGGGAGTAGGTCTGTATTCTTCTATGAACAAGAGTTCCGAAGGCTAGCACGACTTGTTCCAGACTTGGTGAGAATGAAAGCAGCCAGATGCCATCACTTCCTGAAAGGTTTGAGGGACTCCATAAAAGCTCATTTGGTGTCCTGTCAAATCAAGAACTTCACATAGTTGATTGAGGCGGCTTGCCTCCAAAAATGATTTCAAGGACAAATGCATCGTAAGCGTAAGGCTGCATTTGTGCAGCCAAAAAGAGAATTCTTTGGTAATTGCAAGGTGGCTAAAGTTTTTAATCTAGTAGTGGAACAATCCCAGTATGAAACTCCCGAGTGCAAACGTGCTCATCCATATGGTAAATGCTATCACTTTGGCAACGTATGTTTCACCTGCGGCCGAGATGGTCACCGCTACTACCAGTGTGACTCTAAAATAACTATTAATGGAGTTCTCATCGATCACTCTCATTGCAATAAAGTGCTTTGTCCGCAGCCATTGAATAGTTGGGCTCCAGTCTTAGCAATGATGCCAGCTCCAGTACCTGCAGCCAACAAAAACACATCTGCTCCTGTGCCAAAGCTGTCCTATAATCGCCAAGGTCATCGGCCTTAGGGCAAGCATCCATCAGCTTTTGTGAGAGTTTACATGCTAACTCCTGCTTCGGCTCCTGAAGATAATGATGTCGTTTCAAGTACATCTTAAATTTTATTTTCAGTTCTTACTGTTTCAATGTTTAGTATTTTTTGTTTCCGTATTTTTGAATGTTTGAATATATCAATTCTCATTATAATTGTTGTAATCATAGGCACCTTAATGACAAATGATAAATCTTGCGATATTCTTTTCGATATGGGAGAAAGTCATTCCTTCGTATTGGAAAGCTAGGCTAAAACTCATAATCTGCCAACCTATCGATTAGTAAATTCATTGAGCATCTAGTTACCTTCCGGAGCCCGTATGCAATCCCTGTAATTAAGTATCGTTGATATTCCTATTGGAGAACAAAAATATGGGGCTAAATTAATCTTGTTGCCAATTGCAAATTTTGATATAATTTTGGGCATGGACTAGCTAAGCAAACATGGTGCGCCCATAAATTACCAAAAGAAGAAAATCACTTTTGGCAATCCTTTGTATGTAGATTTAGTACCCAAGCATCGCTGATTAATGTAATGGAAGAAGAAAAGTTAATCAAGAATGGTTGTGATGCGTATCTCATAACAATATTAGGAGAAAAGAAGTAAGTCATTCCTATCTCAGAGAATCGAATAGTTCATGAATTCATCGATGTATTTCCTGAAGACCTATCCAGTCTTCCTCTAGCTAGAAAAATAGAGTTTGCAATTGAGTTAATCCTTGGTACTTAGCTGCTATCGAAGGTTCCATATCGCATGGCGTCAAAGGAGTTGCAAGAACTGAATAAGCAATTGCAAGAGTTGCTAGAGAAGGGTCTTATTCGACTAAGTTCATCCCATTGGGGAGCGCCTATTTTATTTGTGAAAAAGAAAGATAGTTCGATGCGAATGTACATCAATTATAGATAACTGTATAAAGAAACCATCAAGAATAAGTATTTGTTGCTACATATTGATGATCTGTTTGATCAACAATCTGGAGCTAAAGTTTTCTCAAAAATTGACTTGCGATCAGGTTATCACCAGCTACGAGTTAAAGATTCAGATATTGAGAAAACCGTATTTAGAACCTGCTATGGACACTATGAATTTTTAGTAATGTCTTTCAGCTTAACAAATCCACCGTCCATTTTTATGGATTTAATGCAGCCCGTATTGAAAGCATATTTAGATAAATTCAGCATCGTCTTCATTAATAATATTCTAATTTATTCAAGGAGCGAAGTTGAACACGAATATAACATGTAGTTAGTGTTAGAAAAGCTTTTGAAGCCATGAATTATATGCTAAGTATTCTAAGTGCAAATTAATAAGTGATTATAATTTAAGCATTCAATACCATCCCAGTAAGGTGAACGTTGTATGCTACACTTTCCTCCTTAATAACTTTAAGTCCTTTGGAGGAAGAATTCAGAAGGCTCTATATTAGGCCAGTTCGCGGTGCTATGCTAAGCAAACTAATTTCAATGAGTACTGATGAATCTATAAATTATGTCTAAAATAAAGGAAAACTCATTCATTTTTTACCTTTATACTACTCCTAAATCAAACTTTATCTTTCCCAAAGGAGCTCAGTGAAAATTTTTGCAAGATTCCTATATTTTTCAAAGGAATTCTCTGTAGCGCGCTGCAGCGGGTCATTTTGCAAATGAGGACGCTATAGCACGCTGCAGCAGATCCATTTACAAACCGCCGGCGCGATAGCGCACTGCAGTGGGTCCATTTGCAAACCGCGGGCGTGACAGCGCACTGCAGCGGGTCGTTTTGCAAATTGAGCGCTACCGCGTGCTGCAGCGGAGCATTTTGCGAAATGCTCCCGCTACAGCGCGCTGCAGTGGTACAAATTGCCAAATGAATCGCTATAGCGCGCTGCAGCGGGTAAATTTGCGAAATGTGGATGCGGTAGCGTGCGGTAGCGTGCGGCAGCGGGAGACTTAGCATTCTCTTGCTTGCTCCATTGCGCACCACAGCGCGCCGCAGCACGCTACAGCGGTCGCCGCCAATTTTGCCAGTCTGATGCATTTATTGCGGCTGGGACAAGACCCTCAACCTGCATCTTGTTCCTATCCATCATTCCCTCTAGCAGCTCTGATTTTCAATGGAAGATGGCCTCTTGATTTGCTAAGAACGATATTGGTCACTTCATCTTTATTTTGGGATTTGCCATCATTACTTCAGATTTCTTTTATCAATTTGCTGGTTTTGGAGAGGATGAAGGAATATGCTGCCCCTCTCCTATAAATACACCTCTTCTTGACTAGAGGAGGGTTCACAATTTTGCTCAAGATACTAAGTAAAGAGGAGTAGTGCATAAGGAGAAGTGAGGAACTCCCCAAGCATGGCAAGGCAAGCTCTAGCTAAGGAGGAGGAGAAAGAAGGCAGCACTAGCGACCTAAGGGAGGAGCTTGAAGAAGGAGAAGAAGAAATCCGGAGAACTTCCAAGGAATGTTCCTAGTATCTTCTAAACCTTACTCTTGTGTTTTCTTTTCTTAGTTGATCATGAAAGGGTCGTTATCCATGTATGTATTTTCCTTCACTTCTTTTGTAATGAGTAGCTAAATCTCCCTTGGGGAGGGTTAGGGAATTCTCATGTGTATGTGTTATTATTAATGTATGAAGTTTTTCTTAAGCAAAATTAAATTATAAAAGGACTTAAATGAAATATTCTTTTTATTATTTGGTCTTGAATGTGGATAAAAGGAAATGAACTAATAATTTCAAGAACTAAATTGTCTTGTGCTCCATAGCTCACACTAGGTTGGATGCTAGGTTTATGAGTGCATGAGAGCTTAGAACAATGTGACAAAATTCTTGAGCTTAATGCACCTTAATCTAAGCTAAATCAAAGTGTTGATGCATGTGATGCTAAGACCCACTTAATGAGCTCCTTAGCTCAACATAATTGAGGTAAAGGAAGTAATAGTTGAGTGCTCATGAACTAAGTGACATAGTCATTGAGTCCAACATGTTAATCCCTAATCTCAACTATGTGGGATGCAAGTGATGCTCACAGTGGAATCAATGCTTATAAGATCCTAAAGCATCAATAATCATAATCTCCTTGATCAAGAGATGAGATGAAAATCTAAAACCTAAAATCTTATAAGAATCTTTGTGCCAAAGTAGAACCAAATGTGTGTTTATTTTGTGCACAAGATTTGAACTTATGAGACTTTGAGATAAAATCTAGAATTGATCAATGTGCACTTGATAAACAAAATACAAATGAAAGACGAAGCTTGAGAAATCAAAAGTACATTGGTAATGTATCATCACATGAGAAATAACCCCAACTCTCCTCTCTCTTTTATCTTGCTTATATTCATTTAGTAGTTACTGTGCTAAGTCTAGGACTAACTCATCAATTAAATCATAGCTTAAATATTAATGCGAATAGATTGACCTTAGTAACAAAACAACCAATTCTCTATAGTTCGATAAATCCAAGAAAGTAACTCTTTCCACTTATTACTTCAAACCACGTACACTTGCGTGTGAGCGCAGACATGTATTTACAGTCTGTCAAGTACCATAGAACCATCATTTCATCAAGATGCTGCATCTCTCAAACAAAGGATGAAGATAATCTGAAGTTCAAATGGAAATCAAAAGTGGTTGTCATTTTGATCTCCAGCTACTAGGTAATGTAGTATATCAAGAAGATTGCTTATGGATCCCTAAATCCATACAACAAGAAATTTTAGTAGAAGGCAACATTCAGGCTATCAAGTGCATCCTGGTAGCACTAAGATGTACCAAGAATTGAAGAAATCATTCTAGTGGTCTGGAATGAAGAAAAGCATGGCTGAATTGTAGCAAAGTGTCATGCTTGTAATCTAGTCAAAGCTGAGCATCAGAAGCCTGGAAGGCTTCTCCATCCTCTAGAAATTTCTAAATGGAAGTGGTTTGATATTTTTGAAGATTTTGTGATGGGTTTGCCAAAATCTAGATCTAGTACTGATTCAATCTGGGTCATTGTCAATCGACTGACTAAATCAGTACATTTTATTCATATGCGTCAAATCGATTATGTAGAGAAATTGGCAAAGCTGTATATGAAGGAAATCGTCAGGCTCCATGGAATTCCAAGGTCTATCGTATCTAATCGAGATAGCCATTTCACTTCTAAATTTTGGCAGGCAATGCATCAAAACTTGGGGACTACCCTAGCCATGAGCATCACTTTCCATTCACAAATAGATGGTCAAATAAAAAGAGTCAATCAAGTTCTGGAGGATCTCCTTCATCTTTGTATTCTGGATTTTGGAAGTTTCTAGAAAGATCATATTCCGTTGGTAGAATTTGCATATAATAATAGTTTCTAGGTGAGTGTTGGCATGGCTCCGTATTAATCCTAGTACGGTAAGAAGTGCAGTACTCTTCTGTCATGGTCTGAAACTAACAGTGTTCTGTCATACGGCTCAGAATTAGTTAAGAAACTAATTGTAAAGTTCAGCTAATCCAGCAGAGAGCTAAAGTAGCTCAAGATTTCTAGAATAAGTATCATTATGCTCATCATCGTACTCTGGAATTTGATGTTGGAAATTTTGCATATCTTAAAGTAAGCCCAATAAAAGGCGTATATTGTTTTGGTGTAGCCAGAAAGCTAAGTCCCTGCTATGTCGGACCCTTTGAAATTCTAGAGAAGATTGGTTCTGCAGCCTATAGATTGAAGCTTCCTAAATATTTCTCTGCAGTCCATAATGTGTTCAACATCTCCTCTTTGTAAAGATCTCTTCGCAATCCTTCTCATTTAATTCAACTTCCAATTGTATCTCTCCAACCGGATCTTTCTTATGTAGAGGAGCCAATTAAAATTTTAGCTCAGGATCTAAAGTAGTTCAGAAATTGTTCAATTCTAATGGTAAATTCAATGGAGGAATCACTCTCTAGAAAAATCTACTTGGGAAAAAGAGGCTGATATTCAAAGAAAGTATCCCAATCTCTTTGAAGATCCGAGTACCCGTTAAATTATGAACTTTTAATTTTATTCTTAAAATTTATGCATTGTTGTCTTCTCTCTTGAGATGATGTCGAGGATGACATCGTTCTTAAGTATGGTAGTATGTAAGAACCCTGGGTTATTACCTTGTTAATTCTCAGTTTATTTAGACTTTAATTTTGATCCCATTGCTTTTAGAATACCAAGTTAAGCTTATTCTAAAAACTTGAAATCAATTGGACTTCTATAAGTTCAGTTAGTATTTTGATCAGTCTAAATGCCCTAAATAAGATAAAGTATTTTGATCTTAGAATCAAAATCTGATTTTATTTTTAAATTCCTCACCCCCAAAATAGCTATGGGTGAAAGTTTAGTAAAATTTGGAGATCATTTAGACCATAATTTAATTTAAATTAAAATTATCTAACTACATTCTAAGGCTTCCAACTTTTCAAAATTGTAAATATACCCTTATACTCGATTAAACGGTCGGGATCCACTGTGCAGACTGCGGGCGATCTGCTGCGGATCCCAGGTCGCACGACAGCGGAATCCCTCAAAACTCACCTTTGCGTCTTTTGAATCATCGCCTAGGATTAAATCCCGCAGGATCACGGATCCGTCGTTGGATACATCCCGTGCATCCTATGGCCCTGATCAGATTGGATCTGACTGTTAGGATCCGGGCCATCTGGACCGTTCCACGATCCTAATCGATCAATCAGACGGCCCACAGTGCTCCTGTACTGTGAATCTTCATCTTCACCTCACCCGCGCCCGATAGAAGAAATCCTACAGATTCCTAACAGCCTGCCATGTCCCACACTACCCGCTCCACCACAGCATGCTATTGGGGATCTTCCCTCAACATCATATCAGTCCCGATCGGTCCTCGTGACCCAATCGAGCTCAAATTGGAAAATTGAGAGCTAGACCATGGCTCCATCTCTCGAGCCTCTCTAGCCAGAGCCAGCCCTCTGGAAGCTTCCCAACCCTCTGTCAAGGCTATAAATAGCCTCAGCATTCCTCCCTCGATCCCTTTGTTGCCTAATTGAGCTCGAATTGCTCTCTGCCTCTACCTCTATTGCTAGCCTTCACAAGCTTCCCTGGGTGTCCCTGATGTGCTGATAGAGGCAATTCCTAGCATTTAAAAATCCTAAGTGCATTCGTTTGAAGCTTTGCAGCCTCTACCTTCCTCTCTGTCGACCAATTCAACTTTCACCGATAAACTAGGTACCCCTGTTTGCTTGGTTTGAGCCAATGTGGCTCAGACTTCTCTCCTTTGGATTTGGTTACATGCGCATTATCAATTTGAACTCAATGTGATCATGCATAGGCTCCAAGCTAGCTCCGAGTAAGAACCCAGCGATCAATCAGGCTAAGTTCAGTAAAAGGGCTAGGTCCGAGTAAGAACCCAGCGATCCAGCCCACCTCAGACCCTCAGGCCAAAGGGCTTCGATCCGCCTCACCTCCCTAAAAGTGTAGGGATCAAGCCCTGGGTCAGGCATGATCTCTATGTGGAGAATTGTCTCCCCACAGTAGCTCTAGCTCGGGAGATCTCGGGTGAGTTAGGTTTGAACAAACTAGACCTCCTCACGGGGGGCTTCGAGTTCCAATTGGTTCATCCTGGCTCGATGATGAAATTTCGATTGACCCGAGACCAAGGCGTTCACTCTAGGTAGAGAATTTCACCATTTAGAGTTTCCTTATTTGGGCTCTGTCGAGAGGGATCAAGGCGGGATGATGGCACTGTGCGGGTTGGGTCAGCCCATGACCTGCGTTGTGCAACAGTGCCGAGTCCCCGGGCCCTGGTCGACCCGTGTAGTTTTGATAATGGGCCGGACTCGTTTTAATAAATCCGATTAATTGGATTTAATTTCCTTAAGGAAAATAATCCAATTAATCGAATCATAGAGAAATTTAATTAGAAAAATGCAAATTAAATTAATGTGATAATTTTTGATCCGTTAGTACAAACCCTATGATATTATGTACCTAATTGATCAGAAAATCATCAGGAATCTGAATATAAAATAATATTGAATTTTTAATGGTTGGATTTTCTAGTTTAGCCTTATTAATATAGAACTTAATTATGGATAATTAGCATGTATACTTAGCTAAATTGCATGATTTAGGTGCCATTATATTTCCTATGCCTTGTAGAATGCATGTGCTAGGTGATTAAATTTTCTGATTTATATACTATTAGTTATGCCCTAATCTTGTAAATGCATGATTTATGAAAATTAATGTTTATGATTATCCAATTTTAGAAAACTTAGTCTCTGATTTATCACATGAGTAAATAGAATATAAATGCCAAGCTTCCTGAATTTCTAATGGTTAGATTTGTTATTAGATGCTAATCCATGTATTTAGATTTAGGGATTGATTAGCTCTAATTACTCTCTAATTTCTGCAAATTTATATTATTATGCTTTTATAACAGAAGCATGAAAGTAAACACACTCTTTTATACAACTTCAAGTCTTAATTTCATGAAATGATAATTAAGCCTTTTTAATCTTAAGAAATTTTAAGATCTTAGTCAAGTGGTTAGTACTTAATCTATAATACATCTTGAATTTATCTGATTTGCCATTGATCTATAAAGAAACAATTAATCTTAATTAGGGTAAATATAGGGGTCAAACCCTAGTTAATCTGATTAAAATTCAAATATATAATCACTTAATCAAATGACTTGATTGTAAGATAATCCAATTCACATTATTCCAATAATCCATCTGATTTAGTATTGATCTTAAATTAGAAGTGCTAAGATTAATAATGAAGTTATGTGATTAAATCATCTGAATCTAAGCTATAAGTCTTTAATTTTCTCTTATATAAGACTATTAGCATAAGACGGATAATAAAATTATAATGATTTATGAAATGACCTAATTTGAATAATACCATTGATATCATCCCATAATTGTAAAATAGGGTGTGATTAGATGGATCTAGCCATCTGAATTGATCACTATTATCTACAACAATAAGTAAACCCTGAGTCTTTAACTTAAGTGGTAGAAGAGTGAGATCCTAAGGGTCTTACTTTAGGAGTGCTTTAAAATGTTTAAAAGCCTTAAAGAATGTTACATCTTGAGGTAGGAAAGACTTATTATGACATATTGAGGTAGGAACCTAGATGATCCTTCCTAACCCTAGAAGCTGATCCAAAACCTTGTGGTATAATACACATATGATATTATATTGAGATTCTTCCACATGGTAGTAACCTATGTTGAGTGACCTCTTGGTCACATCTTTGGAGCCTTGTGTAAGACTCACCTAGTTAGAATAAGGATTGAGAGTGGACAGACGTAAAATACACATCTGCGCTTGCACGCTAGTATACGTAATCTGAAGTTATAAGTGAAAGTTTAGTTTTAAGATTTATCGTCCTCTGGGAATTGTGGTTTTGATGCTAAGTTATATCTTCTTTCAATAATGTTTAGAAGATTGATTTTTGGTTTTGAGATGGTTCCAAAGCTAACAATATAGCTACCTTAGGATAAGATATGGTTTGTTCAAAAGGAGAGAGTAGGTGTTTCATTAAAGTACTTGTAAGGACTTGGTGTTGTCACTTTTTTGTTTAAATGGATAAATTGATTTATTAATGTCTAATTAAATCAAGTGAACACTGTTAGAATTGGAGCAATCCTCCATTTACAAAAGGTACCGATTTAGTGCAACAAGGAGAACTCCCCTTGGGGTTCTACCTCAGAACTTAAACCTTTATGAGATCGTGGTTTACATTGATCTTTGTTTTCCTACATTTAGGTTACCAAATATTCTCTTTTAATTGTTAGATCTCATAAACATGATTTCCATCAACATGCATCATGCGCTCACACACACGGTTTACCTAGATGAGATGATGCATTGGGTCCAATGGACTATGTCACATCATCCATTGGGTTTCCAACGTCCTCTCATCCCTTTTACTTTGCTTAGCCGCAGAGCATAAATTGATGGAAACTTAGTTCACAAGCATCAAATCTCTTGGTAGAGCTCTTAAGGAAATGTGCAACTGAGCTTTGAGAACTTGTCACATAGTTCCCAGCTCTACTTGCACTACTTTCCTTACTCTTCTTCAATTGATGAGCTCAGAACTCAGGTTCTTTTATTAATTCATAATTCATTTAAGTTTATTTTTAACAAAATAATTTGACAAAGTTTCATCCAAGCATTTATTCATAATAATAATAATAATCAGAAAAATAAAAATCTATTATATTCATCCAAACATCTCCATCAAAATACTAATACAGCCTTACATTTTCCTACAACTACATCCCAACCCTCTCCAAGGGGATTTAGGTTTCTATTATAGAATAAATAAAAGCATACATGAAAAAAGAGGTAAGCCTTGACATCGGTTTATAGCATAAAATAATCAAAAAGAGTTTAGGAAAAGTACTAGGAAACACCTAGAGGTTTCTAGAGTTCTCTTGATCTTTCTCCTGCACTTATACTTGACTTCTCTACTTTTCCCTTGTTGTCTTCTTCTCTTCACTCTTCACAGTCTACTGCTTGCCTCTTGGAAAGTTCTCCTCTTTTTCTCCCTGCAGCCTCCCCTTTTGGTCTTTTGAATATTGAAAATCGGAACCCTTCTTTGGTCTGAAATTGGCCTTAAAATGGGGGAATTTTTAGCCCCCATGCATTAATCACCAATGACCCTTCATATTCTTCTACATTAATGAAAACCATTTATTTTATTTTTCTTTAATCTCTTTGGTTTCCTCAGAATTATTATTTAACTTAGGTTTCAAGCGGAAGAGGAAAGCCAAAGGTCTCAATTTATAGCCTTCCCTATGCTGCATTTAATGCAAATTCTGGAATTTTCTGTAGCGGGTGCTGTGGCGCGCTGTAGCAACCTTGATCCAAACACTGTTCCGTCATGGCGCACTGCAGCAGCTGAAGTTCAAATACTATTTTGCTGTATAATTCACTTGTTTACCTTGAGGTCGTTGCTTATCTGCTGCGGCGCGCTGAAGGCACGCTGTGGCGGGTAGACTTTTGTGGAACGAAATAGTAACTGTTTAATTAATTTACATTAAGTTTTAATAAATAATTAGAAATTCCGTCATGGCGCACGACGGCGTGCTGCGGAGTTTAAACTTTCATGAACGCGGAATAGTAACTGTTCAATTAGTTCACATAAGGTTTTCCATGATTAATCAAATATTCCACCGTGGCATGCTGCGGTGCGCGGCAGCAGTTTTGTCCAAGGTCAATATAAATCCTTGTTGGGCATAGCGCGTTGTGGCGAGCAGAAGGCGTGCGGCAGTGGGTAATATTTTGGGAAGGCAGATTGGCACTGTTCAATTAATTCATGTAACGTTTTAATATTTCTCCCAAGAAATAATGATGTGGCCGCTGTAGCGGTCTTCCTTCCAGGCCATCTAGTATGCTTCCAGGTGAAGGAGTTTAATAGTCCGCCATGGCACAATGTGGCGCGCTGCGGCATGCCACAGCGGTTTTTATCCAGAATTGTTCAATTCAGCTTAGGCTTGCCCTTCTTCATTTTTCCTAAAAGTATATAAATTCTTCTCAAAGTATACTTCTTTATATGATGTTTTGAATGTTTTTAATACTTAAATTTGTTATAAATTACATATATATCATCACACCCCGCACTTAAATTCTTGCTCTTTCTCGAGTAAGCTCACAAATGATTTCTTGAAATTTTTAGTCTATGGATTCAATATGGGATATCAATATGAAATATTTTAGACATTGAGTACTGCTCTAGTTTAAGATTTCCACCTCTACCACCCTCCTAAATTAAGCTACAAACTCTAGTTACACTCTAGCTCTAATATTATATATATATTGGGAAAGCCCTCTCGGCACAATTTTATTAGCTAAATAAAAAGATACAAGAAAGGGCTGTGAGGGTACAATAAAACTTAGCAATCTAAAAAGCCTGAAAATAGCCCCAAAAATCTAGGCCCAGTGTATAACCTAAAAGGCCCCATCATAACGATAACACCTAACTAGTAGACAAACCAACAAATAAACAAAACAACAAGCGTGAGGGCTATCACTAGACAGCAGAAAATCGCCAAGCTGCTTCCACTAAATTGCTAGAAGAAAAGACACTCCAGGCACTACAAAAAAAAAAAAGCCTACATCAACAGCCAACATGAATAAAGCAGCCACCGCAAACACATCAGCCAACTCGGCAGCCACCAATAAACACCCACCTCAAACACAACAGCCACCACAACAAAACAGCCACCACAACCAACCAGCCACCGCGCACAACCGATATAACCACCACCACACAGTAGAGAGAACCGCAGCTAGCAGCGCAAACCAGCTAACGCTCTAAGCACCACAAAAAACAGCCAACATCATCATCCACTGTAAAACATAGCAGCCAACACATCAACCATCATCAACAACCACCACAAACATAGCAGCCACCACTAACAGCCACAAACATAACATAACAACCACCACAAAAAGCCGCAAACATAACAGCCACAAACTTAACATAACCAGCCACCACATCCAAACAGGTACCGCACGTAAAGCCAACATAAAAAAACTTAATCCAGCTAAACAATACAATTAATGCCCAATAACAAATCCACCGATAGAACCATACATTCACCACAAATTCACCTCCAAACTTAAAAACACCAATACAGCCAAAATGAAAACAAACCAGACATTGCCAAAACACATCAATTTAGAGGATTAGCAAATTTAAGTTTAAAATCTTGAATCTTAAGAGCTCCCCATGAGAAGAAATTGTCATTAAAAGCCTCAAAATTGAGGTTAATATCAACATGAATCTCATTAATTATTTTTTTTGCATTCATAGGAATACTATTGTATTTGGATTTGTTTATGCTATCCCAGATATGCCAAAGAGCTAAAGCCACAAATAAATTCCAAATTGAGAGCTTTTTTGAGTTACTACTAATAGGGTTAAACTAGAAAAAAATAGTAAGAGAGATGATTGTAGTAGAATCCAATTCTATAGCAATCCATCTCCAAACTGCTTTACTATGATGATTTTCAATGAACCCATTGTTAGAACTTTCATGATTGTTACAACATTGATATTTTGAAGCAAAAGAGTAACCCCTATTTTTTATGTTTTCATCCACACTTATATAATTATTAGCCAATATTTAGAGGAAATTGTTGATAATTGAAGGAATTCATTTATTCCAAATCCATGTAGGAAAGCTTGGCATATTTATGATTCTACAACAGTTCCAAAGTTTGGATAAGTTTAGCTTGCTAAGATGACAAAGCGCAGAATTTGCTTTTTTTTCCAAGTAAAGCAAAGGACTGTGGGAGATAATCTGAGTGATGAGGTAAGGAGGAAAAAGCCTATTTAGAATCTCCATATTCCACCCCACCTCAATTGAGTAGATTTCTCCTAACTTTATCCTAGGTCTAGGAATTGTGTCCATTAAGTTTGCCATTGGCGCCAATTGGTTCCAATTGTCAAACCAAAAACTGTTAGAAGCATCAATTTCATCCCAATATAAGGTTTCCTCCGTAATTGATTAAACATTCTGCACCAAACCTTGGAGTCAGTAGTTTTATGATTGATTTGAGTTGGATGCTTAGTCACGCAATATTTAGCCAACAAAAGTTGAACCCATAAAGAGTTCATAGTTCTGAATTTCCACTACAGTTTATGGGAAAAAACCTTATGAATTGAATCCAAGGAACGTAAACCAAGACCTCCTTCATTCAAAGGAAATGTAGTTTTGTCCCAAGAACACCAAATAGTTGTAGAACCTTTGTTGTAATACCATAGGAACTTGTTGAAAAGCACTTTTATTTTGTTCATTATAAAATTTGTCGGAGAGGTCAATTCAAGGCAATAGAGAGGAATGGTGTTTAACACATATTTAATTAAAATTAAACGACCCCCTTGAAAAAGATATTTATGCTCCCAACCCCTCAGTTTCTTAAAAATAGCCCCCAAAAGGTCTTTATAAATTATATTTTTGTTATGACCTAAGAAAATTGGGATGCCTAAATAAGTGAAAGGAATTTTACCTTGATTGAAATTGAGCATCTGTTTTATAGTGTTAATTTTTTGAATATTAACTTTCTCATTGATGTAAAAATGAGATTTAGAGGTATTAATTTTAAGCCTAGTTTCAGCTTCAAGTTTTGTTAGCAATCTCTTAAGATTTAAGACATTTTTAACTCTGGCATTAAAGAAAATGATCAAATCATTACCATAAGCCAAGTGAGATATAACAATTTTTCCACCAGCATTAAATTGGAGGCTAGGATCTTTCAAAAAAAGGAATTAATATGATAAGACCAATAGTTCATAGCAAGAATGAATAAAATATGCGAGATTGGATCTCCTTGACGAAGGCCTCTTTTAGAATTAAAAAATCCATTAGCTTGACCATTGATAATTATAGAGAACCAATTTTTCTTAGTTATTTTTTGTATTTTTTCAATGAAACTTCCATTGAAACCATAAGCATTTAGCATTATAAAGAGAAAATTATAATCTAATTTGTCGAAAGCTTTTTCAAGGTCAAGTTTGATTATTAGATTTTGACCTCTCCTTTTGCTTTTAAGACTCTGAAAAGGTTCTTGAGTAGCTAAAATATTATCTTAGATAGTTCAGCTATGGACAAAACTTGATTGGTTTGGTTCAATGAGATTATGAATGAGCTTTTTTAGCCTATTTGCTAGAATTTTGGATATAATTTTGTTAAACATGGAAATAAGACTTATTGGCCTATAATTGGTCCACCAATAGGCCCTTTCACATTTTGGGATAAGAGCAATTGAGGTATGAGTAAAAAATTTTGCATCGAGACATCATAGAATAACTCTTTAATCCTATTACAATTATCGTCTTTAATAATACTCCAAAATTTGATGTAAAATTCAGAAGGAAAACCATCAGGACCAGAGCAAGTATTAGATTTCAAAGTTCTTACCACTTCCCAAATTTCCTCTTCAGTTGGCATTAAATTGAGCATATTGTTGTCTTCAAAAAAAATTGATAACCCACAAACTCAAAATGAGAATTTAAAGAATTCGGAGGGGTGGAGGAGAAATCTTTTTTAAAAAGGTTTATAATAAAATCTTGAATTTCCTTCTCATTACACAGAATAATTTCTTCAGGAGTGCGAATTTCAGTGATTTTGTTGAATTGCCTTCTTTTGTTAACCTGATTGTGATAAAAAACAGTATTTTCCCCCTCAAGTCTCCAATTTTAACTACAGTTTTTCTTCCAGAATGATTCAATCTCATTGTGCTGTTGAATTAAAATGGCTTTTGCTTTGAAAAGAGCAATTTTGTTTTCAGTTGAAGTATTAACATCATAGATGTTTTCCAAAGAAGAAACAATATTTTCTTGTCTTTCCAGGTTATTAAAAATGTTTCCAACTTTGTTTTTTTTCCAATCATTTAAATCCTTTCTAAGATTTTTGAATTTTTCTACAAGCCTGATAAGGCCATAAGAATTGCATTTCTCATTCCAATTATTCTTAACAATATCAGTACAATCGATTCTATTTAACCAAAATAATTGGAACCTAAAGGATTTGTTGTTAGCATGATTCTAAAACTAAGAAGAGAGGATGATCAGTTTGTGATCAGAGGAAGTGGAGTTTAAGGAGAAATGTTTATTCTCAGAGAAAGTATTGCACTAAGAGTTATTATTAAAAAATCTATCTAACCTAGCAAATTTCATACTTGCAGACCAAGTAAAAGGTGCCCAAGATAGAGTATTTAAAGTCATCAATACCACAATCAATCATAGCTGAGTTAAAATCAATAGTATATAATTCATGGGATGAAGAATAGCCTTTATACTCATGGTGATGAAGAACTGCATTAAAGTCTCCCCTCACCACTCATGGAAGTGAAGTGTGGCTGTAATCTTTAAGAAAATTTCAAAGCAAATTTTGTTCAAATCTGATATTGTTAGTGTGCACGAAAGTGGCAACAAAATTTACAAAGGAGTTAAGGAATTTATGTGGATGGCTTGTTCATTTTGAGCAGTGATATCATGTTCCCACATATTAGCACTCATCACCCAGATTTTATTGTTGTTTGTCGCAATAACTTTATCTAATTTAACATACTTGCAAAGATTATTTAAAGCTTCAAGTTTAACCTTTGGTTCTAAAAGCACCGCAATGCTGATTTTCTGTTCTTTAATAATGTGTTTAAGTCTGTTCTTGGATGAGGCGTTACCCACGCCTCTGATATTCCAAACTAGAATATTCATTGGCAAACCTTAGAAGAGCCACTTGGGTTCTTCTGAAATGCTTTGTTTGTTAACATATCAAATGTACCTGATTGAGAGCTTTCCCCTTCTTCTTCAATTTTAGTTAAAGCAGTCAGAGTTTTGTATCTGTTTGTCACCTTTATATTATCCTTGGCTTTGTATTGGAGCTTCTCTCCTCTTTTTTTTATTGGGCTTCTTGGTTTGGCGGAGTTTCCCAGTTTTTCCTTCAGTTCCTGTGAAACTTGAGAAGATTCTTTCAAACATTTGTTAGAATCTTTATCAACATTATCAACCTTATCAATAGTAGTGACTGAAATTTCATAAATAAATTCTTTGCCTAAAATAATGTTGTCATTTTTATAATTTGTGAAAACTAGTACAAAATATAATTATGTACCTTTACCATTATGCTTGTCAAACTGCTCAGGTCAGCAAGGAGGAGACATTTTCTCTTGAACTGGGTTTGAGTAATTATGCATGTTTTTTGTTGTTCCTTCTATATTAACCTTCAACTGTTCCAGGATTACTGATTGCTTTATAACCAGATTTGGGTTTTTATTGCAAACATTTTCAAGACCATTAACAATTTACTAACATCCAGAATATTATTTTTTTAATTGCTGTTATAAGTTCTTTCAACTTTTTTTAAGCAATTTTTAGATTTTTTAGAAATCTGAGGACTTGAAAAGGATATTTCTGTCACAAGATTGGGTACCAAATTAGTTCTGGTATCTTTATCTGCATTTGACCGATCAGCATTAACACTAATAAGAGAAGATTAATTATTAATCGACTTTTCCTTATCACCTTCAACATTATGTATGGTAGCAGAAACTTTTAAATTCTTAGGGTAAGCAGTATTTTCATCTAATTCTGAGAGCTTTTTGCTACTAGTAAAGTTCTTAGCAGAAGAAGAAAAAAATGAGATATCTTCCTTACTTTTAATTACCATTCCAGCATCAGAATTTCTCATTTTGTAGCTAGACACAAATGTCTCATTTGAATTACTAGCAATATTATAAACATTAAAAGCATTTACCTCATTTGACAAAGGAAAGTCTGATTCTTCTTGATAAACTTTCTCTTCGATTTGAGGATCTATTAAGCCATCACTTATAAAAGAATCATTAGTATACTGCATATTTGAGCTTGTAACATTAATAACATTAAGCTCATTAATTTCCACAGATTTAGCAATGCTAACATTTAGAGCATTTAAAGGAGAAATAACAATAGTAGTTTCATCAGTAATAGAAAGACTTGATTTTGAATTTGAAAGTAACAGATTCATTTTTAAGCCGTTTGTATTCAAATTTGGAAAAGGTGCCAATGCATCACAATGTTCTTAAATAGGAAGACAGTCGTTTATGGTTCTATTGATAATGACCATAGTGTTATTGGTCATATCAATAGGATCAATTGTTTCAGTTTGGTCCATATTTTCATTCAGATATGAGTCTCCAAAAATTAACCTTTCACAATTAGTTGTCATACCTTCAACATTTGCTAGCATGAGAAGGGCTCTTTCCTTGGGACAAACTGGGCTACTTCCTTGAGTATGAGGGCAGTTTTGAGCATCATGCCCCAGAGTTTGACACCACTTACTATACATAGGGATGTTTTCATAGCAAATCGGTTGGAAAAAACCACGCTCTGGGGATCCCAGCCAAATTTTTTCCGGGAGAGTTAAAGATAAATTTAATACGATGATAACTCTGGGAGCAGCGATATTTCTCTCAATGGCAGTGTTTTTATTTAATTGGAGAGGTCTCCCAATAGCATTTGAAATGTTAAACAAAATTTCTTTCTTAACAAAATTAAGTCGTAAACCTGGCAAGTTAACCCAGACCGGAGTAATGGGCGAATCTAAAGTGACATCAACAAAAGGATCCCATTTGAAAATTTTTATTGTATTGCCTTTGAGACCAAGAAATCCCTTTGAAAAAACTCTGGCGTAATCAAGATCCGAGGAGAAGCTAAAAAAAACTCTGTAAGAATCAAAAGCACAAATGTTTATCGGGCTATGAAGTTTTAATCCCTTGATAAATCCATCAACTAAACCAAAGGTTTTTTTCTTTTTGTTGAATTTACCAATGAGAGTTAGGGCATATGGATCATCTAACTTAGAAATCTCTTAATCCAAAAAGAAAATGGCAGTAGCATCACGAAAAGTATTTATCTCTTCAGAGATTGTAGTAGCATAGCTTTCTACAATCTCTTTAAAAGATTTAATTGAGGGGTTAACCTCCATTAAAACATCAAAAAAGTTTGCTAAAGAAAGAAAGGAAAAAACTCAAATAAAGAAGAGAGAAGAATCTCCCATTCTTCAAAGCCAAAAAACCTTAATTTGCAACAAGAATACGAGATCGCCTCTAAAAGCATGAGAGGGCGTGGCCGAGGCCCAGGCCTCAATTCAAAAATCACACTGGAGCCCCACCCGAGAACGCCGAATAAAAAACTATTAAAAAACTATTTTATATATATATATATATTTATATTTATATTTATTTTATTTATTTATTTATATATCCTTTATGGAATGCTGATTTTATTAAAATAGAAAAAGATGCAAAGTGGAATAGGGTGGTTACATGCCTCAATTCTAAAATCCAAAAGTCAATCCCAAGAGGATAGTGCATAGGGAATATTCTAAAAGGCACCATTAACATAAAAAATGGCAAATAAAAAAAAAAAACTAAATAGATAACTCGAAGCAGAAAAATAATAGAAAATGAAAAGTTAAGAAAAAACAAAATAAAGGCTATCCCTGAAAAAACCAAACAAGACCACAACAAGCAGCAGTGCTGGCACCTCCAAATGAGCAGAGGACAGCAAACTGTTCCCCCGGCACAGCAAAACAACCTCATGCAGCAATGAAGATAACTTAAAGAGCCACCAACTCATGAAATAGAAACTATAACAGAAACTTCAGAAACCACACAAGTGACAGCAAAAGAGAAGACCAAATCCATAAACAGAAAAATGACTCCATAAATAAACACAACTCCAGACGTTCCAAACCCAAATAAACCCAGCTTTAAGCACTCACCTTCAAAGAAAAGGATAAAGAGTCAACCCAGACAGATAACAACATGAAGCCACAGAAGGGAAAGTAACTACCAAAGCCCACACAACAGCCGAGCAAAAGAAACACAAAGCAACAAAACAACATCCGAGCAAAAAAGAGCCCAGCACAAAAAATAACCCAGTCCAAAGGGGCTAAGCATCTATATAATAAAGATTGATAAAATTGTTATAGCAAAATTTTTTAATCAGTTTCCATCTCAGATAATTAATAAGAAAAATTTTTATAATCTAATGGACCTCATTGACAATTTTTTTCATAATGCTAAAGTAATTAAAAGTTATATTATTATATTTAGCCTTATTTTTGGTACCCCAAATGA
The DNA here is from genome assembly GCA_016760335.1 of Gastrodia elata. NCBI lineage: Eukaryota > Viridiplantae > Streptophyta > Magnoliopsida > Asparagales > Orchidaceae > Gastrodia > Gastrodia elata. Next base: position 47,391,992 of record CM028674.1, on the reverse strand, counting down.
ACCAAAATGCATAAGAATCAAAAAGATTACCAACATGCAATTCATAATTCTTTACCTTACAATTGATTCATCTTTCTAGAATATTCTAAGCCTTAAATAGCATGTTACGATTCCCCAAAATACTATTAAGGTTCTACCAAATGCTATAGCTAATATTATTATTAATGAATGGGTTCTCAATTGTTTTAATGTTTGCATTGTTAATATCATAACAATAACATTTAGAAGGTAAATGAAATCCTTTCAAAATTAATTAAGCATTGACATTGATATGATTAAAATGTAATCTCCACATGAAATGGCTAATAAGAGTAGAGAAATTATAGTGCCAAATCCAAGGCTTAAATAAAAAATTATTATGCTTATGAGTAATGTGCCATTCTAATTGGAGATTAAATTTATTATTTGTAACAATTTCAGAAGAGGCATGCTTGGAATGACTTAAGATAATACTAGTGTTAAGAATTTTCCCATGAAGTGCCATAGGAGTAATGCTATGAATCAAGCTTGTATTCCAAGAGTTATCAATGGACAAGAAATCTCTCAAAGTAGGCTTAGGATGGGCAGGGTTACATAACTTATAAAAATGACCCATCTCGCAGCACAAGTCACCCCAGAAAGTAGTAGAGGGATCAATTTTAACCCAAGAAATTAAGTTTTCCATCAAATATATATTATCAAGAATCATTTTCTACATGATAGAGTCTATAATTTTGTTAGGCACCAACTTAGGATGAGTAGTAGCACGATATTTAGCCATTAAAATAGACAACCAAATAGAGTTGGTGATTCAAAATTTCCACCAATGTTTTAAGGAGAAAGCATTATAAAAGACTCAAGATTCCTCAAACCCAGCCCACTTTATTAACTAGGAAAGTGATTGCATCCCAATTGGACCAAATCATTTTAGATCCATTAACATAAGTCTAAGGAAATTTCTTAAAAATAATTTTGATTTTTTCAGGATACTTTGGGAAGGTGAGCAAACTTCCAGCCAATAAATTAGAATAATGTTGAGAATATACTTAATAAGGGTGACTCTACCACCTAGAGAAAGAAATTTATTCTCCTACACTCTAATCCTATAGAAAAATTGCATAATTAAGTCATTAAAGCACGGAATTTTCTTAGGACCCCTAAAAATAAGTATCCTAAGATACTTACAAGGAAACTTACCACTCTTAAACCCCAATTTGGTCTTGATAAAATATTTTAAATGATTAGACACTTTACTATTGGTGAAGAAAGTGGATTTACTAGCATTAATCATAAAACACAAATCAAGCTCAAGAGCATTGAGCAAATTTTTTAGCTTATTAATGTTTCTTTTTCATCATCAGTAAGGATAATAATATCATCAGCATAAGCAATATGTGAGTCCAAAAATTTACCTCCTAAATTGAAGTGAAGACTATGATCTTTGGAGAATATGTCATTGATATTAAAGGACCAATAGTTTATCGTAATATTAAAGATAATAGGTAAAATTGGGTCACCTTCTCTTATACTCGTAGAGTAGTTAAAAAACCCATAAAGGGAACCCTTAATCATAATATAGTACCACATATTGGCAATAGAATTTTATATTTTGTTAATGAAATACCCAGTAAAATCTTATATGTTAAGCATATGATAAAGGAAACCTCAATCAAGCTTATCAAAAGCTTTTTCAAGATCAATTTCTATGATAAGGTCCCCCTCCTATTTTTATCACGGTTATGGAACATCTCTTGCGCTGCCAGAATATTAACTTTAATGTTTCTACCCAAAACAAATCCTAATTGATTAAACTCAATAAGTTTAGGCAGAAGAGTTTTAATCCTATTTGCAAGGAATTTGGAAGTGATTTTATTAATAGTGGACCATAAGCTAATATGTATAAATTTCTTCCACCAATAACTTTCTCCTTTGGAATGAGGGTGATAGTTGAGTGTCTAAGGAATTTTGGTAAGGGGACATTACAAAAAAAATTCTGGAACACCAATACAGATATCATTTTTCAAGATGTGCCAAAATTTAATGAAGAATTCACCTGAGAAATTGTCTGGTCCGGGACAAGTATTACTCTTAAGATCTTTCACCACTCCCCAAATTTTATCTTCATTATGGATGATATTTAAACTAGCATTATCATTTACAAAAACAAATTTGGCAAGAGGAAGCCAAGAGAATGAATTAGGCACAGTATCACATGAGAGTATAATTGGGAGAAATAATCAATAACATATAAGTGAATCTCATTATCACTAGTTAAAAGATTTCCATCCATACTAGTATTGCTAGAAATTTGATTAATGCTTCTTCTTTTGTTCACCCGATTATAATAAAACTTAGAATTTTTTCTCCTTCAAAATTTTAATTAACACTACACTTTTGTTTCCAATAACTTTTTATATCATTGTGGGGCTAGATTAAGTAAGCTCGGGCCTTATAGATGGCCATACAATTATGATCTATAGGATTCTCTTCAAAAATTAATTCCAAATAAGAAACTAACGTTTCTAATTTTGAGACATTTTTTAATTTGTTCCCAAAACAATATGGTCCAAATTGTTAAGAGCTTTTCTAAGTCTTTTAAATTTTGTAACCAGTTTAGGAAGACCAAAAATCCCACAATGATCATTCCAAGAGAATTCACCACTTCGGCACAACCAGACCCTTATAGCCAAAAGAATTGAAAATGAAAGGATATATTAATTCTAGGCTCATGATTTTTAGAGTAAAATAAAATTGGTTTATGGTTAGAGTTGGTAGAATTATGAGAAAAGTTCCTAATGTCTTGGAAAGAATTACACACATGTTATTGATAAGGAACCTATCATAATAGGCAAACTTTCTACCATTAGACCATGTGAAATCAGCTCCATAGTAACTAAGTTCATCAAGACCACAATCAATAATTGCAAAATTGAAGTCAAAGGTAGAGTCAGTGTAGTTATGGAGGCGACCCTTTTTACTTATTATTATTTAGAGCAGCATTGCAGTCATGTGGTGCCCCACCCGACCACTTGCGCAAACAAAATTTCATTAGCAAGGGGATGGGTCATCACTAACTAAAAACCCTGGATTAGTGCCAACACTATAAATGTCTACTGAGAGACATTTATGTTACCCACACTAATCCTAATTAAATATCTAAGTAGCTAAGTACTCAGATATGTAAAATAAGAGTAATTTTTCCTCAAAGTATTATGTAATAATAATAATAATTCATAATACAATACTGTAATAAGCAAATATTCATCATAGAGTGTGAAAGAATAACTAAAAAGGTATATCCATTCATCACATTCTTACAGTATGAAAATGAATAATAAAAAATAAACATCTCAGATAATAAAGTGTTGAAATAAAAAACATGCAAGTACTGAATTTAATTATTATAAACTAAAGTATAGTGAAAATTAAGAGAATGAAAAGCTCAATAGCACTCTCTTCCAACCAAATAAACAACTATAACAAAATAGATATATAAGGATCATCCTCTTGCTCCTGCTCCTCACCTAGCACAGAATCTTCAAATAACTCTAGATCTAACATGTTGGTTTTTACATGCCAAGGCCTCAGCCAAGAAAAGAAAATGATCATGTGTTAGATAAATTATCTAAGTACATTTTAGGTTAATAAATTAATATTGAAATTTAAGATATATCAAATTAACCTAAGCATTTTAGGTGCAACAAGCAATCAATAAAATAGGGAAATTATAAATACATCATTTATAACTCTACAAAGTGAGGTAAATAGAGTAATATGCCTCAAATCTAATTACTACAGAAAAGTTTAAGCATATACATATATATAAAAGCTTATATAAGTATAAGAGGGAATTCCTAACATATATGGTCAAAGCTAAAAATGCTAAATGTATTGATAATATACTAAAATGTACATAACATAATTGAAAATCTAGCATCCTAACATGCATAGATAATAATAATACTAGAAAATCTACTGAAAATACTAAAATACAAAAAATGCTACCAAATTGTAAACTGAACTAAGTTGAACTGAACTGTATGTAAACTTAACTGAAATCATCATTTGATTAGACGTATGCCTAAACTCATTCCATAACAGTAAATGGCTAAACATAGCCACTAAATAAAAAGTCCCACATGTATCATCTAAACCACTCATGGCTAGATCCGAACCGAACTATAGAATCGTGCATGCATCATCCAGACCACTTATGGCTGGATCCGAGTTGACTCTACAATAACAAGAAATGAGGCAGACAAATTATGACACACTTCACTATACTGTTATCTAATTTATTGAGTTTTAAGTTAACTAATGCAATGATGACATATTTAACAAAACTAATATGGAATATTTATCAAATACTCTATATCTCATCTAAATATGCACAAGGCAACAAAGCTAAAAATCAAGGTAAAGTTGAGCATTTAAATCAAGGATTTAAGCAGTAAAGTAATCAAAATTTGTGATCTTTTAATTTCTAATTTATTAATACTAATGATTCTGAAAACATACAAGCTCAGAATCTCCAAAATCTTACTATTCAGTATAATATAAGGTCAAACATTAAAATATAATCAAGTTCTATTCCAAAATTAGACAGTATCGCCTACAAAAGTTAAGTAAATAGATCAATCATCCTAATTGATTTATTTATTATCCCAACCCAATTTTGATCAAATAAATTAAAATTTATAGATTCAGAGTTAAAACTCCAACATATGGGGTCTATTTTCACTCAAATTGAACTCTCCAAAACTATAAGTTATAGAAAACCTTATCAATGATAGCCAGGCTCAATAAGATAAGAAATTGCTAAATTAAATAATAAGGTCAATAAATCAAAGGACAAAAGATAAAGTAATCTGATTTCAAGTCTAAAGCTAAAGTTTAAGCTAAAACCTCTAACATGTAGACTTAAGGCACAATTTATGAAGTAAATCTATTACTCAGTAGAACTAAACTATACAAAAAAAAAGCCTAAGAAAGGGATGGTGAACTCTCTTCACCAAAATACTTATGCAAACTCCTAAGCCATTATTAAGGTTTAGCCTAAAGAAGAGTTTAAAAGTTTGAAACAAATCTAAGCTCATTATAGATGTTTTACTAAATCTTATTTAAGCATTATGAAAGGAAATGTGGATTCTAACTCCGCATTTACTCATCTTTAAATAAACATAGCCTAATTAGGGAAAAAATTAGAGTCCAAGCAAATGAGGCCAATAATGATTCAATTAAGCTCAAACAAGAAACTAAACACTTAGCTTTCATTTTTTTAAGGGTAATGGTCAGATTGGTAAATTCTAATTTCACCTTAATTAAGATTTATTTAAAATCTCCAAAATGTCACTTATTAAGGATTCAAAAGTTAACTTTAGGGTTTAGGGTCCTAAACTAAAAATTTTTTTCAATGCCACATGATTCCTTACTATCTTAGAAGAAGTTCGACACCTTAAACACTAAATTTGATTGAGAATTGAGCTTAATGTGCACTAACTATGGCTTAGGCTCATTATGAAGTGATTTGCAAAATAAATCTTAGAAAATGGAATCTTAAGCTACAATTAAGTTCTACACTATTTTTAAGGAGTCATTAGACACCTCAAATTTTAAAATCAGAACACTGCTAATCTAAATATTCACTAATTAGAGTTTATAGTGATTAGTGATTGATTAACCAACTTAATCATAGGAAAATAATTTTGACTCCATAATCATGTTCTCCTCTGTTAAATGAAAATATTGAGACTTTAATTATGAAAATTAGCAAAAGATTATGCCTTATATTCACTAATCCATTTTAGGGCATTTAGCAAAAAAATAATGAATCCAATCACAGAATCCTAAATATTTTTGTAGATTAAAATTCTATATATTTTTCTGATTAAAATGGTATATTGAATCATAGAATTTGGATTTAAATTGGGCAATTTATTTAATTAATTTAAATTAAATGATCCATTTAAATTATTTTAGGCATGGGAATTAAAATAGAATTTTATAACTGAATTAACACCAAAAAAATAAATACAAAAATTCAGTCGCTTAAATAACCCAAAATCAAAAAAACGTGGGTCAGAGTCTGACCCGACCCATTAATACTCATCACCTTCTTGATCCTGACACGATCAGGTACCGTAGACAAATTGATAGTACCACTAAACTTGCTCGATGATCATTTAGATCATCAAATCCGTACTCGTGACTGTGCACTGTAGTGCACTATTGTGGGTCTGATCAATCACGATTGATCGAACTGATTTGATTGATTTTGATCAGCCCAACTAATTATTCTATCCCAAAAATAGCACCAGTGACTGTTAGATACTTGATTAGGCACCTACTAGCCTGGGACATAGGGATGCTCAAGCTGGCTGGCATCACCCATCTATACAGTGGAGTTCCATTGTCTAGCCTACTGCCATGCCAAGCCAAACCTCATGGCTATTTGCAAGCCTAATTCTATGCATTCAAGCAACCAATATAGATGATAATTGGAATGAATTTGACTATCAAAGAGATTAATGAGTTCAGATAGGGTATGTACCTGGGTGGAAAAATTGGGGAAGTTTCTTGCTGATGGGAGGCATCCATAAACTAGGAGTAAGCTTTAAGAACTTATAGTATATACTGAAGCATCAATTGGGAACTTGAACGCCAGGCTGCACCCACTGAATGCCTGGGAAGATGATGAGAAGGTGATGGTCGCTGACTGAAATGACAAATAGGAGTGCAGAGGAGTGCTCACCGCTAGACTCTTAGGATGAAGCACATTGAGCAAAGAGCTCACTATGGCAAACTCAGGGCTATTTATAGCTCTAAGGGAATGAACTGGAGGTTGGGCTAGCCTCCCATGACTAGCCTAATTGAATATAGGAACTGTGTCTAGTTTGATAGTGGCAGGCCCATAAATTCACTCAACCAAGGCTGTTGGGACTCGATAGAGTGGGAAACAAATTTGATCTGTCATACTTCCAGCGAGGATGAGCCGTTAACGCTGATGGGGGGAAGGGGGGCACACTTGGCTGGGATGCTTAGGAACAAAAGTGAATAGCACCAATAAATCTTGGTCATTTAATCTAAGAATCGAACGGTTGGAATACACCCAATATCGCTGCCGCATGGGCCGAACCACAGCAGATCGCCCGCAATCCGCACAACAAATTTGGACGGTCAGTCGACCATTAGAGGGGTAAATTTACAAATATTGGAATTGTGGATCCCCTATTTTGCAATTTCCCCTTTTTAATTTTGATTAAATTTAGGCCTGGCTAACCTCCAAAAATTCCATAAATTTCACCCCTAACTAATTTTGGTGTGAAGAATTCAAAAATGAAATCAGATTTTGATTTGGAGATCAATTTAAATTCTAGATCAAATAAATTAACAAAATAGTCAATTGATCCAATCAAGCTTTGACTGATTCCCAATTTTTAGGATTAGATCCTAATGATAATTAAATCTAATTAAATAAGAATTATGAGTTGGTTAAGTACATAGTTGCATGGTAACAACCTAGAGTTGTTACAGGTCACCACTCACCAACCAAGGAAGAAAAGAGTAATTATTATTTTTCAAGAAGTCCCATAAACTTAAATGATCAGTTCTAGGACGATTAGCATGCACAAAAGTGATAACCCCCAAAAAAGAAGAATTTGAAATTTTAAAATGAATTTCCTAATTACATTGACTCAAAATTTCCACCGTCCAGTTGTTAGACCAAAAAACCTAAATTTTGTTAGATAAAGAAACAACATTATTGTCACAACTAATAAACTTTTGCAGCTTAGCACAATGATCTTTAGCCAACTTGGGTTCAAATTAGCCATATTATTAATTTTATTATCCATAATTAAATATTTTAGTCTAGTTTTAAAGGAGGTGTTACCCACCCCTCTAATATTACAACACTAAACATTCATTGGGAAACTAAAGAAATTCCATAGTGAACCTTTTAAGTATTAGAATTAGCTCTAGTTATTCTTTTAAAGGATGTTCTACTTCATTTTGTTTTTTGACCTCCATTCTCATCTTCCTCAAAATTAACAAGAAGGATAATACAACTATTAGCTATATAAGATTTACCTTTCTCCTGCAAGTTTTGATGATCACCATTCTCTACCAAATTATCTTTAGACTTGGAGTTAGAAGGGAAGCTTCATAATGTAACTTTAAGAGTATAATTATTAACATTTTCAATAGCCTCCAGAAACTCCACTGATGTAACATCCCAGGTTGTTGCCCAAGCTAATTAGGACTAATACAAGTCTTAATTTTGGTCCTAGTGCATTAATTAAGTCATTAGGAATTCACCACCAGGACCGAGTCCAAATCAGGGGTCAAGTGGTTCAAACTCTAATTCTGGGAATTTCAAGAATCTTGGAATTTGACCTAATTAATTTGAACTCAGATCAAAAATTAGACTTCGTCATTGCACTCATTGCCCCCAAATTAGCTAGCGGTGATGTTTTGGTGGCAATCGGAAGTCGTCAAAAATCCATCGAATATTTTAATAATATTTAACAACACCCAAAAAATTAGAAAATAAAATACTTGTCGAATCAAAAATCCAACTTCATCATTGAGTTCCTCACCCCTCAATTAGCTATGGCTAAATATTTGGAAATTTTTGGAAATCATTTAAATGTTTAAAAATTAGTTAATAAAATTAGAAATTAAATTGTTAAAATTAATATTTAATTAACTAGGTGGGACCCATCTTGTCAGGTCGAATACCCGCCACCCTGTTATCGGGCTAGATTCAAAGGCGTGTTGGTCAGATCCGTCAGCCCAAGCCGTCTGTGTCATTCGATCTGAGGATCAAATCTAATGGTCTGGTCCCTTCCTTCCTCACAGGTGTCGCCCGCAAGCCAGGTGGCGTTCCACTGCATGCCCCGTCCAATCACCGCCAATCCGACTTTGCTAGCTCTGCCCAGACTCTTGATAAGTCTCCCTACCTGATAACCCTATGTAATTTTGGGTGTGCAACCTTGGGAGCCTCAGATCGAACCTTCCCTCCTCGTAAACGTACATCACAGGTACCCTCCCAAACTTTCTAATTTCCTTATGCAATCCATATTTTAGCAATGCATATTCTTATTCTGGCCATTGGATTAGCATAGTATCGAAGCATATCAAACAATCGAAGTTAGATTAGTCAAATTTTAAGGGTTGCAAACAGTTGCCTACAGCACTCGCCCTATCCTGTAAGAGGCAAGCTATGGATCGTGGGCCCCGCTGACGCAGCGCTAACGCACACTTGAGGCCCACTAGTAGCATCTGTCCCGCCATGTCAGACCCATGAGTCCCGCGTCTCTGTCTCGACTATTCTGCTTCTGCCACATGTCCCTTTGGGTCCTACCTCCATTTTAAATATTAATTAGCTATTCTGATTTATATTAATTAATAATTCAGTTAAACATTAGAAATATTTAATTCAAATTAAGTCTAATTAATATAGAAACTTTAGAGACTCATAGCTAATTATCCACAAGTCCAAGCATAACAAATATACATTTCATTTTGCTCAAAAAAATGAGAGGAATATTATGGCAGTATCAAATTTTTAGTATGACACCTATTTAATGTAATGACATTTTAGGACCTCCCTCATATGTACCAAAACTTCCCCTAGCCATAATTTTGCACACAATCACCCAAACATAGTCAATATGGGTCTCAAATTAATCAAGAGAGTGTCTAGTTTGCTTTAATTTTTGCCATTTGATTATTAGGGTAGCTAATCACTTTTAGGACCCCATTAAAATGGCCTCTAAAATCTTAAAATTTGATTAGACCATATCTTTGTCATCTAAACTCCAAACGAAGAAATTCAAAGTGCTAACTAGCTTATAAATTTAGTGCTAATAGTAAACTGAAATAAGATTTGAGTTTTGACCCTAAGAAACCCTAAGTTGACCAAACTACTCCTAACCCTAGTTAGGTCATATCTTAACCAAATGAGATCCAATTTGGGTCTACTCTCAGTTAAAGTACTCAATGCATTATAGGGGAGCTATAGCCACTAAGTTTGTTGAATTTGGATCCCAAATGGAGAAGTTAGGTTTTTGACCCCTCTTAACCTAAGAAACTACATAAATGTCCCTAATCTTGAAATCATCATAACTAATCCAATAGACCTCAAAATTCAGTGTTCTTGGTCCCTAAGGAATCCCTGAACATCAAGTAACAAAAAATTGTACAAAATATGCGATTTCATTAGGTGAAAATTACTAAATTGCCCCTTAGGCCAAAATTCTTAATTTGGACCTATATGACCCAATTCTTATCTAAATTTGGTGTACTTAATGTCTATCTTTATGTTAGACAGTAAAAAATTATTTAGCATCAAGAAATTTTAATTTGGAGCCCTAAATCAAAAGTAGTTTTTTGGACTTTTAAGTAGGGGCAAAATGCTCATTTTACCCAAAATTTAGGTTAAGTATCCTTAACCCTTAAAATATCATTCAAATCATTAAAATTAATAATAAAACCAATTTAAGATCAATTTAAGTAAAAATTTTCATAATTTGAATAATTGGAAAAATCCCCCACAAAAGCTTAAAAAATCTCTAAGTAAGGTTAACATGTCTTACATAACTAAAATTCATCCTTAAACCTTCTAGTTGAATAAAAATAGCAAAGGAAGTTAAAATGGATTAAATTATATCAACTCTCAATTCCTCCATAAGTCATTTCATTAAGAGCTCATTAGGATATACACCTCACATTATGACTCTTTCTTTAAGAGTTAGGAATAGATCCTAGGTTAGATTTCATTTATTAAGTAAGTGGGTTATCTAATGAATGAAACCTTAGTTTTATAGTTTTTTAGACTTTATAATTTAATTTTGATTATTTTATTTTTAAATCTTAGAGTAAGAATAGGAGAATCATCCTATTGAGCTTGATTTTCTTAATAGGATTTGTCCTAATCTTTAGTTCACATTTAGATTTAAACCTTAGATCTTATGTTTAAACTTTAGATTATGTGCTTAACTCAACTCATGGTATTAAAAATCATAATGCTTAATTTAGTAGATCCTGATCAGATCTTAGCTTAGGACGTCTAAATTCATCAACTAGGATGTGATGATTTATTATTTAACTTGCAGTCGATTCTGATTAAATTAAATTAGAACCTGATCAGTTCTATTTGCTTTTAATTTATAAGGCCGCACTTCTAAGTTACACTCGATAGTAGAAATTAAAGATCCTAAACTTGTGTAACTTGGAATAGTTATAATGGTTTAATAGATAATAAATGATGTCACCTTGTGTAGTAGAGTCCCTTGCTCACTATTGCTTTATTTGTGCTTATGCATTCCTTATATTTTGTGTTATTTCCTTAGACATGTAATATAAGATAACATTGTTGCATAAAATAAAAACTTAGAATAATTAGGATAAGATTTGCATTAGGTTCAATATTCAGGTTGATTCTAGTGCAAATTTACCCTAATGGATAGGGGTAAGGAGAAATAAGGGATAACTTAGCATTACTTATTGATGAGTGTTGTGTTAAGCTTAGAACCTGTATAGTCTTGCAGACATGCTTGACTCCTCAGTTGCTTCTGGATGTGTCCACAGGAGCAAAGTAAAATAACTAAAATTTATTAAATTTATATTTACTACCTCCTCAGTCCCGTCTATTCAGTTCTGTTCTGTCCTAGCCCAAAAAGGCTTTGGGGATGTTACTGTGGACCGATTGGCCAATTTTTGATATGGCAGTTTGTATATACCTATTTTCTATTTATTATTTTATTGATGCATGTTACTTCAGTCAGCTTTACTTTACTTTACATACTTACTTGTATATTATAAGATACTAGATTTTGTTGCTGCTTACTATACATATCATAGTCATACTATTTACTTTTAACCTGCATATGTCATATGATCATCAGCATATTTATGTGTAGTCTTCCCTTTCAGTACTTTTATTTACTTTATTTATATATGCATTCCTAGCCTTGTTTTAGCTTATTGTGAGGTATGTCTTTTGCCTCATTCTTGCTTAGTTATAAATGCTTTATTTATAACTTACCCTTTCCATTTGTATGCATGTTGCTCCTACTTGTTAGGTTTTGGTTAGTTCATCAGCCTAAAATGTACTTAGACAATTGTCTAATAAAAAAAAACTTATTAGTTGGGTCCCTGGCATTGTGAAACCAATAATGTCATAATCGGATCATTTTGAGGAGCTTGTGCCAGAAGGAGAGGAGCCTTTCTTAAAAGAGGATCGGTAGGGTGAAGCTAAGGCTTTATAGTTCCTTAGTTTATTTGCTTGTGAGAATTGAGAGATTGCTCATCTATTTCTTTTAAAACTTATTTAAAATGTTATTATAATACAGGTACCTTTAAATTATATTTTTCTTACTATAATGTTTATTCAATGTTGTATGTTGCACTTTCCTAAAGTATTATTGTAAATTGGATGCACTAATTAATTACTTTGCTTTCACACTCTGTATCTGTATTTACTTAGTGATTGATTCAAGTTGTATGTATTTTGAGCATATCTTTCCCTTATTAGTGGATGTGGATTATACCTAATCCAATGATAAATGAGCGATTTGCCAAAGTGGCACACCTCCACTTAACCAAATCTGGTGGATCAGGGGGCGGGGCACCACAACTGAAGGCAAAGAATTATCAATTGAGGATAAATCTACTTGTGTCAAGTGTTGGGTGCAATAAACTTGTCCCACAAATAGTGGTCTAGGTGCATTGACCAAACATTTATCAAGTTTTAATTTGGTAACTGGATCCACAATCCCAGCAACCTGCTCACTAGATTTTTGCAATATATTAGTTTTAGAAAATTTTGAAGAAATCTCAGAAATGCCATCAGATATGACATTAGAAATTTCCCTAGAAAAATTAGAGATAATCTCTTCACTGTAATTAGTAGATACAAGATCATCAGAATATATAGTAGTAACCAAATGGTCTTTATCTAAAGTAATATTACCTAGAAATCTATCTAATATATATGCCATGATCTGAACTTGAGTATCTTTGTAACAACTCATGGTTCTTATTTGTTTTTAGACATCCAAATAAGGTTAAAAAACCATCACCATTAGTCTCCTAATGATGTTTGAAGCAATCCCTGAAATTTTGGTGCTATTGGGAGATCGTTGATTTTTTATGAATATTTTAATATATAATTAATTAATCAGAAAATTACATAAATTAAATTGACCTCCAAATCAAAATTGGAGTTCTCCATTATGTTCCTCACTCTCAAATTTGCTAAGGGTGAATTTTTAAAATTTTTCAGAGCTAGAGTGATGACTTAATTTTAATTAATTAGAAAGATACAAATTTTTAAATAATTTAATTAAATTATTAACCCAAATCCCTAATCTAATGGCTCATTCCATTGTCCAAGTTGAACGGGCAATTTGTAGCCATGTGATCCGACTGTGCATTCATCTGATAGCTACATGGACTTAATCTACATTGTCCACCCGATTCAACATTCGATCGTGCGAGATCGGACATCTGCGTGAAGGGCACCGTACGCCCCTGCGCAGTGCATGATCATGTGTGCCCAAAGGCGTAGACTATACCCCACGACCCTCTGTCGATCCCTTAACTGTGGCCTCGATGCCTTCTAGACCATTTATTTAGTCTCTTTGGCGAAGGCTGAGGATTGGGAAGGCTTGCAATGAACGATTGAGCAGCTACTTTATAATCTACCATATCCCTAACCGATGCTCGATGAAACCTAAAGGTATGTTTAATTTCCCATCCAGTAGCAGCGCAATTACCAAAATTTAGTCTTAATTGTTATTCCATTTCTTATAGGACCGATTGATGAGCCCCGATCAAGCTTAATCGAGCTCGATCGGTGCCCAAATTGAATGTCATCTACAGTAAGTAGTAATACTTATGCCTAACCCTATCTTGGGCATCACTCCTTCAAGTGATAAGATGGTTTTATGTGACGAATTAGATACCAATCAAAAGGTCTTTCTGAGACCTTTAGATCAGTGTGTGCCCTACCACCGAAGGTCACTGAAGTTAGGGCAATTTTGATACCTAGCTCGCGTCCCTTGGGTCACTTCGAGTTGGGCTCGACCTAGATCGAGCTGACCCACGGGCCCGACCCAGGCCGCTTGCATGAACACAGGCCCGCGTGCGTGTGCCGTTGGCTGCGTGCATGCACCCTGTCCTTATGAACAGTGATTTCAAAAATAAAATATTAATTATTTAAATACTAAATTTTCAAAACCTCATAACCTCTTAAATACAAACTTAAACATATTGATGTTATATCTCAAAGTGACTAGAAAAATATAAGGATCATTAATATGCCATTATATTTATAGTTTGATAATTAATCAACTTTTTAATTAATTAAGCATTTAACCTAATTTTGTAAGTGTCATAACTTAGTCAATCTATATTCAAATTTGATGTTCCAATAGGCCATTTTAATCACAAATATTGGAAGAATATTCATGTAATGTTAATTTTTTCATTTTGATATCTAATTACCTTTTAAATGTCATTAAGAGTCATTAATTCTTAAATTGATCATTTGATGTCTAATTTGACCCTACATAGTCTCATTGTACTTATTATGCTATAGGAAAGTCATAGCCACTACGTTTATATAATTTGGACATCAAATAAAAAATATGAGTTTTTGACCCTTAAATAAAATAATATTAAAATCCTAAAATTAGGGTTTTGCATGTTTAGGTCCCCTAAACCTTAGGACACCATAGAGAACTTACCTTATGACATAATTCAACATTAAAAAATGTTTTGTGTAAGAAAATAACAAGAATAACCTCAATATACAAATATAGTGATTGTAGGAGCTCTTAAGGCTTGATTTTAGTGATTTACAATTGTGGTAGTCCTAAACCCTAGGATGAAAATGGATAGTTAATTCTTTATGCTCATGATATTCATTAGTAAGACCTTTAAGAGGATAGCTAGAGCATAACTTGGTTATTTACACTTCTAAAGTGTTGGCTTGAGCCTAATTATCCTATTAAGCAACTTAGTACTTTCTTGGTGAAACTAATCTCTTAGTTGACTTTATAATTCCTAATATTTTGATGTGAGCCTAAGAGTTGGTAAATAAAACACTTCCACTTAGGACTTCTTTTACTAGAAACACATTAGTATGAAGTTAACTAGATATGTGTAATTGATGATTTGGAACTTCCAACCCTAAGATTCCTTAGTGAACTTAAGGCTATGAAGCCTCCATGCTAATCTTCTAGCTAAGAATATTAGTACTAGTCTAAGTCTAGTAACTTGATAATAATAGGAATATTAATAGTAAGTTAGACTCTTAATTTAACTTAGATCAACACTTAAGCACTTATGGCCATCTAAATAATTTAGAGTAAATCCTAACTCATAAGAGAGGGAAGTTTAGACTATACTTGGATCTAGTGAATTGCTAGAGTAGTGTTGAGAAATTCCTTAAGTATATAATTTGTGACTAGAGAGGACTTATAAGATGAAGAGAATGGAACCACCTTAGAAAGACTAGTGCCCTCCACTTGAACTTAGAGACTAACCTAAGTGGCTAAGTGCAACCTATTTAGGATTTTATGAATAGCCATAGAATGCTAAATGTAGAACTTAGAATTAATTAGTATGAAACATTATTAAGACTTAGAATCCCTTAAAATGATTAAGTGATTGAGCTAAGGCTAGATGTTTCCTTAAGTGTTAAAAGGCCTTGAAATCCTTCAAGAGCTAAATAATGAAGTTGTACTTAGGAGCTTAATGGTAGTAATGCTAAGGCTTGGAACCTTAAGATTAAAGAGAGTAACTTAATGCTTAGGCTAGTAAACTAATGTGAGGTACAGTTAGGTAGTAAGAACTTAGGTATCTATAACCCTTTAATCCTACCATATTAAACTAGAAATCTTATAAGAACCCTTATGTCAAAGATGAGACTAGAATTATCCCACTAGTGTCACATTTAAGATTAAGACAGCTGAAGTGGTAAGATAGAACAACTTTCTTAAGTATAGAACCTTAAAGATGTTAAGGAGATAGGTTGAGTAGAAAATAATGGTAACTTAGATGCATGAATTTAACAGTTATAGAACCCTTGAAATCTAGTGTAGTGAGACATTAAGTTTGGAAGTTGAAGAACCCTTTAGCTAGAATTTCAAGTATCTTAAGTTATAAGAATCAAATAACCCAAGTAGGGTAGTAGTGAAACCTTAGTTTCTAAGTAGAATGTCCCATTAGAGTGGGTGTATTGTTGGATAATTAGTTAATTGTAGTGTTAGCAATATGATATGATGTTTATTTGTAACATTTCAACTATACTTATAAATTCTTTTGTCACATAAATAAGGCCTTAATCAATTCATTGTTTTCAAAACCTCATTTAAATTATATATTACTATGATTCAATTGATGGAGATATTTGATGAATGTCTAAGTCAATTATGGGGGCTTGGTTAGTCCCAATCATAAGATAGTTAACTAAAGTAAAAAATATCGGATAACACATAGTGTAACGACCCCAATATCGGATTAGGAACCCAATCCAATATTTGGTATTACTATAGTATCTAAAACTGGATTAATGAGTTTTAATCTTCTATTAGGCACTACAGGGAGCCAAGAGTCTCAAAAGAGGAAAAGTAGAAGCATAGACATTAAGTAAATATAAAACATTGCAGTCATTCTAGAAAAGAAAAAGAAAATATAGCACAGAACAGTAAAGTAAAATATCCAGAACTAATTAAATTATATAAATATTTAGTTAGAATGACACTTGTCCTCACAGGATGCATAGAATAAAATAAAAAGTGGAAAGTAAAGATAATCTTAGCTGCAATAATGAGATATGATCTACCTCAGATACAAGAACCACTCCAAGCACCACTATCCAGAAGATGCTTCTAATCTTTCATTTTTTGGTTTTTAAATATGATAAGGCACAGCCATAAAAAAAGAAAACAAGTGCTTAGACTAAGATGTTTAAGTACATTTTAAGATTAGGCAAAGCCTTAATTAAGTTTTAGTTAGATATCACATATATAGTCTTACAATTAAAGACTAAAAGAGAAGTACTAAGCATTAAAGTAAGGGTAAGAGAACTGTATAGAAGATAGTAAACAAGTAAAGAGTAAGATTATAAGTAGGTTTGCTCTAGCCTGTAATAAAAAGGAAAAAATAGGCATCCTAATAAAGCTAGAAACTACTAATGTGCATATGAAAGTATACAATGAATACATGAATATGTTCAACAAATATTATGCTAAGTAAAAGAAACTAAAGCAGTGAAGCATGAAATGAATGTAAAATAGCATGCACCGTGTAAAGTAAAGACTATAAGTAAAGTAAATTATAGTACAGTAAGTAAGAATTGATAAGTAAAGTAAAGTAAGGTAAAGCTTAATCTCATGGGCTAAGTACACATAGTCAAAGACTATAATAAGAAAGTATAGCTCAAGGGCTATGACAAGCTCTCACAATCAATAAGACTGTGATAACTTAAGGTTTTGTTGTTTAAATTATTTTTAGTTTTTTATTCTACTAGCAAAGTTACAGAATGAGTGAGGATATAAGAACATCTGACTAACTAAGTAAGGAAGTGGGGTCTCTAAGAAAATAAAACACTCACATTCCCCGCCTAGGATATATGAGGTCTCCTTATTACTCCGTTAGCCTACCCTGGCCTCGACATATGAAACCCCTTAGTTTTATTTATCAATATTTTATTTATGCACAATGTCTTTTATGTATGTTCAAATCTGTAGTCTCAAAGTAAAGTAGTATTTCAAGGAATTTAAGTAATCGTAAATTATGTGATATCCATTGTTATCTAAGTTTAGATTATCTAACTTAATGATTGGAGTTGATTAAGCTCTAAATTAGCCTAGACATATCAATCTCCAAGTTAATTGAAAGTAATACTAAAAGTAATTAAGTTTGGAAAATAGTAGTTTGATTTAGGTTTATATAAATGAAAAAGTAATTTATATGTATATTGATGTAAGATGAGGCTAATCCTACACTAATCCTAAGCTACATAATCTTTATTGGTTACTAGATTTAAGACTTAGGGTGCTAGTATGAAGGAATTTAAGTTGTAGGTTCCTTACACTTGCAATAGCCAAACACATAAATTAGTACGCACTTCTAAGCATTTCATTGATTTACAACTTAATGACTCTATGCCTAACAAGGTTCAATTAGCTAATTACTTTCAGTATTTAATCTTAGAAGTGATACTAGTAGAGTAATAATAATATACTCTTAAACCTATCTTATTAGAGCTTCTATCCTAATAAGGCAATACTAAAGGAATGTTATCACTAAGTTATTATTATCTAATGCCACCATATATTAAGTTACTTATTCTAACATTATGTTTATTCTCTTAATCCCAAGCTTCCAATCCTTAGTATTACAATTACTAGGATCCTGAGGTTAGTTCTAATATTAAGCACTTAAGGATTCAAAGCATTTTGACACTCAAGACATTATCTAATCTTAGCTCATTCCACTAAGCCAATCTAAGGGAGTCTAAGCTTAGGTGATAAAGACACTAGGTGTATGGACATTAAGTTCTAATTCTTCTAATAATAGTTAACACTTAGTGAATTCAAAGTCTAGCTCTTACTTAGCTAATCAAAGCCCTAAGGGTCAAATTATCTTTATTAACTAAACTCGCTTTAAATCTCAGTTTACTAATCCAATCTCTATAAGATGATTCTAAGCATCTTACTTAGAAAGGAAGGATTAATTACACTATACCAAATAGGTTGCTCTTAACACTTAGATCAAGCTCTAAGTTCTATACTTAGCATGCTAAGACTATTCATATAATCCTAAGTAAGTTACACTTAACCACTTAGGTTATTTTATACAGTCAAATGGAAGGCACTAGTCTTCCTAAAATGTCATCATTCTAATTATCTAACAAATTCTCTTTTAAATACATAGTCTAAAATAACCATTACTTAATCTTATTCTAAATATTTTGCATGATTTAAGTGTGATCTATATTTTCACTATCTAATCCTATAGGATTTACTTAAAGTTATCTGAAAGACTCTGAATGGGTAAATATAAATCTAAGTTGAATTAAGGGTCTAGCTTACAGTTAATATTCCCAATGATATTAATCTATTAGACTTAAATTAAAGCTAATGTTTTATAATTAAAAAGATGGGTTGTAGGCTCTCTATCTTGAAACTTACTAAAGCAAACTAGATTGAAGTGGTTCTTTCTCATAGGTTTGCTAAACTAGCCAAATACTCACTTGTGCAAAGTTAAAGAAAAGGTTACAATCTAGTAGTCCAAATTTTGCTTAAGTCATTATGTGTGGTAAAACTTGGTAAGGAACTAGAGAAGTTAAGGGAAGGTTTGAAGTTGAATAGAATGGTTTCACTAAGTTTATTTCAAGTGTTAGCAAATAGTCCTAATAAGAGCACCTACCACACATAGAGGCAACCAACTAGCTAGCACACCTTAAATATATGGTTGCTACAATTATAATGGAAATTGAATAAAGTTAGGGATTCTCAACCTACACTATCTCTCCTATTGTTGAGGCTTGAATCACAAGTTTACTAAACCACTCAAAGTATCTAATTAGGATAATCAAGGATTAATCTCACATTCTAAAGTGACATGAAAGTCTAAATATTAAACATGCTTGCTGTCCTAAGGCATTGAGACCTATACATGCATGTATTCCTTATTAAGGAAATCACATTCCATGGAGATTTGAGGATCCAAATACCCAATTTATCTGATTGTTGTCCAATCATAGTAATAATAACATATATGTAATCCTCACATTACAAGGAGAATAATGACACTAAGTATGTTAAATTTGGATAATTTTGGAAAATTAGAGTTTTAGAGACTCCTAATTGCATTAAGATGTAATTAGAAAAATTAAGCATTTAATTCTAAATCTAATTTTATATTAATGTCCCACATCTTTTTGTGATTGAAATAGACTATTGCATCATCAAGTTTGGGCGAGAATTGGCCAAGTTATAGCATTTGCAAGATTAGGCTAACTATTGATTAGTTAATTAAATAAAATACATTAGCAAAAAAGAGATCTATGCAAGTGATGAACACACTTCACATAAAAATCCTTTAAAATAGCTTAGTCTATCAGAAATAAATACAGGTTCTAATTAATTAGCATACTTGATATTGCACCAAAGCTTCAGTAACCAAGCAATTAAGAACTTCAACCTTAGAAACAAATTCATAATGACAAGAAAAATAAGATTTTTCTTAAATATGAGTATTCTTCAACATGAAATATAATTACAAAAGTGCGCAGCCAAACATGAGTTAAGAAGAGGTGAGCAAAATGAAAGCATTCAATAATTTTCTTCAATAAAACTAATAATAACTGGCCAATGGATAGTTCTATAATCTATGAAATAAAACATAAGGGTACAAATATACACAAGGTTGAGCACAAAAGTTTAATCACTTTAAAAATCAATGGTCAACATCAATGAACCTCTTAGATGTCAGTAAGTAGAAAATTAGAATTAGAATGCACACCATCATTTTTTGTCAACATGGTGATTGAAGTTATTGATGAAAAGAAGTGGGTGGAGAGATTGTTTAAGATAAAAAAAAAACAATAAAATGAAATAATGGAGGGCAACATTATAATGGAGACAATGGAACACTTGCTGCTACATGTACATTAATCAATGTTGTATGCATAATCATTAATAAGAACAAAAAAGTCCAATCTCTAAGAATATGCAATGCATAATATTCTCATTATCATGATTTAACCTTAACTTATTCTGAATGGCATGCAGCTATAGTAAATAAAATAGAAGATTTGGAAAATATTCATGACTAAGATTTATGTACTCTCCATCTAATCAAAATATAAATGGATAATTTTAGTAGAGATATTCTTATACAATCATAATAAGGGAGCTATAAGCATAGGAATTGATGAACCTAAAAATCATAATTAATTTAGTACTAAAAGTAATGATTTTCTTAGGATTAGTGTACTTTGATATACATTTTTGCACATCATAGGACAAAGAGCTAAAATCAAGTTTACAGAAGAATTTTAAAACTTGAACTAAATGGGTGATGCAGCGTGCCCCGGTGCGCTGTGGCGGAACAAACCAGAAAAGCCTAATCTATAGCGCACCACAGCGCTACCTCAACAGAGATACTAATGCTATAGCACACTGTTTTGGAATAGAAACAGAAAACACATCACTACCATGCACCGCAGTGCTCCTGCAACAGAAAGCCCAGCGCTACCGCGTGCCGCAGCACTCAATCAGTAGAGATCTTAATGCTATAGCGTGCTGCACTGGATCCAAAACAGAAAGCTTAGCACTACCATGTACCGTAGCACTAAATCAACAAAGAGGTCAACACTATAGAGTGCTACGGAAGGTGCAAAATAGATAGCACAGCGCTATCGTGCACCATAGCGGGCTTAGATACTTTTCAAATCCTAAGAATCCCAATGCTACAGCACACCGCAGTAGATTCTGGTGCTACAGCACACCAGGCACATATTAAATAGAAAGTCCTGCACTACAGCGTGCCATAGCGCCCTCACGACAGAGAGCCCGGCGTTATAGCGTGACGTAGCGCCTGCCATATTTTGGCCCAAGAAAAAAAAATCAAACAGCATTGGGAAGGCCAAGAGACAATATTTTTCCCCTTCCCACAATAAGAATTAATGGAAAATCAATTAAATCTCCTCATTTTTCAATGGAATTAAGGAATAATCCTAAATTGCAATTTAATTCTCAAGAAGAGGGAAAGGCTAGCTACACAATGCTGATGAGATTTTAAGGATTATAAAAGCCAAAATTTAAGGGTGAACAAGGGTTCCAAAATTTTATCAGCTCAAGTGTTCTTATTCTAGAGAGTGTTGTAGATCTAATGAAAAAGAGAGACCTTTTATAAGGAAGAAAAAGGTGTAACTTGTGAAGAAGAAGAGCACAGAAAGCAGGAGAGAAAGGAAGATCCAAGGAAGAGAGAGAGCACGATGAACACAAAAGTTTTTCTCTAGTATTGTACCCCTCCCTTACTACTTTTTCTTTTCCTGTAAAAGCCATGCAAAGGCTTATCCTTTTTGGTAGCTTATCTTACTTTCATAGTTTAATGGCAGCCTATTCCCTCCCTGTGGAGGGTTGGGTGTTTAGCATGTAAGAATATAAGGATTAAAATGTTGTGTACTCTTCCTATTTAATTGAATGTCATTTAATATATTTTCATAGCATTTATGTGAATGATGAATTTTGAAAACATAATTGTATTACAAAATATGTATGTAAATCATCTTTAATGGAAAATCCCATTAAGCTTAATAGATAGTTTAGATATGAGGAGATACAAACTAGAGTGTTCACGCTGGGAATGCCAGTGATAGCATTCGGTGGGCAAGAAAGCTCGATGCATAACCTTAGACTTAACAGATCAATTGAGCCATGAAAGTAATATATAAATCTCTGAGCTCCATAGCTCTTGCTTAATTAATGTAAGGTTTATAGTACATGTTAAGCCTAGGGCTGAGTGACAAGCCCTAATGCGCTTTGTAGCACAATAATCTTAGCTAAATCAAGAGGACGATGCATGAGAGCTGAGAACCTTCAATAGAGCTCCATAGCTCATTTTAGGTTTATGCGAGGTCTTAGAGTGCTAAATGTTATTGAGTGATGTGACATAAGCTCATGTAGCCTAGTAGCAAGATTCCCTAGCTAAACCTAAAATTGATGCATGAGAGTTATTGATGGAATCATTTTCATGAGATGCTCAAACCAATTCAATATTTCATAACTTAGACGTAAGAAATGAATTCATCAAAATAAAGACCTCATGAATGTCTATGAGCCAAAAGAGAACGCGACAGATGTTCATTTTTCAAGTGCTAGATAATACTTAGAACATTTGGGGAACTCCCAAGAGAAGACTAAGTCTCTTGATTATTAAATAATAAAATATATCCAATTCACTTGACATGACATTTAAATGAATAGTACTAGCACGTAAACCTTATTGAATTGCATGCCAAAGCCCAACTCTCCCTATTTTCATAAAATAGTATTCTCAAAATAAGAATATTTAACTATAGTAATTCGTACCAAAACCAAAATATTTATTTTATATTTAAACATTAGTGAACCTAAGTATACTTTAGTAACAAAACAAAATTCAATTCTTATAGGACGATAATTCTCGGGATCTCACCATCTCATATTACTTCAGATCATGTGCACTTGCATGTAAGTGCAGATGTATAATTTTTAGTCTATCAGGTATCACTTAAAGAAGCCATTAACGTCCATAAGAATACATGCACTTTTATAAACTTAGCTCAGCATAAAAACCAAAAATATCTAGATTTCTTGAAAGTATGGAGAGTTACTCAAATCCGCCTTTGACATAATTACATGCAATTAAATGTAAATCAATAGCGTTTATGGTCATATAACCTTAAGATACTTACTTAATAACTACATAAGCCTGCATTTGATAAAAATTGCAATGATAAATAGATTCATAGAATTCAGCTATAGTAGATTGAGACCTTGCCAAAATTGACCAAAAGTTTTTCCAAAGAATAAGGTGGTTACTTTCCTCAACAAAGGAGGAATTTGGCAAGGAAAAGTGTCACTACTTTCAGCTATGGGTAGGAGAGGGCTACTTCTTCGCTCAAGTGAAGATGAGTTGCGATTGGAATAGAGATAAAGTTGTCTCTCAGCTTCCAATTAAGAAGGAGAGCTACTGCACTCAGCCAAATGGATGGAGGGATCGGCATGATCTTCCATGGAAGATAAAGGATAGTCGCTGTGTATGAGAAAGAAAGTGGAGTTCATCGATTCTTCTTTACACCGAGAGAGGAGTTGAGCATCTCAGCCTTCTACCAAGAGGGAAGAAAGCGGCAAGAGCCTCTCCATCTCCAGTTGAGATGGAAGAGGCGACAGCCTCTCAGCTCCATGCCGAGAGCTGGAGGAGGCGGACGCCTCTCGGCCTCCTACCGAGAGTGGAGAGGCAGACACATCACGGCTCCAAGACAAGAGCTAGAGGACTCGCCTCTAGGCCTCCTGCCGAGAGTGATCGAGTGAGCGCTCAGCTTGCATAAGAGGGAATGGGTATTTTAGTTGAGGGAAATAATTAGGTTAGAAAGATTAGGGTTGAGATGAGGGGTTAAATATAAACTTAATCAAGTTGGTGAGAGCCAGTCGGTCAAGATTGAGTGGCTAAAACCATTCAAATTTTCCAAGTTTTAATTGAATGGTCAAATGTACTCCAAAAATTACAAACTTTGTACTGAAACAAGAGTCTCAATGAGACAAATACACACATCAAAAAATCACTAAATTTGAATGAGTATTTTATTTTATATTAATTTTTAGATGAAAAAACTTAAAAATTCCCCATTCTCATTACAGAGCTCAAAAAGTAGCAAAACTTAAAGCATAGCATCTTCAATTGATTCTTAACCTAAATATACAAAAATTTCTAAATATCAAATTATATTTTTCTTATTATTAATATCTGAAGTTTAAACTTCTTGAATTTATTTAGGACAATTTAAGATCCCAAATGAGCTCAAACTTTCACAGTAAGATCTCCTCAATAAGCATTATTTGATGATATTTTTATAAAATTTTTATTTGACTTGAATTAAGATCCTGATTTTGACTTAATTTTGAAATCACTCAAAATACAATAAAATATTCAGGAAATTAGACAACTTCCAAAAATTCTTAAAATATCACCCTTTGTTAATTTAGAGACGAGTCCAATGGAAAATTTTATATTTGATTCTGAGGTCAATTAAATAAGCTATTTTTCAAGATATTTGAATTGCCTTAAAATACGTGTTGAAAATGAACGATTTCCAAATCGCACTAAATTTTAGGTGCAGGCTACTAATACTATTAGGAGTCTACTATGAAGGTTTTAACCTAATTTGGATGTCTAAGACTAAGTAACACCACTTGTGCTGTTACACATAGTTTGCAATTAGCTTTAAACATTCTTGAATACTGCAATGCATTGAGAATAAATCCTTGAAAACATTCATAAAGATATTGTACATAAATAAAACTTATAACATTTACTTGGCATTTTATATGACAGACTATGCTAAGGTAAGCTATGAAGTAATAAGGTGACCACACATATTCTAGAGAGGGAGTGTGTGTGTTTTGGGAAACCCCCCTTACTTGGTCAAGCAAATGTTCTTGATTCCTCATTTATTATATAAATTTGCCCACATAAGAAAACCTTAAACAAGATAAATAACTTAATATTTTATAGTCCTTTATGATTATTATTACATTTCTCTCAGCATTCTTGATTATGAATGGTTTATCATGGTCTTTTGACTATGCTTACTCAATTTTCTATGACTACTTCTATTGTATATTCAGTCCT
The DNA here is from genome assembly GCA_016760335.1 of Gastrodia elata. Taxonomy (NCBI): domain Eukaryota; kingdom Viridiplantae; phylum Streptophyta; class Magnoliopsida; order Asparagales; family Orchidaceae; genus Gastrodia; species Gastrodia elata. Next base: position 47,366,594 of record CM028674.1, on the reverse strand, counting down.
TGCAACTAAGATTTCCTTACTTACATACGTTACAGGTTCACATGTATTTATAGTTCTCTTACTTACTTACTTGTAGTGTATGTTGTTACTTACTTTCATTTATGCTTATACTGCTTCCTCTTATGTTACTTATCATATGTCATTTATACATAATCCTTACTATTATTATTACACATTTGTATGTATAGTTGTACCCACTTTGCTTACTTACATATTTAAAGCAGGTTGTGTACTAGCTTTTCCCTTTTTTATTGTATTTACCTATTTATTAATTACTTTACAGTCTTTTCTTTACTTTCCTATTTTATTACTTTATGCTCTATTTATTATAGTTATAAATGGCTAATATGATATCCACTAAATTTAAAATAACTTAGTTGCCCTAAAATATACTTAGACTTTTTTACTGTAATCACTTATTTTTATTTTATTGGTTATGCACTACCATATTAAATAGCAAATATGGTAGATTAGGAGCTTGGAGTGGATCTTGAATCTGAGGTAGATTGGATCTAGTAGCTGCTAATAAAATATCCTTACTTTTCTTGCCATTTTCTTTTAATTTAGTATCCCATGAGGATGAGTGTCATTACGTCAATGTTTATATAATTTAACTAACTCTGGATGTTTTGCCTTACTGTTTTGTGCAGTGTCCTTACTTTATTTTCTAGATAGCTGGAATGGTATATAATTATAAAATATTATGTATCTAGTTTTCCTCTTTAGAGACCCTTGGCTCTCTATAGTGCTTAATAGTGGGTTAAAACTCATTAACCCAGTATTAAGTACTATAGTAACACCTAATATTTGATTAGGTTCTTGATCCAATATTGGGGTCATTACAATCTTCCACATTCAATTATCTACATTAGGATTATTAAAGTTTCTCCTTTCCAACTTTAATATCCATTTCAACGTGAGACTTTTCAATTTCAAAAGAAGCAATAGAAGCTGCCTCAGCATCAAAAATTATAATTAAAGACTTTTACTTACCCGGTTTTGGAATCAAGGCATAGAAAGCCTTACTCAAGCTTTCAATAGATTCAATATCTTTATCAAGCACAATATTTGAAATATCTAAATCATAGACATTATCCACCTTAGGTTGATTCACATCTTTATCAACAGTTTTACCATTAGTTTTAGAGTTTTCAGCCAAAATGCTTTTTAAATTAGTAGAAAAATGATGGACTCATTAGCAAAATTTATAGCTAGATAGTTTTTGCCCATATTAGATATAATATTAATTCCAGTTATATCATTAACCTCATGCAAAATATTTTATCATCAACCACTCTGTTAACCTTATTTTTACAATCCATATTAGAAAAAACATTAACCACAAAGTCAAACATTTCATTAACAGGTAATTCATTATCAGCACAGACATGCAATTCAGTAACTGTAGACATCTCAACTTCATTAACAGCAATATAATTAATAATATCTATAGAGTTGTCATTAGTATGGGCTGCAAAAATGGGCATATCATTAACATGAAATTTACTGACAGCAAAGACAAGCATTTCAATAATTGTAGATGTAAATGTTTCAAAAACATAAATTTAAATAACAGTAACAGAAGTACTATTATTTATAGATTTTGCAACTATATTATCAACAATTTTAGAAACTTGTATTTCATTAATAGTAATGTTTATCAAAATAACATCCATTACAACAATTTCAGCAACTGTATTATTAGCAATTAATCCAGAAATAAAATTCTTAGTAATTCTATTATTATCAATAGTTTCATCATTATTCAACTAACAAACATTAGAAATAATAGTTTCATCCAAAGAAAGAATTATTTTATCATGGTCAAGTTGTGCAGAAATCCAATTTAAGGAATTAGGAAGAAGATAAGCACAATCTTGACCATCATAACCAATTCCGAACACCAAGTGCAATAACTGGGTAAATTTTCATAAGATATTTTTTGGAAGTACCCTTTACAAGAAGAACATAGCTAGATTTTATCAAACTTGGGTTTCGAAAGATCAATCTCAATTAAGATGCGAGGAGCATCTAAGCTTCTAAGGGTAGCAATATTCTTATCAAGTTGTAAAGGCTTTCCAACCGCATTGACTATACTAAAAAGAGTGTTTTTCAAAGTGTATTGTAACCTAAGACCATGTAGGTTAACCCAAATAGGGATGATAGGAACATCAACTGTAACATCTTAGTGGGGATCCCACTTGAAAAATTTCAGTGTATGCCTATTAAGGTCATATGAACCCTTATAAAAAAGCCTAGCATAGTTCATTTCAGAAGAACATTTGAAGAAAACCCTTTTAGAATCGATTGAGCTAAGAGAGATAGAATTGGCAAGTTTGAGCTTGTTAATTAAACCCATAACCAAGCTAAGACTAGGTTTAGTCCTACTAAACTTTCCAACCAACATTAGACCAAACGAAGAAGCCAATCAAAAAATCTCTTCATTGATAAAATATAGTCAAAAAACCTTTGTAAAAAGATATATGTTTGGAAGGGTCAGGGCCAGATCCGGCCACAACCTCTCTAAATGATCGGACAACTTGTTCCATTAAGAGATAAACACAAACATCTCAGAAAAGAAAAAATAAAATAAAACTAATTATATATATATGTGTGTGTGTGTGTGTGTGTGTGTGTGTGTGTGTGTGTGTTGATGAAAACCCTTTTGGAATTGATTGAGCTAAGAGAGATAGAACTGGCAAGTTTAGGCATGTTAATGAAATCCATGACCAAGTTCAAAGTAGGTTTAGTCATACTATGCTTTCCAACCAACAAATCTCTTCATCGAAAAACAAATAGCCTAAAAACCTTTATAAGAAGATATAGGTTTGGAAGGGTCAAGGCCAGATCCGGTCACAACCTCCCTAATGATCGGACAACTTGTTTGACCATCAAAGGAGAAACATTGGCATCTCTGTGAAGAAAAAATAAAATCGAGAGAGAAAATTGTGTTTATAAAAAATTAATAAAATGGCAGAATATATATATATATATATGATAGGGCGAACAAGAAAAATGAAAAGAAAGAAATGAAAAATATTCAATTAGACGCAGTGGTCTGAGTAAGTATTATAGGATATCATAATTTATAGATAATATTATGCAGCACGTATTTTGCAGGAAAAATATGAAAGTACAGATTAGGAAAATATTATTCAATTTCTTAAGTAAAAATATGCATGTAAATTTTTCAGAAATGTAACAAAAGTGGATATTTATACATATATATTCACCGTGAAATGTTCATCCAGAAACAAAATACTTTAAAGATAATCTTTATTTTATTGAACAAAGTTACAAATAGACGAAGAGTTAGATACATCTATTAGATTATCTAAGATATTGTGTTACTGGTTTAACTATGAATTCCCCCTCAAGGTTATGTATAGCCTCCTTATTGCTCCAGATATCAACTTGTCCTGGCTTAACATATTATTTGTACAGACCTTAGATCGACCTTTATGAACCTCTAATACTGATTTCTATATATTTCATTTTAAGTTTTGAGAATGCGATCTCACATGTATATCAAAGTGGATTAAAGTTAAATAGCGATGCAGAAAATGGCGAATAAAGTAATTAAATGAATGTGTGATATTCTTTATTTTATAATAATAATAATAATAATAAATAATAATAATAATAATAATAATAATAATTTATAGAAATGAAAATAATATAATTAAAATGATTGAAAGAAAATAATAGTAAAAATAATAAAAATAATGAAAATAATAATAATAATTATTATTTTTATTATTATTAGAAATAAAAGTAACTTAATTGAAATGATAGAAATAAAATAATAATAATAATAATAATATAAATACTTACAATATTAATAATAATTGATAGAAATGAAAATGATTTAATTGAAATAATAAAAGAAAATAATAATAATAAGAATAATAATAATTGTGAGAAATTAAAATAACTGAATTAAAATGACAAAAGTAAAATAATAATAATAATAATATAATAATATTAGTAATAATAATTCATAGAAATAAAAAATAGCATAATTTAAATGATAGTAATAAAATAATAATAATAATAATAATAATAATAATAATAATAATAAAATAATAATAATAATTTATAGACATGAAAATAACTTAATTAAAATGATAGAAAAATAATAATAATAATAATAATAATAATATTGTTATTATTATTATTATTAATTAATAATATTAACATTAATATTAATATTAACAATATTAATAATAATAAATTTTTTATTATTATTGATATTACATAATGATAATAATTATAAAAATAATAATAATAACTTTATTATCATTAATAATAATAATAATCAATTAATAATAATTATATTTTTTATTTATTTTAATTATTATTAAAAAAAATAGAAATTAAAAAAAAAAGAGAAAAGAAAAAATAAATAAATAAAATAAAACCAAAATTAATAAAAATTAAAAAAAACATTTTTCTTCCGCTCTCTCTTCTCTCGCTCACGTTACTCACCAGTGGTGTTGAGTTTGCTGGCAGTTGGGAGGGGGGCCAAAGGAGAGGAGTGGCAGGGGGCTAGGCTAGAGGCAGTGATTGTCGTAGGTGGGAACAGGATGAGAAGATGGTTGTGTTGAGAAATATGGGGGTATGGGATCCTTTATATAAAGGAGAAGGGAGGGTGTGGCGGCGGGCTAGGCTGGTCGGTCGGTCGCCATGGGGCTCGCCGATTACCTCATGGCCACAAGAGGAAGAGAGAGCCGTGCGCTGCACAGTTTCGGTCATTTTCACTCGCATGCCCTATTGCATGCGAGCAAGGGGGGTTGTCACATGTGGGATCGAGGAGAGAAAAACATTGGAAATTTTAAATAATTTAATTTTAAAAAATGTTTTGCATTTTTTCGTCATTTGATCTCCAAAATTAACGAAATTTGACTTGAATGTGTATTTCAACAAGACGAACACACCTGCATAAAAATTTCTCAGTTTTTACTATATATTTATTTTTTATTAATTTTCAAACATAAGAACTTCAAAAATTAACGGCCAGTCTAGAGCTTCAAATTTTATGAAACTTTTTGTAGTCTTTCCTAATATTTTTAACCAACGACATCAAAATTATTAAATTTGGATTGTATTTAGTTTTCCTAATTTTTTAAATTTTTTAAAATTTAGAAATTGATTTAGGAGTACTCGTTATCTAGAGTGTTCTCAAACCTGAGCATTACGATCTCAAAAATATATTATAACCAATTGTATTTTTGATTTAACCTAATTTTGAAGTTGCTTGGGATACTAATTTTTTTAGTCGAGTTTAGCTCTAATTTGCATAATAATGACTTGGGTTGTTACACCAACAATGTGGGAGGTTTGGAAGTTGTGCCCCTGTGATAAAATTTATTGTGTTGTTGATGCCACACAAAGGTGACAACATCGAACAATCCTCTAAATCAACTTTTGGAAAACCCTCTAACAATCTCAGCACTATATGTTGAATAAAATGCTCTCTATATCATGTGCAATCTCCATCATGTGTCAAAAAATTTATCTGCATATGATCAATAAAATCTCTTCTGTCTCCTTAATCTAAATAACTATCGGTGGCTCAAAAAATGATAATTTATGTGTGATAGAGCTATGTGACGGGACAAATTTGGCAGAATGTGGGGTGTATGGCAAAATGGTAATGGTTGGAGTTTCATCACTTCTTAGAGGCACAATGCATTCTCTCACCAAAAGATAGGCTAAAAGTATAAGCAAATGAAATGGATCCGACATAAGGTATGGATGACAAAAGAATGAAACTAGAGGTGGAAGAAGTTTTGATGACAAGTTTGGCAGGGTTGACTCCCTACCATAACAAATCACACTCAAGTCATGTAACCAAGGTTATAATGACCCGTGTCGTTAAGAGATCGATTAATGCATGAGTATGCCATTTAGACTTAATATAAGTACTAAATTAGTCTTCGATGAATATGGGATAATAATACCAAAAGAAAATATTTGGGAATATTATATTTATTTTTAATAATTAAATAAATAAGAAAATTGATTTGATCTTGGATTATGAAAATAATATTATATTTGAATTTGTCACCCCAAATTAACTAGGAAGTAAAGGTTTTATAAATTTTTGATGCAAAACAAAGGAGAATTGCATGAAATTTAATTGAAATAAATCAATTTGAATTATTATTTAAATACAAATTAAAAATGAAAATGGTGTGTGGTCCGCTGCGGCGATCGCATGATAAAATCACAATTTGGTGCCTACTTGGTCGTTGGATAGGCACAGCCTACCATCCAATGATCCATAATCCATCTAATCCTACTACGGGGATTTTATGCAATGGGCAGGTTCTCGAATCGAGGAACATCTTGATCACAGTCGTCAGATTAATAGAGTCAAACGTTCGAAACCGCAAGGACAAATTAGATCGCCATATTCAATAACCATATTTGATGACCATGATCTTCTTATGCGTGTCTCCCTCGCCCGCAGAGCATGTGCAATGACTCATCGTTGTCATCGTGCAACACGCACTTTGGCTCGCCAAACCAAACATTTGGTCGCCACGGAAAGGACAACACGGCGGCTCGCATGCCCATGTAGTCCTATTTAGCCAGTTGGTGGCTCTCGAGTGCACCTGGCGGAGGCCCTCACTTCTGACGGCTACCTCCCCGCCAATGATAGCTACCTCGACCTTAGTCATCGGCCTATGCAGTTCCAACGGCCTGGGCTAGCGTGGTTGGGGTTATAAATACCCCCAGCCCAAATGCCACACCCTCTCGAGCTCTCCTCATCCCTCCCAAGCTTCCACCTCCCTTTTCTTGATGCCTCCTAAAGACACCTCAGCTATCCTCTAGTTCTGGCAGTACCCTAGCATCCAACCAAGGTCGAGAGAACCTCTGGAGCTCTAACTTGATGTGAGGGACTCCCTCCCCAAGCGCTAACCTGATGTAACCTTACCTCCTTTTAGACACTATCCTGAGCACTTCTAGTAATCTCTAGAGTTTGTCCCATTACCTAAGGACTTCCCACCAGCTAAGGAACAAATTCAAATGAGCCACTCCACGTCTAAGTCCTTAAATTTTCAAGTGGCCCAGTTGGGTTAGCTCGAGCTCAAGCTTGAGTTAGGGTCGAGCTAGCCCACTTATAGCCGATTCGACATCACCCTAAGGACTAATAAATTTCAATGAAGCATGGGGGAACCAAGGTTAACCACCATGACTTCTATTGGACAAATTTAAGTTTAGGTTAGACTCAAGATAGCCCATGCTATCTTGAGTCCTAGTGTAATAATCCAAGATTGTTACTCAACTTAATTTAAGCTTAATTATATCTTAATTATCATTCTATTAATTTTATCTAGCTATTAGAATCAATCCCCTAAAAGTTGGCACAATTCGGAGCTAAATCCAATATTTGGATTATTTTAATATTTAATTAATTAGAAAATTGATATATTTATTTTGACCTCGAAATCAAAATCTGACTTTGTCGTTGCGATCGTCACCCCAAATTAGCTAGGGGAGATGTTTTGGATGCATTTGGAAGTCATCGAATTTTTATGAATATTTTAATATAATTAAATGCACCAGATAATGGAATAATTAAATAATCATCGGAATCGAATTTCGACTTCGCCATTGAATTCCTCACCCCCAAATTAGCTAGGGCAAAGTTTTGGGATTTTTCGGAACACATTTATTTAATCTAAATTTTTAATAAATTAAAAATTATGAATAATAATTAATTATTCCTTAATTTGCTTTTTTTATTTCCTTATCTCTCCTAAATTTTGGCTGGCCATCCCCTTCATTTGGCTGATCCCTTACCTCCCTATTGCACATTGAAAGCTGAGGCCATCCCTCTCACCCCCCTTCTTAATTACAATGCTTGATGGCTAAGGTCATCCCCCTCCCCTTACCTCATAACTCCCTAGCTCATGGCCTTCCCCTTACTTCTTCTTCTTTAAAGAGAAACTTCAGCCCTCCTTATTTTGTTTGCTGCCAAGCTAAAAACTTCCTCTCTATTTTCCCAATTGTTGAGCTTGGTGCTGACGAAGGAGCTTCCCTCCCAAAGGTCTTGAGGAAAATAAAGATTTCTTCCTCCTCTCCCAAAGGTGTCTACTCTCAGTTAAAGTACTCAGTGTGATATAGGAAAGCTATATCCACTAAGTTTACTAAATTTAGACATCAAATGAAAAAGTTAGCTTTTTGACGCCTTAGCTTAAAAAATTACCAAATTGCCCTTGGAAATTGAAATGGCTATAACTAATTCATTAGACTTCAAAATTTAATGTTCTTAGACTCTATAGAATCCTTGAACAACAACTAATAGTAAACTACATAAAAATTTAGATTTCATGAGGTGTAATTTACTAAAATACCCCTTAGGTCAAAAACCTTAGTTTGGACCCTTATGACTCATTTCTTATCCAAATTATATGATTAGGGTGCCATTAGTTTCCTTATGCAGAATAGAATAAATGTGCTAAGTAATTTATTTTTTTGATCTTTGTATTTTAATTTATGCCCTAATTTTGTTAAATTGTGATTAGTGAAAATTAGGGTTTATAATGATTGGATTTTAGCAAACTTAGTCTCTAATTAATTATGATAAGATAAAACTTATGAGCCAAATTGTATAAATTTTTGATGGTTCGATTTATAGTTATGTGCTAATCCTTTTAGATTGATTTAGGGTTTGATTAACACAAATTACTTTTTGGTTTCTAAAATTTTCTTATTAATATGATTCATAACAGTAAGGGAGATGTATTGAAATAATGTATGCAAATTTAGGATGTATAAATTGAATAAATCAAAAATAAAGAACTTAATCATCATAATTAACTTAAGAAGTCTAAGATTGCCACCAATAATACATCCCAAATTCACTGATTTGACATTTGATTTATAAATAAACATTTGATCTTAATTGGGCATGAGTAAAGGGTTAAACCCTAATCTAGTTGATTAAGATCCAAACTCTTAAATCCTTAATTAAATTGACTTGATTATAAGATAAAGAAATTGATATTATTCCAATAATGCATTTGATTTAGTATTGATCTTAAGCATTTGAATTAAACATGTTAAGATTATTGATAAATCTATGTGATTGATTAATCTGAATCTAAATTTTAGATCCTTGATTTTCTCCTAAATAAAACTACTAGCATAAAAAGATAATAGAACTAAATTGATTTAATAATTGATCTGACTCTAATAATATCCTTGATTTAAATCCCATAATCTTAGAATAGGATATGATCAGATGACTTAATCATCTAATCTGATCACTCTAAACCTAACTATTAAATGGAACCTAATATGTTAGTTTTAAAATTAAGGGTATGAGATCTTAAGTATCTTAGCATATGATGGCCTCTAAAATATTATAAAGACCTAAATTTAAATATACATTGAGGTAGGAGAATTTTGTATAACTCATTGAGGTAGAAGCTTAGATAATCTCTTAACCCTAGAAGTTAATCTTATCCCCTCATGATAGGAATCACCTAAGATATTAGAATGACACTTTTTCTTATGGTAGAACCCATATTTAGTGATCCTTGATCACCCTCTTCTTGGAGCCTTGTATAGGACTTACCTATTTAGCATTAGAATTAATAGTCTTGATAAATCCTTATTGATTAAATAGAATTGTTTGAACCCAGGTTATTGGTTGGTGTAGTATAGTATACCCATAGTACTAGATTATTTCAGTAATATTCAGGATTGGTTGATTCACTCCAATGTGGACTTATGACCAGGTGCTATCCCGAGGGATTAGATGAATATAGTCTCGTTATAGTAAGTCTTCCAAGACTAAGAGTGTTACAATTAGTGAACAAGATCCTTAGTTTGAGATGTAAACTATGACTGGGTTCTGCCTCCTATCGTAGTGCGCTTCAATAAATGTAGTTTAAGCAAACTAAGTAAACTAAGTATCTTAAGTCACTTTGCATAGACCACTAAGTAGCTTGTAATTAGGTCATTTAATGGCTTAGCTTGATATATAAACTGTGACCTGGTTCTGCCTCCTATCGTAGTGCGCTTCGATAAGTGCAGTTTTAAACAAGCTAATGGTTAAATCTACCTCTCTTGGAAACATACAGCCATGTGTATACAACCTTTCCAACTATTGATTTTAAGTAAACTCTCAAGTTTACCAATTATCGAACTAGAACCTAGGAGTCAGAATCCTCTTAGCAGGATTCTGCACAATGAAGACATTGAATTCATTATCGGATTTCAAAGCATTTTCTAGATTTTTTTTGGATTTACCTCATGTAGTTTAGAAGCATGAGTATGAGCATAAGCATGATGTGTGAGTATTAGAATGATATATGAGTATCAAGGATAATTTATAAGTTACAGAATATTATATATATTGACTGGGGAATTTCAGGATGTATCGGCATCACAGTAAATGGTATTTCTAACTGGATGTATGTATATATTGGACCGTACTACTCATAGTAGTTCAGTGATATTTTGGTTGCATATCAGTAACATATAGTGTTGTGGAATATTCAGATGCACTTTTTCAGTGACATACAGTATAGTTTTACAGATCATTACTTAATTTTTAGATCCATTACTATTTTTGGTCTACCTTCAGTATTCAATTTACAATTCAGTTTTACTTTACTTTGCTTTAGTTTGTATAGTTTTATATAGTTTTATACTTTCAGCTATCTTTACAGTATTACTATAGATTTAATTATGTTATGTAAATATTAAATGAATAACTAGAACTGTTTAGATTAGTCTCAATATGTTAGACTTATTGTCTAATATGGGGTACTATTGGGATCTAGCAATTTGCTAGATCTTGAGCAGTATATTGAGCCAGGTCAGGAGGACACCCAAGAGATTCAGTAGGAGCTAGTGAAGCACTAGTGAACTCTTCTTCAGCTTTACCTTTCGCTTAGTTCAGTTCAGTACTAGCTTTTATGTCTATTTCAGTAAACTGTTATAATAATTCTGGATGCATCTTCTTTTCTTTTCTAAGACGAATATTTTCATACAGCTTCTGTGATGAATATTTCTGGATGTTTGCTTAGCATCCTCACTCTATTATATACTACTTATACTTAGTATTGTGATGTGATCAGTATACTAAAAATGCTGATATCTTACGCATACATTGGATTCCTTATGTGTATTTCAAATCCAATGTATGTATCGGTCTAATACTTAGGATAAGGATACTACTCTTATCTTAAGTATTAGCTCTCAACCCTCCTTGAGATTGAGTCAGCAGCCCTTCAGAGGGGTTTTATTTCAGCTATTCGGGGAGACAGGATATTCCTCCCCGAGTGGTGCGCCGCTCCACCGCCAATCTAATTATACTTATCTTTTGCGCACGGCAACAGGGCGGGGCGCTACACCTAGCCATGATGACTTGGTCAACCAGGGTCCATCCAACCCTACTCATGACACAATAAGGTCATTGAAGTCATGAGGGCACCTTAACTAACCCTCATGATCCCATTTTAGCCAAACTGAGTTTTGGCCACTCTAGTTAGCCCAAGATAGCTAGAGTCTAAACTGAGCCCTATAACCCCAAAATGCCCACATAAGGGTGACCCCATCTTTCTTAGACATAAGTACAATCAATAGCTCGCCCTAGGGGTCCAAACCCTCCTATGGTATCAAGTTGACCAAGTTGAGTTAGCTCAGACTAGCCAAAGTTAGATCCTAACCCTACTAACTTAATACTCTATATATAGGATATTTAGGTTATGATAAGTTCCCATAAGCTTAATTGACCATTGTAAGATCCATATATCACTATAGGACCTATAAATCCTTAGGGTCTAATTTGGCCTCACTTAGGCTAGCCCAAGTGGATTTAGGCCAAACTATTCTGAACACCCCACTTGAGAGGTTAGTTCAGGCCAGTAATACTCGCTATCAATCTTTTAAGCCATTAAAAAGCCCAAGTGCCCTATTAGAAACCAATAATCATAAGGGATCGCATTGGGCTAGCTCAGAAAATCCCGAGCCCAAACACTGAACCCTAATGGCCAAACCCCTTAGAAAGAAATTTTTGGCGAATGAAAATGAACCAATCACACTTATAATAGCCTTAGGAAGAATACTGGGCCTCGAACCCATCAATCCAGTATAAAACTATTTAGGTTAACTCAAGCTAGCCCAAACTAAACCCAAATTAGGGTTGGCTCAAGTACTTATCCAAGTAACTTGAATAAACCCTATAATTCATAAAATAAGCACTACCACTAAAGAAAATCATAAAATTTGAACTTGGGTCCAAACGAGAAAGACTTGGCCAGTTGGGCAAGCTAACCCAAACTACCCATAGCCCAAAGTGATCCCCAAACTTTTGAAATTTGTTTAAATCAAGTTAAACTTCATATCTAAGCTTTATTATGAGCAGTGCATTAAAATTCACACAAACCCTAGAAATTAAAAGTTGGTCCATTTGGGTTAGCCAAGCTAGCCAAATCTAGACCCTTAGCCAAAACTAGCCAAAAATGACTTGAATTAATTCAAAACCAACAGAAAACCTTCACTAACACCAATTGTGGGGCACCGTACTTTCTCACGGCTACACTAGTACCCATATTAGCATAATTGTGGGGAGTACGATGCTCCACTCTCTGGCAAATCCCCAACTCAAGTAAAGGTAGGTATGACCCAACTCACCTTAAGCTAAGGACTTGTCATCTAGCTGAACTATAATTATACATTAATATATATCAAAGTAGCAGAAGCAGAAAATAGAATGTAACATCCACAGGCATAACACAGTATAAAAGAAGAAAAGAAAACATTAACTCAGCTCAAGTGCAAAAAGTAAATACATCCAAAGTTTAATTATTACAACTGAATTAAATGAAAGTAAAGATCTCTCAATCTCACTACAAAAAGAGAAAATCTATCTAAGCAGCGGTAAAAAGATCCTCCTCCTGCATCGGTTCCTCTCCTGCAGCACTACCAACAAATAACTCTGAATCTGACATTTGTCGGTATCACAAATGCCAAGGCCCTAGCCAACAAAAGAAAAAGGTTACAGTTAGATAATTGTCTAAGTACAGTTTAGGGTATTTAAGTGAACTGAAGATTTAAGATATCACATTTAAATGTTTTAAACATGTAAGCATTATAAGGTGCAATAAGCTACAAAGGACAAGATAGATATACACTAATAATCTATAGTTAATCAACAAGTATGTAAAAATAACATACAAAAATAGCAACTAAATATGGTGAGGCTAAAAGCAAAAGTAACTGTAACTACTGAAATAAATCTGATCCTAACATGCTTATGATCATATGGAGACATGCTGAGTGTACAAGGACTGAAATAGACATACAATTTTAGCATCCTAAATATGCCAATATTTAATACTAATCAAGAAGAGCGTATATACAAGCATGCAGATTGACAAGTAAAAGGCCATTGAGACATGTGGCAAAGCAAGTCAAGTACTAAAAGAAAGGCCACTGAAGTATGTGGCAAAGCAAAAGAAAAATTGGACTGAAGTAGAAGTAAACCTAAGACATAGTACTACCATAACAGAAACAGGCCATACATGACCTCCGAACTGAAAGTTCAACATGTATCCATCCTAAGCATCCGCAGAGCTAGGTCTGAGTTGAACTTAAGGAATAAGACATGTATCCATCTTAGACATTCGCAGAGATAGGTCTCAGTCTATTCTATAACAAAACTAGAAACTGAAGAGGCAGACTAAGCTAGGACATATTCTACTAACTGAAAGCACTAAAAGAACCGAATGAATGCTATTCCTTTCAAATACTAACTTATGATGTATCTTCCATATCCTAAGTTTATCTATTATGCTCAAGGAACAAGGCTCAATATTCAAAGCGTGCATAGCAATCAAAGTCAAAGTAAGCAAGAGACTTAATCTAGACTTATGTGATATTCATTGTTGTCTAATTATCCAAATCTAACTATTCTGAGAAGATGCAAGTTTAGGATCTCCAATATCCAGCTATCGAGTAAGATCTCAGATTTACGACCTTAATGTTAATATTATAACTTAATAAGTTTTAATTCATAATCATATGATGACTATAAGAAGTTAAAGTAATTAAATTAACGACTTAATTATTATTATTTTCCTCTCTTAACCCAAATCTTGATTAAGTAAATCAAGATTACGGATTTTGGATCCAAACCTCACATTGGGGTTCAAGTCCTGAATCCAAGGTAATATCCTAGTAAGGATCTAGGGTTCACTCTTAAGCATAATCTATATGTACACAATATTATAAGCTGAAAGATTTAGGAACTAAGATCTTATTGAAAGGTTACTCTACTAGTTGTAAGATATAATAATCAATTAAGAACTAAGAATCTAAAATCTATATTCAATCTTTAGGATAATTATATTATCCTATAGATTAAATCAACTTACACCCACATGGAAGGTTTTCAAAAGATTTAAACATTTAAATCAAGTAAGGGAATTCTAAAGGAAGGTAATTCAATTCAATTAGAAGGTCTAAAGTCTAAGATCTAAGATCTAATGTTTGATCCCTTTAGACTTAAGCTAAGATTTAGACATAGGATTTTACAAAAGTATGTCTTTTAAGGTTCAAGCTCAAGGATCGACTTACTTAAGCTATTAACTAAGGATCTAGTACATTGGTATAGTTAGGCTTAACTCTTAGACAGGGTGATTCTTTTAAGAATACTTAAGGTCTTAAGATTTAAATAAGAGTTAATTCAAGATTCTTCACTTAACTCAATATTATTAATATAGAATTTTAAAAAGGTGTTAAACATATTAACTATGGATATTTTATTGACTTTTCCAGGCTTAAGGGGTACTTAAACTTATTTTGATCAAAATGATCAAAATTCCCCTCTTAAAGCAAAAAATGGGATCTTAGGATTTAATCACCTAAATTGATTTATATCTATTTTAATGAGCTTCATGTTGATTAATGAAGTAGGTTACACACCTATCTTAGGTTTTGGTAACCTAATTAGCCTAATTAGCACTAATCATAATTTAAGGCCAATTAAGATGATTAAGGAAGTTATGGCATCCTAGGGTGATCCATTTGCATTTATAGGCTCTACTACCATTAATAAGGTATTAGGAACTTAATTCCCTAAAATTAGAGGTTAATCCAAGGCTTAACTCAATAACCCCAAATTAGGGTAATTAAGGAGTAATTCACAAAATTAAAGTCCTTAATTTGCTTTTAATAGTCTATATAGGTTCTCTATGGTCTTATAAGCAATCAGAGATTTTAATCAACATTTTTGAGAATTTAATGAATTTAATATGATTTAAATAAAAACAGAAAAGTATTAAGCAATAATTTAAAATCTAACCATTGATCATTTATTTTATTTTATATTAATGTTCCTTGCATTTTTTTCTGATTAAAATGGTATATTGGATCATACCATTTGGATAAGTATAGCTAAAGTTATTTAAATAATTTAATCTGTATTTTTATTTAAATTAAAATTATAGGTTTGATTTTTCTGAATTAATTTCCTTAATTCAGAAATCCTTTAATATTAACAGTCGGCCCAAATTCAAAAGGCGCTATCACGGGTCAGCCCGACCGTGACTTCGTCTCCTACCTCTCAACGGGCTCCAATCCTAGGGCAACCTTCCTTCGTCAAATTCACCGCGCTCCGTCCACGCCACGCCACCAATTCGATGGCTACACCTTCAGGAATCAAAGGCGCGTCGAATGAACCATAAATCCCCATCAGGGAAGCACCGGGTCGCCAGGGTGCTACTCGACCGAGGCACCTTCTAAGGCGAAAATGGGGAGAGCAAGTTCTCCTTATTGACTTGACATCCCTATCGACAGGGAAGCGATAGGGTGAGCCGAGAGGTCCTGGGGAGGTCTGGATCAATAGAGTGCTACTCGAGGTATTTTACAATCGCGGGCTCGCTCTGAGTCAATCGATACCAATCTAATCGATCGACAAGGCCGAGCCTAATGATTGTAATTAGCCTTCAATCACTCAAGGAAGAGTCTAGGACTCAAATGGAGCTCAATATCTCAGGAGGAACACTAGTGACCAACGCCTCAGGAACCAGATGCCAGTGCACATTCATATTGATTTACGCCATTTGGTCCACTATCAGCTTCCCAATCAAAAGCCTTATGTGTCTAATAGAGAGCTAAGGTTAGGTCTATCACAGCATCTAAGGTGGAAGAGCTACAAGGCAAGCTGGAACCAGCTCGATAAGAAGAGGGACGGAAGCTGTACCTGAAGTTCGATAGCTGGCTATGTCCAAGGCAAAATGGAGGGCTCTGAGTACTCCAGACAGTGGCAGAAGCTAGCTGGGGGTCTGAACATCAGACACTCACCCACTATCAGCAGTGCACAGCAGGGGTTCCACTGGGAGGCTTCGACCAGCAGCTACACTCGGCAGGAAAGGCAGAAGCTCCAATACTTCAATGCCGGGGGAGATAGTGAGCAGCAGCTTTACTAAGAGTGCTACGGGGAGTATTTATAGCCAGGGAAGAGGCTAAGAGTGGTCGCCATGGTTGGGAACCATACCGCAGGCTCGGGCTGAGCTGTCTCTGTAGCCCACTCCAAATGGAGTTACTCTAGCCTCAGGGGCGTCTAGGAGGGCTTGGCTATTACGGAAAGGACTCTAACAGCCTAAGGAGTGAGACCAAGGAGTGGCAGACAGGGTCGATGTGGCAGATTTTGGTGAATCTTCTCGGTCGGGATGGGACTCGAACGGGGATGAAGGTGAACAGCTGGGATTCGCTCTCAGCCGTCTGATCTGCGAAGCCGTTGGGTTTAAACGGCTTGATGAATCTTCAGATAACAGAACCGTGGGCGTCATCTTATTCGTCGGATCGAGCATTGGATCCAACGGGCGCTAGAGCATCATGGCGCAATTGATCAGCGTCGTTTGATCGCATGCCATGATTCGTGCAAGCACATCCCATGGCCATTACGGCTGCGCAGCTGTCGGGACCCCGCAGCGAATATGCCGCGGTCCTGACAGTAAATCTTGGCTTATTTATTTTAATTAAATAATTAAATTTAAATAATACAAATTCAATTAATTAATATAATAACTCATAATTAATTTTAAATCTAATTTAGGCTTAGATGAGCTCCAAAATTCTCAAAAGTTTACCCTTAGCTAATTAGGGTATGAGGAATTCAAAAATAAAATCAGATTTTAATTTGGAGATCAATTTAATTTAGGTATTTTTCAAGGCTTAAAATAGCCAAAAATACCAAAATTCTCAATTTAGCTCCGATTGATCCCAGACTTCTAAGGTTAAGTTTAAATGACCCATTGAGTCTAATGGAATCAAAATTAAAGCTTGTTTTGGCTTAATTAATTTGGATTTAGCAAGGGTAACAACTAGGGTTATTACACTAATAGACTCAAGAAATTGGTGAAACTCACCCCTCTTATGAAATCTAGGTAATGACCAAATTGGGCTAGCTTAGGCTAGCCCAAATCTAGTATAGGTTAAACTGATTCCCCAAACTCAAGAAAGATCAATTTAGGTCAGACCCATCTTCAAAGCACTTATTAAGATGTCAATATTTTATATAAAGACTCACCACTGCCTAAAATGTCAAGTTGACTATTTAAGCTAACTTGGGCAACCCAATCTAGACCCAGCTCCAAAATTGTTCCCAAATAATTATAATATAAAGACCACATAAGTATTAGTAAGTAAAATTCTTAAACATCAAGGCACTTTTTCAAATAACGGTGGAGTTCTTGATAAGAACTCTAAAGTTAAGTATGCTCATGCAATAGCACTGCCATGATGAGTGATATGCTGAGAAGTTATCTTCTGAGGACAAAATCGTAAAGCCTTTCAGGCCAAAATAGATAATATCTTGGTGCTTAAGAGTTTGGGCTATTACAAATATTATCAAAACTGGTCAAATAGTGTCAAATATGAGCTAAGTGTCATATAGGGCAAATTACCACTTCATATGAGTAGGCCTCTTGAATCCATGATGGTTAAGGTGCATGATTGTGAGTACCTCTTGAGTAGAGGAAACCTCTAGTCCTATTTACCCAATGAATGGTTCTTAGATCTGTGTGCGGATACTAACAATGATGTCAATTACTTCTTATGTTGGGAAGAAAGTAAAGACCCACTTAAATATTATTAAGTGAAATTCTTAAACATCGAGATGCCTTTTCATATAAAGGTGGAGTTCTTGATACAAACTCAAAAGTTAAGCGGGCTCGGGTGGGAGCACTCCCATGATGGGTGACCGCATGGAATTTATCTCTTTGGAAAAAAATTGTGAAATTTTTAGGCCATAAAGCAGACAATATTTTGGTGTTTAACAGTTTGGGTTGTTACATGTAAGGATCTAGAAAACCATAACAACTATTTAGTAATCACAAAATCACTCCAAAAATCATTATAGTCCAAATTTGAGTTCCCAGCTCATTGGAGTAAACCCAAGCTAATTTAGGCTAAGTTTAAGCCAGCTTAATCATCTTAGACCTTCTAAAGCCAAAAAGTTTATCTTTTGATACAAGAATGTGTATAATTATTAAATATTAATTTGTAAAATTAATTTAAGCAGAAACACTTGATCATCATCAAAATTAATTTTTGAGCAACTAATGGCTAAGATACATGATATCTTTCTTTACTCTTATTCTTACATGCTTTTATGCTTAGCATCTCATAAATATGAGAATTGTTTTTCATGTCACACAAAAATAATATGCGAAAATTTTGAATAATTGAGTTTGATCAGGTTCACTGTTGATCTATTTTTAGTCTAATAAGATAATTGTTTAGGACGGGGTTGTCCAACATTGAGAGGCATAAGGAGCTTATACTGACAAGTTTTTGAGGGGGCATATATAGAAAGAAAATGAAATTATTATCTAACACCAAATATGAACCTATCTTGTTCTTGGTTATGTATTTGCCCAACAAAATAATATTTTTGTGTCATATAGCAACCATATAATTTTTGTGTATATTTTTTGACAAAAAATCTTATTATGCTAAAATTTCAATATAATTTAAAAAAGTTTTGTAGTGATACAATCCAATGCTCTTTATTTCTTGTCAAATTGCTTATTATGAAATTATTGTAAATTTTGATATCATTCCATATTTAGTTCACAACTAACTAATATTCGAATGCTTATATTTTTGATACATGCCTAGATCAGGAGCTTGTTAAAATGCAGGAATAATGCATCTACATGTTACTATTATGATTATTTATTATTATTATTATTATTATTATTATTATTATCATTATGCTCATTTATTTTTATCAAAAATTTGTAATAATTATGGGATCTTTGGATCAAGACACTTGTTATTTTGTACTTTTATCTTTATGAATGAATGAGTAGAGTAATTCAGCATGGTGATTGTATATTGCATTATTTAAATCACTCAATAGAGTCATGCGACTAGGGAGCCCCTGAAGTAGGTTTAGCTCACGCTAACCCGATATCGGGTTCCCACAATGTGGTATATCCATCGAGAGTACATCATGCCAAATGTATCCTCTTAACCACCCATTTTGATAGGTACTAAACATATGTGGATAATGGACATATAAGATTGATTTACCCAATAACCTTAAATGGGTTGGACTGTGGCTCACGCACTAGTTTTCCCTTTGAAAGATTGTGTGAATAAAATATTTATAGCACTTCCCTTCTACATTCAACTTGCAATCAACCTTATTGATATTCATTAACACTGAAAAAATTTCATCTCCCCCAATAATCCTCCTCAATAATTGTTCTCAAATATCTCTCTATCCCATCCTAAGATCCTCACTCTCTATAGTCTTCTCCATAGTATACTAATTTTCGCTATACGCCTCACACTCATCCTCTACTTCATCCTCCTCAACAAAAATGATAGCTGTCTTAACTACCCTTATACCATTCCCAAATATATTTCTGCACTTGTACTTTCTAAACTAAATTAACCATAGAGTTATCTTGTGGATTTTCTTGATTATTCATTACTATGTTTACTTTTACTTAGGGATTATTTGGCATGAAGTAAAAGAAGTCTAAAATAAAAATTTTCGAAGAAACTGAGATTACCAATATTTAGCATGAAGTAAAATGAGTGAAAAACTTTTACATTATGTTTCGATTTTGAGTTTATTATATATATATATATATATATATATATATATATATATATATATATATATATATATATATATATATATATATATATGAACTGTGTAATGGAATTATGCTCGAATCAGTTGAATTTGGAGAATATGTTGAGTCTTACAGTCGAGCAAGTGAACGAGAAAGGATTTCATTCTTGTTCGAACAAATGAAATTGAAAGAACAAAAGATTACAGAGCCGTATCCCCCTACTACCCCCTAAGGCTTCATTTGTTCGAATGAATTGTTCGTTCCATCTTCTCCATCGAATTTTCATTCGTCCAAACAAACGATTCGTTCATTAGAACAAAACCCTAAAAAATATTCAAAACGATTCAAAATATTTGTTCGAATGGAGGGTTCATTCGTTCATTTCGTCTAAATGAAACACTAAGAAAAAAATTTAGGGGGTAATTAACTTCCCCAATTTACTCAAAATATCACAAATCAGTTCATTTAAAATAGACAATTTTTAAATTTCCTATAAACTATCAAACATCAGTAAAGTAACCTGATTATATTGTAACCAGATTATTTTACACTCAAATTTTTCATATTTTCTCATGTCAAGCAGCCCCTTAATGAATAACACAAGTATGCAACGCTATAAACACTCAATAGAAAACTAGTAAATGTAAATGTACTAACGCAAGCATTACAAATAAAATTCTGATAATATAGCTAAATTTCAGAGATTTAAGTGCATGTTTGTAAACTTGACTAGTTTACTTTTAGTGAAAAATACTCCATCACAAATGATGACAACGCAACGAATTTTTTAGATTTGTAACAAAATTTGAAATTTCAACGCATACAACTTGAAGCATTAATTACTCAAACAACCCATCTTGAAAATAAAAAGCACATAAATACTTACCTTAATGAAAAGCAAATAGGTCACCGATCATATTATAACTCCAAATACGCTTCTCAATGTGAAATTGAACTTTGTTACTTCTGAAATGCTATAAGATTGGTGATATTGAGTGTATATGGCTCTTTTAGGATCCAACGATGAAATCAAATTGAAAATCAGAGCTCAACTAATTTCAAATGGAGCTCTGAGAGATTGAAGTGTATGGAAAAGGGATGTTTGGGCTGACGAGTGATTCTGGTTCGTTGGGCTAATTATGTAGTTGTGTGCATATAATTGGGCTCATTTAAACACATTGGTCTGGTTTTGGCTCATTGAGTTAGCCAATCAAGCCAATTTCGCGGTTCTATGCATAAAATCGGGCTCGGTCAAGCCCGATCAAGTAGTGATTGGGTTATCGCACGAGTCTAACCGAGTAGAATGGAACATCATGTGTGGTTTGGTTTGTGTCAAGCCTAGTGACATGTTACTAAAACTAGATAGACTGTCAAACAGAGTTGAATCGAGCTTGGGTCGAGCCTATCGAACAGATAGTTAAAAAAAAGTTATTTTAAAAAAAAGTTATTTTAATCCCAAAAAATCACATAATAGTTAAATTAAGATTTAGAAGGAAACTTTGTGTTATGTTACAAAATGATGGGAGCTGGTGGGGGTTTGACACGCAAAAGGATTTGAATAACTTGTGGATGTAATGTAAACTAAATAATATGAAATAAAATAGAGGTGATGGAAAACTTAAGGAAATATTAAATAAAAAAAATTGAGATAACAGTAAAAATTAAAATTATATGTCTTAATCCCTTGCATATTATGCCCACTCACACCGTAAAGATAAAATTTAGTTATCCACACCAATGCCTCAAAAGAGAGAAAAATAGAAACAAATAATCTTGATCTTTTTTTTTGCTATAGCCAATACATTAATGCTTATAATAGCATTCAACCTAACCCTTAAACCTTATTTTAAGGAAAATAACCCATGTGCCTTTATAACACATATCATAGGCCTTTCCACTTCCCATGCAAGATTAAGGCCAACCTAATATACCATGCCATTTTTAATGGTCGGGCTACCAATACACACACAAAAATTACAATAATCTAAACAAATTATAATAAAATTCTTTGATGCTCTAATTAAATTTTAATGTGAAGACCTTGGAAGATAACAATTGTGGAGCTGCTAAACACGATACAAATATGCCTCCACTTAGGTCTTTGTCATAGCAACTATCCTTTTTTATTTTGAAAATGAAATTGTGAATTTCATAAATCTTGCATTACTACAATACTGATTACCTTTTCTACATAGTATTCATCATTTCTTCTTTTATAATGGCGGCTGGAGTTTTAAGAGTTGGATTCAAAATAAATCCAATAATCATTATGCTCAATGTTTGATGAAAAACACAATGATCCATCCACATGTCCTTTCAACCCGACAAATGAGCGATCTCATCTCTAAGAGTAGGGGCAAGAGAGGCAGGAACATGCTCTGAAGAGGACAAATACTTGAATGAAAAATAGATGTGTTATAAACTTTGAATACATAACTACAGGAATGCAACCCAAATTGGCTTGATTGATGATTCATTGTCCATGTCAAAGGAATGTGACTCTTTGAGGAGACACATGGGATAATCTTCTACTCTTTTAGCAATTCATGAGAATATTCTAGAGTAATCTAAATTATTAGAGAGCTTACAAAACACATTTATAATCAATGAGACTAAAAGACCATTGGTAAGAATGAGCAGATATGGACTTCATGATGAAAGTCATGAATGGCTAACCAACAAAAAATTACCAACGAGAGAATTATGAGCATGCCCTCAACTAAAGCTACACGTCTCTTCTTACAATGCACTCATTTCTCATTATATCTTTATCATCCTCACCTCCATAACACTTAATTCTATCCCGTAAAAGGTTCTTGGTCTTATAACAATTATATAAGGCTTTTAAGTATAGAGTGGCATTTCAATCACAGCTTCCTAGAAGCTCCATATCATTAAACCTACCTAAAATCATAATATGTACATCCCTTTATCTTGTTAGTATAAATTTCACTCAATAACATGATCTCTAGTATATGCTTTAGAGCTTCTACTATGATGAAACATGTTCCATAAAATCCATTTTGAATATACTAAAATAAAACACTTGTATATTAGAATAGTTCTTCACAACTCTAGTTTTGCTTTAACACATCTTCAAGCCTTATTAATAAGGGTATCATATACATATAACATACATCAAGACACCTCTTGAAAATGTTTAGTAAAAATATGACTGGAACTCATCTTTGTAGAACATTGCACAGATTACCTTGCATTTAAACCCATGCAATTACTCCATTGTATATCTCTAATAATATGCACACATACAAAATAGAAATGCATTTTCTTTCCAATAGTCTATATACTTTATGATAACCTTTTTTAAATCAATAAAAATCTCAAATAGAGATTTTTTTTCACTCTACTTTCTTCAACAAACCTTTTAACAAATATATATAACCTCTAAAATCAACTTACACGATATGAAACCATTTTATTTCTACAAAATCATGTTGTAATGATTTGTATTTGAACACTCCCAGATTTTAAAGTAAGACTCGTCAACTTAACTTCTCACATAATTAAATACATTGTCTCTATTTTTGTAATAGATATCATAGCATTCAACTAATTCAGTATCTTAAAATCTCTCTCTAAATGTGCAAGAACTATTTTCTCCATCTAAAA
Source organism: Gastrodia elata (assembly GCA_016760335.1). Lineage (NCBI taxonomy): Eukaryota > Viridiplantae > Streptophyta > Magnoliopsida > Asparagales > Orchidaceae > Gastrodia > Gastrodia elata. Next base: position 47,342,841 of record CM028674.1, on the reverse strand, counting down.
GACTAGCATTTATGTATTATCCTTTGAATGTAAGAAAAAGGGGAAAAAAGTACAATAACGGTAAAACAAACATCGAGTACCTACTAGACCGTATGAATACTTAGCGTCTGTTGTGCTCTAGTAGCTGACATATTTTCTCTAAACTCCAAGTACATGAAAACAATTCATTTTGTAAGTCTATCTCTTCCTCTTTTAACATGCATTAAATTCATCCTATCTACTTGAATTTTACTGCTAGCATTGCCATCTGTTTCATCATATTATTTTATAGAGCAAAGATACAACTTTATAAAATAAAAAGATGTATATATTCATATTGATCTTAAACTAAGCTTTGGTGACAATATAGAATGCTTCAATTTTTAATAAACATATATCCTACAATCTACAAAGAACTAACAATCTTTGCATGTCAATTGCATTTTTATAAGACCTGATACAGACTTACTAGAAGAAGAGAAAATTTCAAATCCTGAGCTTTTTACCCGGATGCACATCATTCTCCTCATCATCAAAGTTTCTGCCATCTTCATGACCCTCTTTCTCCCCTTTTTTTCGAGAAAGGATCTTATTAATTTGGTGCAGCTCATTATTGAGCTTTTGATCTTTGTTCTGCTTCCGTGTTTTCCTTCCATCCTGCATCTTAACCCCAAATTGGAAGGCAGCTTTGGGCATGGCTTCCTTCTGCTCATTGTACTTAGCCCACTCCTCTTCTGTCTCAAAATCCCACCGATGAAGGCGCCCCTTGGCCTGCACCAAAAGTCATATTAAGCAATAATATCATATATTTAGCAAAAATATCATATGTTTAGAATAAAGTCATAAGATATCCCAATCCAAATTTGTGCCAGCACGAGGTAAAATATTGTTGGCTGCCTTTAAAAGTAAGTGTTAGTTGTTTTTCTATCCTAATAACAGAAGAAGATAATAGTCGTTCAGAATGACAAATTGCACATAAGAGACTATACTCTAACATGCTTTATAGATGTAAAATTAAATTAAAAAGGGCAATAATGTTACCCGCCCACCCATGTCCATCTTTGACAAATCATCTTCATCATCGCTATCCACAACCTCACGATGGTATTCCTGATATCCAGGATAGCACTCAGAGTAACTTTCAGATATGAAGTTAGGGTCTTTCTCTCGAGCATCTTTCTCTCTTAGTTGTTGCAGCCTTTGGTCATCACGTTTGAAAACAGATCCCATGCCCCGGTCCTTATCTTCTTGAGTCATGAAGCGCGGATCCTGATGTAACTGTGATCCTGCAAGTACATCATATTCTTGAACATTCTGTTGAAGATAGTGCTCAGAGTAAGCCATTTGCTCAGCAAACTGATAATTATGCCAATCTTCCGAATAATTTGCAGGAACCATTGGAGCCTGCATTGCATCGTATCCATTCTGGAAAAAGAAACACATCAAAAAAATATAAAAAAATGCCTCCATAGGAAGATAAGGCATTTGTGCTAAAACAAATTAATTGAATACTCAGAATGAATTCAGTCAGTCAAAAAGCTGTAGCAGCAAAAAGTAGAATAGTTCAGGACAATCAAAGCAAATTAATAAGAAAACAAACGAATAATAAAAACCATGACGTATAAGGTAAAGAAAAAAAAGGAAGGCATGTTTATTATAATGTGCAGATGTAAGCATACCATTTGCTGCCAAGCTTGAGATTCAGATGGAGGGACAGGACCATAGACGGGTTCATTAAAATAAGGCTGCCTCTCTCGATGCCGTGGAGATTCCTCCATGTCCTCTGAAACAGGACTCTGGCTGATGTCTTTATTAGGAACACTATAGTCAACGCCATCCCCTACAAAAATGTCATCCTCCACAACTCTTGCAACAGTGGGGAGTTTCTTTTCCTTAGCATCAACATGGCGTGGTGGAGGGGGAGGAAGGGTTTCCTTTCCAGGTTGATGCTTTGAGGTGATACCATTAGATTGGATAGATTTCTCATCACCTGAATGCCATCGCGAAAAGAGATAATTTGCCAGTTAACTACCTCTATTTATAAAGAACGTCAATGTACAAATAAATGAGATTCAGATATAAAAAACTAGATATAGGAACGGAATGATTAAAATAGCACCCTGTACTTTTATCGTCGAGAGCATGTCTAGAGAATGATGAATTCAACTAATGCTAAATATAAACAAACTATCAAATTTTAGACACCAAATTCTAGCAGAACTGCAACTGATACCCTCCCTTTCTACATCATGACAGGGTAGGTAAAATACTCGGCTTATATGCAAACAATAAGATAAAGCATCTAATATAAAAGTAAAATATAACAACATTTGTGGAGTAAAATTCTCATCTGGGTCAACAAGGTACGTTCTACATTTGGAAGGGGGTCAAGCGAGTGGTTTCAAGGATGCACAAATTACACACATGATGGCGAATTATAGACGTGATAATTAAACTGTGTGCTCTTTGCCCCAATTCTTTGGTATAATGACAAATAAAGCTGCCACGAAAAACAAGAAGAACGTTCAATGCATAGGAAATTCATGTAAAGGTTTCTCAAACAATAAATCCTAGACAACCTTGTCTTCATTAAATTATAAGGAAATTAATCCAAAGTTATGATACTAGAAAATCAAAATGGTCTCAGTAGAGATAGAGTAACAAACAATGTTTATTATTTACTGCATACTTTCAGAAATATTAAAAGATTATAATCTCACAACTAATTATATATCCAAACAAAATTATACACAATATGAAAGGAAACTACAGGATTTTGTTAAAAATTTTGGATAAATTGGGATTTCATATATAAGGTTACACTTGCTTTTTGGCTTCTCTGCTCATTTTATTAACATAATCAGAATTTGTATCAGTAATTTTTTATTTTCTATCGTTGTTAAATGATGCTGGATTTTTTAAAATTTATAGAGGGCTCGATCAAGGAGACCCCTTTTCCCCATCTTTATTTATCATTGGTGTTGATTATATATCTAGAAAATTGCTTAATCTTTATGTGAATTATCCTTCAATGTGATTTATTACTGTATTTCAAAACTAAAGCTTCTATCGAGATTTCTCATTTATTACACTGATGATCTTTTGATTTACATCAATGAAATTCAACTTCTATTCTTAGAAGGTGGGCTGGGCTTTCTAAATCTTAAGGATTTAATCAAAACTCACTTTCAAATTTTGATGAAACCTTCGATTGGGCTCTAGTCTTTGGGCCAAGTTTGGTAACGACAAGTATTGTAAAAGTAATCATCCTGTAATGTTAATGACCAAAAGGCTTGATTCTACTCTCTAGAAAATGGTTATTAAAAGAAAGATGGTTTTGAAAAGGATGTCCTATAAAATTGGTAAGGATTATATGTCTTCTCCTGGGATTGCTTGTTTGGGGAACAAAATTTGGCTTCTCTAGATTTCCTAATCATAGGCATGACTCTAGTAAATTTTTTATTATTATGTTGGGACTGGTTAGAAATAGACAAGATTCTTGATTTATTTTCTAATGAACCAAATGTTGTGGAGAAAATTGTCTCCATAACTTTCAATACCAGGTTGATAACATACACTTCTGAAAAGGCTCGGCCCTAGGAGAATTTTATTTCAAAAGAGCTCATGATCTAATTCGGGAAACAAAGCCTCATTTCACTCTCGGGAAAGTAATGTGGCATAGATCTATAAGACCTACTATTTCCTTCTTTGGTTGGATATTACTTTATAAATTTATCCCAATTGATGAGATTTTCATAGAACAAGAGTTTGCTATTGTTTCTAAAGTTTTTGTTGTAGTGTTGCTATTGAAACTTGGGATCATCTTCTTATTGGTGGTGAAAAAGCTATACTGATTTGGATGTTTTTTGCTAATTTGATTGGGTTTACACCTAATTTCAATCTCTCCATTAATGCTTTCTTACTTGCCTAGAGAACTTTTGGGAACTATGTCAACCACGATCATATTAGAATCTTGGTTTTTAAAGGAGATGAATAATTGCAAGTAAAGAAAGCTTTACTTTAATACAAACAAACTTATTTGGAAAATTACTCACTACTTTGACTTTGCTATTAACACGCACATTATCAATCCTACATATTTTGAAGTAGAAGGTATCTAGAAGTAAGAAGTATTTTAGCATCCGTGAGGTAATCATGTGTATGGCTGTGTTTTTGTCAGATTGCTGACACCCTAAATTGGGTGGTTCAAGCTGCATGTGAATGATTGCTTTAAGAAGAATAATATAATAGCGGCGGTAGTGGCTCGGTTTTATTAGTCTTTTCTCTAAAATTGTTGCTACCTCATCCATCATGGCTGAAATCAAAGCCCTCATAATTGGGTTTACTTTATGCAACAAAATTGCTTTCCATGAGATCTAGATCGAAAGCAATGCCCTTAGTTTAAATATTAAAATAAGGGTAAGGAAGATTAGAATATTTGTTATTTATTGCAAATAAATATATCCATTCTTTTATTTACATAATATCACATATATGAAGAGAAGGAAGCATGGTGGCAGATTGGCTTGCTAATGATGGCATCAACTATGAATCTTTACGCATTTATTATGAAGATCAATAACATGTCCATCTTAAAACTATTTGTATGTTGGATTAATTACAAATACCGAACATTAGAAATTAAATATGTTGGTTCCACTCTGCAGTATTAGTGGAGACTAGATGTTCTAATCCCGAGGATTGCACATCCTTTTTTGTTGTTGGGTTTATTCCTACTGGGATAAACCAGAGATATCAAATAAGTTTGTGTTTTTAATCTTAGGGATTAGGACTCTCGTCTCACCAACTTTTTGTAGGATGGACGATTTAGGCGTGGAGTTTTATCTAACGGTCTGCGAATCTGGCTGGTTTGTCCCATTTAGTAGTTTGTGCTGTTGTTGCATTATACAGATTTATTTGTTCTTCCTCTTTCATCTCCGTTGGATGTTTTTCCTTTGTTATTCGACACCTTCTGGAGTTGGATGGGAGTGGCTGACTAGAAAAGTCTATGGTGGTTTTCCCTTTTGTGCTGATTGTTGGATGGCTTTATTTTTTCCTCAATTGCATTACTTTCTCTTTCAGTTGGTTGACCTTTTAGGAACAAACCATTGGCCAACTCCTTTTTTGTTATTTTCTTTTAATTGTTTTTTTTTTCTTTACTTTTACCCTTTTTTGGATGCACAACCAAACTCACCTTCTGTAATTTGAACATTTCATATCAATAAAATTGCATGGGCTTTTAAAATAAATCATGTTAGTCTTCAATATTTGTATTAAATAACTTAGTGTGGCCAAGAAAGTTCCTTTCTCACCAAAACATTTTGACGCATCAATAGAAACTTCATCTGATCCACAACTTTTTCAATCTTCATCTTTAACTTTTTCAATCTTCATCTTCTTTACTGTAATCCAAAGTAAAACAGCATCAGTCCGTCTGAATGTGATTCCAAAAAAATTGGCAGGAGTACAAAGATCTTAATGACAAAGATCAAACCCAATTTCTGCATGAATGTGAGGAGGTCAATAGTGTTGCTCCCTGTCAGAAGTATGTCATCAACATAGACGAGCAAAAACAAGAGTTTTGTTCTTGCTGAAAATAAATAGAAAATTGTCAGTGGAACTCTGCCGGAAGCCATTTGTTGAAAGAAATGAAGACAATTTGCGATACAAAGCACGTGGGGCTTATTTAAGACTGTAAACAGTTTTGTTCAATTTGCAAACATGGTTGGGATAGGTAGTATTTTTGAAACCATCCAATTGAGCCATAAAAATTGTTTATATGAGCTCTCCGTTGAGAAATGCATTGTCAACGTCCAAAAGTGGTGTAGAGACCAGTTGGAAGTTACGGTCAGAGTAAGAATCACTCAGATTGTCACGTGCTTGATGATCAGACTGAATGTCTCCTCATAATCAAGACCTTGTTGATGATAGCCCCGGGTAACAAGATGGGCTTTGTATTTGTGTATGGTGCCATCCGGATTTAGTTTGTGTTTGAATAGCCATTTACAGAATATAATATTTATGTCAGAGCTCTGAGGAATAATAGTCCATGTGTTGTTCATGATCAAGGCATTGAATTCAATGTTCACAGCAACAAGCCATCCAGGATGTTGAGATACTTGAAAAAAAGGGGGTAGCAAGAGGGGGGAACAACATGGGCAATGTATCATTATTGAAATGAAGGCTGTTTGTGGATATGGGTTTTGAATTGTATATTTGAGTCAAGTAATCATTGGATGAGAATTGGTGGATGATGGAGGGTAGTGATGGGAAGGCAGGATGTTGGTGGTGGTGGGGATCTGTGGAGATACGGTAGTGGCAGAAGAAGTGTGGATGGAAGTAGATGAGTGAGGAACGGCAGGAGGATGTGGAGGCAGTAATGGATGCTGAGTAGGAGTAAGATTATCATTAGGAGCACATGAAGGGACTTGCCATTTCCTGCAAGTATATATTAGAAGCCGGTGGGATGCAGATGTTGGATCTGAGGGAGACTATGTAGGAGTAGGTAGCAATCCTATGGAAGGAATGATGGGGCGGACTAAGAATAAAGACGGTGTAGGTATTGAGGAGTGCTGGAGATGAGCAGGTATATGAAATGAGTGGAGTTTGAGAATGGTGGAAGGGATACTGGGAAAGTGTAGTTCATCAAAAATAACATAAGTAGAAATAAAAATACAGTTGGTACATAAGGGATCTGAGGGATCTGAGGGAGACTATAAGGGATCTGATGGAGACTATGTAAGGGATCTAAGGGAGACTATGTAAAAATACATAAGGGATCTGAGGGAGACAGTTGGTTCATAAAAATACATAAGGGATATGAGGAAGACTATGTACGAGGGTCAAAGACATGTATGCAGCATGAGAGCCACTGTAGCCAATGAATATGCGAGGTGTGGATCTGTTGTCGATTTTGGATTTTGTGTGAGGGTGAAGCCAAGGGAAATAGAGACAGCCAAATGTACGAAGTTTAGAGTAATCAGAGAGTTTGTTGTGGTGAAGTTCAAATGGAAATTTACTATGAAGATTTTCTAAATTGTCGATTGATTAAATAATTTGCAGTTCTAAGAGTATAAATCCAATAGGTTTTGGATAGAGCGAAGGTGATGAGCAAAGCACGATTAATTCAAGAGATGTGCCAATGTTTAAGTTCAGTAGTTCCATTTTGTTGAGTGTAGGGAGCACTGAAGCGATGAGTGATGCTAAACTTATCAAGAGAAGAGGTAAAATTTAAAATCCTTGGTTGTCAAATTGTAATTGTTTTATACGATGCTCATATAAGTTTTCCACCATAGTTTTGAATTTTATGAAAGCAAAAAAAGCATCACTTTTGTTTTTAACGGATAGATCCAACAAAAATAAGTGCAAGCATCTATAAAAATAATGTAATATTGATGGCAAGTAATGGACGAAGTAAAACAAGGGCCACAAACATCAGTATATATAAGCTCTAAAGGCTTTGTGTAAACATTTGTAGAATGAGGTAAATGGGATCTATGACTTTTAGCTTGAATACAAGAATGACAAGTAAATGAAGAAAAAATAACATCAATATTTGGAAGAGTTTTTCACAATGAATAGATATTGGGATGACCAAGACAATTGTGCCACATGAATGTGAGCGGGCTAATGCAATGGTAAGCATGAGGAGAAGAAGAGACTTGTTGCATTGGAAACCGATACAAGCCTTCATCTAGCGTTCCCCGGAAGAGTTTCTTCCTGCTGCAAATATCCTTCGCAATACAAAAATTTGAGTGGAATTCAATAAAAACTCTGTTATCTTTAGTAAATTGATTAACAGAGAGCAAGTTCTTTGTAATTTTAGGCACATGTAACACATTGGATAAAAGAAAGTTAGAATTAGAAGTGTGTATAGAAGAATTGCATGTAAGGTGGATGTCAAGAGCATGGTCATTTCCCACATCAACACCCTTAGTTCCGGTGTAAGGTTGCGACAGGTGAAGGTGCTGCAGATTGGATATTATGTGAAGAGTTGCACCAGAATCTGGGAACCAACCGTTTGAAGTAGTGTTAAAGGCACGAGGTGTTGACGGCGGGAGTTAAGGTGGATAAGAGTTGATGTTTTGACAGTGGTAACAGTTAATGACAGAGTGACCGGTTCGATTGCATACTTGGCAAACAATGTAGTTTCGTCCACATCCAGATGAACGGCCACGGTCTCTGGCTCGACCATGTCCTCTAAAGAATGGAGGAAATGATTGAACAAAAAGAACATCGGGTTGGACACCGCTTGATAGCTGCCATGCAGTGATGTGGTTGGCAACGGTAAGGACCATGAACGGGAACTCTGTCGGGTAGAGAAGCTCATGGTTGAGAAGAATGTCACAGTGTTCGTGCACGAAGATGGAGTCCAGGTGGGCTGTGACGGCGGTGGTGAGAGCGCAGTATTCTAGCCCAAGGCCAGACAAAATCGTAAGATTATGTGCTATATTTTTGATCAGCTGTAGACAGATGCCATGGAAAGATTTGCTTTCTTGATGGAGTAAATTGAAATTCCAGCAGCTAGATGCAAATATGGGAGGTAGTGGAGTAGATTGCAGCAAGAGCATGCCATATTGCGTGAGAGGAGCCATAGCCAAGAACCTAAGCAAGCGTAGATTCAGTGAGGGAGGAGATGATCCAACTCAAGATAAATTGATCGATGGAGAACCAAGTTTTGCATAATCGGGATTGGGAAGACCACTCGATAGAGTCTACGAGGAAGGGGTGAGAATTTCGTCTACCACATAAGATTATGAGCGCAAAAAATTGGGATGAAGTGCGATTTCCAGATGGCGTAGTTGAATTATCGAGCTTGACGTTTAGAACATGATGTACACTGGACAGAGATGCAGTGTTGCCAATCTTCGGCATCGTGGAAGACGGGGGTGGGAAGTTGTCGATTTCTCCGTTGATTTCTCCTTTGACGGGAGAGCTAGAAAGGCACTCGACTCCATCCATCTTCGAACGAGAGTTCAGCAGAGACGAGACCTGAGGGAGATCCGCAGAGAAGAGAGTCTCATTCAGCAGAGGCGAGACATGAGGGAGATCGGCGGAAAAGAGAAACAGTGAAACCTTACTGATCTCTCTAATACCATGTTGAAGAATTGGCGGAAGAAGCGAACTTGCAATTTTCTTCTCTGATGTCTGTTACACGGGCTCTGTCTTATATAGTGGTTGTAAAGTAACGTAAGACTCGAAAAAGGAGAGAAGCGAAGGCGAAAAGGATTACAACACGACGAGATACGTATCGGCCGGTTTAGATAAGTGTCGATACGTATTTATTTTAATATCAATGCTCTTACAGTTAAAAAGAGTTCTGCACATTGAAGAATATGGTGTTAGATCTCAAGTACAATGGTATAAGTGATTATGTATGATCTAAGATAAGGCAATGAAGTTGGACAAATATAAAAAGAAGCAATCACATGAATACCAATACAAAGCCAAGTTTGTAGAGAAAACAAACCCTACACTGATAAAAATGAAGAAGTTCATCTATAAGTTTTGCCCAAGGTAAGCTGCTTTCCAAAATTCTTACTGCTCGCAAAAAAAAACCTTCTTCGCCAAAGCACCACCATTAAAGAAACTCTTCACCAAAATCCCCAATTCACAATGTAATACTAAGCACCTTATAACCCACCTCCACCATTGCATAAATCTCCACTAAGATACTATGTCCAACCCAAAAATCAACCTAAACAATCAATTTAAGAAAATATCCCACCCCCACCATGTTCTTCAAAAGAATCCTAATACTTCTTTAAAATGATTCAAATAATTTGTAAAGTTGAAAATAGTGTCCCCCTCCACCACTACAATCACTCCACCACCGTCTCCCAAGAATTTATCTTGACACCAAACCAACACTCTTCCCCAACAACAAACCTATAGAAATAGCATCTCTACAATCATCATCACCACTTTTTCTTACCCACTCTCCCACCCAAATCAAAGTATATAGAAGCTCAACAACCACTACCCATACCACCCCTTCCCAAGTGGAACACATATCCCCCACCTTGCCTCCATTCCCAAAATTCCACCCATCATTCTACCAAAGAAGCCTCCACATCCATCACCACCAAACTTATAGACACATCACCATCCACAAGCCTGCATTCTTCGAATCCTGACCATACCATCAATGATTCTTACAAATTACCTTGATAACCTCTTACGTTGCCAATATGTTGGCATATGGTTCCAAGAAAGCATTAAAATTTTAGGTTAGAGAGCAAAGTTATTGGGAATCTAGAAAAAATGATATAGCACAAGTACAACATGTTATTGCAAAATCCTGCATGGGAATATGTCTTCACATCATAAGCATAAAGTAGACGTTAAAAGGAAAGAAATTCAATATAAGGATATTTCTATATTAGAAGATTTATATGAAGTATATCATCATAAATTAACAGATAGATAATACTTAATATCATCACAATTTTAATATAACTCATGAAACATAGATAATTCCCATATTTGGATGTCTAATTATGTATTTAAGACATAAATATTTGGAAATCAACAAGTAAAGACAGCCAAGGAAAGGAGCAAACAATAACAATGATGCAACATAGCAGTTCTTATCAGGGTGTTTTTGTTATTTCCATGAATGTTGCAATGTAGATATTATTCCTTTATATAACTGATTTGGGGATTTACTCTAAACCCTATGCAGTATTGCTTTGAATGAAATTAAATCTGAGATTATTTTATTTGAGGCAAATGTTTCTTGTTAAAATCCTTCATCCCCTCCCTCTCCTCTTCAAATTTGTCTGCTCAGTTTCTTCTAAAACATAGCTATGCAATACTTAATCCCACACCTTTCTTCCTCCCTTCTCTCTTTTACGCCAACCCTCCCTTTCCTGTTGTTGACAGCAGCAGAATCTCTATTCTCCCAGCTTCAGTAAACTTTTCTCAGTAGCAATACTTCCCTTCCAACTACTCCTTTATGTCCAAACACAGATTCCAACATAAACCCTTAGGTGTCCATAATAAGACTCTTCATGCTGAACAAGTAAAAAGGTTTTCCTGAATCAGAAACCCACACTTCCTATACAACGTTATGGTGAAAACACCACAGTTCTCAAAAATAAATTAAACTAAATTTATCAGACAACAAAAGTATCCATGAAAAAACTGTGAACACAGTGATGTGTTTTTATAATAATAAAAGGGTTTACAAACACAGCACCAAAATCTATAAAATATACATATCCAGCACCCAAACTTAAAAATTTATAAAAAAGCACTATTGTTACACCAATCTTAAAATTCTTAATTATTAAGTCGATAGTATGTGTCATGCACTTTAAAAATGAGGAGATGATAGTGCTCTTTTTATTAATATTAAAATTCGGTGCTATAAATGAAATATTAAAAGGATTAGGGTATTTCACATGTAAGAATCTCAAAACATAAGATGCTAGAAGTAAAAATATATTTAAGAAAAACAAATTGTTAAGAAAAAATTTAATTATTCGTATAATTAATAATCGTGTTCAGTAATTTACAAATATTTAAGAAATATTTCATTAAAAGATGCTTTAAAAAACTGATCAATGTATCATATATGCCTTATTTTATAAATTATAAAAATGGATTGAGTGAACTAAATAAAATATTGAATGAAATTACCACCACACATTTTTAATAAACATAGTTATAGATTTTCATGCACTTTGCAGCACATTATAAAGAAAAACCTTTTTATGAAACCCTTCATATATGTGCTGCGTTACAACCAGAATTTTTAATATTCAGGGTTTTAATGAGTTTCCAAAATGTTCATAAAAGCTTAGCATTGTTAGGCCAGTTAGAACAAATACACAATAACAAGCATCTTGATATAAAGAGAATCAAGTTAGGAATTACAAGTTTTATTTCCTCAATAACAATTTTTCTATTAAAGAATGGTGTCCACCTGGAAACATTTTCTAAGAACATAAGAAAATCCAATTATTACAAAGAATTTAATTTGTGTCAATCCCATTACTTAGTTTAGTGCTTTTAATGACAAATAAAGATTATGCTTTAGCAGTCTTCTAAAACCTTAAATTTCTCAGGTAATTAAGACTACAAGAAGATATGCAAACCCTTCGTTTCCTTTTCTTTTTTCTTTTTCTTCAAAACCTTCCCAGATGAGCCAAGGCGAAGATATGACATGATTTTAGAAATTCTCTCAAGAACAGAACTATCTACGCTAACAGTAACCATTTCCTGCACAATCATGTGAGAAAATTTGATAAGTTTTTCAAACATAAGCATGACAAAACATAAAGATAGGAAACATACAAACCTCAGGAACAGGACAGTCTGCTTTACTTCTTTGCAAAGTAGTAGGGATATCATGAAAGTTATCTTCCTATCAAAAAATTTCATAAATCAAGCAATTTTATGAGATGAGAAAATGAAATATAATAATCATCATCATACAAATACAAGAGAAGAAAATCATAGCTTTGGAGATTTATTAGATATTCAATCTAATGAATGACCTTTAATCTTGGAAGTGAGCACCTCACTTCCAAGTCTACAACTTTAAAATCAACTTGCCAATTCAAATGTGCATGCATACTTATGGATTCTGCTACATGTCCTCATTCATAACTAAATAAAAAATAATTCATGATTATTGTCTGTCAAACTTAATGTTCACTATATAATAATTGCAATTCACGAGTCAAATAATGAGACAAAGTGCATTAACTGCATACTTATATACAATATCAATTTTATAAAATTTGTTGATAAAAAGTCACATATTATTATTAATATTATACCATCCCAAGGAACTGTAAAGATTATGCAAAGGCCATGAAGATTGCACCGTGATTGGAGTCATCAAACTCCCTAAAATGTAAGAAGTTCACTAAGATCCTCCGTGTTGATCATATCCATGTGTCTAGAAGAGAAACATTATCAATTAAAGCTTGAAGTGGCTACATTTTGGACACCAATTGGTACAAGCAAACCCTAAAAGCATTTACAATTTAGGGACAGCAGGTTAAACATCAAAAACTGAATGATAAGTCCACAAACGGTGATCACAATTAGTAGTAAGATTGCCAAGAATTATACGTTCATGTTCATGTGGTGTCCTGTGGTACCTACATGACATCATCCTTAGTTGACAGGTGCCTATTAACCATAATTGTGGAGTTCATCATATCACCAAATTATAAAATGCAAACAAAGATAAACATGAAAATGAGACTATTGTAACCTAGTATATTATATAACTGAAATTCATCCAACAAATGTTCAATGAGCACAACAGAAAGATTAGCTAAACAACAAATATAGCTTTCAAATTTTGCCTCGTGGAGTACTGGCTAGAGTAAAAATCAACATTATATATTTAAGAGACGAGTAAACATTATGAAGACCGCACATTTGAACTGTACTTTTATATTGGTCATTTTTCCATTTGTAAGCTCTTCGTTTTCATCCCCTAACATTTGGGACCACTTTATTTGCCAATTCATTAGTAGAAATATCAATCTAAAAGACAAATACTTGTCAATTTTCCCTCCATTTTTATCTCTTACTAGAATATAGAAATTTCACCCTCCAAATGGCAAGCAAACACTGTAACTTACACTGATTTTCTTCCACCAATTACCCTAGCACACATTGCCCCAAAATAGCGATTGCTCTCCCGTTGACACCAGGTCAACCTCTCCTTTTCCTGTCTTCTCTAATTTCATCAAAGTGTGCCTGACAAGTGAAGATTATTGCCATTGGCAAAGTAAGACTCAGAAAAGCAAATCTGAAATACCATATAGCAAAACGCCATTTCAAACCATATTGCACCACCTAATATCAGAGCTGGATTAACCCCAAGAATTAGGATGATGGCATGGCGTTAAAGTTAACAACTCAAAGCTAGCCTTAATGGCAACCTGTTAACCTTAATGGGTTGGGTACACAAAGTCCCAAAGAAAGGTCTTAAGGCTAAGACTATTAGGGGCGAGCTGTTAGCAGCAGCCTGCAAGTCATTACATAACTTTATTAATTACAAAACTCCATTAAGTCACTAATCTGCTTCAAATAGAGCATTTGGAGTGAATTTCTCTAGTATTTTAAGAAAATTTCTATTAATATTCTCATAAAGATAATGAGTATATTTTGAGGAGTTCGATTCAAGTTTGGATGCCTTGAAAAACTCACATTTTCCTCTTCAATGCTAGTTTTCTTTAGTATATTTCCTAATGGCTAATAAAGGGGAGGTGAAATTGTAGATTCAATAAAAAACTTACAATTTTTGGCCAATACAAAAAGAGGATTAACTAGATAAGAAAAATAACTACACCAACATGTGTTCGATTGAAGCAAAAAAATTAGATTTGGCAGAGGGGATTTATTTAATTGTCGAGAAATTAGAATTGTAAGCCTAACTTTGGCGCAAGACGTGGTTCTTAGCACTGCAAATGATTAGAAAAATGGCTTGCTGAAAGTATTTCAGAATATCCATGAGAAGCGTTTAGCCACAAACAAAGTATACCTTATACAACAATTATTCAATCTTAAGATTTGAGAAGCATTTTTGGCTGACGACATAAAAAAAGCGCAACTTTAATGAAACAACTAGGATTCGTGAATGATCAAGTTTGAAGACAAGGTCAAGATATTGGATTTTGTTATCTTTCCTACCATACGACGAGTTGGTTGTAATTATGACCAGTTCATCGAGGAGCGTCATGTTGAAACTCGATGACCTCAAGAACATAATTCTTAGTGAGAATATCACAAAGAATAAGGGAATCATTTGATTTTCCCTAAGTATTAAGGGCAGAGAATGAAAAACTCAATGCAGTAGCAATAATAAATCAAAGTCAAAAAGAAAATTCAATCAAAAATTCTAAGAGAGAAAGTTTGATGAAATTGCAAATAGAAATGGCACTTGATAAAATAGTATTAAAAAATTTGCTAGAAGCATGGTTCAGCTTGTTTAATTAATGGAGAGTTCGCTACTGTAGTCTGCATTTTAAGAAGTCCAATGAAGCTCTAAATCAAAGACTAAGATGCACCTTTCACTCAACTCCTTGCCATGAATTGTTACATAATGAAGTAGAAGTACAATGAATCTTACGTTATTGAATGTAAAATTATTGGATTGTAGGAAAATGCAAGGATTGAATCTAGGAATGGAACACAAATGTTATTACATGCGTAGTATCTGCTGAAAAACACCCTTGAATCATTATTTGCTTTCAAATTGGCTAAGTGGTATCCCATGCACAATCATGGTTCAAATCCCACTTCCTACACATAAGAAAAAAAAAAAAAAAAAAATATATATATATATATACATATATATATTGCCAAATTAATTTCAACCCGGAGAAACTTCAGTTGTTAACATGTTTGGAAAGCAAATTAACATCATCATAGTTTGCACGGACAATTAATTCCTGTCCCATGTATGGTGCTAACAAGAAAAAAGTGATATTATTTCAAAAGCTTCTATTTGTTTATACTGTCATATATGAGATTACTTCTTCTCTCACATAGAAACTTCTAATATCTTAAAGAAGTTAGCTATTCTTAGTTGATCCTCATCAATGAAAGCATAAACCTCACCCTAGATTTCAAATATGGAAGTTTTCATAACCGAAATTATCCAAAATAAAAATTTCTAAATTTGGTTTTTTTTTTCCTTTTATTAGCTTCTTCATGTTGAAAAGTGGAAATTTTATATCATTGCAATGAAAGTGGGATTTCTCGATCGCAATTGAAAGTCGCCAACAAACTTGAGATTTTGAGTGTTGAATTACAACTAGTAATCAATCGTCAAATTTAGCGTGATACGATGAGCTATCTATCGATGCAATGGATTCTCCTCTTTTGGCCCTTTATAAACCCACATCAAGTTCCTTACCAAATACTTCAATGAAGCCAATTTAAAAACTACTCTTGATAATGATATTGCAACCACTACTAATGGCAGATTTCAGAGGTAATTGATTTTATCAATTACATACCATATCATAATGACTCATAAATCATAGTATATGATGATGTTCCAAGGATTCGCCAAAAATTGCTTAATTACACCTACTAAGTGAATTGGAACCAAATTTTACCAATCCATTACAAACATAATACAAACTATAAAGAATTGGGATATTTCATTATTATTTTATTAATTTTGTTTCTAGCTTCTCTTGCATGCCATCGAGATATGACAGACTAAAGAGAAGATTGAATTTTATTTCATAGTCTACATTATTGTGCAGAATGTTTTTCAATCCAGTAGATATGATCTAACAAAATATTTATTCTAGATGTTGGAACATGTTTTATTTACTGGTCCTTCAACACTAAAGACTGTAGATTAGTTGTCCTCCAATCAATCTTAAAACAGAGGGCAAAAAATGATTTGAATGCATGACCTTCCTACCACTCCATCATCCAAGGATCAACATGTTGGCTGGCAATCCATGATCTGTGGGGGACTAACTGAACTTCACATTTAATGTTTCCTTTTGTTCTCAAATTTGGAAAGTATGTACATCTGTACAGCTGTGGCAATATAATACGGCTTCTAATTGCATGTAAACATAATAGGCTTTAGTAATGAATGTTACTTTTCTTTCAAACTTGAATACCTTGGATGTGTTGCTTATTCAAATGTGGACCAATTGCAAAGGCCGATTTTGAAGAAAGGCATTCGATTATTCCAACATAGATCATAGATTTACATAGCTATAGTAATATCTTTCGAGAAAATTATCAAAATGGTCCTTTGATTCTTGAAAAATGTTCAAAATAGTCTAGGACTTTTGTAAATGTTTTTTTGGCCGCTTGACTCTTATTTAAGTGATTTTTTTGGTTTTCAATTGAATGAAAAAATCTCATAATGAATCTTTAAATTTTAAAATAAATCTCATTACTTTTGATAAACATAATGGGAAGTTTAAGAATTGAAATTGGTTTTCAATTGAATGAAAATTCACATCAATTTTTTTATGCGTGCTTCATACTTAATTTTTTATGTATAAGCTTAATTGCATCATCTAGGAAATATACCCCTGTTCATGGGGTAGATTTTTAAATTAAATTTTAAATATATAAATTTTAAGTTTAAAATTAAGAAAACTTAAAATTCACTACTTTTGATAATAACAATGAACTTCATGCAATGTTCAAATTATGGAAATATTAGAACTAGTTTAAATATAGTGAACAGAAGAAGCTATGCATCACATTTAAGAAAACAATAGAAGCATATATCACAAATAAAATCACAGATTCCCTGCAAAATATCCCCAACCCTCTCCTTTGTGATTTTCTTTTTGGATCGAGCTTCTCTTGATCTATTATCCTCTACTCCACCGGAGTAGCTACAACTATTTTCTCGATTCTTTTCATTGGAGATTCACCTTGATCTCCACTATGCCAACAATCCAATGCATGGCATTGATGAGAATCTCTCCATTTAGTTTATTTTTAGTTTCGATGAAGTTGCATGTTGTGATGTTATGGATTCCTCCGAATTTAATTGATTTTCTTTGATGGTATGGTTTCATTTGCAGTTAGAACAATCCAATATCCATGCTATGGTATACACGGTTTCAATTATGTTTGTTAGAACAATCCAATATCTATATTACTATGATGGTGTGTTTTCATTTTGGCTTTGTTGTGTATTTATTTTTTTTGCTTGGTATGATTAAGGAGGCTGTTTTTAGGAATGAATGATCGTTAGGTATGTTGATATCCCACAAGAAGTTTTGATGATTGCTTTTTAGTTTAATTGAGTTATTGTGCATGTATGAATTCAGATCAGTATGACTAAGGAGGGCTATGTACAAAAATGAATGATTTATTGATATGTTGATAATCCCATGAGAAGAATTATTGGCATTTTCTTTTTAAATTCAGCTAAAAAAAAGTTAAAAACAGAAATGGGTGGTAATCTCACCATTGAATCACTCGAAGCACCATACTCTACATATTACTTTATTCCAAATCAAAAAATATTATAAATAACAAATAGTTGTAAAATATTTAAATTACATTGCAATCAGATTGCATTATAATTAAATTACTTTATACACAATTATTGCATACCAAACAATCCATACAAGTACAAAACAAATATAATGAATGTATTATCATATCAAAGGAATAGTTGGTGATGAATTTTGTAATTGCAATAGATTCTTAGTGTAAAATATCATACAACCATCCAAAAATTAAGGCTTTACATAATTTCAAATAGCATCAAAAATTCTAAATGAATAAAGAAGCCACACTAAAAAGTCATAATTTGAAGGAAATTAAAGGTTCATTTTCAAGAGGAAGTGCTTGGGTGTGCGAAGACTGATTTAATGTGCAACTCCATATTTTAGCAAGTAAGGATTTCTTCAGTTTAATGGGTCATCAATAAAAGGTTTGCATTTAATTGTCAAGTTTGTGTCCCGAGCAAATTTCAATAGAGTAAAAGTTCAAGATACCTTTGGTTAGCAAGAGAAACAAAAGTAGTTCGTTCAGGCTCGATTTCTTACCAATATTAGGGATTCCAAAATGAGTTTTCATTTTAATTAGTCCATATTGTATTTTGATGTATTGGATGTAATTTGAGTTGTATTGGGAAAATCCTAGCTTTATTCTTCTTCCCCATAAAGTATTAACTTTGTAATCTTCAAACGTAAATTTTCTTAATAAATAAGAAAAGAATATCCATTGTAACCATTAATGTAAATAAATTCTCACTAGAAAATAATTATTTCTATGTTTTTGTATTTGCATTGCATTATCCTTTTCATATATATCATTCTCACAAGAAATCTAGGAAGAAGTAAATTCCTCTATCAATAGAGCAAGTACAGTGGTGTGTGTCAATTACACATGTGTCAACATGCTGATGAATGCCAAATTTGGTGCAAGTCTTGAAAACAATTTCCAAAGGCAGGTTATCTATCTACCAACCAAGCCATGACATTTGATTTGGTGACTTGTTTGGTCTTCATCATCAAAATAACTGATATTGGTTTTGCATGCAACTAAAATTTAGACAGGTTTACCGTAATGAAATAATTCTATGTTGTAATGTGAACACTGATCATTGCATGATTTTATTTGATCTAAATTTCTTAGCAGATTTCAACATTAGAAATTTTAAATTATAAATTGAAGCAAGATTTCAAGCTTTTCTGACCTTGCAACAAATGAAGGTTTTTACTCTAGAATAGTTATACTACAAATTTAATCCTTTCGTGTTCTTGTGCAGTGCATCTTAGGTTTACATAAAAAAACTCTATACTCTGAGTTTTGCACTATTCAGCACAAAATACAATTGCTTGCACTGGAAATAAAACTTAGACCAAAATATTTCACTAGATAATATAAAAACTAAATGGTAACAAATGTAATGAATGTATTTACCATATTGTAGATGAAAGCCATCCGACCCGGAAGAAACATCTCATTTGCTTTGATTACAGTTTGTGGTTTGACAATCCATTGGTACACTGACTGTATTTCAAACAGTATTATTTAAGAAACCAAAAAAAAATTATACCAAGGGAATCACTTTCTTTTAAAAAACTTGTTCACCTTAGTAGTTGCAGTACGAAAAGTCATGGGCTGGTCATCCTTGTTTACACTGTTAAATGTTAAGAACTCCATTAAAGAAAAATATTTTGAATTTTAGAAAATGTTTATGCTTCAACATAAATAGAGGTTTTGAAAAAAAACATTATGCATTTAATTAAGAAAATGAGCAGTCAACCACAAACTTATGCATTTTGTCAGCATGTTCATATATTAATATGTTTCTAAGAAAGAGAACTAATGAAAGAGTCTATGAATAAAAAAAAATACTCGCAAGAAAAACAAAAATAGGAAGAAAAATAAAAGTGTAGTGCGCAGTTGGCACTGTTGGGGATGTGTGTCCACAAAAACTCACTTAATGGCACCTAAATCCTATGTCTTATATATTCATGTGAAATTTGGGGGCACATGTCACCCATAGGTGCCTACCGCACATTGTACTTGATAGACCCTTCATAACAGAATGTAACATCAATCAAAAAACACCATCAAAATATATTGCATAAACGATCATGGGCATTAATTTTTCTATATACTTGTCGAGGGCAATATCCACTACCCAAGTAGTAGGAATATATCAAAGAGTATCAATTTTTGAAATCTCAAAATTTTAAATAGATTATCACACATGGGGTACATACAAAGTTCTCAATTAATTTTCTTTAAAAAAATTCATTTATTCATATGTTCCATTATGTTTTCTCTTGCAGTAAAAAAAACAATTGAATAGCAATTGTTTGGAAAAGATCTTTTTCCTATTAAAACAAGCTTCTTGGGTTTAACAACCTAGGAATAATCCTAGACAAAAGCACTTTTGGTGCCTAAGATAGTGACTATGGCTCGGTTTAGGATAGTTGTAGTTGTTTTAATAAGCAACTATGAAGTTAATGCAAGAAAAACAAGTATAAGAAGTTATTATGTTGCCCAGAAATAAATCCTGCATAATTAACCATCAAACAATTAATAATTTTTTGTTATTATGTCGTAGCAGGATTGTATCCCAGCACATGTGGCTAGGGTTGTGGGGGGAGTCATTGTCAATGAAAGAAGCTCACAGCAGGTCCAAGATTGCAACATTAAATCATGCCAACATAGCTAACATGAGAAGCTCCTAGTGAAGGGAACAACAAAGCGGAGAGAAGAGAAAGTAGCAACATATGGAATGCATTGCGTATGATTTGTTGACTCGATGAAAGCTGTTCCCATAATTAAAAGAGCTCAAATTTATTGAGATTTTATTATAATAAAGTTTCCAATATGCTTTGCTATAAGGAATTCTATGTGGTTTGCAATTTAAATGTAAGAAACAAAGCACCAAGCAGCAAAAAAAAATGACAAGAACAAGTCAAACCTTAATCCCACATGTGGGATCAACTATAAGAAATATATATCTCTACTGCTCTCTACCAAAAAGCAGACCCAAAACAAATCAATAAATTTGAAATAGCTTTTCATAAAGCACCGCAGCTAAAAAAAATTATCTCAAACAAAGCCTAAATCGGTAGCTAGATAAATCAAGATGCACTTGATTTATCATATATGTTTATAACCAGTGGACTTTTGCTAGTTGAATATCCTAAAGGAAAAATTTTGTTTATCCACAAATTAGCCCACGTATAAGAAAACAAAAGTATACACCCAAAACAAAAGTTGAAAAAATGCAATACTCACAAATTAGCTTTATGTTTGCAAATTAAAAATTAAAATAAAGTATATAAAATCTTAGTTGTTACAAAATAACTCAAACAATAAACTTTTAGATAAATAAATCTTAAAAAACAAAAACATGTAGCAATACATGAACAATATAAAGGGATAGCAAACACAAGAAATGTCCCCCCATGCTACAAAAAATTTGGGCACAAAAGAATTGGTCTAGTCATAACCATTACAATAAAGACCATTAGTAAAGATCAATTAAAACACTTAACCTTGAATTTCCATTGTCTCCATCTTCAACATCTGCTTTCTTGTCCATTTCACTCCTAACCTTGTTAAGTAAAGCATAATCCAAACCTTTTACTAGATGAGTATGTTCAATGTCTCCTGTAAGAGAGAAAGTAAAAAATAATGTGTGGCTATCATAGCATATCATTTACAATCAATAAAAAATTTGATGTGTTATGAATACATTCAAAATTAATTTCAAGTTTAAGGAATTTCCTTTCGTTAAAGGTTTAATCCCCAAACTGATATCAACATATTTTGTTTAGATTAATAGAGTACTCTTCCAGAAACCAAAAAGGATATCAATAATCAATATAACTAAGAACATATAAAATTAATTCTAGAAATTCCCATAACTTTAACAAGCACATCAAAAGTTTCTAGAAAATTTTGATCATTTTGCAACTAAAAACCAATTCCGTAAAACAGGACAATCCAAATGAAGAAATACAAGGGAAAATGAAAAAGCACAGCATCAAGGTTTTTTGCAATAATTAATTTGTATTTTAATTTATATTGCAAAACTTAGTAGTTCATCAAAATTTTAAAAATTCATTCAAAATTGAATTTGATAAATAAATTCAAATTTAATTTTCCTGAGCTTAAAAACTATACTCCCGTGAAATTATTATCATAGTGATGCAAGTAATAGAGGCATACAATATGGAAAAAAACTGTAATGCTATTAATTAAGTACTGGCTATGAGTCTCAAATATCACTATTTGCAGGCCTAAAATAGCTGCAAACTTTTAAGAGTTACTTTATCAAATGAGTCTAAAATTATCACAATGACTAAGGAAATATTTGAACAAGTAATTTTTGCCATCAAGTTATAAGGTAGAGCAAACACATATACTAGATGAGTAGTTAAAGATGTATGTGAGCACAATGCATGGTACAATCGCTAATATATAAAGGTAAGAAATCATACAACTCAAGCGACGATGTGATTGATTGCATGATGAAACAATCATTATAAATGTGGCCGGATTTATATATTGTGTATTAATATGAGTATGTGGGGAACCTTTTTTTTAGTATGCTATTATACAGTGGATCTTGGGTGAACATGGTAATGGTGGGGATGAAGAGACCACCATTGGTGTAGGCCTTCTCATAATAATTAAAAAGTGAACCTTTAGAGGGGATGGCAAGGATAATGATGTAAGGATCACAATTATAAGGGGTTGGGATGATGATTTGGGCAAATTTAGTTGTTTTGATATAACTTACATGATAGGATGAAAAAGTAATTTGGACATGCTACCATTTTAATTTAAATATTATATTGTTTTATAGGTAGCATCTCTAACATAAAAAAGCCTGAACATAGTCAAATAAAGTTATCCTACAATTAAGATCAGGATGCTAATGAGAGCAATATCACACCAAACCTTATGGTCACATCTACTTAGCTTGGGAGTGACAAGGCATGTAGCAGTGACTTGGATGAAAGGTATGTCAATATGTTAGTAGTACTTGGAGGTGCTTTGGCTGATGGCATTAATAGTTACTCTTAATAGCTACACTACATCTCTCTTTTGGGCAAGGTATAAACTTAATAAATGAGGTCATGGGTAGCAAATCTTTTAAAAGATATTCCAAACTAATAATTGCTTTTCGTAATAGAATTAAAGTATTTGATACTTAAGACTGATAAGGTGGCTTGGAAAAGACATCATAAATGCTATAATACCAATCTAATGATGGCGCAAGCCAAAATTGGAGAATAAACTAAATAAAAAAAATTCTAAAAAAGAGAGAAAAAAAGAAATCTCCGCTAGAAAGAAAAAGAGAAGAAAAAGAAAAGAGAAAACATACAAAGTAAAAAGATTATAAACATAATAAATCCCAACATTTACAAATTAATTGTGTAATTAAGAGTTACATCTTTTAATGAAACACATCAGTTTCCAAATTCATATTTAACAAGTTAAGAAGGGAGTTTTAAGAATCAATATTATGAGGAAAAGAAAAGAAGCGGTTACACTTGCATACCATTAATTGTAATTACCAACATAGCTCATTAACCTTCAAATTCAAATTTTTCAATTATGAATTTAAAATTTTCAAATATTTGGAGAGAGTTACTAACTCCTTTTTTTTATTTTAAGCAAACTTTAGCATTAGCTCAGTTTATCTTGCACAAACTAACAAATTCAATTTTTAATTTTAAATATCCAAATTTTAGAGGGAGCAATATTCCCATAATTATAATAGTACAAACTAAATAATTTATTAAAGAAGAACATTGATGTTATGTTACATAAAAATCCTATGAATTTTATTGTCATCTATCATCTAATTCTTTTGAATTTAATATTTTCACATATTACTTCTTGCTCTTTGTAAATGTTGAATTTGATATTTAAGTTTGAATTGAATGATAAGTTACTTAATCACAAAATTTTTCCAATTTGTGTTAAGAGAAGATATTGGAAAACCAAGTGCCAAAATTTGTTAAGAAAATTTAATGTTCATGTAACCGAACCCACCTAGTGAGATTAAGGTTTGCTGGTGGTGTTGTTGTTGTCATTGTTGTTTTTCTTGTGTATTAAAAGCAAACAGAAACAGCAGATCCAACAAAGAAACCAAGTGCAAAGTTGCTGTTTGATCTCTTGATTTCTAAATCCAGCGAATAGTTTCACTGTCAAAGGCTAAACACAGGCAGTAATTTTTTGCCCATTTTGTGTTGAGATCCAACAGCTGCAGCATATTCAACAATGAAACCAAGGAATCAATTGTTTTGGCCTGCTCTTTGCTAAAATTAGTAAATTACCTGACTGTTAAAGCCTAAGCACACACACAGAGAGAGCAGCAGAGCTAAATATTCATTGTCTTGACATCTTGTTCCTAAAATCAATGAATTAGCTCATTATTAAAAGCTAAACACAAACGCAGAGTTTCAATCAGTAAATTACCTCAATATGGCTAAAATAAGACTTATCAAAGGTAAACAGCAAGCAAACAATAACAAAACCTATTAAGAACATATTAGAGAAGAAGACTTTGGAGAATTTATTATGATAGCATCCTCTCAATTTTGCCAACTATATTAAGCATAAATTCCTTGCACGCATGTCAATATTTATTGCAAGAAAAGCCTTTTACACATTCAAATTGAAATCTTAATCAATATGCTGATCTTTTGGTAGATGTTGAAGAGACTATAGAAGAAAAGTATGTGATATCAATAATTGCATTGGACAGTCAATTAGAAAAAATATTCTTAAACATACAGTGTATGCAGGTGATCACCTTTCACACCCGAACATCCAAGGATTTTCTCCAAGCCACATGGACAGTTTTGACACAGACCGTACAAAAGAGGGTATGTATTGTTTAAAGGAATCCAAAATGACTCAGAGTGGTCTACTTTCAAATCCACATGTCTAAAAATTAAATAATAGAAGTAAAATTCAGAAAAAGGCCACAGAAACAACAATTACGCAAATAACAATCAATAACTCAATGTCAAGGAAGAACGCATGCTATGTTTACATAGCAATCTTTTACGATCTAAACCAAATTCAGATCTCTTTTCAGCAAACACATTATCCACAGTTGAAATAATATATTAGAACACCTTTTCAACTTTTTTTAAATTTAGTCTTATAACCCCTTTCTGAATCATTTCTTCATTGTCTTTCTACTTGATGTCAACGACACTTAATACTTGCCCACTTTAGCAAATATTTATGTCAATTTGAGGTCATTGCTACACATTAAAAAAAATGAAACCGGAATTCCCAACAAAATAGCATGAATTAAGCAGATAGCAATAGTCTGCACTTAAATCTCCAAGAGAACCAATAAAAGATTATTTGTTAAAATTGTTTCTCAAGTATTAAAAATTGTCCCATTAAGTTCAAGACTTTTAAAAAGGTTCAAAGAGTTCCTCAACCCTCTGATATTTTAAAGTCCAGTACAATTTTATGGCTAAAAAATTACCCAAATGCCACACAGCTAACCTAAATATGTGATTATTTTTATATAATTTAAGAAATTGGAGATTGTTTTGAACAATTTACAAAGTCTGAAACTGAATTAGAAAAGTCTGAAAAGTCAAGGGACTATTTTGATAATACACACAATCAATAAATCATAACTTCTTTGATAAATATTATAAAAGAGCACACTAGCTTGTAGATCATAGAAATGTTGAATTTCAATAATTAAGAGATGCATTCATTAAAACATGAAACCTAAGATCTACTGATGTCATCAATCTCTAAAAAAGAAAGTGTTATTAACCAAACATACATTCATATTCAATTTTCAAGAACATGAATATATTTCAAGAATTTCTCAATGATCAAATATGTCAAAAACTAGAATAAAAATAAAATGTTTGATACATGTAAATAACAAGTTAATCATACAAAACACGGCCTATTAACATTAGCATTACAATCATCAGTCTATTTTTATTTATTTATGATGAACCTTATGAATCGTTATTTTACATTCATTCTTTGTGAGCAAAGCTTAATTGGGACAAGCATACTCTGCATAAATCACTTATATCCTTCTATCCATATTACCATAGTATAATCCTTTATAATCCACTAAACTAATTTCATCAACAATCAAATGATGTATTCTCTACCCTTCATTGTACATGAACAAACAACCCAGGTCAATTTTCAGTTATACTGACTTCAATAAAGGTTAATCCAATTATTCCTCTTGATACAGAATTTTAACATCTTTCCTTATTTTATCACACATCCATCTAAAACAATTATGTTTCTCATGCCCAACATTGATAAAAGTATCTTACAACACCACCCCACATTCAGATCCATATATCATTGCCAACCTAAAAACTAAAGGATGCCAAATAATAGGAGTATTATTGTAACTATTAACAAGAATAAAAGCAATACTCAAAACTAAGTTATAAGGAAATTAAGTTAATGAGTCATACTTTAAAATTTTGGGAGGGAGTAATTGAATACAAATAACAATAGCATGTTCATATTTCAAAATATTATTCTAATTTTATGTCATGTAGATCTATCATGGGGAAGCCATTCATTTACTAAGAAGTTTGATCGAGAAATCTAGACAAAGAAAAGAATCTTCATCTAATCTTTATTAATCTTTAAAGACTAATGATAGAGCACGAAGAGAAGTCCTTTGGCAAGTTTTATGGGAGAAAAATAATTTGTGGCATATATTGATGTTATTAGAGATATGTATAATGGGCTATAACATGTGTTCGATCGCAAAGTAGCAAGTCTAATAACTTTCCTATTACTATTATATTACATTAAGGCTCTACTCTCTTTAATCATGAATGTTCTTCCTAGACACATTCAAGAGGAGGTTCCTTGATGCATATTATTTACATATGACATTCTATTAATTGATAAGGCTACTTTAGAATTTAAAAGTTTTTGTCATAATAGATATAAGACTAAATGTATGAAGCGTAAGTTTAATCACAATAGAAGCTATAATCTCAAAGGCATAACTATTGAGGATCATGTGATCAAGAACAATGAGATGTTCATATATATTGGTTCAATTATTCAAAAAATGATAAAATATAGAGCATTGAGAATAATAGAATCTAAATTGAATGAAATTAAGGAGCTCTTCAAAGAGTTGTGCGATCGAAAAACCTCACTTAAGACTAAACGAAAAATTTTATAGAACAACTATACAGGCGGCTATGTTAAACATAGTTGAATGTTAGCTAATAAAAAAACAATAAAATAAAGGATTGATGCAGCTGACCCCATAGTCAGAATAAGGCTTAGTGTTGTTGGTGTTGTCATTTCAAAATAAAACCTCACCAAATAAACATGTTTATATGCAAAAAGTATACACCAAGGCACCTTATTTTAGCTAGTCTTTATAAGCACCTTTGCAATGAATAAATATAGAGTCAAGACAAAAGGTTGTACAGAGCACAGAATAAATATTCATGATAAGCAGAATATGAATTTATGATGAGCTTAATAACAAAGTGTAAAAATTGGAAGTTATTAACACATTATAAATATACTATAATGCTACAAAGAAAATTTGAGTACAAGCTGTAAGTTGTATGCATACAATGCCTTGTCCTAGAGCCTCTGCTTACATTTCAAACAATGATAACAAGACGTTTGCTTCTTAAATGCAATCATTAAACATGCAGTTATAGTGCCATTTTCTTCAATGTTGATAGTCCAGGACAACAACTAAATATTATCATGCAACAATGAAGGTAGTATGTTCCTTACAAATGATCAAATCATGTGACAAGCGGGTTCGTTAAACAAATGCATCATCTACCAAATGAATACTTCAAAGAACTAAACAAGAGATAATTTGCAAACCTCCAAGATACTTGCTATTCTCTATAGATATCTTATGTGCATCAGCAATTCTGCAAAGAAAGAACAGTAAAAAGTAACAGATGCCTTTTTTCCTGATGTAAATGAATCAAAACAGCTATATGTGAAGCTTCTCACGTAGCTTCTAGTTAAACTGGAAAGACTATACTGACCGCAATTCAACATTCCCAGGAGGAGCTACAGCATGAAATGAGCCCAATTCAGTAGGCTCATAATCAGGATTCTGATCTTCTCTGCGCTCCTTAGCACGATCACGATATTTTGGTGCTTCAGGTTGTTCTTGTTTCTCCTCTCTGATCAAAGAAGAAAGTTTGAACATGCAAAATAAATCACAAATAAATAATCAAGAAAAAAATTTACATGGGTTGAAAACTAAGAAATTTAAGTAGATGAACACACAGTTGAGCTGATCAACATATGCTGGTAAATGCACATGTTAAAATAAGCACATGACTAATGACCATTGGCATAATGTGATCCAGATCTACCATTTTTATGACGCTATAGAATAATCATCGGTAACTGAATAAAATAAAAATAAGATTGCTTTTAAATAACCTTGATGATTAAGAAAATTAAAAAGTATGTAGTGTCAATAACATGTAATGAAAATATTTAGGTGAGGAAAAGTTGTCAATTTTCTATTGGAAAAGATGAAACTTTTGTATATATTTGTCATTATCTTATAAACAAGTTTAACAAATAAAAAACTAAAGTTACAATATCAATGCATGTTAATACTTGCATTTGGTACAAACTTTAGCTTCTGCATATCGATTGTGCACTTCACTATAAATGTTACCAAATACATATCAACCACTAATTTTGGCCCCCATCTTAAAAATCACTACTTGATAACAGCTGAATTCCACTTAATGCTCATGAAAACATCCTCTATCAGAGTCGCAATTCCCCAGTATGACTATTAATTTTTTAGATTTATAGCCAATCAAATGAAGGTTCGTGATTGTAACTTTGTACACATAAACACCTCTCTTTATAGAAACAGATATTTAGCTTTACAGGTTATCCTCATCTCTATTTCACTCTAAAGTAGAAGGGAAGTAAAATAGCTATACAAGTTATAATTAATAAAGAATTTAGGATGCTATGTGATGACGAGAAGGCGCTCCATGTCTTCTAGATTTTTTGTGATGAGAGGATAAATTAGAAACTAGGGAGCTCTGTTATACATAATGTACATAATCTAATATTAAGCAATCATGTATGCAACTTAAATGATCATAGCGTGAAGGGGAGAACCGCATCGGATTGATCAAAAATGCATTGATTGAATGGGATTCCTTCTAATATGGATATCTATAGTATATTTACAATTATTAGAAAGATTTTAATCTTATGGAGGAAATTCGAGCAAGCAAAGAATTTCAAAATCCTAAATTTCTTAAATATTAGTCTTAAAGATTCTATATATTATAAGAAAATATATCAGAAAGAGGAAAAAGGAAGAGTCGTGGAAGATGTGTCATAGAATTATCAAATAAAAAAAACTAAGTCAAATGAGAATGAGGTGGATCACAGAAGACACAAGATATCGAAAAATGTTGCAAGAAAGATATCATATAGTTCTCGAAGGAAAAACAAACTTTAAGCCTGACAAGAAAAAAGAAAGATCACAAAAAGACATGATCATTTTCAATACCTTTTTTATCAAAAAAAAACATTAAAATATATTTCACTTGAAATGTTTTGCTGCTCAACCCTTTTCCCTCTTTATATTGCCACTGGCATGCACACTCTATTTCATCATCACCTATTTATCTTTTTCTTGTTTTTTTATTTGTCGTTTCCCCTTTATTTTTATAGAGATTTATCTTCATTTACAATAAGACTTTATATAGTCCTCTTTTTCGTCAATAATTGTAACATACTTTGCCATTTTATTTATTTGCCCCCGTCATCTTGCAAGGGATGCATGCTATATTTTTTTCAAGCAACTTTAATCATATGCCATGACTATTTTTTAAATTATTGAGAAAATAATTGCTATCAGATTTGACTACCATAGTCAAATTCAGAGCTTGCAACAACCATTTCATAATTACATTCCACCTCTCCTCCTTTCTTCTTCTATGTTCTTTTATAATTTTAATTTTGTTTTCTATATTCCATTATATTTTCCCATATGCTATATAATCGCTATGTTCAGCTACTCTCATGTTTTGGTTTGATGTTCTTTAAATTTAAATTTGACAAACAAACTCACCTATCACAACATAAATGATTAAGAAAAAATTTATACCAACTCCGTTATCTCTAATTGAATGCTCTGCATTTTTAAAAGAGCATCTTTTTTATATGTATTAAAGAACATAATTTGAGAGATACCACTTAATTCATATTCATATACTATATCCTATTTTAATTTACAAAATTAACACCGAATTCTCATTATTTTAACAAAACTACCATCTGGTTTAATCTCTTAAATCTAAATTCAAGTGCTGATTTTATAAACTTTAGAAATTAGGTGTTAGACATACCAATTCGCAAAATTTGAGTATCATCCAAAACAACTAATTTTCATTTCTCATTTCCCATCATCCAACATTTTTTTCTAAATTTCTATTTTAAATCTCAATTATAAATTTATTTGGTTTTGAAAGAATGATTTGAAATAGAAAATAAGAAAAGAATCTCTATACATGATAGGGATTCCAAAAAATGAACTGTGTATTTTTATTTAAATTATAGTAAAATGATTGAAAACTTTTGTGTCAAAATCAGAACTTTAAATCTCAATAATTTGTAATACTTTTTTTTCTCACCTTTTTACAGCTTTAAAATAAAATATGGCTGCTTCTTGCAAAATTCCTGACAAAATGGCCTCTATTTTATTAAGTAAAAATCAAATTTGTATTGGCTCATTTCTCATGTCCTAAATGGAGAGTTGAAAATTATGATGACTCAAATCATCGCTACAGTCGATGAGCAGCAGCTGGAGCTTCTGCTCCCCATGCATGCATGTGCATTGCAAAAGATTTCTTGCTTATACATGGTACAAGAATAAATTTTGCATCAAATTTACATATATATATATATATATATATATACAAACAAAAGCATCCTTAATTGGCATATTTGATGTTCCATGAATTCATGATTTGCATCAAATTTTAAGCAAAAAACCCAAGACCATAAATACAAGAGTTATTTCTAGAACTTGAATAAGATGAAGACAACAAATCCATGGGTTTAGGCTAAAGCATGAATAAAAATGTGAAGACAGCGTACTCAATTTTCAACAACCCCTCTAAAGCTCATTCAGAAGACTACATATAAAAAGCCCCATCATAAAAAATATCAGATATCTAATTAGGTAGGATAAAACTTACATTCAATCATATTTATTTGATAATTAACCCAAGTTGAAACAAGATTAATTGCAAACAAAATCTCACTTACTCACGAGTGAATAGATAATAGCCCAATTATATTTAAATATATATATAATGTGTACTTGTATGCATATATGTTTATATGAGTGTATGTGTGCATACATATGTACAAAATGTGTAAAACTCAAATTCAAACATGTAAATTAAAATGCATGTATTTATATATGCATAATGTATTGCATGTTCCATAATATAAATATATATATATATGACTTTCAATTAAAAGTTATATCTGTGAATAACTCTTAATTCGCTAAGCAAACAAGATGAGCACAAATCAAAATTTATGTATCAATTGCTTATCATCTAAATATTGAATAACACTCAAACTCAATAGATATAAATAGAGAGCAAATACATCTATGTTCATTTTTTCCTTTTGATGTATCTATTCCCAACAGGTAAAATCTTATCACTTTATAAGTGATTGGGAGCAATCTTGATTACAATCTAATTTTCAAAGCACAATATCATAAGATTTTTTTCATTTAGTTCAGCATCTAATATATTTGTACTTAAAATTTCCCTAATGTCATCAATCAAGAGCAAGTTTTTGCCCTTGAGTCACTACAGTTTATTTCCTATGTCATATGGCAAGAGGTTCTACACTTGTAGCATGAAGAGCCTAGAGAAGGATCACCTATCAACAACAAATCTCACATAGTCTTAATCTGCATATAACATAACTACTAATATATTCCTCATTACAAAGAAAATTCCTTCATTTGTTTTTCCTTTCAAATATTGTTAAATTCAAAATATCACACTTTGTGTCAGTTCTTTAAAATTGTGCCTAAACTGACCTACCACACTCATAGCATAAGTAATGCTTGGCCTTGTATGTGGTAAGGAAGCCTCCAATACCCCTTCATCCACGAGCAAATTCATGCAAATTATTAAACTGTAAATATTTAGAGTCTTATAAAAGAGATATACTTCAATTTAGAAACAAAAATACTTAGACTAAAATATGTCACTTTCATGCCTAGAAACTACTTCAACATATTCAATTCATTGATTCCAAATATATTTTAGTAAGAATTTTCCAATTTGCAATCCATCACTGAACTGTAAACAGTTCATGCTGCTTGTGTATCTCAACTTCCAATCAATCCACAGATTACATACCAGACTGTGGGAGAAAAAAAAAACAAACACAGTTGAGGGCGATAATGGATGAATTAAGAAGTAAGAATTTCACTATGTATAAAACAAATTACAAATACAATAAAATTGGAACAAAGAAATACACAGAAAAATACTTAGCTAAACATTAGGTCAATAACCCTTTACAAAGCTAGCATCTACCTATTTATAAAAATATGAACATTGATGTAATCATTAACTAACTAGGATATGGAGACATTTAAATGGAAGGGAACGGTGGGCATGCCTCCAATTGACTGTGCTATGCATGCCACTACCCTGAAACCTAATCGCCACAGGTAGATGCCAGTAAGATAATGCCACATAGCAATTGGTTGCAACCTCCTAATTGTCTCGCATGGAAAAATGATAATCCTATGGTAAAAACCCAAGCATGGCCCAAGATTCATATAGCTCAAGAAATACAACTCAGGAAAACAGACATCTATATAGATGATTGATATCATGAGTTATCTCTTTCAATCTAGAAATAAGCTAACTAGAAAATATTTAAGTCAAACCTCCAAATGACTTGAGAGATATAGATCGATAAAATAACACTCGACTAAAGAAAGGCTCGTCCTCTTAAGAAATGGTAATGTGTAGAACATTCATTTAGAAGGCTCATCCTCACCTTGG
Source organism: Gastrodia elata (assembly GCA_016760335.1). NCBI lineage: Eukaryota > Viridiplantae > Streptophyta > Magnoliopsida > Asparagales > Orchidaceae > Gastrodia > Gastrodia elata. Next base: position 47,309,791 of record CM028674.1, on the reverse strand, counting down.
CTCTATTAATTGAATGAGAGTCTGCAATAATTAGCTCAAGAACTTTTGACCGAGAAAACCTTACATGACAACTTTGGGTCAACAATCCAATATCCATCAACCATCAAGATCAACAATACAATGCTGAGCAAGGAAGGTCTAAAATGATCACTAAATCAATAATCATCATTCTCAATAATGTCATCTAATACATTAGCAATTCTTTCACTCCTATGAAGATAGATAGTACAAAATAAAGTGTAATCTCCTGAATACCACTTGTATCCCATATCAAGAATCACTTTATCATAACGCCCAAACAAGCTAGTCAAAATTATTACAAGTCATGAGTAGAGACTTTTTTAACTTTACATAAACCATGTGAAATTCATTTATATAATAAATTGCAGTAGTTTCCAATTCAAATTACTAATCTAGCAACAACAATAACACCATAAAGTATGTATCTTATTTGCAAAAATAATAATCGCATGATAAGATATGCCATGAATTTAAGTGTGACCATTGGAATCAATCTTTGTTATACATTTCCAATGTCCCATCTAATTTTTATTATATTGTGACCATTTATATGCATTCAACTAACATTTTCCCTTTATATTTCCGCGAGTTTCAATTTATTTCTTTGTCAAAATCTTCCATCTCTACCATCATAACAGCTCTCCAGCTATTATAATTATTGCTTCTATAGATTTTATTTTACTGGATGGAAGTTGAGTTTTGTGATTTTGTAAGATAGACATAAGATTTGAATTAAAGCTATTGGATACAAGCTCTCATCCTTTTCGTATAATATGCATCAAGTTCAAGTTACTCAAGAAAAGTTGTTCAAGGATCGATAAGTGTTCTAGAGCTAAAGCTATAGATTTAGACAATTAAACTTATATTGAGTGAACTTTCTTCAAGATAAGCCTATAGTGGGAGGTATGGTTCCAAGTAATATCCATTCATCTCGTCAAGCATGATTTCAATAAGATATAAATGAGTAGTTGGTAGAGAAAGTGTGGCTTAAAAAAGTAAAGATCTAAAAGAACCTAGTAAGAATATTATATGATTGTATCTTCAAAAAGAATTTTTTTTCTTTTCAAGACTAGAACTATTAAAATGCAAATCTTCTGTAACAAGGGTAGCACCAATTGAGATTAAGAACTACTTAATTTCAAAAAAAAATTATTTTAACAATTTTTTAATATTAAAGTACAAACTAAAATGCATTTGAAAGCACATTGATCTAGTTTTCTCTACTTTGAGTATGAAGGAAGATAACACTACAAAAGACTACCAACAATTCATTTGTTGCAATTAAATTTGAGGAAATGTGAGGAGTTGAATAGAATTTTAATAAGGTTTTGTATTGTCAATCAATAGCACTTAATAAGGTTTCATCCCAATATTATTTAGGAGCATTCATTTGAAGAAAATTTCTTAAAGTGGTTGCAGTATGATCTACTAATATGTTTGAGTAAGGAATATAAGATAGCTCATGTGCTATCCCTTTCCCATTATTCATCTAATCCATAACATTTTCAAATTAAGAATGCCTAATTACAATATTGAATAAGGTTTAAATTGTGCTACAGAAGTAAGAGAAAGGTCAAGCCACTATCAAACTTTTATGAGCACATCCAAGTCACCCGAGTACAATCATTAATGAAAGATGCAAATTATGAAATAAGAAGATATCAAGAACAATTGATGATAAAATCCATTAAACCACTGAAAATGGCCTTAATCAAAGAAAAACTCGATTCATGTGCATGCCACATACCACACGTAGACAAGAGCACCCCTCTAGCACACCCAATCGTCCATGCATATATGCAACCTGCCTCACCAAGCAGCACCACAATTATGTGCACATAAATGCATCTTGCTTGCATCCATGATACCTTGAATTGTGATTCAGTCATTGAATTAAACTTAATCAGGTGGTTGCAGATTTCTTGCATCAACAATCTGTAGGTCTTCCTCTAATGATATTATAAAGTTGTAATTTTTTCTTTTTATTTTTTTTCAGCTGCAAGTTTGATTCTCATTTTCTCTTTGGCTTAGTTTAGTTCATCTTAAGCCTATTAAAGTTAAACCAAATAGGTTTGAGCTAAAGTTAGCTTGTTGACACAATAAAAAAATAATCTCATTAATTTTAATAATCAATTAATTATAAATGATAATAAAATTAAATATATTTAATTATATTATAATACTTATATGTATATATATTAAATTATATAATTATAATATATAGTACCAATTATGCAAATTATCATTATTTAATTTTAATAAGTATGAATATTATTTTTTTAATAATTAATTCATTATTTAGGACAACTTCAATTTTTAAATAGTCATAATAATTATTTAATTACATTAATTTATTTATTTTTTAATTACATTTATTATGATTATAAACAGCTATAACACTTTTAATAAACACAATTAATTATTTACATTAATTATAGTTAATTAATTTAATAACTTCCATAGTTGTAGTCATTTAATTATATAATAGTTTATGGCATTTATAATAATTAAATAAAATTAAAAAGTTAATTAAAATATTAAAAATTATAATAAAAGAGAGTAATTAGTTACATTAAATAATGACTAACTAAATTAAATGATTAATTACAATAATTTAAATTAAATAAAAACATTATTTGTAATTTATTATAATTAACATTTCTATTACTTATATTTAGCATTGTTAACTTGTAACTCTATTTATTTAAATACTTTAAATATTACTTTATTAATTAAATTACTTATAATCACACCTAAACAACTAAGTATTGTAATTATAATTAATTATAATTAACCAATTTAACTACTAATAATTAATAAATATTGTTAACTATTCTACTTATATTTAAATTAACTAATTTAAATTAATTATAAATAATAGCATTAATGGTTAATTTAATATTATTAAATAATTAATAGATTAGTTTCATTAATAAAAATTAATTAAATTTATAGTATTTATAATTAATTATAAGTACCCTTAATATTAATTAATTATACTAGTTATAATTAATTATACCAAATAAATGTGCAATATTAATTACAACAAATTATTTAATTATATTGATAATAATCAATAAATTATATAAACATACATAATAATAATAATTATATAAAATTATTAATTAATTCAAGTTATATTTATTAATTGATAAATTAATTAATTACATTTTTATATTTATTATATGATTATTTTTATTATACAATGGCCAATTTAAATTGGAACTAAACAATTTTCACATAGTTCTTATAGTCAACTTAAATAGTTTAAATCAGTTTAGCAGCTAAACTGCTTTAAGCTAGAGCCAAACTGCTTTAGCTTAGTAATTTATTTTAGCTTAATAGGTTTATGCTAAGTCTAAACCAAACAATCCCTGTGTGTTTTCCTCTTGTACATAAATAGAGGCTAATTTAACTTGTTTTTTGGCTTATTGATTGATTAAAATTTTATTTTTCTCCAATATCTGTGCAACGCTAATGATGCTGACTTCTTTGATTACAGAACAAGCGATACAGACTTCTAAAAGATTTTTTCTCCTTGCTCAAACATTAGACTTGAATTCCAAATTATGGGAAATTTTTTCTCATAGTTCTGGCATGATGCTCAAAATTACATACATTGGTAGCATCGTCCCTTCATCATACGCTATTTTTTATTTTGATGATAGCTTTGTTAGGAATTTTGGGATAAAAAGCCATAAAATGTCAAAAACATTTAACCTCGGCTAAAAGATTTCTAATTCAACCCAAACTTCTTACAATAATTTCAATAGATTAAACTTCCTATAATATGTTACAAGTGAAATACAATCAATGAGAATTTGAATGACATCAAAAAAAATTGACACAAGAAAATTAACTCAACTAGATGAGTCTTTGTTGGCAGTGACGACAATTTAACAATAATTAAAACTAATAAATGAAAACAATGTATGACTGCAAAAATTCTCAAGATAGAAATGCTAGAGGCTTTAATATCAAGTGAGTCATAAAATTTTGGAATACATTGATCTAATAAGACGTAATTTACATCATTGCATGTTCTTTTTAATAAATCATGTGTACAATAACAGAACTTGTGTCAAGCAAAAACTAAATAATCTGCAATCTAAGCTATACACAAAAAGCATATTTGATTAATTGGCCTTGATGCCCACAGATTCAAAAGTTGGTGCAAAGGCTTGAAAAGCCTTCAATAGTAACATGAAAGTACATACTCATGATTAGCATTGGAAATTAAATAAAAACATGAAAGGAAAAAATATTCATAAGTTGGCAGCTTGGTTCAAGAGATTGAAAATGTCATGGATTCAACACTCAGCACATTGCATTCAGTTAAAAATGTCATTTTAAAAGAGTGTAAAGAATGGGAAACAGAATGAAAATGGAACGGGAACAGGGTGTATAACTTACTTCTTTCCTAAAACTTTTTCTTTGTAATGCTTTCTTGAAGACATGGCGGAATATCACTGACATCATAAATTCAAGTCAGCACAATTATGCAGATATATATGTTTGGTGCTTCTATGAAAGAACAGAAGATCAAGATAGATGCTTTTACTATAAATAGAAAACACATTTGAAGCATAATTTGAATTCAGAAATTTATATCATGCATCAATATATATATATATATATATATATATATATATATATATATATATATACATATATATATATACATATATATATACATACATACTTTTTTTTTAATTCAAAAATATCTAGCAAGACCTGAAAAGAGATTTATTAGAAGAAATCCAAATTCAAAGGGCAAACAAATTAAACAAATATTGCAGAGCCGCAACTAAAGCAGTGAAATTAAAATGAAAATAGGCAGTTCAATTGGTCCACTTTGACGACCAAAATGATGCCACTTTGAATTCTTTTTAGTGAGATCACTGATTTTGGAGAATGGGAATTTTTCAGAACAGGGTTAAGTCTGTTTAAAATCATAACACGCCAATTGTTTATTTCACTGTGAAATCCTAACCAAACTACTGCACGAAATTTTCAACTCAAGCACTGAAGGGGCAGGCAACTGAAATTAACGGGAAAGAATTTCAGAGAACCTAAGTAAACACGGGAAAGTCGGGAGCATAACAGTGAGTTTTCACTTCTAGAGTTCAGATTATCTTTGTAAGCATACAGGTATTGCCTGGACCAAACCACCTAAACTCGACTGTAAAATTAGAATCGGCCATATTAAACAATAAATATGAATGGGGTAAGGAAGAAAATCAATTGATCATTGTTGTTTCATAATCTCACAAAAATATGCTTCGGGATTTTCTACCGAACAACAAAACATCATACATTCTTGTTTATATAAATTCTCATTTTTTAAATCACACTTTCTGTAAAATATCATATCCGAAAAATTGTCAGAACAACAAAACAGCATACTATCTGCAAAGTTTCCTGTTTTTGAATCTTAGGGAAAAAATGTTGCTGATGTATATGAAGAGAAAAGTCTTACCAATGGGAAGAAATGGAAAGAAAAAAAAAAGTAAAGGGGGGCTGCAGCTAAAGAGCAGAGACGAATCAAGCGGCGAAGGGCTCCAACAAGCGAAGCGGCTACGAGCAGACGTCGAGTCTGTAATTGAGCGAACGTCGAGCGCAGGGAAGCGTGAGAAAACACGATTTTTTTAAGGTTGGGAGTCCACCAATTCGCCTATTTCTCCGTTGGGGTTACGAAGCCCTGTTCTCAGATCGAGCAATTTTGTGAGGGAGGTAGCCAATTAATTTTAGTCAGCCTAGTTATCAGTTATCATGAGCTACTCAAGCTAAGAATTGAGCTAGTTTAATTTAGGAGTTGGTTAACAGAATTATAGCATAATGACTAAATTTATTATGCTATATTATAGGTTCAATTCTCATGTCATATATATTAATTCACATTTGAAGTTATCTGTTTCAAAAAAACAATTGAGAGCTAACTTGTTTGTTTGAACTCGAGCTCAAATTTCGATAAATTCAACTCATGGGCTCATAAACAAGTTGGGCTCAAGCTTGTGATGTCTTGTAAGCGGGTTGATTATTTGCAACTCTATGAATCATCAGGACAATCTATTGAAACATTTAACAAGTATTTGGGATGGCAGGGAAAGTGTTGCTTATTCAAAATTGATCATTAAATCAAATTTTTCATCATGTAAAATGTTATTAGAGTAAAATGATATTAAAATGTCATAGTATTTAGACAATAGTAGTGATTTTTTATTTAAGTAATTTGCTTGGTTCATTATTATTTGTATTGTAAATATTTGATTCTATATTTTTAGGTATTATTATCCATCATCATAATTTATTTTTTACTTTTTTTATTTTTTTCATTTCAATTATACTGCTTAGTGAATCACTCAAAAATATAATAGGCCGCACGCATGAGAAATAGAGTGATCGAAGCACACAACCCTCTGTTATTTAGATGTTGGTTAACTTTGGATAATATCTAAACAGCAAGCTATGATATTAGTTTTACAAACAATTAGAAGATAGTACAACATAACAGCGATCAAACTGATGCTCTCTATATGTTTTTAGGATTTAAAGATATCAATTTCTGTGGCGACCGGGGATCGAAGTTCGAGAGTCTTTAAAGAATAATTCATCTCAATTGAAAATATATATATTTTTATAATTCAAAAAGGACATAATAAATAATAAATGTCAATTTATACAAATAGAGCCAAAACATATATGAAAAGTTACAGTTTATATTTTACAAAATGAAATATGAAATATCCACATTCTTCTGCTTCTTTTATTTCTTCTCCTTTTTATTGGCAGATCTTCTTAAGCTTTTTAATTATCAAAACCTGAAAAATTCAGTTTGCAGTCAGGTAGGAGTACGTAAATTATTCTTATAAGAATAAATCCAGCATCCTATAATAGGCATGAATCAAGTATGAAAACAACTGAAAGACTGCAAATAAAGTAAAGCAATTTCCAAATTCAATTTCTGCCCTACAAATTAGTTGTGAAAATCAACATATATGAAATAAATTTTATCAAAAGTATTTGTAACAATAAGTCGAGTCCGTAGACTCCTGAGCCCAAATGGGTAAACCCATAGGCATAACCTATAGGAAGCTTATCTCGCCACCCGTCGGTAACTTACTCAAAATAGGAACTAATGGTGTGTCTTTCCTCTGGATTTGCCTACTTCCTACAAGAGGCTAAATCCCTCTATATAACTCTCAGGGGCTTGCTAGCTAGCCCAATCTATATAGATTCCAGTTTTACATTCCACCCTCTAAAGACAAATACCACAAAATATATATAAACTGTGTTTCATTCTTTTTGTTACATACTATTTGATATAAATCTTTTGCAGATTAAAATGCGGTAAGCAGTGCAAATAATACTCAAATGAAAAAATGGCTCAAATAAGAATACTGAAATAAGACTTATAAGTAAATTTGCGTACCTGACTATTTTGATATAAAATCAATTAATTTAATTTTTTTGATCTGCCAAAAATAGTTTAAGTCATTAATTTAATGTTTTATGATTTTAACATGATTTGTAATAATAAGTTTTTATTATATTGATATTTGGATTCATCGAATTTAATTATTTTTATGACTAATATTTTCAAATGAAGTGATAATTTATATGAAACTCTAGAAATATGTGAAAATATCTATATTTCCCATAAATTTTCTAAGTCCTAAAATTCTTAAAAATTTTAGCAGAGTCTCCTTTATTTTTGGTCAAATAACTAATTTTTATACAATCAAAATATAAGTCAATCCATTGACTATTTTCAGTTCTAAAGTAGAGTTCAATCCTTTTTATAGGATTGCTCATTTCCAGTTCTAAAAATAGAGTTTATTTCCAATTCTAAAATAGAGTTCAATCCTTTTTACAGGATTGCTCATTTCCAGTTCTAAATAAAACTATAATAAGCAGTTTATACATCTTATATAAAATATCTAATAAGAAGAAAATGTAAAAGAATATAAAAGAAACTAAATTTATTTGATTTTAAAGATAACATGTGATTTTATTTAAAAGAAGGGTAGCATTTGACAACATTGAATTACATTGCTTCACTTATGATTTTTTTTTTTTAGAACTAAAGATGGTAGCATTTGATTATAAAATAAAGGACAACAATATTTATTCAGCATTGCAATTAGTTTATGATTCTAGTTACAAGGGAAGCCAAAGAGCTTCTTGATTCACTCAAGTGTTCGCATATTATGTTAGAACTTAGGAATGACAAGAACTTGAGGAAAGAGAATAGAAGAGCTAGAAGAAGAAAACTTCAGCTTAAAAGAAAATAATTTGGCTGCCGATCTTTTTGCCAATCTTCATGAGAAGAACAGGACAATTTTCTTTTTGAAATATCAAATGCCCCACCATCAATTTATGAATGAGGACAGAGAGATTGAAAATAAGGCTGTCAAAAATTCTTGTGGGTCGCAAACAGCACATGAGTTTGACTTGATCAATGAGATAGAAAAGCAGGCTGGAACAATATTTGGTTACAAATCCTTGTCATACTGAATACAAACAATGGCATATTCAATTTCGTTCAACTTGAGACTTAACATAAATTTATAAATTCTGTTACTTATTTTAATATATAAAATAATTATTATATAAGAGTCTTATCATACATAATACCAAAATCTTTAACTAATATATATTTATCACTCAAGCTTTTATAATATAAAAAAAAAGCCTATCATTTCAATAATTTAAAAATCCCTTTATTACAAGTACACAAGTGGTGCCAAGTGCTTTAAGAACTTGAAAATAAATGTGCTTATTTCATAAATATTAAACTTAGGGGAATTATTATATATTATTAAAATATTGGGTGCTCTATATATAAAAATCATATTTAAAAAAATATGCATAAAACTATTTATTTACAAAAAATGCCAAGTTCAGCTTGATATACGTTCTAAATAAATGCGATATGCTCGAGTTTGAGTTTGGCTAAAACATAAACGACCTTGAGTCGAACTCAAACAGACCTCAAACCCAATGAGCTGAACACAAACATGGGTGAAGCTGGCTTAAACTCAGCTCACTTACACCCTTAATTGCAGAACCAAAGACAAAAGTAGTTGAGTTACAAGTGTAATCCTCAACTCCCACTCCAATTCTGATTAGAATGAAATTATTACTGAATGGTAGGAAAAATAAGTTAATATTTTGAACTATATAAGAAGCAATTTTGCAGCTCTTTTAAGGTATGAATTTCTATACAAAGGTCGAATGAATAGAAAGGAACTTCTAAATAATGGCTTCAACACATGTTTTAATGCCAAGCACTATCTGAACATTCGGCTAAAGCAGGACAGCAAAGTCGTGAACATGGATTGGTAGGTCCCTATAAATGTAAAGAAAAACAAGGGTTACAAGAGGGAATAAGAACATTAGTGTATTATACAAGAGAACTGTTAAACGCCTTTTGATTCAGCGTCCTTGCTCTGAGTACGGCTTAGACCTTACTTGGGTTAGCTCTGATCCTTTCAAAACCTATAATGTACCCAAAGAAATGATCTAAACGTACAAGGTGTAATGAACGTCATCTTTCCCCCATCACTTATTTTATCTTTAAAGTGATGGTAACCTGAGCTACCATCTAAGAAACTAATACTTTTAACTGACTGTTGAGTTAGCTAACTAGCCAATTTTATGAAAGAGATACAATCTTTTAGGCACACATCGTTTACTGTTTTAAAATTTGCACACATCATCTACTTGCCATTGACATATTCAGCAGCCCCTTTTGTTTGTTCGACCCTTGCTCCACCTTACTATTTACAAACTCTAAGCAAAGTCATGGAAAATTCCCTTACATATTATTTAAACTCTCGTGAAGTAATGTTAAACAATCTCAACTAAACGGTAGTTAATATATGCCATTAAGCAAAATTACTAAAAATTTTCCTCCGATCTTCAACCCACTTGGTGACCTTGTAAAGTAGCATGTGATTCCTTCCTTAATGGATGAATGAACCCCATAAGAGTTCGATCAAATGCTAAGATGAAGCATATTTATGATAAGGTAAGTAAGAGCTGGAGTACCTTGATCCTTAATATGCGGCTAGAAGAGGCTCTTGATGAGATGGAGAGGGTTCGGCCTGATGAGAAGGAGGCGTGAAGGAAGGTTCGGCGAGATGGAGGAGAATCGGCGTAGGATCGGCTAGGGTTCACTGCTGCCTTCCTTTGCCTCGGGTCTTGCCTATGACTCCTTCTTATCCTTGTAGGAACCCTCGTATGATGAGATAAGGGCGAGAGAAGGGGGTAGCTGTCGTGCGAGAGAGGGGGTTTCGAGCCACACGTCGCCGATCTTGAAGGAGGGAGCGGTCGGTCGTGTGAATTGCTTGCGTAAGGGATATTTCGGCTGAAGGAAGATTTAGATAAGGATGATTTAGGTTTTGAAGAGATAAATAAGAAATTCTAGGATCCATTATCAGCTGTTGGATTAAAATCAACGGCTAGAATTTTTAAGCCAATATCTGAAGTCATTTGAGCTCCAAAAATTACAAACTTAGTATCGAAACAACCGTCTCGACAAAATGAACGCATGCGTCTAAAAATTATTGAATTTGAACAAGTATTTTATTTTATATTGATTTTTAAGTGAAAAACTTGGAAAATTAATTATGATAAATTGAAAATTCAATAATTAACAAAACTTAAAACATAGCATCCTCATATGATGCTTAACTTAGATATATAAAAAATTTTAAATTCCAATTTATATTTTTTATATTATTAACCTTTAAAGTTTAAACTTCATAAATTTATTCAGGACAATCCAGGATCCCAAATGCGCTCAAATTTTTGCAGTAGGATCCTTTCAATAGACATTATAAGAGAATATTTTTATTATATTTTTATTTGACTTAAATTGGATTCCTAATTTGACGAAAATTTCTGAGTGATCGAAAAATATCTGAGAAAATCAATGATTTTCAAATATTCTCAGAATAACACTCCTAGTTAATTTGGAGTTACTGAGTCTAATTGCGAACTCCATTTTTTATTCTGAGTTCTAAATTATTTAAATATTAATAAACAATTTTGAAAAGAATTTATGGTATTTTACATTCTCTCTAACTTAAAAGAGATGTCGCCCCGACATCAATCTAAAATTTAAAAGAAATCTATTAAGTCTAGAATTACTTACTAGTGGAATAAGTGAGGATATGTTTTCTTCATGTTTAAGTGTATCAAATACAATATCATATGGATATGTATAGAAGCCAAAACTTTAAATGCTTAGGCTTATAGATATTAAATTATCTAAATAACTATTTGATTAAGATCTTTGTCATAATGAATCTTAATAAATTTGTGTTTGGAATCTTCTTGGATGAATTTTATTATATTCTACTTTAGGACATAACAGATTCATAACAGATCTAATTAATTCATCTTTCAATTAGAGTCTATTAGTACTTTATATGTTTAGCAGTAATAGTATTTAATCACCAAGTTGTCTTAGATTCACCCCCATTCTAGTTGTCGTACCTTGATTTAAGAATGACAAAATATCTGAGAGTTATAAAATAACAGATCGTTGTATTACTGTAGGGTGTCCTAAGAGTGATATTGTACCGTTTTCCAACAGAGGTTTTGTTGAATTTATGAACTATACTTATTAGTTCAAATGTCCTTTAATAGGTTTATAAATAAAGGTTGTGGAGGAGTTAGAGGAATTTAAAGGATACTTAAATCCAAAATAGATTATGGCAGCACCTGATTGCATTCACATGCAATGCATTTAGAGAGTTAGAACCTTCTTTACACAACTTACTATTTTATTTTACTATTGTATTAAAAAGGAGTATAAATGATGTCTCTATAAGCAATGTACTTGAAGTATTAGACACTAGTTATAGGGGTTAATAATAACTTAGATGCTTCTATCCTTAATGATCTTAATATGACATTAATTTGCAATGTCGCTACTATATAGCTAATATAACATCAGTTGAATACTAATGGTTGATTGTTGAGTGTTCAACTTGTATTTAATATTTTGTCCTTCATCTAAAGCTATCTTCAAACTACCAATGATGTGCAATCTTTAAACTTTTAATATATTCAGTAGAGTATGGGTGCGGACTAATACTCTTGCATCAAATAAATCCTGTGTCTACTTTAAGGTTTCAAGAATTCACAGTTCTGCATTGAACATTTCTTCAGTAATTAATTGAAACTGAAGTTTCACTGAAACGATTATATTTAGAATAGATGAAGGAAATGCTAAACTCAGTAGGATGCACAAGTGTTGTCAAATAAGTAATAGAACTGTTGTTTAAAGATTTCAGGAATTAAACTTTTTGAAAATTTAAGGAATGAAATACTGCATCTGTGAATTCTAAATTATTGTAATCTTGTCTAATGAGAGTGGTAAGTTCTTATTATAGATTTTTGGATATTAAGATATTTAAACATTCTATGATATTAGGAACAAATATTTAATAGACTCTGAAATAAATTTCAATCATAAATAAATTATACATTTAAATAAATTCTGAATGAATTTAACAATGATCAAGTTAGTTTATTCCAAACTACTTACTGTAGTATAAGCTGTTAATCAAACTTGTGGAGAAAGCTTCATTGATGGAAATTTATTAAATTATAGTTGTGATGATTACCTTAAGGATCTAACAAAATACCATTTATGTTCTACAGCTATTTTACTTTCATATGGCAATTAGGAATCAAAGTCACCAAAGTTCTGTAGTGACTTTAGTATCCATAAAATCTAGAGAAAATAACAATACGAAAATCTCATACATGACCTCCATTATTTAAGTTAACATAAATGTCAGCTAAAATATATTCATTGTAGATCAAAGGTCAACATCCCCATGATTCCACCTCATGTAGAAAGTTGTTGAAGGTTCAAATTCCACCATTCAACATTGAGTATATAAATAAAAAATAGGAACAATATCACCCCAATATTTTCACACATACTCAATCTTCTAAATAAGTTTAAAAGTAATATTCTTTATAATAATAGGCTAAAATTTTGTTATTCTTATATAACAAGCCTTAAAATTTTGAGACACTTGATCTTAAACTAATTCGCCAAAAATAATAGCATCCTATAATATAAATTTTAAAATTATTTCATATATAAAATTGTTAATCATCATAAAATTACATTTTAACAAGAATAATTGAAATATTATAATACCAAATAGCATTATTGCTTTGAATAAAACTTTAGTGTATGCAAATGTCATTGATGCACATCACTCCCAATGATTGACACAATATAATAAATGGGTTTGTAAATGAGTTGCACCTATAATAAATGGGTTTATGAATGATATTATTATGTGAAACTCATAGAATCAAAGATTATTAATATTATTCATAAATTTCATTCATTTTATAATTTTTTCTATGCATATTAGCCAGTAAAATTAATTGTATCCAATTTATTGAAAGAAGTAAATGATGAACAGTTGGAGATTACATTGCCTTTTTCATAAATCTTAGAAGAATGATCATTAACATCAACCATTTCTTTGCTAAAACTCTTTTTTCTTTCATTTCTATTGCATGATCTTGCTTTGTAGGTGTGTTGCATATTTTGTAAAGCTATTATTTAAGATAGAATTTGTATATTGGGTCATGAGAGGGAGTCATGAAGATAATATATTTTGTTAGCATGATGTTGATTTTATGTTCTTACTTTTAATGATGAGTTCACGACTTGAAGATTTAGAGATATTTTCTTATGATGTTTTATGAACTAAGTTTATTGAATTATTACTAATAATATGCTATTTAAGAATTGTTTATGTTGATATTTGGAACTATTATAGATGTTCTTATGAAGCTCTTATCAGTGATATATTGAAAAATACTAAGCTTATATTTGCCTTAATTATTATGATGTGACATGTACTACTACTATCATTGAATAGTTTAAATTTCTTATTTTTTTGGATATTCTAAAGCTCTCAAAGTTTGTTAGATTCTATTAATATTTTTAAATGTAAAACTATTAAGAATCTTAATCTTTATAAAATGCTCAAGTTTATCTTACAAGTGTACCTAAACAAAATTAAACTCAAGCGGCATGAGTTGAGCTTGAGTTAATAAGCAAATATTGGATATTCTACAATTTTCAACTTTTAATTTTCTCTATTATAATTATTTTAAAAATTAATATGTTAATAATTTCTTAAAGAGTATGTATATACTTAAAAATTATTATAAATGCTCATGTTTAGTTAATAATTTGTGCTATCCTAAAGTCTCATCAGCATAAATAATAATAATAATAATAATAATAATAATATTATTATTATTATTATTATGGCTTTGCAAAAATATATTATTATTTTATTCTATTATGAGTCCAAAGCATGATTAATCTAAATGCGTAGAATAGAATCTAAATGCACCATGCCCGAACATGATCAAAATGTGCTAGACATGAACTAGATTTACTTTAGAAAATTTGCATTAAAAGGCTTGTATTATTTTGTATAGCCATTATTATTATTATTATTGCTATTATAATTTTCCAACAAAATATTATTATTTTATTCTATTATAAGTCCAGACGCTTGATAAGTTTAGATGTGTAGAATGCAAATCTAAATGCATCGTGCCTAAACATGATCAAAATGTGCTAAATGTGAACCAAATTTATTTTAGGAAATTTGCATTAAAAGGCTTGTACTATTTGTACAACCATTTAGGCATCTAGACACATTTTAGGTGTGCCTAGATGAGTCAAAAATGCTTATAAATACTCCCTTATAAGGAGAAAATTCTAATGTTTTGAAATAAAATCATTACTAACCAAAGTATTGAAGCACCAAAAGCACTTTAGGATGTCATAATTGCATTGAGCACAACATTGCAAATGAGTGGAGTATTAAATTGACTTTATGAGTCTTACAAATCTAGCTAAATGAATGCTTTTCTTTTAATAAATGATAATAACTTTTATTAAGTTAAGTATTTTTAAGGAAGGACATTAGCATTTTAGAAAAATAACACTATATATTAAATAGTAAGGCCACCAATTTTAGTAGCTGAATTAGAAGACTTTTTATTTTTTATTTTTAACTTTTATCATTATAATTTAAAATTTTATTGAATATATTGCAAAACTGCTAAGCTATTAGTGTAAGAAAAAGAGAACATAAAAATAGCTTAATTTGAATTTACTTAATTATTACATATGTTCAGACACTTAGCTTGCACTCCCAAACACATCATGCTTGGATGCATAAATTATATGTCCAAATGCATTATATCTACAGTGTGTTTAGCTTGAAAAAATTCATATGATATGGATATTAAATAATGTGCCCAAACACATATATATATATATATATAAATCCAGATGCATCTCGCAGTTACAAAATAAGATCATTGTCATATTTTGAACTAAGATCCTATGACTATAAATAAGGACCTCAAGCCGCATCCCCAATAACTAACTTGACATGCACATTATAGGTAGTGTCTGTTTTGCTCACACAAGTAAACATGGTCACAAATAATATAAGAATGAGAGTTCTAGATAATGTTCTCAAGGATTGAATCTATGGATACCAATGTTAGCTTTATCACTAATTTTTGGACGATCAATTGATGGATTTTTTAAAAAATATATCTACATTACACTAATTGCATGAATAAAAGCTACTATTAATGGAGCAATACCGGGAATCATACTAGAAATTATTGAGTTCATAATCTCATAACATATTGAACACAAAATTTAGCATAAATGCTATGAGTTTAAAATCTATTATGGGGCAGCATAATTATTGATCTACTAGTGATATCTCACGCATATGAACCACACATTAATAACGCAAAATCCTTAGATTTTAAGTAAATTTTATTTTTATGAATTTTATATTTTAGAATGAGTAAACTATCAATTAACTTACAAAAGAAATAATAATCAGGATGTTAAGAATAATTTTAAGAAACTTTTGGCAATATTTGGAAATCTTCTATAATTGAATTTTTCTTAGTTATTTTAGAGAATATTTAAATCTAAATAATTAAAAAAAACTATTTATTCTAAAAAAGGAAATAGTTTTAGATTTTACATATTCAAATTAGCAAACAACAAAAATTCAAAATATTTAGAGTTAAAATAAATGGATTATGCTAAAGTATATTGAAATTAAATTAAATTAATTATATGAATTAAATAAAATGCATAAATTAAAATTATTTTCAAATGATGCCTATCATGTGTTTCCGATCAAAACATGGAACATTGAATCCGTGTGATTTGGGTCATTCTATAGTTTCGAATCGGATCTGATGGTTGTATATGAATCGGCATTTACTGATTATGCGGTAGATGATGTTTGCAAATCCTTACTGCTTAACTGGACGATGCAGATCACACGGTTGATTTGATGTCAATTGCACTAAAAATGATGACCCTCGGATGCGTCAATTAGTCCATCGAACCAGTCTGGTTGCTAACGGGACCAATTCCGAATCGACGAGCCCAAGGGCTAGCACATTCAGGAGCCAAATTCGAGTTAATTACTTATCCAAATCACTCAATTTTGGTGTGTATATAGTCCCCTCACTGATTATAGGAACCCTAGGTTATTATCATGCCCAATCTAGACTAAATCAAGTCCTAATTCTTATTCTAATAGGTGCTAATTGTTATTAGAACCTAACCATGAAAATTTGTGATCCATCAGAACTCAATTGGATCCACTGGATCATTTAGTCAATTTAATGACCTAAGAAATTAGTTAAATTAAATTGATCTACAAATTAAAATATGATTATATTTTTAAATTTCTCACACTCAAATTAATTAGGGGTGAAATTTTGGAGATTTTTGGAGGTCATTTAAGCATAAATTGGATTTAATTTAAATTGGGGAAATTACAAAATAGGGTTTGCCAAATCATAAATTTCACAAATAACCCTCTAACGATCGGTCGATCGCCCGGATGCATTGTGCGAACCGCAGGCGATCCAATGTGGAGCTCCTCCCACGCAGCAGTTGTTTCCCAAGCGAAATTTGATCGTTCAGCCTGTTAATCTGATGGCGCTGGTTTAATCAAGCCTATCCCGTTCCCCAACCATCATATCTTGCTAAGATCAAATGACCATAACTTTTTTGAGTCATGTTCACAGTCATCCCAAATCCAACAGAATTCCACCGTAGCAGTATGGGGATTCTTCCTGTCTTCCACCACTCTCTGAGCCCCAACGGTTTAGTGGCTCAGCTTCTCTGAGTTTTCCCTCGTCGGGCCAATTCATTTCTCAGAAAATCTCGGGTCAGCCATTAATGGCCAATCCGAGCTCTTCCTCAGTCTTGTGGCTATAAATAGTCTCAGGAATTCACAGTGAGTCCCTTTGCTCACTGAAAACTCTCTTTGAAATCCCCAAGTCATCGATTGCTGCTATTTTTGTTCATTCCTCCAATTGGTTCCAGTCAGTGACCAACAACTTCTGATCGTCATTCCCAGCATGTCAATGGGAGAGACTTGACATTCAAGTCCTCAGCAATCAGTCAGAATCCTAAGGAAGCTCTGAGGATCATTCTTAGCCACCAAGGTTTGCCAGATTTCCATAAGTCCTTCATTAATTCTCTGATTGGGTACCTTTATTTTCCATTGAACTAATTCAGCTCAATGCCCATATATTCCATTTTGATTCATTGTTGTGATGAATTAGGAGTGCTTTATGATTGGTTGCTAGAGGCTAGGGCATTGTCTAGGGTCGACAACGATCCAAACAATGAGAAACACTGTCTGGATGGGGTTGTTGGTCAGTGAGCGCATTTTGGCTCTTCAATGGCAATTGACACCCCATTCGAGTGTCTAATTACCAATGGGGTGTATTCTATATTGACTTATGTCGATTGATATGGTGTGTGTCACTCAGGTTAGCCTGAGACACTACCGACATGTTCGAGCTTCAACAGTATTGTATAGTATTGAGCTCGAGTAAGACCTCATTGTTTCAGCCACTCCCACACTGTGCTAGGTTAGGGCTTCACTTCGCCATGACATATTGATGCTTACTACAAGGATGCCATGATTTTTAATTTGGTGGTCTATATGTAATTAATTTTAAAATTTCTATTTGTAGCCTAATTTGGCCAAATTAAACTAAAATTTTAGAAAAATTCTTCTTAAACCTACATTTAGGAATATCTTCTTCAGGTTTTCATAGAACTTTTACCTTAAATAAGGATAAATTTAGATCAATTCATTTTTAACCACCCAATTTTTTCTAGATCAAATCTCTACCCTTGGACCTATACTAGTGCAATATAAACATTCTTATCATCCTAACCCAATTAGAGAACCTTAAACCATGCCACCTACACCTCTAGAGAGCTCATATAAGTTTTGGGAAACACCTCACCTACCTCTCCTCTCCTAGACTTCACATGCTTTACCTAAGGATTTCTTAAAAGCCTTTGAAGCATTCTTGGAGCATCAAATCATTCAAGAAGGAGATTCATGACTCCATTTACAATCTCTCCACTTCCTAAGAGCATTCTTCATCAATCTCAAGGTAAATTTCTTTCCCTCACTTTCTCTCTCTTCCATGCATGCAAGTGTTATGAGGAGTTAAGTGATTCTTGAGGAGTTGGAACTAATTTATATATTCTTATGGAAGTACCTCTATGTTAAATGCAATTCTTATGCTTGATGAGATGATTTTCATTTAAGAATCTCATGTTCAAGATGAAACTTTTTCTTATACTTGACTCATTTTATTTATATTGCTATGCACATTTAAGACTTTAAAATATATTACATGCAATCTCCTATATGTTCTTAACAAATCATTAGTAGAAATCGCAATTATAACTCTAAAGTATTCAAAAATTATTCCAAAGTTCATGAAAAATTATGGTTCTTAACTTACAAATTTTTTGAGAAAATGTTCATAATATTTCTTGCTATTTTGAAGTATCATAACTTTTTAATCACTTGAATTGAATATTGTAACTTAGCATGTACATTCTCTTATATATAAGGGAAGCTTCACAGAAGACTTTACAAAGCTATTTGGATTCTTAAGCCTTCACTTAAGCACTCCAACTTCAGTAAAAGTCAATTTTTAACTTATAAAATAATTTTTATAGATTTTTAAAGTAATTTCATGTTATGTTTAAAATTTTATAAATTTTGATCTAGCCATAGTCATTAACTAAAAATTTTCATACTTATTTTTGGATATATTAGAATTACATTTGTTGATGATGATAGCTAAGAATATCATTAAGATATCCCTTTAAGTGCTCAAAGTTTCATGAAAATATTAATTTTCTTAGAAAAAATTCTAATAGATTTAGAAATTTCCACTATGTTTGTTTGATTATGCCTTTCAATATATGTAAAAGTAGGATATGAAAATTTGGATTATATTCTTTGATATATTGGGAACAAATTATCAATCATATGTTAATAAGCACTCTAGGAACACCTTTTTGATGTCCCAGGTTCATTAATAAAAGTTGAAAATTAATTTAATCAAATTTAGTTATTTTTATAAAAATTATTATTTGAATATTAAATCACGAGCTATCGAACCCAGAATCTTAAGAATATTATTAAACATTAAATTAATTAATGGACATTGATTTTGTTTTAACATGTTATATTAAGTATTAAATATTGTGAACTACAAATAATTAGGTACAAAAAATTATTTGAAAGTTTTTAATTCTAACATTATGTTTAGCCTATTTACATTTAAGCTGCTAAACTATATGCATTAACGTTTATTTTAAATTGCAAAACTTTTCATAATATTTGTGACTAATATTTATGGTAAGTCTTTGGAAGGAGAAATAAATGTGAACGTATATATCTAGGGTTTGCTAGCAATCTATGGTCAAATAAAAATGGATATAGTCTACTAGGAAGGAGTAGAATATCTAGAGAAAAGACTCACCAAATTGAAATGAAATTGAGAACAATTAATAACATGTAATTATATACTTATATAGAATACTTATGCTAATACATGGTCCTCCTAATAAAACTTGGGGGTCCTAAGACTAAATAGGAGATATTACGATCACATAGCTCTTATGAAGAGTTTTTCTTAATTATATTATTTTGATTATTACTTTTATTATAGTAGAGAAATGTAGTACTTATGATAAGTTTGAAATAATGCAAGTTCTTAGATATTTAATTTATATGTTGCAAATTTTAGTTCATGTAAATCCTTGATGCAAATTCCTCTTGAATTATTACCATTATTAATTTATCACCTTATTTAGAAATTAATTCTTCTTGAATACTCTATGTACTCCTACCTAGTTGGCAATTGTTGAAACATTTTAAATTTTGATAGCAAAAAAAAATGTAATTATATTTTGAAGCTAGTGCGAGCTCGGGGATCAAGTGTGAGATGGAGTTGCACCTATTAGTTATTTTCTTCTTGGAATTATAATGTTTTAATCAGATAACTCATGTAACTTTTTATTAATGATTAGCTCTATATTTGATGGATAATTTCATTTTATTTAACTCTATTAATTAAATATTTAATGTGGATTATTGCTTGAAAATTCTCGACCCCGATCATCTAGCTGTCTCACAAATTGATATCAAAGAAAAAGTTAAGAAAATGCAAGTAATAATTCAGGCAAAGCAAAAAAGACCAAAATAAAATGAAGGGGTAGAATCAAAAGTAGAGGGGTTTGCTAGTAAGGAATTAATAATAATATACATATTAGTAAAATTCTTATCTCAAAAATATGGATCACAATAACCAAATTAATATCTCTTCCATATATGATCCTGCAACACCTAAGCATGACAAGTCCACCCATTTAATCATAATGGGGTGAATCAGATGCTGCAATTCATGAGCATAATGGATTAATCTGTTAGTAATCAGCAAACTCAAGTACCGTCTCTTACCCAAATCTAAGTTAAGACTCTAGAAAAAGAAGAGCAGACCTTTCTCAAATTTCTACCACCAATATTCAATGGGAAGGCAAATCCTGAAGAATGGATTAAAGGAATTGAGAGAGAATTCATGTGTACAAGAAGTGCTAAAAACCAAAAAATAGCACTAGCTACTTATCTTCTCATTGAATCAGCTGAGAAGTGCAAAATTGTAAGGACTAGAACTTTTGAAGGAAGAACTAAAGAAGATATATATTGGTCAGAGTTTGTGAATGTATTCCTTGGTAAATATGTGTTGTAATATGCTCTATAAACAATGAGGAAGGAATTTATCAATTTCAAGCAAAGAGGCCACACAATAACTGAATATGAAGAATAATTCACTCACTTAACAAGTTTTACATTAGATATGGTGGCCACAGAAGATATCAGATACCATTTAATTTCTTAGTGAATTAAGAAACTCCTTCTCAGATATCCTTATACCTCTCTAGATATTTGAATTTTTCCAACTTGTGAAAAAGGCAAAGTTAATGGAAGCACAAACTCTTAAGCACCAAGGTATTATCCACTTTGGCCTGAATGGCCTCACAATTTTTCCTTTAGAATATAACTTTTTAGTAGGTCATCCATCATAGAAGTTCTCCCACATATGCATGCTTAACTTTGGAGTTCTTATCAAGAACTCTATTGTTATCTTAAAAGGCACCTTGATGTTTAAGAATTCTGCTTAACATAACTTAAGAAGGTCATTATAATCTCTTCAACTTAAGTAACTAACATATTCATTAGTATCCATACACATATCCAAGAACCACTCATTGGGTAGATAGAACTAGAGGTGGCCCATACAGACTCAAGAGGTATCCTCAACCATATAGCACCTTAACCATCATGAGTTCAAGAGGATGCTTATATGAAGTGGTATTTTGCCATGTATCACACTTAGCTCCTATTTAATGGCCTACTCTGATACCATTTTAATAGCCCAAACTCATAACTACCAAGGTATTGGCTATTTTTTTCTGAAAGGCCTCACGATTTTGCCATCAGAATATAACTTCCCAATAAGTCACCTATCCTAAGAGTGCTCCGATATGAGCACACTTAGCTTTGGAGTTATTATCAAGAACTCTGCAGTAATCTAAAAAGGCTCCTTGATGTTTAGAAATATGCTTAATACTAATTAAGAGGATCATTACAAAGGCCTTCATTTAAGCACTCAAACTTTAATAAAAACCTAACTTTTAACTTATAATATATTTTGATAAATTTCAAATGTTTATTTACGCTACATTTTTAATATTTTGAACTTTTGTTAATACCATTTGGCTTACCTAATGCTCCATTCTATTTTATAAATTTAATACATCGAACCTTAAAGCCATATTTAGAGTCATGTACTGTTATATTTATCAATGATATACTAATTTATTCTAAGAGTGTTGTAGAGCATGAAGAGCACCTCAAAATTATTTTAAATATATTAAGACAACACCTGTTGTATGCTGAATTATCAAAATATGAATTTTTATTGTAGTTGGTAACTTTTATGGGACATATATAATAGCCTAATATTGTCACTCTAGCTAATATAAACCAAACCAAGTCCTAATTCCTGCTCTATTAGATTTAAGTAGTCATTAGAATTTAACCCTGAAAATTTGGGATCCATTGGAGCTTGATTGGATTAATTGACTATTTTTGTCAATAATTTGATCTAAAAAAGTAGATAAACTATATTAATCTTCAAATTAAAGTTTGATTTTATTTTTGAATTCCTCACACCCAATTTAGCTAATGGTGAATTTTTGAAAATTTTTGAAGGTCATTAAGTCCTAAATTGAGTTTAATTTCATTAAGAATATATAATTAATTAAATTTATTTATTGAATTCCATTTAAATCCCAACAATCAACTGGATCGGAAAGGCAGAGCCAATCTAAACCATCGGACCACTTCTTGGCCCTAAATCAAACTGTCCTCACGCCCTCCCTAGCTCAGATCACGCCACAACCATTGGATTGCACTCGCGATCCTACGAGAGAGATTGAGAGAAAACTTTAGATCCATAGATATTAGTACCTTGGGTTTAGAGGTTGAACCCCACATTTGGAGTTTAATTATAATCTCTAAATCTTGATTTATTAAATCAAGATTGGCTTGGGATAGTAAATACATTAATTAGGATGATTGATTATTTATTATAACCTTATAAGAGATATTATTTGACTTTTGAATTAGAACTTGATTGGTTCTAATGTCTTAACCTTATAAGGCCATGACTCCGAGAATTTACTTGATAGTAGGATATTGGAGATCCTGAATTTATATTCTCTCAAAAAAGTTAGAAAATAATGATATCACATCAGTACTTAATAGAGTCTTACTTATTCCTAGATTTTGATGCCTTGCATTCCTTATTTTGAGCCTTTTTACTTTGTACATGTCACATAAGATGAATTTGATGCATAAAAATGAAAATATGGATAATTAAAATAATATTTGTATTTAGTTCATTATCAGGATGAGTTATTGTGTATACATAATATGACAATGGACATGTTATAAGGAGAAATAATGATACTTGATAGATGCTCATTGAGGAGAGTTGTGTCTAGTTCAGGAACCCACTTCAATCTTGCAAATGTGCTTGATTCCTTAGATAAAAATAAAGTAAAATAACTAAAATTAAAGTAAAATAAAAGTAAAAATGACCGTGTAGATAAAAGTAAAGTAAAATAACTAAAATTAACTTATATTTGTATTTTTGCCTCTTTAGTTCGATTCAATTTCTACTTTAGCTCTAAGTAGTTAAATGTTTTGCATGATATGTTACAGTCATCGTTGTAGTGGCTTTATTTGCCAGGCTACCGATATGATAGTCTTACTGATTTTCTTTCAGTAATGCACACCTTTATTTATATTATATCTTTTATATAGCCTTTACTTCTACTTATATGCATGTTAGAATATTAATCTTGATTATTATCTGATTTGGTCTACTTATATGTATCACCACTCAATTTTGCTTATTGTTTACTCAGCATACTTCTAATTGATCATATTCCTTTTAGGATGTTTACTTAGATTTTTTAGTATCTTATAGTTTTATATGTATTTTTGCGTAATCTTATTGCATCTTCTAGTTTGAGGTATATTTCTTTATTTACCTCATTTTGATAAGCTATAAATGCTTTATTTATATTTTCCCCTCTTTTGTGGCTTGTTGCACCAATAGTATATTGTTATTGTTTTAAGTTAAAATGTGATATTCTAAAATTTATAGAATTCATTAAATTAGCTTAAAATATACTTAGACAATTGTCAGACATAATATTTTTCTTTTCATAGATGGGGCCCTGGCATGTAAGAAAAAAAAGCCAACATGTCAAATTCAAAGCTTTTTGAGGAGATTGCACCATGTAAGGAGCTTGTCCAGGAGGTGGATGTTCCTATTGTTGCCGATACTTAGCTAGTTCTTTTTTTTATGCATTTGTGAGAATAAGTGTTTGTTTTTTAGTTAAACTAGTATTCACAAATTGTAATGATTTGGGACTTGGATATATATTTTTTCTGCACTTTTACTTTAAGCTGAGTTATGTTCTCTTCTATTTTAATTCTGGATATAGATGTTATTTCATTTGCTTCCACACTATGTTATTTATGTATGCACATTTGGTGATTGAATTACGAGTAGGTTTCATATCTTGTAGTTATTGGTAGATTAGGGAGGAAACTTAATATGGCTATATTTGGGGATCTGTTATGGTGACCACTCTACTATAATCATGCTAATATACGTGTTAACATGACTACATAAGGGATGAGACTCCATAGCTGGTATCAGAGAACACTATAAGGTATTAGATTGAAATTTATATTCATTTCTACCTAATGAATTGTTCTTTTGTAATATAGTCACTAAATGTATACTTGTACCATTCATATTTTTTATATTATCAATTACTCATAATAAAAAGCATGAATTAGAAATATTCACATAAAATACTTAAAATACTCAAATAGAAACCTAAGTAACTTAAGAACTTTTGTAAAACTTGTAGGCTCGTGGAAATGGATATATCATAACTCAATTATTATACTAAGCGATTTGAAGCAACTAGGGAAGAAAACTTTTAGTATGGCCAAAGCTATGGCAGGATTGTGAAGGGTTTCTTCAAGAGGAGCACTAGTACTCGATAAGATTCTTCAGTACACACCTTTAGAGGGCTCTATTTTTTAGTAATAGCCAAAGAGTGGTTACACCGAGTAACCTCAGACTTAGATATTGTTCAATGATTGAATGATGCTCACCTCCAACTCATAGTATTTTTTTGCAAGATTGAGCCAAGAGTTGGTGGGACACCATCAGCTGGAGACTCACAAGGTAGTGCAGGAGAGAGCATCGTATAGTCACCTATGCTAATATTTGTATTACATTCACCTCATAATATGTGAGATGATTTAGTAATTATTCTAATTGTTCTATCATGAGTTGATTTCATCTATCTTTAGTAGGCTATAGTAGTTCTATATTTCATCTTTTGCATTTCTACCATCTTTTGTAACTCTTAAAAGTTTAAGGAGTAAAGAAAGTTAATTGATTGTTCTTGAATAATAAACCATTTTATATTTCTCTTCTCAATATGAAATAGTGATCTATCATAAATAGAATGAATCCAGGATCTTCATCAACGACCACATCCATCAAGGTGATTGTTTCTTCTAGTAGTCATTCTGAAGAGATTAGCTCTTTAATAGGCATGGTGAAGGCATTGATTGAAAATTAAATTAAACAATATTTAGCAATTCAGAAGTTGACTGCAGCTCAAACTCCAACAACTAATACTGCCCTTCCAGTAGTTCCAACTACATACACTTCACATCATTCAGCCAATGAACTTCTGCATAGTTTTTGGAGGTTAATACCTTCTACTTTTAGTGGGGATCTATCCCCCATGGATATAGCAAGTTGGCTCAAACTGGTGGAGAAGAATCTCACCAACATTAAATGCCCTAACATTGAAGTTATCCATCTCACAACACATATTTTTCAGGAGGAAGCATAGTATTAGTGGGATAATATAAGGAACTCCCGGTTCATTGACTATGATATTAAGGATATCCCGTGGGAATCATTCGTTGAAGTATTCAAGGCAGAATTCATTTCACCATCCCGGCTGCGTCCGAGCCTATATTATATGGGGCTTAGCTCCATCATGCTTCGGTGATCGTGTAAGGATTGGTGGCCTCACCCTTAGAAGTCTCTGTGGGGAGAAATTTTTCCCCATAGTAAACCCTAAAGATTCCAGTAAGGTCAATTTGGGTGAAGTAGCACCCCATCGATCTAGGCGCTGCTAATTATGGCTTATAGGTTTAGTCGACACGTCTTGGTTTGGGGATGGTGTTGTGACCATCTGGAGGTAATGGTGTGGTAAGGAGCCAAACAATTTTGTCGATTCTAGTTTACCCTAATTGGCCAGCATTGGGAAAGGGCAAAGGAAGAAGAAGGACTGTGTGGGTCGGGCCAACCTATAATGACCTCAATATCGGATAAGAGATTAATCCAACATTGGAGTGTTATCTTAGCATTTAATATCTAATTAGAAGGAAGCTAATCAAATACTAGATGCTAAGTGGCCAAGTTACTTTATGAGCAGTTGTTAAGTTAAAATAGTTTATAATACAAGCAATTAGGAAGATATGAAACAATTCAAGTATAAGTAATACAAGCAATAATTATCTACTCATTCAATTTAAGCAATTTCAAAATAAGTAAATTCAGCATAGAATATAAGTAAAAACATCACAAATAGTTTAAATTTAAGTTATTACAAACCCATTTAAATGGAAGAGTAAAAGAAAATAAATCACTCTCTCACATGAATTAAAAGTGCAAGTAATGAATGAAATTAAGCGAAAGCAATTTCCTTATGAAAGCTCTTCATGTGCTAGGTCCAGCTCCCTATGAATTATATTACTCCTAATATATCATATTTTGGTATTTAAATATAATCGGGCAAAGCCATAAAAAGAAAAAGAGTAGTTAGAATAAATAGTCTAAGCACATTTTAAAATTGACTTATATTTAAGTTCATTTGGATATCATAAGCTAATTTACAATTTAAATAAGCAAAAGAGCATTTGAAAGCATTCAAGTAGGAAATGAAAGTAAATATAGTTGTAAAGAAGAATAGTTGGAAATAAAAGAGTAAGAATACTCACATGTATAGTCATTCTAGCCTGCAACCAAAAAGGTAAGGGAAATTATCTTAAATAAGGCTAGAAACTATTAAAGTGCATTTGAAAGTAAGAGAAATAAACAATGTATATGTTTAAAGGAAATTATGTTAAGTAAGCAAAATAAAAGCAGTAAAGCATTTAAATGAAATTAAAGCAACATACACTACATTCTATATTTGTAAGTAAGTAAAACGCAATACTGAAAATAGAAAGTATAACGCATAGTAAGTAAAGAAGAATCTTAGTCCCTTGGACTAAGAATGTATTGTCTAGAACTACACTATAAAAGCATAGCTAAGAGGCTATGATGAGATCTTACAATCAATGATATTGTAAAAGAACTCATAATTTAGTTGTTAAGGTTATTTTATGAAAACTCACATTTTGCGGGCACATACAGAATGGAAGAAGGAGTTAAGCACGTCTTCCTAACTAGTAAAAGAAAGCGAGGTTTCAAAATAAACACTCACATTTACCCTTTGATGACATGAGGTCTCCTTATATCACCAACTTAGCCTGCCCTAGGCTAACCACCAATAGTACCAACCCCTAAAATTTTTGTATGAAACTTTTATTAATGCACAAAATTTTGTATATATGTTCAAGGAAAAGGCTCAAAGCTAAGCAAGTGATTAAGGAAATTTAAATAATTATAAACTATGTGATATTCAAAGTTGTCAAAATTTTTGATGATCTACTTAATAATTGGAGCCATATGAGCTCCTAATTGACTAAGATATTAATCTTTAAGTTAATTCTAAGTAATAGTAAAGATGAAAGAAGTTTGGAAAATGATATTTCAAATTTATTTAATGAAATGAGAAAATAATTTATAACTATATTCAAGCAATTAAAATTTGTTTTAAACCCTAGTCATAAACTAATCAAATCAGTTAGATTAATAATTAAAGTTTATGCAACTAGTAAGGGAAGAGTGAAATTGAAGATTTACTAAGTTAAAATAAGTGAAAGTTAAAGTATAACCTATTAACTTCATCTTAACAGCTTATGAGATGAAAGATTTCAAATCAAACTAATCACTAACTAAATTATGATTAATTGATAAGAAATATTTAAATCTAGGGAAGGACATAGATTATCATCTACAAGAATTAGTTCATTATAATTTGTAGGTTAAGTGAAGTCTCTAAGTTTAATTCAAGCATGTTAAGAAACTAAGATTCTCTTAATTTAATATTTATGGATTTAAAAATAGAAGATTTGATACTAAGAGAGATGTATACTAAAGTTCTAGTAAATTATTGAGTATTAATCCTATTAATCTTCTTAGGGAAAGAAGGTATACTATTAACATGCAAATTCTCATCTTATTAAAGGACTAAATGAAATGACTAGTATTAAATAAATTAACACTAAGTTCAATCAAAATATGGAATATTAGCTCTAACTGAATTATAACATGATAAGAATGTATGTAATTTATAATCAAAATTCATGGAACATGTTAACTAAGATCTTAATAACAATTTATTCAAGTTAAGATCTAAATTTCACATGAAGTATACAAAAATAAATTGAATAATTAAATCTAGAATGTGCCGTGCAATTTAATCTAATTAAAATTCATAGTATTTAAATCACATGTGTGTGAAGGTTTTAATAATGATCTAAATAATTCAGCTTAAAAAGATTACATGCAATTCATTCTATTTAATTCATCCCTAAGCAATTCTAAAAATAAAGAAAATCAATTTAACAAAGTACTAGATATTTCTAATTATCATATTCATGGAAACTTAAGATTCAAACATACAATTTAAAAGCATATGTGAGGTAAGAAAAGTGAAATATGTTTGCTATCCTAGGGTTTAAATACCTAAAACAAACATGAATGAAATTTATGAAATTACAATTTTATCCAAAATAAGGAGCCAAATACTTAAAATGTCCAATTGTTATCCAAATGAAATGATATACATATCAATGAAATCCTTATATCATAAGGAGAAAAATAATACTAACTAGGTTAATTTTGAACAACATTCGATTTCTAGGGTTTGGGAGGACTTTTAATTAGGGTTAAAAAGTCATTAAGAGATATGGGGATCAAAACTTAAATTTGATCCCATATTGTTGTCCTATACATTTTTGTGAGTGAAATGGACTATTGGATTGTCAAATTTGAATATTAATTGATTATATTAGGATTTATACAACAATCAAAAAACTAATTAATTTATTTAATCATTTAAAAAAATGATGATTACATTTGTAACAAAAAAAATATAATTCTAACATTATAATATTACTCTTCATATTTTTCTAAATGAAAAAAATATACATATTTATTTAAATGAATTTGGCATTATAATATTCCTTCTTAATTTAATATTCAATTGCATAATATTTCTTTTTGCGGCCTGTCATAGATAATTAAATCGGGCTTATCAGATTTCTAATCTCTTAACGGGCCTTTAATTTATATCAAAAGCCCATAGGATAATCATCAGACCCTGGGCTCGCACGTGGGTTGCGATTACAGCCCCGGTTCTCTTCTTCCTCGTTGAACTAGGGGGATGCTGGGAAAAAGCGAATAAGAGTCGAAGGAAGAACCCTAGGCTAATAAGGATTTCATTGAGGAGAAGGTCTAATGGTGTAAGAATTAATTTATAAGAGATTTGCAATCAAAATGATCTTACAACTTAAAAAGAATACTCTAAAAGTTTCAAAAAAAAAAAAACCACTTCTAAACCTAAATGAGAAGGATACTTAAAATCAATTTAAAAAAAGGTGATTTGCATCCAATTTGATCCTAACTTAATATATAAAACAATTGCAGATAGGTCTATTACTCCTTTAAGTGATTAATAATGAAAAAGGGCATAAAAATATTAATTAGAAATCTGCCATTGATGATCCCTCGAGCTAAATCCTAGTTCGCAATTAATTCATATCGAAGAAGGAATTTCATATACAATGCATTAAAAATCAACTACCATTTATTTTGATCCACGGAACTAAGAAAAAGAATTAGTATGTGGTTGATTTCCTTTCTTCCGAAAGGATTTAGAGTTCAATCAGACTTTTGTGAGCTTAATAAGTTCATTCAGCTACATAAATCTCAAAGAATGTCTGATTTCACGCATTTGGTAAGAAATTGTCCAATGGGAATAATCATAAGATCATACCTTAAGCTCTCAAGAAACTCTTGTAGGATTAGGTCTAGACATTAGTAAGCTATCAGCTCCTTATGGAAGTCCTTAGCTCACAGCTCCTCTATGCAAAAAAATGATAGCAAGCTGAGGGATGGAGCTTTGGGGAAGACCTAATGGTCGCGGGAGGAGGTAGCTGGCTGCATACAACGTCCAAACTGGTCGCATGGCACGATTGCATGCTTTTCATTGAGACGTACATTATTTTGATCTAAGCCGTTCATTTCATTCGATGATCGAATGGTTTGATCGTCAGATAATGATCGGGTCTATTCTGGACTGTCTGATCTGCCCTATAATAGGCAGAACGATCCAGATCCAGTTGAATGGTTATTTCATGTTTTGAAGATAACAGCGGATCCCTGTTTTCTAGAATTAAGCTGTTGAATTAAATGCAATATTTAATTAATTAATTTAATCAATTTTAAATACTCAAACGCACTTCAACAAATTCTAAAATTTGACCTTTACCTAATTGAGGGGTGAGGAACTCAAAAATGCAATCGGATTTTTGATTGGAGGTATATTTAATTTTTGTAAGTTTCTAGATATTTAAATAATATTAAAATATTTGTAAAAAATTTGACAACTCCCAAACACTTCCAAAATACCACCCCTAGCTAATTTGGGGGTGGTGAGTCCAATGGCAGACTCTGTTTTCAATTATCAAATCTAAGCAAATTAGTTATTTTCAAAATTATCAGAAAATTAAGAAATGCTAAGCCGATCCACGCCTTTTGAATGGGCCACCTCCGTTTTAATTAAAATGATTTTTGGATTTATTTTTCTTACGGAAAATAAATCAGAAATTCAAATCTTAATTAAAAACATTCAGAATAAATTAATTGAATAACTTTGTCATATTAGCTCCAACCCATATGAAATTATATACCATTTTATTCAGAAAAATGCAAGGAATAATAATATACAATAATATTTAAGTTTCTGTGAGTCACTTTATTTATTTTGCTTAAACATTCTAATGACTTGGTTAGTAAATATTTACACTTATATTTTGCTTAAAGTGTATTCCCAATGCTGGCTTAATTTCTTAGAATCAATTTTTGTTAATTATTCCTTAATCCCCAATTTGCATGATTAGTAAAATTAGGGTTTTTACTTAGCTTAAATGACATGTCTTAGTCTTTGAATGTTCTCTTAGATATTTAGAATCAACTAGTTAAGTTATATTGACTTTCTAAATTTTATTTTGATATCTATGTGCTATCATTTTAGAAATAAATTAGTGCTAATTGATCTTAATCACTTTTTGATTTTGATATATTTAGTATTCTTAGGACTATTGAGCAGTAAGAAATGCATTGGTAAACAACACAATCTGATTTAAATGCCTTTAACTTTTAAAATCTCTCTTATTTAAGGGAAAACCCTAATTAGCCTAATTAAGTGCTTGAATTAATTAAGTAAGAACCATTATTATCCTTGGCCTTAATAATGGATAAGTAGATTAATAATAGTTGTGCAATTTTAAATTGGTATGTGAAATCTTTAATCATGTCTGATTAGTTTTAATTTCTTGTAGTTTTAATTAAACTCTTGAATATTGTAAGCTTGAAATCTTGCAGTTATTTTTTTGCATAACTCCTTCTGACCTTGCATGGACTTAGTTAATACATGTTGATTTAACATAGACTCTAGGTTAAATAATTAGAAGATATACATTTGATAATAGCTCATGTGATTAATCATCTCGATTAAATCTTAAGTTTCTTGATTTTTTCTTAAGTAAGATAATTAACATATATCAATCTTTAAATAGGATTGATTTGCAAATCAATCAATTTCCAAGGATTATATGATTCTATCCTACAATTTAGCGTGCTTATGGTTAGGATAGAAGTTAGAAGATCAGAATGCTGATTTTGCACCCTTAACTTAACGATTGAATACATAAACCTATATGTAACTATATCATTATATTTAGGATCATTTCTTGATAAGTAAAGATGTTATGCAGTAATTAGCAACTATAGATCCTTAAGGTATGAAGATAGTCTTAACTTCAGTACATGTTATACTTTTAATAAGGTTACTTTGAGGTAAGCCAATACCTTATTTGTCTCATTTTGAGGTAGGACCTTAGATGAGCATTAACAACCATAGATGATTGTCCTTATACCTTATAGTAGAATAACCTAAAGAGACTTAGATTGATATTATTCTTTGTGATAGTATCCTAAGTTTAATTGCTTATAAGTCACCTCCTTGAAACGTTTTGTGTAGGACTCACCATAATAGAGAAAAGATTCATTAGCTTGTAAATTCGTATTTATTAAATAAATTGTTATACTAAGAACTTTAGTATTATCATATAGAGATTATAGTACATATCCATAGACTAAATTATTCAGTAGAATATGGAGTTGGTTGGTTTACCCTGAATAGAACTGAAGAGCTTTAGTCTTATCTTATGTAATTAGATAAGTACAGTTCAGTTCAGGATAAATATCCCAAATCCAAGGTGTGTTATAGGTTGGTAATTTAACAGTTTAGTTCGAGAGAATAAATTTTAAGTGAAGAAGGAGATGAATAAGAGTGAGAATCACGCAAACTGGCTAATGCATCAAGCCAAATGGCGAAATAGCTCGGATGCGACAAATCGTAATAACCAAGCATGGCTGCGAGATTTTCTGTGGGATTGTCGATGCAATCCAATGGTTGTTGAGGGATCCAATCAAGAAAAAGGTGCGGCTATATGCGTTATATAATGGAGATCCTTTAGTGTCCAGGAGTAGCAAAGGCGCTGCAGCGTACCGTGGCGCGCAGCAATGTGCCCTGGTGGTTCCTTCTCAAAACTAAGGTGCTATCGCGCACCTCAGTGGCCATCGACTGAGAAACTAATGCTGCAGTGTGCCATAGAGGAAATCGTACCTGCAGCGTGCCACAACAAAAATTGGCATCACAGTGCACCCCAGCGGGTCCATCCAACGGCGCAGGTGCCAACCCGAGGCACAAGCGCTGCGGTGCATCGTGGCGCACTGCAGTAAATTCAACAAGAGAGATCGTCACTACAGCATACCATAGTGGATTCAACTAGAGAGCGTGGGCGCTACGATGCGCCATAGTGCCTAGCGGAAATATGCTCAGTCCAGGTTACGCCCTAAGCAAATATGAGAGCATTTTGGATTTTTTAGGGCCTATTTATTCAACTGAGTACTTAAGATAACATTAGGAGGAGATTCCTAAGTGTAGTTGGTGCCAAGTGAAAGCAAGTGGAAGCTAGAAGCTTGTGTGAGGAGGAGAACCCTAAGCTGAACCCTAAGGGAGCTGCAGTGTAAGTCAGGTCTTGCATGTTAGAAGAGATACTCCAGGCGGTGGCTGCTCTCTCTCATGCAAATTTTAGAGTAAGTGCTTGAGCTATTGTGCTAAGGTGATAAGCTCTTTGTAACTCTGTACCTTTAATCATTCGAATGGATTTTTCTATGGTGTGGCTCTATGGTTTTTCCCATTCTTGAGTTTTCCATGTATATCTTGGTATTTGGATTTCTTGTGTGCTGTGACTTGTGCATACATGTGCTGTACTTTTTGCTTTTATGATTTTGTGATTTTGTGATTTCTGAGATTGCTTGGTAACCGTCAACGCAACCCTAATCCTTGAATCCGTTGAAGTGTGCGCTCTTTGTTAATCGCTTCTGCTACGAGTTAGGGCATGTATGAATTGAAAATTGTCACTAACAGGTGGTATTAGAGAGAGGTTTCTTGCCTTATTGGTTCAAGAAAGGTTTAGTTGTTTGATTGGGAGCAATGGCTGAAGAAATGAGACACAAGATCGAGAAATTCAACAGAACAAACTTTGATTTATGGAAGATGCAGATGAAGGATTTGCTCTACCATAAAAAGTTGTATCTTCTATTGAAGGAAAATGACAAGAAACCTACAACAATGACTGATGAAGAATCGGATGTTCTTAATAGAACTGCATTGGATTTGATTCAATTATCTCTGTCTTCTTCTGTTGCTTTTGTTATTATTAATGAGAATACAATTGTAAATCTCATGAATGCTTTGATGAGGATGTATGAGAAGCCTTTGTCTTCGAATAAGGTAAAATTAAGGGCCTAAGCTCACTCAATTTGAATCCCATTTGATTAAGTTAGGTCCTTAATTAGAGTTTAGGGTGATTAGTGAGTGATTAATGAAATTTATTACAAAATTAAAAAATTAACTTCACCACTGTGTTCTACACTACACTAGAAGCTAATAACAATTTAAATTTCTAAGTTTGGGTAATTAGTGAAGCTAATCTTCACTAATCTAATTTTAGATATATTAGGATTAATTAGACAACCTAATTACCTAAATTAAAATATTATTATAATTTACTATTCTAGACATTCTCTGATCAATATAGTATATTGGATTGCATAATTTGGAGCTTAATTGGCAAAGTTATGGCCTAATGAAGTTTTAGGATTTAAGTGAGTAATTAGGAGAGGTCCTAAATGTCATTAGACAAAATACTAGTCCAATAGCAAATTGAATACTACCACAATAATCTTTGTATTTTTCTGGTTAAAATAAGATATAAGTTCAATATATTTGAAGTTTTGGATTTTAAGTTATGGATGGTTGAAGTTTGTAATTAAACTAAATTAATTAATTTAGTTCATATCCTAATTAATGGCTGTCTAAAAGGAGAGACCCACTGCATCGGCGGCTGAAGACAAGCGGGACCCACAATATGAGCAGCAGCAGGCGATGCGAGCCCCTCGGATCTACATGGTAGCGGATGAGATGGCGAGGCCCACGCTTTGAATCCAATGGCTGGCGAGGAGGGGTTCATATCTTTGCAGCATGACATGTAATCAACACGCGAGTTCGGTCTGACCTGACCTAACCTGAGACAGGTCATCTTCTTCACTGAGACCCAATGCTAAAGGAATTATGGCATCAATTTTAGAGGTCGATCCGGCCTGGTTAGAGGCTGTCCCATATGACAATGGATAGAGGGTGAACAGAGCTAACTAATAATGGTTGAATCAGTGATGGAGGTGGTCTCTAGCTCAAGCCATCTCTAACCCTAATGTTAACTCTACGGATGGGTGAAGAGCGAAGGGAGTATTGTGTAGTATTGTGGACCCTTTGCAAAATCCATCCAATCGAGCTTGATCGGACCAGTCCAAATTCAATCTAAGCCATGCAATCAATAATTATAAAAGATTGGAATAATTGACTGAAGAAAAATCGAGATCTAGTGGTACTTTTTTGGATGGTTGAAAACTTTGGGCTCGATCAAATCGCTAGATCGGGACGACAAGCTTCAGCCCAAGTTCCAGATGGTGGAACCAAGGACAGGAGGATAATGGGGATCTTAATGGAAGCTTAGAGGAGTGGGATTGCCATATGTGAGCGGAGGAGGGCACCGCATGCTCATGTGAGCACCATGCGCCCTAGCGACGGGGAAGGAGGCTAGAGAGCCATCAGATCAAGAAACAGATCCGATCATACGGCACAGATTCGACCCCATCTGATCAAACTCTGAGCCGTTAGATCATTAGATGGTGTGGAGGAAAGGATATGGAGCTGGTCATTAAGCTTAATTAATAACTTATTATTTAATTAATTAATCTGATTTTCTTAATAAAAATTTAATTATGAAATGACTTCTAAAAAATTTCAATAAATTAGCTCTAGCAAATTGAAGGGTGAAGAACGCAACGATGAAATCAGATTTTGATTTTGATGAGTATTTATTTAATATATTTATCGGGGTTTTTAAATATATTAAAATAATTGGGAAAATTTGACGACTCCCGAACGTTTCCAAAACATCACCCCTAGTTATTTTGGGGGTGATGAGCATAATGGCGAAGTCAGATATTTTATTTGAGGTCAAATTAGTTATGTCAATTCCATAATATCCAGATTTTCTAGAATTAAGGTTTGGTTCAATTGACTCCTAATTTGGACCAAAACTTTAGTGTTTTCTCCTAATAGTATATTAAGACTACTGGAATCAAGATTAGAACTTGATTTAGTTCTGATTGATTAGGATAACAACTTTGGGTTGTTATATAGCCACCTTAGGGCTTGGCTTCATCATGACACATTAAACATGTTGAGATTGAGAGCTAGCCATTTGATGGCTTCTGTGGGGAGAATTGACTCCACACTGCAAACCCTTGTTATTCAATAGGGCAAGATTAGAGCATCCACCCATCTATCAATCTAGGTGTTTTCTTATAGGGCTTCATTGTGCAATCGATATGTCTTGTCATAAGTAGTGTTTTGCGATCAAAATTGGGCTATGAGGTGGTCTATGCATCTCTGATCTTGGCGTTAAAGTTAGCTCTATTCACGTATATCAAGGAAAAATTGTGTGGAAGATGAATAGTTTTAGGTCGGGTCGAACCCCTATTGAGTAATGCAATTACTCAATAAATTAAATATTGATTATGATATATACCCATTGAGTGTAATTCTAATTATTTTATCTCTTAACACTAGTCAATTAACTTATCTTATGAGATTAGAAGGTTTTAACTAGTTGAATTTGAGTTTACTTAATAAGGTTACCTAAACCTGTATAATAAGAAAAATTGAGAGAAAATTTAGATCCTTAGATGTTAGCACCCTAAGTTTAAAGGTTGAACTCCACATTTGGAGTTTGACTCTTATCCTTAAATATTAATTTATTAAATCAAGATTGGCTTGGGATAATAAATATTTTAATTATGATGATTGATTATTTATTTTAACCTTATAAGCAATATTATCTGATTTTTAAATTAAAACTTGATTGGTTCTGTTGTCTTAAGCTTATAGGTCCGTGACTCTAATAATTTACTTGAAATTATGATATCAGAGATCTTGAACTTGTATTCTCTAAGAATAGTTAGAATAGATAAATTAGATAATAATGGATATCACATCAGTCCTTAATAGAGACTTGTTTATTCCTTAATTTTGATGCATTGCATTTTTTAATTTGAGCCTTTTTACCTTCTACATGTCATATAAGATAAATTTGAGGCATAAAATTGAAAATATAGATAATTAGAATAACATTTGCATCAGGTTCATTATAAGGATGAGTGATTATGTATACACAGTACGACTAATGGACAGACTATAAAGAGAAATATAGATACTTGACATGTACTCATTGGAGAGAGTTGTTTCTAGTTTGAGAACCCACTTCAATTTTATAAACATGCTTGACTCTTCAGCTACTTCTAGATGCGTCGCTTTATTTATAGCTTTTCTTTCTTTTGTGACTTATTGCACGCATAGTATGTTGTTTTTATTTAAAGTTAAAATGTGGTATCATAAAAATTATAGAATTTATTAAATCAACTTTAAATATACTTAGATAATTGTCTGACACAAGATTTTTTTTTATTGGCTAGGGCCCTGGCATGTAAGAAAAAAAATTAACATGTTAGATTCAGAGCTTTTTGAGGAGATAGCATTAGGTAAGGAGCTTGTCCAAGTGTAGGACCTTTATGATATTGCAGATGCTTAGCTAGTTCTTTAATTTCTACATTTGTGAGAAAGAGTGTTTGCTTTTTAGTTAAACTATTATTCATAAATTGTAATAATCCAAGACTTAGATGTATTTTCTTTTCTGTACTTTTATTCTGAGCTGAGTTATGTTCTCTTCCATTTTGATTATGGATATGGATGTTTCTTCATTTACTTCCGCACTTTGTTATTTATGTATGCACATTTTGTGATTGAATTGCGGGCATGTGGCATATCTTGTAGTTATCAATAGATTAGGGAGGAAACCTAATCTAGCTATAATTGGGGATATGTTACAGTGACTACTCTACCATAATCATGTTAATATATATTTTAACATAACCACAGAAGAGATGAGGATTCACAATATATGATCAGCAAAGAGGGGATATCACTTGACCCTAACAAAGTTAATGCAATCTGAGAATGGACCCTGTCAAACTCTGTACTAGAAATTTACTATTTCTTGGATATAGTCAATTACTACTGCAAGTTTGTAAGGAACTTCTCCCAAATTTTTATTCCTCTCACCCGTCTATATCAAAAATGTGTACCTTATGTATGGGAATCTTTGTGTGATAACACATTTTAGAAGCTCAAAGAGTGTATAACAACAACTTCTATTTTAGTCTTACCCATAAAAGGAAAATATTACCAGATTTACAGTGAGGCTACACAATAGTCTTTGCTTCTAAACAACTAAAGATTTA
Source organism: Gastrodia elata (assembly GCA_016760335.1). Taxonomy (NCBI): domain Eukaryota; kingdom Viridiplantae; phylum Streptophyta; class Magnoliopsida; order Asparagales; family Orchidaceae; genus Gastrodia; species Gastrodia elata. The sequence continues at coordinate 47,271,259 of CM028674.1, read as the reverse complement.
TAAAAAGAATTATCCAATTTATGATTTAAAATTGACTGTGTTAGTTCTTTCTCTTAAGATTTGGAGACATTACATATACGGAGTAAAGTGTGAAATATTTACATATCTTCAAGGCTTAAAGTATGTTTCAATTAGAATTAAATAAACTTAAGACTGTGAAAATGGTTAGAATCGATTAAATACTATGACTTATCAATCCATTATAACACTGGAATGTAAAATGTGGTTGCCAATGCTTTGATAAAAAAACATATAACTTGCATATATAAACTTCTACTCCTTCATTACTTGGAGAAATGGAGGGGCTTCAGCTAGAAGTGTTATTACTGTCGAATGCATTTTATATCAAATAAGCTTGGAGTGTTCTTTAGTCGATGATATCAAAGTACGCAAAAGAAGGATAAGGACTATGCTCTTTTAATTGCTTTTATTAAAGAAGATATATAATCAGACTTGAATCTGAATTTAGATGACTATATTTGGTGTGGACCTAGAATTTGGGCACCTAATGAATTTGAATTAAGATCCAATTTGTTAAAGGAGGCATATCATTTTATGTATACTCTCCATCCATGAACTAATAAAATGTATCAAGATATGATGAGTTATTTTTGGTGGCCAATGATGAAGAAGAATATTTCCAAGTCTGTGTTTAAGTATGAAGCTTGTAACCTTGTTAAGACTGAACATCAGAATTCAGAAGGATTATTATAACTTTTAGCTATTCCTCAGTGAAAATGAGAATATATTTATATGGACTTTATAATAAATTTTCCTCGATCATAGTCATGTTGTGACTCTATAAAAGTAATTATGGACAAACTTTTTAGTCATCTGACAAATAGATACAATGGATAGGCTAGCTAAATTATATCTCAAGGAAATATTCATACTGCATAGTGTTCCAAGCACCGTTATATCAGATTGAGATATTCACTTTACCTCAAGATTTTGACGAATAGTACAGCAAGACCTTGGCTCACAGCTTTATCTAAGCACTAATTTTCATTCACAATTTGATGGGCAAACTTAAATAGTGAATCAAACATTGGAAGATCTTCTTCGCTTATGTGTGTTAGATTTTGGAGGAAGTTGAGATGAGCATCTTTTGTTAATTGAAATAACGGTACCAGTATTTAATTAGATCAGAACTTAAAGAAAATAATACATAATGTATTATTGAAATAATGTGATGAATATAAATCCAAATAATATGAATTTATATACTATTTTACTCAAAAAAAAATGGAAGGAATAATGATTTGAAATAAAATAGTGAATATTTTTGCTAATCACCATCTAATCATGATTAAGTTTAATTATGTCATATTAGGACCCATAGTTGTCCAAATTTGTGTTTAAGGTATCATTTGACTCCTTAGATAGTAAGCTTCCCTTAGAGATAGAAAATCTAATATTTGGATGCTTAATTCTCCAAGTTAAATTATTGACTCCAAAATAATAATGTTTTATTGGAAAATATTAATAAATGCTTAGGACTTAATTTTGAAATCCCCTAATCATTTTAGTAGCCACTAAATCAATACCCTTAAAGATTAGATAACTCATAGTGTCTAATCTCATTTAATAAAATTCATTTAATATAAACTCTAAATTGAGTATAGATTTAAATAACTTAGATCTTAGAAGTAAAACCCTAAGAGATCTAAACACTATAGTTAATGTTTAAATCTCTTAGACTTTAAGTGTTAGATTATTAAGCTTAGTTAATGTGTTAAATCAAATATTAGGGCACATGATTTGATAAGTTGACTTTAATAGGCGAATATATTTGATTTGTGTTAAAACTAAACTTAGTTTTAACATGTTTAATCTTAGGGTCATATATGTGAGAATGTATAGTATAGTAGGATATTAGAGATCCTAAGGTTGTATATCTCTTAGAATAGTTAGAATGAATAATTTAGATAATAAAATTAATATCACATAAAATTCAGTTAAATGTTTGCTTAATCCTTGATCTTATAACCCTAGTATTGTTACCCATCAATTAGTTAAATGTTTGAAAATCTCTAGTATTGTTAAGAGTCTCCACCTCAATTTTGGTGCATTTTAGAGATCATTTATCAATTTTCAATATTTACTGCTTGTCTGATAATTCTAAGAATGTCTATTTTATTTATACCTCATAATCAAAAATGGAGTCTACCACTGGACTCATCACCCCCAAATTAACTAAAGATAATTTTTTGAGAATGTTTGGAAGTTGTCAAATTTTCTCTGAATATTTAAATAATATTTAAATACTCAAAAAACTAGTATAATTAAACCGATCTCTGATAAAAAATTTGATTACTTTTTTGAGTTCCTCACCCCTCAATTAGGTAAGGGTGAATTTTTGGAATTTTTCGGAGTTCATTTGATTATTTAATTTTGAGTATTAATTTATGTGTAATTAATTAATTAAATAAAATAAATAAATTAAGTAATATATATATATATATATATATAGAATAAATTCCAATGGCTGATTTTAAAAACTGCAGAAATCCATTGTATTGTTCCGATCACGGGATAGCCTTTTCACGCAATATGGGTCGTAGCACCTTTTCCTTGGCTGATCGATCGGCTGAGGAGCGACCCGGGCCGATTGAACCGATCCAGCCGTCAGATCATTCGATCGTACCAAAGACACGGATCATCCCATTGTACCTCATCCAACCAGCTCAACTACGACCACCCTGGCGACTGACGGTCGTAACACGATCTGTCAGGCCCAAATTCATTTCTAATAGTTTGCTAAATCATTTGGAGATATTACCTGGAACTCAAAGCTGGTGAAGAGACTATGAGAGCTCTCCATAGTTCATCAGACCGATCCTTTGCACTGCTATAGGTACTGATCCAACCATACATTCCATAAATTAATCAAGTTGAATGCTACTTCATGCCGTGTTGTGTCGATCTAGACTTAGATCAGGCTCCATTGAGTCTGATCGAGCCTATAAATGCATCCTGTGTGGTCCGCCGGGTGTGCTCGAGTTCCCCTCATGCGACCTAGGGAATCACCTTATTTGTGCCACCATCAACTCCTTGACCTAATACTAAGTCTATCGGGTCAGCCTTGGCAAGACCTTCATGATGATGGGAGGGTCTTATCGGGGAACATTTGGAATTGGCCTGGAAATTAAACCATAAACCCTCTCATTCGGGATTACTTCAGGATGAAGCAGTCTGAGCCAGTTTGCATTGCGGTTCAGGTGCTTGTCCCGGACCGAACTAGTTCAGCGGAGCCAAACCGCACCGTCTCTTGAATTGCGATGAGGACGCTTGTCAGTTGCTGAGGCCGACGTCTCAGCATGCAAAATACCATGCTGTGCTTATTTCGGTGCTGTGCAATTTTCTGCGCCGACCTGGATTCTGCACCGAACCGAAATCAACGCCATCTGCTGCATCAGTCAACGTGGGTTTCGGTGCCCGACAGTGACCTAAAAATAAAAATAAATGTTATTTAATTTAATTTAAATGCAGATTTTGATTTAATCATAATTTTAATGATACTAATACAAATTTATATATCATTTCGATCAGAAAAATGAGACAAACATAATATCATAAATAAATTTAGGTTTTGAACCTTAATTTTTTTAATGATTTTTTAACCTTAATTAAGAGTTCTAAAAACCTTAAAATCTCAAGATTGTTCTATTTTGACCTACTTAGTGTCATCCTTCTCCTTATGCTATAAGGATACATATATATATATATATATATATATATATATATATATATATATATATATATATATATATATATATATATATCATTTCATTTGGACAATATTTGGAGATTTTTGACTCCTCAAATTGGGTAAATTTGTTATTTAATAGTTTCTAAATTATGCATATTTTAGGTATTTAAACCCTAGGATAGCAACATGCCTCATTTAATTACTTCCCTCTTTAATTTCATTTGTATATTTGGAACTTAATTTTTCATAAATTAAATGCTTGTATATTTAGCAAAGATGTTGGATTCAATTTACAACCTTAGGAGAAATACTATAGGATTAATTTATAACTTAATTTACAAGTGATATTTAGAACTAGTTAATGTTTCCAGTAAGTGTAGTTAATCTTAATGCATGTGTAATTGTAGATTGTGAATCTATTAGGACTAGCCTTTATTAATTGGATATGATCCTAGTTTACTTCACCTTAAATTCTTAAATCATCATTTGAGCTCTTTAGGGATTTGAATTAGAAATCCTTAGTTCATTAGTATAGTTTAAAAATCCTATAGATTTTGTTAACCTTCAACCTATAGTAAATACAGAGCTAATAGCCTATAATCCTTTCTTTCCCATAAACTTAAACTTATACTATTGCTTGATCTTAGCTAGATTAGTGATTGATTTGGATAAATCCTTACATTTACAACTTAGTTAGATGAGTTTAGTATGTAGAACCTTATCTTCCATTTTCCTCAAGTATAGTAATTCCTTAACCCTACATTTTCCAACTAGTTTCCTAAGCCTTAATTTTAATAGCCTATTTTGATCAAGTGGTTTAGGATAAGAGTATGAATAGTTTCATTTAGTATTATTATACTTATAAATTATTTTATCATTTCATAAATTAAATTAAACTACTTTTTTCTGAAACTCCAACAACTTATATTACTACTCAAAATTGACTTGAGATCAATATCTCTAAATCAATTGAGAGCTCAATTAGCTCCAATTATTAAGTAGATCATTAAAGATAGATAACTTTGGTTATCATATAGTTTATAATTTTTTCAATTTTCTTGAATGCTTGCTTAGCTTTGAGCCTATTCCCTTAAACATACATACAAGATTAGTGCATAAATATCATAAAACTACAATGGTTTTATATTGCTGGATAGCCAAGGGCAGGCTAAATAGGAGATATAAGGAGACCTCACATTCTTAGAGGGTGAATGTAACTGTTTATTTTCATTGAAACCCTGCTTTCCTTTGCTTGTTAGGCAGACATACTTAACTCCTCACTTCATTCTGTATGTGCCCGCAGAATGATAATTTTCATAAAATAACTTCAATAAATAAAATATGACCTCTTTTACAATCTTATTAATTGTGAGATCTTATCATAGCTTTTTAGCTATGTTACTTTCCATAGTCCTAGGCTGTTTGTATCTTATACCAAAAGGCTAAGATTTTCCTTCAATTACTATGCTTTGCACTTTCTATTTTTAGTATTGTGCTTTACCTACTTATAGTTCATATAGAATATCGTGTATGTTGCTTTAATTTTATTTAAATGCTTCACTATTTTTATTTTCCTTACTTAGCATAATTTCCATTGGATATATACATGTTTCATTTCATTTACTTTCAAATACACTTTAGTAATTTCTAGCTTTATTTAGGATGCTCTTTCCTTACTTTTTGGTTGCATACTAGAACGCCTCTACATGTGAGTATTCTTACTTATTTTACTTTCAACTATTTTTCCTTACAATTTTGTTTATCTTCCTTCCCTATTTAAATGCTTTGAAAGGCTCTGCTGCTTATATTAAATTATAAATTATTTTGTGATATTCAAGTAAACATATAAATATTTAGCCAATTTTAAAATGTGCTTAGACTATTTAGTCTAACTACTCTTCTTCTTTTTTAGCATTGATTTATCATATTTAAATACAAAAATATGATAAATCAAAAGTATTATAATACAAGTGGGGCTAAACCAAGCACTTGAAAAATTTATAAGAATTGACTTTCACATATTTTTTACTTTTACTATTTGTGAGAGAGTGAGCTTTTCTTATCGCTTTTTTTTTTCTTAATTTCAAGTTTGTAATAATTAAATTTTTGCAATTATTTTTACTTATTCTATTATGGATCTATTTTCATATTTATATTGCTTTTATTGGATAAGTGGATGGATGAATATACATATCTCCTTCTTACATGTAAATTTCTATTGACATGTGATTCTTTTCTTCTACTTTTACTTGCATGTATTTGCAATTACCCCTATTCATATACCTTTTTTCTTCTACCTCCTCCCATTTTAACTTAACACCCTCACAAAGATTCTTGGCCACATAGTGCTTAGTATTGGGTTAGTTTTCTTATAATTTAGTATTAAATGATGAGGTAACGCTCCAATGTTGGATTGAGTTCTTATTCAATATTAGGGGTTACACTTGATTTGCTGCTTTGCATTTGAGCCAAAATCCTTGTATTATGTCATATAATATTCTTTGTGCATAAAATAAAAATTTAGTAATTTAAGAGAACATTTGGCATTGAGTTCATATTAGGACGAGTGATTGTGCATGCATATTATGGCCAACGGGCAGGCTATGAGGAGTAATAAGGATATTTACACGTACTCATTTAGTAGAGTTGTGTTTAGTTCGGGAACCCACACTTAGTCTTGCAAATGTGCTTAACTTATCAGCTGCTTCTGCACGTGCCCGTAATAATAAAGTAAATTAAAACTAAAATAATATTGCATTGTATTACTATATATTCAGTTCAAAGCAGTTCAGGTATGATTGTGAGTAGCTAGATATTTTATATTAACACTTCAGTGATTTTATTAGCTAATCAGCTAGTGTAGTCTTATATTCAGTTTTTTATTTATAGATATTGTGCATTTTTTATTATGGCTTTTAATTTGTATAGTTACTTTCAGTTAGTCATGATTTCTATTATAACCTGTCAGTATACATGTATCAATACTTATTTACAGTATAGTTCATTAAGCATGTATGTCATTAATCATATTCACAGTAGTTTCTTTTCAATATTATAGTGAATATATATATATATATATATATATATATATATATAATTTTCTTATGTATGGCCGATGAGATTTGAGCCCATGACATGGCATAACAAATCTTGAGCCTCAACCACCAAGCTACAACACCACACACACATGCACACACACACGCACACGCACACGTGCACACACACACACACACACACACATATATATATATATATGCATAATCTTATTTCTAGCTATTGGATTTAAGGTATGTGCTTTAGCTTACATCTTTTGTTTAAGCTATAAGTTGATTGATTTATAACATTGCCCCTTTTTTTGTATTTAGCTTTGGTGCTCCTATTAAATTGTATCAAATTAACTATGATATTCTTAAACAATAGAAAATCCATCAAATCAACCTAAAATATACATAAACAATTATCTAATGTAATTTTTTTTTTTTTGGTGGAGCCATAGAATGTGAAACTGACATATCAGACTCAGAGCTATTTGTGGAGCTAGCTATCAAGGGGAAGTAGAAGATAAAGGATGATCCAGCTGCAGCTTAGTTTTTTTTGTTGCTTTTAATGAGAGAGAGTCATTTATTTCAGTATTTAGAACTTGATTTATAATAATTATGGATGCATGTACTCTTACATTTTTGCTCTGAGATGTATGTCTTCTTTCATTACTGAATGTATGGACAATTATTTTTGCTTTCACACTATGTCATATTTACAATTTTATATGCTTTAGTACTTAGTAGTATTGAGAATATTGTGCTTAGTGATCAACCATCTATTCATCTCTAGATTAGTAAGTGCATTAATTCGGTGACGAATTGGGGTCTTCACATTAGTGACATGCTATGGACCAGTTAAAATTTTTGGTGGGAAAGGCACCCAAGATGGAATTAACATCTATTAAAATTGATTTAATGATCATCATGGAGGAAATAGGAATGTTGTTATATTTTGTTATCTATAGCATTCCATATATATCATAGAATGTATGCATCAAATAAATTCTCAACATGGAGTTTTTTATTATTAGTGTTGATATTATTCCACCTCCCAAGAAGGTTGGAAATACAATTATGATTAAAGCCATCATCATTTAGGGCCAACCGATTCCAAATAGAAAAGTTGTGGGGGTTTAGAATAATGTGTTTCAGAGATTTAATGTCATGGCAGCAAAGGCATATAGAAGAAAGTTGATACCCCTTATTTTGTAACTCCAACACTTATAAAAGTGTTGTGAACCCTCCAAATAAATAAAACATTAAAATTAGGGAGGGAATAGTTCCAGAACCATGGGGAGTAATTTATAATAGAGTGAGACATACAAATATTCCAAACAATTTTTAGGCTAAATTATTATTTCCGCACCTCAGAGCTAGTTGTTTTTCCTTACAAAGAGTGGGGTAGAGATCTAAAATCAAAGTGACAATATCATTAGGCAAAATTTGATCAAGAATGGAGGTATCCCAACCTGAGGAGCTACTAAAGAAATCACCAAGGAGAAGCTTAGGCATAATAGGAAGCATTGATCTCTAAGAACACCAATATACCCCCAACAATAGAACCATAAAGAGTTACTGTAATAACCCAAGGTTGTTACCCAGCTTAATTTTAGCCTAATCGTATCATAATCATCGTTCCATTAAGATTATCTAGTCATTAGAACCAAATACTGGAGATTTGGGGCAATTCGGAGCTCAATCAATTATTTTGGAATATTTTAATATTTAATTAATTAGAAAATTGAGGTATTTATTTTGACCTCGAAATTGAAATCCGACTTCGTCATTGCGATCGTCACCCCCAAATTAGCTAAGGGTGATGTTTTGGACGTGTTTGGAAGTCGTCGAATTTTTGCGAATATTTTAATATAATTAAATACCCCAAAAATTAGTATAATTAAATAATCGTCGGAATGGAAATCCGACTTCGCCGTTGAATTCTTCACCCCTAAATTAGTTAGAGGTGAATTTTTGGGATTTTTTGGAGCACGTTTCTAAAACCTGAATTTTTAAAAATAAATAAGTACTTATTTAGTACTTAATTTGCAATTTCTCTCTCTCTCTCTCTCCTAGCTGGCACCCTAATTCGGCTGGCCATCCCTCCCCATGCCCTCTTAAGTTTAACCATGATGAGCCCTCTCCTAGGCTCATGATGGCTCCCTACTCTCCTACTCCATCTCATTCTCCTCCTTTAAAAGGAGAGCACAACCCATCTTCTCTTGCTTGTTGAAAATTTCCTCCCCTTCCTCTCCATTGTCCCATTGTGTTGGAAAGAAAGAAGAAGTTTAGCTCACCTCTAAAGCTTTGGAGAAAGGCAAAGGTTCCCTCTTCCTCCTTCTCTCGCAAGGCTAAGGGTACCCCTTTGCCTCTCCCCTTGTCTTCCTCATGTCGTTACGATGCTTATTGCACCTTTAGACATCCATATTTCAATATGAATGCCATTACAACTCTCCAAGATATAAAAATGATGCTCTGTTTTTCTTGCATTCTGCACACCCTTGCATTCATCATCATTTTTAGTATAGCTAGGATGCTCTGTTTGTGCTGCTTTTGGTGTTAGTGGAAAGGTATCGGAAAGACCTTTCCATAAATAAATAGCACCGCTCATAAAATGCTTCGAATTAGGAGTATTTGAGCTCAAAAATAGGCCTTATAGTTTTTGTCCATGCAAAAAATTCCATCTGGCGCAGCAGTGCCCGAAGTAGCAAAATAGGCTGTTGTGTAGCGCGCTGCAGCGGTATCGGCAGAAATATAAAAAAACCTTAAAAAACCCATCATTTAACCAATTAAACAATTAATTGCAAAATGGACCTGTGGGGCCCCCGTACTGACAACAAGGAAGTACAGTGCTCCAACTATGGCAAATCCCCAACTTAAGTAAAGTCAGGTAGACCCAACCTACCTTAAGCCAAGGACTTGTCACCAAGGGCTATCACATCATCAATATACAAGTATCAAGGTGGCGGAAGCAATAAATGAGAGAGTAACATCCATAAGCATGCATAGTAGAAAAATAGAATGCAATAAAGTAACTCATCATAGGGCAGAAAATGAAATACATCTAGATTAATTATTACAAACTGAAGTTTAAAGAGAAAGGAAAAATGTCTCTCAATCTCACTGAAATAAAGAGGCAAGGTCTAACTAACCAGCAGCAGCACAGTCCTCCTCCTGAACCTGCTCCTCCTCTGTGACGCTGCCCACGAACACGTCTGAATTTGACATTTGTCGGTATCACAAATGCTAGGGCCCCAGCCAACAAAATAAAAAGGTTATAGTTAGACAATTGTCTAAGTACATTTTATGCTATTTTAATGAACTGAAACATTAAAGATATCATATTATAATTCAACTAAACATGCAAGCAGTATATGGTGCAGTAAGCTACAAAGAAAGCATAACTATAAACTACCCATATATAGCATTCAACATGTATGTGAAATAATATACCAAGACATGAAAGTAAGCAAGGTAAAGCTAAAAGCAAAAGAACTGCAACTACTATGATAATTCCACTCCTAACATGATTATGATCATATTAACATATGCTGAGTATATAAAAGAAACGCAACTACTAAAAATGTGCAATTCTAGCATCCTAAACATGCTCAAATATATATAAGTAGACCATATGAGTATACATACAACATGCTAGTTAAGGAAAGAAAAGAAAAGCCACTGAGACATGTGGCAAAAAAAATAAAAACAAAACAATCAAGTGCAGTGTAAAGCCACTGAGACATGTGGCAAAGCAAGCAATGTTGAAAGTAAAACCACTGAAACATGTGGTAAAGCCAACTGAAACTGTAAGAAAATCCACTAAAATATGTGGCAAAACATGCAATCTGTATAGAACTAAACAAGAGTAGCAATAAGCCTAAGATATAGCACCATCATCCCAGCCCAAAAATCATCAAAATACCCAGCCATTAGGCCATCCTTGTTCCTCTCTGAGGCCTGGGTAACTTCCATACTGTACTGAATACTGGAGGTGGCAACACTATACTCAGAACCTATCCTACTAATTGAAAATATTGAAAAACTTGATGAAATAATATATTCTTTAGAAATTCTAGCTTAGGATGTATCATCCATATCCTAAGTGTTCCTATTATGCTCAAGGAATAAAGCTCAAATTCGAGGTGTGCAAAGTAATCTAGTCAAAGTAAGTAAGAGACTCAATCTAGACTTATGTGATATCCGTTGTTGTCTAATTATCAAATCTAACTACTCTGAGAAGGTACAAGCTTAGGATCTCCAATATTCATCTATCGAGTAGAATCTCAGATTTACGTCCTTAAAGTTAAATATTAGAACTTAACAAGTTCTAATCCAAAATCATGTGATGACCATATGGTTTAAATAAATAAATTAATGACCTAATTTTATTAATATTTCTCTCTTACACAAATCTTGATTAAGTAAATCAAGATTTAAGGATTTAGAACTTAAACATCATGTTGAGTTCAAATCCTAAAATCCAAGGTGACATTCTAAATAGGGTCTAGGTTTCTCACTTATTACCCAAATTAAAAGTAGGGAATCCTATAATTTGAAAGATTTAGGAATTAAGAACTTAGTGAAAGGCTATTCTGCTGATTATAAGATAAAATAATCGATTAAAAACTTGAGAATCTAAGATCTACATTCAATATTTGAGATAATCTAATTATCTTATAGATTGAATCATCCTATACCCACATGGAAGGTTTCAAAAGATTAAATAATCAATCATTTAAGGAATTTCAATTGGAGATGGTTTAATTCAAATTGAAGTTCTAAGTTTAAGATCTAAGATCTAAAGATCTAAAGTTTGATCACTTTAGACTTTAAATTAGTGTTTTAACTTAAGAGCTTCCAATTGTGATTCTTTTAGAACCTAAGTTCATAGTTAAACTATAAGGACCTTATTAAGGTTGAAATTGACTATTTTAAGCATTAAATTAAACATCAACTCACGTTGATTCTTTTAGGACTAATTAAGATCTAAGGGTCTGAAGTTTGGTCACTTTAGATCTTAAGCTAGATTTTTACTTAGACTTTACCAATTACATTTCTTTTAAATTTTAACTCTTAGGTTAACTTTACTGAACTTCTTAAGGTGATACTTAATCATCTCAATTATTAGATTCAAAGATTGATGCCAAATAAGTCTTATAAGATCACTTAAGATCTAAGTGTCTTAATTAGGGATTAAGTGGAGATTTCTTGAATTGATGATCACATTATCATTACTATTAGTCTAAGAGTTCAGAGAATGTTTCTAGTCTACCCTAGGATAGATTACTGAATTTCCCAAGCTTTAAGGAGCATTTAAACACATTTTGGTCAAAAATAACCAAAATGCCCCTCTTAAGGCAAGAATTGGGATGCTAGGGTTTATTTATTCAAATTGATCCAAATCTATTGTAATGTATTTCATATTGATTACTGAAATGGGAAACATACTTATATTTGGTTTTGATGACCTAATTAATCTTAATTAGCACTAATCACTTATTTAGGATGATTAAGGAGTGATTAAGAAAAATAATTATCCAAAATTAAATTTAAAGGTCTGATATTATTCCTTAGTATACAAGGAGCAATCAGAGCCCTTAATCTCACCAATTGGATACTTAACTAATTTTCTATGATTTAATTAATGATAGTTGACAGTTTGGCAAAAATTTTTAAATCCAACCCTTTGATCTAAGATTTTATTTTATATTCAGATTCAAATGGTATATTGGATCATACCATTTGGATCTGCATAACTAAAGTTATTTAAATAATTTAATCTGAATGTTTATTTAAATTAAAACTATAGGATTCAATTAATTAATCGGGCAACCCTTAAAAATGCACTTCTAAAATTTATTAATTAACCGCGGCCCGAAATCAAACTGCGCGGGTCGGGGTCGACTCGGCCCAAAATCGCCGTCTTCTTCCTCTCGCACGCGCCCGCATCCTGAACCCTAGGGCCAGCTTCTAGCGCCAAATTCTCCGCGCTCGGGTCATGCTACACCTCGATTCCGACGGCTACATGTTCCCTGACCCTAGATGCTTCGATTAACCTAAGAAGCCCTAACTGGGAGGTGGGGGATCGTTGGATGACTACTCGGCCGAGATCCTCCAGCTGGCGTACTTGTGAGGAGTAAATTCTCCTCACAGAGTGCACGGGTCGCCTCAATCTTGATCCCCACATGTTCAGGGATCAATGAGGGAGCAATAGGTCGACTCGAGAGGTCCTGAGGTAGTCTAGATTGCTGGAGTGCTACTCGGTGCATTTTGACATTTAGAGCTTTGACTGGATCGATCGAGTCTAGTCGAATCGATTGATCTGGTCGAACCTAACCCTCGATACCCATCTACAATTATTGTTGAGGGGTTTCGATACTAAGCAGAGGGCTAAGTGGCTCGGGAGAACACCGCATAAGAGCGAATTGGCCCGACTGGCAGTGGGATTTCAGACGGCGCTTATGCCGTCTGGCGCACTGCCAGGGCTCACTAGAAGTCCTGGACGACCACTAGGAGCTAAGGAGAGGACCTAACACATCATCTATGGCTTGAGCGAGTAGGTGCCGAGCTAAATTGAGCTCGACAGAAAGAAGGGAATGGGCTGTACCTTGGTTTGAAGAAACGCAGGGACAGTAGACAATGCAGCTGGCCTAGATTGCACCAGAAGGTTGCAGGAGCTCAGCAAGGAGGTCTGAATGCCAGACCACGCACTCTGTCAGCAGACACGGCAGGACCAGTCATCTCGATCACTGAGAGCTCCAATTGCTTTAGCCGGGAGATGGGGGAAATCACAGTGAGCAAAGGAGCTCACTGTGAGGCTTGGAAGGTATTTATAGGCTGAGGGAGACCTAGGGAGTGGATGCTAGGGCTCTGGTTTGGAGCTTGGCTCGGCTTGGGGTTCACTCGCCATTGCCCATTAGGGAATGGCTCAGCCATCCCTACCCATCCCTGCAGCTCGGACACAACGGGAAGGGCCCTAACGGTCCAGCTGGCATGGCGGGATAGTGGCAGATAGGATCTACATCGATGGGTACGGAGAATTTTCCGCTGTCGGGCAGGATCATCGTGAGAACGACGATCCACAGTGACTGGACTCGCCTCCATTGTCTGATGCCAAAGCCGTTGGGTTTGAACAGTCTGATGCGGGGATTTGAAAAACGGAAACGCGAAGAGGATCTCGAGCGTCCAATCTAAGATGCTGATCGGGCGGACGAGATCAGATCACGGCGCGTTGTATGCGAGCTGTTGGATTAAATGCGCTGAGATGAGTGCTAGTGATCCCACTGGCTCAAAGCCGTGCGCCGCTGTCGGGACCCCGCAGCGGATCTGCCTCGGTCCTGACAGCAAATCCCAGAATTTTTTTTTTAATTTATTAATTTATTTAATTTAATTAAAATCTAATTAAATAATATATATTTATTCTTAAGTATTCCAAATCCAATTTAGGACCAAATGAGCTAATTAGGGTATGAGGAATTCAAAAATGAAATCAGATTTTAATTTGGAAATCAAAATAATTTAGGTATTTTTCAGAGCTTAAAAATAGCCAAAAATACTAAATTTTCCATTTTAGCTCCAAATGATTTCAAACTTCTAGGATTAGGTTTAAATGACCCATTGAGTCCAATGGAATCAAAATTAGAACTTAGTTTTGCTTAATTAAACCAGGTTTAGCTAGGGTAACAACCTAGGATTGTTACAGACTCCCCCACTTAAGAACGATGTCGTCCCCGACATCACCTAAGTGAAGAAAGATTTGGTTGGAATAACACAAGCTTAAATACAGAGAAGAACAGTACCTGAGTTTGTAAAGAGATGGGGATATTTATTACGCATATCTACCTCTTTCTCCCAAGTAGATTCTTCTAATGTTCAATTCTTTCACTGAACTTTAACCATAGGAATTGAACGGTTCCTTAGCTGCTTCTGATCATGAGCTAAGATTCTGACAGATTCTTCAACATACAAAAGATCAGGTTGAATCTCTACTGCTGGGAGTTGAACGAGGTGAGAAGGGTCTCGAAGACATATTCTCAATGACGATACATGAAATACATTGTGAACAGCAGCAAAACCATCAGGGAGACTTAACCGGTAGGCAGATGATCCTACCCTGGCCAAAACTTTGAAAGGCCCGACGTATCAGGGACTGAGTTTCCCAGTTACGCCAAATCTGAAGACACCTTTCATTGGACTGACCTTCAGATAAGCAGAATCTCCCTCATTAAATTCTAGGAGATGGTGGTGAGAATCATAGTAATTACTTTGACGATCCTGAGCTGAACGAATTCTCTGCTGAATTAGTTTAGTCTTATTACTAGTTTCTTCAACTAATTCTGAACCAAAAAGCTGAACGCTTCCTGTTTCTGACCAAGCTAGCGGAGTACTGCATTTTCTTCCATACAGCGCTTCATAAGGAGCCATTTTAATACTGGCTTGAAAACTGTTATTGTAGGCAAACTCCACTAACGGGATGTGATCTTCCCAGGAACCAGCAAAATCAAGAATACAGAGCCTAAGCAAATCTTCCAAAACTTGATTTACTCTTTCAGTCTGACCATCCGTTTGAGGATGAAAAGCTGTACTCATAGCTAGAGTCGTACCCAGATCTTGATGCACAGCTTGCCAAAACTTGGAAGTAAATCTGCTGTCTCTATCAGATACGATTGACTTTGGAATCCCATGCAATCTGACAATCTCCTTGATGTAGAGTTTTGCTAACTTTTCTACAGAATCAGTTTGACGGATGGGTAGAAAATGTGCTGATATGGTTAAGCAGTCTACTATCACCCAAATAGCATCGGCACCTGATTTTGCACGAGGCAATCCCATGACAAAGTCCATAGATATATCAAGTCATTTCCATTCAGGAATATCTAATGAGTGCAGAAGACCACCAGGTCTTTGATGTTCAACCTTCACTAAATTATAGGCATGACATTTGGCTACAAAGTCAGCTATATCTTTCTTCATACCTGGCCACCAAAATGATTATTTTAGATCTTGGTACATCTTAGTACTGCCTGGGTGAATGTGATACCCAGAATTATGTCCTTCGACTAAAACTTCTTGATGCATGGACTTAAGAATCCACAATCGATTACCTTGATAAACTACACCATTCTGCAACTGCAAATCGTGACGAAGACCACCTTCAATATCTGCCTTAAATTTTAGATACTCATCATCTTTGGTTTGTGAAATAGAAACTTCTCGGTGGAAAGTGGGTTCCACATTAATATTTGCTAAGAGTGAACTCAGCATATCGCCACTAACGGGAGAAATTTTGAGCTTATGAAATTCAGGTTCTAGAGAGTTGGATGCAATCATCGAGGTTAAAGTAGCACGACGACTAAGAGCATCGGCCACAACATTTGCTTTTCCCGGATGATATTGGATACTGAGATCATAATCGTTGATGAGCTCCAACCATCTTCTCTGGCGACAATTCAACTCTCTTTGGGTGAAGATATACTTCAAACTTTGATGATCAGTGAAAATTGAACATTGCACTCCATACAGATAGTGACACCATATTTTCAAGGCAAATATTACGGCTGCAAGTTCAAGATCATGAACTGGATAATTTCGCTCGTGGGGTTTTAACTGATGAGGTGTGTAAGCAATTACCTTACCCTCTTGCATTAACACACAGCCTAGACCGGTTCCAGAGGCATCGGTATATACCTGATAGTTCAAACCTTCCTTAGGTAGAATAAGAACTGGAGCGGTAGATAGAGCATCCTTTAAGGTTTGAAATGCTTCCTCGCACTCTGGGCTCCAAATGAATGGAACAGCCTTTTGAGTCAATTTAGTCAACGGCGAAGCAATCTGAGAAAAGCCTTTAACAAACTTTTTGTAGTATCCTGCTAATCCCAGGAAACTTCTAATGTCGGTGACAGACTTAGGTTGAGCCCAGTCCTGAATAGCTTTTACTTTGCTCTGATCTACTCGAATACCCTGAGCATAGACCACGTGCCCCAAGAATGCAATGGAGTTAAGCCAGAACTCGCACTTGGAGAACTTGGCATACAGTTGATGCTCACGGGCTTTCTAACACTAACCTCAGATGTCCTTCATGATCGCTCAAGGTTTTGGAATAAATGAGGATATCGTCGATGAAGACGATCACAAACTTGTCTAAGTATGGTTTTAGCACACGCAGCATCAAATCCATAAAGATCGATGGTGCATTGGTGAGTCCGAATGACATCACCAAAAACTCAAAGTGGCCATAACGAGTACGGAAAGCAGTTTTCCCAACATCGTCTTCTTTTACTCGCAGTTGATGGTATCCAGACCTTAGATCAATCTTGGAAAATATCACGGCCCCGAATAACTGGTCGAATAGATCATCAATCCTAGGCAGTGGATATTTATTCTTTATGGTGACCTTATTGAACTCACGATAATCTATACACATACGCATAGATCCATCCTTCTTTTTCACAAATAATACTAGCGCTCCCCAAGGAGACGTGCTTGGCCTAATGAAGCCTTTATTCAAGAGCTCTTGCAATTGCTCATTGAGCTCTTGAAGCTCCTTTGGTGCCATTTTATAAGGTGCTTTAGATATCGGCTAGGTACCTGGGATCAATTCAATAGAGAACTCTACTTCTCTGAAAGGAGGTACACTAGGCAATTCTTCTGGAAACACATCGGTGAATTTTTTGACTACTTTACAATCAGCAAGGGAGATATTTTCTTTTGTTTCACCCATCATGGTGACTAAGTAGGCACTACAACCCTTGACAATCAGTTGTTCTGCTCTAATGACATTTATTAAAAACAACTGCGTGCTGGTTTTTCCTACGAACGTTTCGGGCTTGCCCTGAGAATGGAGAGTGACCTTCTTTTTATGACAGTTTATCACAGCATTATTGTCACTGAGCTAATTCATCCCAAGGATGGTATCAAAGTTAGCTATCGGTAAGATAATTAGTTTGGCCTGAAACTCTTGATTGTTTATCGGGACTTTAATATTGCAAAATTTATGTGCACTTAGTTGGGTTCCAGACGGAAGTCCAACATTCAACTTTTGTGCCAGGTTGCACGCGCGAAGTTTAAGGTTATTGGCAAATTGTTCTGAGATGAATGAGTGACTGGCACTCATATTAAACAATACGTTACAAGGCTGGTTATTGAAATAAAGTGTGCCTAAATTTACACAGTTTCGCATTAACAACTTGAAAAGATTTAAAATACAGAAAGGCAATGTAACAGGAGAGGTTTAAGAGTGTGTACCTGAAACCACATTGTTATCTTCTGCGGCTTCCATAGGAGTTAAAGCATATACTCGGGCAGGACCAACAGGACGATTATTAGTCTGCTATCGCTGGTAATTCTGAGAATTGGGAGCTGGTGGCTGTGTGTGTGCCACTTCAGAAGCAGGGGCTGGCATTATAGCCAGATTTGGTTCTCTCCGGTTTAGTGGGGTTATTCTAAACACCTGGTTCTTCTGGTGGGGTTTCATTGGAATTCCATCTATCATTTCCATGTGATTGCAATGATAGAACTGATGGCCTGTGCGTCCACAACTAAAACACCTCTGGCCAAAGTGATAACACTTGCCATACGGATGTGGTTTGGTGCAATTTTGAATTTGTTCGGTTGTAGGTGCAGCTTCCAACTGATATACTTTTACAGGATTAGATCCGTGCCTTTTGAAGTTTCCTCATGAGTTTAGATTTGTTTGTGCTTTTCGTTGAAGATCCTCTTCAGATTGGTGATGTTCGATCACCTTAGCTGTCTCCACTAGCTTGAAGAAGCTAATTAGACAGAGAGGCACAATCTGGTTCTTTAGTGAACTTTGGAGTCCACAAAGAAAGCGATGGTACTTAGCTGACTCAGAATAAGTAACTTCTAGCGCAAAGCGAATCAATCTACGAAATTCTCTTTCGTATTCAGCTACTGAACGACTCCCTTGAGTCAACCTTATGATCGTGTCAGAGATAATGCTTTGTGCATATGGGGGAATGAATTCGATCTTAAAGGCCTCAACAAATGCATCCCAGGGAATGTCGTCTAGTTCATAATCGATGAACTAGGTATTTCTGACTTCTTCCCACCTATATTTCGCCTCGGCGTTGAACAGATGGGTGGTGAGACGGACGGCTTCGGAGTTTGGAATTTTTAGACTAATCAAATCCTTTTTCACAGCCTTCAGCCAATCGGCTGTATCCATCGGGGACAGGTTCCCACCAAAGGTTGGAGGTCTTAACCTCAAAAAATTATGGAGGAGATTATCCACTGAATGGTGTGACGACGAAGCAACTTGTGGAGCATGGACTATCGGAGCAGCGACTGTGACTGGAGTTACACGATCATTCAATAATTTCTGCATAACTAGTGCCTGTTGAGCTTGGTTTTCTAAAAGAGTTGCCACCATGGCTCGTAGATGAGCCACCTCGTCACTAGAACTACTAGAGGCTACAGTGTTCTTGATAGGAGTGATGGCGGGTGGTGATCCAGAATCCATTCTAGTTAATTTTAAGAAAAGGAGACAACTCATAATTTACTCTAAGGAAGGGAAATCAAAATTTTTCATTAATCATAGAATTAAGGAATTACAATGCCAAAACTATAAATCAAATGGAGTTGCTTGAAAATGAAATAACATTTAACCTAACTATAATTCAAATATTATCAATGTACTCTGCCCTAAAGGCTACACAAAAATCCTCAAAGGTGACTTCCCGACGCTTCCTGTTATGCTTCTTTTCGAGCCTTGGCATGGTCTCATACCACCACACTTCGGCGTAGTCTACCATCAGGTCGGTCACAATATCTACATAAAGTGACTCAGGACACTCTATGTATTCCAAAATGAACTCCACTCGGCTCAACCATTCTTGCGCTTATATGGGAAAGTTGAGCCCTTGATATACGGCTTGCTGTAAAAGCTTCTCCATGACCAAAATTCCTCTTGATGAAACTCCTTCAATCTGCCAGTTGCTTTCCTGCCTCCATTTGAAGCTATAGCTCCAAACTTTCCTGAAGACACGCTGATAATAGTCTATATCGGACTCTTCAGAATCTATTTAACTCTGGGGACAAAATTTCATCATATTTGTGTTAGACCCCAGATGACTAAATTAATAGGATGGGAGTATTCTCCTCCTACATTTTGCATAGAGTTACTGACACTACTATGTTATGGATGTCACTTATATTGATGCTTGTATTTCTGAAGAATGATCCATTAGGTAGAAAGGAATTATAGATCCCATTCTGACACCTTATGGTGTGCTTTGATACCAACTCTGGGGCCCCCGTACTGACAACAAAGAAGTATGATGCTCCAACTATGGTAAATCTCAAACTTAAGAAAAGTCAGGTAGACCCAACCTGCCTTAAGCCAAGGACTTGTCACCAAGGGCTATCACATCATCAATATACAAGTATCAAGGTGGCGGAAGCAATAAATGAGAGAGTAACATCCACAAGCATGCATAGTAGAAAAAGAGAATGCAATAAAGTAACTCATTACAGGGCAGAAAATGAAATACATCCATATTAATTATTACAAATTAAAGTTTAAAGAGAAAGGAAAAATGTATCTCAATCTCACTGAAATAAAGATGCAATGTCTAACTAAACAGCAGCAGCACAGTCCTCCTCCTGAACCTGCTCCTCCTCTGCGACGCTGCCCACAAACACGTCTGAATCTGACATTTGTCATTATCACAAATGTCAGTGCCCCAGCCAACAAAATAAAAAGATTACAGTTAGACAATGGTCTAAGTACATTTTAGGCTATTTTAATGAACTGAAACATTATAGATATCACATTATAATTCAACTAAACATGCAAGCAGTATAGGGTACAGCAAGCTACAAAGAAAGGATAACTATAAACTACCCATTTATAGCATTCAATATGTATGTGAAATAACATACCAAGACATGAAAGTAAGCAAGGTAAAGCTAAAAGCAAAAGAACTGCAACTACTATGATAATTCCACTCCTAACATGATTATGATCATATTAACACATGCTGAGTATATAAAAGAAATGCAACTACTGAAAATGTGCAATTCTAGCATCCTAAACATGCTCAAATATATTAAAGTAGACCATATGAGTATACATACAACATGCTAATTAAGGAAAGGAAAGAAAAGCCACTAAGACATGTGGCAAAAAAAAATAAAAACAAAACAATCAACTGCAATGTAAAGCCACTGAGACATGTGGCAAAGCAAGTAATGCTGAAAGTAAAACCACTGAAACATGTGGTAAAGCCAACTCAAACTGTAAATAAAGCCACTAAAACATATGGCAAAAACATGCAATCTATACTGAACTGAACTAGAGTAGCAATAAGCCTAAGATATAGCACTGCCATCCCAGCCCAAAAATCATCAAAATACCCAGCCATTAGGCCATCCCTATTCCTCTTTGAGGCCTGGGTAACTTCCATACTGTACTGAATACTGGAGGTGGCAACACTATACTTAGAACCTATCCTACTAACTGAAAATACTGAAAAACTTGATGAAATGATATATGCCTTACAAATTCTAGCTTATGATGTATCATCCATATCCTAAGTATTCCTATTATGCTCAAGGAATAAAGCTCAAATCTAAGGTGTGCAAAGTAATCTAGTCAAAGTAAGCAAGAGACTCAATCTAGACTTATGTTATATCTATTGTTATCTAATTACCAAAGCTAACTACTCTGAGAAGGTACAAGCTTAGGATCTCCAATATCCAGCTATCGAGTAGAATCTCAGATTTACGTCCTTAAAGTTAAATATTCGAACTTAACAAGTTCTAATCCAAAATCATGTGATGACTATATGGTTTAAATAAATAAATTAATGACCTAGTTTTATTAATATTTTACTCTCTTACCCAAATCTTGATTAAGTAAATGAAAATTTAAGGATTTAGAACTTAAACCCCATGTTGAGTTCAAATCCTAAAATCCAAGGTGACATTCTAAATAGGGTCTAGGTTTCTCACTTATTACCCAAATTAAAGGTAGGAAATCCTATAAGTTGAAAGATTCAGGAACTAAGAACTTAGTGAAAGGCTATTATGCTGATTATAAGACAAAACAATCGATTAAAAACTTGAGAATCTAAGATCTACATTCAATCTTTAAGATAATCTCATTATCTTATAGATTGAATCATCCTATACCCACATGGAAGGTTTCAAAAGATTAAATAATCAATCATTTAAGGAATTTCAATTGGAGATGGTTTAATTCAAATTGAAGTTCTAAGTCTAAGATCTAAGATCTATAAGATCTGAAGTTTGTTCACTTTAGACTTTAAATTAGGGTTTTAACTTAAGAGCTTCCAATTGTGATTCTTTTAGAACCTAAGTTCATAGTTAAACTATAAGGAGCTTATTAAGGTTGAAATTGACTATTTTAAGCATTAAATTAAACATCAACTCATGTTGATTATTTTAGGACTAATTAAGATCTAAGGGTCTGAAGTTTGATCACTTTAGATCTTAAGCTAGATTTTTACTTAGACTTTACCAATTACATTTCTTTTAGATTTTAACTCTTAAGTTAACTTTATTGAACTTCTTAAGGTGATACTTAATCATCTCAATTATTAGATTCAAGGATTGATGCCAAATAAGTCTTATAAGATCACTTAAGATTTAAGTGTCTTAATTAGGGATTAAGTGGAGATTTCTTGAATTGATGATCACATTATCATTACTATTAGTCTAAGAGTTCAGAGAATGTTTCTAGTCTACCCTAGGATAGATTATTGAATTTCCCAAGCTTTAAGGAGCATTTAAACACATTTTGGTCAAAAATAACCAAAATGCCTCTCTTAAGGCAAGAATTGGGATGCTAGGGTTTATTTATTCAAATTGATCCAAATCTGTTGTAATGTGTTTCATATTGATTACTAAAATGGGAAACATACTTATATTTGGTTTTGATGACCTAATTAATTTTAATTAACACTAATCACTTATTTAGGATGATTAAGAAGTGATTAAGAAAAATAATTATCCAAAATTAAATTTAAGGGTCTGATATTGTTCCTTAGTGTACAAGGAGCAATCAGAGCCCTTAATCTCACCAATTGGATACTTAACTAATTTTATATGATTTAATTAATGACAGCAGACAATTTGACAAAAATTTTTAAATCCAACCCTTTGATCTAAGATTTTATTTTATATTCAGATTCCTTAAATTTTTCTGATTCAAATGGTATATTGGATCATACCATTTGGATATGGATAACTAAAGTTATTTAAATAATTTAATCTGAATGTTTATTTAAATTAAAACTATATGATTCAATTAATTAATCGGGCAACCTTTAAAAATGCACTCCTAAAATTTATTAATTAACCGCGGCCCGAAATCAAATCGCGTGGGTCGGGGTCGACCCAGCCCAAAATCGCCGTCTTCTTCCTCTCGCACGCGCCCGCAGCCCGAACCCTAGGGCCGGCTTCCAGCGCCAAATTCTCCGCGCTCCGGTCACGCCACGCCTCGATTCCGACGGCTACACGTTCCCTGACCCTAGACGCTTCGATTAACCTAAGAAGCCCTAACTATGAGGTGCGGGATCGCTGGATGACTACTCGGCCGAGATCCTCCAGCTGGCGCACCTGTGAGGAGTAAATTCTCCTCACAGAGTGCACGGTTCGCCTCGAACTTGATTTACTCTCTCAGTCTGACCATCCGTCTGAGGATGAAAAGCTGTACTCATGGCTAGAGTCGTACTTAGATCTTGATGCACAGCTTGCCAAAACTTGGAAGCAAATCTGCTGTCTCTATCAGATACAATTGACTTTGGAATTCCATGCAATCTGACAATATCCTTAATGTAGAGCTTTGCTAATTTTTCTACAAAATCAGTTTGACGGATAGGAAGGAAATGCGCTGATTTAGTCAATCGATCAACAATAACCCATATTACGTCGGCACCAGATTTGGCACGAGGCAATCCCATGACAAAGTCCATGGATATATCAAACCATTTCCATTCAGGAATATCTAGCGGATGCAGCAGACCACTAGGTCTTTGGTGTTCGGCCTTTACTAGATTACAGGCATGACATTTGGCCACAAAATCAGCTACATCTTTCTTCATACCTGGCCACCAAAATGTTTGCTTCAAAATCTTGATACATCTTAGTACTGCCTGGGTGAATATGATACCCTGAATTATGGCCTTTAACTAAAACCTCTTGATGCATAGACTTAGGGATCCACAATCGATTGCCCTGATAAACTGCACCATTCTGCAAATACAAATCCTGACGACGACTTCCTTCGATATCTGCTTTAAATTTCAAATACTCATCATCTTTGGTATACGAGATGGAGACATCTCGGTGGAAAGTGGGTTCCACATTAATATTTGCTAATAGCGAACTCAGCATATCGCCATTAACTGGAGAAATCTTGAGCTTAGGAAATTCAGGTTCTAAGAAACTGGAGGCAATCATAGAGGTTAGAGTAGCATGACGACTAAGAGCATCGGCCACTACATTAGCCTTCTCCGGATGATATTGAATGCTGAGATCATAATCGCTAATGAGCTCCAACCATCTTCTCTGGCGGCAATTCAATTCTCTCTGGGTGAAGATGTACTTCAAACTTTGTTGATCGGTGAAAATCGAACACTGCATTCCGTATAAGTAGTGAAGCCATATTTTCAAGGCAAATATTACGGCTACAAGTTCAAGGTCATGAACTAGATAGTTTCTCTCGTGGGGTTTTAGTTGACGAGAAGCGTAAGCAATTACCTTACCCTCTTGCATCAAAACACATCCTAGACCGATCCCAGAGGCATCGGTATACACCTGATAGTTCAAACCTTCCTTTGGTGGAACAAGAACTGGAGCGGTAGATAGAGCATCCTTAAGGGTTTGAAACGCTTCCTCGCATTCTGGGCTCCAAATGAATGGGACCGCCTTTTGGGTTAGTTTAGTCAATGGTGAAGCAATCTGGGAAAAGCCCTTAATGAACTTCCTGTAGTATCCTGCTAATCCTAGGAAACTCCTAATGTTGATGATGGACTTAGGTTTAGCCCAATCCTGAATAGCTTTTACTTTGCTTTGGTCTACTCGAATTCCCTGAGCATCGACTACGTGCCCCAAAAATGCAATGGAGTTAAGCCAGAACTCACACTTGGAGAACTTGGCATAAAGTTGATGCTCACGCAAGGTTTTCAACACTAGCCTTAGGTGTTCTTCATGGTCTTTCAGAGTTTTGGAGTAAATGAGGATATCGTCAATAAAGACGATCACAAACTTATCCAGATACGGTTTTAGCACGCGCTGCATTAAATCTATAAAGATTGATGGTGCATTGGTGAGTCCGAACGACATCTCCAAAAACTCAAAGTGTCCATAACGAGTACAGAACGCAGTCTTCCCTACGTCGTCTTCTTTTACCCGCAGCTGATGGTATCCAGACCTTAAATCGATTTTAGAAAATATCACGGCTCCGGATAATTGATCGAACAGATCATCAATTCTAGGCAGTAGGTATTTGTCTTTATGGTGACCTTGTTCAGTTCACAATAGTCTATACACATACGCATAGATCCATCCTTCTTCTTCACAAATAAAACTGGCGCTCCCCAAGGAGACATGCTTGGCCTAATAAAATCTTTATTCAGGAGCTCTTACAACTGCTCGTTGAGTTGCTGAAGCTCCTTAGGTGCCATCCTATAAGGTGCTTTGGATATTGGCTATGTACTAGGAATTAATTCAATGGAGAATTCCACTTCTCTAGAAGGAGGTATACCAGGCAAATCCTCTGGAAATACATCGGCGAACTCTTTGACTACCTTACAATCAGCAAGGGAGATATTTTCTTTTATTTCTCCCATCATGGTGACTAAGTAGGCGCTACAACCCTTGACAATCAATTGTTCTGCTTTAATGACATTTATTAAAGATAACTGCGTGCTAGTTTTTCCTACAAATGTTTCAGGCTAACCCTGAGAATGGAGAGTGACTCTCTTTTTATGGCAGTTAATCACAGCATTATTGTCACTAAGCCAATTCATCTCGAGAATGATGTCAAAGTTAGCTATCGGTAGAACGATTAGCATAGCCTGAAATTCTTGATCGTTTATCGGGACTTTGATATTGCAAAATTTATGAGCACTTAGTTGGATTCCTGATGGAAGTCCAACACTCAATTTTTGTGCTAAGTTAAATGCGTGAAGTTTAAGATTATTAGCAAATTGTTCTGAGATGAATGAGTGACTGGCACCCGTATCGAACAATACATTACAAGGTTGGTTATTGAAATAAAGTGTGCCTAAATTACACAGTTTTGCATTAACAACTTGAAAAGATTTAACATACAGAAAGGCAATGTAATAAGAGAGGTTTAAGAGTGTGTACCTGAAACCACGTTGTTGTCTTCCGTGGCTTCCATAGGAGTTAAAGCATATACTCGGGCAGGTCCAGCAGGGCGATTGTTAGTTTGCCATCACTGGAAATTCTGAGAATTAGGAGCTGGTGGCTGGGTGGGAGCCACTTCAGGAGCAAGGGTTGGCATTATGGCCAGATTTGGTTCCCTCCGATTCAGTGGAGTTGCTCGGAACACCTGCTTCTTATGATACAGCTTCATTTGAACTCCGTCTATTGTTTCTGTGTGGTCGCACTGAAAGAATCAATGGTCTATGCACCCACAATTAAAAGATCTCTGGCCAAAGTGATAACACTTGCCATACGGATGTGGTTTGGCACAGTTTTGAATTTGTTCAGCTGTAGGTGCAGCTTCCAGCTGATATACTTTTGCAGGGTTGGATCCGTGTCTCTTGAAATTTCCTCGCTGGTTCAGAGTGGTTTGCGCTTTCCGTTTATGATCTTCTTCAGATTGGTGATGCTCAATCACCATAGCCGTTTCCACTAGTTTGAAGAAACTAGTTAGACAGAGTGGCACTATTTGATTTTTCAACGAACTTCTGAGTCCACAAAGGAAGCGATGACACTTTGCTGACTCAGAATGGGTGACTTCTGGTGCAAAACGGATTAATCTATGAAACTCTCTTTCGTATTCCGCCACTGAGCGACTCCCTTGAGTCAACCTCATGATCGTATCTGTAATCATGTTTTGTGCGGACGGGGGGATGAACTCATTCTTGAAGGCTTCAACAAATGCATCCCAAGGAATGTCGTCTAGTTCATAATCGATGAATTGGGTATTTTTGACTTCTTCCCACCAATATTCTGCCTCGGCGTGAAACAAATGGGTGGTGAGACGGACGGCTTCAGAGTTTGGAATTTTCAGACTAATTAAATCCTTCTCCACGGCCTTCAGCCAATCGGCCGTATCCATCGGGGACAGGTTTCCACCGAAGGTTGGAGGTCTTAACCTCAAGAAATTATGGAGGAGATTATCTGCTGTATGGTGTGAAGACGAAGAAACTTGTGGAGCATGGACTGTTGGAGCAGCGGCAGTTGCTGGAGTTATGCGATCATTAAATAACTTCTGCATGACCAGTGCCTGATGAGCTTGGTTTTCTAAGAGAGTTGCCACCATGGCTCGTAGATGAGCCACCTCGTCGCTAGAACTACTGGAGGCCATAGTGTTCTTGTTAGGAGTAACAGTGGGTGGTGATCCAGAATTCATTCTAATTTAATTAAGAGCAGAACAGATTCAGAATTTACTCTAAGGAAAGGAAATCAAAATTTCTCATTAACCATAAAATTTAGAAATTACAATGCCAAACTATAAATCAAATGAAGTTGCCTAAAATTGAAATACCATTTAACCTAACTATCGTTTAAACTTTATCAATGTACTCTGCCCTAAAGGCTACACAAAAATCCTCAAAGGTGACTTCTCGCCGCTTCCTATTACGCTTCTTCTCGAGCTTTGCCATAGTCTCGTACCACCATACTCCGGCGTAGTCCACCATCAGGTCAGTCACAATATTTACATAAAGTGACTCGGGACACTCTATGTGCTCCAAAAGGGACTCCACTCGGCTCAACCATTCTTGCGCATATACAGGAAAGTTGAGCCCGCGATATATAGTTTGTCGTAGGAGCTTTTCCAGGACCAAAAGTCCACTTGATGAATCTCCTTCGATTTGCCAGTTGCTTTCCTGCCTCCATTTGAAGCTACTGTTCCAAGCACTCCTGAAGATACGCTGATAGTAGTCTATATTGGACTCTTCAGATCTCATATGACTCTGGGGCAGAATTTTACTATATTTGTGTTAGACCCTAAATGAATAAATTTATTAGGTTGGGAGTATTCTCCTCTTCCATTGTGCATAGAGTTACTGGTACTACTATGTTATGGATATCACTTATATTGATGCGTGTATTTCAGAAGAACGATCCATTAGGTAGAAAGGAATCATAAATCCCCTTCTGACACCTTATGGTGTTCTCTGATACCAACTGTGGGGCCCCCGTACTGGTAATAAGAAAGTATGGTGCTCCAACTGTGGCAAACCCCCAACTTAAGTAAAGTTAGGCGAACCGAACCTGCCTTAAGTCAAGGGCTTGTCACCAAGTGCTATAATATCCATCAATATATATATCAAAGTGGTAGAAGCAGTACAAAATAAAGTAATATCCACAAGCATACATAGTAGGGAAAGAAAATGCAATAAAGTAACTCATCATAATACAGAAAGTAGAGTACATCCAGAAAGTTAATTATTACAAACTGAAATGGATAACTGAAAAAAAAAATGAAAGAATCTCATCCTCACTGAAATAAACAAGGCAAAACTATCTAAACAGCAGCTGGAAGGTCCTCCTCCTGAACTGGCTCCTCCTCTGCGACACTGCCCACGAACACATCTGAATCTAACATTTGTCGGTATCACAAATGCCAGGGCCCCAGCCAACAAAATAAAAATGTTACAGTTAGATAATTATCTAAGTACATTTTAGGCTATTTAAATGAACTGAATATTAAAGGATATCACATTTAATTTAACTATACATACAAGCAGTAAGGGTGCAACAAGCTATGAAAGAAATGGAATACTATAAACTATCTATTTATAGCATGCAACATGTATGTGAAGTAACATACAAAACACTAAATAAGCAGGGTAAGGCTAAAAGTAAAAATAACTGCAACTACTGAATAAACATGATCCTAACATGATTATGATCGAAGTAAAATATGCTGAGTATAAAAGAACATAAGTACTAAATATGATAAAATTTTAGCATCCTAAATATGCCATTTATACATATCTCTAAGCCATAAAATATACATACAATATGCAGATTAATATGAAAAGAAAGGTTATTGAGACGTGTGGCAAAGCAAAGCAATATATGAAATATAAAACCACTGAGACATGTGGTAAAGCGAGCAAATACTAAAAATAAGGCCACTGGAACATGTGGCAAAGCAAATCAAAAAACAATAAAATTCAGCTAAGGTAGCAATAAGCCTAAGTCCTAGTACTGTCATACCAGCCAATAGGCCATACAGGGCCTCCAATATCAATCAATCAATCCCCAGCCTAGCCATCCAAATATGCTAGGTCTGAGTCCAGTCTATACAATTCTACCACTGAAGAAGCAAACTAAGCTAGGTCATATTCTACCAACTGCAAACAAAACAAATCTAAATGATATGTAATTTCAATACTAGCTTAGGATGCATCATCCTAAGTTTTTCCTATTATGCTCAAGGGCTAAAGCTCAAAATCCAAGGTATGCAAAGCAATCTTAGTCAAAGTAAGCAAGAGACTCAATCTAAACTTATGTGATATTTGTTGTTGTCTAATTTCCAAATCTAACTACTCTGAGAAGGTACAAGCTTAGGATCTCCAATATCCAGCTATCGAGTAGAATCTCAGATTTACATCCTTAAAGTCAAATATTATAACTTAACAAGTTCTAATCCAAAAATCATGTGATGATTATATAGTTTAAATAAGCAAATCAATGACCTAATTTTATGAATATTTTACTCTCTTACCCGATCTTGATCAAATAAATCAAGATTTAAGAATTTAGAACTTAAACCCTATGTTGAGTTCAAGTTCCAAATACAAGGTGATATTCTAAATAGGATCTAGGTTTCTCACTTAATCCCAGTTTAAAGGTAAAGAATCCTACAAGTTGAAAGATTTAGGAACTAAGATCTTAATGAAAGGCTATTCTACTAATTATAAGATAAAATAATCAATCAAGAACTTGAGAATTTAAGATCTATATTCAATCTTTAAGATAATTTCATTATCTTATTGATTGAATCATCCTATACCCACATGGAAGGTTTCAAAAGGTTAAACAATCAATCATTAAAGAATTTCAATTGGAAGTGGTTTGATTCAAATTGAAGATCTAAGTCTAAGATCTTAAGATCTAAAGATCTGAGTTTGATCACTTTAGACTTCTAATTAGGGTTTTGACTTAAGAATTTCCATTTGTGATTTTCTTTAGAACCTAATTTTATAATTAACTATAAGGAGCTTATTAAGGTTAGAATTTATAATTTCAAGTATTAAATTAACATTGAACCCATTTTGACCTTCTTAGGTCACTTAAGATCTAAGGTCTGAGTTTTGATCACTTTAGATCTTGGGCTAACAATTTCACTTAGACCCTTCCAATTTCTTTTCTTTAACACTTAATTCTTAAGTTATCTTAACTGAATTTATTAATGATATAATTGGCCATATCAATTATTAGATTTAATAAGTTTAAGGTCAAATGATCTTTATAAGGAATGCTTAAGATTTAAGTATCTTTATTAAGGACTAAATGAAGATTTCATGGATTAATGATTACATTATTACTACCCTTGTCCTAGGACTTCAGAGAACATTTCCAATCTATTTTATAGTGGCTTACTAAAATTTTCAATCCTTGAGGAACATTGAATCACATTTTAGTCAAAATGACCAAAATGCCCTTCTCAAGGCTAAAATTGGGATTTTAGGGTTTAATTACCCAAATTTGTTCTAATCTATTTTAATGTGTTTCATATTACTTAATGAAGTGGGAAACACCTTTAATTTAGGTTTTGATGACCTAAATGGTCTTAATTAGCACTAATCATTTAATTTAACCTCTTAGGGTGATTAGTAAAATTAGAGCACTTTAGGGCAATCCAACCTTACATTTAGGCTATACTAGGTCTAATATGATATTAAAAACCATCCTCACCCACATCAGGGGCTTAATTAGGGTTTAATTCACTAATCCATAAATTAGGGTGATTAAGGAGTGATTAAGAAAATTAATTATCCAAAATGAATTTTAAGGGTCTAGAATTGTTCCTTAGGGTACAAGGAGCAATCAGAGCCCTTAAACTTATAAATTGGACAATCACATGATTTTATATGATTTAATTAAAAATAGAGAAGGTTTGGCAAATAATTTTTAATCCAACCATTGGATCTGAAATTTTATTTTATATTTAGATTTCTTAAATTTTTCTGATTCAAATGGTATATTGGATCATACCATTTGGATCTGTATAACCAAAGTTATTTAATTAATTTATTCTGAATGTTTATTTAAATTAAAACTATAGGGTTTAATTAATTAATTTTGCAATCATTAAAAATGCTATCCAATAATTATTAATTAGACGTGGCCCAAAATCAAAACCGCGCGGGTCACGGGTCGACCCGGCCCAGAACCCGCGACTTCGTCTTCTACTTCTCGACGGGTCCCGAGCCCATCGAATTTCAAAGCTGAAATTCTCAGCGCTCCGGCGACGGCAAGGGCTCAAATTAATCCCTACACGTTCCTTGAGTCGAGACGCATCGATTGGACCAAGAACCCCCATCTAGATCCCTCTGGATCGATGGGTCTAGCTCACCCGAGACGTCCTTCTGCGAGACGTCTCAGGTCGCCTGTGAGGGGAAATTCTCCTCACAGGGACCTCGATTCGACTGGATTTTGATCCCTGCATGTTCAGGGAAACTAGATGTGCCGAAACCCCAACCTATCTTAACCCGAGGCGCAACCAATCGCTGGGTCCTTACTCGAACTCAGCCATTGGCTCGATGGCTAGCTCAGTCGATCGATATGATCGACTCGAGCTAGCTTAGCCCCAGGCGACAATCTCAGGAGGTTCCTAGGTGGCTAAGGCTGCTTAGACGACATTCAGAGCTCATTCCAGAAGACAGAAATGAAAGGAGCTTCAGAAAATTTTAATGGAGGAAGCTGTACCTCAATTTGGGGCTACAGGCAAAGCCGAGGGAAATTGAGACGCTCTTAGGCTTCCTGCAGGTCAGACGATCGAGCACGGGGGGTCTGAACACCAGACGAACCCTCTATTAGCGATCCTAAGCTCTGCAAAAGCTGGGAACTCACCGAGGGAAGGGGGAGCTCCAGCAGCCTTCAGCAAGGAAAAATGGGGATTCACAGTGAGCAAAGGGACTCATTGTGAAGTCCCAGGGGTACTTATAGGCTCTAGGAGGGCTCAGGCATGGAGGCCGGGGCCCGGGTTTGGAATTTGGCTCGGCCCGAGGCTCTTCCCTAAATTCCCAAAATTGGGGAGGTCCAGGCCTCCTGGCTCAGCCGGCTAGGCTCGGCCACTTACGGGAAGGTGCCAACGGCCGAGCTGACCTGGCGCGGGGAGTGGCAGACAGGAATTACATGGCGAATTTCTGCGAATTTTTCCTGTCAAGGCGAAATCCTCTGGGGACGAAGGTGAACAGTAGCGGGGGTCGCCCGGGCCGTCTGATAGTTTGTTAGTTGGTGCGGGACAGTCCTGATCACCCGACATCTAATGGTCGCGTGTGGGATTGGATCGACTGTCGGATCTGATCCAGGGATCGAATGGGCAATCGGGTTTACTTAGGCAGATGGATTAAGAGGCGCCGGATCAGACCTCAGAACCGTGGAACGGTCGAGATCTAACGGATCTGGTCGAAGGCGCGAGCCGTTGGATCGAAATGCACTGAGATGCGTGCTAGTGATCCTACAGGCGCAAAGCCGTGTGCCGCTGTCGGGGCCCTGTAGCGGGTCTGCCGTGGTCCCGACAGCGAATCCCAAGATTTAATTTAATTAATTTTAATTTAAATAAATTCAATTAAATAATATATAATTATCTTAAATTATCTAAATCCAATTTAGGACCAAATGAGCTCCAAAAATTCCCAAAAATTCACCCTTGGCTAATTTGGGTGTGAGGAATTCAAAAATGAAATCAGATTTTAATTTGGAGATCAAAATAATTTATGTATTTTTTAGGGCTTAAAAATAACCAAAAATACCAAATTTTCCAATTTAGCTCCAATTGATTTCAAACTTCTAGGTTTAGATTTAAATGACCCATTGAATCCAATGAAATCGAAATCAAACCTTAGTTTAGCTTAATTAATCTAGTTTTAGCTAGGGTAACAACCTAGGGTTGTTACAGGTATGGAGCTAAATTAATTATATTTCCTATCGTGAACTTTGATATAATCCTAGGCATGAATTGGTTAAGTGAACATGGTGCTTCCATAAATTGCCAAAAGAAAAAAATCACTTTAGGTAGTGGAAGCCAATCAAAATCTTCATTGGAAGATTTAGCACTCAAGCATCATTGATTAATGCCATAAAAGCAGAAAAGCTAGTCAGGAAAAGGTGCGATGCGTATCTCGTAACAATGTTGGGAGAAAAGAAAGGAGATGCGCCTATTTCTGAGAACTGAATAGTTTGTGAATTTCTCGATATTTTTCATGAAGACCTACCCGATCTTCCTCTCGTTAGAGAAGTAGAATTTGTTATATAATTAATTCCAAGAACCCAACCATTATTAAAGGTTCCGTATCATATGGTGCCTAAAGAGTTACAAGAGTTGAACAAGCAACTGGAAGAGATGTTAGAAAAGGTCTTATTCGGCCAAGTTCGTCTCCTTGGGGAGCTCCAGTTTTATTCATGAAGAAGAAAGATGGATCAATGAGAATGTGCATCGATTATAGAGAATTCAACAAGGTAACCATCAAGAATAAATACATATTACCACAAATCAATGATTTATTCGATCAGTTATCTGGAGCTAAGGTATTTTCCAAGATCAATCTATGATCTGGTTATCATCAGCTAAGAGTTAAAGATGCAAATATGGAAAAGACAGCATTAGAACTTGCTATGGACATTATGAGTTTTTGGTAATGTCATTTGGATTAACTAATGTGTCGTCCATCTTTATGGACTTAATGCAGCGAGTATTAAAAGCATATTTAGATAAATTTATCATCATCTTCATTGATGATATCCTGATTTATTCAAAGAATAGTGCTGATCATGGGAAGCACTTAAGATTAGTTCTACAAGAACTCCAAAACTATGAGCTTTATGCAAAGTATTCCAAGTGAGAATTTTGGCTTGACTCAGTTGCTTTTCTGGGCCTCGTCATAGATGCGCAAGGAATTAAAGTATATCAAAATAAAGTTAGCACTGTTCTGGATTGGTCACAGCCAAACTCTGTGACTGATATCAGAAGCTTTTTGGGTCTAGCAGTGTATTATAGAAAATTTGTCAATGGCTTTTCGTAGATAGCATCTCCTCTCACAAAGTTAACTCAGAAGGCAGTGTCATTCGTCTAGAGTCTGGAATGTGAGAAGGCCTTTCAATTATTAAAAGATGCTCTCTCTTCTACCCCAGTTCTCGCCTTACCTAAAGAAGGTTTGAACTATCAAGTCTATACCGATGCATCTGGAATAGGCCTAGGTTATGTGCGGATGCAGGAAGGAAAAGTTATTGCTTATGCATCCCATCAATTGAAATCGCATGAGAAGAACTATCCCGTTCATGATCTTAAAGTAACTGCTGTAGTCTTTGCATTGAAAATTTGGCGTCATTATCTATATGGCGTCCAATGTTCCATATTTACCGATCATCAGAGCTTAAAGTATATTTTTACTCAGCATGAACCCAATTATCGTCAGTGAAGATGGCTCGAGTGAATAAGCGATTATGATTTATCAATCTAGTATCATCCGGGTAAAGCGAATGTTGTAGCCGATGCACTTAGTCGTCATGCTACACTCTCCTCCTTAATAGCTTCAAGCCTTTTAGAGGAAGAATTCAAAAGGCTTGATATCAGGCCAGTTCTTGGCACTATGCTAAGCGAATTGATATCTATGAGTACCGTGATGAATCCATAGATTATATCTAAATAAAGGGGAAAATTCATCAATTTAAGATCTTTATGCTACTCCTAATTAATTTTTTCTATCTTTTTCAGGGAAATGGAATCCAAAGGAGTTCTAAGGCATTTCTGCAGAGTTTTTAAAATTTATTAATGAAAACTGCTGCTGTGCGCGATCGCGCGCCGCAACGGGCTGCAGCGGAAATATCTAAACTATATAAAAATTAATCGCAACTAATTGAACAGTACTTTTCGCAAAATGACCCGCTACAGCG
This sequence comes from Gastrodia elata, assembly GCA_016760335.1. NCBI lineage: Eukaryota > Viridiplantae > Streptophyta > Magnoliopsida > Asparagales > Orchidaceae > Gastrodia > Gastrodia elata. The sequence continues at coordinate 47,236,192 of CM028674.1, read as the reverse complement.
CGCGGTCGCGCGTTGCAGCGAAAATATTCTTAACTTTATAAAACGGGGGCTCAACTAATTGAACAGTGATTTTCGTGGAATGACCCGCTACAGTGTGCTATAGCGCGCTGTAGTGTCTGCAGCAGAAATATTCATAACTTTATAAAATGGGGCTCAACTAATTGAATAGTGATCATCGCGGAATGACCCGCTACAGTGCGCGGTAGCGCGCTGCAGTGGTCTGCAGTGGAAATATTCATAACTTTATAAAAATAGGGGCTCAACTAATTGAACAGTGATTTTCGTGGAATGACCCACTACAGTGAGCGGTCGCACGCTGCAGCGGTCTGCAACGGGACATCTTCAAAAGCTCAAACGCGGTAACGCACGGCAACGTGGGAATTGGCAAATGTGCGAAGGATCATTGCACGTCGCAGCGCGCCACGGCGCGCTGCTGCGCACTGCAGCGGCCCACCGCAAATTTTTCCTAGACAAGCATTAAATGCTGCCGAGGACATGACCTTTATCCTGCATTTTGTCCCCAACCATCATTCCCTGCTGCAGCCCATTTTATTTGAAAAAGGAAGCTTTGAGGTGATGTTTTGGGTAAACAATTGAAGATTATTGTCACCTCACCATAAATGGAGGTTATTGTCATGATGAATTCAAGTTTTTATATGGAAAAACTGGTTTGAAATGAAGAAGAAGATGACAACCCCCGCCCCCCCTTCCTATAAATACCCCTCCTCTTGACTAGAGGAGGGTTCACAATTTTAGCCAAATTCTACTAAGTAAGGAGGAGAGCCAAGGGAAAAGAGAAACTCCTCAAGGGTGGCAAGGCAAGCTCTTACTTTGGAGAAGGAGGAAAAAGGCAACATTTGAGACCTAAGGAGGGAACATTGAGAAGAAGAAGAAGGATTTTGGAGAACTTCTACTGAGTGTTCCTAGTATCTTCTAAACTCACTCTTATATTTCTTTTTAGTTGACCATGAAAGGGTCTTTATCTATGTATGTGTTTTTTTTCTTTTCTTGTGCAATGAGTAGCAAAACTCCTTTGGGGAGGGTTGGGGGTGAAATCCCATTTACATGATATAATATTAATGTATGAATATTTTCCCTCAAGCATAATTTGTTTGTGATTTTAATGCCTTACTAAGAATTTTTTGTCTAATTAATCTTGAATGTGATTATGAGAAAAGAACTAACTCCAAGAACTAGTTGTCTTGTGCTCCTTAGCCCACCTTAGATTGGATGCTAGATTATGAGTACATGAAGGCTTGGAACTATGTGAGAAAGTTCTTAAGCTCAATGCACCTCAATCTTAGCTCAACCAAAGAGTTGATGCAAGTGATGCTAAGACCCACTAAATGAGCTCCTTAGCTCAACATAATTGAGGTAGTGGGAGGAAGTGTTGAGTGCTCATAAACTAAGTGACATAGTCATTGAGCCCAACATGTGAATCCATCATCTCAACTATGTATGATGCGAGTGATGCTCGTAGTGGAAATCAATGCTTGTAAGATCCTAAGGTTTAAAAATCAAGCTCTCCTTGATCAAGAGAATAAGATTAAAATTTAAATCTCAATAATCTTACAAGAATCTTTGTGCCAAAATAGAACCGAATGTGAGTTCATTTTGTGCACAAGATTTGAACTTGTAAGACCTTGAGCTAGACTCAAGGACAATAATGTGCACTTGATTTTAATTAAATTAAATGATAAAGCTTGAGGAACCAATCTACATGAATATTACATCATGGCATATGGGATGGCCCCAACTCTCCTCTTTCTTAAATCTTGCTATTTTTACTTAGTGAATATTTGTGCTAATTTTAGACCACTCATCCAATACATACTATAGCTTAAACATTAGTGAGAATAGATACACCTTAGTGCCAAATCAACCAATTCTCTGAGGATCGATAAATCCCAGAAAGTCACACTTTCCACTTATTACTTCAAACCACGTACACTTGCGTGCAAGCGCAGACTTGTATTTACATTCTGTCAAGTTTTTGGCACCGTTGCCAGGGAATTGATTTCTGATTTGAATTAAAGACAATCTATAAGTAACTTGCGATTTAAGCAGTTGATTGTATATATTAGTAGTTTTAGATTTGTTGTAATTATCAAGCTAACAATTTATATTTCTTTTTGATATTTTGTTTCTGAAAAATCTGTGTGATCTTTATTGCCAAACTTGTTCTTGATAAGCCATATTGTAACTTGTATGAGTAAAAGAGTTTGTACTGAATATCTTTTTGATCCCAAATAGAAAGAACATACTTACAAGCTAGGCGAGAATGAAATTTATCAAACTAACAAGCTGTTATGGATAATTTCACTGAAAATTTAGAAGAGCCTAGGGGTAGAGAACTTAGATATTATGCATTACCCACTGTTAGGGGAATCCCCCATGCGATTGTAAGGCCAAATATAGAAGCCCATAATTTTGAAATCAAACCTTCCACACTGAGTATGGTGCAAAATAATTAGTTTGGAGGATTAGTCACTGAAGATCCTAACTCATATATTTCAACTTTCCTTGAAATATATGATACCTTCAGATTTAACGGTGTTTCCGAAGATGCGGTTAAATTGCGGCTATTTCCTTTCTCACTGAGAGATAGAGCCAAGAGTTGGCTCAGCTCTCTATCGAGTGATTCTATCCATACTTGGGACAATTTGGCTAAGAAATTCTTAGCCAAATACTTCTCTCTGACTAAAACTGCATGGTTGAGAATTGAGATCACCAACTTTACTCAGATTGAAGGTGAGACTCTTTATGATGGGTGGGATCGCTTTAAGAAGTACCTCAAGCGTTGCCCACATCATGGGTTCCCTCTATGGATGTAAGTGCAAACCTTTTACAATGGTTTGAACGCTCCAATGAGGACACTCATTGATGCGGCCGCCGGTGGGTCTATTAGTGGAAAAACCCAAGAGGAAGCTTATGACCTGTTGGAAGAAATGGCAAATAATGCATACCAATGGCCTTCTAAAAGGATAAAAAAGGAATCCATTAAAGTAACCGAATCTAATCAAATAACATCTCTTCAACAAGAAATTCATGCCTTGAACGAAAGGATAGAAAGGATGAATGTAAATGTGGTTTCTGAGGTACACTGTGAATTGTGCGGGGGAAGGCACAACAGTGAGAGCTATAATTTAAACAACCCCTTTGTACAAAACAACATTGAACAAGTCAATTACCTAAGAAACAATAACCAAACAAACAACCCGTACTCCAATACATACAACCCAGGGTGGAAAAACTACCCAAATTTCTCATGGAGTAATAATAACAATAATGCTAATCAATATGGGGGGAATTCATCTAACCAACAAGGCATGAATTATAATAATAATAACAACAACTACCAACATAATCTAGAAGGGACCTTCAATTCATTTAAGGCCAAAACAACCCAATTCATGCACTGTACGGAGGCCACCATCACATGTCACGAGGCTTCTAATAGAAGCCTCCCTTAGGAATATTGAGATACAATTGGGGCAAATCTCCAAGCAGCTGACCTCTCGATAGCAAGGGGCTTTACCCAGTTCAATAGAAATAAACCCAAGGGAATTGGTGAGTGTGATACATTCTGAAAATGTAACAGAAGGAATTAATGATGAGAAAAAGAGAGCAACAAATTTTGGACTAGAGGAAGTGGAAAGAAGAAATGGGAATGACCATGAAAAGCTAACCGCACCCAAATGTGAAGATCCTGGGAGGTTGAGCATCCCGTGCGTAATAAGAAATGAAGTGTTTATAGATCCCTTGTGTGATCTAGGTGCTTCAGTTAATGTTATGCCCTACCACATCTATGAATAATTAAAGGTAGGAGGGATGGAATATACCTCGATGATTTTGGAGTTTGCTAATCTTGAATCCCTTACTCCTTTAGGAATGATAAAAAATGTTGTTGTTGAATTAGGGAATTTCATTGTTCCAACTGACTTTGTGGTGTGTGAATGAGATCAATGGAACAAAAATTCAATGATTATTTTTGGAAGTCCCTTTTTGATGAGTGTTAAGGCTGTCATAGATGTAAGTTGCGGTATAATGAGCATCAGTGCTAAGAGAAAAATAGAAGTGGTTGATCTAAAATCCACTCTCTTTAAAAAGAAAGAAATGGAGGATGAAGTAAGAAAAATGGTTAGACAAGAGAGGTTATGGGTAGATAATGTTCTAGGAAACCTGACGATAAAAGAAAAAAATTATGATGGCTATTCTACTCCTTCCTCTGAAAAGGGGAGCAAGGAAGGAGTGAAAAAGAGAAAAATGTGACGTGGAAAAAGAAAGAAAAAGACTCCTAAATTTTGAAAAGAAAAAAGTGGATCCTTTAGTTGAGGGTGAGGATGAACTGGGTTTGAGCCACCAAGAGGGTTGTGCTCACTCGGACATCTTTAGCTTATGGAAAAGGAAACCGCCGGATCCAATATATTGATCAGTAGTGAGTCTAGCATAGGACGTAAAATGAAGCGCTTATTGGGAGGCAACCCAAAAAATAATAATAATAATAATAATTTTTTGCGCGACAGCGCGCTGCAGCAGAAATCCCGCGACAGTGCGCTGCTGCAGGCAAACCACGCGTGATGTGCATCCCGATGGTTCACGGACCCAATTTCCGCTCCTTGCACGCTTGAACCCGCGACCGCGCGCTGCAGTGGTTTGCAGCAGTTTGCCCAGATTCAAAAAAATTTTCCCTGCCTTGGGAACATGCAGTCAACAAGTTATGACCTTTGGGGTTCCCAAGGCAGTCAAAAGATTGCTGGAAAAGCTACCCCCCCCTTCACATGAATCACCATATTTATTGTATGGGAAAGACCATTTGACCATCTTCTCTTTACCTTAAATATTTGGGCTATAAATTAGGAGGGAATGGGGGGGTTATCCTTGCACCTTTCAATTCTCCTATTCTCTCTAAGTTCTTGATCCTCCTAATCCTCATCCCTTGCCATGTCAACCGGGAAGAAGGCGATTGCTCGAAAGAATGTTGAAGCCTCCTCGTCTGGAGGAACTTTTAACACAAATAAGTTCTCTTCGACGGAAGCTGAGCACCGCTTCGTTTCCATCACTTACCAACGAAAGTTGATTCCGGAGAGGAGATTTAGCAACACCTACCCCGTCCCGCATGAGCAAGTCACCCCACGGGGATGGGGAGAGTTTGTGTCCAAGAGAGCCCCTACATACGCGGTGATCATCCAGGAAGTGTATGCGAACGCGATCGACGCGTCCGGGCAGCGGCTCTTCTGCCGGTGTAAGGTGGTCACCCTTGGAATTGCTCAAATTGAGCAATTCTATGGGCTTGGGGAGGTAAATTCTTGTTCTTACTCTGACCTCTTGGATTCTCGCTTTGACCACCGTAGTTTAATTGCAGATATTGTCAATGATGACACTGAGTGGGAAGGAGGACTCGCCAACATTCCTCGCTCTGAATTGATGGAGGAGAGCAGTGCATAGCTAATCTTCATTTCTACTTATGTCATGCCCTCGAGTCACTTGACTGAAGTGACCCGTGCCCGAGCACTCCTTCTATGCTCATTGGTTAGGGCGGGAGAAATCCACATTTCAAGCATAATCTTTGAGCAGCTTTGGAAGGCTCTCAAAGGCCCATGTGTGGCATTAGCTTTCGGGTCTTTGATTTCAGGGTTGTGCGAGACCCAAGGGGTCAAGATCCATTCCTCTGACTCCATTGTTCCCCCTAGTTGCGCCCTTAACCCTTCAAACCTAAATGTCCGGGCAAGCGAACGAAAGCTGCCCAAAAAGAGAAGGGGACCGAAAGGGGATGCATCCGCACCTTCCGACTTGCGCCTCACAAACCAACTTTTGGTGCGCCTCCACAATCAGCATGCGGAGCTTAGCAAGGCGCTTGCAACTGATATGTGATTCTTCAGACAGGAGATCGGCCTACAGAGCAAGTTTCAATCTGAATTCTACGAAGCCCTTGGGATGATGTTTGAAGATTGGAGTTTGCAAGGTGGACCAGACGCCTTTGTGTTGCCAAGGCCTCCCATCAGTGCTCCCATTCCGGAGATGCGCTACCCTACCAAGATGACATATGTAGTGGAGGAAGACAATGACGGGGAAGATGACAATTAATTAGGTTGTATTTGTTCTTTATTATTTTTCTTTTGTATCTTTTATTTTAGTATGTTTTTATTTGGAGATTTCAATTTATGAATTTTATATTCCCGCATATTTGAGTTATTCTTAATTGACATATTTTTTCTGAATTTTTCAAAAGAAATGAAAATCACAAAAATATAAAAATCAAATGTGATATAAGTAAAAGTATGCTTAATAAAAATGATTAAATGAATTATATGCAATATAATGTTGTAATTGAGAAATGAATTATAGAAAATCTAAATCTCCAAAAATTTAAATAGATGCTTGAGCTAAGTGTGGGGGAAGGCATAGGACTTAAACAAAAAAATATGGCATGGATTCTAAATGGAGTGAGCTAGGCTCCCGCAGGACTTCATGATCACAAAGATGTTAGGGATGAAGAAAAACGTTTCTCCCTAAGGATGAAAAGAATAAAATATTTATGGAAAAGGGGATGATAAAAAATATCTCTCCCAAATAAACAAAATGAGAAATGATGAAGAAAAATATATCTCTTTTAAACTTTTCATCTTTGAAATTCATAAGAAGGAGCACATATGGCACAACTCTAAGAATCTCTAACCAATTCTTTAGTCTAAATAAGTCCACAATGAATTGTACCCATAACCTAATTTCAAGCATTAAAAATTCAAACATTTGGAGATTCATTGATTAAGCCACCTTAGTGCCACAATTGAAAATATTAATATTGCTACATTGTTCATTTCATTTTTTGCCATGCACATATTTTGACTTATACTTACTTTATGTACATTATTGCGACTTTCATCCCTCCAAAACAGAAAAAATTTATCATTTTGAGCTTACTCAAGGACGAGCAAGAATTTAAGTGTGGGGGTGTGATGAATCCATAGATTATATCTAAATAAAGGGAAAAATTTATCTATATAAGATCTTTATGCTGCTCCTAAATCAAATTTTTCTATCTTTTTCAGGAAAATGGAATCCAAAGAAGTTCTAAGGCATTTCTGCAGAGTTTTTAAAATTTAATAAAGAAAATCGCTGCAGTGCGCTTCAGCGCGCGACCGCGCGCCGCAGCGGGCTGCAGCGGAAATATCTAAACTATATGAAAATTAACGCAACTAATTGAACAGTGCTTTTCGCAAAATGACTCGCTACAGCGCGTGATCGCGCGCTGCAGCGGTCTGCAGCGGAAATATTCATAACTTTATAAAATGGGGGCTCAACTAATTGAACAATGATTTTCGTGGAATGACCCGCTACAATGCGCGATAGCGCGTTGCAGCGGTCTGCAGCGGAAATATTCATAACTTTATAAAATGGGGCTCAATTAATTGAACAGTGATTTTGGGGAATGACCCGCTACAGCGCGCGGTAGCGCACTGCAACAGTCTGCAATGAAAATATTCATAACTTTAAAAAAATAGGGGCTCAACTAATTGAACAGTGATTTTTGTGAAATGACCCGCTACAGCGCGCGGTCGCGCGCTGCAGCGGTCTGCAGTGGGACATCTTCAAAAGCTCAAACGTGGTAGCGCGCGGCAGCATGGGAATTGGCGAATGTGCAAAGGATCATTGCACGCCGCAGCGCACCACGGCACGCTGCAGCGGCCCGCCGCAAATTTTTCCCATACAAGCATTAAATGCGGCTGGGGACATGACCTATATCCTGCATTTTGTCCCCAGCCATCATTCCCTACTACATCCCGTTTTATTTGAAATAGGAAGCTTTGAGGTGATATTTTGGGTAAACAATTGAAGATTATTGTCATCTCACCATAAATGGAGGTTATTATCATGATGAATTCAGATTTTTATATGGAAAAGCTGGTTTGAAATGAAGAAAAAGATGGCAGCCCCCGTTCCTATAAATACCCCTCCTCTTGACTAGAGGAGGGTTCACAATTTTAGCCAAATTCTACTAAGTAAGGAGGAGAGCCAAGGTAAAAAAGGAACTCCTCAAGGGTGGCAAGACAAGGTCTTGCTTTGAAGGAGGAAGAAGGCAACATTTGAGACCTAAGGAGGGAACATTGAGAAGAAGAAGGATTTTGGAGAACTTCTACAGAGTGTTCCTAGTATCTTCTAAACTCACTCTTGTATTTCTTTTTAGTTGACTATGAAAGGGTCTTTATCTATGCATGTGTTTTTCTTCTTTTCTTGTGCAATTAGTAGCTAAACTCCCTTGGGGAGGGTTGGGGGTGAAATCCCATTTGCATGATATAATATTAATGTATGAATGTTTTTCCTCAAGCATAATTTGTTTGTGATTTTAATGTCTTACTAAGAAATTTTTATCTAATTAGTCTTGAATGTGATTATGAGAAAAAAACTAACTCCAAGAACTAATTATCTTGTGCTCCTTAGCTCACCTAAGGTTAGATGCTAGATTATGAGTGCATGAAGGCTTGGAACTATGTGAGAAAGTTCATAAGCTCAATGCACCTCATCTTAGCTCAACCAAAGAGTTCATGCAAGTGATGCTAACACCCACTAAATGAGCTCCTTAGCTCAACATAATTGAGGTAGAGGAAGGAAGTGTTGAGTGCTCATAAACTAAGTGACATAGTCGTTGAGCCCAACATGTGAATCCATCATCTCAACTATGTATGATGAGAGTGATACTCGTATTGGAAATCAATGCTTGTAAGATCCTAAGATTTAAAAATTAAGCTCTCTTTAATCAAGAGAATAAGATTAAAATTTAAATCCCAAGAATCTTACAAGAATCTTTGTGCCAAAATAGAACCGAATGCGAGTTCATTTTGTGCATGAGATTTGAACTTGTAAGACCTTGAGCTAGACTCAAGGACAACAATATGCACTTGATTTTAATTAAATTAAATGATAAAGCTTGAGGAACCAATCTACATGAATATTACGTCATGGCATGTGGGATGGCCCCAACTCTCCTCTTTCTTAAATCTTGCTATTTTTACTTAGTAAATATTTGTGTTAATTTTAGACCACTCATCTAATACATACTATAGCTTAAACATTAGTAAGAATAGATACACCTTAGTGCCAAATCAACCAATTCTCTGAGGATCGATAAATTCCCAGAAAGTCACACTTTCCACTTATTACTTCAGACCACGTACACTTGCGTGCAAGCGCAGACGTGTAAATCCATCGAACCAAGGTTTTGTCGTGATGTCTCCATCTCCCAAACAAAAGATGAGGACTATCTGAAGTTTAAAATTGAAATCAAAAGTGGTCATCGATTCAACCTGCAGTTGCGAGGAAATGTAATCTATCAAGAAGATCGCCTGTGGATTCCCAAATCCATGCATCAAGAAATTTTAGTGGAAAGCCACAATTCTGGTTACCAAGTATATCCTGGTAATACTAAGATGTTTCAAGATCTGAAGAAGTCATTCTGGTGGCCTGGAATGAAGAAAAGTGTGGCTGAGTTCGTATCAAAGTGTCATGCCTGTAATCTAGTCAAGGCTGAACATTAGAAGCGTGGAGGACTTCTCCATCCTCTAGCAATTCCTAAATGGAAGTGGTTTGATATTTCTAAGGATTTCATAATGGGTTTACCTAAATCAAAATCGGGTGCTGATTCAATTTGGGTCATTGTCGACTGACTGACCAAATCGGCATATTTCATTCCAATGTGTCAAATCGATTCAGTAGAGAAATTGGCAAAAATGTATATCAAGGAAATCATCAGACTTCATGGGATTCCGAGGACTATCGTATCTGATCGTGATAGTCGATTCACTTTTAAGTTCTGACAAGCTGTGCATCAAGACTTGGGAACTACCCTAGCCATGAGCACCACTTTTCATCCTCAAATAATGGTCAAACAGAGTGAGTTAATCAAGTTCTTGAAGATCTTCTTCATCTCTGTATTCTAGATTTTAGAGGTTATTAGGAATATCATATTCCCTTAGTGGAATTTGCTTATAATAATAATTTTCAATCAAGTATCGGCATGGCTCCGTATGAAGCCTTATATGGCAAAAAATGTAGTATGCCCTTATCGTGGTCTAAAATAGGCAGTGTTTAGTTGTATGGTTCAGATTTAGTTGAAGAAATAAATAAGAAAGTGCAGTTGATCCAGCAGAGGATTAAGTCAGCTCAAGATCGCCAGAGTAAATATCATGATGCCCATCATCGTTCTCTGGAATTTAATGTCGGAGATTTTGCGTATCTCAAAGTAAGCCCAATGAAGGGTGTATTTCGTTTAGGTGTAGCCGGGAAGCTCAGTCCTCGCTACATCGAATTGTTTGAAGTAATAGAGAGAATCGGTTCTGCAGCATATAGAGTAAAGCTTCTAGAAGATTTTTTGGCAGTTCATAATGTGTTCCATATCTCCTCTATGTGGAGGTGTCTTCATAATCCCTCTCACCTAATCCAACTTCAGTGGTATCTTTTCAGCCAGATCTTTCTTATATGAAGGAGCCTATCAGGATCTTAACTCATGATCAAAGGCAGCTGAGAAATCATTCTATCCCTGTGTAAAGGTTCAGTGGAGTAATCGCTCTATTGAAGAATCTACTTGGGAAAAAGAGTCCGATATGCAACAGAAATATCCAAGTCTCTTTGAAAATCCAGGTACCTTTAAAATTCAAAATTTTAATTCTTAATCATATGCGTTTTCTTTTCCCTCCTTAGTGATGATGTTGGGGATGACATCATTTTTTAAGTGGGGGGTCTGTAACAACCCAAGGTTGTTACCCAGCTTAATTTTAGCCTAATCATATCGTAATCATCATTCCATTAAGATCATCTAGTCATTAGAACCAAACCCTAGAGGTTTGGGGCAATTCGGAGCTCAATCAATTATTTTTGAATATTTTAATATTTAATTAATTAGAAAATTGAGGTATTTATTTTGACCTCGAAATCAAAATCTGACTTTGCCATTGTGATCGTCACCCCAAAATTAGCTAAGGGTGATGTTTTGGACGCGATTGGAAGTCATCTAATTTTTGCGAATATTTTAATATAATTAAATACCCCAAAAATTAGCATAACTAAATAATCATCGGAATCGAAATCTGACTTCGTCGTTGAATTCCTCACCCCTAAATTAGCTAGGGGTAAATTTTTGAGATTTTTTGGAGCACGTTTCTAAAACCTGAATTTTTAAAAATAACTAAGTACTTATTTAGTACTTAATTTGTAATCTCTCTCTCTCTCTCTCTCTCTCTCTCTCTCTCTCTCTCTCTCCTAGCTGGCACCCCAATTCGGCTAGCTATCCCTCCCCATGCCCTCTTAAGTTTAATAATGATGAGCCCTATCCTAGGCTCACTATGGCTCCCTACTCTCCTACTCCATCTCATTCTCCTCCTTTAAAAGGAGAGCACAACCCTTCTTCTTTTGCTTGCTGAAATTTTCCTACCCTTCCTCTCCATTGTTCCCTTGTGTTGGAAAGAAAGAAGAAGTTCAGCTCACCTCTAAAGCCTTGGAGAAAGGCAAAGGTTCCCTCTTCCTCCTTCTCTCGCAAGGCTAAAGGTACCCCTTTGCTCCTCCCTTTATCTTTCTCATGTCGTTATGATGCTTATTGCACCTTTAGACATCCATGTTTCAGTATGAATGCCATTACAAATCTCCAAGATATAAAAATGATGCTCTGTTTTTCTTGCATTCTGTACACCCTTACATTTATCATCATTTTTAGTATAGCTAGGATGCTCCGTTTATGCTGATTTTGGTGTCAATGGAAAGGTATCGGAAAGACCTTTCCATTGATATATAGCACCGCTCATGAAATATTCCAGATTGGGAGTATTTGAGATCGAAAATAGACTTTACAGTTTTTGTCCAGGCGAAAAATGCCGTCTGGCGCTGCAGCGCCCGAAGTTGCAAAATAGGCCATTCCAGCGCGCTACAGTGGTATTTCGGCAGAAATATATAAAAACCTTATAAAACCCATCATTTAACTAATTAAACAGTAAATTGCAAAATGGACCACTGCAGCGGGCTGCAATGGTATTTCATGAAAGCCTTAGGAAATCAGTCATAAAATTAATTGAACAGCATTTCACAAAATGGACCACTACAGCGTGCAGTAGCAGGCTGCAGTGGGCTGTAGAAGAATTTTCGGAAAACTTTAGGAAATACAAAATGAATTAATGGAACAGGGTATTCGCAAGTTGAACCTCTGTCGCATGCCATAGCGTGCCGCAACGGGCCGCAGCGCACTCCAGCGCTGAAAGCGCTATAGCGCCCTGTCGCGCCAAAAGCACCACAGTGCGCTGCAGCTCGAAAAGTGCCACAGCGCGCTGCAACGCCAGAACCGCTACAGTGCGCTCCAGCATGCTGCAGCGCCCAAACTTGCAAAATGCTCAGAATTTCTTAAATATTGCCCAGTTTTGGCTAAAATGGCCAAAACTTCACTATTTTTGCATTTTAAGGTCCCTAGGACCCTAGTGGGACTAAATAATATCAAATTTGAACCTATTTTAGCTAAAATGGAACTGCATAAAATTCTATATTGAAATTAAGTTTGAACATTGTCATTTCTATCAAGTGCTCAAAACCTGTCATGTATCTTAATTGTATTGTGCCTATTGCTAGATAATAAAATCTTTAAGAGCTTGTATCAAATAGGTTGACCTTAATAACTAAATGGCATAAAACTTAAGTCTTTTAGAATTGTGATTAAGTGCTAATCTCTTTGGTTTGATTTAGAATTTGATTAGCATTAATTATCTTTTTATTATATGTCATCTTTTCATTTATATGCTTTCATGATATTAGGATATATGTTAGGAAACTTAAACACTTATTTGGACACTTGATTGTGTGTAATTATCATTAAACTAGAGTTGAATATAAGAACCTTGATAACTTGATTAAGTAGATGATACTTAATCTAAACCTGAAATTTGCCATCAATAATACACTAATAATACATTGATTTGTCATTGACCTTTAAATTAACCTTTGGTCTTAATGATAGAAAGGTTAGGGGTTAAATCTCAACTTATCTTGATTAAGATCTAAATCTTAATCACTTAATTAATCAGCATGATTGTAAGATAATTCAATTGACATTATTCCAATAATGTATATGATTTGGTATTGATCTTAAATCATTGAATTAGAAGTACTATGGTTAATATTGAATATATATAATTGAACTATCTGAATCTAAACTTTAGATCCTTAATTTTCTCTTATATAAGACTATTAGCATAAGATGAATTCTAAAATTGTAATGATTTATGAGATGATCTAACATTAATAGTATCTTTGATTCCATCCCATGATTGTAGAATAGGAGAAGGGTTAGATGAATTATTAGCTATCTAACATGATCACTTTAATCCAAAACTAATAAGTAAACATTGAATGTTAACTTAAGAAGTAGAAAAGTGAGATCTCAAGGGTCTTCTTTTAGGATCGTTCTTGAAATATTTAAAGACCATAATTATTGATACCTTGAGGTAGGAGAGCTTTTGTAACTTATTGAGGTAGAATATTAGATGATCCTTCATAGCCTTAGAAGTTGAACTTGATACCTTGTGGTAGGAATCACCTAAAGAAGTTAAAATAAAACTTATTCCTTATAGTAGCAACCTAAATTAAGTGATCTCTTGATCGTATCCTTAGAGCCTTGAGTAGGACTCACCCATTTAGAGTCAGGATTTATAGCTTTGATGAATCCTTGTTAATTAAATAGAATCTTGTTAACTTAAATTATTAATATATACCCATGGTATTGGATCATTTCAGTGATATTTAGGATTGATTGATTCACTCCAATGTGGACTTATGACCAGGTGCTATCCTGAGGGATTAGACGAATACAGTCCCATTAGAGTAAATCTTCTAAGACTAAGAGTGTTATAATTAGTGAACGAGATCCTTAATTTTAGATACAAACTACGACCGGGTTCTGCCTCCTATCGTAGTGCGCTTCGATAAGTGCAGTTTAAGCAAACTAAGTATCTTAAGTCACTTTGCGTAGACTACTAAGTATGCTAGTAATTAGGTTATTTAACGGCTTAACTTGATATATAAACTGTAACTGAATTCTGCCTCTTATCATAGTGCGCTTCGATAAGTGCAGTTTAAACAAGCTAAGGGTTAAACCCACCTTTCTTGCAAACATACTAAATGTGTGTATACAATCATCCTAGCTAATAATTTTCAAGTAAACTCTCAACTTTAACCAATTATCAAAGTTAGAATTTTAGGAGTCATAATCTTTTTAGCAGAATTCTGTACAATGGATACATTGAATTTATTATCAAATTTTAAGGCATTTTCTAATTTATCTCATGTATTTTAGAAGCATGAGCATGAGCATAAGCATGATGTGTGAGTATCAGAATGATATACATGTATCAGTGATGATTTATGGGTCACAGAATATTGCATACATTGACTGGGGAATTTCATAATGCATAGGCATCATCAGTAAACGGTATTCCCAACTGGATGTATGCATACATTGGACCGTACTACTCATAATAGTTTAGTGATATTTAGTTGCATATCAGTGGTATACAGTGTTGTGGCAAATTCAGATGCACATTTTCAGTGACATACAACATAATTTTATAGATTATTACTCAGTTTCAGATTCAGTACTATTTTGATTTATTTTCAGTATTTCAATTTATGGTTCAGCTTTTCCTTACTTTACTTCAATTTTGTACAATTTTATACAGTTTTATGCTTTTAGTTATCTTTATAGTATTTTTACAAATTTAATCACATTATATGAATGTTAAATGAATAATTAGAGCTATTTAGACTAGTTCAATGTGTTAGACTTATTGTCTAACACGGGGTACTTTTGGGATCCGACAATTTGCTATATCTTGAGCAGTATACTGAGCCAGGCCAGGAGGACACCCAGGAGATTCAAGAGGAGCTCGCGGAGCACTAGTGGACTCTTCTTCAATTTTACTTTTCTGCTTAATATTTTCAGTTCAGTACCTAGTTTTATGTATGTTTCAGTAAAATTATTGTAATAATTCTGGATGTATTTTTTTTTCTTTTCTGAGACGAATATTTTTATACAGCTTCTGTGATGAATGTTTCTGGATGTTTGCTTTAAGCTTCCGCACTCTGTTATATATTACTTATACTTAGTATTGTGATATGATCAGTATATTGGAAATACTGATATCTTATACATGTATTGGATTCCTATTGTATTCTAAATCCAATGTATGTATTTGTCTAATACTTAGGATAAGGATACTACTCTTATCTTAAGTATTAGCTTTCAACCCTCCTTGAGGTTGAGTCAGTAGCCCTTCAGATGAGGTTTTGGTGTTTTCAGTTATTTTGGGGAGACAAGTTTTTCCTCCCCAAGTGGCGTATCGGTCCGTCGCTGAACTTAATTATGAACATTTCATTTGCACAGTTACTTTGGTCCTATTGATCCCAAAAGAGAAAATATAATATCTCGATGATCAAGCATTCTTATCCTAGTGGGGGAGTCATTGATCTTGTTTAAGACCATTGCAAGATGAAAGTTAGAACAATACTTAGTATTGAGAATATATACATATACTAAATTTGAGGTTCCAAGATTCCACCAAAGTTTGATGGAGAAATAATTGTGAATGGCATCTATAAGCCTCTCAAGCCAAGCCCACATTCATTTAAGGAAAAGATTAAAAAGTTCTAAAAGCACCAAATCATTTTATAACCCTTTTTGTGAACCCCAAAAAAATTATTAAAGATGCTTTTAATCTTATTTATGAATCAATTAGCGGGGGAGTTGACCTCCATAAAATAAAGAGGAATAATATTAAGGACATATTTAATGTAAAAGTATTACTAAGATATTGGCATTTCTTCTAACTCCTTTGCTTCCTGGATTTATTAATTTAGCTCAAGTAGGATATATTAAAGGAAGACAATTTGCGCATAATGTGATTCTTGCAAATTAGCTCCATCATCGGTTCAATGCTAAGCACAAACACAAGCTTTCATTTGTTAAGCTTGATCTCAAAAAGTATTTTGACAATATAAATCAAGAATTCATCATTGACAGATTTCACAAAATGGATGAAAAGAGATTATTTGTTAAATTTGGCAAGCTTAGCTCATTGTATTTGGGAGGAGAGTGATATTAGAATCTTTTCCAATCAATTTATTGCAGGAAACTGTGAACATTAAATGTAATTACATCATTTATGGAGTTATTAAAAATTGAAAAATATATGAAGTAAATGATATTGTCAAGTTCAAAAATTGGGAATCTACCCTACAGCCTCATACTCATGTTTGATCTTTCATTTTATTAGCTTGTGTAACTCATTCCTAAATTGATGATAGAATGATAAATGGATGATTGGTATCTTTATCTAGTAAGTTGTCATTTTGATGATACATTTTTTCTGCTGCATGGCCTCTTATATTTATATTCCTGCATATTTAGTCGTATACAATTATTTGGCATTTCAATGTCGGTTCATAATATAATTGGAAATACTTCGATGGTTGATTTTATGGTAGCTAAATGATTTGATGCATCATCCCAACTTGGCTTTATTGTTTCATTTGGCAGAATCATTGTTATTTATATTTCTAATACTACTACAAATAAAAAGGTGCTTGAAGACATCTACTTTTAACTTTGATCCAAAAGTTTTTATCTTTATATTTTTGATATACATTATCTGCAAAAAAACACTAATGCATACTAACAATTCTTCATTTAGCTTTCTACTGTATTCTTAAGCTCCTTACTGCTTAAATTGATACATCTAAATGAGGGTTTTGCATATAAAATTGTTATCTTTATCAAGTTTAATTGCTTCAGTTGTGATTTAGTCACACTCCTTGCAAGTTGTTGCACTTTGTTGAGAATTAGTGCTATAATGGAATGTTTTCAATATTTTGGAATTAGCTAGGCCTCTCTTAAGTATCATTGCTTATATGAATTATGCTCTATATTATTTGGTCATCACTACTGCAATCTGCCATGGGATTTACTTTACTCATTTGTGTTATATCTACAATTTTTGGCACAAAGCAGCATGTCTCGTGGTCTTCTTCTAATGCACAGGATTCTTTAAATTGTGGTTCTATTTTTGCCAGCCAATTTATATTTAGAATTGATTTCTATCATGATGCTCATATGTTATTACTAAAAATTATAGAGATAACATATTTTAGTACTATAAAGATTACTTTATCAATTCTTCATATCAATGCAAGCTAGACTATTTATCATAAAATTGCTAGCTTTTCAAAATTGTTCATATTCAATTACTATCACTTCTTAATTTATAGTTCTAAACTTTATTCAAATTCCTTCCAGACTTTGGATTTACAAATCTAACTTCAATAGTTGCCTTCGTCAATAATTCTGTATTCAAACTATGTTAGACAAAAGAGGAATTCCAGCCATCTTTATGCAAGAATGGATGGCTTTTCCAATTTTGGCAGTACACCGAAGATACTACACATGAAAGACAGGGTTTAATGGGACGAAAGACTCATTTTGCAGAGGTAGCTCTGAGAAGTAACGTTAGCCTAAATGCATCAAAAATACAGCAGACTTCTGAATTTATTTTGCTTCTTTTCTGATTTTTCCTTTTCATCCTATTAAAAAAAAACATCTATTCATTCATTAAAATACCAATCGCCATATGCAAAGTAATTTAAAAATTAAGATAAAAGCTGCAATGAGTTTTACAAAATTTAATTTTTTATATTATAAAAACATAGCGACAACTCGTGTTATTAATAGCTAAAAACTTGGGCACAAGCCAATCGAATTAAAATCCAAAAAGCAGAAATCTGACAATCAGTAAAAGCAAAAAACTTGACAACCATAAATCCAAACGCATCAGACATCAACTAAAAGGGGACGAAGCTCAACAACTTGAACACAATAAAAAGCAATCCAAGTACCGAATATCTCTAAAACAGACATGATCAAAGCACAAACACAAAAGTCTCTAAAAGAGGCGCCTAACTGCACAGAAGCTGCGTTCAACTGACTGCCAGTCACAGTTTCAGTCTCTGTCTCAGCAAATGAAAATAGACCAATAAAAGTTGACCTTTTACGCAGTAAAGCCTGGCCTTTTCTTTAGCGATCTATGTAACGTTACCCCAATCAAAAGCACTCCGCAGTATTCCTGGAGCTACCGTCCACGGCCACCACGACCACGGCCACGACCACGGCCACGACCCCGTCCCAGCGGTCTCCCTGCAACAAAGAAGATGAGAATCGGCATGGGTTACTAATATATAAATAAATAGCCCATCTATTGAAATAAGAACATATGTCGATAAAAAAAAAGTACCAGCAGTAGGCTTCTTTGGCTTGACCCTAGGCGTCTCCTCCACCAATAATGTTTCAAGATTCAAGCTGTCGGGAAGTATGACATATCGAATGTTGTTTCCCCTCACGCTTAAGTGGTCAAGAGTCACAGGATTTTTACCTCTAAGTGTTAGCTTCACGGTCTTCAGATGAGTGTTCATGCTGATATCCACACCTGTAAAAAGAGTAAGAATATAATGAGCTTTGCCTTGAGTACATTTAACTGATAAGTTTGCAGCTGCTAATTAGTTGAAACTTATGAAGTGTGGAAGGAAACACAGAAACACATGCAAGCAGTAGTGCAGAGATACGAAATATTTGCAAAGATATTTATGTATGCTATACAGAATCACAGATATCAAAAGCAATCATCTGTATAATATGATGCAAGTAAGCAATAGATGCTCAGTTCAACAAGTGAACGAACTTATATTTAATTATGTAAGTACAATAAAATGGCAGCAAGAGATTGTGATGATAATACATTTTACAAACAGTTTTGAAGGTGCAGGAGTGAAACCACAAGCTGCAGCGCCAGCAACACCACCGAGCCTTATTAGTCCCTTCAAGTGGGTCAGCGACGTGAACAATTTCTTTACATTGTACATAATCAAATAGAAGCTGCTCCATAAATTCTAAATAGAGAAGATACTTTCTAATAGTTTTTTTTTGAGACTTATTTGATCTTCTTCTGCATATAATGTGGGCAAAACTCATACTCAATTTTTCTAATATGAGGCTTTGAACATTTTATGCTTAATATGTTTGAACCACCTAAGATGTCATTCACTAATTTAAAAAACTACTAGAGCCACTCCAACTTTACTATAAATGAACTAATTTCTCATCCTATCCTTTCAATACCCACTCATCCAGATACCTTAGCATCCTTCATCTTTGTAAACACTATTTTAATTGAAGTTTCTTCTTTATAGACAAATTTCAGCCCCACATAAATAGCAAGATAGAACCAATAAAAAGTAAAAAAAGTGAAACATAAAAGATAGGGGATGAAGAACAAGAAATTTCATCTAAGAAAAACTGCTAAATGTCTCAAGAATTCCTGAATCTCCAAGGCAGTGGCCTCATCTCATTCACCAAAAAGGTGAGACTTCAAGTTAGATTAGGATCAGATAATATATTGGAATTAAGGAAATACCATACCCAGCTGACCTAATCAGAACAAACAGTCATAATCATGACAGAAAAATCCTTATAATTAAGATGCATCGATGTTACAAGTGCAAGCCTATGTAAAGGAAATAACTCTAAAAGTTGTTTAGAGTATAGACTACGAATTAATTCAATGCACTTAATAAAGCCTAAAATATAAGCTAATAAATCAAGGTATCAAAAACAAAATAACATCAGCAACACTATGCAGAATGTCATTTACAATAAGAAATGCTATCAACCATACCATCCGGCTAAACTGCCTTAGTATCTATAATTCAAATCCAGAATCAAATTTATATTCTATGTCAAGCTGATTTGTAGGTTCAAGATTTAAGTAGATTCATGCTTTATGAGAATTGTGAAAGTTTCAAGTCGTGCAAAGAGCACAATAAAATGTTTCTTCAGATTTTGGAAAAGTAGAAATGGGAACACACGTGAAAATGAGATTTAAAATGTTTAATGATTCCTATAATTCCTGAAAGCATCTAAGCAGTAGATTCAATTTCATGGTGTGAACTCAAATGTTCAATTATATCTGTTACATTTCTTTCCAACCAAAAAAAGAGCTATTATCACATAAATTTAGATCACTCTAGACCCTCCACAGAAATTGCTTAACCAAATTTGCTATTGACAACTTTTCTTCATAGTAAATTATTGATCACATATACGGTTGGTCAAAGGAAAACTTCAAAATTATCAATTTAATCTATGTTACTAGGTCCCAAGTTCCGGATATGAAAAGAGGTTTGTGTTACCACCTACAGCCAACGTAAAACTTTGTCGAATCATGAACCCTTTAAATAATTGTTCCAGAACTAGCACATCCCCTGAAAAGGCATGCTTCATTGTCTGAATGTAGTGTAAAGTGTGCAAAGGCCGCTATATCGGTGCCTGAAAGTGTTCCCGTATTATGGACGAATGCAATTAAAGAAGCTTATCTTTGATTCTAAATTAAAAGATCAGGTAGTTGGAATATTAGCACCCTCACTTGCAAGCTTTTTGAGTTAGCTGATATTATGATAAATATGATGATTAATATATTATGCCTTCAAGAAACTAAGTGAGTATGAGAGAGCAAAAAAAAAAGTTTAAGCTTTAAGCTTTGGTACTCAAGTAAGAATCATCATAGGTATGGTGTGTATTATTTTGGATAATAATTTAAAGAATAACATAGTGGAACTTAAGAGATTGAAAGATAGAATTATATCTTTAAAACTTATAATAATGGAATAACTTTTAATATTGCAAGTGTTTAAGCCCTTCAAATGGGATTGATATATATATAAAAGAAATATTTTGAATAATGTATATATTTATGTTATTAGAGATATGTATAATGGAGCCGTATCATGTGTTCAACAGTAAAGTGATTTGTCGAATGATTTTTTGTTACTGTTGGATTACATCAAAGTTCATCTCTCTTAGCCCATATCTTATTGCCTTATTGATTCTTTTATTGAGCATATTCAAGAGGAGATTCCTTGGTGCATGTTATTTGCAGATGATATCTTTTTAAAAGCAAAACAAAAGTTATGAAAAACTACTTAAGAATCTAAAGATTTCATCTTAGTAGATCTAAAATTAGAATATATGGAGTGCAATTTCAATTGAAATAGAAATCCCAATCTCAACGACATACCTATTGAGGACCATGGAATCAAGAAGAACAAGAGGTTCAAGTGCCTTGGTTTAATTATTCAAAACAATATGAAAATAGAGAGAGTGGTGTGATTAATAAGATTCAAGCTGGTTTCATTTTGTTTTTTAAGTTAGATGAGCTCCTTGATATGCTATTGGATATCCTTAGGGAAGACGCTAAAGAATTTGACACCAAATGATGTATGATTATTTTAAATTAATATATATACATATAAGCTATGGCCAATTTTTATAAAATAAAATCATAATACACTGCTTCGAGATGTTGAATTCCAATAACCAATAAATATAAAAAAATTAAATAATATATGCCAAATATTAAAAAAAGCATCATTAACAGACAAGATAATCATAACCCAGCATGTCAAAATACAGAGCTGAGCTGACAATAGCTTAAAAAGACAAGGCAGTTTGCTACGAATTCTTCTTATGAATAGAAACCAAGTAAGAACATTGATTTGATAGGAGAAAATGCGTTTCCAAATCCAAGAGTGATAAGGTTTACGAAAAGGACAATTCATGGAAAAGACTAGAACTGGAGAAGGCAAAAAATATTTTACAAAGCAGTGCCTATAAAAACAACAATTTGTAGCACCTTCATGCAAATAAAAAGGCATGGGCTTAGAATGTTTGGCAAGGAATGAGCTGGAAACTGTGCAACATACTAATTCATTGGGTATTCTTTAAAGAAAAATATCCATTGCCTACGGGCTTTAACAATCTAGCATCAAGCATAGTTTTTAAAATTCAGTACCACGCATTAGCTAAACAGCCAGTTGCTAATGGTATAGCTATGTTATTTTGTCATCATTTTAGCAAAACAGTGGAGTTAGATGAAGTTAAACGTCAAACTGCTTGTTTCAATTTACAAGTGATTAAGTAAACATTACATTCTTTCTCTGTAAGGAGAGAATGGCTTTATCACATCAAGAATACCTGCCACAATGTTTACGGAAAAACTGTACATCATGATGCAAAACCAGTTTTAGCACGAACTGTTAGTATCTCTTCAGCAGTTTGTCCAAAGTAGTATACCATGTGCTGTATATTTAATTACAAAATACTAAGGGGCAGTTTGGTTTGATGTTATGTGAAAAATTATTAATATAGCATGTTATTCAAATAGCAGTGTAATTCAGATAATAGGCTATGTTTGGTTCAGTGTTATTTAAATAGCACACTATTATATTTAGTTCACTGTCATTCATGTTATGCTACACATGAGGTAAAATTACATCCAATAGTTAGATGTTAGTATTAAGGATTGAATAAAGATTGTAGTGCAATATACCCAAAACTTCCTAAGAAAATATACGAACCTAAGTAAAAAAGCCTTTTCAAAAAAAATAAAAAGGTCACAACTACACTAGGAGCACGTGCGAAAAAGAGCAACAGCGGCAAAGTTCCGCTCGCTGGGGGGACGACGTTCAGCTATACTGGGAGCATGCTCAAAGGAGAACATCTATATAGGAAAAACGTGTTCAATCCGGGAGCATGCGCACTCGTCGTCCACAGCAACGTAATAAGGCGCACTCGCTGTGATGGGAATAGGGAAGAGGCGAAAACTTATAACTAAAGAGGCGGGGCCGGAGTTGAAGGCAGAACAGTGGCTCTGTATTCAATCCTGGCTTCGCACTCTACCATAGCCGAGAAGTCGTGAAATATATTGTCTGCAATGTTACCTGAATGTCAGCTGATTTTGGCCGACATTCTGATAATATTTACAGTGGCATTTTCAAAATTTTGAGTTTGAGATATCATTGATGAGATAACATTCAACCAAACAGCTTCAATCTGAAAGACAACTTTAAATAACATAGCATTGCATGTAAATGTTTGCAAACCAATCAGCCCTTAAACTCATTTTTAAGTGATGCATGTAGACAAGAAAAAAAGATTGACTAGTGAGTTCTTGGTATTGTATAATCTTAAAATTGTCAAAAAACAATTTAAATATTTTTGGTGTTCATTAATAATTCAATTGTACTACTTTAGGTCACTTCCATGCTTTTATTAAAGTTTGAAGTGATTTGTAATATCAACATCAAATTCTAATAAATGCACTGATGATTAATCATTAGCACCTAGAGTCAGATAACTCTGATGATAATGAGTATAAGAATCTGATCAAATTTTCAATTTCTAATGTGTAGGTTAGACTGTACATTGGCCTATACATGAAAAGTTCAAGGTTCAATAAGAATTGAGCTGATTGTTGAGCAATTGCAAACAATAAAAAAACTATTTATTATTTATTAAAACTTTAATAATAAATAAAATCCGAAATTAGACTAGAAAAATAAAACATGAGATACAATACACAAAGTCGGATGCTATAATTGCCAAATTATCACCAAAATATCAATCACAGTATCAAAAATAGCCCATGATTTATTTTTGAACCATTAACTAGAGAAAATTCCATATATATATATATATATATATATATATATATATATATATATACATACATGTATATATATTTATGTATATGTGTATGTATATATATTTATATGTAACTAAATGTTAGTTAAATTAAAACAAATAAAAAAATAAATGTTACATGTGTCAATAAAATTTTTGAATGTTACTACCGTCTATTTAAACTGGTAGAGTAAACCAGCTGAACCAACTCGGTTCACTGCTTCAGCTGCTGATTTCACTAATTCAACGATCAGTTTTACCGATTACGTGATTGAACCAATTAATAGTTAGGACGGCTATTCTGGTCCTACCTTTAAACCCATGCTTCTAATAATATTCAATATAGTCTTTTAATATTATAATCCCATAAACTAATCCATGAGATCTGCAAATATTCCATTCTTCACTGATAGCCCTAATTCTCTAGCCAATTTTGTTTAAATAAACACAATTAAGTTAAAAAGAAGAAGAAAAAAAGGTAAAATCCATGAAAACAATAATTACTGTATATTCAATTTAGAAATTCTGCAAAAAATTGAATCCACAAAAGACACCCAACTAAAAATTAAACAGCAATCAAAAAACACATTTTATTTGTGATTACAAACAGCCATGTTAGTAAATCAGATCTCAAATTATGAAGAAGGAAATCACGAGTTTAAAAAATTACCAAAGACAAAAAATCCAAGCTCCATAACAGAAATAGTAAATTAGCAACCAACACATGCAATGCACTAGAATTTACCATCCAACAAGCACAAAAGTTTCATATGAACTGAAAATTTTATAAAGCGACGTCTTTTATATGAAAATTTTCACATAATTTAACAAATAGTACAAAATTGATATCTCCATGCAATACCATAAAATTGGAAGTTTTGGGCTGCTCCAAAACCCAATTCCATAAAGTACTTAAAATTTCAGATATCCAATATCACCAAATCATAAGTTATAGTAAGAAACAAAGTAACTGTTGGTTGTTACACAGTAATAACCTGCAGCAGGATTAAGTTCACACCAAAAAGAAATCATGCCTCCTATATCAGGATAAGAAGTTGTGCTAAAACATCGAACCCACAGTTAATTTCACGTGCAAGAGATGGGATATTATACTTACATGAATTCCCCTTTCTTGAAAATATTATTCCAATGAATTGAGTATTTGTTATTCATTCAATAAATAACTTTGCTGGTGTGTTTCTTGTAGTGTCAACAACAAAAATCACAAAAGTCGATGAACAAAATAATTTTGGTATACACAAATAATGAGAGCAATTTCATTCTCAAAGATTGCTAAAAAATAAGATGCATATAGCCCTCAAATAAGATATAAATGTTAATTCAAATAAAATAGAAAGATATAGTAGTTTAAGTTATTAATAATAGTTTCAAATACGTTTTAAGTTACAATAATGTATAAATTTTCAGATGTTTATAATTTATTAGTACTTGTCCTAATCCTTCGGATAATTTTTATGACTCTTCTTCAATAATATGTCATCACATAAAGCCCTATAAAATGTCTTCCAAGATTTGAGCATATGATTATTTTATCACATGATTTAAACTTCATATGCCTCTTGATTCACATCCAAAATCAGCTTAAAAAAATGGTAAAAGCTGATTTCAGGTAAAAATGGAAATGACTAGCATCATAAAAAACAATTAATGAAAAGCATAAAAAATAGTAGACAATGTAGTGAAAAATAAAGTTTAGAACTAGTCACACAAGCATACTCTGCCTTTAAGGAAAAGCATCATTAATGAAAAGAAATAGCAATACTGGCATTAATATTAATTATGATAAAGTTTAGACTGAGAACTAATTAGTTATAAGTCGTACTTTAAATTTCAAATTTATTTAAGACAATCGTTGTTAATACATCCTTTAAAAAATTGACAAAGGTGCCTATCTTTAGTTTCATTTAAACTTGGTAATAAAATTAAACAACAAATAATAATAGCTGTGTTATCATTAAACTTTAGCCTCGGCAATAAATTCAATACATACTTTATTGAGAGTTTAATGATTGTTCATTGATTTATCAACACAACAAGGTGAATGATTTGTTCAACTTTATACCCAAAAATAAATTTTGCCTATAGAAGTTCAGATATACATATGATACTCAACACCAATTCAGGCACAAAAGCTTACCAATATTCAATTATAGATTCTAGTTCATAAGCACCATATGCCTTAATCTCACCAAATGGGGTCAGCTACATAAATTCTTTGTCTCCATTGTGCACAATGAAACAAATATCCCTCCCTAAACCCCAATAAAATGAGATGTTTACTAACAAGTGCAAGATTCATGCACTTGATTGATTTCTCTGTTTTGCTTGTAACAAGTGCAAGATTCATAAACTCAACTTTCCTAACCGAGGCATACAGCTAATGCTTTATATGCTCTAACTATCTATCACAACTCTCTCTAAATTTAACCTTAAATGAAGCACTCCAAGCTTGCTACACGGCTCATTTTTAAATGTACCTCTCATGTAAACATACTCATTCACCTGAGCATGCATATCACCACAACAAGCATTTCATCAATATGTTTCTGCTTTGCTAGTCAACAACTGCTCTTTAAAATAATAATGGTTTTATTAGTGTTCTGTATAACCTTTTTTTAATATATAATTCAAATTTTTCATCACACAACACCACATAAAAGCTCTATTTCATCCAATCAGTTTGGATCCTATCAATCACATCACCCTCTTTTTTTCCATATATTTGTATGATTATACCAAGATAATTGAGCCACTCTTCTTGATACATGGTCTGAAATTATTATATTTTTGATAAAATAACATCTATTATGATTACATTACATATATTCTATTTTCAATTTACATGATCCATATATTTGTATGACATAATTCTTCAGATCTCAATAACACAAATTTTAATTTAACCCAACTCATCTAATAGATAAGGAGAATATCATCTACAAACAATATGAACTAGCACCTCCTCTTGAAGGTGTTTAGTAATAATAATCATAATTAACACAGAGATACAAACTGAAACCAGAAATTTGATGCAATTTAATTGAAACAGAAAAAACATTGTCTGGTGTAGTGTAAATGTAAATTCAAAAATATCAATCACAAATGGCTATTGAAAATGGAATCATCAAAAGAATCCTTGAAGTAATATTTATGGACAATAAATTACTTAATAGGATTGATATCAATTATGCATGACTATTAGTGCATTTATATCAAATTTTATAAAAGAAATGATTTTCATGAATATTAATTCTATACGATTGATTGAAATATTTCTGAATAATTAGAGATTTTTGAAATATTTCTCAACTAAATAGCTTAGCTTAATAAAAGTTGATAGATTATATGCTGATTTTAGTTGTTTTATGTTTAAACAACATAATCTAAGCTATGCTGCCACATTGTCCGGGAGTATAGCTAATCTAAGCTATAAACCAAGTCAAGCTCAAAATGAACAATGCCAATACATTACAACGTTTATTATTTTGTAAAATGGCTTAATTGTTATGGCTCAATTCTACTTGATACAATGCAACTACTCTCATAGCAGGTACCATATCTGATGAGAGACAACTTTAATATATAATTTACTAATGCAACAAAAAAGTGATGATGAAATTCAATTTAACAAAAATAAAATTCCTAGTTAAATACACAATTTATTAAAATACTTGCTCAACCAAAAAATTATGCAAAATAGGCACAAAAAAATAATAATAATAATCCAAATTTTTGAAACTTGCCAAAAAAATGAGCAATAAAAGTACAATTTGAACAAGGCTCGAACCACAGTTAAAAATTTCATAGCAAATTTACCAGAATCCATCACACAATCAAACCAATAACATATATTATAGCAGTATCAAAAAAAGAAACTGCCAAAAATAGAAATCTAGTCATGTTAGTGCAAGAAGCTATTTTCATTGCAGTGGTAATTAACGCTTACCTTGCATTAGAGGTCCAACATACACATAAGTTTAATGAGAAATAAAACTCAATTAAGCAGTCAAAATCTTTAGCATACCTCTAATCATCTCAAATTTATAGTCCTCAATATTACGTAAGTAGCTATCCCACAAAACAAAACAAAAAATATGAAACTAAGATCCACTCTACAAAACCTATCATACAAGATGCAAATCCAAGCTTGCACAACACTCAATACAAGATACGCTTAAAATGAATGTCAAATTTTGCCTACTTAAAAACAAGTTTTCTATAGCAATACAAACCATGCGGGAAGACCATAAATCACGTTAGTATTAGGATTACAAGTTACCCTAGAAAAGCACCAAGATTCCATAGCTGAAGCTATGGATATAAGAGGAAATATAATATCTCCTGTACAAAATGAGATTAAACAATTCGTAGAATTCTACAGAAAACATGCAACAAATGCAATAAATATTTAACAAAATTGGTTTGTGAGACTTGAAATAAAAGTGTGTTAAAATCATGGTGAAGCTGTATATATATATAGTGAAGGTAACCTAACACAAAATGTGGAACAGTATCAAAAGAAAAACTGAAAAATTGAATCCACAGCTTTTTTTAATTCACTATAAAAGCTTACACGGAATAATTAAATTGAGATTCTTTGGTGTATGCTTTTAGTATGACAGCTCACAAGTGTAAGACATGCTGGAACAAGTAAACATAAGAAAAACTGAAAAATGTTAACTAAATAAAAGACTTTAATTTGACAACAATCATTTAAGTTGCATGTTTTATAAGACCTTAATAGAAGTAAGATAAGTTGCAATTTTCATATAAGTGACAATAAGAAAAAAGCAAATGAAATACAAGGCACATCGTGAGAATGCAATGAGATAATTCTCTCACAATTA
Source organism: Gastrodia elata (assembly GCA_016760335.1). Lineage (NCBI taxonomy): Eukaryota > Viridiplantae > Streptophyta > Magnoliopsida > Asparagales > Orchidaceae > Gastrodia > Gastrodia elata. The sequence goes on along the minus strand of CM028674.1, from coordinate 47,207,734 downwards.
ATAATCAACACTTGCATCAAAAACAAAGGTTTATTGCCTCATAAACAAATACAAAAAATTAAAAAATTAAAAAACCTTTTAACTAAAAACAAAATTTAGATTGCAAAATGCAGCCGAATAGCTAAATCCCAAATTGTTACTATGTGACAAAATATAAAGCACTAAAACCTAAACACTACAGTATCCAACTGCAAGTTGTGCTAGAAAGAGTAGAGAAACAGATAGGTATCCAACATTGCTACATCATAATAAGTCATGCTAAGAGATCGTAAATAGTTTTTATATTGAAATTGCAATGTAAACTAAAAACAAAGAAGTTTCATAATTGGTACATCCTATGGATAGCATCTATCTTAATAAATGATTCACTAACTAATGCTTAAGTCTCAAAATTTAAGTTCAGAACATCTAAGAAATTAAGAAAAGAAATTAAAGAGGTTAATGTATCGTTAAAAACTTTGACATTTAAGAGAGAATGATTTAAGTAAAGGCAGTAACAGGATCGCAGCAATGTCAATATATAAGATTTGGAGTTGGACATGCAATGACAACACAATTAAACCAGCATTTCAAAGCAGGTGCAATGTGAAACATAAATCTTTTTTTTTTTTCGCAATATTGTTCAAAGCAAAATGTGCTTTCATTAAACGAACAAAGTTAATAACAATGATCAAACTAGTCTCAAGCGTAAATATAGTTCTATCAATCCCATAAAATTTATTACACTCAATAACATTTCTTAAGATTTTGGTATAGATGATACATAAAGTTCATTTATACAACAGATATAACATCCTTGTAGATGAGATCACAACACTTTCCATTAATTAAAGACATTAACTTCTTTAAAATTTATCTGGTAAGCAAGGTTAGGTATCATTGAACGCCCTAACCCATCCAACTGCAACTAAGATTTGTGCTTAGCTTTGTGCATGGAAACATTGCAACGACACTTGACATATCAGCAGTTCCTTACGTAATTCACAAAGCCTCCGCTATGCTTTTGAAGAGATGTGTATCACACAACAAAGTGCAGTTTTAACAAAACTGCACAAACCTTGAACCCATTAAGTAGAGTTGGCTACATGAATCTTTTATTTCCTCTTTGCATGATCAAATAACAAGCACTCTCTAAACTTCAAATATATGAGACCACATTTATTATTCATTGGCATTTTGATCTTACTCTTCCTTTTTTAACATAAAAAAGTTCAAAACTCAAAATTCCCTAATTGGGGTAACTAACAATCTGCATTAAATAAGCCCGATCCTTCAAAAGATAACTTCCTCTAAGTTTATTCTCAACTTAAGCTACTCCAATCTTGATGACAGTGAACTCATTTCTAATTATATGCTTTGTGTATGTGTACTCATCCACCATAGCATCCTCATCACTACAATATTTATTGCACCAAAATGTTTCTGCTTTGAAACAACATTTTTCACCATACATCCTTGCTGATTAAATAATTGTTCTGCAAAACTTTTAGTTCCAATGCAAGTTTCCAATCACACAACACCCAAGGATGCACTCCATTGCATTCAACTAGCTTGGATCATGTTAATCACGTTGGCCTATATTTCACATTATAATGTATAATTGAACCACAAAACAAAACATCTCACTCTTATTGATAATATGATCTTCAATAATTACATCACCAAATTTATAGCCTTTTATTATGATTAAAATTGCACTTCATATATTTATTTAAAATCTACTACGAATCTTTTAGATTCTAAAATATTTCTTTATAACTCAAGCCCATCTATAGTCTTGTCAATAAGAAAAATATCATCTACAAATAACATGCACCAAGATACACATCCCTTGAATGTATTTAGTAAAAATGTCAACAATTGAAGCAAAATATAAACTAGAAGCACAACCTTAATAAAAGATGATTGAATTAAATAAACATTTCTTTAGCAACTTCAATAACACAATACTCTTTTTATCTAATACTCTCAAAAGAACTCTTGGTATTTATCATATATCTTTTCTAAATCAGCAAATATCAAATAAGCATTTCTTTCTTTAAATTTCTCCATTAAACCTCTAAAAAAATGTATGAGCAAAATATTTGATTTGCATAACATAAAACTAACATACTATGTCAAGCACTGTCCAATCACTCAAACCCAAAGTTTCAAAGCATAATTGAATAACTTAATTTTTTTATATTTTGCACAAATTTACCCATCACATTTGTTCTTAAACATAGGTATCACAGTACTCCATTCATCTAATATCTTTTTAGTATTCGAACTAAATATTAAATAACTAAACCATAAAAATTTCTAACTCATCCAAACATGCGCATTAAAAGAAATATAAGATTCTACCACTTTTTCACTCTTTGTTATCTTTAAAGCATTATAAACGTCAATTTTACTTGCCCATCGAATGAAAGAATAATTAAATTTTACATCTCGAGTTACTGAATTTACTTATATTAATCACATTATTACAAACTTTATTAAAAAATTTATGAAATAATTCATCCATCCCCATAAAATTTAATCAATCCTAAAAGTAATAATCATAATATGCCCTTCACTAGGCCAAATCCTTAATTTTCATAAAAACTGACCAAGGTCTATAATAGGTGACAAAATCAAAAGCAATTTTAGATACAAGCTACACTCTCGTATTCTCCTAGAGAATACTAAAAAGACATTAGAAATAGTATCTCCATAATAATAAAATCCCTACAATGGGCAAAACTAGTGCTAAAAAACCCAAGACATTGGCACAATTGCATGATCTATGGACAAACAAATATTTTATGCACAAGCAAAAATAAAAAAACATCAAAAGCAATAAAATTCATCCTTTGAGCCTCAAATCCTTCCAAGGATGCCTAATTAGAGTAATGGCTGAAATGCACTATCTTCAGTAATGATGCTATACAACTCTCCCATTCCCTTCTTAGTACTTGAGAAACAACTTAAATTTCAGCCTCCAAAGGGAACTGACCATGCATTTTAGTGCCACAAGCTGAAGTAATCACCCCTGTCATCATGGAGCACCATTCAACCGTAAGCTATTTTCTCATCATAAATGTAAGAGCCATCGATATTGACTTTGAGCAACCTTGGTGGAGGAAATGCTACCAAAGACAAAAGAAATCAATATTGATAGCTGTCAATAAAATGGAACTGTCACAAATAGATTGTGTGGGAAAATAACGGTCATGCTTTTTATGCAAGACGACTAAGCAACACTTAGTGCAAGATGTAAGCAACAATCTGAACACCTGAACTTCCTCTAGTCTGAGAGCTAAGCATAGAAAATAATTAAAAAATGGGCTCTCAATGCTCAAGCCAAGGAATAATGCCCAAATAAATAAGGGGCATCTCTAATGGCTAAGGTATATGGACAGTGGTAGCAAAATGTTTCTGATTTTACATCTCCTTGCAACCCCAATCGTAGGCAGCAGACAAAGGAGCCACTCATATATGCAGTACAAAAACTGGTTAGGATAGCATTGCGCAGCAACCTTCAAACAAAGCAGAATTCCCTCCAGCCAAGTTGCAGCTCTCAAATGCTGTAAAACAGCCAATTCATTGTTGAAATTTCAGATACAGCAACGAATGGTGTACTAATATAGTGATTAGTATTTTTTCCAACTGAAGTTGTCTTCTTCCCCAGCATGAACCGCAGCAATGCTAATGATAGAATCAATCAAAAAGTCTCTAAAGATCTGCAGCATGCTGCCATGATTCCGGTACCCAGTCACCCAATGAGGCTGAAACCTGAGTTGCTCACCCTCCTTCAAGTTGCCAAAACATAGGCGGATTGGCAAGGCAAGAACACTTGTCCATTTATCACATAAAATGAAGATTGCATTTCCATTACCCACCTTCCATTTCGTGAGTGTTTAGACAATAGAAGAGCCTCTGCAGAAAATCCTCACTTAAAAATTGATTAGCTTAACATGAAATTGTTGTCCTCATAAGCGATGCTTGAACCTCATAGCATTCATAATGTAATTGAAAGTGTATCGCACTACCAAGGCACATCTCTAAGGCTTGAGGTTCCTTAGGTCCTCTCAGAATTTTCTCAATCTCCAATAAGTAGGAGTTAAAGATAGGCGAGAAACGTATGGAACACAAACATCGGTATATTATCAGATATTGTAATCAAACATATTTGGCTGACAAGGGAAAGAACCTGAGCCCCCATGAACTACAAGTACAAACTTTCTCCACAGTATGCTGAAAATAATCTTTACAAAGAGACTTTCCATGGAGGTTAATTCCCAAGTAGGTATAAGAATATGTCCTTAAAATTTTCTCCACAAGTTGTTAATAAGCTCGAATATTTTTCATAAGCAAAACTTGATATTAGGCTTTAATTAATAGCTTTCTCCATTCAACCTCCATATATCTCCATGATATGCAAAACATACTTGGTGGATACAACTGAGGACAAAGTAAAGATGATATTGTTGTCAACATAGAAGCACATAACGATCTCTATCCATCTCGATACCAATCGACTTGCCAATAGCCATGCTACAGTTGATGGCAATTAAAAACAACTCTTAGCAAAAATGAAGAGGAAAAAGGAGAGGAGGCATCTCTGCCGAAAACAACTATATACTTTGTTCCACAATAATCTTTTCATGTTAACTAAGAGGGTTAACTATAAGAACAACTCTAGCCCAATAACACGCTGCAAAACCATAGGCGCCTCTAGTTTAAAGATAAATTTGCACATAACATTATCCAAGCACTCCCACTCCATATGATTATAGGTGGGCTCCATGCCAGTCCTAATAGCCATGAAGTCTGAGGCAGAGTATGCAAATCTAGAAGGATTCTCTTGTGTCATGAAATAATTCTCATCAATGTTTCTCCTAGAACAAAGCCCCTTGCTTTTTAGATATAAGTTTGGGAAGGAGCTACTTGAGGTGGTTCACATAAACTTTAGCAATTATAGAAATACATACATATATATATGTATATATATATATATATTGTTGTAAGGGCTGGTTGTTCTAAATATGTTGGGAACCATTACTTTCTCTTCAATGGGAATAAGCACCACTAGCATATCGTTCCACTATTGAGGAAGTTGCCCTGTGAAAAAGATAAATAGCCATCAATGCATCCTCAAATTTGAAGTCTAAATAACCTTTGAAGAAAAATAGGGCAATCCCATCAACCCTCGTTACTTTATTGTTCCCGATCTCTTTAAGAGGAATTCAAAATTTAATCATCCTGAAAAGTTGCTCTAAGGAGATGCAATCAACTTTTATGAGAATGCACTCAACATTTGGAAACAAAGGGCAAGACGTAACATGTAGAGTGAAAGCCCACAATATTTTAATAAATCAATAACTTTTGTTCAATGGCACTCGAATCAATAACAATTTCTCCATCTTCAATTTGAAGATCCGAATGCAATCGGATTTCCTCTAGTGTAGCAATTTTATTCAAGATGGCAGAATTATAATCACCGATGCAATCTAAATCATTCAAACCTGCCATGCAAGATTCAGCATTGTTGAGCTTACATTGTGTCTACCAAATAAGCTTGCAAATATTAGAGCCATCATTTCCTTCATCTAGCTCAGTTTGCTGGAAGAAAAAAAGCATGGCCAAGAGAACCTACTCCGTTTATAAATCAGCAAGTGTATTGTGACCCAAGATACAAAGAGCCTAGAGAGTCCTAGCTAGCTTGTGGTTGAGAACAGAAGATAGAGAGCCGCTACTCATAACTTTGTAAGTTTAATAAATAATGCTAAAGACATAAGTATATTGATGCCAAGTATCTTCAAACTTGTAGTTGGCACCTATGCTTTTAAAAGACAACCCGTCATCAAAAAGAAAAAGCACATTGAAAAATAGAGCTGCAAAGAAATCTGTCCAACCTCTCCCATAGTCAACTCTTAATCCTATTGTTGCACCAAGTGAATTTGGTTTCAATGAAGCCTATATATCATGCAAACCATTTTTAATGCATTCCCAAAAACTTTCATGAGCTTAGGAGAATTTAAGGTTTTGCACCCTTATGAAAGTACACAAATAAAATCTCCACTAATAACAAAAGACACTGTCATCATGAGCAATATTAATAACATCCTATAGCTCATTCCATGAATCTCAATGTTAGCATGAGCATCCACAAAATAAAAATAATGCTATTGTTGTGTGTGATATGAGAAAGAGCAAGGTGTTTAGTCTAAAATAATGGATAGCATAATGCATTGCATCTTGTCTCCAACAAAAGATAATACTCTTAGATTTGCCTTTTAATGTTTGCACTTGAAAGTTACAATGTCAACCCATCATTTAATCCATTATGCCAGCAATGAAACACACTAGTTTCCAAGAAGAAAAAAAACCCCTAATTTATGATCTAAAAGGAACTGTGGACTATTATGGCTCTTAGTAGCGGTATTATGCAACCCATGACAATTCCATACAATAATGCCAATCATTTGGCAAATGATGGGGAGGCTTCTTTGTCATCCCTCACAACCTATTTTTATTCTGCCTCAATAAACCTCATATTCGTAGTCGGAAGAGTTGACCGTGGGGGACTCAAAAAGCCATCATTATGCTTTAAAAGAAAAGAAATGTGCACTCTTAATATGTAGCACATGCTCCCACAAACAACTCCTTTGCCCCTAGAAAGTTGAAAAAATCTGCTAGTAAGAACCTGCTCTCCACAAGAAGATTCACTTGCACATTTAGATGTAACAACTCCCTATCTTGGCTAAGGAGCTCTGCTTCTAGCTCTATGAATCAAAATGTCCATATGTTGTGACGAGTGAGGCTTGGGTCTATTCTTCTTACAGCACACAAGTTCCTATGAGCCTGCAAAAGATACTTCCACTTGAACAAGTGATGTAACTTTCTTTACAAGTGTGCATTTCACTCTCTAAAGTCAATCCAAGATCAGCAGCTCAGCTCATTGAATATGATAGAAAGGATTCTTTGACCATTATCTTTTAGTAAACAATCCCCATTCATGTGTGCCATTTTATAGCAAGTATAGCAAAGGACCGTAAGCCCCTTATAAAGCATCAATTGAATTAACCTCCCTAGCAAGCTAAAAATATTGAAATTTGAGATGAGTTTCTCAAGCAAATCCACCTTTATGCACCATCTAGCAAAGGACACCATCTCTCCATTAATAGTGGAAATGTCAATCCAAAAAGACTCCAATCAACAAAGCCAATTTAAAAAGGTGTTTGTTACCCTAAAGTTCAAGCAATGATCCAAGAGAGTGAACCCAAATTCTGTCTTAGAACAAACATAGAAATCCAATCTTCAATATAAATGACTTAACCTCCAACAAAGTAAGGGCCGCCAAGCATGACTTGGTATTTGGCCTCAAGTAAAACATCTCTATCATTTCCCATCTCATTCAAAAGAACTTTCCAAAGAAAGCACTTCTTGCATACAATCAGAAGACATGCAGTACCTCTTTGTTTGCTCCACTTCATCATTTGGTCATGTAAGATTTCTCAATCATTCCCCATCTCACTCAAAAGATCTTGCTGAGGAATACACTTCCCAATGATTTTCCACTTCCAAGCCGAGTTGCCTTGGCTAATCAATTGCATCCATCCTTTGAGGCATATTCTGTTAAACACCTTACAAGTGTTGAACATAATTGAAATGTTGCAGTATTGAAAAGTTCAAAATAGCAACTCACCGCCAATCAACATTCACGATTTATTCCAAAAATATAAGCCTATTCTTATCAACATTACCCATAGAACTAAAGCCCAAGCAAAGCTTTTTTTAATAAAAATATGCATACTTGTAAAGCTATAGAATCTTTCATTTGCTAATCAATAGTGGATTTCACATAGATATCATGCATAATGAGAGCAACTGATTACTTAGATGTGTTGTCAACTGTGTCTCTATTTTATCGGTGAACATAATTTTCATGAATGCGTTCTCCACAACAAGCATCTTGTGTTACACTTGGAGAGTGTCAACAACTAATCCATGCAAGCTTGAACTTTTATGAATAGCAACATCAATGCTAGAACTTTCATTACCTTCCACATACTTATCTAAAATATCCATGAGACCTCAATCTTCTTTTGTTCGAGGCAGCATCAAGCTCCTTACCATCTTTATCCATGGCTGCTTAGTGTGGAAGTAAACTATGGCCTTGTTCATCTGTGTGAAATTCAAGTTTTCCAAGTATGAAAAGAGTCACCACTAGTTCATTACTCCAGTTCTAAATACAATAAATATGCCATGAGCTACATTAGCACTACTTTTTTCTTTGATTTTTCATTAAGCTCGTGTTTTGGCTTGCAACTACAATTCCCTCAAAAGTATAAATCCTCAAATTAAATTTTCCATCTAAACATATGCAAAACCTTATAACCTTGAACTTTCCTCATAATTCGCAATTAAAATATGGAAAAATACTTTCAACTTGAAGCTTATCTATCAAATATCTTCAATATAAGAGCTATGGGCCTCATTCGATATCATGGAATGCATTCAAAACCATAATTAGCATCTTTCAATCAATTGGTCTGCCACAATGAAGAAGCAGAGGTAAGTGAGGTTGTGTAGCAAGCAAAGAGTACAAAAATTGTTCACATAAAGGCTCCGGAGCATTAGGCTTGAAAATTTGTTGGTTTCCTCAAACCTAATCTGCAAATATTTCTTTCTTTAGATGAACTAATTTCTTAGAGTCTCTTCTTCAAATGCATTGGAGCATTAAGAAAGAAGTAGCATCCTCCATCATTGGCCAATATACATATAACTTCTCAAGATAAAATAATTTTCAGCATACAATTATAGCCAACAATGTTTGATGAGTAGGCCTCTTGAATCCATAGTAGATGATCAACTTTGGGTACACATAGCCAATTGTCCTTGGATAATATCCCATCATTGACACTAAATTCTATCTCATCCCAAACAAAGACAAAGAATTTTGAGTGAGCACAGAGTCAATACATAATTCTATATCATAAGTACCTTTGGAGCAAGGTTTTAGAAAGTCATATAATTTGACTGGCTAAGAAAGTCTACCTGTACATCCTCTGTGCTAAACTTCCAAATAGCTAAAGAAATGTTCATATGTGGTACTGTACTTCTGATACTAGTTTTATGTCAACAAGTGTACCTCTGATCTTTGAACCACATTCATTCATAAATTGAAAACTCACACACACTTAAAACCACACTCAATTGTTAAAATGAAATTATCTAAAACTTTTGTGAGAGAATAATGAAAAAAGCATAGACAATGCATAGTAGATATACATATGAATTTCATTTTAGAAAGGCACACGATTAATTATTAAAAGTTTTGATTTACTAAGCAATATAGAAGAAAGATGTAGCAAAAGTATTATGAAAATAATAAATTACAATTAATAGATCAATACCTAACATTACAATTAATTATGTAGTACCAAATAGCCTTTTATTACAATAAGGTTGAATCAATAATGAATCCATATAAACTATACCTTTTTAATTCATTATATGCAAGCATATTAGAATATTAAGTCATATTATTTAGGGTATGCATTGTATGCATGGCTATTAACGAAACAACTAAAAAAAGAAAATATTTGAAAAATAATAAGATATGAATTAGGTGTTGATACACAAGTTTTAATGACTATAATATTAAAACTATCAAGATAAAAATATATCTAAGTATAATTTTATTTTTAAACTGGATAGATCCTTAAAATGAAGATATAACTTCACTGTTTACATTAAAAACTAGATATGAAAAGTGTTTACAGTGTATTATGCAGTTAAAGGATACCATAAAAATAAATGTTTAATTTTCATAAAACTAAAATTAAACTATTTATGATATCTAATTTGAGAGTTGGCTATTAAAGTTGTTGATAGAAAGTGTCATGTATGAACTAAGGAGAACATTACAGTCGGTGTGCAACAAAATTTTAAAGCAGCCCTGAAATTGTTAATAAAGCACAAATACTTGGTGTCAGGTAACTAGGCATGAATAATGCTCAACTAATTCCCTATACAGATGGCATCAACAATATTTTGTAGCCTGCACATTAAGGAAATGTTGCATCAATGATATTTGAATGCTTAGCAGATCAATGCTGGACAAGGAAAGCAGTTGGTACCAAAAACTTGGTGTCCGGTACTTAGGCATTAATAATGCTCATCTAATTCCCTATTAAGTTATTCTACCAAAAAAGCGTTTGATGGAACCAACTACATCTATTTATTAATTCTATTAAAGAAGGGAGTATAAGGTTTCCAATGCAGAATAATGTCTCTGTTTTTCAGATTATTTTTTTTTTTACGTTAGCAACTCTTTAAGAACACTAGCTTGCCCGCAATAAGAACTATGACCAAATTAATGAAATTAAAGAAGAATTGTGTTATGAAAGAGAAAGAGCCAAGGGACCTGTTATAGTTCCGTGAACCACAGTACCATTCTTGAGTTCAATAGAGACGGTCTCATTATTGAGCTTCATTAAGAACCTAAAATAAAAAAACAAAGTTCGATCGTTAAGCGTTTAAATACGAGAAAAGCAAATGCTGGGAGGAGAGACAGAAAGGATAGAGATAAACCTAACTAGCTTCATCTTAGCAAGAAAGCGGCGCTAGGGTTTCGATTTGTTCTGCAAACGAAAGCCCAATACTCTGCCCTAGCACTTCGACCGAAATTCAACCTAGTGGCATACTTGACAATGTTGGGATGTCCGGCGACCGAATAAGAAAAAAAATAAAATTATAAAAAATAAAAACAATAAGAAAAAAATAAATAATAAGAAAAAAAAGACAAATAACAATAAAATACATGCATGCCACCTATTTTATTTTATATTTTATTATAATGCTAAATATCTATATCTATAATCTATAATCTATAACTATATTATATGTATATATGAGAGAGAACGGTCACAGTAACCTTCAAACTTGCCTGGCCTTTCTAATTTTTTCATTTTTATATATTTATTGTAAAAAATAAAATAAAGCAGTATTTCATCTTTTCGAACAAAAAAAATAAATTTTGCGGTTGAACAGTTCATGAAAGAACCTCAGCTTCCCTCTATGTTTCGCTCAAAGAACGTCTCAATGCCTTTCTTTCTTCCTCCTTTGACATCCTCACGTTCTTGGCATCCTCGATCGGGAGTTTGACGTCACCCTCGCTTTGATCTGCGAGCTCCTCTCAACGGATCCCCATGATCCGTTTTTTCTATCGCGGCTAGGCTACGCCTAGCTTCAGATTGACGACCTGTGTTTGTGATAAATATGAACCTTCCGAGCATCTCCGCAGCGGAAGCGGTGACTTGGTGCGCTCTTCGATTGAGGAACGGGGTTGTGTTAACGGTTATCAAGCAAATCCGAAATCACAAAACCACAAGCAGAATATCACACAACATATGCATGTAAGTAAAGCACAAACACAAAAACATCCAAATACAAAAGATTATGTGGAAAAATATTGGTACACTTACACACTAGTATACACCAAAATATATAGATAATGTGTCAATCCAATGTGTACGTAAATGATTGGTTGAATATACTTTTTTGTGGGGCATATATGTAAAAATTTAAAAAAAAGAAAAAAATTTATTATTCCTGAATACTTTTTAATGTATATTCTTGTGTAAGCGTAATATTTTTCTATGTAGAAAATTTAAGAATGAAAAAAATTACGGAATCACACCACAGAAAATATCACTATAAAAACTTGAAAATTATAGAGCTGCAAAGAGTTTATTCTTTGACAGCAAACACACAAGCTTTTACTCTAAAATGGAAATGAGATGAAACAGCCACCACATGGAGTGTCATCTCTAACATACAAGAGTTTTTTTGTACTGCAGCTTTCTTAGGGCTTCACTTTGGGATCTCTTCTTCACAGCAGCAATTAATCTCCAATCTGAAATGCCAACGTTGTAAACTCCTCCCAACTTATTTGCTTATGTACCCAGCTCATTTTTGGACCCTAAAAAATTAAAAATGATCACAAATTTACTTAGGGCATAACCTAAATTGGAGTAGAAATTCGCTAGGCGTTACGGTGCATTGTAGTTCATGTGTTTCAAATAGCATGCCGCTACAACGCGCTATAGCGCCCGCATCCCGGGATGGAACCTGCTGCGGTGCATGATAGTGCCCGCCTTTCGAATAGCCTGCGTTTTATGATGGATCCGCTGCAACGTCGATTTTCGTTACAGCGCGTTGTAGCGCCTGTGTTGCTACTGGACTTCACTCATTGTTTTGAATAGCCTCGGAACCTCTCGAAAGCTCATCGGAGCACCATTAACATCATCATAATGAACTAAATGGTTTCCACAACACAATAATCTCTTACTTTGAGACCTTTAGGAAATCACTCCCTCTTTCACCATTGATTCTTCATTATCTTCTTCCATCAGTTAAGAATGTTGTGTGGCTCACCCCTGCTCTCTCTTCATGTACTGAGGCTAACTGAAGCTGTACATAGCTTTAGCTTCTCCACTGTTACTGTTTTAGTAAGCATATTAGCTGAATTCTTAGAAGTGTGAATCTTCTCCAATCCAAGCAGTCATTCTTCCAACAATGTTCGGATGAAATGGTAACGAAGTTGAATGTGCTTTGTCATGGCATGAAATACTGCATTCTTTACTAGATGAATTATGCTCATACTATTATTGTAGAGCTTTACATCCTCCTGCTCTTTGCCCAATTTTACCATAAAATTATTTAATCAGATCATCTCTTTACTTGCCTCTGTGATGGCAATGTATTTTGCCTCCGTGGTAAATAATGACACGATGTTTTGTAGCCTGGAGATGTAGCTCACCACTGCTGTGGCGCCCTTACTCCCTAAGTTCCCAATGATTAGGCTAAGAAGCGGAGTGTCACTCATGCAAATCTCTCACTTTACATTGGATTGGGTAAGATCCACAATCCACTTACTAAGGAAAGGATGTGCACAGAATAATCAAGAGAATCAATCACTACATTTATATATACAGAGTGTGGAAGCATATGAAAAGTAAAGGCTACATCCATTCATCATACATCATACATGAAGTAAAATAAGATAGCTCAAAAAATAATAAAGTGCAGAAAGTAAACACAATTACAGAACTTATATTATTGCATCATTTTAATGAAATGTCAAAAATATAAATATCACTCATTCTCACAGTAAGGAAAAGACAGTTAAATATCCTCTGGTCCAAGCTGTTGCACCTCCTCTATGTATGGCTCATCCTCAAGTATAGGATCCTCAAGCTGCTCAATATCTGATATTATTGGTTTCACAGTGTCAGTGTCCCAGCCAATAAAGAAAAATCTCATTAGATAAAATATTTAAGTATATTTTAGGCAAGTAAGTTATTAAGCATTTGTTAATATCACAATTTTACTTTATACTAAATAAAACATCTATCAAGTATGGGAGCAAGTAAGCATACAAGAGAATCAGAATAGGCTATAAATGTAACTTCTATAACTAAGCAAGGGTTGAGGCAAAAGCACGCCTCAAGTGAACTAAACAATATAGGGCATATATATGTAATACTGTAAGTGAAAATACTGCAAAGAAAAGTATAATCTAAATATGATGATGATCATATAATATATGCCAATTTAAAACATTAATTTAAAATGGTACACATGATAAGCAGTAAAATCTAACATTCTATATATAAGCATCTACTCAAGTAAGCAGGTAAAACAGGAAAAATACAGCTAACTGAAATAAATATGTCATCAACATAATAAACAATGAGCTAAAAATTGAAGGAAATGTATAACTGCCATATCATAACGAATTAGCTAATCTGACCCAATATATATATATATTCATCCCTATAACCTTTATGGGCTAGGACAAACATATCACAATAATATTGTATAACTGAAGAGGTAGATAATAATGTGCAAAATCTTTCAGTTATTTTACTTTTATTTTTATGGATAATTTCAGAAATAATTAAGGAGTCAAGCATGTTTGCAAGCCTAAATGGGTCCCAAGCTTAACATACTCTCCTCAATGAGCATTGTTAAGTATTCTGATCTCTCCTTACCCTTGTCTATTAGAGTAAATGTGCACCATAATCCGCCATAAACTGAACCCAAATGCAAATATTTTCCTAATATTCTAAGTTTTCATTTTCATGTAACAACGTTTTTCTTATATGATATGTCCAAGGAAAAATAAGCTCGAAATACAAGGAATGCGTAGCTCAAAGTTAAATAGTAAGTAAGGGACTCTCTAAGCATGGTGATATCATTTATTGTCTAATTTATACGTTCTAACTATTCTGAGTCACACAAGTTTAGGATCTCCAATTTCTACTATCGAGTGTAACTTAGAAGTATGTCCTTATAGGTTTAAAAGGATTAGAACTGATCAAGTTTTAATCTAATTCAATCAAATATGACTACAGGTTGAATTAATGAATCACAACATTCTAATTTGATGAATTCAGATGTTTTATCTAAGATCTGATCAAGATCTACTAAGCTATATATTATTAATTAAATACCATGAGATTAGGCTTAATCATATAATTCCAAAAGGATAAAACAACAGATCTATGATTTATTCCAAAAGGATAAAACAACGCGGCATGAGCAGTGGGCCCCATGCGACACGTGTTGCGCCCGTGGGGGCCATGAGGCGCTGCGACCCCACCTACCGCGGACGCGGTCCCGAAACTTGTGGGAGGGCCCGGGTCGACCCAGCCCGGCCCGGACTCTATCTCCATCGCGATTTTTACCAAGGGCGCCGGGCTAAGGGACAGTTTTTGCCGGCCCTCTTAGCGCTGGATCGCCTCGGCCCGCATGGCCGACGAAAGGCCAGAGCCAGGCCTACACGCTGGTACCCAGACCGGTGTGTTGGCCTGGCTCTGGCCTTTCGCCGGTACCAAGACCGGCGGGGGAGAGGGGTGGAGTCGCCGGTAAATGTGAACCCTAAGTCCTAGACTACGGTCGGCTATGTGTAACGGTTTCCACAGTGGATTACCATCCAAATGCGGCCGATCAACTCACCTAATGATCAATCTGACTCGCTCAACACCTAATCTATCTCATGCAATAAGATATCAAAAAGAAATTGCACTGATCGAATGTAAGTTGAAGGGTTTAGGAGTATACCTGGATCGACGGCTACGAGGGAAGGTAGGGTTTGTAGGTTCGCCCGAAGCTTCGATCGATAGAAATTGATCTATTCGAATGTTGAGGAGGCTTTAGAGGGGATTGGGGATGGAGTGAACGAGGGACAGGGGGTCAGATTGGGCAATACCGGCGGCCGGACGCCACGTGGACGCACGGCGGAGAAGACGAGGGAGACGATCCCTCGTCCGTCCGATCGGCAGCGATCCAATGGATCGAGCGGAGCGGATCCACGGATCGAACCTGGTAGCGCTATCGGGTCGAATCCGAAAGGAAGCGGGGATCCGACCCATTGAGAATTTCCTTTATTTAGTACTTATTTAATTATTTTATTTAATTAATTTCCTATTTAATTTTAAATAATTAAATTGATCCCAGAAAAATTCCAAATATTCGCTTTTAGCTAATTGAGGGGTGAGGAACGCAATGACTAGGTCAGATTTTTGATTCGACGAGTATTTTAATTTCTCAATATTCGGGGTATTTAAATATTATTAAAATATTCGTCGAAATTTTGACGACTTCCGATTGACACGAAAACATCATCCTTAGCTAATTTGGGGGCAATGAGCGCAATGGCGAAGTCCATTTTTTGATTTGAAGTCAATTTCTAGGGTTCTTTGATATTTCCCAAAACTAGGATTTGATCCATTTGACTCTTAATTTGGGCTAGTTTTAGAGGTTGACTCATAATAACTTAATTAACACTTAGGATCAAGATTAAGACTGAGATTAGTCCTAATTGACTAAGGTAATAATTTGGGTTATTACAACTGCACTTCCCAATGTATGCATATATCTCGTAGTGCTTCTCCTACAAGATCTGAGTCTACATAGCCCTGTAAAATAATGTCAGATCTCCCAAAGCATAAAGCTTTGCCCGCTGTACCTTTTGATACCTTAGGATCCACTTGTCCACACCCCAATGCTGCTTCTCTAGGTTTCCCATGAATTTACTGACCACTCCCATTGCATGGGCAATATTCGGTCTCGTGCAAAGTATCACGTATATAAAGCTCCGAACTGCTAAAGTATAAGGAACTTTCAGCATACACTCATTCTCTTCTTCATATTTTGACATCTGTTCATTTGATAAGCTAAAGTGACTTGCCAGGGGAGTGCCCATTGGCTTCGCTTCACTCATATTGAATCTTTTCAGCACCTTTTCAACATATTCTTTCTACGACAGCTTCAGGATTTCTACACTTCTTTTCCTATTTATTCTCATTCGAAGAATATGTTTGGCCGACCCTAAGTCTTTCATATCAAGCTCCTTTGACATTAGCTCTTTCAGCATCCTTATCTCCTCTATGTCCGATCCTACGATCAACATATCATCCACATACAGCAACAGAATGATATACGAGTACTTACATTATTTTATATAGCGATGGTGATCCGTCAGACATCTCTTATACCCTAATTCTGACATGAACCTGTCAGATCTTTTGTACCACTGTCTTGACGCTTACTTCAAGCTATGCAGGCTCTTCTTAAACTTGTACACTAGCTCAGACTTTCCTTTCTCTTAAGCCTTGTTTTCTTCAGGTTGTTGCATGTACATCTCCTCCTCCAGCTCTCCGTGAAAAAATACAATTTTGACATCCATTTTCTCCAAATGCAAATCCTCAACTGCAACAATATTCAGCACAAAACTTATTGGTTGTCATATTCACAACTAGGATAAAGATTTCACTGTAGTCGATCACATGCTTTTGTTGAAAGTCATTTACTACAAGTCTCACCTTGTAGCGCTTGCTCCCATTCGATTCTTCATTTACCTGGTAAACCCACTTGTTATGAAGGGCTTTCTTCTCAGTTGATACAAGTGCTAACTCCCATATCCCATTTGATAAGAGTGATACCATTTTATCATTCATGGCAACCTCCCACTTAATTGAATTTTTAACCTAAAGTGTCTCTTCCATGCTTTCTAGTTCATCACAATCTATTAGTAATAGGTAAAATAAAGAAGGAGTGTACCTTTGTGGCAGTCTTGTGACTTTTGTGGGTCTTCTTAATACAGGTGTTTGTGCTTCAACATTGATACCCTCTTGAGCTTATTCAGGTATTCCAACATCTGGCTCAATGATATCATCAATTTCTATATACCAGGGCTCAACATCTGAAGCATCCTTAGAATCAGCCTTGACTCCAACACAGTTCTTATACATTTCACTTTCATTAAAAGTGACATCCCCACTTTTGATGACCTTCTAGTTCTGATTATCCTAGAATCTGTAATTGAACTCGCCTGTGCCATATCCAATGAATGTGCACTTAATCACCTTAGCGTCAAGCTTACTTCTGGATCCTGCATCAATGTGCACATATGATGAGCAGCCAAATACCTTGAGGTAGTTCAGTTTCACCTCCTTTCTGCTCCAAGCTTCATTAAGAATCCCTTTATTTAAGGGTACATAATGTCCCTTATTTATCAAATAAGCAGCTGTGTTAACAGCTTCAGCCCAGAACTGCTTTGGGAGACCGCATACAATCTTATGCTCCTAACTCTTTCTATGATTATCCTGTTTATCCGTTATGCAGCACCATTTTGCTGTGATGTTCTTAGGACTGTAAACTCCCTCTTGATGTATCTCAAGGTACATAATTCCTTGAACTCCCTATTATAGTACTCGTTGCCATTATCGGACCTCAAGCACTTAAGTTTTAATCCTGTCTCATTCTCCACCAAAGCTAACTACTTTCCAAACACATCAAACATATTAAATTTATATTTTAGAAAGTAAACACATATCTTCCTCGTGTGCTCATCAATAAAGGTGATGAAATATATGGCTCTACCTATGGAAGAAGTAGGAGCTGGCCCCTATACATTTGTATGCACCAACTCAAGTTTCTTGCTTTTCAGCTCACTTCTAACTTTGGAGAACAAAACCTTCTTCTGTTTGCCCAGCACACAGTTTTATATAAATTCAAGTCTATAGACTTCAGTTCTCGGAGCTTCCCCTTTGACTGTAGGGATTTCAACCTCCTCTCGCTCATATGGCCAAGCTTCCGGTGTCATAGATCTGCATCTATCTCTTCTGCAGCTATAATAAAATCAGACACTTTATTAATCATGTAAAGTGTACTTTACATATTGTCTCGTGCAACAATGAGTCACCCTTTATGGCGCCTCGCCCCTTAACCAAGTATGATTAAGAGGTGGGCGTCACTTGGAAAACCCCTCACTTATCATTTGATTAGGGTATAATCTCCAATCTACTAATAAGGGAGGGATGTGCACTTAAGAAAGTAGTGGAATCATTGATTAAATATATACATATCAATTAGAGTGCGGAAGCAAGTAAATAATGAGTTTACATCCATTATACCATAATGCAGAAAATAAAAAATATGCAGCTCAGAATAAAGTAATGCAGTAAAAAAAAATATAGTGTACCTGTTTATTATAGCATTTAATAAGTTTAAACTAAGAAAAAAATAAACTCTCAGCCTCACAAGCAAATAAATAAGAAATTAAAGATCTTCAGTCGTAGGGCGCTCTTCCTCCTGGTCTAGCTCCACTCTTGGCTCAACCACCTCAAACAACTCAGAATTTGCCATTGTCAGTTTCACAATGACAGGGCCTTAGCCAAAAGAAAAGAAATTTTGATTAGACATAATGTCTAAGTATATTTTAGGCTGATTAATTTTATGTATTACATGATATCACCATTTACCTAAAATAACTAAAGCAATTAAATGGATGCAATAAGCTAAGAAAGAATATGAAAAGCTATAAATAATATATTTATAACTTAAATAAATAGTGAGGTAAAAGGACATACCTCAACCCAAAGCGGCTACAATGTTAGGCAATATATATGTATAATAAACTGTAAATACTGAAAAGAATGACTCATCATAACACACTGATGATCATATTGAATTATGCAAATTAAAAAGTAACTAAAGTGTGATACATATAAGTAAACTGAATCAATAACTAGCATCCTAACATATATGTAAGTAGTACTATACTAAAGTTAAACTGTAGTAAAAGTAACAGAAAACAGAATGAATCATGTAAAAGCCGCATATCAAAGAAATTGGCTAAACAAGCCACTAAACTGTAATTGAACTAAACTATATCATATCATATCACTTAGCTTCTCAAAGCTAAGGCAAAAAACTGTACCATACTGAAGAGATAGAAAATATATATGCAATAATTTTTAATTATTTTACTTTACTCCTATGGACACATATAGAAGTAGTTGAGGAGTTAAGTACGACTGCAAGATTGTGGCACCTTGCCCCTCAGTCCACAAGATTAAGCTAAGAGGAGGTATGCCACTATGGCAAATCCCTCACTTATCATTGGACTATGTATAATCCACAATCCACTAATAAGTGCAAGATATGCTGTAATAACTTAAGTTGTTACCCTAGTCAATTAGGACTGATCTCAGCCCTAATCTTGATCATAAATATTAATCAAGTTATTATGAGTCATCCACTAAGACCTAGTTCAAATAAGGAGTCAAATGGATCAAATTTCAATTTTTGAAAAAATCCAGAAACCCTAAAATTTGACATGCCTAAATAGACCTCAAATCGAAAAACAAATTTTGCTATTGCGCTCATTGCCCCCAAATTAGCTAGGGGTGATATTTTCGTGTCAATCAAAAGTCGTCAAAATTTTGTCAAATATTTTAATAATATTTAAATACCCCAAAAATTAGGAAATTAAAATACTCGCCAAATCGAAAATCTGACCTCGCCGTTACGTTCCTCACCCCTCAATTAACTAGAGATGAGTATTTGAGAGTTTTTTGGAAGTTGATAAATTAATTAGGATTAATTAATTTTTAATAAATTAAATGAATTATTTAAAATTAATGTTTAATTTTCGCAAACGACGTCGTCCACTTATTCCTCGTGCTTAATGCCGTCTCCTCGGTCCGTTAGGCCCGATCAACTGATCGGAGCCGTTTGATCAGGATCGACCGAATGGCTCCCGACACGTCTTCTTTGACTCCGTCGCTCGCGTGTCGAACGGTGACATGCGGTGACCTGCAGCGCCCAACCGCCTCTCCCACCTCGTTGCCCCCATCCTTGTCTCCATAACTCAACCCTGAGACAGATCGTAGTGCTTCGCATGCATTAGAGTTCAGCTGCAGTGATCGATCAAGCCTTCGAACCCTAGAAATCCTCTGTGTCCGTTGGTCCAGGTACACTCCTCTCCCCTTTGCTTGGCATTTAGATTCAATTCCATGTCGTCGATAATTGTTATTGTCTACTTGCCGAATGCATCGATCCAGTCCTCCTTAACCCATAAGACTAGACTTAGGGTTAGCCTAGACATCGAGCTCCAGCCACCTCAGACATCAGTCCACCCCTCAGTGGGTAGAGCTCGACGAGCTCTACTCGGCGGCATGCGGTTCGAGCTCCGACACCACTGGGAGGGCCGGCAAAAGCCGTGCCCTAAGCAAACCCTCGCCTCGGCCGAGTCAGGGAAGGCGAAGGGTCGGGCCGGGTCGACCCAGGTCTGACCCGTGAGTTCTGGGTCCGCGTCCACGATCTGTGGGGCCCGCGGTGCCAGCCGACGCACGCGGGTTTGTCAGGATCTCCACTTAAAAATGATCAAAATGCCCCTAGTCTTTAATTGGCCATAACTTGGCAATTCATCTCCAAATTAATAAATTCAATATGCTAACTAGTTTAGAATTTTAGTGCCATCAATAATCTAAAATAATATTTAGGTTCTGAACCATAGAAAATTAGAAATGATCAAAATACTCATAACCCTAATTAGGCCATAACTTGATCAATTGAAGTTTAAATTGGGTCTACTCCTTGTTAAAGCACTCAGTGTATTATAGGGAAGCTATATAAACTAAGTTTGCTAAGTTTGGACATCAAACAGAAAAGTTCGGTTTTTGCCTCCTTTGACCCTTATAAGTTATCGAATTGCCCATGAAAATTAGAACCTTCATAACTTAGTAATTTGACCTCAGAATTTAGTGTTCATAGACTCTATGGATATCTTAAATAGCAACCAACAGTAAAATACATAAAAATCTAGATTCCATTAAGTGTAAATTACAAAAATACCCCTTAGGTCAAAATCCTTAGTTTGGACCTATAGGATCCGTTTCTTATCCAAATTGAGCATACATACTGTCTATGTTCATGTTAGCAGTAAAAAATTCAAATTTAGAACTATAATTCAAAAGTAGCTTTTTTTGGACCTTTAAGTAGGTGCAAAATAACTAGTTATTTTGCCCAAAATTTAGGTTAAGCATCTTTAACTTATATATTATCTTCTAAGTCAGTAAAACTAGTATTAGAACTGCATTAGAATCATTCTAAGTGATAAAATCAGTTTTTATATCAAATTTGTTAAATCCATTTCTCTAAGTATTTCCTTTAGGATTTTATGCATCACATTAGGACTATTACTAAGTCTATGACTAGATCATATGTTAGATTTTATTTATTGAATAATGGGGTTATTCAATGAATTAATCCTTGGTTTTATTAATTTTTAAGATTTTACAATTTAATTTTTGATTATTTTTGTCTTTCAACCTTAGATTCAGGATAGGAGAATAATCTTGTTGAGTTTGACTTTGCTTAATAGGTTTTGCCTTAATTATTAGATCACATTTAGATTGAAACCCTAGATTCCTTAGATGGTACCTTTGAATTATGTGCTTAACTCCAATCTCATGGTATTAAAATCATAGTCCCTAGTTTAGTAGATCTTGATCAGATCTTAGTTAGAACATCTGAAATCATCAAATTAGGATGTGTAATTTATTTTTTAACTTATTGTCATACTTGATTAAATTAGATTAGAGCCTAATCAGTTCTAATCCTTTTAACTTATAAGGTTATGCTTCTAAGTTACACTTGATAGTAGGAATTGGAGATCCTGAACTTGTGTAACTTAGAATAGTTAGAATGATTTAATTAAAAAATAAATGATATTATCATATTTAGTAGAGTTCCTTACTTATTACTTTATTTTGTGCTACACATTCCTTGAACTTTGTGCTTATTTTCCTTGGACATATCATATAAGAAAAACATTATTGTATGAAAATGAAAACATAGATATTAAGATAACATTTACATTTGGGTTCAATTTATGATCGATTATGGTGCACATTTACCTCAATGGATAGGGGTAATGAGAAATAAGAATGCTTAACATTACTCATTGAGAAGTGTGTGTTCAGATTGGAACCCATTTAGTCTTGCAGACGTGCTTGACTCCTCAACTGTTTCTATATATGTCCACAGAAACAAAAATAAAATAACTAAAAGATATTTGCATAGTATTATCTGCCTCTTCACCTTTGCTTTACTATTCTGTTCTATTATGTCTGCTCTAGCCCAGAAAGGCTATGGGAATCTCTGTCTACCTTAGTCCAGAAAGGCTTTGGGAATACTACTGGACCAGATTGGCCAATTCTTTTTGATATGGCAGTTATATGTTTTGTTTCAGTTTCGTCTTACTGTTTATTATGTTGTTGATGCATGTTATTTCAGTTAGCTATATTTTCCTATTTTACCTGCTTGCTTGTATATATATATATATATATATATATATATATATATATTTAGGATACTAAACTTTACTGTTTATTATATGTACCATTTTCAGATTTCTGTTAAATTAACATATGTCATATAATTATCAGCATATTTAGGTTTAGACATTTCTTTTAGTACTTTCACTTATTGTATTACATACGTATGCCTATTCCTTGTTTAGTTTGCTTGAGGTGTGCTTTTGCCTTAGTCCCTACTTAGTTGTAAATGTTACATTTATAACTTATCATATTTCCTTGTCAACTTACTGCTCTTATGCTAGATTATAACAACCCTAGTGTTGTTACCCATCAATTAGTGACCTAATTAACTCTAATCATTTTCCATTTATCTTATAATAGTATTAGTAATCTCCATTTCAATTTTCATGCGATTTGGAGATCATTTGGCAATTTCCAACATTTCTTAGTTTTCTGATAATTTTGAGAATGCCTAATTTATTTAGACCTCAGAATAAAAAACGGAGTCCACCATTGGACTCACCACACCTAAATTAGCTCGAGGTGGTATTTTGGAAGTGTTTGGAAGTCGTCAAATTTTCCCTGAATCTTTTAGTAATATTTAATTACCCAGAAAATTAAGATAATTAAAATAACCTTCGATCAAAAATCTGATTGCATTTTTGAGTTCACCACACCTCAATAAAATAAGGATGAATTTTTCGGATTTTTCGGAGGGCATTTGATTATTTAATTTTGATTAATGAAATGAGTCTAATTAATTAATTAAATAATGCAATTAAAATATAATAATATAATTATAATTTGATTTATCATTATTCAGCATTTTTGAACCGCGTTGATCCCATGCGTGAGGCCAACGCATGGGACAACGGTTCAACCGGATCGTGGACATTACATTCCTTCTATAGTAAATCAAACGGCCAGAGATCTTTCGAATCTGGGGTACCAGATCTGGCCGTTCGATCGACATATCGAACGGACGACTAGATCACTCCTCGCTGTATGTCTTCCTATCTCTTGGCCGGTCGTGGTCTACCTTCACGTACGACGTCCTTCTCCCAGTGCCTTCAGGCCTCTCCCAATTTTAATTCATTGCATTTCCTTTTCTCTTCTTCCTTCACTAGCTATTGACGCCATCCTAAGCTCCTGCCAAAGAAGTTGAGCTGCTTCCTTCCTGCCGAAGAAGTGAGTTGCATTTTTTTTTGGCATAAGGTACCTCTTTCATCACTCGAATATCTTCCTTTACTACATTATTGTTTGATCTTATCTTAGATGTCATGATTTGGAATTAAAAATTTAGATGTTATGATTAAATCCAGTTTGAATGAGGTTGGATCAATTTCCACTGTCTAGCCGATTTTTACGCCTCCTCCATGTAAATCTATAAACCATAGAGGGTTCGAAGCATAGGGGTTTTTGGTCCATGATTTAGAACTCTTAATTAGCTTCAGATTGATAGGTTGTACGCCTCGAGAGGACACCTAATAATGAATCTAGAACTAACCCTAATTTTGTGAAGGTTCGGACCCAGTCAGATGAAAGAGAAGCACAGTGCATGGTTTAATTAAATCATGACACAGTGCGGTTCACCCATCCAGATTGTGCACGAACTGAACTTTTCCAACCGGTTCGCTCCGTCTTCAGTGCAAGGGCATGTGTCGACCTGCCGTGAGCTCCGCCGTTGCGTGTGGGGCCCGCTTCTAACGATTGTCGACGCCGTCATCCCTTTCGGTGCCATCTTGAAGACCACACCATTTTGTTGTTTTCTGCATCCTAAGGTTTTTGTGTCGACATAAATTAATTTCGATTAATAATAATTTAATTATATTAATTAAATATTATTCTTATTTCATTAATAATTCTAAGAATATACACTCAAATTATACAAAATTATATACCATTTTGATTATAAAAATGAGTAGAATAATAATATGCAATTTAATTTCTGTTTTGATAAATATTTTTATGGGTCAATATTTAAGATTAATTAATTAATTACAAATTAATATTCATTATTTCATGTGATCTAATTTAATTATTTAAGATTTAAATTAAATGATCAAATAGTCAATTTCACTCACAAAAATGTGAGGAACAATAATATGAAATAAAATTTAACATCTGAACCATAATTTTCTTAATCACTTTTTAACCCTAATTAGGAGTCATTGAAACCCTAACTTTTTCCAACGTTGTCCAAATTTGACCTAATTAGTTTAGCGCCCCGCCCCGTTATCGCGTGCAAAGAAAGGTATAGTTATAACCAGCGGTGGAGCGTGCGCTACTCGGGAGGATGAGCTTACAAAACCCATCTTCCCGAATAGGACAGAAGGGACTGAGCCACACTGAAGGCTGCTGACTCGAACCTAAGAGCATGATTGGAGTCAATACTTAAGATAAGAGTTGATTACTTGTCTTAAGTATTAGACTAATACGTACATTATATTTAAAAAGATAAATATAAATCCAATATACATTATCAATATATCAGCATTTCCAGTATACTGATGTGTAGTATAATAGAGTACGAAAACTAAAGCAAAACATCCAAAATACATTCATCACAGATAGTAGTAAATATTCGTCTCAGAAAAGAAAAGTAAAATACATCCAGAGTTATTACAAACTGATTTGAGAGATGAATGTAAAGTCTACCTAAAGTATTGAAATAAGTAGTAAGCAAAAGATGGAAAGCTGATCCACTAAGGCTCCATATACTCCTCCTAGATCTCCTGTAGGTTCTCCTGCCTTGTCTCCACAAGCTGCTCAGGATCTAGCAAATTGCCGGATTCCAAAAGTACCCCGTGTTAGACTAGAAGTCTAACACGTGTTAGACTAGAAGTCTAACACATCGCAACTAACTAAGTTATTCAAAAGTAAATGTAATAGACAGTAAAGTAAATACGACTGTAGAAAATAATAGTAAAGGCACTATGTAACTGAAATTGTAAGGACTACACAAAATAAAATTGCATCAAAATTGTATACTGAAAGTAAACAAAAATATCAAAAGCTCAGAAATCAATATGAAAAATGTCCAATACTGTACTATATGTCACTGGAATGATGCACCTAAATATGTCAAAACACAGTATGCCACGGTATGTAACGGAACTATCACTGAAGGGCTATGAGTTGTACGGTCCAATGTATGCATACACCCAGTTGGGAAGACAGTATGGTGATGCTGATGCATCCTGAAATTCCCCAGTCTATGTATGTAACATTCCGTAACCCATAATTTGTCACTGATACTCATATGTCACCACTGAAATGCTCAAGCTCGTGTTTATGCCAATGCTTCTATTCTATATGAGGAAAAATCCAGAAATCTATAAAGCTTTAAATATAGATGAAAAATTCAAGGTCTCCATTGTGCAGAATCCTGCTAAAAGGACTCTATCTCCTAGCTTCTAGAACAATAATTAGTTAAAGTTGAGGATTTACTTGAAGATTATTAGATGGGATGATTGTATACACATATTTAGCACATTTGCAAGAAAGGTGGTTCTTATCACTTAGTTTGATTAAGCTACCCTAACAAAGCGGTCTTCGATAGGAGGCATCTCTCGTTGGCTATTTGTATCTCAAGCTAAATTATTAAGATGCCCTACTCATAATCACACTTAGTGTCTCAAAGAAGGTGACTCTAATTACTTAGTTTGTTTGAGCCACACCTATTGAAGCGGTCTTCGCTAGGAGGCATCGCCAATTGGTGATTTGTATTTTAATCAAACTAAGAAATGAGTCCCTGTTTAATACACTCTTAGTCTTGGGAGATTTACTATAACAGGACTGTATTCGTCTAATCCCTCAGGATAACACCTGCTCATAAGTCCACATTGGAGTGAATCAACCAATCCTGAATACTACTGAAGAAAACCAGTACTATGGGTATACCATACTACACCAACTAATGACCTGGTTTCAAATAACTCTATTTAATTAGCAAGGATTTATCTAAACTATCAATTTCTATACTAAGTAGGTAAGTCCTATACAAGGCTCCAAGAAAATGTAATCAAGTATCACTCAATATAGATTCTAGCACAAGGAAATGTGTCATTCTAATTTTTTAGGTGATTCCTACCACGAGGGGTTAAGATCAACTTCTAAAGTTAAGGGATCATCTAAGCTTCTACCTCAATGAGTTATGCAAAGTCCTCCTACCTCAATGTATATTTAAATTTAGGTCTTTAAAATATTTCAGAAATGATTTTATGTTGAGATACTTAAGATCTCACACTCTTAACTCTAATGCCAACACTCTAAGTCTTACTTATTATTTAGATTTAGGATGACCAGATTAGATGATTAAGTCATCTGATCATAGCTTATTCTAAGATTATGGAATTTAAATTAAGGATGTTAATAGAATTAGATCACTTGTTCAATCAATATGGTTATTTTAATCTTATTATGCTAATAGTCTTATTTAGGAGAAAATCAAGGATCTAAGGTTCATATTCAGATTAAGCAATCTCATAGGTTTATTATTAACCTCAATATGTCTAATCCAATATTTAGGATCAATATCAAATTAGATGCATTATTGGAATAATATCAATTACATTATCTTATAATCATATCCACTTAATTAAGGTTTATGAGTTTGGATCTTAATTAAGCAGGTTAGGGTTTAACCCCTACTCATGTTCAATTAAGATCAATTGCTTATTTGTAGATCAAATATTAAATCAATGATTTAGGTATGTATTATTGGGGGCAATCTTAGACATAGATCAAGTCTTAAGACTTCTTAAGTTAATTAAGATAATTAAGTTCTCCAATTTTATTAGAATTATTCAAGTTATATATTATGAATTAGTATACATGGTTTCCATACATTTACTTTACCGTTATGAAGCATACCAACATAAAAATTTACACACAAAAATATAGAAAGAATTAGTGCTAATCAAACCCTAAATCCATTCACAAGGATTAGCACCTAATTACAAATCTAGCCATCAAAATTCTATACAAATTGGCACATAAGTTCTATATAGTAATACAAATAATCAGAGACTAAGTTTGCTAAGATCCAATATCTACAAATCCTAATTTTCACTAATCATGGTTTAACAAGATTAGGACATAAATTGAAATACAGAGATTAGAAAAATAAACTACTTAACATATTCATTCTACTCATCATAAGCAAACTAATGGCACCCTAAACATGTATTTTAGTTAAGTATAATTACTAATCCATCCTAATCAAGTTCTGCCATAATTAGGTTAAAACAAAAAAAACAAGCCATTAGATGTTCAATATTATTTTATATTCTTATTCCTGAGGATTTTTTGATCAATTTCATATATAATATCATATGGTTTAGATCAGTGGATTGAAAGTTATTCAATTAATTTATTCTATATTTTTCCAATTTAATTTTCCTATGATTGGATTAATTGGATTATTTTTCTTAATGAAAATAAATCCAATTAATCAGATTTATTTAAAACGGGCTTGGCCCATTAGCCAAATTGCACGGGTCGACTGGGGCCCGAAGACCCGGGACAGTCGCACCGCGCGGGTCGGGCTGACCCGACCCGCACAGGGTCTTCGTCCCCGCCCCGACTCTTCTCGACAGAAGCCGATCCGGGAAACCCTAGATGGTGAAATTCTTCATTTAGAGCGCACGCCTTGGCCTCGGGTCAATCGAGAATCGATCCCCTAGCTGAGACGCACCGATAGACACTTGAAGCCCCTTGTGAGGTGGTCCGGATCGGCCAGACCTTACTCACCCGAGGCTCCCTTAATGGAGCTACTGTGGGGGGACAATTCTCCCCACAGAGGCCATGCCAGACCCAAGGCTCGATCCCTACACCTTCAGGAAGGTGAGACGGATTGAAGCCCTCTGGTCTGAGGGCCTGAGGTGGGCTGGAACACCGGGACCTTACTCACCCGAGGCGTTCCTAAGGGACTTAGCCCGATCGATCGATTTGACCTAGTTTAACAGGGGAGCTCAGGACGATCAACTGAGGGCTCGGCTAGCTTTAGATGAGGTTTCCGATGCTGCAAAGGATCCTGAACACCAGGAGAGCCTACTAACAGCGGTTCAAGAGCTCCTGGGATTGCCTACACAAGCTCGGATAGATGGCAATGACAGAGAGGAGACATTGGAGAATTGAACTCAATTAAACATCAAAGGGGCAGAGGGAGGATTGCTGAGGCTATTTATAGCCTTAGACAAGCTTAGGGAAGCTTCAAGAGGGTTGGCTTGGGCTAAGAAAGACCCAAGAGGTCGGGCCATGGCCGAGCTCTCAATTTTCTTAATTGAGCTCGACCAGGTCATGAGGCCCGATCAGGACCAATATGCTGTTGATGGAAGATCCCCAATGGCATGCTGAGGTGGAACGGGTAGCGGGGGACAGGCCAGGCTATCCAGAATACACAGGATTTCTTTGATCGGTCTCAGGCATGGTGAAGACGAAGATCCACAGTACAGGTACGATGTGGGCCATCTGATGGATCGATCAGGACCGTGGAATGGTCCTGATCCTTTGGATCCTAATGTCTAGATCCGATTTGATTAATGCTGTAGGATTCACGGGGATCATCTGACTGATAATCCTTGGGTTCTGCAGAATCTAATCCTAGCCGTCGATTATTTAAGCACAATAGTTAGATTTACGGGACCCCGCTATCATGCAACTCGGGCTCCGCAGCGGATCGCCAGCTCCAGCCGTTATTTTAGATTTAGGGATATATTTGTAATTTGGAAAGATTAGGAACCCTTTTATGCAATTAGACCATTTTAATTAAATGTGAATTATGGTATAAATGATTTCCAAATTGCACCAAACTTTCACCTCTAGCTAATTTGGGGGTGAGGAATTCAAAAATGCAATCAGATTTTAATTCTGAGATCAAAATATTTTAGGTCTAATCTAAGGCATCTAAATTGATCAAAATGCAATTATAGACTTAGGGGAATCCAATTGACTTCAAATATTTAGGATAGGCTTAATTTGATATCTTAAAAGTATTGGGATCAAAATAAATGCTCAATTATGCTAGAATTTAATAGGGTAATAATATAGGGTTATTATAATTAGTATCATTCTTCCTCTTATGATATAAGGATTTCATTTATATATAAATCATTTCCATTAGACAATAATTTAGGATTTTAGGTTTTTGACTCTTACTTAGTATTATTGTGATTATTCTAAATTTTTAGATAGCTTATTTTAGGTTTTATAAAACCCTAGGATAGCTAACTTGTGACATTTATTATCTCCCTTACCAATTAGATTATATTTATATGAGCTTAGTTCTTAACTTTCTAATTATGTGAATTAATTGCCAAGTGCTTAATTTACCTTTCAACCATAAGGTAGAAATCCTAGGATTGATTTACAATTTATCTATAGTTCATGTGAAGACCCACTTAAGTAGTCATAAGTGAAACTCTTAAATATCGAGGTGCCTTTTCAGATAATGGTGGAGTTCCTGATAAGAACTCCAAAGTTAAGCATGCTCGGGTGGGAGCACTCCCAGGATGGGTAACCTGTTGGGAAGTTATCTTCTGAGGGCAAAACCGTGAGGCCTTTCAGGCCAAAGTGGATAATACCTTGGTGTTAAGAGTTTGGGCTATTACAAATGGTATCAGAGCAAAACATAGGGTGTCAGATAGGAGCTAAGTGCCATACAGGGCAAAGTACCACTTCATGTCAGCAGCCTCTTGAACTTATGATGGTTAAGGTGCTACATGGTTATGGGTACCTCTTGTGCCTGTAGGGGTCACCTCTAGTCCTATCTACCCAATGGATGGTTCTTGGATCTGTGTGTGGATACTGACGTGGACGTCAGTTACTTAAGTTGGGGAGATTGTGAAGACCCACTTAAGTAGTCATAAGTGAAACTCTTAAATATTGAGGTGCCTTTTCAGATAATGATGGAGTTCCTGATAAGAACTCCAAAGTTAAGTGTGCTCAGGTGGGAGCACTCCCAGGATGGGTGACCTGCTGGGAAGTTATCTTCTGAGGGCAAAACTGTGAGGCCTTTCAGGCCAAAGTGGACAATACCTTGGTGTTAAGAGTTTGGGCTGTTACAGTTGATCTTTAGATCTATTAGTTACACCCATTAAGAATAGATAGTCTTAATGCCTTAGTATTAGTAAATTTATGAATCAACTAGATCTAACTTTAGTGATTAGATTAGAACTTAGTTTATTCATCCTAATTCTTAAAGTCTTTTCTTGATTATTTTAAAATGTAGTAATAAGAATCCATAACTTACTTAGATTAGGTTAGGAATCCTATTAAATTTCTTAAACATCAACTAATAGTATACTTAGAACTTATGATTCTTAAGTCATATAAATTATTTATCCTAAGCCTTTCAATTATTTTAACTTAGCTAGACTAATACTTGGTTGATCAGATCCTTCAAGCCATAATCTAGCTAGTGAACTCTAGTGAACCTTATTGGATTTGCCTTAGTTCCAATTTCTTAAGTTAGATATTTTTTTATCTTAATCTTTTCTACTAGACACCTAAGCCTTGATTTAATTATTATAATTAGATCTTATAGTTTAGGATGTGATTAAGAGCTCGTTTCTAATAGCACCAATTATACTTATAAATTATTTTGTCATATCATACTAAATGAATTGAATCTACTACTTTCAAAAATCCCAACTACTATTATATTATAATTAACTTGATATAAATATCTCAAAATTAATTGGGAGCTCAATTAACTCTAATTATTAAGTAGATCATTAAAATTAGATAACTTTGGATATCACTTAGTT
Source organism: Gastrodia elata (assembly GCA_016760335.1). NCBI lineage: Eukaryota > Viridiplantae > Streptophyta > Magnoliopsida > Asparagales > Orchidaceae > Gastrodia > Gastrodia elata. The sequence continues at coordinate 47,176,314 of CM028674.1, read as the reverse complement.
GCAAATATAGAATTTCCCTTGAATGCTTGCTTAGCTTTGAGCCTTATTAATTTGAATCATTCATATAATACATTATTCATGAATAAGACTTTCACATTAAAATTACTAGGAGTTTTATATGGTGGATCAGTCTAGGGAAGACTGAAATTGGAGTAATAAGGAGACATCACATTCTCAGAGGGTGAATGTGAGTGTTTTAAGACTTGACCCCGCTTTTCTTTCTAACAACAGACGTGTTTAACTCCTCATTTCATTCTGAATATGCCCACAGAATGAGCACAGATTAAAATAATTTCAATTAATAAACATGTGAGATCTTCAATCTTATAGATTGTTAAGACTCAACATAGCTTTTGGCTATGTTATTTTCCAGAGTTCTAGACTATGTGAATCTTAGATTGATAGTCTAAGATCTTCCTTCAATTTCCTTACTATGCCTTTTCTATGATTTATAATTGTACTTTACTTATCTATAGTTTACTTAGATTACAGTGAATATTGTAAAATTTCATTTAAATGCTTCACTGTTTCTTTTTCCTTACTTAGCATAAGTTCGTTTGAATATATGCATGTTTTACTTCATTTACTTTCATATGCACATTAGTTTATTTCTAGCCTATTTGGGATGCTTTTTACCCTTGTTCTATTTGCAGGCTAGGATGTATACTTAAGTGAGTATTTTAACACACTATGTTTTTCTTACTTACTTTTTCTCACTTGTATGCTTACCATATTGCACCCATGCTTGTGCTTAATTTGTAACTAGAAAGTGATATCCTATTATAATAATAACATGTTTAACCAATCTTAAATTGTACTTAGACCGTTTAGTCTAACCAGATTTTCTATTTCTTGGCTTTTTCCTATCACATTTAAATACCAAAATGTGATAGATCAGGTGAACTTGGAGGCTAGTGGAGCTGGACCAAGCGCTAAAAATTAAACTGCTTTCGCTTATCATATATTAAAATTATAGCTTATAATAAATTTCAAGTGAGCTTGCAAATTTCTTCCTTTCCTTTAAGTTTATTGTTGGTTTGTAATAATGTTATTTATTGTACTTTTACTACACTTTGTTGGAGCTTAGATTATATTTAAATACTTGTGATGAATGAATGGATGAATGTATTGAGTGGATGAATGGTTACAATTGTGTAAAAATGTATATTAATTAAATCATTAGTTGTATACTTACTTAGAATGTTAATTGGACTTAGTTGAATATTTAATTGTTTATAGAATTGGAAATTAGTTTCTTATCTAAGTAATAGTCTTTGCATATCTACATGTGAATGTTGAATGTTGTAATAAAGCAAACCTTAGGGTAGACAATTGTTACACATGTGATTTCCTCCCTTTAAATATCTTAGAATTGTAAATGAGCAATCCTATGAAATGGATTGAACTCTACTTTAGAATTGGAAATGAGCAATCCTATAAAATAGATTGAACTCTACTTTAGAATTATAAATGAGCAATCCTATAAAATGAATTGAACTCTACTTTAGAATTGGAAATGAGCAATCCTATAAAATGGATTAAACTTTATACTAGAATTGGAGTTAAATTGGATTGATTGCATGATAGTTTAGGTTGTCTTTTCTTTAAAAATTTAACTCCCATTGGAAAGGAGTCTTGCATGTGAACTTGTAGGTGTTTCCTTAGCCATTTACAAAGGAGACTCTGCCAAAATTTTTAAGAAATTTTAGACTTAGAAAATTTAATGGAAAATGTACTCATAACTCATATGTCAATTACTCAATAAATAACTAGAATTTCATATCTAAGGTTGAAGTATTCATTTCAATTATTTTAAATTAAAATCTCATGTTTCCTTATATATATCACATGTTCAATTCTATTTCATTCTCATTTATAAAGTTATGTATAGCATCCTCACTTGTAAACTATTTAATACTATTCATAATTTTCCTTCCATCTTAACTTAAGACCCTCTTCTAAATCCTTGGCCAAATACAATATCTAATGATTTAGATTAATTTCCTTCTAATCTAGTATTATGTATTATGGTGATGTATCAATATTAAGTTAAGTGATTCTCAACATTGAGGTCATCACATAGATAGTTCACTTTTTGTTGAGTTTAAGTGTAAATGGTGATATTAATAAATGTTTGCCAAATATTCAGCCTAAAATGTACTTAGACAATTATCTAACAAGATTTTTTTTTATTGGTTGGGGCTCTGGCATTGTGAAACCGACAATATCAGATCTTGAGCAGTTTGAGGATTCAGTGCCTGAGGAGGAGCCTTACATAGAGGAGGTGCAGCATATTGGAGTAGAAGACCTCTAGTTGTCTTTATTTCATTGTGAGGATGAGTGATGCTTTATTTTACCTTTAAACTTTGATTAAATGATATAATAATACAGGTACTTATGACTGCTTACTTTTTCGCACTATATTCTTCTGAGTTATGTTTTATTTATTTTTTATTGATGTATGATGAATTGGATGTACTACACATTTCTTATGCTTTCGCACTCTGTGTTTATGTTGACGTAGTGACCGATCCCTTGATTCATTATGTACACATCCTTCCCTTATTAGTAGATTATGGGTCTTACCTAATTCAATAATAAGTGAGGGAGTTGCTAGAGTAGTACACCACCCCTTAGGTATAATCTTGTAGATTAGGGGGTGGGGAGCCACATATGCTCAGAATACATATAATATGAATCAATCACTAAGTAAACACAAATTTAGAGTGCAGAAGCAAAGTAAGTAAATAGAACATCCAATTTACAATAATACATAAGGAAGGTGCAACATACAGCTCAGAACAAATAGTATAGTAAGAAAATACAGGCTAAGGGTACCTGTCTTATTATAGCATTTTAAATAAGTCTAATGAAATAAAGAGCAAAACTCTCATCCTCACAATAAAGCAAAAAAGGATTAAATGGCTCCTATTTCACTCGGCTCCTTCTCCTTAAGATAAGGCTCCTCTTTAGGGATGAGCTCCTCAAAGTGATTCAGATTTGACATTATCAGTTTCACAATGCTAGGGCCCCAGCCAACAAAAGAAAAATCTTATTAGACAATTGTCTAAGTATAGTTTAGGCTGATAAATTTTTATAAGTTTATTAATGTCACCATTTACTTTAAGCTAAACAAAACCTAACTAGCAGGAGCAACATGCATACAATGGAAAGGGTAAGTTATAAATAAAGCATTTATAACAAAGCAAGAATGAAACAAAATATATTCCTCATAATAAGCTAAAATAAGGCTAGGCATGCATGTATAAATAAAGTAAATAAATGTACTGAAAGGAAATACTACACCTAAATATGTTGATAATCATATGATATATGTATGTTTAGAATAAATAATTTGACTGTGATATGTATAATAAGTAGTAATAAAATTTAGTATCCTATGATATACGAGTAAGCAGGTAAAGTAAAGTAAAGCTGACTGAAGTAACATGCATCAGTAAAATAGTAAACAGAAAATATATATGTACAAATTGCCATATCAAAAATTGGCCAATCGGGCCACAGTAACATCCCCAAAGCCTTTCTGGGCTAGGGCAGAATAATGTTATCCTAATTATTCTAAATTTTCATTTCATGCAACAATATTGTCTTATATGTCATGTTCAAGGAAATGGCACAAAATACAAGAAATGCGTAAGCACAAATAATCAATAGTGAGCAAGGGACTCTACTACACATGGTGACATCAGTTATTATCTATTAAATCATTCTAACTATTCCAAGTTACACAAGTTCGGGATCTCCAATTCCTACTATTAAGTGTAATTTAGAAGCACAACCTTATAAGTTAAAAGTAATTAGAATTGATCAGGTTCTAATTTAATTCAATCAAAATTGACTGCAAGTTATGTAATAAATCATCATGTCCTAATTGATCAATTTAGATATTATAGACTAAGATTCGATCAAGATCTACTAAACTTGGAATTATGATTTTAACACCATAAAATTGGAGTAAATCACATAATCCAAAAGTAAAGTCTAAGGATCTAAGGTTTTAATTCTAAGTGTGAACTAAAGATTATGGAAAATCCTTATTAAGTAAAATTAAGCTTAATAGGATGATTCTCCTACTCTTAATCTAATATTGAAAGATAAAATAATTAAAAACAAATTATAAAATCTATTCCTAAGCTTAGGAAAAAGGCCTAATGTGAGGTGTAAATTCATAAAGAGATGACTTAGGGAAATTTCAGAAAAATATGGAATTCAAATTTTCTTTACTGTTTTACTTATTTAAGGAAGATTAAGGGGAAGTTTTGCTAAGTAAGGTATTCTAACCTTACTTAGGGGATTTTAGCCAATTTAGTTAAATTATGAGTTTTATGACCTAAATTAATTTTAAATCAGTTTTATTACTGATTTTGTTGATCTGAAGGGTATTATAAGGATTAGAAACACTTAGCCTAAATTTTGGGCAAAATGGCCATCTTACCCCTACTTAAAGGTCCAAAAAGCTACATTTTGATTTAGGACTCCAAATTAGACTTTCTTACTGCCAAATGATTTCTTACAGTTTAACATAAAGATAGATAGTAAGTACACTCAATTTGGATAAGAAATGAGTCATATAAGTTCAAACTAGGGTTTTTGACCTAAGGTGGCATTTTTGTAATTTCTCCTAATGAAATCTGAAAATTTGTGCAGTTTATTGCTGGTTTCTATTCAAGGATTCCATAAAATTTAAGAACACTAAATTTTGAGGTATATTGGTTAAGTTATGAGTATTCTAAGATTAGAGATAAATATGTCATTTTTAAGGTTAAGAGGGGTCAAAAGCTTAACTTTTCTATTTGAGATCCAAATTTAACAAATTTAATGGCTATAGCTTCCCTATAACACACTGAGTATTTTAATTAGGAGTAGACCCAAATTGGATATTATTTGGCCAAGTTATGACCTAATTAAGGCTAGGAGTATTTTGGTCAACTTAAGATTTTTAGGGTTCAAAACCTTAACTTTATTTCATTTTATTATTGGCACTAAATTTCTAAGCTAGTTAGCACTTTGAATTTCCTGATTTGGAATTCAAATGACTAAGATATGGCTTAATAAATTTATAAGATTTTAAGGTCATTAGTGAGGGTACCCAAAAGTCATTAGTCAAACTAATTACCCAATGACAAAACTAATACTATCAAAGTGTTCCTAAGATTTTTTTGATTACTTTAAGACCCATAATGGCTAGGTTTGGGTCACTAGGTACAAGTTATGAGAGTTCAAAATTTTGGTAATTTGTGAGTGAGTGGATGTCCTAAAATATCACTATACTAAATACTCATCCTACAAGAAAATAAATACTACCAATAAATTCCTCTCATTTTTTTGAGCAAAATGAGATATAACATTACTATGTTTGAACTTATGGTTAATTAGTTATGAGCCTCTAGAGTGTTTTGAATTTAAATTAATTAACAATATGCAATTTAAATAAATTAAACATTATCAAATAATTAAATAAACCACTAAATTAATTAATATAATTTAAATAATACATTTTAAATTAAATGACAGGAAATGGGACCCACGCGAGTGACACGTGGCATCCCGGGATTTGACGGGCAGATGAAGCGGGGCCCACAGGACATCGGTAGAGGGGAAAAGGGGGCCCACCTATGATGCGTGGAGACTTCGCAGAGGGTGCAGAGACAATGGGTGGGACCCACGTGCTGGCATGGCAGAAGACAGGTCAACCGAGATGATGGCGGGCTCCACGCATTTTGCTGCGCTGACGGGGACGGGACCCACACCAATGGGTGCTCGACATGTGTCCAAGCGCTCGAACCCCGTGTGGGTTGGCCCCAGGGCGACCCGGCCTGACCTAAAGGGATCCTCCCTTCGAGCGGGCACCCCATGGGCGAGGACCTAAGGAACGAAGATTCGTCGCCTTCCTGGCACCACCAGAGCTCAAATCATATGCAGCTGGCTCGAGGATGGTGAGACCTCCCTAATTGTGATCGCTACAAGTCTGAGGTGACCTGTACCACCGATGGGATCCAACTTTAGCTTCCTAAGCTACGGACGCGAATGGGACTAGGCTGGTAATGGTAAGTGCTGTTGATTAAATCCTAATTTAGATTGATCGACTAGATTGGGTCCGATCAATGCTCGATCCATAACTTGAAATTGATCCGTGAATTAGGAACGTAATGATCGAATACAGGGATTAAAGGTTAGAAGTACCTGAAGATGGATGGCAACGAGAGATCCTAGGGTTCGTGGGCGAGGTGATGATGCGGGAGCCGTTCGATCATACGATGGAACAGCAAGGGCTCTCCGTCTGATCAGATGGGGACTCCTGACGGCGTTAAAAACGGGAAACGACGCCGTTAATACAAAATTAAATATTAGTTATTATATTTTAAAATTTTCTTATTTCTTAATTAAAATTAAACGATTAATTGCATTCCAAAATTTTTTCCAAATATTCACCCCTTGCTAATTGAGGGGTGAGGAACGCAATGGCAATGTCAGATTTTTGATTTGATGAGTATTTTAGTTTCCAAATTTTTGAGGTATTTAAATATTATTAAAATATTCGACAGAATTTTGACAACTTCCAATTGCCACCAAAACATCACCCTTAAAATTAAACGAAGTCCGATTTTTAATTTGAGGTCAAAATAAATAAGTCAAATTCCTGAGTTCCTAAAATTCCTAGAATCAGAGTTTGATATATTTGATCCCTAATTTAATATAGGTATTTGTGGTGAATTCATAAGGACTTAATTAGTGCACTAAGATCAAAATTAGGTCTTATATTAGTCCTAATTATCTTGAGTAACAACTTGGATTGTTACAAAAACTAAGGTGGGTTCCCAAACCTAGACACAACTCTCCCCAATGAGTATGTGTCAGGTAATCCTTATTTCTCCTTATCATCTATCCATTGGCAGTAATGTGTATACAAAATCTCCTGTCCAAAACATGAACCCAATGCAAGTGTTATCCTAATTTTCTATGCTTTCATTTCATACATCAAATTATCTTATATAATATATTCAATGAAAAGGCTCAAAATACAAGGAATACAAAGTATAAAGTTTAATAGTAAGCAAGAGATTCTACTAAATACAAGTGATATATGTTGTTGTCTAATTTATCCATACACCATACTATCAAGTATAAACTTAGATTTATGGCCTTATGAGGTTAAAAGAAATTAGTACTGATTAAGTCCTAATAGAATTCAATCAATGACACTTATAAGTTAAATAATTAATCAACACATCCTAATTAATATATTTAGATGATCCAAACCAATCTTGATTAAGATAAACTAAGATTGAGGGATTAAGATTTAAACTCCAATATTGGAGTTTAATCACTTAATTCAAAGGTAATCCTAAAGACTAAGATTTTAAATCCCAAATTATCCCAATACTACAAGTTAGGCTATCTTATTAAACAAAGTCAAGCTTAATAAGTTTGATCTCTAAACTTAGACAAAAGTTTAAATATAAAATAATCATAATAAAGAATAAAATCTAGAAACTATTAAAGACCAAGTTTCATCTATTGGGTAACCCATTTACTCAATGAATGAATTATAACCTAATTTCTATCTCTAATTCCTATCTAATTCCTAAGGAAGAGATCCTAAGGTTAAAAGAAAATTCTAAAGAAATTACTAATAAATGATTTAAGATTTATAATAAATATTTAAGTATTGATATTAATTAAACTTAACTATGTTCATTTTTTTGATCTAGATAACTTATGGAGAGCATAATGTGAGCTAAGTTCACCTTATGAAGTTATTTAAAATAACTTAAGAATTTTTAAGGGGATTTTAAAATTTTCCTAAAAAATATCAATTTTATGAGTTTAAGAGGTTCTAAGTTATTCCAAATTAGTTAAATCACTAATTTTAGTGATTAAATTAAGACTATACCTGTAATAACTCAAGTTGTTACCTTAGTTAATTAGGACTAATCTTAGTCTTAAATATAATCATAAGTGCTAATTAGGTCAACTGGAGTCAACCTCTAGGGCCTACTCCCAAATCAGGAATCAAATGGATCGAATCCTGATTTCTGGAAAATCCAGAAATCCTAAAATTTGACATATTTAAATTGACCTCGGATTGGAAAACGGACACCGCCATTGCGTTCATTAACCCCAAATTAGCTAGGGGTAAAATTTTCGTGTCAATCGGAAGTCATCAAAAATTCGGCGAATATTTTAATAATATTTAAATGCCCCGAAAATCGAGGAATCGAAATACTCGTCGTATCGAAAATCCGGCCTCGCCATTGCGTTCCTCACCTCTCAAATAGATAGGAAAAATATATTTGAAATTTTTTTAATTTAAAAAAAATAATAATAATAAAATAATATTTTATTTGACGGCGCCGTCCTGCGCCGTCAACTTAAGTGGACAGCGCCGTCCGATCGGACGGATCCATCCAAACCGTCTGATCCGCTCGAATTGGACGGCCTGTAAGCGCGATCCGCGACCCGCGACCTGGGCCGATCCGGGCCGTCCAAGCGTCGCGGGATCCGACGGTTCAGAGCTTTTGTCTTCGTCTTCTCCGCCCAATGCCACGCGGCGCGCTCCGCCGCCCATCGCGCCCTACCGGCGCCCTCCTCAGCCTTGGCAAGGTTGCCTGAGGTCTTATAAGACCTCAGCCAAGCTCTGGGTTCCGGGTTTGCGAAACCCGAGCCGACCCCGTCTGCATCCGCGAGCCGTCGATCAGGTACCCCCCTAACTCCCCCGATTTTCCTTCAATGATTGCAATTTTAGTTCGTAACTCTATACCATACGCCCGATTGTCAATCCACCGGTCCTGATTTGGGTTAACCCAACTGTATCGACGGTGATTAGGATTAGATCCACAGTCGTTTCCGTTAAAACCCGTAAACCGTAACCATAAGACCTAGGGTTCCGTTTTGCCGCCGACTCCGGCCACCTCCGGCGAAGGTCCGCCCACCGATGTGTAGGCCTCGACGAGGGCTACCGTCGGCCATGCGGGCCGAGGCGGTCCGGCGCCGGGAAGGCCGGCAAAAGCCGTGCCCTAGGGGCCGGCCCTCGGGACGCCTCCGCGAGGGAGATGAAGTCCGAGTCGGGCCGGGTCAACCCGAGCCCGACCCGACCGCGCCGGGTCCGCGTAAGCCCCAGGTGGGGCCCACTATGCCACGTGGCAGCCTCTGGGTCTGCCACGTGTCACGTGGGCCCACACGCCGAGACCGCGACCCCTCTGCTTTGATCGTGGGGCCCACCGTGCCACGTGGCAGCCACTGGGCACGCCACGTGGCATGTGGGGGGGGGGGGGTCCTACTGCCCGAGCCCACGACTCTTCGGCTTTGGCCGTGAGGCCCACTGCGCCACGGGGCAGCCTCCGGGCCCGCCACGTGTCATGTGGGACCCACACGCCGAGCTCCAGCGGTTCTTCGGCTGCCCAAGTGGGGCCCACAGTGCCACTTGGCAGCATCCGAGCATGCCACGTGTCAGGTGGGACCCACCGCCTGAGACCTCTCGGCTTCCCGTGGGGCCCACAGAGCCATGTGGCAGCCATCGCATTCGCCACGTGTACAGTGGGGCCCACACACAATGCAACGCCCAATCAGGCGCTGCCACGTGTCATAGGTGGGCCCACTGTCATCTTAGACAGATAATTAAACTCCTAATTACTGTTAGATAGTAATTAATTATCTATTAGTAATTAACTAAATGTAATTAGCACTAATTACTTTTCAACAGTAATCCTATAATTAATTAGTTGTAATTAATAATTAAATGATTAATTAGGATTATTTTAATACTAATTAAATCCTAACAATAATTATAACAATTAAATCTTATTAAAATAGTGAATTTATAATTAATTATTCATAGTTAAGCATTAGCAGGTAAGTAAGGTTAATTAATCTGTAATTAGACTAATTACTTTTTAACAGTAAATTAATAATTAAATAATAGGATTCATTAATACCTAATTAATAATTAAATCTTAATTAATTATAGATTAATCAATATAATAATAATTACAGAAATTATATATATATATAACTTTAGGAATGAACACTAAAATAATTCAAATTGAATAAATAAACAGTAAAATAATACAAATTGTATTTACGAATAGTAAATCTTAAAAGTTTAATAACTTTTTGTAGGATGATCCAAATATAGTCAATATAGGTCTCAAAATACTCATAAAAATAAATAAAATCAAATGACGTAATGTAAAAATTAATTCAAGGGTACGTATAATAAGATAGCATTTTAAGGCCTCTTTAGGACCCCATAACTTTCAACTTAATTATCAAAACATAGTCAATATGGATCTTAAAATGCTCAGGAGAGCGGCCCTATCACTGCAGTAGTATTTGTTTTCCCATTTGGACATCAGGATAAAAAGTCAACCCTAGAACTCTTAGTGAAAAATGACCAAAATGCCCTTGGAATTCAGATGACCATAACTTGGTCAAATCAACTCCAAATTCAAAAATTCAAGATGCTAACTAACTTAGAATTTTAATGTTATCAATAAACTAAAACAATATTTAGGATTTGAACCCTAGAAATTTAGGTAATAGACCAAAATACCCCTGATCTTATTTTGATCATAACTTGACTGTTTGGAGTCCAAATTGGACGTACTTACTGTCTATCTTCAAGTTAAATAGTAAGGAATCAGTTGGAGCTAAGAAAAATCAATTCAGACACATAAGTTAAAAGTTGACTTTTTGACCCTAAAAGTAGGGGAAAAATAGTCATTTTGCCCTAAGATCAAATTAAGTACTCTTAACCTCTAATTAATATTTCAAGATATTAAAACCAATCTTATAATTATATTAGTTACATTTAAGTGAGTGAAATCAATCATTAAGTCAAATTCCTGAATTCTCCTAAGTCTTTAACACTACACCTTAAGGACCTTTCTTGAGACTAGGACTAGATCATAGGTTAGAGTTTATTCATTGGGTAAATGGGTTACTCAATGGGTGAAACCTTGGTTTTTATTAGTTTCAAGACTTTTCTTTTATTTTACAACTTGTTCTGATTATTTTGCCTTTAAACCTTAGATTTAAGATAGAAGATTCACCCTATTAAGTTTGATTGCTTAATAGGATTGGCCTTAATAAGTAGATCACTTTTAGAATGAAACATAGAACTTAGGCCTTACCCATTTTGGATTATATGATTAAACCTAAATCTCGTAGAGTTTAATCCATAATCTATAGGTTTAGAAGATCTTGATCAGATCTTAGTTAGAATGTCTAAATTCACTAAACTTAGGACGTATAATTTATTGACTTAACTCATAGTCATCTATCTAATTGAACTAGATTGGAACCTGATCAGTTCTATTCCTTTTTAACTTATAAGGATGAATTTTTAAGTTACACTCGATAGTAGGAAAATGGCGATCCTGAACTTGTGTAAACTTGGAATAGTTAGAATGGTTAAGTAGAAAACAAATGATATCATCATGTTTAGTAGAGTCCCTTGCTTCTATTTGATATTTTGTGCTATGCATTCCTTGTATTTTTGTGCCTTAACTCCTTGAGCATATCATATAAGATTTTTGATACATAAATAAAATATTAGGAAAATATGGAGACTCCTTAGATTCCTTGTGAAAATATTAAAGTAATTAATAAAAAGATAATAGTTATATGAGCTGCCTCTCAGATATATCCTTATTGCCTAGTCTCCTTACGTCACTAGGGGAAGGACCTATTTTGTTGGGGTACACTGTTGGTGCCTTAGCCGTACTGGTGCTAAGATCCTTCGATTACTTTGTGTGCTTAGTTGCATAGCCTCCTTATATCGCTAGGGGTACACAGTTTTGTGACTTAGCCATGATGGTGCTAAGATATTTTGATATTCAATGGGCTAGATTAGCTCTATTCTGTATGGCAGTTGGTACACGGACATTTATATATATGCAGTTATGATGTTTTGTTTACTTTTCAGCATTTATTCAGTCAGCTATTTCTTGTATTGCTTATGCATTTTAGGATGTTAGAACCTTGCTGCTATTTATATGTATCACTGCTGAGTTACTTTATTTTAATTGGCATATTTCTTTTGATCACCAGCATGTTTAGGATGTAGTATTTCTTTTACAGTACTTGTTTGATTATTTATATTTATGCCTTACCTTATTTAGCTTGCATGTGAGGCATGTCTTAGCCTCTCTTTTTGCTTAAGCTATAAATGATTATTTATAGCTTTCCCTTCCTTTTTAGCATAGCTAGTGAGGACAGATGATATAATGGGGGCGATAAACATTACGGGCAATATCAAGATTGCCCTCGTAATATGTCTCCTGCAGGATAGAGCTAGAGACTGGTGGCGCGTCACCCTTATAGCCCTCACCTATCGACGCAAATGGTTACTGTGGGACGTCACCTATGAAGACTTTCATCGTGCATTTACGGCCCGATATATCAAATAGAAGTCTAAGTTTTATTTATATGATATTGTATTCTTATATGCCTCACTATAACCTGATTTTTAAAAGTTTAAAATTAATTTTCTTTATATCACTAATCTGGATGTCTAGGATACCGTGCGAGCATGACAGGACGCGATCTTTTCGCCCATTTTAAGGAGAGGTGGGCATATGACGTATTCCTGGCCAAGAGATATGGGAGGGAAATTCAAGGAGTCTCCCTAGCGGGATCCAGCATTCTGGAAAGGATGCTGGAAGATGCGGTATATAGGGGACTAGACTTCCCCATCCTGGCTAGAGAATGGTTACGAAGAGTAACCCAAGTGTTTGAGGAACTGGAATGCCCAGATAATGCATGACTCGACATCCTCGAGATCCTCCTCCAGGATTACGCGGAGGAATGGTGGGCTCAGGAAGTATGGAGGTTCAAACGACATGCCACCGCCACCGAACACTTACATACAGTTACTTTACTCAAGCCTTCACAAGGAGATACATAGAATAGATTCTGTGTTTTCCCCAGTGGCTGTCTTTTTCTTTTGTACTCAGTTTCCAATGATGTATCATCTATTCTCCAATTAATAAAAAGAAGATAAGTTGTTGTGCCATATTATTTTTCCTAAGATGTTGAATCTGCGTTGTCCTTAATTCAGATTCTAGTAAGACAAAATGAACCTAGGCCAGAGCCCCTCGCCTGCCACATCCAGCACTGCGTCTAGCGAGGTTAGAGCCTTACTGGAAGCTGTAAAGATGATGGTGGAATCCCACCAGCAGCAGGCAAGAGAGAGCCAGCGTCAGGCGAGAAAGGCCGCGAAGGCCTAGGCCAGCCAGGCGGAACGCATGGAGCGCCTTCTAGTATCACAAATTAACCTGAATCGCTTGACAGCAGAAGCCGCCCCAGCACCCCAGGGCTCCTACCAGTAGTACACCCCGTCTGCCGACACGTTGCTACACAACTTCCTCCGATTGAGGCCCCCCATGTTCAATGGGAACTTGTCGGCCGTGGACACGAAAGGCTGATTGCGCATGATGGAGAAAAACTTGACCAGTACTAAGTGCCCAAAGACTGAGGTGATCCGGTTGGTCACCCACCTGCTATACGGAGAAGCCGAACACTAGTGGTATCATCTTCACACCACACAATTTGTAGGTAGTAGCTTAGAAGAGATCTCATACATCAAATTTAAAAAAGCATTCCGGGCGGAGTACATTCCCTTGTCTGAGCGCCGCAACATGGCGGAAGAATTCCTTGAATTATAGCAAGGGGACCGTACAGTGGCTGCGTACGATGCGGAGTTTAGGAGACTCGCTAGATTCTCCTCAAGCTTAGTACCCATGGAAGAGGATAGATGCCACCGGTTTCAAAGCGGTCTTCGGCCCTCTATACAGACCCAAGTTGTGCCCTTCTGTCTGACCAATTATCGGGAGATGCTGGAAACTGCCAAAGTTACAAAAAGATATCAACAGCGAGAGGCGAAAAGGCTTGCTAACTCTGCGATGCAATGCCAGGAAAACCTAAAGAGGGCCCGGGTTTACCAAATCGAGGCAGAAGCCCCCGTTGCTAATCCTTACAACAGCTGTACCAGGCCACATCCCTACGGCAAATGCTTCCACGGACAACGAGTATGCTTCACATGCGGCAGACCAGGACATGGCTATACCCAGTGCCATAGTACCAATATGATTGACGACATGCCAATCAAATGGGTGCAGGGCCAGCCTGTATTTGATCTTTACCGGCGAGCCCCTACCACGACTACAGCATGTCCAGCCCTGCCACCTCCTGCTCCTCGATGATAGGTACCCCCTGCTTCTCGTCCTAGCACCTTCAGACCTCCAACCAAGCAGCCTTACTACAACAGGCCCGCTGGCTAGGCGCGTGTGTATGCTCTTACGCCGACTGAGGCCACAGAAGATAACCATGTGGTATCAGGTACACGCTTTTGAACCAATCCAGAATTTTTCTTATATGTGCTTAATAGTAACTAGTAAATCATGCATCTATGATTAGGTACGATATATATAAATAGTAAGCCCTGTAACATTCTGTTTGACATTAGGGCAAGTCACTCCTTCATATCTGAAAACTAGACGAAATCCCTCAACTTACCGGTTCACTGCTTAATGACACCTCTAAGCGTAGGGCTACCATCTGGAGCCCAGCTTTAGGCTAACCAATTTTGCAAGTTACAAGTTCCCTTCGGAGGAGCGAAAGTTGAAGCCAAATTGATAGTACTGCCAATAGCCAATTTTGACTTTATTCTGGACATGAATTGGCTAAGTCAGCACGACGCCACCATTAACTGCCAAAAGAAAAAGATCACCTTAGGCAGTGGCAAATAAGCAAAGTCATTTGTAGGAAACTTCAACACCAGAGCTTCACTAGTCAATGCCATTCAAGCGAAGAAATTGTAAACAAAGGCTATAGTACTTTCCTAGTAATTATACTAGGGGAAAAGAAGGAAGATGTTCCTCTCTCCCAAAATCCTGTCATCTGTGAATTCACCGACATCTTCCCAAAAGATCTGCTCGATCTTCCACCTGTCTGGGAAGTTGAATTCGCCATTGACGTTATTCTAGAAACTCAACCTATCTCGAAGGCACCCTATAGAATGGCACCCAAAGAGTTGCAAGAGTTAAATAAGCAACTGCAAGAGCTGCTAGAGAAGGGTCTTAGCAGGCCAAGTTCATCTCCATGGGGAGCTCCAGTCCTGTTTGTGAAAAAGAAGGATGAGTCAATGAGGATGTGCATTGACTATAGGGAGCTGAATAAGGTCACCATCAAGAACAAATATCCACTACCCCGCATTGACGACCTATTTGATCAATTGGCCGGGGCAAAGGTGTTTTCAAAGATTGACTTGCGATCAGGCTACCACCAACTACAGGTGAAGGACTCCGATATTGTGAAAATTGCTTTTCGAACTAGATACGGTCACTATGAATTTCTAGTGATGTCCTTTGGACTAACAAATGCACCCTCCATATTTATGGACTTGATGCCACGTATCTTGAAACCATACCTAGACAAATTCATCATCATGTTCATAGATGACATCCTGATATATTCTAAGTCCAAGAGCGTACACGAAGGACACCTCCGGACTATATTGGAGGAACTAAGGAACCACCAACTATACGCCAAGTACTCGAAATGTGAATTCTGGCTGGAATATGTCGCCTTCCTAGGCCATATTGTGGATGCTCACGGGATCAGGGTGGATCAAAATAAGATTCATGCAATCCAAGAATGGGCTCAGCCTAAAACAGTAATGGAGGTCAGAAGTTTTCTGGGATTGGCAGGCTATTATAAAAAGTTTGTGAAGGGATTTTCCCAAATCGCCTCTCCTATCACCAAGCTCACTCAAAAAGCAGTACCATTTGAATGGTCGCCCACGTGCGAGGAGGCCTTCCAAGCACTTAAGGATGCACTTACCTCTGCCCCTGTATTGGTCCTTCCAAAAGAAGGAGTGAACTTTCAGGTATATACGGATGCCTCGGGCATAGGCCTAGGGGCTGTATGCAGTCCACGACCTCGAGCTAGCCGCAGTAGTATTTTCCCTAAAGATCTGGTGACACTATCTCTACGGAGTTCAATGCTCAATTTTCACCGATCACCAGAGTTTGAAATACATATTCACCCAATGGGAATTAAATTGTAGACAGAGAAGGTGGTTAGAGCTGATCAGTGATTATGACCTGGACATTCAATACCATCCCAAGAAAGCCAACATTGTAGCCGACACTCTAAGTCGTCAAGCCTCCCTAAGTGCCATCATATCAGAGGGCCCGTTGATAGAAGAATTCCACAAAATGGGTATAAAGCCTATTAGCAGGGACAGACTCAGCTTAACATTGGCAAATATCAATCTAGAGCCTACCTTCCACAGAGATATGTTTGTGTCACAAACTAAAGACGAGGAATTCTTGGGCTTCAAACAGGCCATTGAGAGTGGCCGCCGCACTGATCTTCGATTTCAGAAGGGTGCTATCTATCTAGGAGATCGTTTGTGGATCCCTAAATCCATGCAACGTGAAATACTGGTTGAGGGTCATAATTCAGGATATCAAGTGCACCCAAGAAGTACAAAAATGTATCAGGATCTGGAATCATCATTCTGGTGGCTAGGAATGAAGAAGAGCATAGCAGACTTTGTGGCTAAGTGCCACGCATGTTGCATAGTAAAGGCAGAACATTAAAGACCAGGAGGTCTGCTATATCCACTGGAGATCTATAATAACCCAGGTTATTACCTTGATCAATTAGGACTAATCTTAGTATAAAGATTAATCATAAGTGCTAATTAGGTCAATTGGAGTCAACCTCTAAGACCTAGTCCTAATTGGAAGTCAAATGGATTGAATCCTGATTTCTAAAAATCTCAGAAACTCTAAAATTTGACCTCAGATTGGAAAACGGACTTCGCCATTGCGCTCATTGCCCCCAAATTAGCTAGGGGTGAAGTTTCCATGTCAATTGGAAGTCGTCAAAAATTCGACGAATATTTTAATAATATTTAAATACCCCGCAATTCGAGGAAATAAAATACTCGTCGGATCGAAAATCCGACCTCGCCATTGCGTTCCTCACCCCTCAATTAGCTAGGGGTAAATTCTTGGAATTTTTCTGAATATAAGAATTTGATTATTTTTATTGGAAATTAAATAAATCAATTTAAATAAATTAATATTTAATTATTTATTTTCAACTGCGGCCGTTAGTTAAGTAGCGCCGTTAGGCTACTTTAGGGCACGCCATTTGGATCTGTCGTCAGACCAGACGGCAGATCTGGACCGTCCGATCGAAAATCAGACGGTCCGGGTTTGTCTCCTCCATCGGCGAGATCGCATCGAACCAGGCGCTGACACGCGGCCGGCCGCCGCGCTTCTGCCCAGTCAGGGGCTTCTCCGGCATCGGCGGGTCCGCCCTGCCTCCCCTTAATGCTCCATTTGCGCTCGGGGTTCACCACCTTGAGCAAGCCGAACGTTTCGAGAGCGGCGGATCGACCTCCAGCCTCGTCTCCTGCCGAAAGCATAGGTCCCTAGGGTTAGGATCCGTAGTCAACCTGACGCGCCTCGTGCCACGACTCGACGTCCGATAGATAGGTCTCGTCGAACCCTCACCGGCACCATGCGGGCCGAGCCGTTCCATCGCCGGGAAGGCCGCTGAAGGCTTTGCCCTAGCCGCCTACCTCGGGTCTGGATGCGAGGGAGGCGAAGAGCCTGCGGGCTGGTCCGGGTCAGGCCTGACCCGCGCGAGCGGGAGCGGGCCAACCACGTGTCGCGCACACGTCAGGTGGGCCCCGCCAGCGTCAGCGCGTGGGTCTCGCGCGCAGTCCTGTATCCAACGGGACACGGCCGCGTGTCCTGTGGGCCCGCCTCCTCTGCCGCACCCCGTCTGACCGCCACATGTACGTGGCGGGTCCCACCACCATGATGACCTGCAGAAGATAAATAATAATAATAATAATTATATATATATATATATATAATTATATATACATAGATATATATAACTATACAAATATATATATATATATGAATGTATATAGTTTTAATAAAACAGAGACATTAGATTAGTTAAAACACTAATTAATAATAATTAGTACTAAACAATAGATTAATTAGTCTTAACACTAGTCAAGTTAAATCAGGATCTAATTAATTTAGGATTAATACAGTGGCTTAATTAGGATAATTAAAATATTAAACTTACTTAGTTTAATAAATTTAAGACAATAATTAGTACTTACTTAATTTAATTAATATTCAATTAATTAAATTTAACAGTGAGGTTATTTAATTCTAAATCTATGAGTAAATAGTAGAATCATTTAATTTGTATTTTTGAATAGTGTAAATTATTTAATTTAAATTATTTAATTCAAGTATCTTAAAAGTTTTATAACTTTTTGTAGGATGATCCAAACATAGCCAATATAGGTCTCAAAATATTCAGAAAAATAAAAAGAATCAAATGACCTAATGCAGAATTTAGTTTCGGGATACGCATAACGAAATAGCATTTTAGGACCTCTTTAGGACCCCATAACTTTTGACCTATTTGACCAAACATAATTAATATGGGTCTTAAAATACTTAGGAGAATAGCCCTATCACCATAGTAGTATTAGTTTTCCCATTTAGACATCAGTATAAAAAGTCAACCCTAGAATTCAGAATTGACTTTAGTGAAAAATGACCAAATTGCCCATAGATTTCAAATGGTCATAACTTAGTGAAATCAACTCCAAATTTAAAAATTTAAGATGCTAACTAGATCAAAACTTCAATGCCATCAATAAAGAGAAATAACATTTAGGATCTGAATCCTAGAAATTTAGAAAATAACTAAAATACCCCTAACCCTAGTTAGGTCATAATTTGACCAATTGAGGTTCAAATTAGGTGTAGTCCCTACCAACATACTAGTGCATTATAGGGAAGCTATAGAAACTGAGTTTGTTAAAATTGGACTTCAAACGGAAAAGTTCAGTTTTAGTCACCCACTGACCGACTCGAAATTACCAAATTGCCCTTCAAACTTAAAACATCCATAACTTAGTCAATTGACCTCAGAATACAGTGTTCTTGGACTCTATGGAATCCTTGAACAGTAACCTACAATAAACTGCATAAAAACTTAATTTTTAGTAGAGTAAAAATTACTTAAATGCCCTTAAGTCAAAAACCTTAGTTTGACCCAGTAGGACCTGTTCCTCATCCAAATTGGACATACTTACTATCTATCTTCAAGTTAGACAGTAAGAAATCATATGGAAAAGAGCAACTTCCTTTTGGATACTTAAATTAAAAGTTGACTTTTCGGACCCTTAAGTAGGGGCAAAATGGTCCTTTTGCCCAAAATTTAGGATAAACATCCTTAACCTTTAATTAGTCTTTTAAAACACTAAAATTAACAGTACAACCATATTAGTGACATTAAAGTAAGTAAAATCAACAGTTAGGTTAGATTCCAAAATTTTTTCCTAAGTCCTTAACACTACACCTTAAGGACCCTTCCTGAGACTAGGACTAGATCCTAAGTTAGAATTCATTCATCGGGTAAATGGGTTACTCAATAGGTGAAACCTTGGTTTTATTAGTTTTTAGAATTTTTCAACTTATTTTGATTATTTTATCTTTTGATCTTAAATCTAAAATAGGAGATTCATCCTATTAAGTTTAATTACTTAATAGGATTGACCTTGACTATTAGATCACTATTAAAATTAAACTTAAATCTTAGGTATTATCCTTTAAGTTATGTGATTAAGCTTAATCTCGTGATATTTAATCCATAATCTATAGTTTAGTAGTTTTAAGTTAGAACATCTAAAATTATTAATTAAGTCATAATGATTTGTTATTCAACTTTTATAGTTGACTTGGATTTGGTATATTAGGACCTAGCTAGTCCTAATATTTTGTAACTTATAAGGACGAATTTCTAAGTTACACTTGATAGTAGAAAAATAGTGATCCTGAACTTGTGTAGCTTAGAATAGCTAGAATGGATAATAGAAAACAAATGATATCACCATATTAGTAGAGTCCCTTGCTTACTTTGATACTTTGTGCTACGCATTCCTTGTATATTGAGCTTACTTCCTTGGACATTTCATATAAGATAACTTTGTGCATAAAAATGAAAACTTAGAATAATAGGATAATAGTTGCCTTTGGGTCCAGTTTATGGTGATTATGGTGCACATTTGCCCCGATGGACAGGGGTAAGGTGAGATTAGGATGCCTAACATTCTCATTGAGGAGAGTGTGTTAGGCTTGGGACCCGTATAGTCTTGCAGATGTGCTTGACTCTTCAGTTGTTTCTAATAGTTGTCCATAGAAACAAAAGTAAAATAACTAAAATATGTTGCATAAGTATTGTTTGCCTCTTCACTCATACAGTATGTTCAGTATATTTACAGATTGAGATGTATATATATGTGGGCCAGTTTGGCCAAGTCTTATGATGTGGCAGTCAGTATACAGAGTTTGATGTGCAGTTTTAGTATTTGGCTATGTTTTAGCATTGCTTATTCAGTCAGCTATTTCTTTGTACAGCTTACATACAGTAGGATGCAAGATTTTGTTGCTATTTATATGTATCATTGTTGAGATTTATTATTGTAATTTGCGTATTTTATTTGATCATTAGTATGTATTAGGATGTAATATTTTCTTTCAGCATATGTTTAGTTACTTATATTATATGCCTTACCTTGTTTACCTTACTTTTGAGGCATGTCTTAGCCTCCTTTTTGCTTAAATTATAAATATTATTTATAGCTTTTCCTTTTTCTTATTGTATTGCCAGTCGCTCATTTATATATTGTTACTTAGTAAAAATGTGTAAAGTAGTGATATTATAAAATATATAAAAATGTATTAGCCTAAAATGTACTTAGACAAATTGTCTAACAAGATTTTTTCTTTTTTGGCTGGGGCCCTACATTGTGAAATCAACAATGGCAGGCGTAGAGCAGATAGAGGATCCAGTACTTGAGGAGAAGCTATACATAGAGGAGGAGAAGCAGCTCGGACCAGAGCATATATAGTCTTTAGATTTGTATGTGAGGATGAGTACATTTGCATTTTCTTTTTCATTTAAACTTTAATTATTGTAATAATACAGGTACCCTTGATCGTGTATTTGGATTTATATGCTTATATTCTGAGCCATATTTTGCACTTATATTATATTGTGATGCTTGGATGTCATTTACTGCTTCCGCACTCTGTACATTTACTTATATAGTGACTGTTAGATTGATTCTGTGTTAATCCTTCCCTAATTAGATGGATTGTGGATTTTATCCTAATCCAATGGTAAGTGAGGGGTTAGCCAGAGTGACACTCCACCCTTAGCCTAATCCTTTGGCGGATTAAGAGTGCGGGTTGCCACAAGATCCCAGAGTGGAAATGGTCAGACATAACGATGGACTTTGCTATGAGTCTGCCTCGTGTGAGATCTGGGGCAGATACTATTTGGGTCATAGTTGATCGGTTGACTAAGTCTGCACACTTCATCTTGATCCGACAAATTGACTCAGTTGAGAGACTTGCCAAAATCTATATCAAGGAAATAGTTTGGCTTCATGGCATCCTAAAAACTATTGTATCAGACAGAGACAACCGATTCACCTTAAAATTTTGACAGGCCGTTCATCAGGACCTAGGCACCACGCTAGCCATGAGCATGGCTTTTCACCCTCAAATAGATGGTCAAACGGAGAGGGTAAATCAGGTACTTGAGGACTTACTCCGCCTCTGCATACTAGACTTTGCAGGATCTTGGGAAGATCATCTCCCCTCAGTGGAGTTCGCGTACAATAGCAGCTTCCAAGCTAGCATTAAGATGGCTCCATATGAAGCACTTTATGGTAGGAAAT
Organism: Gastrodia elata; assembly: GCA_016760335.1. Classification (NCBI taxonomy): domain Eukaryota; kingdom Viridiplantae; phylum Streptophyta; class Magnoliopsida; order Asparagales; family Orchidaceae; genus Gastrodia; species Gastrodia elata. Next base: position 47,154,491 of record CM028674.1, on the reverse strand, counting down.
GCTCTATACCAATGGCTTGGGCAGAGACAGGAGATGTTCAATTGTTCAGCTCCGAGCTAGTAGAGGAGACAAACAAGAAGATAAAGCTCATACAACAATGTATCAGAATGGCCCAGGATAGACAGAGCAAGTATCATGACCTCCATCATCGCCCCTTAGAGTTTTAGGAAGGAGACTCTATATACCAAAAAATCAGTCCCATGAAGAGAGTCTATCGCTTCGGGGTTGCCAGTAAGCTCAACCCAAAATATGTTGGACCGTTCAAAATCCTGAAGAGGATTGGGTCAGCTGCCTACCAGTTAGAATTGCCAATGGATTTTGCCGTAGTGCACAACGTCTTTCACGTATCGTCCCTAAGGAAATGTCTCTCGGACCCGTCTCACCTCGTGCAACTCCCAGAAGTTTAGATCCAGCCTAATCTGTCATATGTCGAGGAACCAATTCGGATCCTAGCTCATGATTGCAAACAGCTTAGAAGTCGTGCCATCGACATGATCAAAGTCTAGTGGAAGAATCATTCTTGCAACGAAACCACCTAGGAAAAGGAAGCTGATATGCAATCCAAACATCCTAAACTCTTCGAGAATCCAGGTAATTCCATTTCCTAGCATTCCAAACCTTTACCTTCAATACAAGCCACGCTTAGTTCAGCTTTTAGTTTCCACTTGAGTGATGTCGAGGATGACATCGTTCTTGAGTGGGGTAGTCTGTAACAACCCAAGTTGTTACCTTAGTTAATTAAGACTAATCTTAGTCTTAAATATAATCATAAGTGCTAATTAGTTCAATTGGTGTCAACCTCTAGGGCCTACCCCCAAATCAGGAATCAAATGGATCGAATCCTAATTTCTGGAAAATCCAAAAACCCTAAAATTTGACCTATCTAAATTGACCTCGGATTGGAAAACGACACCGCCGTTACGTTCATTGACCCCAAATTAGCTAGGGGTAAAATTTTCGTGTCAATCGGAAGTCATCAAAAATTCGGCGAATATTTTAATAATATTTAAATGCCCTGAAAATCGAGGAATCGAAATACTCGTCGGATCGAAAATCCGACCTCGCCATTACGTTCCTCACCTCTCAAATAGCTAGGAAAAACATATTTAAAATTTTTTAAATTTAAAAAAAATAAAAATAAAATAATATTTTATTTGTTGGCGTCGTTCTGCGCCGTCAGCTTAAGTGGACGGCGTCGTCCGATCGGACGGATCCGTCCAGACCATCCGATCCGCACGAATTGGACGGCTCGTAAGCGCGATTTGCGACCCGGGCCGATCCGGGCCGTCCACGCGTCGCGGGATTCGATGGTCCAGAGCTTTCGTCTTCATCTTCTCCGCCCGACGCTACGCGGCGCACCCCGCCGCCTATCGCGCCCTACCGGCGCCCTCCCCAGCCTCGGCAAGGTCGCCTGAGGTCTTATAAGACCTCAGCCAAGCTCTGGGCTCCGGGTTTGCAAAACCCGAGCCCAAAGCGAGCGAACCCGAGCCGACCCAGTCTGCATTTGCGAGCCATCGATCAGGTACCCCCTAACTCCCCCGATTTTCCTTCAATGATTGCAATTTCAGTTCATAACTCTATCCCATACGCCCGATTGTCGATCCACCGGTCCTGATATGGGTTAACATAACCAGATCGACGGCGATTAGGATTAGATCTACAGTCGTTTCTGTTAAAACCCGTAAACCATAACCATAGGACCTAGGGTTCCGTTTTGCCGCCGACTCCGGCCACCTCCGGCGAAGGTCCGCCCACCGACGTGTAGGCCCCGACGAGGGCTACCATCGGCCATGTGGGCCGAGGCGGTCCGGAGCCGGGAAGGCCGACAAAAGCCGTGCCCTAGGCGCCGGCCCTCGGGATGCCTCCGCGAGGGAGACGAAGTCCGGGTCGGGTCCGCGTAAGCCCCGGGTGGGGCCCACTACGCCACATGGCAGCCTTTGGGCTCGCCACGTGTCACGTGGGGCCCACACGCCAAGCCCGCGACCCCTCAGCTTCTGCCGTGGGGTCCACTACGCCACGTGGCAGCCTCTGGGCTCGCCATGTGTCACGTGGGACCCACACGCCAAGCTCCCGCGGCTCTTCGGCTGCCCAAGTGGGGCCCACAGTGCCACGTGGCAGCATCATAGCATGCCACGTGTCAGGTGGGACCCACTGCTCGAGACCTCTCGGTTTCCCGTGGGGCCCACAGAGCCACGTGTACAGTGGGGGCCCACACACAATGCAGCGCCCAATCAGGGGCTGCCACGTGTCATAGGTGGGCCCACTTTCATCTTAGATAGATAATTAAACTGCTAATTACTGTTAGACAGTAATTAATTATAGATTAGTAATTAACTAAATATAATTAGCACTAATTACTTTTTAACAGTAATCATACAATTAATTAGTTGTAATTAATATGTAAAGAATTAATTAGGATTATTTTAATACTAATTAAATCCTAACAGTAATTATAATAATTAAATATTATTAAAATAGTGAATTTATAATTAATTATTCCTAATTAAATATTAGTAAGTAAGGTTAATTAATCTATAATTAGACTACTTATTTTTCAACAGTAAATTAATAATTAAATAATGGGATTAATTAATACCTAATTAATAACTAAATCTTAATTAATTACAGATTAATAAATATAATAATAATTACAGAAATTATATATATATAATTTTAGGAATGAATAGTAAAATAATTCAAATTGAATAAATGAATAGTAAAATAATACAAATTGTATTTATGAATAGTAAATCTTAAAAGTTTAATAACATTTTGTAGGATCATCCAAATATAGCCAATATAGGTCTCAAAATACTCATAAAAATAAATAAAATTAAATGGCGTAATGTAAAAATTAATTTCGGGGTATGCATAACGAGGTAGCATTTTAAGGCCTCTTTAGGACCCCATAACTTTCAACCTAGTTATCTAAATATAGTCAATATGGTCTTAAAATGCTCAGGAGATCGACCCTATCACTGCAGTAGTATTAGTTTTCCCATTTGGACATCAGGATAAAAAGTCAACCTTAGAACTCTTAGTAAAAATGACCAAAATGCCCTTGGAATTCAAATGACCATAACTTGGTCAAATTAACTCAAAATTAAAAAATTCAAGATGCTAACTAGCCAAGAATTTCAATGTCATCAATAAATTGAAACAATATTTAGGATCTAAACCTTAGAAATTTAGGTAAAAGACCAAAATACCCCTGACCTTATTTTGATCATAACTTGACCGTTTGGAGTCCAAATTGGACGTACTTACTGTCTATCTTCAAGTTAGACAATAAGGAATCAATTGGAGCTAAGAAAAAACAACTCAGACCCATAAGTCAAAAGTTGACTTTTTGACCCTTAAAGTAGGGGCAAAATAGTCATTTTGCCATATGATCGGATTAAGTACTCTAAACCTCTAATTAACATTTCAAGATACTAAAACCAATCTTATAATTGTATTAGTGACATTTAAGCGAGTGAAATCAATCATTAAGTCAGATTTCTGAATTCTCCCAAGTCTTTAACACTACCACCTTAAGGATCTTTTCTGAGACTAGGACTAGATCATAGGTTAGAGTTCATTCATTGGGTAAATGGGTTACTCAATGGGTGAAACCTTAGTTTTTATTAGTTTTTAGATTTTTTTTTTATTTTACAACTCGTTCTGATTATTTTGCCTTTAAACCTTAGATTTAGGATATGAGATTCACCCTATTAAGTTTGATTACTTAATAGGATTAGCCTTAATAAGTAGATCACTTTTAGAATGAAACATAAAACTTAGGCCTTACCCATTTTGGATTATGTGATTAAGCCTAAATCTCGTAGAGTTTAATCCATAATATATAGGTTTAGAAGATCTTGATCAGATCTTAGTTAGAACGTCTAAATTCACCAAAATTAGGATGTATGATTTATTGATTCAACTCATAGTCGTCTATTTGATTGAACTAGATTGGAACCTGATCAGTTCTAATCCTTTTTAACTTATAAGGACAAATTTCTAAGTTACACTCGATAGTAGGAAAATGGCGATCCTGAACTTGTGTAAACTTAGAATAGTTAGAATAGTTAAGTAAAAAACAAATGATATCACCATGTTTAGTAGAGTCCCTTAATTCTATTTGATATTTTGTGCTACACATTCCTTGTATTTTTGTGCCTTAACTCCTTGAGCATATCATATAAGATTTTTGATGCATAAATAAAATGTTAGGAAAATATGGAGACTCCTTAGATTCCTTGTGAAAATATTAAAGTGATTAATGAAAAGATAATAATTATATGAGCTGCCTCTCAGATATGTCCTTATTGCATAGTCTCCTTATGTCTCTAGGGGAAGGACCTATTTTGTTGTGTGCCTAGTGCCTAGCCTTCTTATGTCACTAGGGGTACACTGTTGGTGCATTAGCTGTACTGGTGCTAAGATCCTTCGATTCTTTTTATGCTTAGTTGCCTAGCCTCCTTATATCACTAGGAGTACATAGTTTTGTGACTTAGCCGTGATGGTGCTAAGATATTTTGATATTCGATGGGCTAGATTAGCTCTGTTCTGTATGGCAGTTGGTACATGGACATTTATATATATGCAGTTATGATGTTTTGTTTACTTTTCAGCATTTTTATTTAGTCAGCTATTTCTTGTATTACTTATGTATTTTAGGATATTAGAACTTTGTTGCTATTTATATGTATCACTGCTGAGTTACTTTATTTTAATTGGCATATTTCTTTTGATCGCCAACATGTTTAGGATGTAGTATTTCTTTTACAGTACTTGTTTGATTATCTATATTTATGCCTTACCTTGTTTAGCTTGCATGTGAGGCATGTCTTAGCCTCTCTTTTTGCTTAAGTTATAAATGATTATTTATAGCTTTCCCTTCCTTTTTAGCATTGCTAGTTGCTTCTATATTTGTATGGTTACTGCTTAGAAATGGTAAAGATGGTGATATTACAAAACACATATAAAACTTATCAGCTTAAAATGTACTTAGATAATTGTCTAACCAGATTTTTTTTTTTGGCTGGGGCCCTACATTGTGAAACCAACAATGGCAGATCCTCTTCAGTTGGATGATCAGGATCTTGGTGTGGAGCCATATCCGGAGGAGGGGCCTGTGGAAGAAGCAGCTATTTAGTCTTTCCTTTATAAGTGAGGATGAGTGCGCTTTATTTTCATTATTTGGAAGTTAAATTGATATAATAATACATGTACTTATGACTGCGTATTTGGATTCTATGCTTATGTTCTAAGATGTATTTCTTTATACTTATGTTGTGATGCTTGGATGTTTTATATTGTAAATCGCTTCCACACTCTGTATATTTGGATTTATTCCGCACCTCCTCATTTATCACAAAGCCAACAATGTCATTGAATCTCAATGACATATTTCCTGATGAATTACTAATGGCTGTAACCAGCCCATCCCAACTGTCCAGCAATGAAGAGAGGAACAACAAAGCTCGGACCTCATCATCAAAACTGATGCCTACTAAACTTAATTAGCTCGTCACCATGTTAAACCCATTGAGGTGTTCATTCACTGAATAGCCATCCATCATCTGCATATTAAACGATCTCTTTATCAAGAAAACTTTATTCTAAGCCGAGGGCTTCTCATATATTTTCATCAGGGCATCCATGAGATCTGACAGACTGTAAATACACGTCTGCGCTCACACACAAGTGTACGTGGTGTGAAGTAATAAGTGGAAAGTGTTAATTTTCGGGATTTATTGAACTATAGAGAATTGGTTGTTTTGATACTAAGGTCTATCTATTCTCACTAATGTTTAAGCTATAATTGATTGGATGAGTTGGCCCTAGATTTAGCACAATAATCACTATGTGAAGATAAGTTAGATAAAAGAGAGTGGAGAGTTGGGTTCATCTTAAATGCGATGAGAAGTTTATTAATGCATGTTGAATTCTCAAGCATTTTCTTTTATTATTTTTGATTTAATCAAGTGCACATTGTGCTTCCTTGAGTTTTACCTCAAGGTTTCACAAGTTCAAATATTGTGCTCAAAATGAATACACATTCGGTTCTATTTTGGTACAAAGATTCCTATAAAATTTTAGGTTTAGTATTTTTATCTTATCTCTTGATCAAGGAGACATTCGATTTTTTAAGTCTTTTAAATCTTAAAAGCATTGATTCCACCACGAGTATCACTCGCATCACACATAGTTGAGATGATGGATTAATATGTTGGGCTCAATGACTAAGTCACTAAGTTTATGAGCACTCAACTATTTCTTCCTCTACCTTAATTATGTGAGCTAAGGAGCTCATTTAGTGGGTCTTAGCATCACATGCATCAACACTTTGGTTTAGCTTAGATTAAGATGCATTAAGCTCAAGAACTTTGTCACATAGTTCTAAGCTTTCATGCACTCATAAACCTAGCATCCAAACTAAGGTGAGCTATGGAGAATAAGACAAGTTAGTTCTTGAGATTATGAGTTCATATTCCTTCCATCCACATTCAAGACTAAATAATAAAAGATATTTCTTAACAAGGCATAGAGTTCTTACATTTTATTTGTGCTTGAGAAAAGAAACTTAATACATTAAAATTTACTCATACACATGCGGGTTTTCCCAACCCTCCCCAAGGGAGAATTAGCTACTCATTACAAAGGAAATGAAGAAAAACATATACATGGATAAAGACCCTTTCATGATCAACTAAGAAAAAAAACTACAAAAGCAAAGTTTAGAAGATACTAGGAACGTTCCTTGGAAGTTCTCCGAATTTCTTCTTCTCCTTCTTCAAGCTCATCTCTTAGGTCGCTAGTGTTGCCTTCTTTCTTCTCTTCCTTAGCAAGAGCTTGCTTTGCCACCCTTGGGGAGTTCCTCACTTCCACTTATGCACTCCTCCTCCTTACTTAGTGAATTGAGCAAAATTGTGAACCCTCCTCTAGTCAAGAGGAGGTGTATTTATAGGAGAGGGGTTGCATCCTCCTTCATCCTCTCCATAACCAGCATTTGACAATTAAAAATTCTGAAGTCATGATGGCAAATCCTAAATTAAGGGTGAAGTGACCAATATCCTTCTTTATTTATCCTTCTTATCACATCAAGAGGCCACTTTACATTAAAAATTCTGAAGTTATTTATGGTAAATCCCAAATTAAGGGTGAAGTGACCAATATCCTTCTTTATTTATCCTTCTTATCACATCAAGAGGCCACTTTCCATTAAAAATTAGAGCAGCTGCAGAGAATGATGGTTGGGGACAAGATGCAAGTTGGGGGTCTTGTCCCAACCGCAATAAATGTCCTGACTGGCAAAAATTGCGGCTGCCACGGTACCGCGCTGCGGCGCGCTGGCATAAGCAAAAAATAGCAAAGTCTTCCGCTGCCGTGCGCTACCCACGTACACACATTGCAAAATTACTCGCTGCAGCGCGCGGTAGCAGTTCAATTTCCAAATTGTACCGCTGCAGCGCGCTGTGGCAGGAGCATTTCGTAAATAGGATCCGCTGCAGCGCGCTATCAAGCCCGTGGTTCACAAATGAACTCGCTGCAGCATGCTACCACGCCCGCAATTCGAAACAAGATCTGCTGCAGCACGCTACTATGCCCGCGGTTCTCAAATGAACCCGCTGTAGTGTGCTACCATACCTGCAGTTTGCAAATAGACCTGCTGTAGCGTGCTACCGTGCCTGCGGTTCGTAAATGAACCCGCTGCAGCGTGCTACTGCGCCCGTGGTTCGAAATAGGATCCGATGCAGCGCACTACTATGCCCGCGGTTTGCAGATGAACCCGTTGCAGCGCGTTATCGCGCCCGCGGGTTGCAAATAGACCCGCTGCAGCACGCGACAATCATTTTCTTTTGAAAAATCTTGGAATTTTGTAAAAATGTCTCAGAACTTCATTGGAGAGGCTATTTTCCTGAAAAGATAGACAAAATCTGATTTAGGAGCAGTTTAAAGATCAGAATTGAATGAAATTTTCCTTTATTTTAGATATATTTTATGGATGCATCACACCTCCATACTTAAATTCTTGCTCATCCTCGAGTAAGCTCAAAATGATATATATTTTTTTGTTTTGTAGGAATGATAATCACAACAATATATTTAGAATAAATATAAGTCAAGGTGTGAGCATAGCAATAATGAAACAAAACATTTAGCAATATTAATATTTTAATCATGGTAATAAGTGGGTTAATCAATTCATCTCTAAATATTTGATTTTTCATGCTTGGCACTAAGTGATGGGTAAAGTTCATTGTGGACCCTAGACTAGAGAGGTGGTCAAAGACTCCAAGAATTTTGCCATATGTGCTCCTTCTTATGAATCACAAAGATGAAGAGATTAAATGAGATATATTTTTCTTCATTCTTTCACATTTTGATCATTTGGAAGAGATATTTTTCAACATCCCTTTATATATATATATATATATATATATATATATATATTTCTTTTCCATCTTAGAGAGAGACACTTTTCTTCATCCCCAATATACAGTTTTGTGATCATGAAGTCCTACGGAAGCCTAGCACACTCTTTTTAGAATATTCACAAAAATTTATAGTCTAAGTCCAATGCCTTCCCCCACACTTAGTTTAAGGCATTAAGTTCAATTTTTAGAGATTAGATTATCCTCCATTCATTCCTTAATGAAAACATTTTAGTGCTTATAATGCATTTGGTTATTTTTGATAAGCTCCCTTTTACTTATATCAAATTTTAACTTGACATTTCTGTGATTTTCATTTTCTTCAAAAATTCAAAAAAAATATGTCATTGAAAAATACCATAAACTGAGGGAAATATGAAGATTCATAAAATAAAATCTCAAAATAAGACAAAGAAAATACAAAGGAAAATCATAGAAAAGAACAAAAAGAAAAGAAAAATAGAACCTATTCAATCATCGTCTTCCTCCTCTTCATCCACCTCCTCCACGTATACAGTTTTACAAGGATAGCACGTCTCTGGAATGGGGGCACCAACAGGTGGCCTAGGCAACACGGATGGATCCGGTCCACCCTGCAAGCTTCAATCCTCAAACATCATCCCTAGGGCTTCATGAAAGTCGGATTGAAACCGACGTTGTTAGATGAGTTCTTGTTTAAAGAACCCCATGTCCGTGGCAAGAGTCTGGCTAAGCTCTGCTTGCTAATTATGGAGATGTATCAAGAGCTTGTTCATGTGGTAAGGGTCGAGCTGCGCGGATGTTCTCCCTGCGAGCCCCTTCTTTTCTTGGGCAGCTTTCGTTCGCTTGCCCCGACATTCATGTTTGATCGGTTAAGGGCGCAATCGGGTGGAACGACGGTGTCCGAGGAGAGGATCTTGACCCCTTGGGTCTCGCACAACCCTGATATCAAAGACCCGAAGGCCAATGCAGTGCAGGGACCCTTGAGAGCTTTCCAAAGCTGCTCAAAAATAATATTGGAAATGCAGATCTCGCCCGGCCTAACCAACGAGCATAAGAGAAGTGCTCGGGCACTAGTCACTTCAATCAAGTGACTCGTAGGAATGATAAAGCTAGAAACAAAGACTAGCCAAGCACTACACATATCCATTAATTCGGAACGAGGAATGTTGGCTAATCCTTCTTCCCATTCGGTGTCCTCGTGGACGATTTCCGCAACAAGATCAAGGGGGGGTTGGCAAGATTCCAAGAGATCCAAGTAAGCGCAAGAATGTACCTCCTCGAGCCCATAGAATTGCTCAATTTGAGCAATTCTAAGGGTGACACCCTTATCTTGGCAGAAAATCCGCTGCCTGGCCGCATCGATTGCATTTGCATAAATTTTTTGGACAATCGCTGGGTACGTCGGGGATCTCTTCGTCACCAACTCCTTCCATCCTCGAGGGATGACTTGCTCAACCGAAACGGGTAAGGTGGGGCTAAAAGATCTCTCCGGAATTAACTTCCGCTGAGAAGTGGTTTAATAGAAATGCTGCTCGACCTCCGCGGAAGAGAACTTTTTCTTATTAAAAGTTCCCCCGGAGGAAGAGGCTTCGGCCTCCCTTCTTGGAATGGCTTTCTTTTCAGAAGACATGGTGAGAAATGAGAGTTAGAGAGATCAAGAGTATGAGGAAGAAAGAGAGTAAAGAATAGTGCAAGGATAAACCCTCCCCCATGCATCCTATTCATAGCTAAGAGAATCCAAGGTAAGAGAGTATGGTCAATGGGTCTTCCCCATGCCATAAATGTGGTGATCCATGTGAAGGGGGAAGCTTTTTCAGCTACACCTTTTGACTGCATGGGGAACCCAAATTACATAACTTTTTGACTGCATGGTTCCCAATACAGAGGAGAAAAAACAAATTTTTGCAGCTGGAGCGAACCTGTGGGGCCCCCGTACTAACAACAAGGAAGTACGGTGCTCCAACTGTGGCAAACCCCCAACTTAAGTAAAGTTAGGTAAACCCAACCTACCTTAAGCCAAGGACTTGCCACCAAGTACTATAACATTCATCAATATATATATATATATATATATATATATATATATGTAAATATCAAAGTGGCGGAAGCAATAGACGAGTAGTAACATCCACAAGCATACAGAGTAGAAAGAGAAAAAATAATATAGTAACTCATCGAAATGCAGAAATGAAATACATTCAGAATTAATTATTACAAATTGAAGTTTAAAGAGAATGAAAATGTCTCTCAATCTCACTAAAATAAAATGCAAAATCTATCTAAAGAGCAGCAGCACAATCCTCCTCCTGGACCTGCTCCTCTTCTACGACACTGCCTACGAACAAGTCTGAATCTGAAATTTGTCAGTATCACAAATGCCAGGGCCCTAGGGCCCCAGCCAACAAAATAAAAAGTTACAATTAGACAATTATCTAAGTATATTTTAGGCTATTTTAATGAACTGAATATTTTAAAGATATCATCACAATTTAAATTAGCTAAACATGCAAGCCGTAAGGGTGCAACAAGCTATGAAGGAAAATGGTAAGTATAACTATCCATTTATAGCCAACAACTAGTATGAAGAATACCATACAATGCAAAATAAACATGGTGAGGCTAAAAGCTAAAAAAAACAGTAACAACAATATAATTCTGAATCTAACATGCTTATGATCATATTAGCACATGCTTAGTATATAAAAGAAACACAAGTACTGAAAATATGCAATTCTAGCATCCTAAACATGCTAATATATATAAGTAAACCATAAGAGTATACATACAACATGCTAATTGAGAAAAGGAAAAGAAAAGGCCATTGAGACATGTGGCAAAAGCATAACAACATAGGTAAAGCCTCTGAGACATGTGGCAAAGCGAGCAAGTAGTATAATATAAAGTCACTGAGACATGTGACAAAACAAGCAAATACTGAAAGTAAGGCCACTAAAGCATGTGGCAAAGCAAAATAGAAACAATATTGAACAATCCAGCTAAAGTAGCAATAAGCCTAAGATATAGTACTGCCATACCAGCCAATAGGCCATCCAGGCCCCCAATACGGAAATATTAATTAATACCCAGCCAATAGGCCATCCCAATCCACTAGGCCTGGGTCAATTCTACACACTACTATTACTAAAGAGGCAGACTAAGCTAGGACATATTCTACCAACTGCAAATAAGGCAAAACTGAATGATATGTAACACAAATGCTAACTTAGGATGTATCATCCATATCCTAAGTTCTCCTATTATGCTCAAGGAAATACGCTCAATATCCAAGGTATGCAAAGCAATCTAATCAAAGTAAGCAAGAGACTCAATCTAGACTATGTGATATTTGATGTTATCTAATTTCCCAATCTAACTACTTTGAGAAGGTACAAGTTTAGGATCTCCAATATTTAGCTATCGAGTAAAATCTCAGATTTACGTCTTTAAAATTAATATTAGAACTTAGCAAGTTATAATCCAAAATCATGTGATGACTATATGGTTTAAGTAAATAAATCAAAGACCTAATTTATTAATATTTTACTCTCTTACCCAAATCTGGATTAAGTAAATCAAGATTTAAGGATTCAGGACTTGAACTCCACTTTGGTGTTCAAATCCTAAACCAAAGTCAAATCCTACTAAGGGTCTAAGGTTCATTCAAGGTACCCCAGTTAAAGGTGAAAAATCTTATAAGCTGAAAGATCCAGGAATTATGAACTTATTGAAAGGTTATTATACTGATTATAAGATAAAATAATCAATTAAGAACTTGAGAATTTAAGATCTATATTCAATCTTTTAAGATAACTTCAGTATCTCATAGATTGAATCACCCTATACCCATAAGGAAGGCTTCAAAGGGTTAAACAATTAATCACTTAAAGAATTTCAAAGGAGATAGTTCAATTCAAGTAGAAGATCTAAAGTATAAGGTCTTAGATCTAAGATCTGATTTTTGATCATTTTAGACTTTAAACTAGGTTTTCAATTTAGACTTTACCAATTGCATTTCTTTTAGCATTTAAGTTCAAAATCTAACTAAATGGACCTTATTAAGGTGATATTTAATCGTTGCAATTATTAGATTTAAGTACTAAGGCCAAATGACTCTTTTAGAATTACTTTAAGATCTAAGTGTCTTAATTAGGATTTAAGTGAAAATTTTTTTAAATTTATGCCCAAGTCATTAGCATTATTAGCCTAAGAGTTTAGAAAACATTTCTAATCTATATTAGGGTAGTTCACTGAAATTTCCAAGTTTTAAGGAGCATTTAAAGCACATTTTGTTCAAAATGACCAAAATGCCCCTCATAAGGCTAAGATTGGGATTTTAAGGTTTAGCTATCAAAATTGGATCTAATCTATTTTAAGGTGCTTCATATGGATTAATAAAGTGGGGAACACACTTATCTTGGGTTTTGACAACTTAATTGAGCTAATTAGCATTAATTACTTATTTAAGCCTAATAAAGTGATTAGAGAATTTAGGGTATTCTAGGGCAATCCAACCTTACACAGAGGCTCTAATATACTTAGGATAGCATTAAAAACAATCTTCATCAAAAATTAGAGGTTAAATTAGGGTTAATTTCACTAATCCTTAATTAAGGTGATTAAGGAGTGATTAAGAAATTTTAATATCCAAAATTGATTTTTAAGGGTCTAACATCATTCTTTGGGGTTAAATGAGCAATCAGAGCCATTAATTACTTAATTTGGTTATTAATTGAATTTATTATGATTTAATTAAAAATAGAAAAGGTTTGATCAATTATTTTAAATCCAACCATTGGATCTGTGATTTTATTCTATAGTTAGATTCCTTATATTTTTCTGATTCAAATGGTATATTGGATTATACCATTTGTATCAGTATTATAAAAGTTATTTCAATTATTTATTCTGTATTTTTATTTAAATAAAAACCTTAGTATCTAATTTATGAATTAATTTCCTTAAGGATTTTAATTCTAAAATTCTTTTTATAATTTGGTCGGCCCAAATTTGAAACACGCGGGTCACGGGTCGGCTCGACAAGTGACTGCATCCCCTACCTCTCGATGGCCACGAATTAGGGCAAACTTCAATTGCTGATTTCGCCGCACTCCGACCACGCCACACTACCAATTAAATCCCTACACGTCCAGGCTTCGAGGGCGCGTCGATTGAACCATTAACCCCCATCAGGAGTGTACCGGATTGCTGGGATGCTACTCGCCCGAAAAATGCTCTGAGGCAGAGCTGAACTGATAGAATCACTTTCACTGAGAGGGAGATACACTTCGACCCATAGCTCGACTTACTAAGGCCGCTAAGGCTGAGCGATTGAGGGAACAACCTGGCTCTGCCTTGGGCTAGATTGATGGAGTGCTATTCGACTAGACGCTAAAGCGAGCTGAACATGTATTGATCGATTCGAGCTGAATCGATCAATCTAGGTATACACGACCACCACTACTACGATCACACAACATTGGCAGCGGATGATCGAGCATTGGGATGGTCTCCATCCCTCAGGGATTGCCAAAGGCTCAGGGCACACTGGCAATGGGCCTGCGAGTAGTGATGATACTGCTTGGTTCATTGCCAGAGATCGCCAGTACTTCAACCAATCACAATAACTAATAAGGAAGGATCCTAACTCATCATCTAAGACGAACGATCAAAAATCGCATGACAGTGAGCTGAATTGACTCATTGGGAGAAGGGAGTACCTGAAAAATAGTCGAGCGTTCGAATGGAGACTACAGAAGGACAGACGACCTTCACTGATCCAGGCACAGCTTTAGGGGACTTGAACGCCAAGTCTACCCTCAGACTCGACTGACGGGGCCTAGTTCACCGATTGGATGCAGAGGTTCCCGAACTTAGCAATAAGAATTGGAGCTCCAGAGAAGATTTGGGGTAAGCAAAGGAAGTCCCAGGCGAGTTCTATGGCTATTTGTAGCCACTGGAAAGCTTCTAGAGCCCTAACCGAGATGGCAGCTTCAGCCCGTGCTTGCGGATTGGGCTTCGATCGGGAGAGGGAAATTTCAGGAGGATCACCAGACTATGATGATTAGGGCGCGAAGGGGAACGTGGGGGACAAGATCCCATCCCCGTACTGCCATGTTTGCAAGCTGTTGGGATCCTGTCGGGTGCCACCTGCGACTGAACGCTCGGGACGAAGATGAATAATGATGTGGGTAAGGTGCAGCCATACGATGGATCTTCCATTGGTAACGAGTGGCTCTGATTTATCGACAAACAATGGTCGATCGGGGAATAGGTCGTCCGTCGGATCAAACTAGAGTGATCCAACGCTCGATCTAAGCCACTTAGGACGGGGAGCGGAAGACCGTTGGATTGGGGTGCTGATCGAGCGGCTGAGATGCAATCAAGGTGCGCGGTATGTTAGCCGTTGGATCCCGTGCGCTAGGATGCACGCTAATGCATCAGATGGCTCGACTCGGTGTGCCGCTGTCGGGACCCCGCAGCGGATCTGCCGCGGTCCTGACAGCAAATCCCACCACCGAATTAAAATTTAATTTTTTTTTTAAATTTAATATAAATAAAACCAATTAATTAATATATAATTAATCATAAATATTCTAAATCCAATTTTAGACCAAATGAGCTCCAAAAATTCCCAAAAATTCACCCTTAGCTAATTAGGTATGAGGAATTCAAAAATAAAATCAAATTTTGATTTGGAGATCAAATTAATTTAGTTATTTTTCATGGATTAAAAATAGCCAAAAATACCAAATTTGCCATTTTAGCTCCGATTGATTCCAAACTTCTAGGGTTAGGTTTAAATGACTCATTGAACCCAATGGAATCAAAATCAAAGCTTGGATTTGCCTAATTAATCCATATTTAGCTAGGGTAACAACTTAAGGTTGTTACAGACTCCTTCACTTAAGAACGATGTCGTCCTTGACATCACTCAAGTGAAGAACATCTCATTAGGACAGAACAAGTTTTAATTATAATAGATGAGAAAGAGAAGAACAATACCTGGGTTTGCAAAGAGTTGAGGATATTTATTGCGCATATCCACCTCTTTCTCCCAAGTGGATTCCTTTAAGGATCGATTCTTCCATTGAATTTTGACCATAGGAATTGAACGATTCCTTAACTGCTTTTGGTCACTAGCTAAGATTCTGATAGGTTCTTCGGCATAAGAAAGATCAGGTCAGATCTCTACTGCTGTAAGGTGAATGAGATGGGAAGGGTCTCTAAGATATCTTCTCAACAATGATACATGGAATACGTTACGAACAGCTGCAAAGCCATTAGGAAGACTTAATCGGTAGGCAGATGATCCTACTTTGGCCAAAACTTTGAAAGGTCCAACATAGCGGGGACTAAGTTTCCCAGCTACGCCAAATCTGAAAACACCTTTCATTGGACTGACCTTTAGATAAGCAGAATCTCCCACATTGAATTCTAGGAGACGGTGATGAGAATCATGATACTTGCTTTGACGACATTGAGCTGAATAAATTCTTTGTTGAATTAATTTTATCTTACTACTGGTTTCTTCCACTAATTCTGAACCAAAAAGCTGAACGCTTCCTGTTTCTGACCAAGCTAGCGGAGTGCTGCATTTTTTGCCATATATTGCTTCATAAGGATCCATTTTAATATTGGCTTGGAAACTATTATTGTAGGCAAACTCTACTAGAGGAATGTGATCTTCCCAGGAACCAGCAAAATCAAGGATACAGAGCCTAAGCAAATCTTTTAAAACTTGATTTACTCTTTCAGTCTGACCATCCATTTGAGGATGAAAAGCTGTACTCATGGTTAGGGTCGTACCCAGATCTTGATGCACAGCTTGCCAAAACTTGGAAGTAAATCTGCTGTCTTTATGTGATACAATTGACTTTGGAATCCCATGCAATATGATGATTTCTTTGATGTAGAGTTTTGCTAACTTTTCTACTGAATCAGTTTGACGGATGGGAAGAAAATGCACTGATTTGGTTAAATAGTCTATTATCACCCAGATCGCATTGGCACCTGATTTTGCACGAGGCAATCCCATGACAAAATCCATAGATATATTGAACCATTTCCATTCAGGGATATCTAATAGATGCAGAAGACCACTGGGTCTTTGGTGTTCGGCCTTCACTAAATTACAGGCATGACATTTGGCCACAAAGTCAGCTATATCTTTCTTCATACCTGGCCACCAAAATGATTATTTTAGGTCCTAGTACATCTTAGTACTTTTGCCTATGTTGCTGTGCTTCCCCTTAATCCTTGAAAACTCAGAAAAATATCTCTAGTTAGATTATTAGCACCTTTCTGAAATCTTATGTTAATAATATTGATGCTAATTGAAAAAATCTTAGGTTAGTCTTATTAAGATCTAAAACCTTAAGTATCCTTAAAACCCTCTTTCTTAAGAGTTAGGCCTAATTACCTTTAAGTGTTAGACCCCTAGTCTAATAGCTCAACTAAGCTGATCCATAAGCTTGTATCCTACGAGAAATATTCTTGTAAAACTCCTAAGTCTAGATTTAGCTTAAGGTCTAAAGTGATCAAATCTTAGATCTTAGATCTTAGACTTTAGATCATTTAATTGAATTGAATTACCGTCATTTGGGATTCCTTGCTTGATTAACTGTTTAATCCTTTTGAAACCTTCCTTGTGGGTGTAGGATTGATTAAGTCTATATAATAATATAATTATCCTTAAGATTGAATATAAATCTTAGATTCTTAGTTCTTAATTGATTATTTTATCTTATAATCAGTATAGTGACCTTTCATTAAGATCATAGTTTCTAAATCTTTCAGCTTATAAGGTATTGCTTATTTAGATTAAGTTTGAGTGTGAACTCTAGATCCTTATTAAGATACTACATTGGATTCAGGATTTGAACACCAAGATGGAGTTTAAGTCCAGAATCCTTAATCTTTATTTACTTAATTAAGATTTTGGTTAAGAGAGGAAAATATAAATAATTAAGTCATTGATTTACTTACTTTAATCCTTATAGTCATCATATGATTTGAATTAGAACTTGTTAAGTTCTAATGTTAACATTAAGATAGTGAATCTGAGATTATACTCGATAGCTGGATATTGGAGATCCTAAACTTCTATCTTCTCAGAATAGCTAGTTGAATAAATTAGATAATAATAGATATAACATAAGTCTAGATTGAGTCCCTTGCTTATTTTGACTTTGATTACTTTGCACACCTTGAACATTGAGCCTTGTTCCTTGAGCATAATAGGTAAACTTAGGATATGGAAGATACATCCTTAGTTATTATTTGAAAAGCATAGCATTCATTCAGTTCTTTTAGTGCTTTCAGTTAGTAGAGTATGTCATAGCTTAGTCTACCTCTTCAGTTCTAGTTTTGTTATGGAATAGACTAGAACCTAGCTCTATGGATGTTTAGGATGGATACATGTCTTATTCTATAAGTTCAACTCGGACCTAGCTCTGCGGATGTCTTGGATGGATACATGTTGAACTTTAGGTTCAGAGGTCCTGTATGGCCTGTTTCTGTTATGACAGTACTATGTCTTAAGCTTACTTATACTTCAATTCAATTTTTAGTACTTGTTTTACTTTGTCAGATATTTCAATGGCCTTACTTTAGTACTTGGCTTGCTTCGCCACATATTTCAGTGGCTTTACTATTTGCTCATTCATATACTTAGCCTACATTTGTCATATTCCTCAGTGGCCCTTTTCATATTAAGCTGCATGCTTGTATAAATACTCTTATTGTTTAATATTAAATATTAGCATGTTTAGGATGCTTGAATTGTATGTTATTTCAGCACTTGTGTCATTTATATATTCAGCATGTATCCATGTGATTATATGCACATTAGGATCAAATTTATTTTAGTAGTTGCAATAATTTTGCTTTTAGCCTCACCTTGTTTAATTGCTGCTTTGTATATTATTTTTGCATACTTGTTGATTAGCTATAAATAATTAGTTTATAGCTACCCCGTTCTTTGTAGCTTGTAGCACCTTATAATGCTTGCATGTTTAAAACCATTAAATATGATATCTTAAATATTCAGGTCACTTAAATAGCCTAAAATATACTTAGACAATTGTCTAACTATAACCTTTTTCTTTTATTAGTTGGGGCCCTGGCATTTGTGATACTAACAAATGTCAAATTTGGAGCTGTTCGTTGATAGTGCTGCAGGAGAGGAGCTGGTGCAGGAGGAGGACCTTCGTACTGCTATTTAGTTAGATTTACTTTCTTGCAGTGAGGTTTTGAGAGATCTTTACTTTCATTTAATTCAGTTTGTAATAAGTAAATTTTGGATGTATTTACTTTTCTGCATTTAATTTGAGTTACTGTTTCTCTTGCACTCTTATACTGTATTGTGATGTGGATATTATATTATACTATTTCTTGCTTCCAGCACTTTGATTTGTATTGATGTATGTTCACAGTTCCAGGTGACAAGTCCTTAGCTTAAGGTAGGTTGGGTCCTACCTGACTTTACTTAGGTTGGGGATTTGCCATAGCTGGAGCACTATACTCCCTGCAGTTATGCTAATATCAGTATTAGTATCACCGCAGGTAAGTACGGGGCCCCACAGTTGGAATCAGAGACACAATAAGGTGTCAAAATAGGATTTGTGATTCCTTTCTACCCAATGGACCATTCTTCTGAAGTGCAAACATTAAGATATAACATCCATTACATAGTACTATCAGTAACTCTCTGAAAAATATAGAATGAAAATACTCTTATCCTAAATATCTAGTCAACTATAGCTAACAAAAAACTAATACATTCAACTATTAGGATTATCATTGCAGACATGATTCTAAGGTTGACTCAAGGAAGTCGCTCTATCGCTGACTACAAAAGGGAATTTCATATGTTAATTCATTTTGCTCTAGAAATTACCCACTCTGAATTGGCTAAGTGCCATCGCTTTCGCAGTGGACTCTGAGATTCACAGAAAGATCTGATTGTTCCACTTCACCTGACTAGCTTCTTTGAACTTGTAGAGACAACTAAGGTGATTGAGCATCATCGCTCAGAAAAAGATCCCAAGAGAAAGGTGCAACCAACTCCTAACCAGCATAAAGCCTTCAAGAGACACAGACCTAACTCTGCAAAGGTCTATCAACTTGAAGCTGCATCCCCTGCTAAACTAATTCAAGGCTATAATAGGCCTCACCCATATGGCAAGTGTTACCACTTCAGCCATAAGTGCTACAATTGTGGCAACTAGGCCACATGTTTTATCACTGTACACATACGGAAATAGTGGATGGAGTTCTGATGAAGCCATCTCAAAAGAACCAAGTGTTTAGAGCAACTCTGCTGAATAGGAGAGAACCAAATTTGGCAATACTGCCAACACCTGCACCTAAAGTTGCTCCAGATCAGCCCTCAGCTCCTAAATCCTAGAATAATCCCTGGAGGCAGGTAAACAACCGTCCTGCCGGTCCTGCGCGAGTTTATGCTTTAACGCCTCTAGAAGCCGTAGAAGACAATAATGTGGTTTCAGGCACACTTTATTTTAATGACCAGCCCTGTAATGTGTTATTTGACACTGGTGCTAGTCATTCGTTTATTTCTGAACATTTTGCCAATGTACTTAAACCACACTCGTACAACTTAGCAAAACCTTTGAGTGTTGGACTTCCATCTGGAGCCCAACTAAGTGCCCATAAGTTTTGTAATGTCAAAATTCCATTAAATGGTCAGGAGTTTAACTCCAAATTAATCATCCTGCCATAAACAAACTTTGATAGTATCCTTGGGATGGACTAGCTTAGTGACAATAATGCCATGATAAACTGCCTGAAAAAGAAGGTCACTCTCCATTCCCAGGGCAAGTCTAAAACCTTTATAGGAAAAACTAGTACACATTTATCATTAATAAATGCTATTAAAGCTGAATAATTGATCAGTAAGGGTTGTGATGCTTTTCTGGTCACTATGATGGGTGAAGCAAAAAAAAGTATCCCTCTCTCTGATTGTAAAGTAGTTAAGGAATTTGCCGACGTATTCCCAGAAGATCTGCCTGGTGTACCACCTTCTAGAGAAGTCGAGTTCTCTATTGAATTAGCTCTGGGTACCCAGCCTATATCTAAAGTACCATATAGAATGATGCCTAAGGAACTTCAAGAACTTAATGAACAGTTACAAGAGCTCCTGAATAAAGGCTTTATTAGGCCAAGTATGTCTCCTTGGGGAGCACCCGTTCTATTTGTAAAGAAGAATGATGGATCTATGCAAATGTGCATAGATTATTGTGAACTAAATAAAGTTACCATAACGAATAAATACCCATTGCCTAGAATTGATGATTTATTCGACCAGTTATCTGGAGCTGTCATATTCTCTAAGATTGACTTAAAGTCTGGATATCATCAATTGCGAGTAAAAGAAGATGATGTAGGAAAGACTGCTTTCTGTACTCATTATCCTCATTTATTCTCGAACCTTAAAAGATCATGAAGAACATCTCAGGTTAGTAATAGAAGCTCTGCATAAACATCAGCTGTATGCCAAGTTCTCCAAGTGTGAGTTTTGGCTTAATTCCATTGCATTCTTGGGACATGTCATCGATGCCCAAGGTATTCGTGTAGATCAAAATAAAGTAAGCGTTATTCACGACTGGATTCAAACTTAGACAGTCACAGATATTAGGAGTTTCTTGGGGTTAGCCGGATATTACAAGAAATTTGTTAAGGGCATTTCCCATATCGCTTCGCCTTTGACTAAGTTAACTCAAAAAGCTGTTCCGTTCATTTGGAGCTCGGAATGCGAGGAAGCATATCAAACCTTGAAGGACGTACTCTCTACCGCTCCAGTACTTGTTCTGCCCAAGGAAGACTTGAACTACTAGGTATACACCGATGCCTCTGGAATTGGTCTAGGTTGTGTGTTAATGCAAGAGGGTTAGGTAATCGCTTCTCTTGTCAGTTAAAACCCCATGAAAAGAATTATCTAGTTCATGATCTGGAACTTGCAGCTGTGATCTTTTCCTTAAAGTTTGGCATCACTACCTGTATGGAGTTTAGTGTTCAATTTTCATTGATCATCAAAGTCTGAAATATATCTTCACCTAAAGAGAACTGAACTGTCATCAAAGGAGATGGTTAGAACTCATCAGTGATTATGATCTGAGCATTCAGTACGATCCAGGAAAAGCAAATGTTGTGGCCGATGCTCTTAGCTGTCGTGCTACTTTATCTGCCATGATCACCTCCAGTTCATTATAATAAGAATTTTGTAAGCTAGAGATTTCTCCAATTAGTGGCACTATGCTAAGTTCTGTTCTAGAAATATCAATATGGAACCAGCATTCCATAGAAATGTCTCTATCTCACAAACTAAAGATGATGATTATCTGAAATTCAAAGCAGATATGGAAAGTGGTCGTCATCATGAATTGCAAATGCCCAATAGCGTAATTTATCAAAGTAATTGTTTATGGATTCTTAAATCCATGCACCATGAAGTGTTGATTAAAAGTCATAATTCTGGGTATCACATTCACCCAAGCAGTACCAAGATGTACCAGAATTTAAAACAATCATTTTGGTGGCCCAGTATGAAGAAGGATGTAACCGATTTTGTGGCTAGGTGTCATGCTTGCAATTTGGTAAAGGCTGAGCACCAAAGACCTGGTGGTCTTTTGCATTCGTTTGAAATTCCTGAATGAAAATAGTTTGATATATCTATGGATTTTGTCATGGGATTGCCTCGCGCAAAATTTGGTGCCGATGCAATCTGGGTCATAGTATACCGCTTAACTAAATTAGCGCACTTTCTTCCTATCTGTCAGACTGACTGTGTGGAGAAGCTAGCAAAGCTCTATATCAAAGAAATTGTCAGACTGCATGGTATTCTGAAATCAATCGTATCCGATAAAGATAGCAGATTTACTTCTAAGTTTTGGCAAGTTGTGCATCAAGATCTGGGTACTACTCTAGCTATGAGTACAGCTTTTCATCCTCAAACGGATGGTCAGACTGAAAGAGTGAATCAAGTTCTAGAAGATTTGCTTAGGCTGTGTGTTCTTGAAACACATTTTGGTCAGAATGACCAAAATACCCTTCTTAAGACTATAAATAGCTTTTTTAAGGTTTAATCATCCAAATTGATTCAAATCTATTTTAATGAGCTTCATATTGATTAATGAAGTAGGATAAATACTTATCTTAGGGTTGGGATATTTAATTTAGCTTAATTAGCATTAATCTCAAATTAAGACAAATTAAGGTGATTAAGGAAATTAGGGCATCCTAGAGTGATTTATTTGTATTTATAGGCTCTACCATCCTTAATAAGGTATTAGGAAATTAGTTTCCCAAAATCAAAGGTTAAATCAAGGCTTAATTCACTAATCTTATTTTAGGGTAATTTAGGAGTGATTAATAAAATTAAAGATCTTAAATTACTTTTAAGGGTCTACATAGGTTTTTTATAGTCTCATGAGCAATCCGAGACCTTGATTAGCATTTTTGGTTGATTAATGAATTTATTATGATTTAAATACAAATAGAAAAGGGTTAGGCAATTATTTAAAATCTAACTATTGGATTATTAATTTTATTTTATATTATTATTCCTTGCATTTTTTTAATTAAAATGGTATATTGGATCATACCATTTGGATAAGTATTGTTAAAGTTAATTAAATAATTTAATCTATATTTTTATTTAAATTGGAATCATAGGTTAATTGTTATTCACTTAATTAACTTAAGAAAGTTAAATCCAATATTCCTTATATAAACTACGGACCAAATTCCAAACTGCATGGGTCGTGGACTGACCCGACCCAAAGCGCCAGTAGTCGTCTTCCCCGCGGCTGAGTCCCGATACCCGAACCCTAGGGATAGCTTCGTCTGCAAAATTCTCCACGCTCAGACCACGCTACGCCCAGATCTTGATGGCTAAACCTTTAGGGAACTAAGGCACATCGATTGAGGTAAGAACCCCTATCTGAGTCATGCTGGATTGTCGGGGTGCTACTCGACCGAGAGGTGCTAAGGCAGGAGATTTATGGTTCACTGTGAGCGAGCAATTCTCCTCACAGAAGCCACTGAACTGAAGGGGCTCGATACCTACACCATCAGTGAGGTGAGGCGAGTTGAACCCCCAAGGTTTCACAGTTTGGGTGCAGCCAATCGCTGGGTCCTTGCTTGGACTCAGCATTGACTTAGCCGCTAGCTCGATCAATCGATACAATTGATCGGAGCTAGCTCAGACCCTGGAAATGATCGGGTTAGGTTCCTAGAGGGATAAGGGAGCTAGACGACATCCAGATGCAATAATTATAAACTTAAATGGATGGAATGAGCTTATGAAGCTCAGTGGGAAGAGGCGGTACCTGGGAGGGGAATGCATGCATGATTGAGGGGACTTAGAAGTAGCTGGAGTTTCATGAGGATCACCACGAGCTAGTAGGGGGTCTGAACACTAGACATGCACCCTTTATTAGCAGTTCACAGCTTTAAAGGTTCTGGAATTTGCCGAGAATACGGGGAGCTCCAGAGGAATTCAACTGAGCAATTGAGGAATCATAGTGAGGAAGGGACTCACTGTGATATCCTAAGGGTATTTATAGGTCTAGGGGAGGTTCAGGGGTGGATATCGTGGCTGAAAGCCATGGCTCAGGCTCGGGCCAAGCTATCTCAACAGCCCACCCCTTAAAGGGATTACTCCCAGCCTCAGGGTCTCCCGAGGGGCTCAGCCAGAAACGGGAAGATCCTATTTGTTTAGGTGACCTGGCAGGGGAGTGGCAGACAGGATCGACATGGCTTGGTACGGGCAAATTTCTTTTTTTGGGCCGGGATCTCACAGGGACGAAGGTGAACAGGGTGGAGATCCCCGCAGCCGTCTGATTGCGAAGCCATTGATGATGGACGGCCTGATGCATCTCCCGAATAATAGAAATGCATATTAGATCCTGAGCATTAAATGAACGTTGCCGATCGAGCAGGTAAGATTAGATCACAGCGTGGATGATACAAGCCATTAGATGGAGGCACAGAGATGTGTGTTAATGCATCTATTGGTACGACCGTATGTGCTGCTGTCGAAACCCCGTAGCGGATCTGCCGCGATCTCGACAGTGAATCCCGTATTTAGAATTTCAATTATTTAATATAAATTAATAATTTAAATCCTTTAATTAATTAATTAATTCCTAAAATTTCCAAAAATTCAATTTAGGACTAAATGAGCTCCAAAAATTCTCATATTTTCACCCTTAGCTAATTGAGGTATGAGGAATTCAAAAATAAAATTAGATAATAATTTGGAGATACAATTAATTTAGGTATTTCTCAAAGCTTAAAAAATAGCCAAAAATACCAAAATTCTCAATTTAGCTCCGATTAATTTTCAACTTCCAGGATTAGGTTTAAATGACCCATTGAGTCTAATGTAATCAAAATTAGAGCTTGGTTTAGCTTAGTTAATCTGAATTTAGATAGGGTAACAACTAGAGTTGTTACATAGTGTGCCACTCTGGCAAGTCCCTCACTTATCATTGGATTAGGTTAGATCCACAATCCACTAATATGGAAAGGTTGTGCTCAGAATGAATATAAAGATTCAGTCACTAAATCTTAACCAATACAGAGTACGGAAGCATACAAAGTAAATATTACATCCAATTCACCATATAATATATGAGAAATAGTACTAAAAAGTAGCTCAGAAACAATAGTACAGAAAAGTAAGCACAGTCACAAGTATATATGTATTATTACAATATTTAATTAAAGTTATAGTTGAAATAGAGCATCACTCATCCTCACAAATAATAGAAATCAACTAAGGATCCTCAGCTCCAATCTACTGCGCCTCCTCCAAGTAAGGCTCCTCCTCAGGCACTGGATCTTTAAACTGCTCAAGATCTGACATTGTTGGTTTAACAATACCAGGGCCCCAGCCAATAGAAGAAAAATCTTATTAGACAATTGTCTAAGTACATTTTAGGCTGAATATTTTACATGAATTATTAGTATCACTATTTTACTTATCAAACCAAAACAACTATCTGGCATAGGAGCAGTAAGCATACAAGGAACAGGATAAGTTATAAATACAATATTTATAACTAAGCAAGAATTGAGGCAAAAGCATACCTCAAGCAAACTAAGTAAGGAATAGTCATACATATATAATGCAGTAAGTAAAAGTACTAAAAGAAAAATCTAATCCTAAACATATTGATGATCATATGACATATGCTAATTAAAATTGGAATTTGAAAGTAATACATATAGTAAGCAGTAAAATTTAGCATCCTATAAATATGTACAAGTGAGCAGGTAAGTAAAGAAATATAACTGATTAAAATAACATGCATCAATAATATAGTAAATAGTAAGCTAAAATTGAAACATGTACGTATAACTGCCATATCAGAAAGAATTGGCCAATCTGGCCTAGTGTAATTCTAAAAGCCTTTTTGGGCTAAGGCAGACAGAAATTCCCATAGCCTTTCTGGGCTAGGGTAGACAGAATAGAATAGTAGAACTGAAGAGGCAGTAGTAATTACAAATGCAAAATCTTTTAGTTATTTTACTTTTGTTTCTGTGGACATGTCTAGAAATAGCTGACGAGTCAAGCACATTTGCAAGACTAAATGGGTTCCAAGCTTAACACTCACTCCTCAATGAGTAACATTAAGCATCCTTACTTCTCCTTACCCCTATCAAGTAGGGTAAAATGCACCATATCAACCAGTAACTAAACCCAATGCAAATGTTTTCCTAATATTCTATGTTTTTATTTTCAAATAATAATGTTTTCTTCTATGATATATCCAAGGAATGCGTAGCACAAAATCAAATAGTAAGCAAAGGACTCTACTAAAATATGGTGATATCATTATTGTCTAAATAAACCATTCTAACTATTCTAAGTTACACAAGTTCAAGATCTCTAATTCTCACTATAGAGTGTAACTTAGAAGTATAGCCATATATATTACAAAATATTAGGACTAGCTAGGTCATAATTTGATTAAATCAATATCGATTATGAGTTAAATAATAAATTATTATGACCTAATTAATGAATTTAGATATTCTATGCTAAGATCTGATTAAGATCTACTAAATTAAGGATTATGAATTTAACAACACAAGATTAGAGTTAAAAGCACATAATCCAAAGGTAAAGTCTAAGGGTCTTAGGTTTCAAATCTAAGTGAACAAATGATTAAGGTAAATCATATTAAGCAAAGTCAAGCTTAATATGATGATTCTCCTATTCTTAATCTAGGATTAATCAAAAATGAAATTATGAAAATCTAGAAACTAATAAAAATCAAGGATTCATTCATTGAATAACCCTGTTATTAATGAATGAAATCTAACAAAATATTTAACTTTATTCTTAAGGAACAGATCCTAAGGTGAAGTGAGGATTCATAATGAGAAGACTTAGAAGATTTCTAAGAATTGATTGAATTTCTTAATACTTGCTAATTTTATTTAATTAGGAGGTTAGGGATGGATTTTAGCCAAATAAGGCATATTAACCTTAAGGATTTTTAAGCCTAAAAATTGAGATGTTTTACAAATTATTCTAATTAAGGGTCCAAAATGCTATATTTTGATTTAGAGCTCTAAATTGGGATTTCTTATTGCCAAATGATTCCTTACTATTTAACATGAAGATAGACAGTAAGTACACCAAATTTGGATAAGAAATGAGTCATATAGGTCCAAATTAAAGTTTTTAGCCCTAGGGAATTTTAGTAAATTGCACCTAATGAAATATAAATTTTTATGCAATTTATTGTTGGTTAATATTCAAGGATTCCAAAAAGTCCAAGAACACTAAATTTTGAGGTCTAATGAATTAGTTATAGCCATTTCAATTTCTAAGGGCAATTTGGTAATTTTCTAAGTTAAGAGGGGTCAAAGAGCTAACTTTTCCATTTGGTATCCAAATTCAACAAACTCAGTGGCTATAGCTTTCCTATATTATACTGAGTACTTTAACTAGGAGTAGACCTAAATTGGACTTTAATTGGTCAAGTAATGACCTAATTAAGGTTAGGGGTATTTTGGTCATTTTTATTATTTTCTAGAGTTCAAAACCTAAATATTATTTTATATTATTGTTGGCATTGAAATTTTAAGATATCTAGAACTTTGAATTTCCTGATTAGGAGTCTTATTGACTAAGATATGGTCAAATCAATATTTATGGACGCTACGACGGGCTAAAGAGCGCTATGGCGCGCAGCAGCAAATTTCAGTGTTGTGGCGCGCAGCGGATTTCGACGCTGTGGTGCGCTATAATAGATTTCGGCGCTGTGGCATGCTGCAGTGGATTTTGGCACTGTAGTGTGCTGCAATGGATTATGGCGGATTTAAACTCTAAGCTCGAGCGCTACGACGCGCTAGAGCGCGCTGCAGCGAACCTGATTTCAAAATTCGGACGCTGCGGCGCGCAGCAGCACCCGACAGTGATTTCGTCGGGGCAAAAACTGCATTGAGCCAACTTTCGGGCTTAAATACTCTCAACTTAGAGCACTTATGCGGCGCCATATACCCAAATCGACACCAAACGAACATATTATCAATGAAAATAGTGGAGTTAAAAGACTAAGTATGCAGAAAGAATGAAAATCTGAGTAGCTTCAGCATCATAAAATCATAAGCCTAATGAGCTCTAATGAATTCCATACCCTAAATATAGATTTCTAAGGATGCAAACTAAGCATAAGAGTGAAATGAAGTAGCCATTGAATATGTCCAATAGGGGAAAGGGAGTACCTTGGCTTTGACAATGGCAGAATTTCTAAGGGAGGCTTGAGAGCTTGAAAGGTTCTTCCTTCAGCAAACACAGCAATGGGGGGAATGCAGCTGTGAAAAGATAAGAGGGAAGATGGAGAGCTGAGGCTAGAGGCTCTCTTAATGGAGGAGAGGTCTGCCATGGGATGGGATGGGATGGCTTGAGTTGTCCCATCCCAATTGTGGAGATAAGGGAGGTGGCAGGAGGTTGGGAGAGGGGAGGGGGAATAATGGTGGCAGGAGCAGAATTAATAAAATAAAGAGGGCAGGCTAAAGGGAAAGGGGGCTTAGCTGGGATTGGATGGCTGTGGGTCCCAGCCAGCCAATGAAGAGAGGGAGGAAAAGAAGACAAAAAAATGGATTAAATTAATAAATCTCAAAAATTAGATTTTATAAACGATCTCCAAAAAATCCTAAAAATTTACGCCAAGATAACTTGAGGGTGAGGGATGAAATGGTGAAATTAGATTTTGATTTTGACGACAATGTAGTTTTCTTATTTTCTAATTAATTAAATATATTAAAATATTCAGTAAAATTCGATGACTTCTAAAAAATCCCAAAAATTTCACTCTTAGCTAATTTGAGGGTAAGGATAACAATGACGAAGTCAGATTTTAATTCTGATGAGTATTTAATTTTCCTATTTTTTTGAGGTATTTAAATATTATTAAAATATTTGACGAAATTTTGATCGCCACCAAAATATCACCCCTAGCTAAATTGGGAGCAATGAGCGCAATGACGAAGTTTGATTTTTGATTTGAGGTCATTTAGATAGGTCAATTTCTAAGGTTTCTAGATTTTTCCAAAATCAGGATTTGATCCATTGAAATACTGATTTGGACTAGGTCTTAGTGGTGAACTCCTAATGACTTGCTTAGTGCACTAGTATCAAGATTAGGACTGAGATTAGTCCTAATTGACTGTGGTAATAACTTGGGCTATTACAAGAGGTAGGAAGTTGCCACCACATAGAGTGTCTTCTCTAACATGTTGGAGGTTTCTTGCACTACAGCTTCCTTAGGGCTTCACTTTGGGATATTCTCCTCATGGCAACAGTCAACCTCCAATCTAAAATGCCAACATTGTAAACTCCTCCCAACTTATTTGTTTAAGTACCTAGCTCATTTTTGGACCTTAAAAGGTCTAAAATACCCACCAATTTACTTAGGGTGTAACCTAAATTGGAGCAGAAATCTGCCAGGCGCTACGCACCTCGTAGCGCTTATATTTCGAATGGCCTGCCACTACAGTGCGCGGGAGCTCCCGCATCTAGGCATGGAATTTGCTGCATCATGCGGTAGCATCCTCCTTTCAGAATGGAACTCACTGCGGCGCGCGATAGCGCCCGCCTTATGAATAGCTTACATTTTAGGATGGATTCACAGCGGCGCGCTGCATCACCGATTTTTGCTGTGGCAACCCCGTTGTGCCTGTGTTGCTGCTGGACTTCACTCATTGTTCCGAATAGCCTCATAACCTCTCAAAAACTCACTGGAGCACCATTAACATCATCATGATGAACTAAATGGTATCCACAACACACCAATCTGGATGGTGATGTGGCGGCCCAGCCCCACCGTGATCCTATTAATTCTTAATTTAACATTATTATGGTGGAGGAGTCACCTAAATGACAAGGTCCTTACTTATAATTTGATTAGGTACTCATCCTAATCCATCATAATTAAAGACTTTACCATTTATAAGAACTATTTCACTAAATGAAAAGTACAAAAAAGCAGAGTGCGGAAGCAAAATAAGAAACACCCATTCATTACAATATAAGGAACTAAATATCCAACTCAGAATAAGTAAAGCAGTAATAGTAAAATTACCCTGTATTATTACAACATTAAATTAAAAAATTAAGTAGAAAATGAAACTAAATATAAACACTCATCCTCACAAAGCTAAAAAGGAAATCTAAAGATCTTCAATAGCTTGAACCTCCTCTTGAATCTTATCTTCAGAAGGCTCCACAACCTCAAAAAGCTTAGAGTCTACCATTGTCAGTTTCATAATGATAGGGCCCCAGCCAACAAAAGAAAAATCAAATTAGACAAAATATATAAGCACATTTTAAGCTGCAAATTATTATTATGTTATTTAGATATCACCATAACTTTACATTCAAACAAGCAGTAAAGGAGTAGAATGCATATGAAAGAAAAAGGTAGTTATAAATTTTATGTTTATATCTTATCAAAATAGAAAGTAAGCACATACCTAAAAGTATAGCTGCAATAAGGTTAGTTATAAAATAAAGACTAAGTACTAATATAACTAAAAAGAAAACTATCTAGACATGCTTATGATCAATACAAGTATATGCTAATCGATATAAAGTAAAATGAACATGTGAAACATTTAAATAATTGATAAGCAAGACTAACATCCTGTAAGGATATAAGTAACGAACAAGACTAGCAACCTATAAATAAATAAAGCTAGTAATGTAGTAAAATAATAAATAAGAAAGTGTTGAAATGTAGAAAAGTAATTAAAATAATACATCCAGTACTGAAAATTGTCATGGCCAAATTTGCTATATGAAAGGAAAATATAAGTACACACCTACTGCCATGTCAGAATTGGGCCAACAGCCACATAAGAAGTATAAGATAAGATAATAGGAACCAAGAGGCAGAGACACTGAGTAGAAGTGTACCTAAAACTAATACTACCATATCGGAACCGGGCCAACAGCCATATAAGAAGTCTAAAATCAAATAAGAGGAACTGAGAGGTAGACTAATTATATTACACTCTACATAACTGAATGCACCGATAAAAATGCAAATGTTGTTTATGCAAATTCAAAGATGACATGAGATACTTATCAAATATTTTATGCCCAATATATGTGAGCAAGGTATAAGGCTCAAAATAAGGTAAGCAAAGCATCAATTTTCAAAGTGAGCAAGAGACTCTACTAGGACATAGGTGATATCCATTATTATCTAATTTATTCATTCTATCTACTCTAAATTACATAAGTTCAAGATCCTTAATTTTTGCTATTGAGTGTAACTTAGATTCATGACCTTATAAGTTGAAAAATAATTAGGACTAGTTAGGTCCTAATTATAAATAAATCAATATCGACTACAAATCTATAAAAATCAATCGACCTAGTTTGTTTGTTTAAGCAACCCAAACCATCTTGATTAGCCAAATTAAGATGAAAGGATTAAGAATTAAAGTCCAAATATTGGGGTTTAATTACGTAATCCAAATGGTGATCCTACAGGACTAGGTTTTACCACCCCAACTCATAGATTAAGGTTTAGGGCAAATCCCATTAAGTGAAATCATACTTAATAGGATGGATCTCTATTCTTAAGTCTAAAGTTAAGAGATTTAATAATCAATAATAAAATATGAAAATCTATAAACTATTAAAATCAAGGCTTCACATATTGAGTAGCCCATTTTACTCAATAAATGAACTCTAACTTAAGAGCTAATCTTAATTCCTAAGAAATGAGCTCTTAATACTAAGATGAACACTCAAGCTGAAAACCTAACTAATGTTATAAGAAGGATTACAGAAAAGAGATAAGAGGTTTAAGGAAGGGGTATGATGTGAGATTTATCTCACATCATACAACCTGAAATCTTCCTAAGGAAGGAAATTTAAGAATTTTGATCATAACTTAATTAATGGCTTAAATTAATGAAACTTAAATCTAAATTACTTCTATTACTAAATTTTTCTATTATAACATGAAATTAGGGCATAAAAGCAATTAACCCTAAATTTGGGCAAAATGACCATTTTACCCCTCCTTAAGGTCTAAAAAATTTACTTTTTGAATTAAGGCTCTAAATTAAAAATTTTTAGTGGCTAATGATTACTTATTGTCTAATATGAAGTTAGACAGTAAGCACATCAATTTTGGGTAATTATTAAGCCTTATGAGATCAAATTAAGGAATTTAACTCATAGGGGCAATTTGGTAATTTTACTTAATGGAATCCAATTTTTTGTTGGTTTATTATAGCTTGCTGTCTAAGGTTTTCATAGAATCTAAAAATACTAAATTCTGATTGGTATTGGCTAAGTTATAGCCAATACAAGAATTAGGTCTAATTAAGAAAATTAGGGTTTCCTAAAATGGGACAAAACCTAACTTTTCAAAATTAACTCCAAATTTAGTAAACTTAGTGGCTATAGCTTCCCTATAACCGATTGATTACTTTAACTATGAGTAGACCCATATTAGACATCATTTGGTTAAGTTATAGCTTAATTAGGGCTTAGGTGATTAGTGAAATTAATCACAAAATCACTAAACCAATTACACCAATAGGTTCTAATATACTCTAATAATTATCAAAAACTTGAATCACTCAATTTAGATCACTAATTATGCTAATATTCACAAATCAAGTTTTAAGGTGATTAGGGTTAATTAAGAGATCTAACCATTGGATCTAAAATATTTTTGTAGTTTACTATTAATTAGGTCTACTTGATTAAAATGGTATATTGGAAGGCCTAATTTGGAGCTCAATTGATCAAGTTATGGTCAATTAAAGTTTTAGAGTTAATTAGGGTAATTAGGGTTAGGTCATAAAAGTGATTAAGCAAATACTAAACCAAATAGAGAATTGAACACAACTAGGTTATCCTAGAGGCTTCACTGATCACTTTAAGACCCATATTACCTATATTTGGACTAATGGTTAAAAAGTTATGAGACTTACAAGATTAGGGTTTGGGTTCAAAAGTGATTAGCCAAAATATTCTTCAAACAACAAAATTAATATTACTGAAATAATCCTTAGGCTTTGCTGATTACTTTGAGACCCATATTGAGTATGTTTGGGTAAATACACACAAAGTTATGACCTAATAAAGTTTTGTGGCATTAATGGTAATTATGGGGGATCCTAATGTCACTAGGTGATAAATAGCTCCAAATGGAAATTTAACAGTTCCTTGTTAATCCTCTAATTTTACTGATTGAAATGACATATAATATTAAGGCATTTGTATTATTTCTTTGCAAATTATTGACATTTAAAGTTCAAAAATTTAATTTAAATTAATTAAATCAAATTAATATTAAGCAACTAAACAATATATTTAAATCTGCGTGCGGGTCCCAGGTACATCCTTCAGGATTAGCAGGACCCCCATAGCCCGCGTGGAAGACCGCCAGACGACAGCAATCAGAGGCGAGGCCCACAGCATACGCGGCGCGGGGCCCGCTGCCAGGTCTCGGCACACACGTGTGACACATGGATGCGGGACCCACCAATACTCCTCGTGACACGAGGAGGTGTGCACGGGCGGGCCGAGTCGAACCGGACCCAGGTGACCCTTCAGCTTCCTCCCTCGATGCGAACGCAAACGCGGAAGCAGCAAACCCTAAGGAGCACTGTAGGCGATCAACGAAATTCGAAGTGATTGGGTTCGATCCAGATGATTGAATCCAATTGATGCTCAATCGACGATATGAAATAGGTAAACAAAATTGAAAATTCGCAGATTGCTTAAGATTTAGAGGGATTGAGTGTACATTTGAACGAAAGGAAAAAAATGAGGGTCGATCGAGAGACGGCGAACGGGATCTCCGGCTTCAGATTCAAGTCTAGGGTTGTGAAACTAAGGCTAGAAGAGAGATTGAGATCAAAAGGAAAGCTTTAGAGTGGCGGGGAAGCCATCTGGTGAGCGCGCACGCCGCGCGTTCGCTCGATTGCCACGTGCAACGATTTGAGAGACGACGGCTCCCAGCCGTCGGATCAACTCAATCCCACGATGTATCGAGGCGCCGTCTGATCAGATGGTGCCGTTTGAAGAAGTAACGGCAAGGTCTATTTAGTGGACGGCGCTGGCAATTAAATTAATAAAATATTAATTTTTCAATTAATTTAGACAAATTTTAATAATTAAAATTATATAATTAAATGCATGCAAAAAATTTCCAATAAATCACCCATAGCTAATTGAGGGGTGAGGAAAGTAATGGTGCAATCAAATTTTTGATTTGACAAGTATTTATTTATTTTATTTTTTTCGGGGTATTTAAATAATATTAAAATATTCAACGAAAATCCAACGACTTCCAAATGCCTCCAAAACTTCAGCCCTAGCTAATTTGGGGGTTGTGAACGCAATGGCAAAGTCATATTTTTGATTTGAGGTCAAAATAAATAGGTCAATTTCTAAGATTTCAAGAAATTCCCAAAATCAAGATTTGATTCATTTGATTCCTAATTTAGACTGGATCTTAAAGGTGAGATTCTAATGACTTAATTAGTGCACTAAAGCCTTAATTAGGACTTGGACTAGTCTTAACAACCTAAGTAACAACCTGGGTTGTTACAAACTCTCCCACTTAAGAATAATGTCATCCTCAACATCACTCAAGTGGAAAGAAATAAAACAGATGTAAAATAATGAATTGAAATATGCTAGAGTTTAGGAAATACCTTAATTAAAGAGATTAGGATATTTTTGGCGCAAAACTTCTTCTTTCTCCTAAGTGGCTTCATTATACGAGCAGTTCTTCCATTGAACTTTGATCATTGAAATAGAATGATTTCTTAATTTCTTTTGATCATGATCTAAAATTTTAATTGGTTCTTCAGCATAGGTAAGATCAGGTTTAATCTCTATTATAGAAAGTTGAATAAGATGGGAATGATCTTGAAGACATTTTCTTAGTGATGATACGTGGAACACATTATGAACAACACTAAAATCTTCTAGCAGTTCAAGTTTATAAGCTGCTGACCAAATTTTCTTTATGATCTTAAATGGTCTCACATATCTTGTATTGAGTTTTCCTGAAACTCCAAAATGATAAATTCCCTTCATTGGGCTGACTTCTAAGTATACTAAGTCTTCTTCTTGGAACTCAAGAGGACGATGACGGTTATCATGATATTTACTCTGTCTATCTTGAGCTGTTCTGATTCTCTATTGAATGAGCTTTACTTTCTTATTTGTCTCTTCCACTAACTCTAAACCATACAATTGAGTATCTCCTATTTCAGACCAAGCTAGTGGAGTTGAGCACTTCCTACCATATAAGGCTTGATACAGTACTATTTTGATACTTGACTGGAAACTATTATTGTAAGCAAATTCAACTAAAGGAATGTGCTCTTCCCAAGATCCTTAAAAGTTCAACATACATAATCAGGGAAGATCTTCTAATACTTAATTAACTCTTTCTGTTTGGCCATTAGGGTAAAATACTATACTCATGGCTAAGGTGGTACCTAAATCTTGATGTACAGCCTGCTAAAATTTTGAAGTGAAACGGTTGTCTCTATCAGACACGATTATTTTGGGAATTCTGTACAATATAACTAGTTCTTTAATATACAATTTTGCTAACTTCTCCACAGAGTCAGTTTGATGGACTATGATAAAATAAGCTAACTTAGTAAGATGATCTACTATATTCCATACTACATCAGCTCCAGATCTTGCACGAGGTAAACCCATAACAAAATCTATGGATATATCTATCCATTTCTATTCTGGAATCTCTAGTGGATGCAATAAACCACTGGGCTTTTGGTGTTATGCTTTAACTATATTACAAGCATAACGTTTGGCTACAAATTCTACTACAGTCTTTTTCATGCCAGGCCACCAAAATAATTTTTTCAAATCTTGATACATTTTAGTACTTCCAAGATGGATTTGATAACTAGAATTATGGCCTTCTATAAGTATCTCTTGATGCATTGACTTGGGAATCCATATATGATTGTCTTGATAAATTATTATCCCATGCATCAGTAAATCATGATGGCGACCACCTTCAATATCCATTTTGAATTTCAAATATTCTCCATCCTTAGTTTGAGAGATAGAAACATCTCTATGAAAGGTGGGCTCTATATTGAAATTGGTTAGTATATTGCTCATTTTTTCACCACGGATTGGAACAATTTCCATCTTCAAAATTTCTTCTATTAATGAACTTGTAGCAATTAAAGTTGATAGTATAGCACAATGACTAAGGGCATCTGCTATAACATTTGCCTTACCTGGGTGGTACTGAATATCCAAATCATAATCACTGATCAATTCTAGCCATCTTCTTTGTCTACAATTCAGTTCTCTTTGGGTAAAGATATACTTTAAACTCTGGTGACCAGTAAAGATAAAACACTGTATCCCATACAAGTAATGATGCCAGATGTTCAAGGCAAAAACTACTGTAGCTAACTCCAAATCATGGACTGCATAATTCCTCTCATGAGGCTTTAGTTGACAAGATGTGTATGCTATAACTTTGCCTTTCTGCATAAGTACGCATCCTAAGCTGATTCCTGAGGCATCAGTGTATACCTGATAATTAACTCCTTCTTTTGGAAGAACTAATACGGGAGCAAAAGATAATACATCCTTTAAAGTTTGAAATGCATTATCACATTCCGTTGACCAAATAAATGGAATCGCCTTTTAGGTCAACTTTATTAAAGGAGAAGAAATTTGTGAAAAATCTTTATCAAATTTTCTATAATATCCTGCTAATCCCAAAAAGCTACGAATCTCAGTAACTATTTTTGGCTGAGCCCAATCTTGTATGACACTGATCTTCTGCTGATATACACTGATTCCTTGAGCATTTACCACATGCCCCAAAAAGGATACTGAGCTTAACCAAAATTCATATTTAAAAAATTTAGCATATAATTCATGTTCCCGAAGCATTATAAGTACTAATCTTAAATGATCTTCATGATCTTCTAGGGTTTTTGAATAAATGAGAATATCATCGATAAAAATAATAATGAATTTATCTATATATGGCTTTAGGACTTTCTACACTAAGTCCATAAATATAGATGGTGCGTTTGTGAGACCAAAAGATATTATGAGAAATTCATAATGTCCATATCATGTGCAAAACACAGTCTTCTCCACATTTGAATCCTTCACCCTCAACTGGTGGTATCCAGATCTCAAATTAATTTTTGAAAATACTAGTGCACCAGCCAATTGATCAAAGAGATCATCTATTCGGGGAAGAGGGTACTTGTTCTTAATGCTCACTTTGTTTAATTCTTTATAGTCTATGCACATCCTCATAGATCCATTCTTCATCCTTACAAATAGAATAGGAGCTCCCCATGGGAACATGCTAGGCTTTATAAACCCTTTGTTCAATAATTCCTATAATTGTTCATTGAATTCTTGTAACTCTTGAGGAGCCATTCTATATGGAGCTTTTGATAATGGTTGAGTACCCTGTACTAAATTAATCACAAATTCTATTTCTCTTACCGGTGGCAGTCCTGGCAATTCTTCAGGGAATACTTCTGTGAATTCGTTAACTACTTTAATATCAGAAATAGAAACTTCTCTTTTACTATCTCCCATCATAGTTACCAAAAATGCCATACAACCATTATTTACTAGCTTCTCTATTTGGAATGCATTTATTAAAGAGTCTTGTGTGCTAAACCTTCCCACAAAGGTTTCTGAGATACCAGATGATTAAAGAACAATCTTCTTTTTTTGACAATCTATAGTGGCGTTATGCATACTAAGCCAATTCATGCCTAATATGATATCAAAATTTATAATGGGTAGTACTATTAACTTAGCCTGAAAGGTTCTTTTATTCAATGGTATTTGCAGATTGTAGAACTTAGTTGCATTTAGTTGAGCTCCGGATGGAAGTCCAACATTTAAGGTTTTGGCAAGTTTAAAATATGGTAATTTCATATTGTTAACAAAACTTTCTGAGATGAAAGAATGACTAGCCCCTATATCAAATAAGAAACTACAGGGCTTCTCTTTTATATTTATGGTGCCTAATTAACCATTTAAATGAAAAAGAATTTAATAAATATTATTATTAAGGATATGTACCTAAAACCATGTTGTTGTCTTTAGTGGCCTGAATAGGAGTAAGATTATAAACTCTGGCTATTCCAGCAGGTCTATTATTGGTTGCTCAGTATAACAACCTAGGTTGTTACCTAGGTCAATTAAGACTAATCTAAGTCTTAATTTTAGTTCTAGTTCACTAACTAAGTCATTTAGAACTCATCTCTAAGATCTAGGTCAAATTAAGAATCAACTAGATCAAACCTTGATTTTGAGAATTTCCAGAAACCATAAAAATTGACCTCAAAACAAAAAACAGACTTCACCATTTCACTCATTGCCCCCAAATTAGCCAGGGGTGATATTTTCATGTCATTCAAAAGTCGTCAAAATTTTGGCGAATATTTTAATATTATTTAAATACCCCGGAAAATCAAATAATTAGATTAAGAACTATGATTACGGTGGAGGGGTCACCTAAATGACAAGGTCTTTACTTATAATTAGATTAGGTACTCATCCTAATCCATCATAATTAAAGACTTTGCCATTTATAAGAACTATTTCACTAAATGAAAAGTACAAGAAAGCAGAGTGCAAAAGCAAAATAAGAAACACTCATTCATTACAATATACAGAACTAAACATCCAACTCAGAATAAGTAAAGCAGTAAAAGTAAAATCACCCTGTATTATTACAACATGAAATTAAAAGATTAAGCATAAAATGAAACTAAATATAAACACTCATCCTCACAAAGTAGAAAAGGAAATCTAAAGATCTTCAACAGCTTGAACCTCCTCCTAAATCCTGTCTTCAGAAGGCTCCACAACCTCAAAAAGCTCAGAGTCTACCATTATCAATTTCACTATGATAGGGCCCCAGCTAATAAAAGAAAAATCTAATTAGACAAAATATTTAAGCATATTTTAAGCTGTAATTTTTTATTATGTTATTTAGATATCACCATAACTTTACATCCAAACAAGCAGTAAAGGAGCAGAATCATATGAAAGAAAAAGGCAATTATAAACTATAAGCCTATAACTTAACAAAATAAGAAGTAAGCACATACCTCCAAGTATAGCTGCAATAAGATTAGTTATAAAATAAAGACTAAGTACTAATATAACTAAAAAGAAAACTGCCTAAACATGCTTATGATTAATACAAGTATATGCTAATCGATATTAAGTAAAATGAACATGTGAAACATTAAAATAATTGAAAAGCAAGACTAACATCTTGTAAAGATATAAGTAACGAACAAGACTAACAACCTATAAATAAATAAAGCTAATAATACAGTAAAATAGTAAATAAGAAAGTGCTGAAATGCAATAAAAGTAATTAAAACAATAACTCTAGTACTGAAAACTGTCATGGCCAAATTTGCCATCTGAAAGGAAAATATTCATACTCACTTACTGCCATATCAGAACAGGGCCAACAGCCACATAAAAAGTATAAGATCAGATAAGAGGAACTAAGAGGCAGAGACACTAAGTTGAAGTGTACTTGAAACTAGTACTACCATATAGGAACCAGACCAACAGCCACATAAGAAGTCTAAGATCATATACAAGGAACCGAGAGGTAGACTAATTAGATCACGCTCTACATAACTGAATGCACCGATAAAAATGCAAATGTTGTTTATACAAATTCAAAGATGATATGAGATACTTATCAAATACCTTATGTCCAATATATGTGAGCAAGATATAAGGCTCAAAATATGGTAAACAAAGCATCAATTTTCAAAGTGAGCAAGAGACTTTATTAGGACACATGTGATATCCATTGTTGTCTAATTTATTTGTTCTATCTACTCTAAAATATACAAGTTCATGATCTCTAATTCCTACTATAGAGTGTTACTTAGATTCAAAACCTTATAAGTTGAAAAATAATTAGAACTAGCTATGTCCTAATTATAAATAAATCAATATCGATTATAAGTCTAAATAAATCAATCGACTTAGTTTGTTTGTTAAGCAACCTAAACCATCTTGATTAGCCAAATCAAGATGAAAGGATTAAGAATTAAACTCCAAATATTGGGGTTTAATTACTTAATCCAAATGGTGATCTTACAGGACTATGTTTTACCACCCAAACTCACAGATTAAGGTCTAGGGCAAATCCCATTAAGTGAAATCATACTTAATAGAATGGATCTCTATTCTTAAGTCTAAAGTTAAGAGATTTAATAATCAATAATAAATTATGAAAATTTATATACTATTAAAATCAAGGCTTCACATATTGAGTAACCCATTTTGCTCAATAAATGAACTCTAACTTAAGAGCTAATCTTTGTTATTTTGACTCAATGCCTTTACCTAGCCTTCATAATTTTGTGAATTTCCATAATCGACTGAATTTAGAGGAATTCGATTATGATGCCAATTTAGCATATGAACAATTTCAAATTTATCACCAACAATTGAATTCAGAACAATATTGTATTTATGAAGCTATCATTGAATCACGCATCTCAAACAAAGGTGAGTTATTCTTTGTATATGGTATGGCGGAACAGGAAAGATATTTCTGTGAAAAATAATTATAACTAAGATACGATCTGAGAGAAGATTATTATAACAGTTGCATCATCTGGGATTACAGATTTGTTATTACCCAATGGACGTACAACATATTTAAGGTTTAAAATTCATTTATCTCTCACAACATTATCAACATATGCTATTTCACAGCAATCAGAGATTTTAGAGCTACAACAGATTGCTGATTTAATAATATATGATGAAGCATCTATGATGCATTGTCTTGCTTTTGAACCATTAGATCATACTTTGAGAGATCAAATAAAATTTAAAATATATAATTCTAAAAATAGAGTATTTGGTGGAAAGAATTGGCCATCGGTGGAGATGTTAGATAAATTCTCCGAGTAATAAGAAAAGGTACTCGAGAATATATTGTTGCTGTAGGATTACAAAGATCTTATATTTGAAAATTTTGTAAATTATATGAGCTCTGAATAAACATGTGTTTGCATAAAAATGTTGATATCGAATCGGTGAAATTATTACAGACACGTCAATTTGCTGATTGGCTCTTAAAAATTGGTGAAGGTAAAATTGGTGGAGCTGTTTTTGAAGATCCTTCATTAAGTAATTGGATGATAATACTTTATGATCTCTTAATTCATAATTTAAATAACCCTCTCAAATCTTTGAGACATTTTGTTTATCCAGATCTCAATGATTTTTGTTATACTCATGCCTATTTGTAATCACGATGTATCCTTGCTCCTACAAATGATGATGTTGACCTAATTAATCACATGATCCTTGATCAGTTACTAGGAAAATTTATAAATCATTATAGCATTGACCATATTTCATACAAAGATGAAATAACAATTAAAGCTTTTTGGTACAATCACGAGTTCATATATAGCATTAAGTTTAGCGGTCTAGCAGATCATTGCATTCAATTGAAAGTTGGGGTCCTTGTAATCTTATTACATAATTTTAATCAAGCTATAGGTTTATGTAATAATACATGCCTCATTATTGAAAAGATTGGGACCAATATTCTTCAAGCAATAATTCTAATAGGAATAAATATTGGTCAAACATTTATTATACCTAGAATTTCAATGATATTGTAGAACCATGATTTTCCACTTCTGTTATATCTTCGTCAATTTCCAGTCAATGTTGTATTTGCTGTAACAATAAATAAAAATCAAGGTTAGACACTGAATACTGTTAGAATCTTTTTGCCAAAACTAATTTTTACGTATGGTCAACTTTATGTTGCATTTGATAAAGTGACAAATTGAAATGGATTGCGAATATTGTGTTTTGAAAAATTTTGTCAGCCAATCAAGTATACTAAAAATATTGTGTACGAAGAAATATTCAATAACATAACTTCTGCTGTAAGTAAAACAAATTTTTAAAGCATTTTATTTAATTACTTTTTTAACATATTTATATATCCATTTAAGATATATAGTTTTCATTTTTTAAGTTTGCTGACTACATAGATTTGTGATTCCTTTTCAAGCTTTTGATAGCTAACAACACACTAATTGCTTATGTATTACTAACTAAATCTACTAAGTATGTGTAACAACCCAAGATTGTTACCTAACTTAATTTTAGCTTAATCACATCTTAATTATCACTTCGTTAAGTTCATCTAGTCATTAGAATAAATCTTTGGAATTTTGAAATAATTCGAAGCTCAATCAGATAATTGGAATATTTTAATATATTTATTTGATTCGAAAATTGAAGTATTTAGTTTGACCTCAAAATCAAAATCCAACTTTGCCATTGTAATTGTTATCCCAAAATTAGCTAGGGGTGATATTTTGGGCATGTTTGGAAGTCATCAAATTTTTGTTAATATTTTAATGTAATAAATGCACCAAAAAATAGAATATATTTATTTGATTAATTATCTGGGCTTAAACCTTAGATCTTTGATTTTCTCTTATATAAGACTCTTAGCATAAAGTTAATTGTAAAACTAAGTTGATTTATATAACAACCCGACGTTGTTACTGAGCCGTTTAGACCTAATCCTGAGCAGATTAAGATAAAATTCAAGATCCTAATTTAAGTTGAATAAAAATTAAATAAAAATATCCTCAAAT
Source organism: Gastrodia elata (assembly GCA_016760335.1). Lineage (NCBI taxonomy): Eukaryota > Viridiplantae > Streptophyta > Magnoliopsida > Asparagales > Orchidaceae > Gastrodia > Gastrodia elata. The sequence continues at coordinate 47,111,853 of CM028674.1, read as the reverse complement.
AAAGAATATCAAGGGGATCCTCTTGCGAAAATTTGAGCGTAATCGAGATCCCGGATCGTCCTAAATAAATTTAGGAAGTTTAAACTTTCGAAGTTGATAATAGATAAAATATAAGTTGTAATTTAGAAATTTTTGTATAATTAAGTTAAGCATCATATGAAGACGCTATATTTTAAGTTTTGTAAATTTTCAAACTCCGGATTAATCGTAGAAAATTTTAAAAGTTTTTTACTTAAAAATTAATATAAAATAAATATTCATTCAAATTGAATAATTTTTAGACGCTTCCGTTCATCTCGTTGAGATACTCGTTTTGGTACCTAGTTTCAAATTTTTGGAGTTCAAATGGCTATAAATCAAGGCTCAAAAATTTTTAGCCGTTGAATTTGTAATCTATGGCTGCGATGGAGTATAGCTTTGCCTTATAAATATATAACATCCTCTAACCTAAATCTTTTATGACCTAATTTGTTTCCTCTCAGCCAAGCCCCTTTTCCTCATGCATGTTAAAAGGCGCATCACCTCCCCTCTCCTCTCCATGGCTGAGCTCCTCCTCTCCTTCACATGCATATCTCATTCTCCTCCTCCCTCTTTGCTAAGCAGCTGAGAGGACTCCTTCATCTCATAAGAGTAGTGGATCGATTCTCCTTGTAGGCATCGACTTCTCCTTCATCCTTCTACCAAGTTCCGATCTTGGAGAGCTGATTTTCCTCCCCTTCGACAAAAGATCTCGTCGATCTCTCTGCCAACACAACTCTTCCAAAATTCATCAATTTGTTGTTGATCCATGCTCGCAGCGCGCATCTGATCGAACCCGTAGAGCTTCCCCTTTGTCCTCTTCGCGAATCCTTTGCTGGTCAGCAAGGTACCATCCTGCCTTATCTAAATCTGAATCCTATGAACTCAGATTTTATTCATATTTTTCTTGCTGTCCGAATTAATGCATGCTTATTAAAATTAAAATCTGCCTTGAAAATGAGCTGTAAAGCAGTGCAAACTACTGAAATTAGTAACATAGCATGATAAGCTTCCACTTCAAGCGAGCATTGCTTGTACGTTATAGTTCTTCTTTGGGAAAATGGTTATACATTGATTTGTATTTATATGTGAATTTTCCTTAAGTAAATCTTGAACAAAGTTGAATGATAGATTGTAAATGATACATGTCAAATTATTTATTAGCTTAGTTATGTTTCTTTTATCATTTCACTTGAACATTTAACCAATAAACCGTTAATTGCCTTGATGATTTTCTCATATAATGATTCGTTCTATTTGATAGCTTGGACTTGTCATTTTAAGAAGTCCAAGTTCAGAGCAGTTTTTAAAACTTTGAGAAGAGTCAAAATATCATCAGACAACTGAAAAAAAAAAAGAAGAGAAGAAATTCCATCACTGCAACTGTTACTCTTTATTATACAAAGATAGCTTGCATGCTTCATATTGCTAGCCGGTTTAAGGTAGACTTCATATTCTTAGTTTAGCATATATTTGGTTACCAACTCAACCTACGTTAACTCAAAAATTAAAAAAAAAAAAAAAACTCAAAGCCTCTTGGCAATAAATATTGAGGTTAATATATATATATATATATATATTATATGTGTGTGTGTGTGTGTGTGGGTGTAATAAAAAGTTTTTCAAGAAAATAAAAGAGGTCTTGGGTTTATATCAGAAAACTTTTGAGAAAATTTTCTATGTTAATTGTAAAGCAGCGCAAACTACTAAAATTAGTAACATCGAGCAGTAGGATAAATTGCTTGTACTTTATAGTTCTTCTTTGGGTAAATGGTTATACATTGATTTGTATTTATATGTAAATTTTCCTTTAATAAACTTGAACAAAGTTGAATGATAAATTGTAAATGATACTTGCCAAATTATTTATTAACTTAGTTATGTTTCTTTTATCATTTCACTTGAACATTTAACCAATAAACCATTAATTGTAAATGATTTTCTCACATAATGATTTGTTCTATTTGACAGCTTGCACTTGTCATTTTAAGAAGTTCAAGTTCAGAGCAGTTCTTAAAACTTTGAGAAGAGTCAAAATATCATCGCACAACTGAAAAAAAAAAGAAAGAGAAGAGATTCCATCACTGCAACTGTTACTCTTTATTACACAAAGATAGCTTGCATGCTTCATCTTGCTAGCTGGTTTAAGGCAGACTTTCTATTCTTAGTTTAGCATATATTTGGTTACCAACTCAACCTATGTTAATAAAAAAAAAAAAAAAAAAAACTCTAAGGCTACTTGGCAATAAATATTGAGGTTAATATATATATATATATATATATATATTTGTGTGTGTGTGTCTGTATAATAAGAAGTTTTCCAAGAAAATAAAAGAGGTCTGGGGTTTATATCAGATAACTTTTGAGATAATTTTATATGTTAATTATTTAGGTGGTGTGCATCTCAACATTAGTCGAGGACAACAACCATCGTTCCTAATAATATATATATTTGCGAAATTTATTATAAGATTTGATATAAATGAACTTGAGAGTAAGTTAATAAACAACGACTTTTGTTGACACCTAATAGTACTATACATTTCAAGTTATAATTTCAATTTTAATCATTGAATTTCACTAATTCATCCTTAAACTTTTCATACAAATAATATTGAAGTTATTTTCTTACAAGTAACTCATGAAGTTAAGGTTATCCTTCTTTAATTACACACTTTTATTTCCTCCATTTCATATAAATGTGAAGCTCCTAAACATAATATATATCTATTTACTCTTAGTTAAAGTATACTATTTTCATGTTATTATTTTGATCTCAGCTGTATTTGCATATACTTATCTATGATGTGAGAACACTTGGTCAATTAAAGCTACGCATGATAATCTTGTGATAGCATTTGAACATTTCTTTTAGTGTTGAAGTATTTGCTTTTAAGATACTTCTTAATGCCTGCAAATTATTTTGTTGCTCATAATATAGTATTCAAATTTGTAAGTAGTTCCTTCCTCTTCATGAATTAGAGGTCTTTTGGTTGCATAAGCTATGCTAAACAAGCGTTAAGAGGAAAGGTTCACAAGACTTGAGTCTCTAAGCGGTTGATTGCAAAATATTGTGGGCGGGCATAAGGTACGTAAGTACTTACAACTTGTATTGAGTTTTAATAAATTAACACTGTTTATTTAGTTCTATGTTAAGTGCGTACATCACTTGCATGGTTCTTATTACTGTTCTTGTGCTTTTACTTTCTCAAGTTTTATGTTAACTTTCATTTATTTTGCGAGTTGTTTTAAAGGGTTAAAGTGTTTAATTATGAATGCTTAATTTTATTAAACTCTCATTTATTCCTAATTAAACTTAAGAGATCTTAAGGGCTTGATCAAGTGATTTACACTTGATCTAGATCTTAGATCGCCATCAATAATTCATTAATAAATCATTTGATTTGTCATTGATCTGTAATGTGACTATTGGTCTTAAATTGATAAGGTTAGGGGTGGGGTTAATACTTAATCTGTCTGATTTAGACCAAAACTCTTAATCACATAATCAATCAACCTGATTGTAAGATAATTTGACTAACATGATTCTAATAATCTATTTGATTTTATATTGACTTTAATTCATTGAATTAGAAGTGCTAAAGAAATTAAGGAACTAGTATGATTAAGCAACTAGACTTGAAACTTAAGATCTTTGATTTTCTATTAAATAGAACTATTATCATGAAATCAACTTTAAAATCTATGATGATTCATTACAAGATCAAATCCTAAAAGTTTCTTGATTATATCTCATAATTATAGTCTAGGACTCAGTCAAATAGGGCTACCCATCTGATCTAGTTAACCAAACTTAACGAATAAGCCTATAAGTTTATTTTAAGCATTTAGATATGTGAGATCTTACATTAGATTTTATGTGATAATAATACTAGCCTTAATCGTCTTTAAACCAATGAGGTAGGAAAGGCTTATTATATTATCATGAGGTAGAAGCTTAGATGATCCTACTTGACCTTAGAAGTTGATATTAAATCTTTGTGATAGAATCACCTAAACTACTTAGAATGAGATTTATTCCATATAGTAGTATCCTATATTGGGTGACCCCTTGGTCACATCCTTGAAACCTTGCATAGGATGTATCCCATTTGAATCCTAGATTCATAGTTTTGGGTAATCCATGTTGATTAAATAGCATTGATGTAACTTAAGTTATTGGCTGAGTATAGTGTTGTAGATCCATAGAGCTGGGTCACTCCAATAGTATTCAGTATTGGTGAGTCACTCTAAGTAAGACTTATCTTGTGTTATCCTATGGGCTTAGGCAGATACAGTCCGCTTAGAGTAAATTAATCAATCCAAAGAGTGTTATAATTAGTGAACTATATCCTTAGCTTGAAAAGATAAACTATGACTGGGTTTTGCCTCATATCATCATGCGCCTCATTAAGCACAGTTTAAAACAAACTAAGTATCTAAAGTTAGTCTTCTTAAGACACTATTAATATGTTATATTTAGGAAAATAGAATCTTTAATTTGAAAAAATAAACTGTGATTGGGCTTTGCCTCCTATTATCGTGCGCCTCGATAAGCATAGTTTAAAACAAACTAAGTATCTCGAGTCACCCTTCTTAAAATATTAGGTATGCTTATAATTAAAGGATTTAACATTTTAGTTTGAGATATAAACTGCGACCGGGTTCTTCCTCCTATCTTAGTGCGCTTCGATAAGTACAGTTTTAAACAAACTAAGTGTTAAATTCACCTTTCTTGGAAACATACAACTATGTGTATACAACCTTTCCAGCTGATGATTTTAGGTAAATCCTAAGTATAACTAATCATTGAAATTAGAAATAGGAGTTAGAATTCATTTAGATGGATTCTGCACAATGGAGTTATTGGACTCATTATCTAATTTTAAATCATTTTCTGGATTTCTGAATTTTAAGTCATGTAGACATAGAAGCATGAGTATGATCATAAGCATAATGTATGCGTATTAGTGATGATTTATGGATTACGGAATGTTGTATATATATCAATCAGGGAATTTGCAGGATGACTAGTACTGAATTCCCAATTGGATATATATAAGCATTGGACCGTATTATTCATAGCAGTTCAGTTATACATTGGTTACATATCATGACATTCATTTAGTGGCATATACAGATACATTTATTCAGTGGCATACAACATACCTTTACATATACCTTATTCAATTTCAGATCATTTACTATCTTTTTTATTTTTAATATTTAGCTTTACATTTCAGCGTTACTTTACTTTACTGCAAATTTCATACAGTTTTAGTTATTCAGTGCCTTTACAGCTTTTCTGTAATTTTACTTTACTTTACTTCAATTTTATATAATTTTATACTCTTAATTATTTTATAGTATTTCTGTAGCTTGATTTCTATTTTACTATTATATTGAATAACATCTTTTAAATGCAAGCATATGCTATTTTCTAGTTTTATTGTACTTAGATTTTATAAGTCTAATATTATTTTTTCCTTTGTTGGCTTGGCCCTATCATATATATACATATGACAGCATCAGGTTTTAGCTCAAACCTTGTGCTTGGGGGTGTGCTTGTGATAGAAGGCCAAGTGAGATTGGTGTTCTGCAAAGAAGAATAAATGGCTGATAGTAATCTTTCTATTCCCCTTATGTAAATTTAAATATAATAAATGAATTGCCTTCTTATTATTTTGCATTTTCTATATTATATGTTAATGGATATATATGGATAATATTGAATGCCTTCTTCTTGTTTTTTGCACTGCTTTACTTATGTTTCTGCTAAGGTCTTGCACATATTTCGATTAATATCATGGATATATATTGTCTATTATCTGTGATATTAGTGAAAGTCACCACTTGATCGTATTTGAGTTAGTGTTACTCGACGATGATCTAGAGGCTGCCATTACAATTTATCACAAGATCAAATCTTAATAATATTCTTGATTATACCCCATAATTATAGTATAGATATTGGTCACATATGTTTACCTATCTGATTTGATCAAAATAAGCTTAATGAATACAACTTATGAATTTAACTTAGATGTTAGATATGTAAGGTCTTGATGATCTTACATTAGGTTTTCTATAAAAATAATAATAGCCTTAATAAATGTTAATACATTGTGGTAGGAAGGACTTATTGTGATATATTGAGGTAGAAACTTAGATGATCCTCCTTAGCCCTAGAACCCTAAAACCTATTTTGGGTGATTTTTTTGGTCACATCCTTGAAACCTTGTGTAGGATTCACCTCTTATAGTCTAAATCTCATAACCTTGGTGATCCTTGTTGATTAAATAGCATTGATTGAACTCAGATTATTAGTTGGGTGTAATAGTGTATATCCATAGTGCTGGATCATTTCAGCAGTATTCATGTAGCACCCCACCGCGTCACCGCACACAAAAGATAAGCGTAATCAGTTCGGCGGCAGAGCGGCATGCCACTCGGGGTGGAATAACCCGTCTCCCCGAAATAGCAGAAACACCAAACCCATCTGAAGGGGACTACTGACTCAACTTCAAGTAGGGTTGAGAGCTAATACTTAAGATAAGAGTAGTATCATTATCCTAAATATTTGACCAATACATACATTGGATGTGAAACACTTGAGGAATCCAATATATATATATAAAATATTAGTATTTCTAGTATACTGATCACATTGCAATACTAAGTATAATTAGTATATAACAGAGTGTGGAAGCTTAAATAAAATATCCAGAAATATTCATCACAGAAGCTGTATGAAAATATTTGTCTCAAAAAAGAAAAGAAAATACATCTAGAATTATTACAACCAGTTATTGAATTACAGACATAAAGTTATGTATTAAACTGAAATAAACTAAGCAGAAAGGTAGTAAAACTAGAAGAGAGTCCACTAGTGCTCCACAGGCTTCTCCTGAATCACTTAGATGTCCTCCTAACCTAGCTCATTATACTGTTCAAGATTTAGCAAATTGTAGGATCCCAAAAGTACCCCGTGTTAGACAATAAGTCTAACACATAGAAACTAATCTAAGCAATTCTAGTTATTCATTTAACATTTACATAATGTAATTAAATCTACAGAAATACTGTGAAGATAACTGAAGGCATAAAACTATATAAAACTGTATAAAACTGAAGTAAAGTAAAGTAAAGCTGAATTATAAACTGAATATTGAAAATAAACCAAAATAGTAATGAATTTAAAATTAAGTCATCATTTGTAAGACTATACTATATGTCATTGAAACTGTGCATCTGAATATGCCACAATACTGTATGCTACTAATATGCAACTAAAATATCATTGAACTATTATGAATAGTATGGTCCAATGTATACATACATCCAGTTGAGAATACCGTTTACTATTATGCCGATGCATCCTAAAATTATCCAGTCAATGTATGCAACATTCCGTAACCCATAAATCATCACTGATACTCATACATCATTCTGATACTCACACATCATGCTTATGCTCATGCTCATGCTTTTAAGCTACATAAGATAATTCCAGAAGTCCAAAAAATGCTTTGAAATCTGATAATGAATTTAAGGTCTCCATTGTGCAGAATCCTACTAAAAGGATTCAAACTCCTAAAATTCTAATTTTGATAATTGGTTAAAGTTGAGAGTTTACTTGAAAATCATTAGCTGGGATTATTGTATACACATATTTAGCATATTTGCAAGAAAGGTGGATTTAACCCTTAGCTTGTTTAAACTGTACTTATCGAAGCGCACTACGATAGGAGGCAGAAGCCGATCACACGTTACATCTCAAGCTAAGCCGTTAAATATCCTAATTACAAGCATACTTAATGTCCTACGCAAAGTGGCTTGAGATACTTAGTTTGCATAAACTGCATTTATCGAATCGCACTACGATAGGAAACATAACTTAATTACAATTTATATCTCAAACTAAGGATCTTGTTCACTAATTGTAATACTCTTAGTCTTGGAAGATTTACTCTAACGGGACTATATTCATCTAATCCCTTGGGATAGCACATGGTCATAATTCTACATTAAAGTGAATCAACCAATCCTGAATATTACTGAAATAATCCAGTACTATGGGTATACTCTATTATACCCAACCACTAATCTAGGTTCAAAAGGTCTATTTAATCAATAAGGATTTATCAAAGCTATTAAACCTTACTCTAAATAGGTGCGTGCTACACAAAGCTCCAAGGATGTGATCATAGAGATCACTCAATAATGATTTCGACCATAAGGGGGAAGTTCCATTCTAGATGCTTTAGGTAGTTCCTACGATAAGGTGTCAAGATCAACCTCTAAGGTTATGAAGGATCATCTAAGATTCTTACCTCAATAAGTTACAAAAGTTCTTCCTACCTCAATGTATCAATAGTTAAGATCCTTAAGCATTTCAATAACGATCCTATAGCAAGACCCTTGAGATCTTACTTTTCTACTTCTTAAGCTAACATTCAAGATTTACTTATTAGTCTTGGATTTTAGTGATCAGATCAGATGAATAAAATCTATCTGACCATATTCTATTCTTTAATCACTGGATGAAATCTAAGAGAAAATCAAAGATCCAAAATTTAGGTTCAGATGATTCAATCACATAGATTTAATATTTACCTTAACACTTCTAAGTCAATAATTTAAGATCAATACTAAATCAGATGCATTATTGGAATAATATCAATTAAATTTATCTTTCAATCAAGTTAATTGATTCAATGATTAAGGTTTAGATCTTAATCAAGATAAGTTAGGGTTTAATGCCTAACCCTTTTACTATTAAGACCAAAGGTTAATTTTAAAGGTCAATGACAAATCAATGTGTTATTAGTGTATTATTAATGGCAATTTCAGGTTTAGATTAAGTACCATCTACTTAATCAAGTTATCAAGATTTTTATGTTCAATTATAATTTAATGTCACCTAAGCACACTTAAGTGTCCAAATAAATGCAAAGGTTCTCTAATATAAACCATAAAATTATAAAAGCATTGAAATGTAAAGTTGTCATAAAATGGGAGGTAATTAAGGCTAACTAAATTTTAAATCAAACCAAAGAAGTTAGCACTTGATTATAAATTTAAAGGACTTAAGTTTCATGCTATTTAGTTGTAAAGATGTACCAATTCAATTCAAGCTTTTAAGGATTCTATTATCTAGCAATTGGCACAATATATTTAAGATACACAATTGGTTTTGAGCACTTGATAAAAATGACAAAGTTTCAAACTTAATTTCAACATAGAATTTTATGCAATGCTCAATTTTAGCTAAAATAGGTTTAAATTTAATATAATTCAGTCCCACTAGGGTCTTAGGGACCTTAAAATGTGAAAGCATTGAAGTTTCGGCTATTTTAGTCATTTCTGGACATTTTCATAGTTACTGGGCGCTATGGCGCACTGCGGCGCGGGGCAGCACTTTTGATGCTGTGACGCGCTGCAACGCTTTTGATGTTGTGGAGCGCTGCGGCGCGCCGCAGCGCTTTTGATGCTGTGGCGCGCTGTAGTGCTTTCAGACGCTGCGGCGCGCTACGGTGGTTCTCGGCGCTTAATTTTTTTCGAAAGGCGGTGGCTACAATGCGCTGTAGCGCGCTATAGCGGACTAACTCCCAGAAATGCTGTTCAATTAATTGATTTTTTTGATTTTATATAATTTTCCTAAAATGATGCTACAGCTCGCTACAGCGCGCTATGACATGCTGTAGCGGTCCATTTGCGGTTTACTGTTCAATTAGTTTAATAACTGATTTTATATGATTTTTCTTGAAATGATGCTGCAGCCCGCTATAGCGCTCTATGGCGCGCTACAGTGGTCCAGTTTCTGCAACTTGGGTGCTACAGCGTGCTGCAGCGCCAGACGGTATTTTCGTTAGTGCGAAACCCGTAAAGGCCTCATTTCGAGCTCAAATACTTCTAATCCAGAGCATTTCATGAGCGGTGCCATATATCAATGGAAAGGTCTTTTCGATACCTTTCCATTGAAATTAAAATTAGTACAAATGGAATATCTTAATTATACAAGAAATGGTGATAAATACAGGGGTGTGCAGAATAGACAAAAAATATAGCAGTTTTCTTTCAAGAAATGTGATGCTTTACAGAGCCTTAGTGGATTCCATACATACTTATGGATTTCTAAAGATACATTCTAGCATAATAACGACATGAAATAGGCAAGGAAGAGGAGCAAATGGGTACCTTTAGCCTTTAGAAGGGGAAGAGGATACTCTGTTTTCTCCAAGAACTTGGAGAGGAGCTGAACTTCTTCTTCTTCAACACAACTCAGCAATGGAGAAAATAGAGGGGAAGCTTTTAGCTTGATAGTAAGCAAAATAAGGAGGGATGATGCTTCTACTTAAAGAAGGAGAAGGAGGGGATGCTCCATCATGAGCTAGGGAGGCTATGTGAGGGGAGAGGCATGGGAGGAAGGAATGGCACTCAGCCTTACTTCTTACATGCAGAAGGAAGAGGCGCCAAATGGAGGGATGGGGACAGCTAGGTAAGCAATGGAAAAAATAGAAATTTTGGAAATAAAATTAGAAATAATATTTATTTCTTTAATTAATGAAAAATTTGGATTTTTGAAACGCACTCCGAATATTCCCAAAAATTCACTCTTAGCTAATTTGGGAGTGAGGAAATCAACGGTGAAGTCGGAATTTGATTCCAATGATTATTTAATTATTCTATTTTTTGGTGCATTTATTTATATTAAAATATTCGTGAAAATCCAACGACTTCCAAATGCGTCCAAAACATCACCCCTAGCTAATTTGGGGGTGACGATCGCAACAACGAAGTTGGATTTCAATTTTGAGGTCAAGATAAATACTTCAATTTTCTAATTAATTAAATATTAAAATAATTCAAAATATTTGATTTAGCTCCAAATCACACCAAACCTTTGTGGATTGGTTCTAATGACTAGATAAACTTAATAGAATGATAATTAAGATATGTTATGCTAAAAATTGAACCGGATAATAACCATGGGTTATTACAATTTAGGACTAGGTTGATTCATTTTAATATAGGACTATATTTGTGTTCTATCCTGTGAGCTTACTCGGATATAGTCCCATCTAGAATAAATCATCCAACCCTAAGAGTGTTATAATTAGTGACTTAAATCCTTAGTTTGAGGAGATATACTGTGACAGGGTTCTTCCCCCTATTATCGTGCACATCGATAAGCACAGTTTAAGACAAACTAAGTATATCATGTCACCCTTCTTAGAACACTAGTAGTATGTCGTGATTAGAGAAATGAAATCCTTAGTTTGAGATATAAACTGTGACCAGGTTTTGTCTCTTATCATCATGCGCATCAATAAGTGCAGTTTAAGACAAACTAAGTATCTCAAGTCACCCTTCTTAGAACACTCAGTATTCTTATAGTTAGGGTATTTAACAGTTTAGCTTGAGAATAAAACTGTGACCGTGTTATGCCTCCTATCGAAGTGCCCTTCGATAAGTGTAGCTTTAAGAAAGCTAAGTGTTAAATTCACCTTTCTTGGAAATATACATCCATATATATACAACCTTTCCAACTAATAATTTTAAGTAAAATCCTAAGCAAAGCTAGTTATTGAAATTAAAACTAGGAGTCAGAATCCATTTGGATGGACTTTGCACAATGGAGACACTTAATTTATAATCTGACTTTAAATCATTTTTTTTTGGATTTTTGGATTTTTAAGGCATGTAGTGTAGAGGCATAAACATGAGCATGAGCATGAACATAAGTACGGACATGGGGTATGACATGATTGTTAGTGATGATTTATAGATTATAGAATGTTATATATGTCAATCAGGGAATTAACAGGATGATTAGTTGTAACAACCTAGGTTGTTACCCTAGTAAATTAGGACTAATCTCAATCCTAATCTTGGTTATAGGTGTTAATCAAGTTATTAGGAGTTAAACTCTAAGACTTAGTCCAAATCAGGAGTCAAATAGATCAAATCCTGATTTTTAGAAAATCCAGAAATCCTAAAATTTAACCTATCTAAAATGACCTCAGATCGAAAAATGGACTTCGCCATTGAGCTCATTACCCCCAAATTAGCTAAGGGTGTTGTTTTCTTGCCAATCAGAAGTTGTCAAAATTTTGACGAATATTTTAATAATATTTAAATAACCCAAAAATTGGGAAATTAAAATACTCGTTGAATCGAAAATCTGACCTCGCCATTGCGTTCTTCACCCCTCAATTAGCTAAGAGTGAATATTTGGAAATTCTTGGAAATCAATTAAATATTTTAGAATTTATTATTAAAGTAGGATTTTAATTATTCATTTTAAATAATTTATATTAATTTATTTTTGTTATCGGGTCAAATCCGTTAGCTTAACGGATCCGCGGACCCGATAAGGATTATGGGGTCAGATGCGGAACGGATCCCCATCTGTTAAGCCTGCAGATCCGCACCGCTCCGTCTCCATGGGATCTGGATCCGCGGATTGAGACGGATCAGACAGCTCTAGCGCTTCATCTCCATCGGTGAGATCGCCGCTTGCCACACATCGTCCGTCGCTGCCGAGGTCCAATCGGCAGTCTCCTCACCTTGCAGGCTCTGTCCCACAGCCATTAAAGACCCCCTCCATGCGATGAGCTCCGATTTTGCGTGATTTGGACTCGGAGCCATCTGCAGCGAGCTCGGCAGCCTTCCACCGTCAGATTAAGGTACTATCATTTCTTTGATCTTCGTTCATTCATAGAAAATCAATTGTGTAAGGTTATTGCGTAAGATTAATTGTCGAATGATCGAGTCCGATCGATCGATCGACGATCGGATCCGACCAATTTTCTCTGGAATCCACAGTGGATTCCGTTAACTCTCGATTCGCCCGAGCCCAGTTAACTAGGGCTAGCCTTATCTCGCAGCTCTGGGCTCCTCCAGCGCCGGTCCAGGCACCGGTGGGTAGGCCTCGTCGAGGCCTACCGTCGCCCGTGTGGGCCGAGATGTATTAGCACCGGGAAGGCCGCCACTAGGCATGCCCTAGCTTCGGCGCAGCGGAAGGATGGCGAAGCATCCAGGCCGGGTCGAGTCGACCAGGCCCGCCCAGGGATCGCACGCGCTGATCGCGTGCGGGCTCTGCGCCCGGGGCATGGGGCCTGCGTCTGTGCGGGCCGCGTCACCTGACGCGCCCGTGGGGTCCGCCAGCGGACCCTCAGCCGTTCAGGCCTTGCCGCGTGGCAAGTGGCGGGTCCTGCGCCATTATTGCGTGCATAATTCAAATTTCAAAAATTTAAATGTAATTTAAACATATATATATATATATATATATATATATATATATATATATATATATATATATATATATGTATGTATGTAAATGCATAAACAGAACTTATATATACATAAATACATATATATATATATAGTCTCTGTTAATTGGAATATTAATTAGGATTAGTTCTTAATTAACAGATTAGTAGTAAATAATATTGATAATAATAATCAGTAGCTTAGTTTAATAAATTTGATTAATTAACCTTATAAATTTAGTTAATTAATAACATTAAGTATAGATTACTTAATTAAGGACAAAAAAATTTATTAGATAATTTTTAGTTAATTAATTAACTTCTAAATTTCAAATTTAAAATAGTAAAGTTAATTAGCTTAAATTAATTTGATTTAAACAATAGATTAATTAGATTAATTAATTTAGGATAGTTAATTAATTTAACCTAATTTGTTAGTAAACATTAATTAGCTTAATTTTAATTAAAAATAGTACGGTCATTTACATATTTTTGAATAGTAAATGAATTCACATAGAATAAATAAATAGTAAAATCTATTTAATTTAAATTATTTAATTCAAAAGTCTAAAGTTTAATAACTTTTTGTACAATAATCTAAACATAGCAAATATAGATCTCATTATACTCAGAAAAATAAAAGGAATCAAATGACATAATTCAAAAATTTGTTTCGAGAAATGTATAATGTAGTGACACTTTAGGTCCTAAACAAACTCTCACAACTTTTAATATAGTTATTCAAATATAGGCAATATGGGTCTTAAAATACTCAGGAGAATAGCCCCATTACTATAGAAATATTAGTTTTCCTATTTAGAGCTTAGTTTAAAAGGTAACATTTATGACCATACCCTAAAAATGCCAAAATGCCTCTAGTCTTCAATTGATATTAACTTGGTCAATTCAACTCCAAATTAAAAAATTCAAGGTGCTAACTAACCTATAATTTTAGTGTCATCAATAAACTGAAAGAGTATTTAGGATCTGAACCCTAAAAAATTAGAAATGACTAAAATACCCCTAACCCTAATTAAGCCATAACTTGACCATTTGAAGTCCAAATTGGGTCTGCTCCCTATTAAAGCACTCAGTATACTATAGAGAAGCTATAGAAACAAAGTTTGTTGAATTTGGACTTCAAACGAAAAAGTTCTATTTTTGTCCCCGTTGACCGACAAAATTACCGAATTGCCCTTAGAAATTGGAATAACTATAACGTAGCTATTTGACCTCAGAATGCAATGTTCTTGGACTCTATAGAATCCTTGAACAACAATGAATAATAAACTATATAAAATTTTAGATTCTATTAGGTGTAAATTACTAAAATACCCCTTAGGTCAGAATCCTTAGTTTGGACCTATAGTATTCGTTTCTTATCCAAATTGAGTGTTCTTACTATATATCTTCATATTGGATAATAAAATGCTCAATCTAACTAAATAAATCACTTAATATAGATACATAGTAACATTACTATATGCCATGTCACTGTATGACTTTTTCACCTACTTTAAAGAAAGGTGGGAGTTTGATGTGTACTTAGTAAAATGATACGGGCAAGAAGTCCAATGAGTCTCCCCAGTAGGAGCCAGCATGCTGGAAAGGATGCTGGAGGACACCGTCTATCGAGGATTGGATTTTTCCATCCTAGACAGGGAGTGGTTACAAAGAGTAACCAATGTGTTCTATGATCTGGATTCCCAGATTATATTTAACTCGACATCATTGACATCCTCCTCCAAGACTACACGGAGGAGTGGTGGGCTCACGAAGTATGGGTATTCGAGCATGAATCTGCTCGCTGTCGCCGAGAAATAACATACGCCGACTTCACTCAGGCTTTCATCGAAGAATACATAGGATAGACTTTACGTTTTCCATTTGTTGTCTTATGTTCTATCTACTGCCTTTGATGATGTATTCTTATTTTCTCTATGATTAATAAAAGAAATGAAGTGTTGCAATTTCTTATTTTCTGGGTTCCTGAAAATGATTCATCTTTAAACTCAGAATCTTACAAGAATCATGAATCATGGAAAAAGTTCTTCCCCAACAGCATCCGGTAGTTCCTCCAGCGAGGTGAATGCCTTGCTGGAAGCAGTCAAATTGATGGTGGAATCCCACCAAAAATAAGCAAAATCTAGTTAGGAATAAGCTAAGCAGGTCACAGATGCTCAGGCCAAGCAGGCTGAGAGAATGGAGCGACTACTCGTGAACATACCACGACTGAAGTTGCCCTGGCATCACATTACACTTACCAGCATCACATACAGTCTGCGGATGGACTATTGCACAGCTTCCTCCGCCTGAGGCCCCCTACCTTCAACGGGAGTCTCTATGCAGTAGATACCGCCACCTGGATCAAAATGGTGGAAAATAATCTGATGAGTATTAAGTATTCCGACTCTAAGGTGATTCATCTTACAACTCACCTCCTCCAAGATGAAACCGAATATTGGTGGGACACCACTCGCCGTGCACAGTTTGCTGACTTAGGACTTGAGGAAATTACCTGGGACAAATTCATCGAAGCATTCCAGTCTCGATTCATTCCCCTGTCTGCTTAGAATAGCTTGGGGGACATGTTCCTAAAACTACAGTAGGGTGATCGATCTGTGTCTGCATACGAAGCAGAATTTTATCGCCTAGCAAGATTTTCTACCAGCTTGGTTCCCACCGAGACAGACCGCTTCCACCAGTTTCAGAGCAGTCTACGGCCCTCTATCAGAAGCCAAGTGATCCCTCTATGCATATCAGACTTCGCTGAACTACTTTAGACTACAAAAGTAGTAGAGCAAGACCAAATTAGGGAAGGACCCAAGAGGAGTCTCGGGCCCACCTCATTCTAGCAGAATCCTCCCAAACGAGCCAATATATCAGCTCGAGGCCGAAGCTCCCTCTGCCGATCAGTTCAATGGTTGTACGAAACCTCACCCGTATGGTCAGTGTTACCATGGGAGTCGTGTCTACTTCACCTGCGGATGGCTAGGCCACGGATTTTATCAATGTACGTCTACAGAAATAATTGACGGTGATCAAATCGACCGCTCCAAGCGCCGTCAAGTCTTTGACTTATTCCAGAAGTCTGCAGCAACTCGTCCTGCACCTCCTCCTCCTTCTTCAGTTGCAAGGCATGAGACAGCCAATGTCCCTTGCCCAAATGCACCATGACCACCTCCACAGTAGTCCTATAACAACAGGCCTGCCAGCCCTGCTCGTGTATACACCCTCATACCAGTTGAGGCTACTAAAGATAATCATGTGGTATCAGGTACATCCTTTTGAACCTCTTTAGTTTTTATCGTTATTACTTGCTTAACATAGTTAGTAATTATTACATCTGTGATTAAGTTTAATTTGCATAAGTGATAAACCCTATAACATCTTATTCAACCATGGGGCTAGCCATTCCTTTGTATCTGAAGGTTGGCAAAAGCACTTAACCTACCCTTGTATCGCTTAGCTAATCCTCTTAACGTTGGGTTACCTTCTGGAGCCCAAATTCCAGCTCGCCAATTTTGCAAAGTACCAATCCCCATTGAAAATGAAGAATATGAAGCCAAGTTAGTAGTTCTCCCTATAGCCAACTTCGATGTAATATTAGGCATGAATTGGCTAAGCCAACATAATGCCACTATCAACAACACAAAGAAGAAGATTACCTTAGGTAGCGGAGGCAAGGTTAGATCCTTCGTCGGTAATCTTAGCACGAGAGCCTCGCTAATCAATGCTATAAAAAAGAAGAGGTTAGTTCAAAAAGGATGTGATGTCTTCTTAGTAATAATACTATGAGAAAAGAAAGAAGGCATTTCCTTATCCAAGAACCCTGTCATTTGCGAATTTGCCAACATTTTTCCTGAAGATCTGCCAGGTCTTCCTCCTATACAGGAAGTTGAATTTGTAATAGACATTGTTCCAGGAACGCAGCCCATCTTTAAGGCTCCTTATCGAATAGCGCCTAAGGAACTGCAAGAACTAAACAAGCAACTGCAAGAACTATTAGAGAAAGGTCTTATCAGGCCTAGTTCATCGCCATGGGGAGCGCCAGTTCTGTTTGTCAGGAAGAAAGATGAATCAATACGGATGTGCATCGATTATAGAGTGTTAAATAAAGTAACAGTGAAGAACAAGTACCCACTACCCCGCATAGATGATCTGTTCGACCAATTTGCAGAAGAAAAAGCTTTCTAAAAGATCAATCTGGGATTAGGATACCATCAACTGTAGTAAAGGATTTAGATATAGCGAAGGCTGCCTTCAGAACTAGATATGGCCACTATGAGTTTCTAGTAATGTCATTTGGATTGACAAATACACCTTCCCTCTTTTTGGACCTAATGCAGCGTATCTTGAAACCATACCTTGACAAATCGTCATTGTGTTCATAGATGATATTTTAATATATTCTAAGATGAAGAAGGAACACGGAGGTCATCTTAGGACAGTATTGGAAGAACTGAGAAGCCACCAGCTATATGCCAATTATTCCAAGTGCAAATTTTGGCTTGAATCTATCGCCTTCCTAAGCCATGTAGTAGATGCTCACGGGATCAGAGTCGATCTAAATAAGGTCAACGCCATCCAAGAATGGGTACAACCTAAGTCAGTAACCGACATCAGAAGCTTTCTGGGCTTGGCCAGTTACTACAGGAAGTTTGTGAATGGCTTCTCCTAGATAGCCTCTCCTCTCACCAAACTCACGTAGAAGGCTGTGCCATTTGAGTGGTCGCCAACTTGTGAAGAAGCATTCCAAGCCCTAAAAGATGCGCTTTCATCTGCCCTAGTCCTAGTTCTCCCTAAAAAAGGTGTAAACTACCAGGTCTATACTGATGCCTCTGGTATAGGCTTAGGAGCTGTGTTAATGCAGGAAGGAAATATTATTGCTTATGCTTCCCGTCAGCTAAAGATACATGAAAGAAACTATGTCATTCATGACCTCGAACTAGCTGCTGTAGTGTTCACCTTAAAGATCTGGCGTCACTATCTATATAAAATTCAGTGCTTGATTTTCACAGATCATCAGAGTTTGAAGTATATATTCACACAGAGGGAGTTGAACTGTCGACAAAGAAGGTGGTTATAACTGATCAGTGACTACGACCTAGACAACCAATATCATCCAGGAAAGGAAAATATGGTAGCTGATGCACTTAGTCGTCATGCTACTTTGAACGCTCTCATCTCTAGGAGTTCTCTGGAAGAAGAATTTGTAAATTGGATACCAAGTCAGCACGTAGTGACAAAGTGAGTACAGTGCTCTCAATGATTAACATTGAGCATACATTCCACAGAGATGTATTTATCACTTAGACGAAGGATGATGAGTATCTAAACTTTAAACAAGCAATCGAGAGCGGTTGTTGTACAGACCTTTGATTCTATAAAGGAGCTATATATCAAGGAGATTGTTTATGGATTCCTAAGTTCATGCATCAAGAGGTTCTAATTGAAGGTCATAGATCCGAATACCAAATCCATCCTAGGAGCTCAAAGATATACCAAGACCTGAAGCAATCCTTCTAGTGGCTAGGGATGAAGAAAAGTGTAGCTTAGTTTATTGCAAAATGACACTCTTGTAGAGTTAAGGTAGAACACCAAAGGCCCAGTGGGTTACTTCATCCACTAGAGATTCCTGAATGGAAATGGATAGACATATCAATTGATTTTTTTATGGGATTTCCTCGTGCAAAATCTGGAGCAGATGCGATTTGGGTCATAATCAACCGGTTGAACAAATCCACTCATTTCATTCTTATTCGGCAAACAGACTCGGTTGAGAAGCTCGTAAAGCTGTATATCAAGGAGATAATCAAGCTATATGGAATTCCCAAGACAATCGTATCCGATAAAGACAACTGATTCACTTATAAATTCTGGCAAGCCATGCACTAAGATGTAGGCACAACCCTAACAATGAGTACATCCTTCAATCAGCGGACGGATGGTTAGACAGAATGAGTGAATCAGGTTCTTGAAGATCTGCTTAGGCTATGTATACTTCATTTTGCTGGATCTTGGGAAGATCACCTCCCACTAGTGGAGTTCGCATATATCAACAGCTTCCAAGCCAGTATAAAGATGGCCCCACTATGAAGCCTTGTATGGTAAAGAGTGTAGCACGCCATTGACGTGGTCAGAAATAGGTAGTGTGCAGTTGTATGGATCTGAACTAGTAAAGGAAATAAACAAGAAGGTTCAGTTAATTCAGCAGCGCATTCGTGTGGCTCAAGACCGCTAGAGTAAATACCACGACATGCATCATCGCCCGCTTGAATTTAAAGTTGGAGACTTCACTTACTTAAAAGTTAGTCCGATGAAAGGAGTCTTCAGATTCTGCATACCAAGGAAACTTAGCCCCCGTTATGTTGGTCCATTCGAGGTAGCAGCCAAGATAGGTTCTTCCGCCTACAGACTAAATTTGCCAGACAACTTCGTAGCGATCCACGATGTATTCGATGTATCATCTCTAAGAAGGTGCCTCAGAGATCCATCTCACCTTGTGCAGTTTCCAGAAATTCAAATCTAGGCTGATCTGTCGTAGGTCAAGGATCCAATTCGAATCTTGGCCCGAGATCGCAAGCAGCTTAGAAATTGTGCCATTAAAATGATCAAAGTTCAATGGAAGAATCGTTCTTGCAACGAAGCCAGTTGGGAGAAGGAGTTAGATATGCAAGCTAAATATCCTAAACTCTTCGAGAATCTAGGTATTCTTTCTTAGCATTCCAAGATTTCAAATTCAATTCATGTTCTTTATCTTTCTTTCTTCTTTTCACTTGAGTGATGTCGAGGACGATATCATTCTTAAGTGAGAGAGCCTGTAACAACCCAGGTTGTTACCCTAGTCAATTAGGACTAATCTCAATCTTAATCTTTGTCCTAGGAGTAAATCAAGTCATTATGAGTCAAACTCTAAGACCTAGTCCAAATTAGGAGTCAAATAGATCAAATTCTGATTTTTTGAAAATCCAAAAACCCTAAAATTTGACTTATCTAAAATGACCTCAGATCAAAAAATGGACATTGCCATTGAGTTAATTGCCCCCAAATTAGTTAGGAGTGATGTTTTCATGCCAATCGGAACTCATCAGAATTTTGACGAATATTCTAATAATATTTAAATATCCCAAAAATTAGAAAATTAAAATACTCATCGAATCGAAAATCTGACCTCCGTTGCATTCCTCACCCCTCAATTAGCTAGGAGTGAATAATTGGAAATTCTTGGGAATCAATTAAATATTTTAGAATTTATTATTAAAATAGGATTTTAATTATTCATTTTAAATAATTTATATTGATTTATTTTTGTTATCGGGTCAGATCCGTAAGCTTAACGGATCCGCGAACCCGATAAGGATTATAGGGTCGGATGCAGCACGGATTCGCATACGTTAAGCCCGCGGATTCGGATCCGCACAGTGTGATTCGTTCGATCGAGACGGCTCGGACGACTCTAGCGCTTCGTCTCCATCGGCGAGATCGCCGCTCGCCACGCGTCGTCCACTACTGCCGAGGCCCAATCAACAGCCTCCTCACCTCGCAGACACCGTCCAACAGCCATTAAAGACCCCTCCCCTCCTTCGTGCAATGAGCTCCAGTTTTGCGTGATTTGGACTCGGAGCCATCTGGAGCTAGCTCGGCAGCCTTTGACTGTCGGATTTAGGTAATATCATTTCCTTGATCTTCGTTCATTCATAGAAAATCAATTGTGTATGATTATTGTGTAAGATTGATTGTCAAATGACCGGGTCCGATAGATCGATTGACGATTGGATCAGACCAATTTTCTCAGGAATCCACAATGGATTTCGTTAACTCTCGATTCGCCTGAGCCCAGTTAACTAGGGCTAGCCTTATCTCGCGGCTCCGGGCTACTCCGGCGCCGGTCCGGGTGCCGGTGGGCAGGCCTCGTCGAGGCCTCCCGTCGGCCATGCGGGCCGAGATGCGTTGGCGCCGGGAAGGCCGCCACTAGGCATACCCTAGCTTCGGCGCAGCGGAAGGATGGCGAAGCATCCGAGCCGGGTTGGGTCGACCCGGGCCCGCCTAGGGTTCGCACGCGCTGATCGCATGGAGCTTTGCGTCTGGGACGTGGGGCCCGCGTCTGCGTGGGTCGCGTCGTCTGACGCGCCTGTGGGGCCGCACGCAGATCCTCAGCCATTCAGGCCTTGCAGAGTGGCATGCGGGCCTTGCCCGCAGTGCCGCGGCCAGCCATGTTTCGCCATGTGGCAAGTGGCGGGTCCCGTGCCATTAATGCCTGCATAATTCAAATTTCAAAAATTTAAATATTGTTTAAACATATATATATATATATATATATATATATATATATATGTATGTATATAAATGCATAAACAAAACTTATATATATATACATAAATACATATGTATAATCTCTGTTAATTGGAATATTAATTAGGATTAGTCCCTAATTAATTAATTAGTAGTTAATAATATTAATAATAATACTCAATAGCTTAGTTTAATTAGTATGATTAATTAACCTTATAAATTTAGTTAATTAATAATATTAAGTATAGATTAATTAATCAAGGACAAAAAAATTTATTAGATAATTTTTAGTTAATTAATTAACTGCTTATTTTCAAACTTGAAGCAGTAAAATTAATTAGCTTAAATTAATTTGATTTAAACAATGAATTAATTAGATTAATTAATTTAAACTTGAAGTAGTAATATTAATTAGCTTAATTTAATTATTTAGCATTATTTAATTAATTAAATTAAAAAGAGTAAGATCATTTATATGTTTTTGAATAGTAAATTAATTCAAATTGAATAAATAAATAGTAAAATCTATTGAATTTAAATTATTTAATTCAAAACTCTAAAGTTTAATAACTTTTTGTACAATAATCCAAACATAGCAAATATAAGTCTCATTTTACTCAAAAAAATAAAAGGAATTAAAAGACGTAATTCAAAAATTCATTTCGGAGTATGTATAACGTTGTGATATTTTAGTTCCTACACAAACCCTCACAACTTTTGACATAGTTATCCAAACATAGTCAATATGAGTCTTAAAATACTCAGGAGAATAGCCCCATCACCATAGAAGTATTAGTTTTCTCATTTGGAGCTTAGTTTAAAAGATAACATTTATGATTATATCCTAAAAATGATCAAAATACTCCTAATCTTCAATTGACCATAACTTGATTATTTTAACTCCAAATTTAAAAATTCAAGGTCCTAACTAGCCTAGAATTTTAGTGTCATCAATAAACTGAAATAATATTTAGCATCTGAATCCTAAAAAAATAGAAATATCTAAAATACTCATAACCCTAGTTAGGCCATAACTTGACCATTTGAAGTCCAAATTGGGTTTACTCCATGTTAAAGCACTCAGTATACTATATGGAAGTTGTTGAAACTGAGTTTGCTAAATTTGGACTTCAAATGTAAAAGTTTGGTTCTTGTCCCCCTTTGACCGACCAAGTTATCGAATTGCTCTTAGAAATTGAAATAGCTATAATTTAGCGATTTGACCTTAGAATGCAGCGTTCTTGGACTCTATGGAATCCTTAAATAACAACCAACATTAAACTGTATAAAATTTTAGATTCTATTAGGTGTAAATTACTAAAATGCCCCTTAGGTCAAAATTCTTAGTTTGGACCTATGGGACCCGTTTCTTATCCAAATTGAGTGTGCTTACTGTTTATCTTCATGTTGGATAATAAGGAATTATTTGGCAATAAGAAATTTTAATTTTGAAACCTTATTCAAAAAGTAGCTTTTTGGACCCTAATGTAGGGGCAAAATGGTCATTTTGCCTAAAATTTTGATTAAGCGCTCTTAAGCCCTAATTTTATTAGTAAATCACTAAAATTAATGTTAGAATCCTAATAAATTATTTAAGTGATCAAAATTAGCTTTTCAATCAAACTTAATAAAATCCCTAAAAATTCTCTAAGCCTTTTTCCTTAAAAATTCAACACCTCACATTAGGACTGTTTCTAAGATTAGGGTTAGATCATAAGATAGATTTCTTTCATTAAATAATGGGGTTATTCAATGAATGAATTATTGACTTTATTAGTTTTTAGAATTTTATAATTTAATTCTGATTATTTTGTCTTTTAACCTTAGATTCAGGATAAGAGATTCATCCTATTAAATTTGATTTACTTAGTAGGATTACCTTAATTATTAGTTCACATTTAGACTAAAACCCTAGATTCCTTAGACTATACCTTTGGATTATGTGCTCAAACTCCAATCTCGTGGTATTAGATAGAACATCTAAAATCATCAAATTAGGACGTTGTGATTTATTTCTTAAACCTGTAATCGTATTTGATTGAATTAGATTAGAACCTGATCAATTCTAATCCTTTTAATTATAAGGATGTGCTTCTAATGTTACACTTGATAGTAGGAATTGGAGATCTTGAACTTGTGTAACTTTGAATAGTTAAAATAGTTTAATTAGAAAACAAATGATATCACCATGTTTAGTAGAGCCCCTTGCTTACTATTTGATATTGTGATATGCATTCCTTAAACTTTGTGCTTACTTTTTCTTGAAACATGTCATATAAGAAAAACATTATTATATAAAAATAAAAATTTAGAATATTTGGAAAACATTTGCATTTGGGTTCAGTTCATAGAAGATTATGGTGCATATTACTCCAATGGACAGGGTGTAGCGCCCCACCCTGTCGCCGTGCTCAAAAGAGAGGTTAATCATAATTTGGTGGTGGAGCGGTGTGCCACTCGGGAAGGCATAACCCATCTTCTCGATTATAAGCTAAGATTGAGCCACACTGAAGGTTGCTGACTCGAACCCAAGAGTAGAATCAAGAGCCAATACTTAAGATAGGAGTAGAATACTTATCTTAAGTATTAGACTAATATGTATTAGATTTAAAAAGGAAAATAGGAATCCAATCTACATTATTAATATATCAGTATTTCCAGTATGCTGATCACATCATAATACTAAGTATAATAGTAGAGTAACAGAGTGTGGAAGCTAAAGCAAAATGTCCATAATACATTTATCATAGAAAAGAAAAGTAAAATACATTTAGAATTATTACAAACTATTTTCAAAATACTAAAAAGTAAAGTTCATCTAAAGTACTGAAAGCAAGAAAAGTAAGTAAAAGGTGGAAAACGGATCCACAAAGGCTCCACATACTCCTCCTGGATCTTCTGTAAGTCCTCCTGCCCTGTCTCAACGAGCTGCTCAGGATCTAACAAATTATCGGATCCCAAAAGTACCCTGCGTTAGACAAGAAGTTTAACACATTGTAACTAAACTAAGCAGTACTAAAGTAAATATAAGTAGACAGTAAAGTAAACAAGACTGTCGAAAAGTAGTAAAGTCGTTGAATCATTTGAAAATGTAAAGACTAAACAAGGTGAAAATAAATTAAAAGCTGAATGCTGCATGCTGTAAGCTGCATGTTGAATGCTGAAAGCTAAATGCTTAAAGAAAGTGAAAATATCAAATACTCAAAAACTAATGTAAAAAAAAAAATCCAATGCTGTACTATATGTCACTGGGATAATGCATCCAAATATGCCACAATATGGTATGCCAAAGATATGTAACAGAACTATCACTGAAAGGCTATGAGTTGTACGGTCCAATGTATGCATACATCCAGTTGGAAATGCAGTTTACTGTGATGCCGATGTATCCTAAAATTCCCCAATCAATGTATGCAATATTCCGTAACCCATAAATCATCACTGATACTCATATATCACCACTAAAATCATTTATCATGCTCATGCTCATGCCCATGTTCATGCTTATATACTACATGAGTTAAATCCAAAAATCTATAAATGCTTGAATACTAATAATGAATCCAAAGTCTCAATTGTGCAGAATCCTGCTAAAAGGATTATAACTCCTAGCTTCCAGAATGATAATTGGTTATAGTTGAAGTTTTAGTTATAAATCATCGGATGAGGAGGTGATATACACACATATGTAGCACATTTCCAAGAAGGGTAGTTTCCAACTCTTAGTTTGATTAAGCCACCCTAACGAAACGATCTTTGATAGGAGGCATCACTTGAAGGTGATTTGTATCTCAAGCTAAGCTATTAAAATACCCAAATCACAAGCATACTTAGTGTTCTAAAGAGGGTGGCTAGGATCACATAGTTTGCTTGAAGCACACTTATGGAAGCGATCTTCGATAGGAGGCATCACCCGATGGTGATTTTTATTCAAATAAGCAATGATCTAAATTCCCTAATTGTAACACTCTTAGGATTGAATGATTTAGTCTAAGTGAGACTATGCCCAACTAAACTTGCAGGATAGAACATAGACATAATCTATACTAAGATGAATTAACCAATCCTAAATAATACTGGAATAACCCAGTACTATAGGTATACCCTACTATACCATCCAATAATCAAGGATCAACACTTCTATTTATTTAATAAGGATTTATCAATACCATCAATCCTTATACTAATTGGGTGAGTCCTACACAAGGCTCTAAGAAATGTGATCAAAGATCATCCAGTACAGATTCTATCACAAGGAAGAGATTTTAGTTTAAGTATTTTAGGTAAGTTCTACCACAAGGTATTAAGATCAACTTCTAAAGTGAAAAGGATTATCTAAGATTCTACCTCAATAAGCTTGTAAAGGTCCTGCCTACCTCAATATATCATAAATTAAGGTCTTTTTAAAATATTTCAGATATGAGCTTAATAGTGAGATACTTGAGATCCCACACTCTCACTTCTAATCTAACATTATAGGTTTTACTTATTATTTAGGTTTAGAGTGGTCAGATCAGATGATTAGATCATCTGATCACATGCTATCCTAAAATTATGGGAACAAATCAAGGATAGTATTAGAGTTAGATCATTTTATTAAATCAATACAATTTTATTAATCATCTTATACTAATAGTCTTATTTAGGGGAAAATCAAGGATCCAAAGTTTAGATTCAGATTATCAATTATATGGCTTTATTATTATCCTTATCATGTCTAATTCAATGGTTTAAGATCAATACCAAATTAGGTACATTATTAGAATAATATCGATTGCATTATCTTATAATTAAGTCAATTTAATTGAGGTTTAAGAGTTTGGATCTTAATCAAATGGATTAAGGTTTGGCCCCTACTCATGTCTAATTAAGATCAAGCGTTTATTTATAGATTAAATGTCAAATTAATAAATTAGGGATGTATTATTGGTGGCAATCTCAGACTTAGATCTAGTCTTAATTGCTTAATCAAGGTCTTAAGACTTCTTAAGATTACTTAAGATAGTTAAGTTCTCAATTTTAGGTTTGCTAAATTTATACATCATAAATTGACATACATGATTTAAATACATCTACTTTACTATTATAGAGCATATTAATAGAAAAATTTAGAAAAACAGAAAGTAATTAGTGCTAATCAAATTCTAAACCAATTCAAAAGGATTATCATCTAATTATAAATCTAATCATCAGAATCTCCTACAACTTGGCACATAAGTTCTATTTAATCCCATAATTAATCAGAGACTAAGTTTGCTAAGATTCAATGATTAAAAACCCTAATTTTTACTAATCATGGATTAACAAGATTAGGGCATAAGTTGACATATAGAGATTAAAAAAATAAACCACTTAGCACATTCATTCTACTAATCATAAGGAAACTAATGGCACCCTAAATATGTAATTTGGATAAGTATACATGCTAATCAACCCTACTTAAAATCTATAATAATTAGGTTAAAATAGAAAATCAAACCATTAAAAGTTAAATATTATTTTATATTTAGATTCCTGATAATTTTGTGATTAATTTGATATATAATATTATAGGATTTGGATCTATAGATTGAAAGTTTCAGATTAATTTAATTTGCATTTTTCCAATTTAATTTCACTAAGATTGGATTAATTGGGAACAAATTGAAATACTTATTTAACGGGTTCGGCCCGAATTCAAAAGATGCGGGTCGATCGGGGCCCGAGGACCCGTGATTATCACACCATGAGGGTCACGGGTCAGCCCGACCCACACAGGGGCTTTATCCCTAATTTTTCATTCCGATGGAAGGACCCGATAAGGGGAACCCTAATCAGCTAATTCCCTTGCCCCTAAGCTACGGCACGACCACCCGACGATCGCTACACATTCACCATAGCCAGGCATGTCGATGGGGACCAGAACCCTTGGTGAGGTAGCCTAGATCGGCCAGACCTTACTCACCCGAGAACTCCCTTAATGGGGCTACTGTGGGGAGACAATTCTCCCCACAGAGGCCATGCTAGACCTAGGGTTTGATCCCTACATTATCAGGGAGGTGAGATGGATTGAAGCCCCCTGGTCTGAGAGCCTGAGGAGGGCTGGAGTACTGGGGCCTTACTCGACCTGAGGCATTCCTTAATGACTTAACCCGATCGATCGGGGCTAACTCAGGGCTTAAGCTCGATAGAATTGGGTTTGTTTCGATAATACGCGTAATTACGAATCAAATGGAAGAGGGTCTGAGCCCAATTGGCTCAGACCGAGCAAGCGAGGGTACCTAGTTTCACGACTGGACTCGGGACGGCTAACACAGAGCACAACAGACACTGGATGAGCTCCCAGAAGGCGCAATAGATCCTGAACACCAAGAGAGCCTACTATCAACAGTTCAAGAGCTCCTGGAATCGCTTGCGCAAGCTTCGAATAGACAGTAATGGTGATGGGGCAACTGAGCTTAATTTATCAGCAAGGATGAAATAGAGTAATGCTGGGGCTATTTATAGCCCAACAGAGAGTGGGGGACGTTTCCAGAGTGTTGGATCGGGTTGGGAAGGACCTGAGAGGTCGAGCCATGGCCGAGCTCTTAAATTTCTAATTCGAGCTCAGCCGGTCCACGAGGCCCAATTGGGGCACCTAGCCATAACGGAAGGATCCCCAACAGCTTGCTGAGCTGGAGGTGCGAGTGGAGGACATGGTAGGCAGCTGGCAGTATGAGGGGATCTTCAGTCGTGCGAGCGAGTGGGGACAAAGGTCCACAGTGCCGAGACCTTCGGATGCTGTCTGATCGATCGATCAAGTGGCAGAATGTCTCAGATCGCTCAGATCCCAACGACCGATTGCATTTGTAATTCGAGCCGTAGGATCGTTCGGGAAGATCCAATGGCTGATCCGTGATTTCGTGAGATCTAATCTTAGCCGTTGATTCCTTAAGCGCGACAACTAGAATTGCGGGGCTCCACTATCGTGCGACCCGGGCTCCGCATCGAATCGTCTGCGGTCCGCACAATAGATCCTGGCCGTTTTAACTAGCAAGGGATAAATTTGCAAATTTGAAAAGTTAGGAACCCTCGAATGCAATTAGACCATTTTAAATAAATTTGAATTATGATCTAAATGATCTCCAAATTGCACCAAACTTTCACCCCTAGCTAATTTGGGGGTGAGGAATTCAAAATGTAATCAGATTTTAATTCTAAGATCAAAATATTTTAAGTCTAATTTAGGGCATCTAGACTGATCAGAATATCATCTTGGACTTAGAGAAATCCAATTGACTTCAAATTTTTAGGTTAAGCTTAATTTGATATTTTAAAAGCAATGATATTGTAATTAATGATTAATTAGACTATAAATTATCAAGGTAACAACCTAGGGTTGTTATATAGGGGTAAGGAGAGATCAGGATGCTTAACATTACTCATTGAGGAGTGTGCATTAAGCTTGGAACCCGCTCAGTATTGTAGATGTGCTTGACTCCTCAGTTATTTTTGAAATTGTTCATAAAATAAAGTAAATAACTAAAAGATACTTGTATAGTATTATCTGCCTCTTCAGTTTTGCTTTATTGTTCTATTCTGTTTGCCATATCCCAGAAAGGCTATGGGAATTTCTGTCTGCCATAGCCCAGAAAGGCTATGGGAATATACTGGGCCGGATTGGCCAATTCTTTTTAATATGGCAATTATATATTCTTTTTAATTTTCAGCTTACTAGTTATTATGTTGATGATGCATATTATTTCAATTAGCTGTATTTTTCTATTTTACCTGCTCACTTGTATATATATTTATATAGGATGCTAGACCTTACTACTTACTATACGTACCACTTACAGATTTTTATTTTAAATCAGTATATATCATATGAGCATCAGCATGTTTAGGTTTAGAATTTTCTTTTAGTACTTTTACTTATTGTATTACATATGTATGCCATACTTTGTTTAGTTTACTTAAGGTGTGCTTTTATCTCAATTCTTGCTTAGTTATAAATAATATATTTATAACTTATCCTATCATCCTTTTATGCTTACTTGCTCCCATGCTAGCTAGATGTTTCATTTTGGTTTAGAGTAAAATGGTGATATTAATAAATGATAAATAAATTATTTACCTAAAATGTACTCAGATATTTTGTCTAATAAGATTTTTCTCTTATTGGCTGGGGCCCTGGCATTATGAAACCGATAATGTCAGATCTTGAGTAGTTTGATGATCGAGTGCATCTTATATAGAGGAGGCGCAGCAACTTGGAGTAGAGGGTATTTAGCTATCCTTTCTTATATTGTGAGAGTGAAAGTTGCCTTTTTATTTCATTTCTAAACTTTAATTAAAATGTTGTAATAATATATGTATAGGTGACTGTGTTTACTTTTCTACACATTATTATTTGCTGAGTTATATTACTATTTCTTACTTGATATATGGTGAATGGATATAATATTTATTTCTTATTGCTTTCGCACTCTGTACATATTATAAACTTAGTGACTAATTCTTATGTAAATTTTGTGCACATCCCTCCCTTATTAGTGGATTATGGATCTTACCAAATCCAATGATAAGTGAGGGATTTGCCAGAGTGGCACACCACCCCTTGGGTCTAAATCTTGCGGATCATGGGGCGGGGTGCCACACTAGTACTGGATTCATAACCGAATATATGTAGACATTGGACCGTACAAATTCATACTCGTTTAGTGATATTTCAGTTGCATATCAGTGCATATTGTATTGTGGCATAAATAGATGCATGACTTCAGTGACATACAATATAGTTTTACATGGTATTACTCAGTTTCAGATCCATTATTATTTTTATTTAGTTTTAGTATTTAGTTTACAATACAACTTTTCTTTACTTTACGTCAATTTTGTATTGTTTTATGCTTTCAGTTACCTTTACAGTATTTCTACAGTTTTGTTTATATTATTTAAATGTTAAGTAAATAATTAAAATTGTTTAGATTAATTTTGATGTGTTAAATTTATTGTCTAACATGTGGTACTTTTGGGATCTAATAATTTGCTAGATCTTGAGCAGCATATTGAGCCAGGTCAAGAGAACTCTTAGGAGATTTAGGAGGAGTTCACGTACTAATAGTGGACTCTTCTCTAGTTTTACTGCTTTACTTAGTTACTATTTAAGTTCAATACTTAGACTCATTTCTTGTATTTCAATAAACTGTTTATAATAATTTTGGATATATTTTTCTTTTCTGTTCTGAGATGACTGTTTTTATCCAGTCCTGTGATGAATGTTCTAGATGTACGCTTAGCTTCTGCACTCTATTTATATACTACTTATACTTAGTATTGTGATGTGATCAGCATACTAAAAATGCTGATATTTTATATATATATTGGATTCTTCATATAGTATTTTAAATCCAATGTATGTATTTATCTAATACTTAGGATAATGATACTACTATTATCCTAAGTATTAGCTCTCGACCCTCCTTTAGGGTTGAGTCAGTAGCCCTTCAGATGAGTTTTATTTCAGCTATTCGGGAAGATAAAAAATTCCTTCCCGAGTGGCGCACCGTTTCGCCGCCAATTGACTACATTTCTCTTCTTTGCGCGCGACGTAGGGCGGGGCACTACAGTATGTAGTTTTCAGACTTATTCTATATTAAAAACATTCATTTAGAGTTTACAAATATTAAATGATACTAAACATTTAAATTTGTGTTTTATACTTCCGCAATAAATATATCAAAGCTAAGTGAGACAAATTTGCATATATGCTCTTTGATTTTTTGATACATTTTATATTAAAATTATGTACTGCCGTTATTACTTCAAACATATTTTATGTACATCCAATCATTGAATTTTTATTTTTGTTTGGCGTAAATACTATTATTTTCATTAGTAATATTTGTTTATGCTTACTATGTGTAGGACGATGCATTCTCTCTAAGAATACTAAAAATATTTTTCTTTCACATATTCATCAAATTGTTTTAAAGAATCATTTTTTTAGAAATAACAAATAAAGGTGTTTAATGATGCTTGACAAAGCATGTTCATCAAATTGCTTTTTTTTGTAAGAATGCAGGATTTGTTTTAAACAAAACCATATTGACAAACTAACATGCAAAAATTGTTTCTTTTTATTCAAAGATGATGCTTTTACCTTCTTGAAAAAATAGTTTACTTTTGTAAGAATGCTTTTGATAAACTAAGAACCATTAAATATTTAAAAAAAAAGAAATGAAATTGAAGAGACCAGTGTTTATCTTTTTTTATGCAAATGACGATCCGCAACACCTTTACGTGGCCAAGCTTCCTTCCTCTCTCTCTCACCACGACATTGCTTGGAGATGCACAAAGTGTGCTCAAATAATTCGTAAAACATTTGCCTTTCTATTTATATACAAAAATGATTTACATGTAAAACATTTTCCTTTCTATTTATTTTGTTTTTTCTTTCCATCCTTACCTCAGAGAAATAAGCTTTTCTTCTAGGCAAACATAAGACCGGCATCCGCTTTCCAAAGCAAATATATGGCGCTTAAGGATGGTTATGGTCCCTGCATCTGGGTACATTCATCCAGATTTATGGTAATTTTTTGTTCTTCATTTTGTTTGCCTTTTTTTCGTCTTCCATCCATCGCCTATGCTTCGGATCTCAAGAACATTGTATCAAATCTTTGTCATGGATTCCTATTTCAATTTTGTAAGGTTCTGCAGTCAGTCAGGCGCAGCTTCAGCACTTCACTCCAAACTCTCTGGCGGGCATCACAGATCTAGACCCTTCATTCTTGTTCATAATTTGGTATTAATTTTATTAGTATTTTATTCCAATAAATATACTATTGAAAATAAGTTCTACTTTAAATTTTATAGTTCTCGCATGTTTAGGTGTAATACATTTATTCCATACCAATGAACAGGTTTGAAGCTATTCTAATTAAGAGGAAAATCACTAATTCTATTTTTTTTCCATTGCGAGCATTTATCACTTTTAAAATTTTTTTATAATAAGGTCATTTCTTATTATTTTGTTTACTGTTGTTCTCTCTTTGTTGCTATACAGAGTTCACTGATGTTCAATTGATAGAATAAGAAGGTTTACATAATCTTTGAAGATAGCTGAATGCTTTTAATCTTAATGCTGACATCATAGATATAACTTTTATTTACAACCTATGTCATTAAAGCAAAATTCATTTGCCAAGGTCTTTATTTTACATTGAACAAGGTTTCAAGATCTAAATCCTAATATGTTAGGAACCAAACAACAACTTTATACTTTCAGAGAGATGATTGAATATAGATAACAATATATTATTTTTTATTATTGCCCAAGTCAATTTAGTTTTCCATTTTTTAAGTGATGCTTTTTTATTTCGGTTGTGGGGCATTAATGAATTCATCAAACTTGCTACTATTTTTTGTGGCTTTTATAGATAACTCACAACTACCATTTATTTGGGTTCATTTTCTATAAGTTGATCTACTATTTTTTTGTAATGTTTCGCTTAGATAGTGTCCTTTTGTGGGGCCCCCGTACTGACAACAAGGAAGTACGGTGCTCCAACAGTGGCAAAATCCCTAACTTAAGTAAAGTTAGGTAAACGCAACTTGCCTTAAGCCAAGGAATCATCACCAAGTACTATAACATCATCAATATACAAGTATCAAAGTGGCGGAAGCAATGAATAATAGAGTAACATCCACAAGCATACATAGTAGGAAAAGAGAATGCAATATAGTAACTCATCACAATGCAGAAATAAAAGACATCCAGAATTAATTATTACGAAGTTTAAAGAAAATGAAAATATCTCTCAATCTCACTGAAACAAAGGCAAAATCTAACTAAACAGTAGTAGCACGATCCTCCTCTTGAACCTGCTCCTCTTCTGCGACAGTGCCCACGAACACGTTTGAATCTGACATTTGTCGGTATCACAAATGTCAGGGCCCCAGCCAACAAAACAAAAATGTTACAGTTAGACAATTGTCTAAGTACACTTTAGGCTATTTTAATGAACTGAACATTTAAAGATATCACATCTTAATTTAACTACACATACAAGCAGTAAAAGGTGCTCCGAGTCACAGGTTGGCCCGGCCCAGAACCGCGCGGGTCACAGGTCGGCCCAGCCCAGAGCCCACAACTTCATCTTCTTCCTCTCGACGGGTCCTGAGTCAGCCGAGCTTCAGTGCCTCTAAAGAGAATGCAATATAGTAACTCATCACAATGCAAAAATAAAATACATCCATAAATAATTATTACGAAGTTTAAAGAAAATGAAAATGTCACTCAATTTCACTGAAACAAAGGCAAAATCTAACTAAACAGTAGCAGCACGATACTCCTCTTGAACCTGCTCCTCTTCTGCGACAGTGCCTACGAACACGTTTGAATTTGACATTTGTCGGTATCACAAATGTCAGGGCCCCAGCCAACAAAACAAAAAGTTTATAGTTAGACAATTGTCTAAGTACACTTTAGGCTATTTTAATGAACTGAATATTTAAAGATATCACATCTTAATTTAACTACACATACAAGCAGTAAAAGGTACTCCGGGTCACAGGTTGGCTCGGCCCAGAACCGCGCGGGTCACAGGTCGGCCCAGCCCAGAACCCACAACTTCATCTTCTTCCTCTCGACGGGTCCCGAGTCAGCCGAGCTTTAGCGCCTCTAACGACCCAAACTCTTAACACTAAGGTATTGTCCACTTTGGCCTGAAAGGCCTCATAGTTTTGCCCTCATAAGATAACTTCCCAATAGGTCACCCATCCTAGGAGTGCTCCCACCTGAGCACGCTTAACTTTGGAGTTCTTATCAGGAACTCCACCGTTATCTGAAAAGACGCCTTGATGTTTAAGAGTTTTACTTATTACTACTTAAGTGGGTCATCACAATCTCCCCAACATAAGTAACTGACGTCCTTGTCAGTATCCACACACAGATCCAAGAACCATCCATTGGGTAGATAGGACTAGAGGTGACCCCTACAGGCGCAAGAGGTACCCACAACTATGTAGCACCTTAACCATCTTAGGTTCAAGTGGCTGCTCACATGAAGTGGTTCTTTGCCTTATATGGCCCTTAGCTCCTATGAGACACCCTATGGCCTGCTATGATACCATTTCTAACGGCCCAAACTCTTAACACCAAGGTATTCTTTGCTTTGGCCTGAAAGGCCTCATGGTTTTGCCCTCATAAGATAACTTCCCAGTAGGACAAGAGGTGACCCCTACAGGCGCAAGAGGTACCCACAACCATGTAGCACCTTAACCATCTTAGGTTCAAGAGGCTGCTCACATGAAGTGGTACTTTGCCCTATATAGCCCTTAGCTCCTATGAGACACCCTATGGCCTGCTATGATACCATTTCTAACGGCCCAAACTCTTAACACCAAGGTATTGTCCGCTTTGGCCTGAAAGGCCTCACAGTTTTGCCCTCATAAGATAACTTTCCAGTAGGTCACACCCATCCTGGGAGTGCTCCCACCTGAGCACGCTTAACTTTGGAGTTCTTATCAGGAACTCCACCGTTATCTGAAAAGACGCCTTGATGTTTAAGAGTTTTACTTATTACTACTTAAGTGGGTCATCACAACGCCAAAATTCTCGGCGCTCCGGCGATGACAGAGGCTCAACTCGATCCGTACACGTTCAGGGAGTCGAGACGCGTCGATTGAACCAAGAACCACCATCTGGATCCCTCTGGATCGACGGGGTGCTACTCGATCGAGACGCCTTCGATATGAGCGTCTTAGCCCGACTGTGTGGGGGAAATTCTCCTCACAGAGGCCTTGATTCGATCAGGGTTCGATCCCTACATGTTCAGGGAGTCGAGACACGTCGAACCCCCAACCTATCTTAACCTGAGGTGCAGCCAATCGCTAGGTCCTTACTCGAACTCAGCCATTAGCTCGGCTGTTAGCTCAGTCGATCTATACGATCGACTCGAGCTAGCTTAGCCCCAGGCGACAATCATCATGGGTTTCCTAGATAGCTAAGGTGCTCTAGGCGACATATAGGGCTCAATTCAGAAGACAGAATGGAAATGAGCTGAAGAAATTTCAATGGGGGAAGGTTGTACCTCAAGTCGGGCTACAGGCTTGGCCGAGGTAAATTGAGGTGCGCCAGAGCTTCCTAGAGGATAGACGAAGGTGCACAGGGGGGTCTAAACACCAGATGGGCCCTCTATCAGTGGTTCAAGCTTCGGGAATGCCAGGATTCGCAGAGGAAGATGGAAGCTCCAGAGACTTCAATTGGGGAAATTGAGGGTTCATAGTGAGTAAAGGGACTCACTGTGAATCATTGGGGGTATTTATAGGCTTGAGGGAGCTCTGGGGGTGGTTTCTAGAGCTTGGCAATGGCAGGAGGCTCAGGCCGAAGGGAATGGCTCGGGCTAACGGCTATGGGCAATTTGGGGAGAAGACAGCTGGCCAGATGAACGCGCCGAGGGCAGGAGAGGAAATTCAGTGGTTTTCCCGTACTGCCACGCGACAGTAAGGATCCTGGCTATGGGGGGGACCCAGACGCAGACGGGTGAGGCAAGGGAGACGATCCACAGTGCTCGGGTTCGTCTCCGCCATCTGATGGAGCGACCGTTGGTCTCGAACGGCTCTGATGCGGTACTTAACGGGATTGGATGGTAGCCGTTGGATACGCGCAATGGATTCAACGCCTACAATTTAATCTTAACATGAAGGAGATCTCATCGTTCGATGGCTTGCGCCAGGATGCGTGCTAACGCATCGGGTGGCCGAAATGCGTGTGCCGCTGTCGGGACCCCGCACCGGATCTGCCGCGGTCCCGACAGCAAATCCCGGGGTTTTATTTTAAAGAAAAATTAATTTTAAATATAAATAAAATTAATTAAATAATATATAATTATTCTTAAATTATCCAAATCCAATTTAGGCCCAAATGAATTCCAAAAATTTCCAAAATTTCACCCTTAGCTAATTAGGGTATGAGGAATTCAAAAATAAAATCAGATTTTAATTTGGAGATCAAAATAATTTAGGTATTTTTCAGGGCTTAAAAATAGCCAAAAATACCAAATTTTCCATTTTAGCTCCAAATGATCCCAAACTTCTAGGGTTAAGTTTAAATGATCCATTGAATCTAATAGAATCAAAGTCAAGCCTTGGTTTAGCTTAATTAATCCAGGTCTAGCTAGGGTAACAACTTAGGATTGTTACAGACTCCCCCACTTAAGAACGATGTCGTCCCCAACATCATCTAAGTGAAGAGTTATTCTACTGAGACAATACGAGTTTTAATACAATTGATAGTGGAGAAAAGAACAGTACCTGGGTTTAGAAAGAGCAGGGGATATTTATTGCGCATATCCACCTCTTTCTCCCAAGTAGATTCTTCTAACGATCGATTCTTCTACTGAATTTTGACCATAGGAATTGAGCGATTCCTTAGTTGTTTCTGATCATGAGCTAAGATTCTGATAGGTTCTTCGGCATACGAAAGATTGGGTTGAATCTCTACTGCTGGAAGTTGAATGAGGTGAGAAGGGTCTCGAAGACATCATCTCAATGATGATACATGAAATACGTTGTGAACAACTACAAAGCCATCAGGAAGACTTAATCGGTAGGCAGATGATCCTACTTTAGCCAAAACTTGGAAAGGTCCAACATAGCGGGGACTAAGTTTCCCAGCTACGCCAAATTTGAAGACACCTTTCATTGGACTGACTTTTAGATAAGCAGAATCTCCCACATTAAATTATAGGAGACTATGATGAGAATCATGATACTTGCTTTGACGATCTTGAGCTGAACGAATTCTCTACTGAATTAATTTGATCTTATTACTAGTTTCTTCCACTAATTCTGAACCAAAGAGCTGAACGCTTCCTGTTTCTGACCAAGCTAGCAGAGTACTTCATTTTTTATCATACAGCGCTTCATAAGGGGCCATCTTAATACTGGATTGAAAACTATTATTGTAGGCAAACTCCACTAATGGGATACGATCTTCCCAGGTACCAGCAAAATCAAGAATACATAGCCTAAGCAAATCTTCCAAGACCTGGTTCACTCTTTCAGTTTGACCATCCGTTTGAGGATGAAAAGATGTACTCATGGCTAGAGTCATACCCAGATCTTGATGCACAGCTTGCCAAAACTTAGAAGTAAACTTGCTATCTTTATCCGATACAATTGACTTAGGAATCCCATGCAATCTGACAATTTCCTTGATGTAGAGTTTTGCTAATTTCTCTACAAAATCAGTTTGATGGATGGGAAGAAAATGTGCTGATTTGGTTAAGCGATCTACTATCACCCAGATCGCATCGGCACCTGATTTTGCACGAGGCAATCTCATGACAAAGTCCATAGATATATCAAACCATTTCCATTCAGGGATATCTAATAGATGCAGAAGACCACCAGGTCTTTGGTGTTCGGCTTTTACTAAATTACAGGTATGACACTTGGCCATAAAGTCAGCTATATCTTTCTTCATACCTGGCCACCAAAATGATTATTTCAAATCTTGGTACATCATAGTGCTGCCTGGATGAACATGATACCCATAATTATGGCCTTCGACTAAAACCTCCTAATGCATGGACTTAGGAATCCACAATCGATTACCTTGATAAACTACACCATTTCGCAACTGCAAATCCTGACGAAGACCACCTTCAATATCTGCTTTAAATTTCAGATACTCATCGTCTTTGGTTTGCCAGATAGAGAAATCTCGGTGGAAAGTGAGTTCCACATTAATATTTGCTAATAGCGAACTCAACATATCGCTACTTACCGAAGAAATCTCGAGCTTATGAAATTCAGGTTCTAAGAAACTGGAGGCAATCATAGAGGTTAAAGTAGCATGACGACTAAGAGCATCGGCCGCTACATTCGCTTTTCCTAGATGATATTGGATACTGAGGTCATAATCACTGATGAGTTCCAACCATCTTCTCTAGCGACAATTCAACTCTCTCTGGGTGAAGATATACTTCAAACTTTGATGATCAGTGAAAATTGAACATTGCACTCTGTACAGATAGTGACGCCATATTTTCAAGGCAAATATTACGGCTGCAAGTTCAAGATCATGAACTGGATAATTTCGTTCGTGAGGTTTTAGATGACGAGAGGCGTAAGCAATTACCTTACCCTTTTGCATTAAAACACAACCTAGACCGATTCCAGAGGCATCGGTATATACCTGATAGTTCAAACCTTCTTTAGGTAGAACAAGAACTGGAGCGGTAGAAAGAGCATCCTTTAGAGTTTGAAATGCTTCCTCGCACTCTGGACTCCAAATGAACGGAATGGCCTTTTGAGTTAGTTTAGTCAATGGCAAAGCAATATGGGAAAAGCCCTTAACAAACATCCTGTAGTATCCTACTAATCCTAGGAAACTTCTAATGTCAGTGACAGACTTAGGTTAAGCCCAGTCCTGAATAGCTCTTACTTTACTCTGATCTACCCAAATACCCTGAGCATCAACTACGTGCCCCAAAAATGTAATGGAGTTAAGCCAGAACTTGCATTTGGAGAACTTGGCATAAAGTTGATGCTCACGCAAAGTTTCCAACACTAACCTCAGATGTTCTTCATGATCTCTCAGAGTTTTAGAATAAATGAGGATATCGTCAATAAAG
This sequence comes from Gastrodia elata, assembly GCA_016760335.1. Classification (NCBI taxonomy): domain Eukaryota; kingdom Viridiplantae; phylum Streptophyta; class Magnoliopsida; order Asparagales; family Orchidaceae; genus Gastrodia; species Gastrodia elata. The sequence continues at coordinate 47,072,660 of CM028674.1, read as the reverse complement.
ATGATTACAAACTTGTCCAGATACAGTTTTAGCACTCGCTGCATCAAATTCATAAAGATCTATGGTGCATTGGTGAGTACGAATGACATCACCAAAAACTCAAAGTGGCCATAATTAGTACGGAAAGCAGTCTTCCCTACATCATCTTCTTTTACTCACAGCTTATGGTATCCAGACCTTAAATCAATCTTGGAAAATATAACAACTCCGGATAACTGGTCGAACAAGTCATCAATTCTAGGCAGTGGGTATTTGTTCTTTATGGTGACCTTATTCAACTCACGATAGTCTATACACATATGCATAGATCCATCTTTCTTTTTCACAAATAGAACTGGCGCTCCCCAAGGAGACATACTTGGCCTAATGAAACTCTTATTCAAGAGTTCTTGTAACTGCTCGTTGAGTTCCTGAAGCACCTTAGGTGCCATTCTATAAGGTGCTTTGGATATCGGTTGGGTACTAGGGATCAATTCAATAGAAAATTCTACTTCTTTGAAAGGAGGTACACCAGGTAATTCTTTTGGAAATACATCGGTAAATTCTTTGACTACCTTACAATCAACAAGAGAGATATTTTCTTTTGTTTCGCCCATCATGGTGACTAAGTAGGCATTACAACCCTTGACAATCAATTGTTCGGCTCTAATGGCATTTGTTAAGGATAACTGTGTGTTGGTTTTTCCTACAAACATTTCAGGCTTGCCCTGAGAATGGAGAGTGACTCTCTTTTTATGACAATTTATCACAGCATTATTGTCACTGAGCCAATTCATCCCGAGGATGATATCAAAGTTAGCTATCGGCAGGATGATTAGTTTGGCCTGAAATTCCTAATCATTTATTGGGACTATAATATTGCAAAATTTATGGGCACTTAGTTGGATTCCCGATGGAAGTCCAACACTCAACTTTTGTGCTAGGTTGCATGTGTGAAGTTTAAGGTTATTAGCAAATCGTTTAGAGATAAACAAGTGACTGGCACCAGTATCGAACAATACGTTACAAGGTTGGTTATTGAAGTAAAGTGTGCCTAAATTTACACAGTTTTACATTAACAACTTGAAAATAATTTAAATACAGAAATACAACAGGAGAGAGGTTTAGGAGTGTGTACCTGAAACCACATTGTTATCTTCGGCGGCTTCAATAGGAGTTAAGGCATATACTCGTGCAGGTCCAGCAGGATGATTGTTAGACTGCCGTCGATGATAGTTCTGAGAATTGGGGACTGGTGGTTGCGTGTGAGCAACTTCAGAAGCAGGGGCTGGCATTATAGCCAGATTTGGTTCCCTCCGGTTCAGTGGAGTTGCTCAGAACACTTGCTTCTTATGTTAAGGCTTCATTTGAGCTCCGTCTACCATTTTTGTGTGGTCACATTGATAGAACCGGTGGCCTGTACACCCACAATTAAAATACCTCTGGCCAAAATGGTAACACTTGCCATACGAATGTGGCTTAGTACAGTTTTGAGCTTGTTCGGCAGTAGGTGCTGCTTCCAGTTGGTATACTTTTGCGGGGTTGGATTCGTGTCTCTTGAAGTTTTCTCGCGGGTTCAGAGTAGTTTGCGCTTTTCGCTTAAGATCCTCTTTAGATTGGTGATGCTCAATCACCTTAGCCGTTTCCACTAGTTTGAAAAAGCTAGTCAGACAGAGTGGCATGATCTGGTTCTTCAGTGAACTTCGGAGTCCACAAAGGAAGCGGTGGCACTTTGCTGACTCAGAATGAGTGACTTCTGGTGCAAAACGAATCAATCTATGAAATTCTCTTTCGTATTCCGCCACTGAACGACTTCCTTGAGTTAACCTCATGATTGTATCTGCAATAATATTTTGTGCGGATGGGGGAATGAATTCAGTCTTGAAGGCCTCGACGAACTCATCCCAGGAAATGTCTTCTAACTCGTAGTCAGTGAACTTGGTGTTTTGGATCTCTTCCCACCAATATTCTGCTTCCGCATAAAATAAACGGGTGGCGAGACGGATAGCTTCCAAGTTCGGGACCTTAAGACTAACAAGATCCCTTTCCACAGCCTTCAGCCAGTCGGTTGTATCCATTGGGGACAGGTTCCCACCAAAGGTTGGAGGTCTTAACCTCAGAAAATTGTGGAAGAGATTATCTGCCGAGTGATATGAAGAAGAAGCAACTTGTGGAGCATGAACTGTCGGAGCAGCGACAGTGACTGGAGTTGTGCGATCATTCAGTAATTTCTGCATAACGAGCGCCTGTTGAGCTTGATTTTCCAACAGAGTTGCCACCATGGCTCGCAGATGAGCCATCTCATCATTAGAACTACTAGAGGCAATAGTATTCTTGATAGGAGTAACGGTAGGTGGTGATCTGGAATCTATTCTAGTTTAAGTATAAAGAAGAAAACAAACTCAGAATTTACTCTAAGGATGAGAAATCAAAATCATTCATTAATTATGGAAATAAGGGATTACAATGCCAAAACTATAAATTAATGGAGTTGCTTGAAAATGAAATAATATTTATCCTAACTATCATTCAAACATTATCAATGTACTCTGTCCTAGAGGCTACACAAAAGTCCTCAAAAGTGACTTCCCGACGCTTCCTATTACGTTTCTTCTCGAGCCTTGCCATGGTCTCATACCACCAAACTTTGGCGTAGTCCACCATTAGGTCTGTCACAATATCTACATAAAGTAACTTAGGACACTCTATGTGTATCAGAATAGACTCCACCCGGCTCAACCATTATTGGGCGTATATGGGAAAGTTGAGCTCTTTATATACAACTTGCTATAGAAGCTTCTCTAGGACCAAAATTCCTTTTGCTGAAACTCCTTCAATCTGCCAGTTGCTTTCCTGCCTCCATTTGAAGCTACAGCTCCAAACTCTCTTGAAGGCACGCTAATAATAGTCTAGATCAGACTCTTCAAAATCCATTTGACTCTGAGGACAGAATTTTATTACATTTCTATTAGACTCCAGGTGACTAAATTATTAGGATGGGAGTATTCTCCTCCTACATTTTGCATAGAGTTACAGACACTACTATGTTATGGATGTCACTTATATTGATGTTTGTATTTCAGAAGAACGGTCTATTAGGTAGAAAGGAATCATAGATCCCATTCTGACACCTTATGGTGTTCTCTGATACCAACTGTGGGGCCCCCGTACTGACAACAAGGAAGTACGGTGCTCCAACAGTGGCAAATCCCCAACTTAAGTAAAGTTAGGTAAACCCAACCTGCCTTAAGCCAAGGACTCGTCACCAAGTACTATAACATCATCAATATACAAGTATCAAAGTGGCGGAAGCATTGAATAATAGAGTAACATCCACAAGCATACATAGTAGGAAAAGAGAATGCAATATAGTAACTTATTACAATGCAGAAATAAAATACATCTAGAATTAATTATTACAAACTGAAGTTTAAAGAAAATGAAAATGTCTCTCAATCTCACTGAAACAAAGGCAAAATCTAACTAAACAGCAGCAGCACGATCCTCCTCCTGAACCTACTCCTCTTCTGTGACAGTGCCCACGAACACGTCTGAATCTGACATTTGTCGGTATCACAAATGCCAGGACCCCAGCCAACAAAATAAAAAGGTTACAGTTAGACAATTGTCTAAGTACACTTTAGGCTATTTTAATGAACTGAACATTTAAAGATATCACATCTTAATTTAACTACACATACAAGCAGTAAAAGGTGCAACAAGCTATAAAAGAAATGGGTAACTATAAACTATCCATTTATAGCCAGCATACAATGCAAAATAAATAAGGTGAGGCTAAAAGTTAAAAGAAATAGCAACTACAATACAATTCTGAACCTAACATGCTTATGATCATGTTACACATGCTGAGTATATAAAAAAACATAAGTACTGAAAATGTGCAATTATAGCATCCTAAACATGCCAAAAAATATATAAGTAAGCCATATAGGTATACATACAACATGCTAGTCAAGAACGGGAAAAGAAAAGAAAAGCCCTGAGACATGTGGAAAAAATCAAAGCAATCTATAAAATGTAAAGCCACTGAGACATGTGGCAAAGCGAGGAAGTACTGAAAATAAGGCCACTGAAGCATGTGGCAAAGCAAAATAGCAAACAATACTGAATAATTCAGCTAAAGTAGTAATAAGCTTAAGACATAGTACTGTCATACCAGCCAATAGGCCATACAAGGCCTCCAATATCAATCAATCAATCCCCAGCCTAGCCATCCAAATATGCTAGGTCTGAGTCCAATCTATACAATACTACTACTGAATAGGCAGACTAAGCTAGGTCATATTCTACCAACTACAAATAAGGTAAAACTGAATGATATGCAATTCAAATACTACCTTAGGATGTATCATCCATATCCTAAGTTTTCCTATTATGCTCAAGGAATAAGGCTCAATATCCAAGGTATGCAAAGCAATCTAGTCAAAGTAAGCAAGAGACTCAATATAGACTTATGTGATATCTGATGTTATCTAATTACCAAATCTAACTATTCTGAGAAGGTATAAGTTTATGATCTCCACTATCCAGCTATCGAGTAGAATCTCAGATTTACGTCATTAAAGTTAATATTAGAACTTAACAAGTTCTAATCCAAAATCATCTGATGACTATATGGTTTAAGTAAGTAAATCAACAACCTAATTTATTAATATTTTACTCTCTTACCCAAATTTTGATTAAATAAATCAAGATTTAAGGATTTAGAACTTAAACCCTATGTTGAGTTCAAATCCTAAATCCAAGGTAATATTCTAACTAGGATCCAGGGTTCATACTTATTACCCAAATTAAAGATAAAAGATCCTATAAGCTGAAAGATTCAGGAACAAAGAACTTAGTGAAAGGCTATTCTACTAATTATAAGATAAAACAATCGATTAAGAACTTGAGAATCTAAGATCTATATTCAACCTTTAAGATAATTTTATTATCTTATAGATTAAATAATCCTATACCCACATGGAAGATTTCAAAATATTTAAATAATCAATCATTAAAGAATTTCAACTGGAGATGGTTCAATTTCAAATTAAAGATCTAAGTTTAAGATCTTAAGATCTAAAGATCTGAGGTTTGATCACTTTAGATCTCTAAATTAGAGTCTTATCTTAAGAGCTTCCATTTGTGATTCTTTTAGAATCTAAGTTCATAGTTAAACTATATGGAGCTTATTAAGGTTGAAATTGACAATTTTAAGTATTAGATTAAATATCAAACTCATATTGATCCTTTTAGGCTACTTAAAATTTAAGGATTTGATGTTTGAATACTTTAGATTTTAAGCTAGATTTTAACTTAGAATTTCCCATTATTATTTCCTTTAGAATTTTAAGCTCATAAGTTAACTAAATTGAACTTATCAAAGTGGTTTTGATAATTGAAATGAATAAATTTAAGGGTTAAGCTTAAGTGGCTTTGTTAGGGTCACTTAAGATCTAAGTGTCTTAATTAGGGCTATATTAAATATTTCTTCAATCAATGATCCCATTAACATTATTATTAATCTAAGAGTTTAGAGAACATTTTTAATCTAACTTAGGGTGGTTTACTGAATTTCCAAGGTCTTAAGGAGCATTTAAATACATTTTGGTCAAAATAACCAAAATGCCCCTCTTAAGGCAAAAATTAGGATTTTAGGGTTTGCTTATCCAAATTAGATCTAATCTATTTTAATATATTTCATATTAGTTAATGAAGTGAGAAACACCCTCATTTTAGATGTTGACCACTTAATTAAGACTATTTATCACTAATTACTTAATTAAGCCCATGAGGGTGATTAGTGAAAATAGGCATCTTTAGGGCAATCCAACCTTACCCTTAAGTTCTAATAGACTTAACATTGCATTAGGAACTTACTTACCCTAAATCTGAGACTTAATTAAGGTTAAGTTTACTAACCATTCATTAGGGTAATTAAGGAGTGATTAAGAGAAATAAATATGCAAATTTAGGTTTAAGGGTCTGAACTTGTTCTCTAGGGTTTAGGGAGCAATCATAGCCCTTAATCTCCATATTTGGATGTTTATTAAATTTAATAAGATTTAATTAAGAACAGCAAGGAATTAGGCAAATATTTTTAAATCCAACCGTTGGATCTGAAATTTTATTTTATATTTAGATTCCTTATATTTTTCTAATTCAAATGGTGTATTGGATCATACTATTTGGATTTATATAACTAAAGTTATTCAATTAATTTAATCTGAATGTTTATTTAAATTGGAACTATAGGGTTTAATTATTTAAATGCATAACCATTAAAATGTCATCCAATAAATATTAATTAGCCGCGGCCCAATATCAAAACCGCGCGGGTCACGGGTCGGCCCGGCCCAGAACCCACAACTTCATCTTCTTCCTCTCGACGGGTCCCGAGTCAGCCGAGCTTCAGTGCCAAAATTCTCGGCGCTCCGACGACGACAATGGCTCAACACGATCCCTACACGTTCAGGGAGTTGAGAAGCGTCGATTGAACTAAGAACCCCCATCTGGATCCCTCTGGATCGACGGGGTGCTACTCGACCGAGACGCCTTCGATATGGGCATCTTTGGCCGATTGTGAGGGGGCAATTCTCCTCACAGAGGCCTCGATTCGACCGGGGTTCGATCCCTACACGTTCAGGGAGTCGAGACGCATCGAACCCCCAACCTATCTTATCCTGAGGCGCAGCCAATCGCTGGGTCCTTACTCGAACTCAGCCATTGGCTTGGCTGCTAGCTCAATCAATCGATACGATCGACTCGAGCTAGCTTAGCCCCAGGCGACAATCATCACGGGTTTCCTAGTTGGCTAAGGGCTCTAGACGACATCCAGGGCTCAATCCAGAAGACAAAATGGAAATGAGCTGAAGAAATTTTAATGGGGGAAGGCTGTACCTCAAGTCAGGCTGCAGGCTTGGCCGAGGGAAATTGAGGTGCGCCTGAGCTTCCTGGAGGATAGACGAAGGTGCACAAGGGGGTCTGAACACCAGACGGGCCCTCTATCAGCGGTTCAAGTTTTGGGAATGCCGGGATTCGTCGAGGAAGACGGAAGCTCCACAGACTTCAATTGGGGAAATTGAGGGTTCATAGTGAGCAAAGGAATTCACTGTGAATCGCTGGGGGTATTTAAAAGCCTAAGGGAGCTCTGGGGTGGTTTCCAGAGCTTGGCAATGGCAGGAGGTTCGGGCTGAAGGGAATGGCTCGGGCCAACGGCTATGGGCAATTTGGGGAGAAGACAGCCGTCCAAACGAACGCGCCGAGGGCAGGAGAGGAAATTTGGTGGTTTTCCCTTACTGCCATGCGAAATGGAGGATCCTTGCTGTTGGGGGGGTCCAGACGCAGATGGGCGAGGCGAGGGAGACGATCCACAGTGCTCGGGTTCGTCTCCGCGTCTGATGGAGCGACCGTTGGTCTCGAACATCTCTGATGCGGTACTTAACGGGATAGGACGGTAGCCATTGGATACGCGTGATGGATTCAACACCTACGATTTAATCTTAACACGAAGGAGATCCCACCGTTCGATGGCTTGCGCCAGGATGCATGCTAACGCATCGGGTGGCCGAAACGCGTGTGCCGCTGTCGTGACCCCGCACCGGATCTGCTGCTGTTCCGACAACAAATCTTGGGATTTTATTTTAAATAAAAATTAATTTTAAATATAAATAAAATTAATTAAATAATATATAATTATTCTTAAATTATCTAAATCTAATTTATGATCAAATGAACTCTAAAAATTCCCAAAATTTCACCCTTAGCTAATTAAGGTATGAGGAATTCAAAAATGAAATAAGATTTTAATTTGGAGATCAAAATAATTTAGATATTTTTTAGGGCTTAAAAATAGCCAAAAATACCAAATTTTCCATTTTAGCTCCAAATGATCCCAAACTTCTAGGGTTAGGTTTAAATGACCCATTGAATCTAATGGAATCAAAATCAAGCCTTAATTTAGCTTAATTAATTCAGATCTAGCTAGGGTAACAACTTAGGGTTGTTACACCTTTTTTGTAAGTGGAAGTTCTTATTATTATTATTTTTCTTAGGTGAATGAGCGGGTTTCAAAAATATAAAATGAAAAATGAGCTCATTCCACATAGTGGGGTTAAGGCTTGGTGTTGTTGTTGTGTTGTTGGATGGTATTTTTTAGTTATTTGCTATATGAATTTGTTCAATTTTTAAATTCATTATGCTCTCAAATTTTGATTTGGTTTTAAGTTGGAAGTATTATTCTATTACATCGTGGCTGCTTTGGGCAACATTGCTATGAAATGAACACTTTTATACTACCAATAATTATTCACTTTATTATGACGTTTGTAAATCAAACGATCCCTAATATTATTTTCATTTGTTATTGAGGAAGACCTTTTACATGAAATTCATGATGAACTCGGTATTTTGATAATAATCTCTCTGGGCCTTTTGAGTTGAATGATGATTTTCTTACATTTCGGCCTATTTAAGACAAATAAAACTACTTGAAATCTCTTAAGAAGAGGTGGTGATGGTTATACTTTCTTCTTTTTTTGATCTGAAGTTTTAGAGTAGATTGAGCTTGGATAATTTGGAGAATTGTTTTGATAAGTATAAATATATTTATATGGTGCAGTTTGGTGCATTTTATTTTCCTTACATTTTTGTTGCGAATAAATATTTATTGTGAATGATTTTTGTCTTTTATATGCTCGCAAAAAATGAATCAAGTTATTCTACTCATAGAAATCTCAATGTTATCTAGATATGAAATCTCAATTGAACATGCTCTCATATAAGGAATGATGGCTTAAGCAATTGTGGTTCTTGCTTAGCGTGTATCATAGAGAAATTAGCTTATGATGAGTGAAATTATTGATGAAAATGAGATTGTAACTTAATGAGCGATAGTTTATGCTTATAATACATTGTAGGCAAATCTATAGTGAGGTTCATTGTTCTATTTACTTGTTATTATTATTTTTTTTCGCACATGCTAATTTAATGAAATTGCATTCTATAAAAATATAAATACTTATATGTCAGTTTATGCATAGCTTATATTTAGTTACTATCTTATAATATGTTTAATGTTATTAAGCAGCTGCTTCATTGAATGAGTATTATTTACTTTAATACAGTTGGTGTTCTTACATTTTTCATATTATTGAGGCATTAGAGATGTCTTGATGTCTTCAAGCAACCAATGCACTCAGATTGTCCAAAGCAATCATTTGCTTATAGGTTTACTTTGCTCTCCATCTTCAATTGCTTTTCTGAATAGCACTTTCTCCGTTGGCACCCCTTCATCTCCCTTTAGACATCATTAAAAATGTTAAGGTTGCTTTGAATAGGCCTCACAGGTAGTGTTTTTTTTTTCACAATTATCTCACATTTTATTTCCTTCAACCTTTTTTCAGAATAGGAAGAAAAGACCAATTTCTACTCCAGGCGACATGTTTACGAAGTCCTCCTTCGTGGTAAGATATTTTTTTTTGTATTGAAAGTATGCGATTTCTTAACTTCAAAAGAGAAATTTTATAATTTTCACCATTGGCCTAACCTCTTCCTCATCCGGAGGTGGTAAGCACCTATTTGTTGTTCCAACTGGTTGCACTTTGCCTATTTTTGAATAAATGTAAAATGACTATACTGCCACTATTACTGTTCAAGATCGCCTATTCTCACTAAAATTAATTTAGATTTATGTTTTTTTGTTTGTTTTGTCATTCGTTTAAAATTTTCCTTTATATTTGTTCAAATTTTTATTTGTGTTTTAGATCTTTTTTCAAGGAGCACAAGGAGCACAACACCCTCAATCCGTATTGCTTAAAAGCTTCAGCTCTAGGAGGGATTCTAATTTGGTCACAAAGTAATACTAAATAATTACATAATTTATTTAGTTGTTGGTTCATGCATTTTTATATTTTTAGTGTGAAGATAATTTCTTAGTGATTAAATAAAATATATGAATATATAAAATATAAACATTGGTTATGTAAATATAAAATTGTTGACAAGTATCAAATTTTCATAAGCAGGAGAAAATACTAATAGTAAAAAAAATAGTACTTTTAATTAATTTTTTATGATTTGTGTTCACATAATATGCTGTGGAATATGTTGACAGAATTTTTAAGTCTTTTATTAATAATTTATGTTAACAATTTTTTTTTAAGCAATATATAAAATTTTCATAGGTTAATAGAATTAGCTTTTGTGTTGTATGCATATTTAATAAGTTTTATGTCTATTAATTGCGTTGGGAGATTCCTTATTTATTTATTTTGTAGTTCTTACCCAAAATAGAGATTGTTTGTTTACTTTATCAAATTAGAATTTAAAGATTTGTTCTTTGTTATCCGATTAAAAGCCACAAATATTATTTATTGTGTTAATATATTTATTTTGTTCTTTGTTATCCGATTAAAAACCACAAAGAGCACAACACTATTTTATATTTTTTTGAATATTCGTAGATGTATGATTGAATCTTCATTTAGAAGTGTTTCAACTTCATCTCCTGCAACACTTTTTTTCTGTTGACGCACAAGATTTTTTTGTAAATATTTTTTTCAGTCAATTTTAATTTTCGTTTGTTAACGCAAGTCTCACTAATTGCATTGTGCAGATTTTTTACTTGTTTAATATTATATACATAAACAGCATTTTTGAGTTTGAGCCTTTTGCCTCATCATCTGGCTATGGCCTTCTTCGTCTACAGCGCTGAAAAAAGCAGCATTTGAGCTTGAGCGGGCAAGCAGCTAAGAGGATGGAGAGGTGACATTGGTAGACGGGCAAGACGGCGTTGTGAGGTATGAGACAATGGAGCGCCTCTTTTGATTAGGAGAGCCTGTGGGCGAGTAGAACTCCTCCGAATAAGAATGGGCGGGGTTTGGAAGGAGCGGCAAGGGACGGAGCTCGAGCGAGCGAGAGCTCAATAAAGTGTTGAGGTAGAGAAAGTCAAGAGCTCGCAGGATAAGTCAGAACTCTTCCCTTGCAGGGCTTTGGCGGCAAAGGAGAATTGGAAACGCGGTGTGGGGGAATGCGAAGATGGGCGTCGGAGACGATCAAACTCTATCTTTGATGAACTTCAAGGCTCGACTCCCTCGGTTTCTAAGAGAGCCCACCGTTTCCCTGGCGGTGCCTCTCCGCCACCAATCTTCGCTTCCATTTGCACATCTCTAATCATAAATGCCTCCGCTTTTTCACCCCACCGAGCGGTTTGATTTGTAGTCAGAGATGATGACGCCAACGTCGGGGACGGAGAAGATGGGAGAAGATGACGGGAGAGTTAAAATGTGGTTTTGTTATATTTTTAAGAAGTTTGTGTTTAAAAATATATTTTAAATAATTGTGTTAAATTTGTAAATTAAAAAGAATTTTGTGATATGTATGCAAGAACCTAAAAACCTCTTTGATTTTTTCAATTTTTATGGAATTACAATTCTTATTTACTTTTGCAATGAATCTTTTGCAATGAATCAATAAACCTCTTTGAATGCTATTCATGTTGAACATTCTCTCCTAACATAAAATGAATCATAGTAGTATATTGTGTTCTTAAGATAAGGAAAATTTTAATCCTTAAAAATTCTCTATGGTTGTTGAATGTACGTCTCCAAGAACGTCATCGACCATCTTTTCCAATACAAAAATAGAATATTTGAAATATTGTCTAAAACACATAATTGAAGTACAAAAACCATCATAATAAGAGTCATTACGACTTATCAACATAAGTTGTAATTTAAATATTTTACATGTAGATTTTTGAAAATTTTATACCCAAGTTACTATACTTGAGTATACACATTTTTTTGCATGAAAAATTAATTAATACACATCAATTGCTATATAAACTACAAAACTTTATCATGACAGCTTGATACGTATATATGGTGAAAGTTTTAGAAGGAAGTTTAAAATTTAACTTGTTAATAGGTGGGATTTGCTAGTAATCCAGATCAAAATAAGAAGAAACCTAGTTCACTTGAAAGGGCTGTAAATCTAGAAAAAATACTCACCAATTCCAAAAATTAAATAAATACAATTACCGACACGTAGTTGATATCTTTTTAAAATGGCCTACGATCTGGGAAATACTAGGGAGGTTGGGGCTTTTAATGCCCAACAGTAATAAAAGGCATGGTCTTAACGTGGAAGTTTGTCGATTAAAAGCCGTGTCACATAGAGCTAGAGATAACTTGTAAAATTTTCTTATTGGTATTGCTTACTTCTAATAAATTATGCAACACATTAGGATGTTATATTCTTACTTCTATGGCACATATTGTTGTAGAGTGAAATAATTTTATTTCATTTGATGCAAGTCCCATTGAATAACATTATTATTTGTTTTATACCTCATAGGATGCTAAAATATATTTCTTACTAAATTCTATGTATTCATATTTGATTGGTAAAAGTACTTTTCAGAGTTGAAAATGTAACAACCTAAGTTGTTACCCAAGCTAATTATGACTAATTCGGGTCCTAATATTGATCTTAGTGTACTAATTAAGTCATTAGGAGTTCACCACTAAGACCTAGTCCAAATCAGGAGTCAAATAGATCAAAATCATGATTCTAGAAAATCCAGAAACCCTATAATTTGACATATCTAAATTGACCTCATATCAAAAATTGAACTTTGTCATTGCGCTCATTGCCCCCAAATTAGCTAGGGGTGATATTTTGGTGGCAATTGGAAGTCGTCAAAATTTCGTCGAATATTTTATAATATTAAATACCCCAAAAATTAGGAAAATAAAATATTCATTGAATCAAAAATTCGACTTCGCCGTTGCATTCATTGCCCTTCAATTAGCTATGAGTGAATATTTAGAATTTTTCTAAATTTAATTAATTGCTTAATTTTAAATAGGAAATTAATTAAATTAAATAAAATAATAATAATATTTTAAATAATAATTAACGGCGCCGTCAGCCCAACAGTAAGCATCGTCCATTTTCTTTGCCCACCATTTGATCAGCCGTCTGGATTAGATGACAGTTTCGAACCGTCTTATCCAGGATCAGACGATTGTTCGTCTTCGTCCCCTCGGGGATTCCGCCTCCTCCACGCAGTGCTCCACCGCCTACCTCGACCTACCCGAGCCCCGCTCGCCTTGCCCACTTCGTTCCAGCAGCCCCTTAAGACCCATACCCGTGCTTAGGAATCAATTTTGGATCGCTTGGAGCTCGGAGTCGTCGATTCCGTGAACTCTAAATCGTCACCGTTCTTCATCTAGAACCTTCCCACCTCATATTTTCATTCATATGCACTCGCTAAGTTATGCAATTGCTCGATTTATTGTCATTCTGTGAGCGATCATTTTGCGATCAAAGCCGTGGCGTCAGTTTGGGTTCGCCATTGTGAACTTAGGGTTCGTCTCGCGCGAGCCCGCAGGGAAGACGAACCGTCTTCCGGGTCGTGCCTAAGCGTTAGGCCCGACCCGCGCATTGAGCGCGGGTCCCGCGCCTCACCGATCCGCAAACTGGATGCCGCCACCTGTGGGGCCCACTGCTGAGCTGCGGTCCCCTCAGCCGCAGCTGTGGGTCCCAGCCCGCAGCCCGTGGCCTCTCCCGAGCTACCGCGTGGCACTGTGGGCCATGCTCCACAGTCTCGTTGCCAATCCGTTCTGCCACGTGGTGCTAGGTCCCAATGTTGGTCTTTTCATGCAGAAATATTAATATATATATATATATATATATATATATATATATATATATATATATATATAAACTTATATATGTACAGTTATATGTACATATCTATTTACTGTTAGATTAATTATTTTAGTGAATTAATTGTAATCATTAGTTAATTAGTTTAGTTAATTTAAATTTAACAGCAACTTTATTTAAATTAATTAAATAATATTTTAAGTTATTTATTTTAAAATAGTGAGTTGAATTAACTAATTTAATTCAATTAAATTATTTAAGAGATTAAATTGAATTAATTTAATTCAATAAATTAAATTAATTAATTTAATTCAGAAAATCTAATATTTAATTTAATTTAAATAATTAATGTATTTTAAATATTAAACTGATTTAAATTGTATAGTTGAATAGTGAAATCATTTAATTTAAATTAAATAAAATTAATGAAATTACTTTAGGATATTATAACTTTTGATTTATTTATCCAAATATATTAAATATATATCTCATTTTAATCAAAAAAATGAGAGGAATTTATTGGTGGTATTTCATTTCTTATAAGACGAGTATTCAACATAGTGGCAGTTTAGGACCTCCACACAAATTACCAAAATACCCTTGAACTTCAAATTGCTATAACTTGCACACACTCACCCAAATATAGGCAATATAGGTCTTAAAGTAAATAGGAGAACCTCTAGAATGCTTTGATAGTATTAATTTTGCCATAAGGTAATTAATTTGCATAATGAATTTTGGGTACCCTCTAATGACCCCTAACACCCTAGAAATTTAAATGCACATGTCTTAGTTATTCGGACTCCAAATTAAGAAACTCAAAGTACTAACTAGGTTAAAATTTTAGTGCTAATAGTAAATTGAAATAAAATTTAGGTTTTAAATCCTAGAAGCCCCAAGTTGACCAAACTACCCCTAACCCTAGTTTGGCCATAACTTGACCAATTGAGGTCCATTTTAGGTCTACTCCCAGTTAAAGTACTCAGTGTGATGTAGGAAAACTAAAGCCACTAAGTTGGCTGAATTTGAACCTCAAATAGAAAAGTTAGGTTTTTGACCCCTCTTAGCCTTAAAAATTGCATAACTGCCCTTAGAATTGGAATGGCCATAACTTAACCAATAGGTGTGGGGCCCCCGTACTGGTAATAAGAAAGTATGGTGCTCCAACTGTGGCAAATCCCCAACTTAAGTAAAGTTAGGCGAACCCAACCTGGCTTAAGTCAAGGGTTTGTCACCAAGTGCTATAACATTCATCAATATATATATCAAAGTGGCGAAAGCAGTACGAAAATAGAGTAACATCCACAAGCATACATAGTAGGGAAAAGAAAATGCAATAAAGTAACTTATCACAATGCAAAAAGTAGAGTACATCCAGAAAGTTAATTATTACAAACTGAATGAATAACTGAAAATGAAAGACTCTCATCCTCACTGAAATAAATAAGGCAAAACTATCTAAACAGCAGCTTGAAGGTCCTCCTCCTGGACTGGCTCCTCCTCAATGACACTGCCCATGAACATGTCTGAATCTGACATTTGTTAGAATCACAAATGCCAGGGCCCCAGCCAACAAAATAAAAAGGTTACATTTAGACAACTGTCTAATTACATTTTAGGCTATTTAAATGAACTGAATATTAAAAGATATCACATTTAATTTAATTACACATGCAATCAGTAAAGTGGCATCAAGCTATGAAAGAAATGGAGTACTATAAACTATCTATTTATAGCATGCAACATGTATGTGAAGTGACATACAAAACACTAAATAAGCAAGGTAAGGCTAAAAGCAAAATAACTGCAGCTACTGAATAAACATGATCCCAACATGATTATGATCAAGGTAAAACATGCTGAGTATAAAAGAATGCAAGTACTGAATACGATAAAATTCTAGCATCCTAAACATGTCATTCATACATATATCTACGCCATGAAAGTATACATACAACATGCAGATTAAGATGAAAAGAAAGGCCACTGAGACATGTGGCAAAAGCAAAGCAATATATAACATATAAAGCCACTGAGACATGTGGCAAAGCGAGCAAATACTGAAAATAAGGCCACTGAAGTATGTGGCAAAACAACCCAGAAAACCAAAATAATATAATATAGCTGAAGTAGTAATATGCCTAAGTCCTAGTACTGCCATACCAGCCAATAGGCCATACAGGGCCTCCAATATCAATCAATCAATCCCCAGCCTAGCCATCCAAATATGCTAGGTCTGAGTCCAGTCTATACAGTACTACTATTGAAGAGGCAGACTAAACTAGGTCATATTCTACTAATTATGATAAAACAAAACTGAATGCTATGTAAATTCAATACTAGCTTAGGATACATCATCCTAAGTTTTCCTATTATGCTCAATGGCTAAAGCTCAAAATCCAAGGTATGCAAAAAAAGCTAGTCAAAGTAAGCAAGAGACTCAATCTAAACTTTATGTGATATCTATTGTTGTCTAATTACCAAATCTAACTACTCTGAGAAGGTACAAACTTAGGATCTCCAACATCCAGCTATCGAGTAGAATCTCAGATTTACATCCTTAAAGTTAAAATATTAGAACTTAACAAGTTATAATCCAAAAATCATGTGACGACTATATAGTTTAAGTAAGCAAATCAATGACCTAATTTTATGAATATTTCACTCTCTTACCCAAATCTTGATCAAATAAATCAAGATTTAAGAATCTAGAACTTAGACCCTATGTTGAGTTCAAGTTCCAAATCCAAGGTGACATTCTAAAGAGGATCTAGGTTTCTCACTTAAACCCAATTTAAAGGTAAAGAATCCTATAAGTTGAAAGATTCAGGAACTAAGATCTTGTGAAAGGCTATTCTACTAATTGTAAGATAAAATAATCAATTTAAAATTTGAGAATCTAAGATCTATATTCAATCTTTAAGATAATTTCATTATCTTATTGATCGAATCATCCTATACCCACATGGAAGGTTTCAAAAGATTAAACAATCAATCATTAAAGAATTTCAATTGGAGGTGGTTTGATTCAAATTAAAGATCTAAGTCTAGGATCTAAGATCTAAAGATCTGAAGTTTGATCATTTTAGATTTCTAATTAGAGTTTTGGCTTAAAAGTTTCCATTTGTGATTTTCTTTAGAATCTAATTTCATGATTAACTATAAGGAGCTTATTAAGGTTAGAATTGATAATTTTAAGCATTAGCTTAACTTTGAACCCATTTTGACCTTCTTAGGTCACTTAAGATCTAAGGGTCTGAGTTTTGATCACTTTAGACCTTAAGCTAAGATTTTACTTAGACATTTCGAATTACTTTTCTCTTAGCACTGAATTCTTAAGTTATCTTAACTGAACTTATTAGTGAGATAATTGACCTTTTCAATTATTAGATTTAAGGTTTTATGCCATATGATCTTTATAAGTAAAACTTAAGATCTAAGTATCTTTATTAAGGGCTAAATGAAGATTTCATGGATTGGTGATTATTATTGTTTTAGGATTTTAGAGAAACATTTCCACCCTACATTATAATGGTTTACTAAAATTTTCAATCCTTAAGGAACATTAAATCACATTTTGGTCAAAATGACCAAAATGCCCCTCTCAAAGCTAAAATTGGGATTTTAGGGTTAACTATCCAAATATGCTCTAGACTATTTTAATGTGTTTCATATTACTTAATGAAGTGCGAAACACCTTTAATTTAGGTTTTGATGACATAGATGGTCTTAATTAGCACTAATCACTTAATTTAAGCCACTTAGGGTGATTAGTGAAATTAAGGCACTCTAGGGCAATCCAACCTTACACTTGGGTTATATAAGGTCTAATATGATACTAAGAAGCATTCCCACCCAAATCAGAGGCTTAATTAGGGTTCAATTTACTAATCCTTGATTAGGGTGATTAAGGAGTGATTAAGAAAATTAGTTATTCAAAATTAATTTTAAGGGTCTGGAATTGTCCCATAGGGTACAAGGAGCAATCAGGGCCCTTAAACTCATAAATTGAACAATCAAATGATTTTATATGATTTAATTAAAAATAGAGAAGGTTTGGCAAATAATTTTTAATCTAACCATTGGATCTAAGATTTTATTTTATATTTAGATTCCCTGAATTTTTCTGATTCAAATGGTATATTGGATCATACCATTTGGATCTGTATAACTAAAGTTATTTAATTAATTTATTCTGTATTTTTATTTAAATCAGAACTTTAGCTTTTGATTTATTAATTTCAAAACTATTAAAAATGTTAATTAATAATTCTTTAATAATCGCGGCCCAAAATCAAAAAGGCGCGGGTCGGGGGTCGACCCGGCCCAAAATCGCCTTCGTCTTCCTCCCGACTGTGCCCGCGGACCAAACCCTAGAGGCGACTTCCAGAGCCGAATTCTCCGCACTCTGATCATGCCACGTCGCGATTTCAATGGCTACACGTTCAGGCTTCGAAGGCGCGTCGAATGATCCATAAACCCCTATCCGGGGAGCTCCGGATCGCTGGATGCCTATTTGGCCGAGACCCTTTAGTTGGCGCACCTGTGAGGAGTAAATTCTCCTCACACAGTGCACGGGTCACCTCGATCTTGATCCCTACACGTTCAGGGATCAGGGAGGAATCGATAGGGCGACTCGAGAGGTCCTGAGGTGGTCCGGATCCTTGGGGTGCTAGTCAGCGATTTCTGGCGTTTAAGCTCGCGACTGGATCGATCGTTTCCAGTCAAATCGATCGATCTGGTCGCACCCAACCATTGATACCCACTTACAATCATTGCCGAGTGGTATCGATGCTGAATGGAGGCCCAATTGCCCGATTGGGATGCCGCATTCGCGTGAATTACCCCGACTGGCAGTGCTTCACAGAGGGTGCTTAGGCCGTCTGGCGCACTGCCAAGGCTCACTAGAGATCCAGGATGACCGCTAGGAGCTAAGGAAGGGTCCTAGCACAGCATCTATGGCTTCAGGAGAGGCGAATCGAGCTAGATTCAACTCGACAGAGTGGAGGAAGGAGCTGTACCTTTGCTTGCTGTGACGAAGACAATGCAGGCCATCCTGAGGCTCCAAGTGACCACAGGAACAAGCTGGGGGTCTGAACGTCAGACGCACACCCACTATCAGCTGAAGCAGCAGGTCCAGCGCTGGGGGATCTGGGAGCACTGGAAACAGAGGGCAGAGGGGAAGGAGAGCTTCACAGTGAGCAAAGGAACTCGCTGTGCGATCTTGAGAGGTACTTATAGGCTCAGGGAGGCCTAGGGGTGGCTGTCGAGGCCAGGGACCGAGGCATGGGCTCGGCCCAGCTGTTTCCACAGCTCACCTCCATGGGGCTGCTGACATGGCCTTCCGGCTGCCAAGGTGGTTCGGCCAAAAATGGGAGGTCCCTAACGGCCTAGGTGACCTGGCGGAGGAGTGGCAGACAAGGTCGATGTGGCAGGTATGGTGAATTCCCTCTATCGGGTCACAGATCTTCTCGGGATGACGATAAATAGGGCGAGGTGTTCGGCAGCCGTCTGATCTGCGAAGCCGTTGGCGATGGACGGTCCTGATCATCAGACCAATAACGACTGATCGCGGGAATCAGATCAACCGTCGGATCAAATCGGTGGATCGAACGGATGATCGGCTTATTTAAGGCGGATGAATTAAGCACCGTCGGATCAGATCTCAGAACTGCGGAATGGTCGAGATCTACTGGATCTGATTGACGGCACGAGCCGTTGGATCGAAGCGCGCTGAGATGCGTGCTAACGATCCTACGGGTGCAAATCTGTGCGCCATTGTCGGGAACCCGTAGCGGATCTTTCGCAGTCCCGACAGCGAATCCCAGGAATTAAACATTTAATAAAATTAATTTTTAATTAGTTAAAACTATTTAAATTCCTTCTTAATTATCCTAGAATTTTCCAAATTCAATTTAGGATCAAATGAACTCCAAAAATTCCTAAAAATTCACCTTTAGCTAATTTGGGTATGAGGAATTCAAAAATGAAATCAGATTTCAATTTAGAGATCAAAATAATTTAGGTATTTTTCAGGGCTTAAAAATAGCCAAAAATACCAAATTCTCCAATTTAGCTCCAATTGATTTTGAACTTCTAGGTTTAGGTTTAAATGACCCATTGAATCCAATGGAATCCAAATCAAACCTTGGTTTAGCTTAATTAATCTATTTTTAGCTAGGGCAACAACCTAGGGTTGTTATAGACTCCCCCACTTAAGAACGATGTCGTCCCCGACATCACCTAAGTGAAGAAATAATCTATTGCGACAATACGAGTTTAGATACAATTGACAGAAAATAAATGAATAATACCTGGATTTGCAAAGAGATGGGGATATTTATTGCGCATATCCACCTCTTTCTCCTAAGTAGATTCTTCCAACAATTTGTTCTTCCACTGAATTTTGACCATAGGAATGGAACGATTCCTCAGATGTTTCTGATCACGAGCTAAAATTCTGATAGGTTCTTCGGCATAAGAAAGATCAGGTTGAATTTCTACTACTGAGAGTTGAACGAGATGAGAAGGGTCTCAAAGACATTTTCTCAATGAGGATACATGAAATACATTGTGAATAGCTGCAAAGCCATCAGGTAGGCTTAGTCGATAAGCAGATGACCCTACCTTGGCCAATACTTTAAAAGGTCCAACATAGCGAGGACTGAGTTTCCCAGCTACACCAAATCTAAAAGCACCCTTCATTGGGCTGACCTTCAGATAAGCAGAATCTCCCACATTGAATTCTAAGAGATGGTGGTGAGAGTCATGATACTTACTCTGACGATCTTGAGCTGAATGAATTCTCTGCTGAATTAACTTGATCTTACTGCTGGTTTCTTCTACCAACTCTGAACCAAACAGTTAAACACTTCCTGTTTCAGATCAGGCTAGTGGAGTACTGCATTTTCTACCATATAAAGCTTCATATGGAGCCATCTTAATACTGTCTTGAAAGCTATTATTGTAGGAAAATTCCACTAACGGGATGTGACCTTCCCAGGAACCAGCAAAATCAAGAATACAGAGTCTAAGAAAATCTTCCAGAACTTGATTACTCTTTCAGTTTGACCATCCGTCTGAGGATGAAAAGCTGTACTCATGGCTACAGTCGTTCCCAGATCTTGATGCACAGCTTGCCAAAACTTGGAAGTAAATATGATGTCTCTATCGGATATAGTTGACTTTGGAATTCCATGCAATCTAAAAATTTCCTTGATGTAGAGCTTTGCTAACTTTTCTACTAAATCAGTTTGATGAATAGGAAGGAAATACGCTGATTTAGTTAATCGATCAACAATAACCCAAATTGCATCGGCACCAGATTTGGCATGAGGCAATCCCATGACGAAGTCCATGGATATATCAAACCATTTCCATTCGGGAATATCGAGCGGATGCAGAAGACCACCAGGTCTTTGGTATTCGGCCTTTACTAGATTACAGGCATGGCATTTGGCCACAAATTCAGCTACATCTTTCTTCATACCTGGCCACCAAAATAATTGCTTCAAATCTTGATACATCTTAGTACCGCCTGGGTGAATATGATACCCAGAATTATGGCCTTCGACTAAGACCTCTTGATGCATAGACTTAGGGATCCACAATCGATTGCCCTGATAAACTACACCATTCTGCAATTGCAAATCCTGACGACGACCACCTTCGATATCTGCTTTAAATTTCAAATACTAACCATCTTTGGTTTGTGAGATAGAGACATCCCGGTGGAAAGCGGGTTCCACATTAATATTTGCTAATAGTGAACTCAGCATATCGCTATTAACTGGATAAATCTTGAGCTTACGAAATTCAGGTTCTAAGAAACTAGAGGCAATCATAGAGGTTAGAGTAGCACGACGACTAAGAGCATCTGCCACTACATTAGCCTTTCCCGGATGATACTGAATGCTGAGATCATAATCACTAATGAGTTCCAACCATCTTCTCTGGCGGTAATTCAATTCTCTCTGGGTGAAGATGTACTTCAAACTTTGATGATTGGTGAAAATTGAACACTGCACTCCGTATAAGTAGTGACGCCATATTTTCAAGGCGAATATTACGGCTGCAAGTTCAAGGTCATGAACTGGATAGTTTTTCTCGTGGGGTTTTAATTGACGAGAGGCGTAAGCAATTATCTTACCCTCTTGCATCAAGACACATCCTAGACCGATTCTAGAGGCATCGGTATACACCTGATAATTCAACCCTTCTTTTGGTAGAACAAGAACTGGAGCGGTAGATAGAGCATCCTTAAGGGTTTGAAATGCTCTCTCACATTCTGGGTTCCAAATGAATGGGACAGCCTTTTGGGTTAGTTTAGTTAACGGCGAAGCAATCTGGGAAAAGCCCTTAATGAACTTCCTGTAGTATCCTGCTAATCCCAGGAAACTCCTAATGTCGGTTACAGACTTAGGTTGAGCCCAATCCTGAATAGCTTTTACTTTGCTCTGGTCTACTCAAATTCCCTGAGCATCGACTACGTGCCCCAAAAATGCAATGGAGTTAAGCCAGAACTCTCACGTGGAGAACTTGGCATAAAGTTGATGCTCATGCAAGGTTTCCAACACTAACCTCAGATGTTCTTCATGGTTTCTCAGAGTTTTGGAGTAAATGAGGATATCGTCAATAAAGACGATCACAAACTTATCCAGATACGGTTTTAGTACGCGATGCATTAAATCCATAAAGATTGATGGTGCATTGGTGAGTCCGAACGACATCACCAAAAACTTAAACTGTCCATAACGAGTACGGAACACAGTCTTCCCTACGTCGTCTTCTTTTACCTGCAGCTGATGGTATCCAGACCTTAAATCGATTTTAGAAAATATCACGGCTCGGATAATTGATCGAACAGATCATCAATTCTAGGCAGTGGGTATTTGTTCTTTATGGTGACCTTATTCAGTTCACAATAGTCTATACACATACGCATAGATCCATCCTTCTTCTTCACGAATAAAACTGGCGCACCCCAAGGAGGCATGCTTGGCCTAATAAAACCTTTATTCACGAGCTCTTGTAATTGCTCGTTGAGTTCCTGAAGCTCCTTAGGTTCCATTCTATAAGGTGCTTTGGATATTGGCTATGTACTAGGAATCAATTCAATGGAGAACTCCACTTCTCTGGAAGGAGGTACACCAGGCAAATCTTCTGGAAATACATCGACGAATTCTTTGACTACCTTACAATCAGCAAGGGAGATATTTTCTTTTGTTTCGCCCATCATGGTGACTAAGTAGGTGCTACAACCTTTGACAATCAACTGTTCTGCTTTAATGGCATTTATTAAAAATAACTGCGTGCTAGTTTTTCCTACAAATGTTTCAGGCTTACCCTGAGAATGGAGAGTGACTCTCTTTTTATGGCAATTAATCACAGCATTATTGTCACTAAGCCAATTCATTCTGAGGATGATGTCAAAGTTAGCTATCAGTAGGATGACTAGCTTAGCCTGAAATTCTTGATCGTTTATCGGGACTTTGATATTGCAAAATTTATGAGCACTTAGTTGGATTCCTGATGGAAGTCCAACACTCAATTTTTGCGCTAGGTTGCATGTGTGAAGTTTAAGATTATTAGCAAATTGTTCTAAGATAAATGAGTGACTGGCACCCGTATCGAACAATACGTTACAAGGCTGGTTATGGAAATAAAGTGTGCCTAAATTACACAGTTTTGCATTAACAACTTAAAAAGATTTATCATACAGAAAGGCAATGTAACAGGAGAGGTTTAAGAGTGTGTACCTGAAACCACATTGTTATCTTTTGCGGCTTCCATAGGAGTCAAAGCATACACTCGGGCAGTCCAGCAGGGCGATTGTTAGTTTGCCGTCGCTGGAAATTCTGAGAATTGGGAGCTGGTGGCTGTGTGTGAGCCACTTCAGGAGCAGGGGCTGGCATTATGGCCAGATTTGGTTCCCTCTGACTCAGTGGAGTTGCCCGGAACACGTGCTTCTTATGATACGGCTTCATTTGAACTCCATCTTTTGTTTCCATGTGGTTGCATTGATAGAATCGATGGCCTGTGCGCCCACAATTGAAACATCTCTGGCCAAAGTGATAACACTTGCCATACGGATGTGGTTTGGTGCAGTTCTGAATCTGTTCGGCTGTAGGTGCAGCTTCCAGCTGGTATACTTTTGCGGGGTTGGATCCGTGTCTTTTGAAATTTCCTCACTGGTTCAGAGTGGTTTGCACTTTCCGCTTATGATCTTCTTCGGATTGGTGATGTTCAATCACCTTAGCCGTTCCCACTAGTTTGAAGAAACTAGTTAGACAGAGTGGCACTATTTAATTCTTTAACGAACTTCTGAGCCCACAAAGAAAGCGATGACATTTTGCTGACTCAGAATGTGTGACTTCTAGTGCAAAATGGATTACTCTACGGAACTCTCTTTCATATTCCGCCACTAAGCGACTTCCTTGCGTCAACCTCATGATCGTATCTGTAATCATGTTTTGTACGGACGGGGGGATGAACTCAGTCTTGAAGGCTTCAACAAATGCATCCCAACAAATGTCGTCTAATTCATAATCGATGAACTGGGTGTTCCGGACTTCTTCCCACCAATATTCTGCATCGGCGTGGAATAGATGGGTGGTGAGACAGACAACTTCAGAGTTTGGAATCTTCAGACTAACTAGATCCTTCTCCACAGCCTTCAGCCAATCGGTCGTATCCATCGGGGACAAGTTCCCACCAAAGGTTGGAGGCCTTAACCTTAGGAAATTATGGAGGAGTTTATCTGCTGTATGGTGTGAAGATGAAGCAACTTATGGAGCATGGACTATTGGAGTAGCGACAGTTGCTGGGGTTACCCGATCATTCAATAATTTTTGCATGACCAGTGCCTGTTGAGCTTGGTTTTCTAAGAGAGTTGCCACCATGGCTCGCAGATGAGCCACCTCGTCGTTAGAACTACTGGAGGCCACAGTGTTCTTGATAGGAGTAACAGTGGGTGGTGATCCAGAATCCATTCTAGTTTATTTAAGTAAAGGACAACTCAGAATTTACTATAAGGAAAGGAACCCAAAATTTCTCATTAATCATAAAATTTAGAAATTACAATGCCAAACTGTAAAGCAAATGAAGTTGCCTGAAATTGAAATAACATTTAATTTAACTATCGTTTAGACTTTATCAATGTACTCTGCCCTAAAGGCTACAAAAAAATCCTCAAAGGTGACTTCTCGCCGCTTCCCAGTACGCTTCTTCTTGAGCTTTGCCATAGTATCGTACCACCACACTCCGGTATAGTCCACCATTAGGTCAGTCACAATATCTACATAAAGTGACTCGGGACACTCTATGTGTTCCAAAAGGGACTCTACGCGGCTCAACCATTCTTGCGCATATACGAGAAAATTGAGCCCTCGATATACAATTTGTCGTAGGAGCTTTTCCAGGACCAAAATTCCTCTTGATGAAACTCCTTCGATTTGCCAGTTACTTTCCTGCCTCCATTTGAAGCTACTGTTCCAAGCACTCCTGAAGATACACTGATAGTAGTCTATATCGGACTCTTCAGATCCCATTTGACTCTGGGAGTAGAATTTTACTATATTTGTGTTAGACCTTAAATGAATAAATTTATTATGTTGGGAGTATTCTCCTCTTTCATTGTGCATAGAGTTACTGGCACTACTATGTTATGGATGACACTTATATTGATGCGTGTATTTCAGAAGAATGATCCATTAGGTAGTTAGGAATCATAGATCCCATTCTGTCACCTTATGGTGTTCTCTGGTACCAACTGTGCGGCCCCCGTACTGGTAATAAGAAAGTACGGTGCTCCAACTGTGGCAAATCCCCAACTTAAGTAAAGTTAGGCGAACCCAACCTGGCTTAAGTCAAGGGTTTGTCACCAAGTGCTATAACATTCATCAATATAGATATCAAAGTGGCGGAAGCAGTATGAAAATAGAGTAACATCCACAAGCATACATAGTAGGGAAAAGAAAATGCAATAAAGTAACTCATCACAATGCAGAAAGTAGAGTACATCCAGAAAGTTAATTATTACAAACTGAATGAATAACTGAAAATGAAAGACTCTCGTCCTCACTAAAATAAATAAGGCAAAACTATCTAAACAGCAGCTGGAAGGTCCTCCTCCTGGACTGGCTCCTCCTCAACGACACTGCCCACGAACACGTCTGAATCTGACATTTGTCGGTATCACAAATGCCAGGGCCCCAGCCAATAAAATAAAAAGGTTACAATTAGATAATTATCTGAGTACATTTTAGGCTATTTAAATGAACTGAATATTAAAAGATATCACATTTAATTTAACTACATATGCAAGTAGTAAAGGGGCATCAAGCTATGAAATAAATGGAGTACTATAAACTATCTATTTATAGCATGCAACATATATGTGAAGTGATATACAAAACACTAAATAAGCAAGGTAAGGCTAAAAGTAAAATAACTGCAGCTACTGAATAAACATGATCCCAACATAATTATGATCAAGGTAAAACATGCTGAGTATAAAAGAACAAAAGTACTGAATATGATAAAATTCTAGCATCCTAAACATGCCATTCATACATAAATCTACGCCATGAAAGTATATATACAACATGCAGATTAAGATGAAAAGAAAGGCCACTGAGACATTTGGCAAAAGTAAAGCAATATATAACATATAAAGCCACTGAGACATGTGGCAAAGCGAGCAAATACTGAAAATAAGGCTACTGAAGCATGTGGTAAAATATCCCAGAAAACTAAAATAATATAATACAGCTGAAGTAGTAATATGCCTAAGTCCTAGTACTGCCATACCATCCAATAGGCCATACAGGGCCTCCAATATCAATCAATCAATCCCCAGGCTAGCCATCCAAATATGCTAGGTCTGAGTCCAATCTATATAGTACTACTACTGAAGAGGCAGACTAAATTAGGTCATATTCTACTAACTGTGACAAAATAAAACTGAATGCTATGTAAATTCAATACTAGCTTAGGATACATCATCCTAAGTTTTCCTATTATGCTCAATGGCTAAAGCTCAAAATCCAAGGTATGCAAAAAAATCTAGTCAAACTAAGCAAGAGACTCAATCTAGACTTTATGTGATATTTGTTGTTATCTAATTACCAAATCTAACTACTCTGAGAAGGTACAAGCTTAGGATCTCCAACATCCAGCTATCGAGTAGAATCTCAGATTTACGTCCTTAAAGTTAAAATATTAGAACTTAACAAGTTCTAATCCAAAAATCATGTGACGATTATATATTTTAAGTAAGCAAATCAACGACCTAATTTTATGAATATTTGACTCTCTTACCAAAATCATGATCAAATAAATCAAGATTTAAGAATCTAGAACTTAGACCCTATGTTGAGTTCAAGTTCCAAATCCAAGGTGATATTCTAAAGAGGATCTAGGTTTCTCACTTAAACCCAATTTAAAGATAAAGAATACTATAAGTTGAAATATTCAGGAACTAAGATCTTAGTGAAAGGCTATTCTACTAATTGTAAGATAAAATAATCAATTAAAAACTTGAGAATCTAAGATCTATATTCAATCTTTAAGATAATTTCATTATCTTATTGATTGAATCATCCTATACCCACATGGAAGGTTTCAAAAGATTAAACAATCAATCATTAAAGCATTTTAATTGGAGGTGGTTTGATTCAAATTGAAGATCTAAGTCTAAGATCTAAGATCTAAAGATCTGAAGTTTGATCACTTTAGACTTCTAATTAGAGTTTTGGCGTAAAAGTTTCCATTTGTGATTTTCTTTAGAATCTAATTTTATGATTAACTATAAGGAGCTTATTAAGGTTAGAATTGACAATTTTAAGTATTAGATTAACTTTGAACCCCTTTTGACCTTCTTAGGTCACTTAAGATCTAAGGGTCTGAGTTTTGATCATTTTAGACCTTAAGCTAAGATTTTACTTAGACATTTCCAATTACTTTTCTTTTAGCACTTAATTCTTAAGTTATCTTAACTGAACATATTAGGGAGATAATTGACCTTTTCAATTATTAGATTTAAGGTTTTATGCCATATGATCTTTGTAAGTAAAACTTAAGATCTAAGTATCTTTATTAAGGTCTAAATGAAGATTTCATGGATTGGTGATTATTATTGTTCTTGGATTTTAGAGAAACATTTCCACCCTACATTATAGTGTTTTACTGAAATTTTCAATCCTTAAGGAACATTAAATCACATTTTGGTCAAAATGATCAAAATGCCCCTCTCAAGGCTAAAATTGGGATTTTAGGGTTTAACAATCCAAATTTGCTCTAGACTGTTCTAATGTATTTCATATTACTTAATAAAGTGGGAAACCCTTTAATTTAGGTTTTGATGACCTAAATGGTCTTAATTAGCACTAATTACTTAATTGAAGCCACTTAGGGTAATTAGTGAAATTAGGGCACTCTAGGGCAATCCAACCTTACGCTTGGGTTATACTAGGTCTAATATGATACTAAGAACCATTCCCACCCAAATCAGAGGCTTAATTATGGTTTAATTCACTAATCCTTGATTAGGGTGATTAAGGAGTGATTAAGAAAATTAGTTATCCAAAATTAATTTTAAGGGTCTGGAATTGTCCCTTAGGGTACAAGGAGCAATCAGGGCCCTTAAACTCATAAATTGAACAATCAAATGATTTTATATGATTTAATTAAAAATAAAGAAGGTTTGGCAAATACTTTTTTAATCCAACCATTGGATCTAAGATTTTATTTTATATTTAGATTCCCTGAATTTTTCTGATTCAAATGGTATATTGGATCATACAATTTGGATCTGTATAACTAAAGTTATTTAATTAATTCATTATGTATTTTTATTTAAATCAAAACTTTAGGTTTTGATTTATTAATTTCAAAACTATTAAAAATGTTAATTAATAATTCGTTAATATCTGCAGCCCAAAATAAAAAAGGAGCGGGCCGGGGGTCGACCCAGCCCAAAATCGCCTTCGTCTTCCTCCCGACTGTGCCCGCGGACAAAACCCTAGAGGCGACTTCCAACGCCGAATTCTCCACACTCCGGTCATGCCACGTCGTGATTTCAACGGCTACACGTTCAGGCTTCGAAGGTGCGTCGAATGATCCATAAACCCCTATCCGGGGAGCTCCGGATCGCTGGATGCCTATTTGGCCGAGACCCTTCAGTTGGCGCACCTGTGAGGAGTAAATTCTCCTCACACAGTGCACGAGTCACCTCGATCTTGATCCCTACACGTTCAGGGATCAGGGAGGGATCGATAGGGTGACTCGAGAGGTCCTGAGGTGGTCCGGATCCTTGGGGTGCTACTCGGTGATTTCTGGAGTTTAAGCTCATGACTGGATCGATTGTTTCCAGTCAAATTGATCGATCTGGTCGCACCCAACCATCGATACCCACTTACAATCATTGCCGAGTGGTATCGATGCTGAATGGAGGCCCAATTGCCCGATGTGGACGCCGCATTCGCGTGAATTAGCCCGACTGGCAGTGCGTTCACAGAGGGTGCTTAGGCCATCTGGCGCACTGCCAAGGCTCACTAGAGGTCCACGATGACCGCTAAGAGCTAAGGAAGGGTCCTAGCACAGCATCTATGGCTTCAGGAGAGGCGAATCAAGCTAGATTCAACTCGACAGAGAGGAGGAAGGAGCTGTACCTTTGCTTGCTGTGACGAAGACAATGCAGGCCGTCCTGAGGCTCCAAGTGACTACAGGAACAAGCTGGGGGTCTGAACGTCAAACGCACACCCACTATCAGCTGAAGCAGCAGGTCCAGCGCTGGGGGATCTGGGAGCGCTGAAAACAGAGGGCACAGGGGAAGGAGAGCTTCACAGTGAGCAAAGGAGCTCACTGTGTGATCTGGAGAGGTACTTATAGGCTCAGGGAGGCTTAGGAGTGGCTGTCGAGGCTAGGGACTGAGGCACAAGCTCGGCCCAGCTGTTTCCACAGCTCGCCTCCATGGGGTTGCTGACATGGCCTTCGGGCTGCCAAGGTGGTTCGGCCAAAAATGGGAGGTCCCTAACAGCCTAGGTGACCTGGCGGAGGAGTGGCAGACAAGGTCGACGTGGCCGGTACGGTGAATTCCCTCTGTCGGGTCGCGGATCTTCTCGGGACGACGATGAATAGGGCGAGGCGTTCGGCAGCCGTCTGATCTGCGAAGCTGTTGGCGATGGACGGTCCTGATCATCAGACCAATAATGACTGATCACGGGAATCTGATCGACCGTCGGATCAAATCCGTGGATCGAACGGATGATCGGCTTATTTAAGGCGGATGGATTAAGCGCCGTCAGATCAGATCTCAGAACCGCGGAACGGTCGAGATCTACTGGATCCGATTGACGGCACGAGCCGTTGGATCGAAGCGCGCTGAGATGCGTGCTAACGATCCTACGGGTGCAAATCTGTGCGCCGCTGTCGGGACCCCGCAGCGGATCTGCCGCGGTCCCGACAGCGAATCCCAGGAATTAAAAATTTAATAAAATTAATTTTTAATTACTTAAAACTATTTAAATTACTTCTTAATTATTCTAGAATTTTCCAAATTTAATTTAGGATCAAATGAGCTTCAGAAATTCCAAAAAATTCACCCTTAGCTAATTTGGGTATGAGGAATTCAAAAATAAAATCAGATTTCAATTTGGAGATCAAAATAATTTAGGTATTTTTCAGGGCTTAAAAATAGTCAAAAATATCAAATTCTCCAATTTAGCTCCAATTGATTTCAAACTTCTAGGTTTAGGTTTAAATGACCCATTGAATCCAATGGAATCTAAATCAAACCTTACTTTAGCTTAATTAATCTATTTTTAGCTAGGGCAACAACCTAGGGTTGTTACAATAGGCCTCAGAATTTAGTGTTCTTGGACTCTATGGGATTCTTGAATAGCAACTAATAATAAACTGCACAAAAATTTAGATTTCATTAAGTGAAAATTACTAGATTGCCTCTTAGGTCAAATTCCTTAATTTGGAACTATATGACTCATTTCTTATCCAAATTGAGTGTACTTACTATTTATCTTCATGTTAGACAGTAAGGAATTATTTGGCAGTAAGAAAATCTATTTTAGAGCCTAAATCAACAAATAGCTTTTTGAACTCTTAAGTAGGGGCAAAATAGTCTTTTTGACACAAATTTAGGTTAAGTGTCCTTAACCCCTAAAATATCATTAAAATCATTAAAAATAGTAATAAAACTAATTTAGAATCAATTTAAGTCATAAAATTCATAAATTAAGTGACTTTGGTAAAATTCCCCATTTAAGGCTTAATATCCATAAATAAGGAAAATGCCCCTTACTTAGCTAGAATTCATTCTTATCTCCCTTAAATGAACAAAAATAGCAAATGAAATCAAATTGAATTAAATTCCATTAGTTCTTAAATTCCTAATATATTTCATTAAGAGCTTCTTTAGGAATCTTCACCTTACATTAGGACCCTTTTTCCTAAGTTTAGGAATAGATCCTAGGTTAGATTTCATTTGTTGGATAAAATGGGTTATCTAATAAATGAAATCTTGGTTTTATAGTTTTCTAGATTTTATAACTTAATTCTGATTATTTTATTTTTCAATTCTAGAATAAGATTAGGAAAATATTTCTATTAATTTTGATTATGCTTAATAGATTTTAGCCTTAATCTTAGTTCACATTTAGACTTAAAAACCTTAGATCTTATGTTTGAACTTTGGATTATGTGCTTAAATCTAACTCATGGTGCTAAAATCATAATCCATAGTTTAGTAGATCTTGATCAAATATTAGCTTAGAACATGTAAATTCATTAATTAGTATGTGATGATTTATTATTTAACTTGTAGTTAATTCTGATTGAGTTTAATTAGAACTTAATTAGTTGTAATTGCTTTTTAACTTATAAGGTTGTGCTTCTAAGTTATACTTGATAGTAGGAGTTGAAGATCTTGAACTTGTATAACTTGGAATAGTTAGAATGATTTAATAGATAATAACTAATGTTTCCATGTGTAGTAGAGTCCCTTGCTCACCATAGTTTTACTTGTGCTTTCACATTCCTTGTATTTTGTGCCTTTAACCATTTAACATGTCATACAAGATAACATTATTGCATAAAATAAAAACATAGAATATTTAGGATAATATTATATTGGGTTCAATTACTTGTTGATCTGGCATATTTTACCATACTGACAGGGGTAAGGAAAAATAAGGAGTACTTGGCATTACTCATTGAGGAGTGTTGTGCTAAGTTTGGAACCCGTATAGTCTTGTTAACGTGCTTAACTCCTCAGCTACTTCTAGTCGTATCCATAGAAGTAAAATAAATAACTAAAATATTTTTGCATTTGTGATTACTGCCTATTCAGTTCAGTTTCAATTATGTTATTCTGGCCTAGCGTTAGATGATGCTAGGAATATTTTGTCTCCTTAGCCTCCGTATTGAAGCTAAAAATCCTTTTGATATCAGCAGGCTAGATTAGCCCTCTTCTAATATGGTAGTACTTCATACCTGTTCACTATTTACTATTTAATGTTTACTGTTCATTATTTCTTATTTAGTATCGTACTTTACTTTAGTCTACCTTGCTTTACTTGCTTACTTGTATATTATAGGATGCTAGACCTTTGTTGCTTACTTATATGTACTACTATTAGATTAGTTTCTTTTAAATCTGCATATGTCATATAATCATTAGCATGTTTAAGATGTAGTCTTTCTTTTTAGTATTTTATTTACTTTATCTATACATGTATGCCTATCCTTGATTTAGCTTATTTTGAGGTATGTCTTTTGCCTCTTTCTTGTTCAGTTATAAATGCTTAATTTATAACTTACCACCTTCCTTTGTATGCTTACTTCTCTTATGCTATTTTGGTTTTTGTTTAGTCTTAGTAATGGTGACATTAATAAACTTACGAAAATTTATCTGCCTACTTAGACAATTGTATAATAAGTTTTTCCTTTTATTAGCTAGGGCCCTGGCATTGTGAAGCCGACAATGTCAGATCCAGATTGCTTCGAGGAGCTAGTACCTGAGGAGGAGCCTTTCTTGAGGAGGAGCAGCCGGGTGAACTAGAAGCTATTTAGTTCTTTTCTGCTTTCATTGTGAGGATGAGTGATTGCTCTTTATTTCACTAAACTCATTTAAATGCTGTAAAAATACAAGTACCATTAATCTGTGTTTTTCCTTACTATACTATTTACTCTGAGTTGTATGTTGTATTTTCCCCTAATTATTGTGGTAAACTGGATGTACCACTTACTTTTACTTTGCTTCCGCACTCTGAGTTGTATTTATGTAGTGACTAATTCTCATGATTATTAATTTGAGCAGATCTCTCCCTTATTTGTGGATTGTGGATTTAAACCTAATCAAATGATAAGTGAGTGATCTGCCAGAGTGGTACACCTCTCATTGGCTTAATCATGTGGGTTAAGGGGCGGGGTGCCATAAAAAATTAGTAAGGAAAAATTTATGTTGCTTGAACTTAACAATATTAGCCAAGAAGTAAGAGGAAGCAAAAAAATTAAAATTTGGTTTCTTTTATTAATTATGAGACCAACTTTATATATATCATATAAATATATGTTATTTTTGTTTCTTTTGTTAATTATGAGACCAACTTTATCCCCGTGGATGTCAAACACAATTGCTTAAATTTATGATATAAGGAGGTGGCTAACCTTAGGTGCTAGTTAGCTTATAATGGTGAAAATTCTTATTTAGGCCAAATGGTGGTTAGGATATTTAGAGTATTTAAAGCCTAATTGGGCGATTAATATGCAAGTTTTTGATTATTACCATGAAGTGTAGGTTAATTTAGAGGCAATTTACTTAATGTAAGAAGTCTAAGGTTATCTTTTGAACTGGTCAAATTAATACATATAAGTGTCATCTAATGTTTCACAATTAATTAAATTTGGGTTTTATAATTTTAGATCCAGGGTAGAATCTAGATCATCAATTTATAGATTACATAATTAATCTAAAGGGTATGAAGGTGGTGTGGAAAAGAATTGGTAGGAGCTTAGTCCTAAATTCCATACTCATGATAATAAAGTTTACTATTGAGTGAAGAGAGTGTACTAAGATTCTTATAGTTCAATTGTAGTATTTATACACCAAATTTAGGGTATGGAAAGGCAACGAAGGACTTAGTGTTAAACCTTTGGGCTAGGTTCAACTAGTCGCTAACTAGATGGACTTACTTGACCTAGTTAGGGTATATCAAGTAAACTAAGCTTTTATCTAAAAGTTGATGGTTTTAGTATATTTTCTTGATTTATCTTAATGTTTATAGCACAAATTAGAATTTGGAATCCAATGGAATCCAACTATAATGATAAAATAATAAGTTTTACAATATATGCAAATTATGGGTGATAGAGTTTCAATTAGTTAAATGTGGTCCTATAAACTAGTATCTAGGTTGCAAATTTGGGTTATGGTTTATGTTAAGTCTCAATCTAGGTTTATGGAACATTCTTATAATGAAAAATAGTGGCACAAGCAATATTTATATTTCATAATTTAGATTTATATAAACTTCAATAAATCAACCATAA
The DNA here is from genome assembly GCA_016760335.1 of Gastrodia elata. NCBI lineage: Eukaryota > Viridiplantae > Streptophyta > Magnoliopsida > Asparagales > Orchidaceae > Gastrodia > Gastrodia elata. Next base: position 47,038,439 of record CM028674.1, on the reverse strand, counting down.
CAGAACCATTCTTAATTGGTCTTGAATCATCTTACTCAGAACGAGTAAGAACTTAAGTGTGGTGGTGTGATTGGGATGAATTTTATAACATTGAACTCCAATATTGTATTGTTTTATTCTGAATTATGTGATATATAAGTGCTTTTGTATGTCATTCTGTGTTTGTGCAAGTGTTCGTATAGTTGAAAGAGCTTTGGTGTGTTACAAAGCATTTTATGTTTGAAACAAACCAAGCGCTCAAGCAACCAGGCATACCCTAGCGTCTGCCGCCTATCACCGGCATTTGGAAGTTGTTGTATTTTTGACGGATATTTTAATATTTTTAAAATACCCTAAAAAATAGGAAAATTAAATGCTCGTCAAAATCAAAATCCGACTTCGCCATTGTGTTCCTCACCCTTCAATTAGCTAAGGGTAATTTATTGGAAATTTTTGTAATGCAATTCATTAGTTAATTTTTATTAAGGAAATCAATTAAAATTAATTTAATAATATAATATTATTTAAATTGTGTTTAACGGTTTCTATCTAACCCTACCAGCGCCGTCTATCCTAACGGCTCCTTCTGAGCCGTTCGATCATGAGATCGGATAGTCCTTGCTTAGTCTTCTTTGCTGGACCATTTTTGTGCGATGCGTGCCACACAAGCCTACACGTGGCTTGCAGGGCTGCTGGCATGCACCAGTCACCGCCCTAGAGGCCTCACTGATACGCCTTCTTGACCGAACTAGGTGCGCGGTTGCATGGGAACCTCATTTCACTTTATTAGTGCGATTGGGGATTAGCTACGCCGTCTTTCAAAATTTTAGAGCGTCTTCAGCTATCCAGCAAAGTACCACTTCAATCTATGCTCTCCTTTCTTTGATCACAATCTCAACTTTTTAATTGATTATTTCCTAACATGGATTAAATTTTAGTCGGGTTCAATCAAACCTGATAGAAGTAATTATAGGTTCAATCCACTGTAGTCCATAGTATGCTCTTCATCCTAATGCCTTAAATTTAGGGTTAGAGGTTGCAGGCTGTAGCGCCTCGTCCCATCGCCACGTGCAAAAGACAAGTATAACTAACAGATCGGCGATGGAGCGGTGCGCTACTCGGGAAAACAAGCAACTGAAAATAGCATCTCCCTGAATAGGCTAAAAGACTGAGGGCTGGCACAATCATCAGCTTGCATCTAGGGCTATGATGCAGAGGAGGATAGGGAGCATTTTGTTGTACACTACAGCTATACAAGAGCCATTCAGGAGATCTTTGTGAGCTGGGACTTGCTTCCGACCACTTTGACTACTTAGGACTAGTTTACTGTACTTTTCTCGACCTCCATAGTGTCTTGGCACAGTCCCTTCAGTTGCCAGATTGTGGTCTACTCCTTGTACCAGGCCTGGAGGAGCAGGTTGGAGTTCACGCATGGACGGGCCTACCTTACACCGCTAGTTTGTGCAGGCTAAATTCTTTCTGCCTTGGTCAGTGCTGGTTTGCACGATGGGTGCGACTACTAGGGTTCCACGGCTCATCGGGGCCCCTTGACCTCCTTCAGATGGTGCCCCCCCTGCCCCATTGGCTGAAAGCCAACATTGGTGCAGGATATAGCTATGGTGAGCCGAATGCCTTTGGAGCTGCTGTAGTCCGAGATTCGACTGGAGAGTTTCTTGCTGCTGTTAGGGCGAGCATTCAGGCATGGTCACCATTGCAGGCTGAGTTATAGGGGATAACGCTACTGCGATAGGCCCTACCAACCTTGGAGCTTGATTCAGATGGTGTCATCATTGAGAATGACTATTTGGGAGCGATCTGGCGACTCAGGCGAATCTGGGAGAGGACCCTCCATTCACGAGGTGGAGAGAGATATGCTGATCACTTGGCCTTTTTGCTTGATGTACCTTGTATTATTTTTGCCCACCGATCATGCGGTGTGAACCGGGTGGCTGATTTTTGTGCTATGTATGCCCGTCAGGGCAATTTTTCTTTTGTTAAGGGAGATGTGCTCCCCGGGAGGTTACTTTACCTCTTAGCCCAGGACACTGTGGAGTTTGATCCTGGTTGAGTCTGTACTTTTGATTTTATATTTATATGCATAGGCTATGGCCGTCCCTTTATGAATAGGCTAAAAGACTGAGCCACACTGAAGGCTGCTGACTCGAACCTAAGAGTAGGATCGAGAACCAATACTTAAGATAAGAGTAGATTACTTGTCTTAAGTATTAGACTAATACGTACATTGGATTTAAAAAAAAAGTAAATATGAATCCAATATATGTTATCAATATATCAGCATTTTTAGTATACTGCTCACATCACAATACTAAGTATAGTAGTATAATAGAGTGTGGAAGCTAAAGCAAAACATTCATAAAATATTCATCATAGAGCAGTAGTAAGCATTTGTCTTAGAAAAGAAAAGTAAAATACATCCATAATTATTACAAACTAATTTAAAGATGAAAAGTAAAGTCTATTTGAAGTACTGAAAATAAAGCAGTAAGAAAAAAGTGGAAGACTGATCCACTGAGGCTCCACATACTCCTTCTGGATCTCCTCTAAGTCCTTCTACCCTGTCTCCACAAGCTGCTCGGGATTTAGCAAATTGCCGGATCCCAAAACTATCCTGTGTTAGACAAGAAGTCTAACACATCACAACTAACTAAGCAGTTCTATAGTAAATGTAATATACAGTAAAGTAAACATGACTATAGAAAAGAACAGTAAAGACACTATATAACTGAAACTGTAAATACTAAGCCAAGTAAAACTGCATCAAAACTGAATACTAAAAGTAAATGAAATATCAATGCTCAAAAATTACTGTGAAATGTCCAATGCTGTACTATATGTCACTGGAATGATGCACCCAAATATGTCACAATACGGCATACCACAGTATGTAACAGAACTATCACTGAAAGGCTATGAGTTATATGGTCCAATGTATACAAACACATAGTTGGGAAGACAGTACGGTGATGCCGATGCATCCAAAAATTCCCCAGTCTACGTATACAATAATCCGTAACCCATAACTCATCACTGATACTCATACGTCACCACTAAATCATTGTCATGCTCATGCTCATGTTTATGCAAATGCTTTTATTATATATGAGGAAAATTCAAAAATCCATTAAGCTTTAATACATATGATGAATTCAAGGTCTCCACTGTGCAGAATCCTGCTAAAAAGATTCTACCTCCTAGTTTCTAGAATGATAATTTGTTAAAGTTGAAGATTTACCTAAAGATCATTAGATGGGATGATTGTATACACATATTTAGCACATTTGCAAGAAAGGTGATTCTTATCACTTAGTTTGATTAAGCCACCCTAACGAAGCGATCTTCGATAAGAGGCATCGCCCATTGGCAATTTGTATCTCAAGCTAAGTCAGTAAGATGCCCGACTTACAATCACACTCAGTGTCTTAAAGAAGGTGATTATAATTACTTTGTTTGTTTGAGCCACACATATTGAAGCGGTCTTCGCTAGGAGGCATCACCCATTGGCGATTTGTATTTCAATCAAACTAAGGAATGAGTACTTGTATAATACACTCTTAGTCTTGGGAGATTTACTATAATAGAATTGTATTCGTCTAATCCCTTAGGATAGCACATGCTCATAAGTCCATATTAGAGTGAATCAACCAATTCTAAATTATACTGAAGAAAATCAGTACTATAGGTATGCCATACTACACCAACCAATGCCCTGGTTTCAAACATTTGTATTTTATTAATAAGGATTTATCAAGATTATCAGTTCTTAAGCTTAAAAAAAAGTCAATCCTATACAAGGCTCTAAGATAATGTGATCAAGAGACAACCCAATATAGGTCCAACCCCAAGAAAAAGGTATCATTCTAATATCCCAAGTGTTTCCTATCACGAGGGGTTAAGATCAACCTCTAAGGTTAAGAGATCATCTAAACTTCTACCTCAAGGAGTTATACAAATGCTAACACTTTAAGTTTTACTTATCATTTATATTTAGAGTGATCAAATCAGATGATTAAGTCATCTGATCATAACTTATTCTAAGATTTTGGGATTTAAGTCAAAGATGTTATTAGAATTAAATCACTTGTTTAATCAATATGATTCTATTAAGCTTCTTATGCTAATAGTCTTATTTAAGAGAAAATTAAGGATTTAAAGTTTAGATTCAGATTAAGCAATCACATAGCTTTATTATTAACCTTAACATGTCTAATCCAAATGTTTAAGATCAATGTTAAATCAAATACATTATTGGAATGATGTCAATCACATTATCTTATAATCATATTTATTTATTTAAGATTTAGGAGTTTGGATCTTAATTAAGTAGATTAGAGTTTAACCCCTCCTCATGTCCAATTAAAATCAAGGGTTCACTTATAGATCAATGTCAAATCAGTGAATTAGATATATATTATTGATGGCAATATTAGACCTGGATCAAGTCTTAAGCGTTTGATCAAAGTCTTAAGACTTCTTAGGGTTAATTAAGAGATTTAAGTTCTCCATTTATGATTTATTCAATTTATACATCATAACTTTGCATACATGATTTCAATTCATCTAGCTTACTGATTTGGATCATATTAATAGAAAAATTTTAGAAGACAGAAGGTAATTAGTGCTAATCAAACCTTAAATCAATCCAAAAGGATTAGCACATAATTATAAATCTAACCATCATAATTTTATGCAATTTGGCACATAAGTTCAAATTTACCATACAATTAATCAGAGATTAAGTTTGCAAAGATCTACTTTATATAAACCCTAATTTTCACTAATCATGGTTTAGTAAGATTAGGGCATAAGTTGAAGTACAGAGATCAAAAAAATAAACTACTTAGCCCATTCATTCTACTCATCAAAAGTAAACTAATGGCACTCTAAATATGCATTTTGGTTAAGTATAATTACTAATCGATCCAAATTAAATTTAGCCATAATTAGGTTAAAATATAAAATCAAGCCATTAGATGTTCAATATTATTTTATATTTTTATTTCTGAAGATTTTCTAATCAATTTCATATATAATATCATAAGATTTGGATCAGTGGATTGAAAGTTTACCAATTAATTTATTCTGTATTTTTCCAATTTAATTTTCCTGTGATTGGATTAATTGGATTATTTTCCTTAAGGAAAATAAATCCAATTAATCAGATTTATTTAAAATGGGCTTGGCCTATTAGCCGAACCACGTGGGTCGACCGGGGCCCGAAGACCCGAGACTGTCGCACCGCGCGAGTCACGGGCTTACCCGACCCGCACAGGGTCTTCGTCCCTGCCCCGACTCCTCTCGACAAGAGTCAATCCGTGAAACCCTAGACGGTGAAATTGTCCGTCTAAAGCGCACGCCTTGGCCTCGGGTCAATCAAGAATCGATCCCCAAGCCGAGATGCACTGATAGACACTTGAAGCCCTCTGTGAGGTGGTCCAGATCGGCTAGACCTTACTCACCCGAGGGCTCCCTTAATGGAGCTACTGTGGCGAGAAAATTCTCCTCACAAAGGCTATGCTAGACCCAAAGCTGGATCCCTAGACCTTTAGGGAGGTGAGACGGATCGAAGCCCCCTGGTTTGAGGGCCTGAAGTGGGCTGGAATGCCGGGACCTTACTCACCCGAGGCATTCCTTAAGGAACTTTGCTCGATCGATCGTTTCGATCGACCAGGGCTAGCTCAAGGTGTAATTATGATAGCGTTATGTATGATTCGACAATACGCAATAATATGAGTCAAAAGAAAGAAGGTCCAAGACTCATTGGCTTGAAACCGGCAAGTGGTGGTACCTGGTTTGACGGGGGACTTACAGACGATGCAGGGGACAATGCTGAGCTTGTTGAACTTCCTGAGGCTTCTTTAAGAGTTTCTGAATACCATGAGACTCTTCTATCAGCGATAAGCACGCCTGGATGCCTGGGAAGCTCAGACAGACAACAATGGAAGCTTGGAAATGGCGGAAGGTAACTCGACTCCAATCGATCAGCAAAGGATCAAAGGGTGAAATACTGAGGCTATTTATAGCCTCAGCATGGAATGGGCAAGCTTCTAGAACCATTGGCTTGAGCTGGGGAGACCCGAGAGGTCGGGCCATGGCCGAGCTCTCAAATTTCCAATTCGACCTCAGCCGGGCCACGAGGCCCGATTGGGGCTCCAATGCATTTCAGGAGAGGCCCCAACGACTTGCTGAGGTTGACGCGGGAGTGGGGGACAAGTAGGGCAGCTGGTAGTACGGGGATTCTCTTTGTCGGGTGCACGAGAGAGTGGGGACGAAGATCCACAGTTGCGGGAGGGTCCAGAGCCATTTGATTGATCGATTGAAAAGACGTGACGATCCTGATCCTCTGGATCCTAATGGCCGGATCGGATTAAATTCGTACTGTAGGATCTTACGGGTTGATCTAACGGCAAATCTGCAGTTCCGCGGGATCTAATCATAGCCGTTGGATTAATAGAACGAATGGCGGATACGATGGAAGCACCGCTGTCACGCGACCCGGGCTCCGCAGCTGATCGCTCGCGATCCGCACAGCGGATCCTAGATGTTTAATTAGTTAAAGGCATAAATGCAAATTTGAATTGTTGGAAACCCTAAAATGCAATTAGACCATTTTAATTAAATGTGAACTATGGCCAAAATGATTTACAAATTATACCAAACTTTCACCTCTAGCTAATTTGGGGGTGAGGAATTCAAAAATGCAATCAGATTTTAATTCTGAGATCAAAATATTTCAGGTCTAATCTAGGGCATCTAGAGTGATCAAAATGCCATTTTGAACTTAGAGAAGTCCAATGGACTTCAAAATTTTAGGATAGGCTCAATTTGGTGTTCTATAAGTAATGGTATTAAAGTTAGGGACTAATTTAAGCTATATTTTAACAGGATAACAACTTAGGGTTGTTACAGAGTCTCCCACTTAAGAACGATGTCGCCTCGACATCATCTTAAGAGAGAAGAAAAATATGCAGAATTTTAAGGATAGAAATAAGATTCAAAAAGTTAAGGGGTACCTAGATTTCCAAAGAGAATGTGATAGTTTCTTTTTATATCTGCCTCTTTCTCCCAAGTAGATTCTTCTAAAGAGCGATTCATCCATTGAACCTTTACCATTGGAATTAAGCAATTTCTCAGCTACTTTTGATCATGAGCTAAGATCTTAATTGGCTCTTCCGCATAAGAAAGATTTGGCTAGAGCGTTATCGCTGGAAATTGAATTAATTGAGATGGGTTGCGAAGACATCTTCATAGAGAGGAGATGTGGAATACATTATGAACTGCAGAGAAATATTCAGGAAGTTGCAATCGATAAGCTGTAGAACCAATCTTTTCTAGGATTTCAAATGGTTCGACATAGCGGGGACTTAGCTTCCCATCTGCACCAAAACAATGTATGCTTTTCATTCGACTAACTTTAAGATATGCAAAATTTCCAACATCGAATTCCAGAGTACGATGATGAGCATCATGGTACTTACTCTGGCAATCTTGAGTTGCTTTGATTCTTTGTTGGATCTGTTGAATTGTACGATTTGTTTCTTTAACTAAATCAGAACCATATAGCTGCACACTGCCTGTTTTAGACCATACTAATGGAGTACTGCATTTTCTGCCATACAAAACTTTATTTGGAGCCATGCCAATACTCGCCTAAAAACTGTTGTTGTATGCAAACTCTACGAGAGGAATATGATCTTCCTAGAAGCCTCCAAAATCTAGAATACAGAGACAAAGAAGATCTTCCAAAACTTGATTGACTCTGTCTGTTTGACCATCCGTCTGAGGATGAAAAGCAGTGCTCATGGCTAAAGTAGTCCCCAAGTCTTGATGCACTGCTTGACAAAATTTAGAAGTGAAACGACTATCTCAATCAGATATGATAGATTTGGGAATTCTATGGCATCTAATAATTTCCTTGATATACAACTTTGCTAATTTTTCCACAAAATTGGTTTGATGCATAGGGATAAAATGTGCTGATTTGGTCAGTCGATCGACAATAACTCATATTGAATCAGCACCGGACCTTGATTTAGGTAAACCTATAGAAAAATCCATAGAAATATCGAATCACTTCTATTCTAGAATTTCTAGAGGATGAAGAAGTCCTCCAGGCTTTTGATGTTCTGCTTTAACTAAGTTACAAGCGTGACACTTTGCTACAAATTCCGCCACACTCTTCTTCATTCCAGGCCACCAGAACAATTTCTTCAGATCTTGATATATTTTGGTACTGCCAGGATGTACTTGGTAACCAGAATTGTGACATTCTACTAGAATCTATTGATGCATGGATTTGGGAATCCATAGGCAATCTCCTTGATAGATTACCTTACCTCAAAGCTGAAGATCGAAGCGATGACCACGCTCAATATCCACTTTAAACTTCAGATAGTTTTCATCCTTAGTTTGAGAGATAGAGGCATCGCGATGAAATATAGGTTCAACTGAACTCATTGATATCAGTGTGCTTAGCATAGTACCACGCATGGGCCTGATTTCAAGCTTTCGGAATTCCTCTTCCAGAGAACTTGATAGTATCATAGAAGATAGAGTAGCATGACGACTGAGTGCATCTGCTACGATGTTTGCTTTTCCTGGATGATACTGGATGCTTAAATCATAATCACTTATTAGCTCTAGCCATCTTCGCTATCGGTAGTTTAGCTCACGATGGGTGAAGATGTACTTTAAGCTCTGATGATCGGTGAATATGGAACAATGGACGCCAAAAAGATAATGATGCCAAATTTTCAGCGCAAAAACTACGATTGCTAATTTGAGATCATGGACAGGATAGTTCTTTTCATGTGATTTTAATTGACAAGATGCATAGGCTATAACTTTTCCTTCCTACATTAGCACACATCCCAAACCTATGCCAGATGCATCGGTATAGACTTGGTATTTAAGACCTTCTTTAGGTAAGGCTAGAACTGGTGCAGAGAAAAGAGCATCTTTTAATAATTAAAACGCTTTCTCACATTCTGGACTCTAGATAAATGGTACTACTTTTTGCATCAACTTTGTGAGAGGAGACGCAATTTGTTAGAAGCTCATAAAAAATTTTCTATAGTACCCTGCCAGTCCTAAGAAATTCCAAATATCGGTCACAGATTTTGGTTGTGACCAATCTTGCACTGCGCTTACTTTGTTTTGATCAACTTTGATTCCTTGAGAGTCGACAACATGACCCCAAAAAGCGACTAAGACAAGCCAAAATTCGCATTTAGAATACTTAGCATATAGTTCATGGCTTCGGAGCTCTTCTAGTACTAATAGCAGATGGTTCTCATGATCTGTTTTACTTTTCGAATAAATCAGAATATCGTCGATGAAAACGATGACGAATTTATCTAGATAAGCTTTCAACACGCGCTGTATTAAATCCATGACAATGGATGGCGCATTTGTTAAGCCAAAGGACATTACCAAGAATTCGTAATGTCCATAGCAGGTTCTAAACGCTGTTTTCTCAACATCCAAATATTTAACTCATAATTGGTGATATCCAGATCACAAGTCTATCTTTGAAAAAACTTTAGCTCCAGATAACTGGTCGAATAAGTCATCAATATGAGGCAGAGGGTATTTATTCTTGATAGTTACTTTATTTAATTCCCTATAATCGATGCACATTTTTATCGATCCATCTTTCTTCTTTATGAACAAAACTGGCACACCCCAAGGAGATGAACTTGGCCGGATAAGACTATTTCTAGCAGCTCTTCCAATTGCTTGTTCAACTCTTGTAACTCCTTAGGCGCCATACGATACAAAACTTTTGACAGCGGTTGTGTTCCGAGAATTATCTTGATCGTAAACTCTACTTCTATAGCTGGAGGAAGACCGGGTAGGTTTTCGAGAAAACATCATGGTATTCACAAATGATTCGATTATCTGACAGAGGCACGACTTATTTCTTTTCACCCAACATTGTTATGAGGTATGTGTCGCAGCCTTTCTTAACTTACTTTTCTGCCTTCATCGCATTAATTAGTGACGCTTGAGTACTGAATTTGCCAATGAAAGATTGTGACAGATTTCCACTGCCCAAGGTAATTTTCTTCTTTTGGCAATTAATTGAAGCACCATGCTGGCTTAGCCAGTTCATGCCCAAGATTATATCAAAGTTTGCAATTGGCAAGATGATCAGTTTGGCTTCATATTTTTGGTTACCTATAGGGAAATCTAACTTGCAAAACTGCTGGGATTGCATACGGGCTCCGAAAGGTAACCCGATGCTTAGTGAGTTTGCTAGGCAGTAGGATGGTAGTTTAAGAGTGTTAACCCAATCTTTCGATACAAAGGAATGACTCGCTCCCATATCGAAAAGAATGTTGCAAGATCTATCGTTTATTGATAAGGTGCCTATGATTACCATGACTTAATAAGAATAGCCACTCAAACATTTGAAAATGTTGAAACGGTAAAGACTGATTACTGAAATAGTAAGAATTAAATAAAAATTGATTTAAGGCGTACCATAAACCACATCTTTGTCTTCAGGAGCAGAGGCAGGAGTTAACATGTATACCCTTGCCGATGCTAAGGGTTATTTGTTCTGGGGCCTATGACCCTGATGATAATAGTTCGGCTTTTGTGCCGGTACAATTGCTTTAGAGTTCATAGTGGTAGCTGGAACTATGGCAGGAGCAGGCTCATGACTGTTCCTTGGCTGTGCATGGAATACTTGTTTATGATGAGAGTGATTGATGAGCACTCTGTCGATTGTGTTCCTCTCATTGCATTCGAAATAGCGGTGGCCTTTACGACCACAAATAAAAAATACACCACCAAAGTGGTAGCATTTTCCGTATAGATTCATTTGTTTGCAATCAATATTCTGAGGTTGGGGTTGTGTGGTTTCCATGTTATAGACTTTTTCCACCTTTTGATGGCCAAAACGTTCCTTCCTCGGCTGCATTACTATTGCCTTCCTTTTTCGGTCCAGTTGACCTTGGAATCCTTCTTGTACACGGGCAGCCTCAATTAAATGAGTTACTAGGCAGATTGATTCAGAGTTAGGGTACTTGATACTAGCCAAGTTCTTCTCGGCCATCTTGAGCCAGTTCACTGTGTCCATAGGATTCAGCGCTCCATTGAACGTAGGAATTCAGAGACGAAGGAAACTATGTAGGATTTCGTCGCCCGTATAGTGGGAAGATGATGTGAATCCTGAAGGGGGTGCAGGTTGCTATCTAACTGAGAGGATAAGAGCACGTGTTTCTTGCGCCTATTGCACATTGCTATCTATTAGGGCCTTCAATAAATTGGCCACAGGGTTGGACTCCTCAGGGTCGCCTGATGACGCGATCATATTCTTAATTGGAGTAGGAGCAGATGGAGAGCCAGGATTCATGACTGCAAATGCAAGTATGAACTTAGGAATATAAAATATAATTTCATTCATTCAATTCTTTCTCAAAAGGGAAGATACATGGATCCATAAAACACATAACTGAGATGAAAGAAAATGACATAATACGATCTTAAAAAAATATAATTATAATATTCTATCCAAAAGGTAGCACAAAAGTCATCATATGTGACTATGTGGCTCATCTGAGCTAATCTCCTATATACCCAATACCACCAATGACTTGATGATCCCCTCAGTAGGATCTCAACAATCTCTAGACGATACTCCTATGGACAGGCTGTCTCTCAAAGTGCGGTAGTAACGCGGTCCAAACATTCTTTGGTGAGTGCTGAAAGACTGGTGCCTCCAAAGGATGAATTGATAAGGATTTTATCTAGCACCTCAACTCCTCAAGGTGACACTCTATCGATGAACCTTCCATAGATCTGGCCATCTCGGAGGTCATCTATCCAGTACTCATCAAACCTCTAAAGGTAGAACCAAAATGCTGACTGCGAGTAATCCATCGCTAAAATAACTCAATTTATAAGTATTTTATTTTATCATTACCTCCAAGTTTGTTCAGATCCTAAGATGTCAGTTTTGATATTAAGAGTAGGTATAGTTTAAATCAAGTTATTATGTGCGTTAAAGTCCTAGGGTGTCACTATTCTAGACATAGTCAATCCTTTCCTTTCTAAGGTAACTTAATGAATGTTTAGATGTTTGTTTTTCTTTACACTTAGTAACTTGTGATCTTAACCTAATACAGATAACAGATTATAAGGTAGATAGGAACAAACTCCTTATCTTACACTTTATGATACTTCTCTGATACCAACTGCAGCGCCCCATCCCATCGTCACGTGCAAAAGACAAGTATAACTAACAGATCAGCGGTAGAGCGGTGTGCTACTCGGGGAAATGAGCAACTGACAACGGCATCTCTTTGAATAGGCTAAAAGACTGAGCCACACTGAAGGCTGCTGACTTGAACCTAAGAGTAGGATTGAGAGCCAATACTTAAGATAAGAGTAGATTACTTGTCTTAAGTATTAGACTAATACGCACATTGGATTTAAGAAAAAAAGTAAATATGAATCTAATATACATTATCAATATATCAGCATTTCCAGTATGCTGATCATATCACAATACTAAGTATAGTAGTATAATATAGTGTGGAAGCTAAAGCAAAACATCCATAAAATATTCATCACAGAGCAGTAGTAAGCATTTATCTCAGAAAATAAAAGTAAAATACATCCAAAATTATTACAAACTGATTTAAAAGATGAAAAGTAAAGTCTATCTGAAGTACTAAAAAGAAAGTAGTAATAAAAAGGTGGAAGACTGATCCACCAAGTCTCCAGTACTCATCCTGGATCTCCTGGAAGTCCTCCTGCCCTGTCTCCACAAGCTGCTCGGGATCTAGCAAATTACCGAATCCCAAAAGTACTTCATGTTAGATAAGAAGTCTAACACATCGCAACTAACTAAGCACTTCTATAGTAAATGCAATATATAGTAAAGTAAACATGATTGTAGAAAAGAATAGTAAAGACACTATGTAACTGAAACTATAAATACTAAGCCAACTAAAACAGTATCAAAACTGAATACTGAAAGTAAATGAAATATCAATGCTCAGAAATCATTGTAAAATGTCCAATGCTGTACTATATATCACTGGAATGATGCTCCCAAATATGCCATAACACGGTATACCACGGTATGTATCAGAACTATCACTGAAAGGCTATGAATTGTATAGTCCAATATATACATACACCCAGTTGGGAAGATAGTACAGTGATACCAATGCATCTTGAAATTCTTGACAGACCGATAATAGTTCTGTGCTTTCACGCAAGTGTACGTGGTCTAAAGTAATAAGTGAAAAGTTTAAATTTCCGGGATTTATCGAACCACAGAGAATTGGATGTTTTATTACTAAGGTATATCTATGATCACTAATGTTTAAGCTATATGTGTACTAATTGGTGTTGGTTCCTGAACAAGCACAACAACTCTTAGTAAGAAAATACTTCTGATAAAAGGAAGAGGAGAGTTTGGTTTCTCCCACATGATATGATAGATAACTTATACATGATGATTCCTTAAGCATTTATTAGTTCTTTAGTGAAGTGTACATTATTATTCTTAGAGTTTTAATTCAAAGAATTACAAGTTCAAGTCTTATGCATGAAATGAATACACAGTCGGTTCTATTTATGCACATAGACCCTTATAAGAAATTAGATTTGTAGTTTTTATCTCATCTCTTGATCATGAAGATGAGGGGTAAAAAGTTTAAGGTCTTATAAGCATTTATTCCACTAAGAGCTTCACACACCTCAAGCATAGTTTAGATGAGGGAGTGATTTCATTGGGCTCACTGACTATGTCACCTCGTTCATGAGCACTCAATGAATCCATTCGCTATCTCAAGTATGCTGAGCAACAGAGCTCGATTAGCAGTTCTTAGCATCACACGCATCAACTCATTAGTTGAGCATAGATTAAGGTGCACTAAGCTCTAGAACTTTCTCACATAGTTCTAAGCTCTCATGCACTCATAAATCTAGCCTCAAAACTAAGGTGAGCTATGGAGACCAAGACATTTTAGTCCTTGAGCTCAATTAGTCCTTTGTCCTTTGGTCCACATTCAAGTCCACAATAGTCCTTTAATTTCTTTAACAAGGAATTGAGCTCATGATTTTTTATTAAAAATTGAGGAAAACTTCAAATAATTATAATATCTATTAATACAAGTGGCATTGCCCCAACCCTCCCTAAGGGAGGTTTATCTCTCCATTACAAAAGAGATGAAAAAGAATACATATATGGATAAAGACCCATTCATGACCAACTAAGAAAAACACAAAGCAAGAGTTTTGAAAATACTAGGAACATTCCTTTGGGAAGTTCTCCGGACTCCTCTTCTTCTTGCTTGAAGTTTCTTCTCTTAGGTTTCTAGTGCTGCCTTTCTTCTCTTTCTCCTTAGCAAGATGAGCTCTTCCACCCTTGGGGAGTTCTCCTTCTCCTCTATGCAGCCCTCTCTTTACTTAGGTTGTAGTGAGCCAAGTTGGGAACCTCTCTTAAGTCAAGAGAAGTAGTATTTATAGAGGTGGGCTGCTTCTTCATCTTCTCATTTCAAAATCTGCTTTTGCCTTTTAAAATTTTGGTGCAATGATGGCTAAATCTACTTGAGGGATGAAAAGACTATTAATTTTCCATTGATAATTCTCCCTATCACCTCAAGAAGACCATTTTCCCCTTAAAAAATGTAGCTGCTGCAGAAGGAATGATGGCTGGAGACAAGGTGCTGGTTCGGGGTCTTATCCCAGCCGCATTTAATGCTCTGCTCAGAAGAATTTTTAGCGGGCCGCTGCAGCGCGCTATAGCAAAAACTTTTCGCAAAGCGGGCAGCTGTGGCGTGCTGGGGAGTTTTGGTTAATACAATGAAGGGCCGTTGCAGCGCGCTGGAGCGCGCTATAGCGCTAGCAATTTCGCAAAAGGCTCGGCCGCAGCGCGCTATGGCGCCTGATTTTGCAAATTGGCTCGCTGGAGCACGCTGTGGCACCAGCGCTTCGCTAAGTGCTCCGCTGCAGTGCACTGTGGCGCCCAATTTGGCAAATTGGCTCGCTGTAGCGTACTGTGGCGCCAGCACTTCGCAAAGTGCTCCGCTGCAGCGTGCTATGGAGCCCGATTTCGCAATTTGGGTCGCTGCAGCGCGCGGCAGCAGTTTTCCTTTATTAATTCTAGAAAATTTTCCATATTTCTCAGAATTTATTGGATATGCATTTTTCCTGAAAAGATAAGCAAAATTGGATTAAGGAAGCAGTTTTAATATGAGAAATGAATGAAATTTTCTTTTAATTAGGAAATAAATTAGGGATTCATTACACCCCCACACTTAAATTCTTACTCGTTCTCGAGTAAATTTAAAATGGTATTTTTCTATTTCTGAGGTATGAAAGTCAACAAAAGATAGCAATTAGATTATGATGTGTAATTTTAAGGCATGTTTTAACTGAAATGACCAAAATCATTTGACATTAATTTTCTAACCTTGGATATGAATCAAGGTTAATAAATTAATCTCCAAGTATTTGTATTTATACTTATTACTAGGTAATGGGGGAGGTTCCTTGGAATACTAGACTAGAGAGGTAGTGAAATAATCAAGAGTTTTGTGCCATATGTGCTCCTTCTTATGAATCACAAAGATGATTAGATTAAAGGAGATATATTTTTCATCATCTTTATTTATTTCATTCATTTGGGAGAGATATTTTTCAACATCCCTATTTTTATGTTTTTCTCTTTTCATTCTTAGGAAGAGATATTTTTCTTCATCCCCAATTCAAATCTTTGTGATCATGAAGTCCTATGGGAGCCTAGCACACTCTTTTAGATTACTTACCATAATCACTAGTTTTTTTAGTTCAATGCTTTCTCCCACACTTAGTCCTTACCATTGATTTAAATTTTTGGAGATTAGATTAACCTTAATTCATTCCTTAGTTCAAAGGTTTAATGTTATCAATGCATTTGATCACTTTATATTAAACACCCCTTTTATTTCATATCATTTTCTTTATTGATATTTTTGTGACTTTCATTTCTTGAAAAACTCAAAAAAATTTATCATTTTCAAATTCTAGAGAGATTTGGGAATATGATGATCCATAATTTAAATTCCTCAAAATAAAATACACAAAAAACAAAAGTACAAAAACAAATGATGTAAAATAAAATAGAAAAAATACAACCTATTTATTCTTGGGTTGCCTCCCAATAAGCGCTTATTTTAATGTCTCAGTCCGACACGAGTAGGATCAATTATATGATACCTTCATCTGGGAGGTCCTGAAGGGTCCATCCTCCCTTTTCTTGTAAGATACCTTCCTCCAAGTACATCTTAAGACAATTCCCATTTACCTTAAAAATACCACTATTCGAAGCTACTTCCACTGCTCCATGAGGGAAAACCTTAGTGACAGTAAATGGTCCTGTCCATCTTGACTTCAATTTTCTTAGAAATAATTTAAATCTTGAGTTAAAAAGTAGTACTTTCATTCCAGGTTGAAAATGTTTTGGCTTGATCAGCTTATTATGTCATTTTTTTGTTTTCTCCTTATATAATTTTGCATTCTCATAGGCATTTAGTCTGAATTTATCAAGCTCATTTAATTGTAGAAATCTTTGTGCGCCAGCTTTTTGGGAGTCAAAGTTCAATTTTTTTACTGCCCAAAAGGCACGGTGCTCCAATTCTACTAGAAGATGACATGATTTACCGTAAATGAGCTTAAAAGGAGACATTCATAAATGAGTTTTAAAGGCAGTTCTATATGCCCATAGGGCATCTTAAAAATTTGAAGTCCAATCCTTTCTATTTTGATTCACAGTTTTCTCTAAAATTTGCTTAAGCTCCTTGTTTGAGACTTCAACTTGCCCGCTAGTTTGGGGGTGGTAGGGAGTACCCACCTTATGTCTCAGCCCATAGCTTTTTAATACATTCTCCAACTGCCTATTGCAGAAATGTTTTCCCCCATCACTAAATAGGAATCTAGGTGTTCCAAATCTAGCTAGCACATGCTCTTTGAGAAATTTAATAACAGTTTTAGCATTGTTGTTAACACATGCTAATGCCTCAACCCATTTGGACACATATTCCACTGCAACAAGAATATACATATTCATTTGGGATAAGGGAAATGGTCCCATGAAGTGAATTCCCCACTGATGTAGGACAAAGTAAATGCGTATGCGAAGGGTATGATAATTTTTACACCAATAAAAGTAACAAATTACTCACGTTTGTGTATAGATAAAATAAGGCAAATTTTGCGTACAAATGCGAAATTAAAAAAATGAAATTGAGATGATTCGACCCATAGTTATGCTAACACACAAAATTTCTTACCATATAAAGTATAGAGATAAATAAGAGCTATGGTTGATCTAACCTGTGTCAAAGTTAAGGCAACTGGTGGCGAAGCGGGGATAATTGAAGTCGACCTCTACAAACAGTCCTTCGTTGTAGGATCTTCTTCCTTCCTTAGATGTCCTTCTCTAAGGCTTATAATACTCACACTCAAGATTTCCTTCTCTTAAGAATGAAAGTACTAATGAACACAATAAGTAGAGAAATATATTTTCATTCAATCTTCAATGCCATGATACATAAGATATTAGCTTATTTATAGCCATACAATATATGTCAATTGACCATCAAAACCATAAACTTACCCTTTCATGAAGGGTTAAAGTGTCTTTTCCTACAAATGACTAATAAAACCCTCAACCAAACCACTCATGAAGGATTAAAGTGTCCTTTCATATAAAATACCAAAACAACCTTAAACCAACTCTCTCATGAAAGACTAAAGTGTCCTTTCACTCAAATAACACTCATGACAAAAAAATATGATAAATGGGTTAATCTAAATGCCCATTTAAATGAGTTCCACAAATAAGCCCATGTAACCAAAATGAAAAATACAATATATTATCATGAAAATATTAAGCTTAATTTATGATTTGGTGCGTCGACGATGATTACGTGGGTGCTCTGCATCAGCACTCCCCGTATTTGAAGGATTCTCCTCTGGAGAATGATGATCAATGTACTCATGTAGAAGTTGTGGACTAATATGGTATAACTCTTCAAATGTAAGCCAAAAGTCTTCAAGTGGCGACAGTCCTTTCCAACGGATAAGAAACCTATGAATTCCTCCATCTGATGTGCTAATATCTAGTCATCTAAAATCTGATCAGGATGATGGCATCGTAATCGGCGAGATGGTAAGGGAGCCTGCATGTTAGTGCTATTTGCAGAGGGAAAAATATCCGGGGCTTGCCCATGGTACAACATTAAATTAGACACATTAAACACAGGTGAAATACTAGCATTTATAAGAAGATCAATCTCATATGCATTATCATTTATCTTCTTTACAATTTTATAAGGGCCAAAATTTTTGAGTGTTAATTTATTTAAAGTTCCTTTTGGGAACCTCTCTAGCCTAACCTTGACCATAACCAAATCTCCTTCATTAAATTTTATAAATCACCTATGTGCATCAGCATCAGCTTTATGTTTAACATAACTTAAAGTAAGCTTTTGTTAAATTTCTTGGTGGAAATCATGCATGCTTTGTGCTAATGAAGATGCATATGCACTAGATCTATAGAAATGGGAAGGTCAATAAGGTCTATTGGCTTTCTTGGTTCATATCCTATAATAATTTGAAAAGGACTTTTTCTAGTTGATCGATTTATAGAACTATTATAAGCAAACTCAGCAGTGGGTAGAACAAGATCCCAACTAGAGGTATGGTCTATCACTAAGCATCTAAGAAGGTCTCCTAAGCCTCTATTTATTACCTCCATTTGTCCATCAGTTTGAGGGTGTTAAGCAGTAGAAAATAAGAGTTTTGTTCCAAGCTTTTTCCATAAAGTTTTCCAAAAATAACTCATAAATCTAACATCACGATCAAAAACTATTGTTTTGGGTAATCCATGCAAACGAACTATCTCACGAAAGAAAATTAAAGCAACATGAGAAGCATCAGATGTCTTATAACATGGAATAAAATGAGCCATTTTTAAAAATCGATCAATAACAATAAGAATTGAGTCAAAACGTTGGATGGTGCGAGGTCATCCAAGTATAAAGTCCATACTAAGGTCTTCCCATGGCTTGTGAGGAATTGGAAGAGGTGTATACAACCCATGACTATGTTTTCCACTTTTCGCTAATTTACAAGTGCGACATTGGGAAACAACACGAGCAACATCTCTCTTGATACTTGGCCAAAAGAATCGATCTTCCACCATGGATATAGTTTTATCAAGACCAAAATGACCCGAAATGCCTCCTGAATGCATTTCTTTAATTAGAAAATCTTGAAGTAAAGAATCAGGAACACAAAGATGGGTTCCTCAAAAAAGATATCCATCTCGAAGTTGATAATTAGAGTCAACAATGGAGGTATCAATAGTTAGAGATTCATATAGTTGACCAAAATCCTTACAAGTTTTGTACTCATTTTTTATTTTATCAAATCTAGTAACTTTGATGCTCATACAATGTAAAATAATACACATTCTGCTTAAAGCATCAGCAATTTTATTCTCAGTACCAGACTTATGTTAAGAATGAAGGTGTACTCTTGAAGGAATTGAACCCACTTTGCATGATGAGAACTGATCTTCTTTTGAGTGTTGAGATATTTTAATGCGTCATGGTCAGAGTATAGTACAAAATCTCAAGAAAGAAGGTAGTGTCTCCAATATCGAAGGACTTGGACTAGTGCATAGAATTCACAATCTATGTAGAGTAACGTTGTCGAGCATCATTTAGCTTTTCACTAAAGAAAGTAATTGGGTGACCCTCTTGCTTAAGAACACCTCCTATACCAACACCAGAGGCATCACAAGATACTTCAAATACTTTGTTAAAATCAGGCAATTTTAATATTGGTGGGCTAGTTAAAAGATTTTTTATTTGTTTAAAAGAATTAGATGCTGCCTTTGTCCATTTAAATTCTCCACCTTTTAAACATTGCATGATTGGAGCTATTACTGTACAAAACCCATGTATAAACCTTCGATAAAATGTGGCTAACCCATAAAAACTACGAACATCATGTATATTTGATGGAGTTGGCCAATTTTGAATTGCATTGATTTTCCCAGGATTAATAGAAATACCATCACAAGATACAATGAATCTTAAGAAAATTACTGATGATGCCATAAAAGAACACTTCTTTAAATGGATATATAGTTTTTCTTATTGAAGAAACTCAAAAACTTGCCTTAAATGTGTTACATGATCACTCTTAGTCTGACTAAAAATTAAAATATCATCAAAATAAACTACTAAAAATCTTCAAATAAAGGGGTGTAAGATGTGATTCATTACTCGCATAAAGGTACTAAGGGCATTGGTCAAGCCAAAGGCATTACGAACAACTCATATAACCCATCTTTTGTCTTAAAGGCAGTTTTCCATTCATCTCCTTATTTCATGCGAATCGGGTGATATTCACTCCTTAGATCAATGTTAAAACAAATTTGTGCACCAACCATCATGTCTAGCATATCATTAAGTCGTGGGATGGGAAAGTGATAATTAACAGTAATTTTATTAATTGCACGACTATTTGTACACATACGCCATGTACCATATTTTTTTGGGGTAAGGAGAGCAGGCACAGTACAAGGTGATAAACTTTCTCGAATAAAACCTTTAGATAATAACTCATCAACTCGTCATTTGAGTTCAGCATGTTCATTTGGGTTCATTCGATAATGAGGAAGATTAGGAAGAGAAGATCCAGGAACCAAATCAAAAACATGTTGAATGCTTCTCAGTGGGGGAAGTTTATTTGGAAGTTCATCAGGGCAAACATCAATGAATTTAGAGAGAAGATCACTTATCTTAATAGGTAAGGCTTCATCACAGGTTGTTGAGCAATTTTTGTTACAATTAGAGCAAACACAATATTTCCATGAGATCCTCTTTTAAACTCATGCTTATTAAAAATGTGCAAGGATTTCTTTTTTACTGGGGCAGATGAATCTCTAGGCTCGTGTGAGCTTGCCTCTTTGGGCTTAACAGGATTTAGAACAACTCTTTTTCCCTTAAACATGAATGAGTAAGTATTTGCATGTCCATCATGAATGACATGCATATCATACAGCCATGGTCTTCCTAACAGTATGTGAGAAACATCCATAGGAAGAACATCACACCATATCTTATCAGAGTATGCTCCTAATTATATTGGGACAAGCCAATGTTGAGATATAGAGATGAAAGTTTTGTTGACCCATTCAACCTTGTAGGGTCGTGGATGAGGCTCAGGTTTAAGCTTCATTCTAACTAAGGCTGATGTGGTAATAACATTCATATAACTTCCACTATCAATGATAAGTTTACAAGATTTATCACCACTTTTAAAATATGTATGAAAAATTGATGTACATTTCCAATCAGTGTCGTTTTGAGGGGAAGTTAAGACACATCGCATAACAGTAATGTGTGGTTCACCACTTTAAAGGCAGTTGGATGTATGATGAGTTCTTGGCAAAGAGGCATGGGAGAGAAGGACAAAGGGTCTCCCCAGCAAGAGCCAGCATACTGAAAAGGATGCTGGAAGACGCGGTATACCGGGGATTAGACTTTCACATCCTGGCTAAGGAGTGGTTATGAAGGGTAACCAAGGTGTTTGATGAACTGGGGTGCCCAGATGGCGCCTGACTCGACATCATTGAGATCCTCCTCCAAGACTATGCGGAGGAGTGGTGGGCTCAAGAAGTATGGATGTTCGAATGACGATATGCCCGCCGTCGCCGAGCGCTGACATATGCGGACTTTACCCAAGCTTTCACGAGGAAATACATAGGATAGATTCTGTGTTTTCCTTATTGCTATATTTTCTTTTATGTACTACTTCAAATGATGCACTGTATTTTGGTTAATAAAAGAGATAGACTATCATGATCTCCTGTTTATTAAATTCTGAAAAATATATTGTTCTTAATTCAAGTATTAGCAATCATGAACCCGGGTGAGCGCATTACTAAAAGCCATTAAACTGATGGTGGAATCCCACCAACGACAGGCAGAGTTTGGCTAAAAGCAGGCTAGGAAGGCCGCAAAGGCCCAAGAAAAACAAGCCAAGTGAATAGAGCGGCTTCGGTGGCTCAAGTAAACTAGAACCATGCCACCACGAAAAATTCCCCAACACCCTTGAACCAATAGCAGAATCAATCTATCGAAGGGATGCTACACAGCTTCCTCAGATTAAGGCCCCCCACCTTTGATGGAACCCTCTCGGCGATTGATACGGCCACCTGGATAAAGATGGTCGAAAAGAACCTAACAAGCATCCAATGCCCAGAATCAGCGATAGTTTGTCTCGCTACCCATCTCTTGCAAAGCAAAGCTAAATACTGGTGGGATACCACCAATAGCACTACATTCATCGGGGTACCATTAGCCGAGATAACTTGGGATGAGTTCATTGAGGAATTCTGTAACAACCCTGGTTGTTACCATAGCTAAATCTAGAGTAATTAAGCTAAACAAAGGTTTAATTTTGATTCCATTAGACTCAATGGGTCATTTAAACCTAATCCCAAAAGTTTGGAATCAATTGAAGCTAAAATGGAGAGTTTGGTATTTTTGACTATTTTTAAGCCCTGAAAATTACCTAAATTAATTTGATCTCCAAATTAAAATCTAATTTCATTTTTGAATTAATCATACCCTAATTAGCTAAGGGTGAATTTTTGGGATTTTTTGGAGCTCATTTGGTCTTAAATTGGATTTATAATATTTAGAAATAATTATATATTATTTAATTGATTTATTTATAATTAATTAAATTATAAAAGGTGGGATTTGCTGTCAGGACCGCGGCAGATCCGCTGCGTGGTCCCGACAGCGGGGCACCGGGTTAAGACACTCGATGCATTGGCACGCATCCTGGCGCAAACCATCCAACGGCGGGATCTCCTCCGCGTTAAAATTAGATCCTATGCGTCAGATTTATCGCTAGCATCTGACAGCTACCATCATATCCCGTTTAAGTAACGCATCCGAGCCATCTGAGACCAATTGTTGAACCATCAGACTGTGGATCATCTCCCTCATCTCGCCCCATCTGCATCTGGTCCCCTCCAATAGCCAGAAACTTCCCAGCCCTCGTGGCAGTACGGGAAGACCCCGAAATTCTCCTCCTGCCCTCGGTGCATCTGTCTTGCCGGTCGTCTTCTCCCCAAATTGCCCATAACTGTTGGCCCGAGCCTTTCTCTTTGGCCCAAGCCTCCTCCCAATGCCTGAGCTCTGGAAACCAACCCTAGGGCCTTCTCCCACCTATAAATACTCCCAGAGATTCACAGTGAGTCCCTTTGCTCACTGTGAACCCTCCTCTGGTAGCCAAAGTCCCTGGAGTTCCTGTCTTACCTGGATGAATTTCTGACATTCCCGAAGTTTGGAACCACTGATAGTGGGCCCGTCTGGTGTTCAGACCCCCTGTGAACCTTTTTCTATCATCCAGGGAGCTCGAAGGCACTTCAATTTCCCTCAGCCAAGCCTGCAACCCGTCCTCAGGTACAGCCTTCTCCCATGGATTTTCTTTGATCCAATTCCTCATCTATCTCTGCATTGAGCCTTTGGAAGTCGCCTAACAGCCGTAGCCACTTAGGGAACCAGTCATGATTATCGCCGGGGCTAAGCTAGCTCGAAACGATCGTATCGATCAATTGAGCTAGCGGCTGAGCCATGGCTGAGTCTGAGTAAGGACCCAGCGATTAGCTATGCTCCAGGTTACGAAACCTTAGGGGTTCGACTCGCCTCACCTACCTGAAGGTATTGGTATCAAACCCCAGCCATTTAATGGCCTCTGTGAGGAGAATTGTCTCCTCATAGAAAGCCTGAACGCCCCTATCGAAGCATCTCGGGTGAGTAACACCCCATCAATCCAGAGGGATACAGATGGGGGTTCTTAGTCCAATCGGTGCGTCTCAACCCTAGGAACGTGTAGGGATCAAGCTGAGCAGCCACCATCGTCTGAGCACCGAGAATTTTAGCGCGGAAGTTCGCCTGGGACGGACCCATCGAGAGGCTGAAGATGAAGTCCGGGCCGGGCTGACCCTGGCTTGCGCGGTTTTGATTTTGGGCCGCAGTTAATAATGAATTATAGGATTTTTTTTTCTATAGTTATAAATTTAATAAATCGAATCCTATAGTTTTAATTTAAATAAATATTCATAATAAATTATGTAAATAATTTTGGCTATTCTAATTCAAATGGTGTGATCCAATATACCATTTGAATCAGAAAAATACAAGGAATCTAAATATAAAATAAAATCACAGATCTAATGGTTGGATTTAAAATAATTGAGTAAACCTTTTATGTTTTTAATTAAATCATAATAAATTCAATGAATAACCAAATTAATTGATTAAGGGCTCTGATTGCCCAGTAAACCCTAAAGAATAATTGCAGACTCTTAAAAACAATTTTGGATATTTAATTTCCTTAATCACTCCTTAACCACCCTAATTAAGGATTAGTGAATTAAACCCTAAATTATTCTTTGATTTTGGGTAGGGTAATTCCTAGTGCCATCGTAAGTCTATTAGAACCTAAGTGTAAGGTTGGATTGCCCTAGAATGCCCTAAATTTTCTAATCACTCTAATTGGCCTAAAAATGTGATTAGTGTTAATTAGCTTAATTAGGTTGTCAAAACCTAAGATAAGGGTATTTCCCACTTCATTAACCAATATGAAACCCCTTAAAATAGATTAGATCCAGTTTGGATAACTAAACCCTAAAATCCCAATTTTAGCTTTATGAGTGGCATTTTGGTCATTTTGACCAAAATATGCTTAAATGCTCCTTAAAACTTGGAAATTTTAGTGAAGCACCCTATGATAGATTAGAAATGTTCTCTTAACCCTTAGGCTAATAATACTAATGACTTGGACACTAATTCAAGAAATCTCCACTTAAACCCTAATTAAGGCACTTAGATCTTAAGTGATCCTAAAAGAGTCATTTGGCCTTAGTACTTAAATCTAATAATTGCAATTGTTAAATATCACCTTAATAAGTCCCATTTAGTTAGATTTTGAACTTAAATGCCAAAATAAATGCAATTAGTAGATTCTAAATTGAAAACCTAGTTTGAGTCTAAAGTGATCAAAAATCAGATCTTATATCTTAGAGCTTAGACTTTAGATCTTGTACTTGAATTTTACTATCTCCTTTAGAATTCTTTAAATGATTGATTGTTTAACCCTTTGAAGCCTTTCTTGTGGGTATAGGGTGATTCAATCTATGAGATAGTGAAATTATCTTAACAGATTGAATATAAATCTTAGATTCTCAAGTTCTTAATTGATTATTTTATCTTATAATCAGTAGAATAACCTTTCAATAAGTTCATAATTCCTGGATCTTTCAGCTTATAGGATTTTTCACCTTTAACTAGGGTATCTTGAATGAACCTTAGACCCTTAGTAAGATTTGACTTAGAATTAGGATTTGAACACCAAAGTGGAGTTCAAGTCCTGAATCCTTAAATCTTGATTTACTTGATCAAGATTTAGGTAAGAGAGTAAAATATTAATAAATTAGGTCATTGATTTATTTACTTAAACCATATAGTCATCACATGATTTTGGATTAGAACTTGTTAGGTTCTAATGTTAACTATAAGGACGTAAATCTGAGATTTTACTCGATAGTTGGATATTGGAGATCCTAAACTTGTACCTTCTCAGAGTAGTTAGATTTGGTAATTAGATAACAATAGATATCACACCAGTTTAGATTGAGTCTCTTGCTTACTTTGACTAGATTTGCTCTACATACCTTGGATATTGAGCCTTATTTCTTGAGCATAATAGGAGAACTTGGGATATGGATGATACATCCTAAGTTAGTATTTGAACTACATATCATTCAGTTCTTGCCTTATTTGTAGTTGGTAGAATATGTCTTAGCTTAGTCTGCCTCTTCAGTAGTAGTATTGTATAGATTAGACTCAGACCTAGCATATTTGGATGGCTAGGCTGGGGATTGATTGATTGATATTGGAGGCCC
The DNA here is from genome assembly GCA_016760335.1 of Gastrodia elata. Lineage (NCBI taxonomy): Eukaryota > Viridiplantae > Streptophyta > Magnoliopsida > Asparagales > Orchidaceae > Gastrodia > Gastrodia elata. The sequence continues at coordinate 47,012,440 of CM028674.1, read as the reverse complement.
TGTATGGCCTATTGGCTGGTATGGCAGTACTATGTCTTAGACTTATTGCTACTTTAGCTGGATTGTTCAGTATTGTTTTCTATTTTGCTTTGTCACATGCTTCAGTGGCCTTATTTTTAGTACTTGCTCACTTTGCCTCATGTCTCAGTGGCTTTACATTTCATAGATTGCTTTGCTTTTGCCACATGTCTCAGTGGCCTTTCTTTTCCTTTTCTTAAATTAGCATGTTGTATGTACACTCACATGGTTTACTTATATATATTGGCATGTTTAGGATGCTAGAATTGCATGTTTTCAATACTTGTGTTTCTTTTATATACCTAGCATGTGTTAATATGATCATAAGCATGTTAGATTCAGAATTGTATTATAGTTATTGTTTCTTTTAGATTTTAGCCTCACCTTGCTTATTTTATATTGTATGTTCATCATACTAGTTGCTGGCTATAAATGGATAGTTTATAGTTACCATTTCTCCATAGCTTGTTGCACCTATTACTGTTTGGATGTTTTGCTAATTTAAATGTGATATCTTTAAAATATTCAGTTCATTAAAATAGCCTAAAATGTACATAGACAGTTGTCTAACTGTAACCTTTTTGTTTTGTTGGCTGGGGCCCTGGTATTTGTGATACCAACAAATGTCAGATTCAGACGTGTTTGTGGGCAGTGTCGCAGAAGTGGAGTAGGTTCAGGAGGAGGATCGTGCTGCTACTGTTTAGATAGATCTTGCATTTTATTTCAGAGAGATTGAGAGACATTTTCATTCTCTTTAAAATTCAGTTTGTAGTAATTGATTTTGGATGTGTTTTATTTCTGCATTTTGATGAGTTACTATATTGTTTTCCCTCTTTCTACTATGTATGCTTGTGGATGTTACTACTTGTCTATTGCTTCTGCCACTTTGATATTTATTTATATATTTATATTGATGAATGTTATAGTACTTGGTGACAAGTCCTTGGCTTAAGGCAGGTTGGGTTTACCTAACTTTACTTAAGCTGGGGATTTTCCACTGTTGGAGCACCGTACTTCCTTATTATGAGTACGGGGGCCCCATAGTTGGTATCAGAGAACACCATAAGGTGTCAGAATGTGATATATGATTCCTTTCTACCTAATGGATTGTTCTTCTGAAATACAAACATCAATATAGGAAACATCCATAACATAGTAGTGTCAGTAACTCTATACAAAATGTAGAAGGAGAATACTCCCATCCTAATAATTTAGTCATCTTGAGTTTAACACAAATATAATAAAATTTTGTCCTCAGAGTCAAATGAATTCTGAAGAGTTCGATATAGACTATTATTGGCATGCTTTCAAGACAGTTTGGAGCTGTAGCTTCAAGTGGAGGCAGGAAAGCAACTGGCAGATTGAAGGAGTTTCGGCAAAAGGGATCTTGGTCCTGGAGAGGTTTCTACAGCAAGTTGTATATCGAGGGCTCAACTTTCCCATATATGCACAAGAATGGTTGAGCTGAGTGGAGACCATTCTGATACACATAGAGTGTCCTGAGTCACTTTATGTAGATGTTGTGCAGACCTGATGTTGGATGAAGCCGGAGTTTGGTGGTATGAGACCATGGCGAGGCTCGAGAAGAAGCATAATAAGAAGCGTCGGGAAGTCACTTTTGAGGACTTTTGTGTAGCCTTTAGGGCAGAGTATATTGACAATGTTTGAGTGATAGTTATGATAAATGTTATGTCATTCTCAAGTAACCCTATTAGATTTATATTTTTGGCATTGTAATCCCTTATTTCTATAATTAATGAAAGATTTTGATTTCCCTTCCTTAGAGTAAATTATGAGTTTGTTTTTTTTTTTTGTTTTTTTTTTAAATTAAACTAGATTAGATTCCAGATCACCACCTACCGTTACTCCTGTCAAGAACATTGTTGCCTCTAGTAGTTCTAATGATGAGATGGCTCATCTACGAGCCATGGTGGCAACTCTATTGGAAAATCAAGCTCAACAGGCGCTCGTTATGCATAAATTTTTAAATGATCGTGCAACTCCAGTCACTGTCGCTGCTCCAACAGTATATGCTCCACAAGCTGCTCCTTCTTCACATCATTCGGCGGATAATCTCCTTCACAATTTTTTGAGGTTAAGGCCTCCAACCTATGGTGGGAACCTATCACCAATGGATATAGCCGATTGGATGAAGGCTGTGGAAAGGGATCTCATTAATCTGAAGGTCCTGAACTCGGAAGTTGTCCATCTCGCCACCCATTTGTTTCATGCGGAAGCAGAATATTGGTGGGAAGAGATCCAAATACCAAGTTCGCTGACTACGAGTTATAGGACATCCCCTGGGATGAGTTCGTCGAGACCTTCAAGACTGAATTCATTCCCCATCCGCACAAAACATTATTGCATACACAATCATGAGGTTGACTCAAGGGAGTCGTTCAGTAGCTGAATACGAAAGGGAATTTCGTAGATTGATGCATTTCATGCCAGAAGTTACTCATTCTGAGTCAGCTAAGTGCCACCGCTTTCTTTGTGGACTTCGAGGTTCATTGAAGGACCAGATCGTGCCGCTCTGTCTGATTAGCTTCTTCAAATTGGTGGAAACGGCAAAGGTGATTGAGCATCACCAATCTGAAGATCTTAAGCAAAAATCACAAACAACTCTAAACCCGTTGGGAAACTTCAAAGACACGGATCTAACCTTGCAAAAGTATATCAGCTAGAAGCTGCACCTATTGCTGAATAAATTCAAAACTGTACTAAGCCCCATCTGTATGGCAAGTGTTACCACTTTGGCCAGAGGTGTTTCAATTGTGGGCGTACAGGCCACAGGTTCTATCAGTGCGACCACATGGAAACGGTAGACGGAGTTCCAATGAAGCCTTATCAGAAGAAGCAAGTGTTCTGAGCAACTCCATTAAATCAGAGAGAACCAAATCTGGCTATAATGCCAGCCCCTGCTTCTGAAGTTGCTCACACGCAGCCACCAGCTCCCAATTCTCAGAACTATCAACAACGACAGCCTAACAATCATCTTGCTGGTCCTGCACGAGTATATGCCTTAACTCCTATTGAAGCCGCAGAAGATAACAATATGGTTTCAGGTACACACTCCTAAACCTCTCTCCTGCTAAATTGCATTTCTGTATTTTAAATCTTTTCAAGTTGTTCATGCGAAACAGTGTAAATTTAGGCACACTTTATTTCAACAACCAACCTTGTAATGTATTATTCGATACCGGTGCTAGTCACTCGTTTATCTCTGAATGATTTGCCAATAACCTGAAACTGCGCATACTACTTAGCACAAATGTTGAGTGTTGGGCTTCCATCTGGAACCCAATTTAGTGCCCATAAATTTTGTAATATCCAAGTCCCAATAAATGATCAAGAATTCCAGGCCAAACTAATCATCCTACCAATAGCAAACTTTGATATCATCCTTGGGATGAATTGGCTCAGTAACAATAATGCTGTGATAAACTGCCATAAGAAGAAAGTCACTCTCCATTCCCAGGGCAAGCCTGAAATGTTTATAGGAAAGACCAGCACGCAATTATCCTTAATAAATGCAATTAAAGCATAACAGTTGATTGTTAGGGGTTGTAATGCTTACCTAGTTACCATGATGGGCGAAATAAAAGAGAGTATCTCTCTTGCTGATTGTAAGGTAGCCAAAGAATTCACCGATGTATTTCCAGAAGATTTGCCTGGTGTACCTCTTTTCAGAGAAGTAGAATTCTCTATTGAATTGATCCCTGATACCTAGCCGATATCCAAAGCACCTTATAGAATGGAACCTAAGGAGCTTCAAGAGCTCAACGAGCAATTGCAAGAGCTCTTGAATAAAGGCTTCATCAGGCCAAGTATGTCTCCTTGGGGAGTGCCAGTTTTATTTGTGAAAAAGAAGGATGGATCTATGCGTATGTGTATAAATTATCGTGAATTGAGTAAGGTCACCATAAAGAACAAATACCCACTGCCGAGAATTGATGACTTGTTTGACCAGTTATCCGGAGCCATTATATTTTCCAAGATCGATTTAAGGTCTCGATACCATCAACTGTGAGTAAAAGAAGATGATGTAGGGAAGACTGCTTTCCGTACTTGTTATGACCACTTTGAGTTTTTAGCGATGTCATTTAGACTCACCAATGCACCATCAATCTTTATGGATTTGATGCAACGAGTGCTAAAACCATATTTGGACAAGTTTGTGATAGTCTTCATTGATGATATCATCATTTATTCCAAAACTCTGAGAGATCATGAAAAACATATAAGGTTAGTGTTGGAAACTTTGCGTGAGCATCAACTGTATGCCAAGTTCTCCAAATGCGAGTTCTGGCTCCATTCCATTGCATTATTGGGGCACATAGCCGATGCTCAGGGTATTCGGGTAGATCAGAGTAAAGTGAGTACTATTCAGGACTGGGCTCAACCTAAGTCTATCACTGAAATCAGAAGTTTCCTAGAATTAGCGGGTACTATAGAAAGTTTGTTAAAGGCTTTTCCCAGATTGCTTTGCCGTTGACTAAATTGACTCAAAAGGTCGTTCCGTTCATTTGGAGTCCAGAATGCGAGGATGCACTTTCTACCGCTCCAGTTCTTGTTTTACATAAAAAGGTTTGAACTATCAAGTATGTACCGATGCCTTTGGAATCGGTCTAGGTTGTCTTTTAATGTAAGAGGGTAAGGTAATTGCCTACGCCTCTTGTCAGTTAAAGCCCCATGAGCGAAATTATCCAGTCCTTGATCTTGAACTTGCAGCCGTGATATTTGCCTTGAAAATATGGCACCACTATCTATACGGAATGCAGTGTTCAATTTTCACTGATCATCAAAGTTTGAAGTATATCTTCACCTAGAGAGAATTGAATTGCCGCCAGAGAAGATGGTTGGAGCTCATCAGCGATTATGACCTCAGTATTCAATATCATCTAGGAAAAGCGAATGTAGTGGCCGATGCTCTTAGTTGTCGTGATACTTTAACCTCTATGATTGCATCCAGTTCTTTAGTACCTGAATTTCGTAAGCTCAAGATTTCTCCAGTCAGTGGCGATATGCTGAGTTCCCTATTAGCAAATATTAATGTGGATCCCACTTTCCATCGAGATGTCTCTATCTCGCAAACCAAAGATGATGAGTATTTGTAGATTAAAGCAGATATTGAAGGTGGTCTTCGTCATGATCTGCAATTGCGAAATGGTGAAATTTATCAAGGTAATCGATTATGGATTCCTAAGTCCATGCATCAAGAAGTGTTAGTCGAGGGCCATAATCCTAGATACCATATCCATCCAGGCAGTACTAAGATATACTAGGACCTAAAATAATCATTTTAGTGGATAGGTATGAAGAAAGATGTAGCTGACTTTGTGGCCAAATGTCTTGCCTATAATTTAGTGAAGGCCGAACACCAAAGACCCGGTGGTCTTCTGCATCCATTAGATATCCCTAAATGGAAATAGTTTGATATATCTATGGATTTTGTCATGGGTTGCCCCATGCAAAATCAGGTGCCGATGCGATCTGGGTGATAGTAGACCGCTTAACTAAATTAACGTATTTTCTTCCCATCCGTCAAACTAATTCTGTAGAGAAGTTAGCAAAACTATACATCAAGGAAATTGTCAGGTTGCACGGGATTCCAAAATTAATCGTATCAGATAGAGATAGTAAATTTACTTCCAAGTTTTGGCAAGCTGTGCATCAAGATCTGGTTACGACTCTAGCCATGAGTATAGCTTTTCATCCTCAAATAGATGGTCAAACTGAAAGAGTGAACAAAGTTTCGGAAGATTTGCTTAGGCTATGTATTCTTGATTTTGCTAGTTCCTGGAAAGTTCACATCCCGTTAATGGAGTTTGCCTATAATAACAGTTTTCAAGCCAGTATTAAGATGGCCCCTTATGAAGCGCTGTATGGTAGAAAATGCAGTACTCCGCTAGCTTGGTCAGAAATAAGATGCGTTCAGCTCTTTGGTTCAGAATTAGTTGAAGAAACTAGTAATAAGATCAAATTAATTCAGCAGAGAATTTGTTTAGCTCAAGATCGTCAGAGTAAGTATCATGATTCTCACCACCGTCTCCTAGAATTCAATGTGGGAGATTCTGCTTATCTAAAAGTCAGTCCAATGAAAGGTGTCTTCAAATTTGGCAGTTCCCACTATGTTGGACCTTTCAAAGTTTTGGCCAAAGTAGGATCATCTGCCTACCGATTAAGCCTTCCTGATGGCTTTGCAGTTGTCACTATGTATTTTAAATATCATCATTGAGAAGATGTCTTTGAGACTCTTCTCATCTCGTTCAACTTCCAGCAGTAGAGATTCAACCCAATCTTTTGTATGCCGAAGAACCTACCAGAATCTTAGATCATGATTAGAAATTGCTCAGAAATAGCTAAGGAATCATTCAATTCTTATGGTTAAGATTCAGTGGAAGAATCGATCCTTGGAGGAATCTACCTAGGAGAAAGAGGCGGATATGCGTAATAAATATCCACAGCTCTTTGCAAGACCAGGTATTATTCTTATCTTTCTCATCTAATGTACTTGGAACTTGTTCTGTCATAGTAGTATTCTCTTTACTTGAGTGATATCGGGGATGACATCATTCTTAAGTGGGGGAGTCTGTAATAACCCTGGTTGTCACCATAGTTAAACCTAGATTAATTAAGCTAAATTAAGCTTTGATTTTGATTCCATTAGACTCAATGGGTCATTTAAACCTAATCCCAGAAGTTTGAAATCAATTGGAGCTAAAATGGAGAGTTTGGTATTTTTGGCTATTTTTAAGCCCTGAAAATTACCTAAATTAATTTAATCTCCAAATTAAAATCTAATTTCATTTTTGAATTCCTCATACCCTAATTAGCTAAGGGTGAATTTTTGGGAATTTTTGGAGCTCATTTGGTCTTAAATTGGATTTAGAATATTTAGAAATAATTATATATTATTTAATTGATTTATTTATAATTAAATAATATAATTAATTAAATTATAAAAGGCAGGATTTGCTGTTGGGATCGTGGCAGATCAGCTGCGGGGTCCCGACAGCGGGGCACCGGGTTAAGCCACCCGATGAATTGGCACTCATCCTGGCGCGAACCATCGAATGGCGGGATCTCCTCCATGTTAAGATTAGATCCTATGCGTCGGATTTATCGCTAGCAACTGACAACTACCATTATATCTCGTTTAAGTAACGCATCCGAGCCATCCGAGACCAACGGTAGATCCATCAAACAGCGGACACGAACCCGAGCGCTGTGGATCGTCTCCCTCGTGTCGCCCCATCTGCGTCTGGTCTCCTCTGACAGCCAGAAACCTCCCAGCCCTCGTGGCAGTACGGGAAGACCCCGAAATTCCCCTCCTACCCTCGGTGCATCTGTCTTGCCGGTCGTCTTCTCCCCAAATTGACCATAGCCGTTGGTCCGAGCCTTTCTCTTTGGCCTGAGCCTCCTCCCATTGCCCAAGCTCTAGAAACCAACCTTAGGGCCTCCTCCCACCTATAAATAACCCCAGAGATTCACAGTGAGTCCCTTTGCTCACTGTGAACCCTCCTTTGGCAGCCAAAGTCCCTAGAGTTCCTGTCTCACTTCGATGAATTCCCAGCATTCCTGAAGCTTGGAACCACTGATAGAGAGCCCGTCTAGTGTTCAAACCCCCTGTGAACCTTGGTTTGTCATCCAGGGAGCTCGAAGGCACTTTAATTTCCCTCAGGCAAGCCTGTAACCTGTCCTCAGGTACAGCCTTCACCCATGGATTTTCTTTGATCCAATTCCTTGTCTATCTCTGCATTGAGCCTCTATATGTCGCCTAACTATCCGTAGCCACATGGGGAACCAGTCGTGATTGTCGCTAGGGCTAAGCTAGCTCGTATCGATTGTATCGATCGATTGAGCTAGCGGTCGAGCCATGGCTGAGTCCGAGTAAGGACCCAACGATCGGCTATGCCCCAGGTTATGAAACTTTAGGGGTTTGACTCGCCTCACCTCCCTGAAGGTGTAGGTATCGAACCTTGGCCATTTAATGGCCTCTATGAGGAGAATTGTCTCCTCACAGTAAGCCTAAACGCCCTTATCGAAGGTGTCTCGGGTGAGTAGCACCCCATCAATCCAGAGAGATTCAGATGGGGGTTCTTAGTCCAATAGATGCGTCTCGACCCCATCATACCATCGTCGTCTGAGCCCCGAGAATTTCAGCACAGAAGTTCGCCCGGGACGGACCCGTCGAGAGGTTGAAGATGAAGTCCGGGCCGGGCCGACCCCGACCCGCGCGGTTCTGATTTTGGGCCGCGGTTAATAATGAATTATATGATTAAATTTTCTATAGTTATTAATTTAATAAATCAAATCCTATAGCTTTAATTTAAATAAATATTAAGAATAAATTATTTAAATAACTTTGGCTATACTTATTCAAATGGTATGATCTAATATACCATTTGAATCAGAAAAATACAAGGAATCTAAATATAAATAAAATCACAGATCCAATAGTTGGATTTAAAATAATTGAGTAAATCTTTTATGTTTTTAATTAAATCATAATAAATTCGATGAATAACCAAATTAATTGATTAAGGGCTCTGATTGCTCAGTAAACCCTAAAGAATAATTGCAGACTCTTAAAAACAATTTTGGATATTTAATTTCCTTAATCACTCCTTAATCACCCTAATTAAGGATTAGTGAATTAAACCCTAAATTATTCTTTGATTTTGGGTAGGGTAATTCCTAGTGCCATCGTAAGTCTATTAGAACCTATCTGTAAGGTTGGATTTCCCTAGAATGCCCTAAATTATCTAATCACTCTAATTGGCCTAAAAATGTGATTAGTGTTAATTAGCTTAATTAGGTTGTCAAAACCTATGATAAGGGTATTTCCCACTTCATTAACTAATATGAAACCCCTTAAAATAGATTAAATCCAGTTTGGATAACTAAAGCCTAAAATTCCAAATTTAGCCTTGTGAGTGGCATTTTGGTCATTTTGACCAAAATGTGCTTAAATGCTCCTTAAAACTTGGAAATTTTAGTGAACCACCCTATGATAGATTAGAAATGTTCTCTAAACCCTTAGGCTAATAATACTAATGACTTGGACACTAATTCAAGAAATCTCCACTTAAACCCTAATTAAGGCACTTAGATCTTAAGTGATCCTAAAAGAGTCATTTGGCCTTAGTACTTAAATCTAATAATTGTAATTATTAAATATCACCTTAATAAGTCCCATTTAGTTAGATTTTGAACTTAAATGCCAAAATAAATGCAATTAGTAGAGTCTAAATTGAAAACCTAGTTTGAGTCTAAAGTGATCAAAAATCAGATCTTAGATCTTAGACCTTAGACTATAGATCTTCTACTTGAATTGAACTATCTCCTTTGGAATTATTTAAATGATTGATTGTTTGACCCTTTGAATCCTTCCTTGTGGGTATAGAGTGATTCAATCTATGAGATAATGAAATTATCTTAACAGATTGAATATAAATCTTAGATTCTCAAGTTCTTAATTAATTATTTTATCTTATAATCAGTAGAATAACCTCTCAATAAGTTCATAATTCCTGGATCTTTCAGCTTATAGGATTTTTCACCTTTAACTAGGGTATCTTGAATGAACCTTAGACCCTTAGTAGGATTTGACTTAGGATTAGGATTTGAACACCAAAGTGGAGTTCAAGTCTTGAATCCTTAAATCTTGATTTACTTGATCAAGATTTGGGTAAGAGAGTAAAATATTAATAAATTAGGTCATTGATTTATTTACTTAAATCGTATAGTCATCACATGATTTTGGATTAGAACTTGTTAAGTTCTAATGTTAACTATAAGGACGTAAATCTGAGATTCTACTCGATAGATGGATATTGGAGATCCTAAACTTGTACCTTCTCAGAGTGGTTAGATTTGATAATTAGATAACAACTAGATAACAACAGATATCACACCAGTTTAGATTGATTCTCTTTCTTACTTTGACTAGATTTTCTCTATATACCTTGGATATTGAGCCTTATTCCTTGAGCATAATAGGAGAACTTGGGATATGGATGATACATCCTAAGTTAGTATTTGAACTACATATCATTCAGTTCTTGCCTTATTTGCAGTTGGTAGAATATGTCATAGCTTAGTCTACCTCTTCAATAGTAGTATTGTATAGACTGGACTCAGACCTAGCATATTTGGATGGCTAGGCTGGGGATTGATTGATTGATATTGGAGGCCCTGTATGGCATATTGGCTGGTATGGCAGTACTATATCTTAGGCTTATTACTACTTTAGCTGAATTGTTCAGTATTGTTTTCTGCTTTGCTTTGCCAGATTCTTCAGTGGCCTTATTTTTAGTACTTGCTCGCTTTGCCACATGTCTCAGTGGCTTTACATTTTATAGATTGCTTTGCTTTTGCCACATGTCTCAATGGCCTTTTTTTTCCTTTTCTTAAATTAGCATGTTGTATGTACACTCACATGGTTTACTTATATATATTGGCATGTTTAGGATGCTAGAATTGTATGTTTTTAGTACTTGTGTTTCTTTTATATACCCAGCATGTGTTAATATGATCATAAGCATGTTAGGTTCAGAATTATATTGTAGTTGCTATTTCTCTTAGCTTTTAGCCTCACCTGCTTATTTTACATTGTATGTTCTTCATACTAGTTGCTGGCTATAAATGAATAGTTTATAGTTACCATTTCTCCATAGCTTGTTGCACCTATTACTGCTTGCATGTTTAGCTAATTTAAATGTGATATCTTTAAAATATTCAGTTCATTAATATAGCCTAAAATGTACTTAGACAATTGTCTAACTGTAACCTTTTTGTTTTGTTGGTTGGGGACCTGGCATTTGTGATACCGACAAATGTCAGATTCATATGTGTTCATGGGCAGTGTCGCAGAAGAGGAGCAGGTTCAGGAGGAGGATCGTGCTGCTACTGTTTAGATAGATCTTGCATTTTATTTCAGTAAAATTGAGAGACATTTTCATTCTCTTTATAATTCAATTTATAATAATTAATTTAGGATGTATTTTATTTCTGCATTTCGATGAGTTACTATATTATTTTCCCTCTTTCTACTATGTATGCTTGTGGATGTTACTACTCGCCTATTGCTTCCGCCACTTTGATATTTATATATATATATATATATATATATTTATATTGATGAATGTTATAGTACTTGGTGACAAGTCCTTGGCTTAAGGCAGGTTGGGTTTACCTAACTTTACTTAAGCTGGAGATTTGCCATAGTTGGAGCACTGTACTTCCTTGTTGTTAGTACGGGGCCCCACATATTCCAAGCTCGATTCATTCCCCCCTCTGCCAAACATTGATTGGGGGAAATATTACTAAAATTGCAGCAGGGTGATCGATCTGTGTCAGCATATGAGGCTGAATTTTGTCGCATTGCTAGATTTTCTACGAGACTGATCCCTACGGAGACAGACCGCTGTTTTCGATTCTAGGACAGCCTGCAACCTTCGATCAGAAGTCAAGTAATTCCCTTACGTATAACTGATTTCTCAGAACTACTTGAAATGGCAAGGTAGTGAAACAAGATCAGGCTTGAGAAGGATCCAGGAGGAATATGGGGTCCACCTCATTCCAGCAACAGCCTCCCAAATGAGCCAGGGTGTACCAGCTCGAGGCTGAGACTCCAGCTACAGATCCATTTAATGGTTGCACCAAACCACACCCATATGGTCGGTGCTACCATGGGGGTCGTGTCTGCTTTACTTGCAGACGGCCAGGCCATGTATTCTTCAACTGTACTGCCACAGACATGGTGGATGGTGATCTGATTGATCGTACCAAATGCCACCAAATCTTTGACTTATACCAGAAGCCTGCGGCTACTCATCCAGCCCCCTCTCCTACTTCGGTCATGAGGCATGAGGCACCCAATGCCCCTCGAAATGCGCCTCGACCACCTCCAAGGCAAAATTATAACAACCAGCCTGCCGGTCCTACATGCGTGTATACCCTCACACTTGTTGAGGCTGCATAAGACAACCACGTGGTGTCAGGTATACTTTCCTGAACCTACTTATTTTTGTTGTTTTACTTACTTTGCATAGTCGGTGAATATTTTTCTCTACAATTAGGTTCAATCTGCATAGATGATAAACCTTGTAGCATTTTGTTTAACACTGGTGCCAGTCATTCCTTTGTGTCTGAAGGATGGGCAAAGTCACTAAACCTCAATTTGTATCCCTTAGCCAATCCTCCTAAAGTTGGGTTATCTTCTGGAGCCCAATTGCTAGCACGCCAGTTTTGCAAGGTGCAAATTCTACTTTCAAATAAGGAGTGTGAGGCTAACTTAGTAGTTCTTCCAAAAGCCAACTTTGATACAATATTAGGCATGAATTGGCTAAGCCAACACAATGCCACTATCAACTATACCAAGAAAAAGATCAGCTTGGGTAGTGGGAGCAAAGCCATATCCTTTAATAGCAACCTTAGTACTCGCGCCTCACTCATCAACACAATAAAAGCAAAACGATTGGTTCAGAAAGGATGTGAAACCTTCCTAGTAACAATACTAGGAGAAAAGAAAGAAGAAGTCCCATTATCCGAGAACCCTATTGTTTGCAAATTCGCAGACCTCTTCCCAAAAGATTTACCCGGTCTTCCTCCTATACAGGAAGTTGAATTTTCAATTGACGTTATTCCAAGAACTCAGACCATTTCTAATGCTCCCTATCGAATGGCACCTAAGGAATTGTAGGAGTTGAACAAACAATTACAAGAACTCCTAGAAAAATGTCTCATAAGGCCAAGCTCGTCACCTTGGGGAGCACCGATGTTATTCGTGAAGAAGAAGGATGGTTCTATGCGAATGTGTGTTAACTACCACGAACTAAACAAAGTCACAATCAAAAATAAATATCCTTTGCCGCACATAGATGACTTGTTTGATCAGTTGGCAGGAGCCAAGGTATTCTCAAAAATTGACCTGTGATCTGGATACCACCAACTGCAAGTAAAAGAGTCTGATATAGCGAAAACTGCCTTCAGAACTAGATACAGTCACTACGAATTCCTAGTGATGTCGTTTGGACTCACAAATGTGCCGTCTATCTTTATGGACCTGATGCAGCGAATCTTGAAACCATACCTGGACAAGTTTGTCATCGTGTTCATTGATGATATCCTAATATATTCTAAGACAAAGATAGAACACGAAGGACACCTCCGAACTGTATTAGAAGAACTAAGAAGCCATCAGCTGTATGCTAAATATTCTAAATGTGAGTTTTGGCTTGATTCAGTAGCTTTTCTGGGGCATGTGGTAGATGCCCAAGGTATTAGAGTTGATCAGAACAAAGTCAGTGCCATCCAGAAATGGGTTCAGCCCAAGACAGTGATCGACATCAGAAGCTTCTTATGCTTCGCCGATACTACAGGAAGTTTGTAAAGGGATTCTCCCAAATAGCCTCTCTGTTGACTAAGTTAACCTAGAAAGTAGTGCCATTTAAATGGTCTCCAGCATGTGAGAAGGCTTTTCAAGTACTAAAAGATACACTATCCACAGCTCCAGTTCTAGTCCTCCTGAGAGAAGGAGTGAACTATCAAGTATACACCGATGCCTCAGGCATAAGCTTAGGAGCTGTATTAATGCAAGAAGGTAAGGTTATCGCCTATGCGTCACGGTAATTGAAAATCCATGAGAAGAATTACACCGTACATGACCTAGAGCTAGCTACGGTAGTGTTCGCCCTAAAGATTTGCTGTCACTATCTCTATAGAGTTCAATGCTCAATTTTTACTGATCATCAGAGCCTAAAGTATATATTCACTCAAAGAGAACTGAACTGTAGGCAAAGAAGGTGGCTAGAGTTGATTAGCAACTACGTTTGGATATCTAGTATCATCCTAGAAAAGCAAATGTGGTAGCCGATGCTCTAAGCCGTCATTCCACTCTTAACACCCTCATTTCAACAAGTCCTCTGGAGGAAGAATTCGCAAACTAGATATTCAATTTCCACTTAGTGATCAAGTGAGTACGATGCTCTCAATGATTAATGTGGAACCCACATTCCACAGAGACGTGTCCGTAACTCAAATTAAAGATGATGAGTACCTAAACTTCAAGCAGGCCATTGAAAGTGGTCGTTGTACCGACCTTCAATTCTATAATGGCGCTATCTATCAAGGGAATTGCTTTTGGATCTCTAAGTTCATGCACCAAGAGGTGCTGATTGAAGGCCATAACTCCGGGTACCATATCCATCCCGGGAGCTCAAAGATGTATCAGGACCTAAAATAATCCTTTTGGTGGCCAGGAATGAAGAAAAGTGTGGCAGAGTTCATAGCAAAGTGCCACGCTTGCAGCCTAGTTAAGGCGGAACACCAAAGACCTGGTGGTCTACTCCAACCACTAGAAATCCCCAAATAGAAATGGGTGGATATATCTATGGATTTCATTATGGGATTACCTCGTGCAAGATCTGGGGCAGATGCAATTTGGGTTATAGTTGATCGATTGACCAAGTCCGCGCATTTCATCCCAGTTTCACAGATGGATTCAGTAGAGAAACATGCAAAGCTTTATATCAAAGAAATAATCAGGCTTCATGGAATTCCCAAAATAATTGTATCCGATAGAGATAGTCGGTTCACTTCCAAGTTTTGGCAGGCCATTCACCAAGATCTAGGCATGACTCTAGCAATGAGTATAGCCTTTCATCTACAGACGGATGGCCAGACAGAGCATGTAAATCAAGTTTTTGAAGATTTACTCAGATTGTGTATTCTTGACTTTGCTGGGTCTTGGGAAGATCACCTCCCATTAGTGGAATTCGCCTACAATAATAGTTTTCAAGCCAGCATAAAAATGGCTCTGTATGAAGCCTTATATGGCAGAAAGTGCAGTACCCTATTGGCATGGTCAAAAATAGGAAGTATTCAGCTGTATGGATCTGAATTAGTAGAAGAGACAAATAGGAAGGTCCAGTTGATTCAACATCAAATCCGTGCAGCCCAGGATCACCAGAGTAAATATCATGACCTTCATCACCGTCCTCTAGAATTTAAAGTTAGAGACTTCGCATATCTAAAGGTCAGTCCAATGAAGGGAGTCTATAGATTCGGCATAGCAGGGAAACTTAGTCCTCGCTATGTGGGTCCTTTTGAAGTGTCATCCAAAATAGGTTGTTATGCATACAGACTCAACCTTCCAGATGACTTCGCAGCAGTACACAACGTATTTCATGTATCGTCCCTAAGAAAGTGCCTCCGAGATCTGTCACACCTCGTGCAGTTCCCAGAAGTTCAGATCCAGCCCGATCTGTCATATGCCGAGGAGCCGATTCGAATCCTAGCTCGCAATCGCAAACAACTTAGAAATCATGCTATTTGCATGATCAAGGTCTAGTGGAAGAATCGTTCTCGCAATAATGCCACTTGGGAGAAGGAATCTGACATGTGATCTAAATATCCCAGACTCTTCAAGAATCTAGGTAATTCCATTTCAAATTCTTATTCAAGTCATACTCTTGCCTTTAAATTCCACTTGAGTGATGTCGAGGACGATATCGTTCTTAAGTGGGGGAGTCTGTAACAGCCCAAGTTGTTACCTTTGTCACTTATGACTAATCTCAGTCTTCATTTTGATCCTAAGTGCTAATTAGGTCAATAGGAGTCAACCTCTAAGACCTAGTCCAAATCGGAAGTCAAATGGATCGAATCATGATTTCTGGAAAATCTAGAAACCTTACAATTGACCTGTCTAAAACGACCTCCGATCAAAAAACGGACTTCTTCACTGCGCTCATTGCCCCCAAATTAGCTAGAGGTGATGTTTTCGTGTCAAACGGAAGTCGTTGAAAATTCGACGAATAATTAAATACCCCAAAAATTGGTAAATTAAAACACTTGTGGGATCAAAAATCTGACATCGCCATTGCGTTCCTCACCTCTCACTTAGCTAGGGGTGAGTATTTTGGAATTTTTATGAAATTATTTTATTATTATTGGAATTAATATTTAAATTTATTAAATATTTAAATAACCATTAATTTTTTTCCGCGCGTCGTTAAGCATTCTGACGTCGTCTGCCACTTTACTGCGCTGCCATTTGATCCACGTCAGAACAGACGGATCAATGAGATCGGACGGCTCACGCGTCGCCTTCCCCGCCGCGAACCTTAGGGTTCCACGCGGCTTACCTGCCGCTCGCGCTGGCCAAACGCTGAGAGCCCCAACCTCGGCGGCACCGCCTCGCCCTCTATTATGCATCCCATCTGTGCCTGGGTCGCGTGGAGAGCTCAGACCGACGGACCTCGCGTGCGCAGAAACCCTAAGAGCCAGCCTTTGTCAATCCAAACTCAGGTACCTCCTCGCCTCAATTAATCTCCTGCATTCGATTTACCTTGTAATCACGTGTCGATTATCGCCCTTCGATCGAAGATGGGGAGCCGTATGGATGCGCCATTTCGAACCGAGGGTTCGTCTTCGCGAACGCTTGCGAAGACGAAGCCTCTCCGGAACCCGAGCCGCATAGGTCCCGACCCATGTCGCTACTCGCGGCCCGCCCAGTCCGATCGCTCGGGTCCAAACTGGCTCGTCCCGCGGCCCGGCTCGCCTCTCCAGGGACCCGACCCGTTCCTCCTGCCGCGCTGTCGCTGACGTGTGGGAGTGGGTCCCACTTCCACCCCTCGGCAAGCCCCGTTGGACGCATGCAGGGCCACCAGTCGCGTCAACTGCCAATTCCGGCTGGCTGTCCCCTCGTGGTCCCGCCCGCCATCTTGACCTGTACACAAAAAAAAAAAAAGGGAATTATAAAAATGTGTGTACATGTTTAGGAAACTTAAGACAATTAGTGTTTTAATATACACATTCATTCATCAGAACTTATATGCATATATATATATATATATATATATATATATATATATATAACGTTATATATACATATATATAGATATATATATGTGAATCGTAGTGTCATTGTATTAGTTCAGTTAAGTGCGATGAGTTAACATTAATCGGTAGGATGTAATCTAGTTTAATCGAGCCTCTATATATATATATATATATATATATATTTTGTTATGTACATATATATATATATATATATATATATATATTAAATATTAGTATATATATATATATATGTATTATTATCATTTCCTTATTTCGGGTTCAGCCGAGAATTCAAGTTAATGAGTAGCAGTAGGATATTTAGGTACTAATTAATTTATAAATAATAGGACATGATTAAGACTTATTTAGTGGACCTAATAGCATTAATCACAATCAAGTACTCAATTAATTAAAGACTAAGCCTTTTATAAGTAATTATTATACAATACTTATTATATATATATATATATATATATATATATATATATAGTTACATTACAAACAGCATTTGTAATAAATAATATTAAGACAGAAATTAACTAAATATTTATACAATACTTTTATATATATATATATATATATATAGTTACATTACAAACAGCATTTGTAATAAATAATATTAAGACAGAAATTAATTAAACATATATATTTATTTATAAACAAAACACAGTAATATTAGATAAGATATATATGCACATAAATATTATTTTATGTATATATATGTACACATATATATACTAAACAGACTTTAATATAAATATATAAAGATAGAAACTTTAGAGTACACTTTTAACTATATATATATATATATATATATATATACATAAGTTTAGTCATAGTTATTTAAAACAGGATAGTAACATTAAATTAAGCTAAGTATATGATGAAATAAGTATACATATGGAAAGACTACATAGCTTGTGAATTTAGCTTAAATTAATTATAAAATAAACTTAGTCTAATTAATCTTATAATAATAAATACATAAGTATATGAATGCACATTTAGCTACATATATATAAAAATATCTGCTATGTAAAATTTAAGTATTATAACTATGTTAGTATACAGTAAATATATATTAGCTAGTAAACAATTGAGATTAATCTATGAACCATTAATACTAATAGCTTAAATTAGTAGATTAAATTAAACTATTAAATAAACTGGTTGATAAGTTAAAATATTGAACAGTGATAATTTTGATAAATAAATATTATTAAAATAAATAATTAATCAATTAACATTGCATAATTAATTTGGTTGTAAGAAACAAACTTAATTAAATTAGTTCAATAGTACTTGAGTATTAATTTAATAGGGTGGGTTCATAATATCAATATAAAGTTCATTAATTAGATATTGAATAGCACTAAATTAATTTATTATTAGAGGCTGTAAAATAAATATTAAATAATAGTTAATTAATGTGAAACTTGAACTAGTTAAAGGAGCACATAAGTATACACGATAGATAATCGATAATAATCAAATTAAATTAATAATGTAGAGAACTTAATAGCCCTCAAAATTAAAATGCCCATAACTTAGCTATTTGAACTCAGAATTCAGTGTTCTTGGAATCTATGGAATCCTTGAACCATAATGAACAATAAACGATATAAAAAGTCAAGTTTCAGTTGAGTAAAAATTACTGAAATACCCTTAAGTCAAAAACCTTAGTTAAGTCATAACTGGACTATTTCTCACCCAAATTGGACGTACTTACTGTCTATCTTCAAATTAGACAGTAAGGAATCATTTAAAACTAAGAAATTCCAATTTGGAATTCTAGATCAAAAGTTGACTTTTTAGGCCCTTAAATAGGGCAAACGGTCATTTTGCCCATATTTTAAGTTAAGAACTCTTAACCTTTAATTAGTCTCTTAAAACACTAAAATCAGTATTAGAACTACATCAAAAATATTTAAGTGAGTAAATCAACAATTAGGTCAATCCGTCAAAATTCTTGAAAATTCTTCTAAGTCTCTTCTTAGGGTCATTGCACCGCACTTAAGGATCATTCCTGAGATTAGGATTAGATCATAGGTTAGAGTTCATTCATTGGGTAAATGGGTTACTCAATAAATGAAATCTTGGTTTTATTAGTTTTTAGAATTTTTCAACTTATTTTTATTATTTTATCTTTTAAACTTTAGATTTAAGATAGGAGATTCAATCTATTAAGTTTGATTACTTAATAAATTTTGCCTTAACTAGTAAATCACTTATAAAATAAAACTTAGAACTTAGGTCTTATCTTCTTAGATTATGTGATTAAACCCAATTCTCATAGTGTTTAATCCATAATCTATAGGTTTAGAAGAGCTTGATCAGATCTTAGTTAGAACATCTAAATTTACAAAACTAGATGTATGATTTATTGATTTAACTCATAGTCATCATCTAATTGAATTAGATTAAAATATGATCAGTTCTAATCCTTTTCAACTTATAAGGATGAATTTCTAAGTTACACTCGATAGTAGGAAAATGGTGATCCTAAACTTGTGTAACTTGGAATAATTAGAATGGTTAATTAGAAAATAAATGATATTACCATATTAGTAGAGTCCCTTGCTTATTTTGATACTTTATGCTATGTATTCCTTGTATATTTGAGCTTACTTCCTTGGACATTTCATATAAGAGAAATTTGTGCATGAAAATAAAAACTTAGAATAAATAGGATAACAGTTGCCTTGGGTCCAGTTCATGGTGGATTATGGTGCACATTTACTCCGATGGATAGGAGTAAGGTGAGATCAGGATGCTTAACATTCTCATTGAGGAGAGTGTGTTAGGCTTGGGACCCGTATAGTCTTACAGATATGCTTGACTTCTTAGTTGTTTCTAAAATTGTCCACAGAAACAAAAGTAAAACAACTAAAATATGTTGCATAGTATTGCCTACCTCTTCAGTCACATAGTGTATCCAATTATGTCTACCCTAGCCCATAAAGGCTATGGGGATAGATATGTTTGCCCTAGCCCAGAAAGGCTACGTGGATGGATAGATTTTGCCCTAGCCCAAAAAAGTTGTGGGAATGGATTGATATATATATATATATATATATATATATATATATATATATATATATATATATATATATATATATGGGCCTATTTGGCCCAATCTTCTGATATGGTAGTCAGTATACAAAGATTATATACAGTATTGATATTTGGCTTATTTTTCAGTATTTTTATTCAATCAGCTTTTCCTTTGTTCAGCTTATATATATTAGGATGTTAGAATTTTATTGCTATTATATGTATCACTATTGAGTTTACTTATTTAATCTGCATGCTTTATTTGATCACCAGCATATTTTAGGATGTAGTATTTCCTTTCAGCATTTATTTAGTTATTTATATTTATATGCCTTATCTTATTTATCTTGCTTTTGAGGCATGTCTTAGCCTCCTTTTTTTTATAAATGTTGTTTATAGCTTTTCCTTTTCTTGTTGTATTGTTAGTCGCTCCTATTTTAATGTGTTGTTGCTTAGAAAATGTAAAGTGGTGATATTATAAAACACATAAGAAAATGTATCAGCCTAAAATGTACTTAGATAATTGTCTAACACAAGATTTTTCTTTTTTTGGCTGGGGCCATACATTTTGAAATTGACAATGTCAAGTTTAGAGCATGTTGAGGTTACCGTACCTAAGGAGGAGCCTTACTTAGAGGAGGAGCAACATCTTGGACCTGAGGATATTTAGCTATTTATTTTACATGTGAGGATGAGCATATTTCCTCTTTTATTTGCTTAAACTTAAATGTTGTAATAATACAGGTACCTATGACTGTGTGTTTGAATATTATATGCTTATATCCTGAGTTATGTTTTACACTTATTATGTTGTTATGCTTGGATGTCATTCTTTAATTTGCTTCTGCACTCAACATGATTTAGTAGATAGTGACTGTTAGTTGATTCTGTGTTATTCCTTCCCTAATCAGGTGGATTGTGGATTTCATCCTAATCCAGTGATAAATGCGGGGTTAACATGAGTGACACTCCACCCTTGGCTTAATCTTTGTGGATTAAAGGGTGGGGCGCCACACTATAGCAAACCTACTTTGTGAGCTCATACTCTCTTAATTTTCTTACATCTTTACACAGATTTTATACTCTACTTTGATGCTTAATGCTTCGCTTAGTCTTTCACTTGTAAAATTATAAATATGATATCCAATTAAAATTAATTAAAACTTAGCTTAAATTTAAAATGTACTTAGATTATTTAAGTTTAATTACTTGTTTTTATTTTATTGGTTGTGCCCTACCATATTGAAAATTAAATATGGTAAATCAGGAGCATCATCTGGATAGTGGAGCTGAGACTAGTACTGGCCACTAGTAGATTGAAGAATCTGCTTATGCATTTATTTACTTCTTTCGTAAGGATGAGTGAATTTACTTTATTTACTTTAAATTTAGTTTGTAATAACTTAATTTATGTGATGTTACTATTCTAATGCTATACTGAATCAAATCTTAATCAAGTTGTTAATATATTATAAATGTTATTAGGTCCAAGCCCTAGAAATTTGAGTTCTATTGGATCAAACTAAATTTATTGATTATTTTAATCAATTAAATAACTTTGAAAATTAGCTAAATTAAATTAGTCTCCAAATCAAAATCTGATAATATTTTTGAATTCCTCACACTCAAATTAGCTAGGGGTGAAATTTTGGGAATTTTGAAGACCATTTAACCCTAAATTGGATATAATTTAATTGGGTTAATTATTTAAAATCATGTTTTAAATTAGTTAATTAATTAATTACTCAATGATTGACTGGGATCCACTATTTGGACAACAATAGATCTTCTGTGGAGCTTCAACTGCACGATAGCAAGCTCATCGCTATTCAACTATTAGATGGTGCCTTAGATCCAACGATCGTGAGTTGATCCTAGCCCTGTTGTTGTGGTTTGAAGAATCTTAGCCATAGCATCCTTTTGAGTGATAGATCAAGTGGTCCACATTAATTTTGGCATTATTCATTGTTGTTCTCAGATCTCCTCGCCCCAACTGCAGGAATCCCCTCGTATGTTCGCTGTCAGGCAATTCACCCGTTAGCCATATTGGTCTCTAACAACTTGCCTAATGAAGCACGACTCTTCCGATAGGTTTCTAAGGCCCAAAGCTACTAGTACTGGCATTAAGTAGCTTCCATTGGGCTCAGGCTTGAGGCCATGACCCAAATCTTCATGGGCACCCTTAGCCTTCTCTGGCTATAAGTAACCCTCGAAAACATTATTGAATCGCTTTGCTCATTGAGATTCATTTCTGAAAACCCTAACTGCCTCTAGCAAACTACCTCCTCAGTGTTCTCCCATATCCATACAACCCCAATGAGCTTCATTCAGCTTCCTTGGTGTCACAGTGAGTTAAGCTTGGGGTTCAAGCTCCCAATCATAAGTCAAAACCCTGAGGAAGCTCTTAGAATTGACTCTTGCTTATGTAATTGCCCCACCAATCAGCAGTCATCCAATTCTTCCACAATTTAGGTACTTGTCTTTTTTTTGAACCAATTAGGCTTAGTCAATGTTAATTTACCTATGGTCAAGTTGCTAAAAAGATTATGAATGAATTCAGGCTTAGTTGTGTTTGGCATGAGTGTAAAATAAGATTCTGGTCATAGTTCAAATAGTGATTCTCACTATTTGGAAGGAGCTGTCGGCCATGAAGCTGTTTAGTTACTCACTGATAATTGGCACCCTAATTGAGTGTTTAATTACCAATGAGCTCATTCCATATCATTCGTTCGCTTTTGATAGATGGTCCTTTGGCACCCGAATTAGCTCGAATCACCAATGATTCACCTTGACTTGTTACAGAACTCCAATGTACTGAGGTGCGAGTAGGGTTCAAGGGATTCAGCCATCCATTTGGCTATCTATTAGGGGTGTTCTCTCCATTCAAACTTACTGAATGTGAGAATTTATAAATCATTGCAACTCTGTCTCTATGGGGAGATATAACTCCCCACAGTAAAACCCAAATTAGGGTTTGGGCTAAGTAAGGATTAACCAATCTCGAGGTCAGCACATAAGGCTTTCTTAGGCAATCAATGCACCATGATCAGATGTGTGTGTGGGTATTAGAAATAAGCCAACATTTGGTCTATGGAGTGAGAATTTTGAGGAAAACCTAACCCTAATTTTTTTATCATCGAAGAAGAGAAGAGGGGGGGGGGGGGGGAGGGAGGAGCACAGTGTTGGGTCAGGTCAGCCTCGACCTACGCCTATAAGAATCGAGTTATCCAAATAACCCTATTAATCTTATTTATTTTTCCTCTATTAATTCCATGAATAACTAGTAAGCCTAAGGTTAGTTAATGCAAAACAACCCAATTAAATTAATGAATTAGGTGATCAATTCAAATCCATTTTTAGTGATCCTATATACCATTTTATCAAAATATCATGAAGAATCTTATTATTTATTAATAATTAACTTATTATCATTATAATCCTTAATTTTTCCCTAATTACTATAAAAATGAATTTGTAAAAATTAAGCCTAACCCCTAATCTAATTTCTTGATTAAGGTCTTGATTTTCTCATTAAACAAAGGAACATTTAATTGCATAACTAATTATTATTTGATGTGTCTAATTTTGCTAATCAACCATTAAGCTTAAAAATTAATTAATGAAAATTAAGGATATTAATGATCCAAATTAATTATTTAAAGTGTCAAATGACTCCTTGGATAGTAAGCATCCTAATTATAATTAAAATCCCAATTTCTACAATTAAATTTGCTAATCATACTTTAATGATTAGTGAATAGTAGAGTCAATTATTCACCAAACTTAGTGTTAAAGATGTTAATCTTCTCCTTAGATAGTAAGAAATCATTTAGAATAAAGAAAATTCAATTTGAACTCTTAAATCTTGAAGTTAACATTTGAACCCTTAATTATTATTATTTTAATAAGAAAAGTTAAAGTGCTTAAAAGGATGAGATTAGAATCCCTAACCTATTCCATACCTTTTAAATAAGAAATCAAAATGTTTAGAACTTTGGTTTAGTTCAATTTGAATCATTAATATGACTTAAGCTTAAACCCTAATGTTATTTTAATTAATTTAGGGAAAATTCCTAAAATGTTTAAAATGTGGATTCATAATCCACATCCTCTTTCTAAACTTTTATGATAATGTTTTTAATGAATTAAAATTAGTATGGACTCATTTAAATTTATAAATTATTTATTTGAGTTAAACCCTAATTAGCCTAATTATGTTAGTTCTAGCTTTAATTCATTTTGAATGTGGTTCAAAGACCAACATTCCTCTTTCCTTTGTTTTTAGATAAGTATTAGATTAGTTTTAGATTATATTGAGATTGATTAAACTCAATAGAAGTGCTTCTAAATCAGCTACTAGTCAATTTAAGTTTGGTTTAGAATAACGAATTAGAAACTTATAATATGGATGTATGAGCCATGTTATATTCCTAACCTTATATACCAGCAGTAGTAATATTAATGACCTTATTGAGTCTTATTAGAGTCAATTGGATTCTATTAAATTATCCTTAAGTTAAGTCTAAATTTAAGTAGCTTAGACCCTAGACGTCTAGATTCCCAAGTTAAGAACCTTAAATCCCATGATTGGAGGTAAATATCTTAACTCCTAAATCTTGATAATATATATCAAGGTTGGGTTGAATATAATGAAAGTAAAAATAGGATGATTGATTTAATTATTGAATTTCTAAATGGGGTATTGTTTGATTTTGAATTATAACTTATTAAATTCCAATGTTAATCTTATAGGACAGTAATTCTGGGACTATACTAGATAGTAGGATATTTTAAATTCTGAGCTTTTTTATTCTCAGAATATTTTGAATAAATTAATTAGATAATGATCGATATCATGGATCTTTCTGTAGAATTTTTGCTTAATCCTTGATTTGTTGTATTGCTTCCTTATATATTGAACTGTTAGCCTTGAGCATAATATACTTGGAATATTATTGTGTATTTGATAAATACACAATGATACTCTTTATGCACCTGATAAAATCAAATTATACCAATAACTCAACATAATAAAGCAGTAAAATACTTAGTGAATATGTCCTTGTATTTCTACCTCTAATTTCTTGTTGATTATGATCAACTTAGATGTAGCTCTTAGATAGCTAGATGATACATGTATAATTCTATAGTCTATCTTGTATCTAGCTCTGAGATAGATATATGATATATGTGGGACTTTTTTTTTAGTGGCTCTATTTAGCCAATTACTATTATGGCAAAATTACTTGGTGTATTTTTAGACTTTGTGTATATATATTCAATTTTACTTATTCATTATAAATATAATTATAAGTCCTTTCAATTCATTCTCAATTTCAATAATATTTGCTATTTAATCATTTTAAGGTTTTCTTCAGACTTCTTAGTGCCTTTATATTCACATGTTAGGATGCTATATTTTATTCAATCTTTTACAACATTATTTCCCTTAAATATAATATACTCAACATAATTTTAGTTGATCATTTTCATGTTTAGAATTTTCTTTGTTACTTTAGTCATATTTATATTATTTGCTAAAACTTTGTTGTAGCTTCTAGAGTAAGGTGTGTTTCCTTAATTATCTCATATTTATTTAAGTTATAAATGCTTTATGTATAGCTTTTCCTATATTCTTTTTGGCATGCTGTGCCTAAATTGCTTAGAATAATAATGTGATATCCTGAATTTCAGTAATAAAATATTCTGCTTAAAATATACTTAGTCACTTGTCTAACATAAGATTTTTATTTTCATGGTTGGGGCCTTGGCATGTAAAACCAACATGTTAGATTTAGAGCTGTTTGTGGAGCCTACTTCATATGAGGAGCTGAAGAGAGAGGATGTGTGGTGGCCTGACTCCGCCGTGGTCCTGCTAACTCTTAAATTACATGATTACGGTGAAGTGGTCACAAAATGACAAGTTCTTCACTTATAATTAGATTAGGCACACATCCTAACCTATTCTAATTAAGGAAATTACCATTTTAAGAGATATTCAATAAAAAATATATGTACAAGAAACCAGAGTACAAAAGAAAACACATAACATCCATTCATCACAACACAGTAGGAAGAACATATAACTCCGAATAATAGCAATAAAAGAAAATACAATTAAACCTATATTATTACAACATGATTTTTAAAAGTTAAGCTAAAAAATGGAAATAAAATCCACTCATCCTCACAATGCTGAAAAGAAAAGCTAAGGGTTTATAATAGCTTGAACCTCCTCATGAATCTTGTCTTCAGAAGACTCCACAACCTCAAATAAATCAAAGTTTACCATTATCAGTTTTACAATGATAGGGCCCCAGCCAACAAAATAAAAATCTAATTAGACAAAATATCTAAGAATATTTTAGGCTACAAATTTTATTATGTTAACTTAGATATCACCATACACTTTAAATTTAAAACAAGCAGTAAAGGAGCAGAATGCATATGAAAGAGAAAGGCAGTTATAAACTATAATTCTATAACTTAATAAAATAGGAAGTAAGCACATACCTCTAAGTATAGTTGCAAAAAGGTTAGGTATAAAAGAAAAGTTAATACTAATAAGTGAAATGAAACTCATCCTAAATATGCTTATAATCAATACAAGAATATGCTGATCAACATAAAGTAAGTGAACATGTAAGAAATTTAATTAACTGAAAGCAACTAACAACTTATCTATTTAAAAATAGCAAGAAAAAATAGCATCCTAAAAGTAAAACAAAGATAGTGAATGCAGTAAGATAGTAAATAAGAAATTGTTAAGAATATAATAAAGTAAACTGAATCAGAAAGTATGAAACTGAAACTACTATGTTTTAAACAAGACCATCAAACTTAAATTAGAAATGCACCTAAATTAGTATTACCAACAAGGTCATAGGTCTAGTCTTAGTTAGACTTGCTTTAGACAGATGAATACCATCTTAGCCGGTCATAAGTCTAGTCTTGGCCTGTACTAAAGTATAGGTATGAAAAAGGCATACTAATTAGGCTACATTCTAAATTACCACAAATTCAACTCAACATTGATAATGGCATATGCCAAATCTATTATGCAAATCAAGTTTGAAATGAGATTTTTTTAAATGTCTTATGCATAATACATGTGACCAAGGTATAAAGCTCAATTTCATGGGATAGCAAAGCATCAAAAATCAAAGTGAGCAAGAGACTCTACTATGACACTTGTGATATCTATTGTTGTCTAACTATTCATTCTATTTATTTTAAGTTACACAAGTTCAAGATCTCCAATTCCTACTATCGAGTGTAACTCAGATTCACTACCTTATAGATTGAAAATAATTAGGACTGACCAAGTCCTAATTTAATTAATCATTATTGACTATAAATTAAGTAAGTAAATCCATCAACCTATTTTAATAAGTTAAACAACCCAAATCATCTTGATTAACCAAATCAAGATGAAAGGATTAAGAATTAAACTCTAAATATTAGGATTTAATTACTTAATCCAGATGGTGATCCTAAAGGACTAAGGTTTCAAATACCCAAACTCACATATTAAGATTTAAAGAAAATTCGTTTAAGTGAAATCATACTTAATAAGATGGATCTCAATTCTTAAATCTAAAGTTAAAAAACTGAATAATCAATAATAAACTATGAAAATCTATAAATTATTAAAATCAAGACTTCACATATTGAGTACCCCATTTTACTTAATAGATGAATTCTAACTTAAAAGCTAATCCTAATTCCTAAGAAATGAGCTCTTAAATACTTTCATGAGCACTCAAGCTCCAAACCCAACTAATATTATAAGAAAGATTTAGGATGGATTAAGAAGGTTCAGAAAAAGGTATGATGTGAGATTCATCTTACATCATACAGCTAATAATTTACTTAGAATTTTCCTAATGAAGAAATTTTAAAAATTTTGATTAAAACTTAATTAATGACTTAAATTAATAGAATTATATTCAAAAGTACTTTATTTACTGATTTTATTTATTATGATATGAAACTAAGGCTAATGATTATTTACTATCTAATATGAAGTTACATAGTAAGTACATTAATTTTGGATAATTAATAAGCCTTATGAGATCAAATTAAAGAATTTAACTCATAGGCACAATTTGGTAATTTAACCTAATAAAATTCAAAATTTGTTGTCAGTTTATTGAAGCTTACTATCTAAGTTTCCATAGAGCTTAAAATTGTTAAATACTGATAAGTATTGGCTAAGTTATAGCCAATACAAACTAAAGGCTAAAAATGAAAAAATTAGGGTTTCTTAAATGGGGTCAAAAATCTAACTTTTTCATTTGAGGTCCAAATTCAATAAACTCAGTGGTTATAGATTTCCTTTAACCCACTGAGTACTTTAACTGGGAGTATACCCTAATTGGATCTCATTTGGTTAAGCTAAGGCTTAATTAGGGTTTAGGGTGATTAGTGAGTGATTAGTGAAATTAATCATATAATCATTAAACCAATCACACCACTAGATTTTACTCTACTATATGAGCAATCAAAAATTGATATTACTCAATTTGGATCATTAATTACACTAATATTTACTAATCAAGTGTTAAGATGATTAGGGTTGATTAAGAGATTTATCCATTGGATTTAAAATATCTTTGTAGTTTACGTTAATTAGGTCTTCTTGATCAAAATGGTATATTGGAAGACCCAATTTGGAGCTCAATTGACCAAGTTATGGTCAATTGAAGTTCTAGGGTTAATTAGGGTAATTCGGGTTACGTCCTAAAAGTGATTAAGCTAATACTAATCCAAACAGAGAATTGAATACTACTAGGTTGTTCTAGAGGTTTCCCTAACCACTTTAAGATCCATATTGACTAGGTTTGAACTAGTGTGTGAAAAGTTATGAATATTACAAGATTAGGGTTTGGGTTCAAAAGTGATTAATCTAAATATGTCTCAAATAAAAAATTTAACCTTATAGAATTGTTCCTGAGGCTTTGTTAATTACTTTGAGATGTGTGGCACCCCGCTCCCTAAGCCCTCATTCATTAGGCTAAGGTGCTGAGTGTCACTCATGCAAATCCCTCACTCAACATTGGATTAGGTGAGATCCACAGTCCACTGCCAAGGGAAGGCTGTGCACAGCATAAATAATAGAATTAGTCACTACATTTAACATACATACAGAGTGCAGAAGCAAAATAAAATAATTATCACATCCATCTACCATGCATCACATAATGAATAGTACTATAGCTCAATAAATAATAAAGTGTAGAAAAGTAATCACAGTTATAGTACTTGTATTATTACAATGTTTAAATAAATAGTATTAAAGACTAAAAATAAATTTAAAGTCACCCATCCTCACAAAAGACTAAAAAAAGACTAAATAGTATCTGGCTTTCTTGGCTAAAGCTCCTCCTCTAAATAAGGCACCTCTTCTTCAGCACCCAGCTCCTCAAACCAATCTGAATTTGATATAATTAGTTTTATAATGCCAGAGCCCCAACCAATAAAAGAAAATCTTGTTAGACAATTGTCTAAGTACATTTTAGGCTGAATATTATTCATGTGTTATTAATATCACCATTTTTATACTTAAGCACAAAAAAAGTAAACTAAAGCAGTAGGAGCAGTGAGCGTACAAGAAATGGGGTAAGTTATAAATATAACATTTATAACTAAAACAAAAAGGTGAGGCAAAAAGCATACCTTAAGCACTAAGCAAGGAATGGGCATATACACATATATAGTGCAGTAAGTAAAAGTACTGAAAGTAAAGTCTAACCATAAACATGCTGATGATTATATGATATATGCTAATTAAAGGTAGAAATATGAAAATGGTACATATGGTAAGCAGTGAAGTCTAGCATCTATAAATATATATAAGTGAGCAGGTAAGTAAAGAAACAGAGCTGACTGAAACATGCATCAAAAATACAGTACACAGTAGGCTAAAACTGAAACAAGTATATAATAACTACCATATCAGAAAGTTGGCCATCAGGCTAGTGAAATCCGCAAAGCCTTTTTGGGCTTGGGCAGATAGAAATTCCCATAGCCTTTTTGGGCTAGGGCAGACAGAACCAATAGCAGAACTGAGGAGGCAGTAAATACAAATGCTGAATCTCTTAGTTATTTTACTTCCGTTTCTGTGGACATGTCTAGAAATAGCTGAGGAGTCAAGCACGTCTACAGGACTATACGAGTTCCAAGCTTAACACACTCTCCTCAATAAGTAATGTTAAGCATCCTTAGTACTCCTTACCCCTGCCCGTTAAGGTAAATGTGCACCTGAATCTACTAAAATATACTGAACCCAAAGGCAACTATTATCCTAATTATTCTAAGTTTTCATTTCATGCACAAAGTTTTCTTATATAATATGTCCAAGGGATTAAGCACAAAGTATAAGGAATTAATAGCAACAAAATCAATCAAGTAAGCAAGGGACTCTTCTATACATTGTGACACTATTATTGTCAAATTAAACCATTCTATCTATTTTAAGTTACACAAGTTCAAGATCTCCAATTCCTACTATCGAGTGTAACTTAGAAGTATAGCCTTATAGGTTAAAAAGGATCAAAACTGATCAGGTTCTAATCTAATTTAATCAAGTATGACTTTAGGTTGAATCAATAAATCACAATATTCTAATTTGATGAATTTAGACATTCTATTGAAGATCTGATCAAGATCTACTAAACTATAGATTATGGATTAAATACTGTGAGATTGATCTTAATCACATAATCCAAAAGGATAAGACAAAAGATCTAGGTTTGATTCTAAAAGTGATCTATTTATTTAGGCAAATCCTATTAAGCAAATCAAACTTAATAGGATGATTCTCCTATTCCGAATCTAAGGTTAAAAGATAAAATAATCAAAATAAGTTCTAAAAAAACTAGAAACTAATAAAACCAAGGGTTCATTCATTGAATAACCTACTTATCCAATGAATGAAATCTAATATATGAGCTAGTCCTAGTCTTAAGAATAGTCTTATTATGAAGTGTGATGTCCTAAGAAAAGACTTGGAGCAAATTTTAAAAATTTTACAAAATTGACCTAACAGTTAATTTTATCACTTAGAATGATTCTATTATAGTTCTAATAATAGTTTTGGTGACTTAGAAGAAAATTTAGGGTTTAAAGATGCTTAACCTAAATTTTGGGCAAAATGACCATTTTGCCCCTACTTTAGGGTCCAAAATATGACTTTTTGATTTAGAGCTCCAAATTAGAATTTTTTATTGCCAAATGATTCCTTGCTGTCTAACATGAATATATACAGTAAGTACACTCAATTTGGACAAAAAACGAATCTTATAGGTCCAAACTAAGATTTTTGACCTAAGGGGCTAATCTTGAAATTTACACTTAATGGAATCTAAATTTTTATATTGTTTACTATTGGTTACTATTCAAGGATTCCATAGAGTCCAAGAACACTGCATTCTGAGGTCAAATGGCTAAGTTATAACTATTTCAATTTCTAAGAGCAATTCGGTAATTTTGGTCGGTCAACGGGTACAAAAACTCGAACTTTTCCGTTTGAAGTCCAATTTTAACAAACTCAGTTTTTATAGCTTCTGTATAATGTACTGAGTGTGTTGACAGGGAGTAGACCCAATTTGGACTTCAAATGGTCAAGTTATAACCTAATTAAGCTTAGGGGTATTTTGGCATTTTCTAATTGCCTAGGGTTCAGATCCTATATTTTATTTCTGTTTACTGATGACACTAAAATTTTAAGCTAGTTAGCACTTTAAATTTTTAAATTTGGAGTTGAATTGACAAAGTTATGGTTAATTGAAGTCTAGGGGCATTTTGGTCATTTTTAGGGTAGGGTCCTAAATGTTATTTTTCAAACTAGGCTCCAAATGGGAAAACTAATACCTCTATAGTGATGGGGCTATTCTCTTAAGTATTTTAAGACCCATATTGCCTATATTTGGACAACTAGGTTAAAAATTGTGAGGTTTTATATAGGTCCTAAAATATCACTACGTTATACGTACCCCAAAATTAATTTTTATATTATGTCATTTGATTCATTTTATTTTTCTAAGTAAAATGAGATCAATATTGATTATGTTTGGATCAACCTACAAAGAGTTATTAAACTTTTAAGAATTTTAAATTAAATAATTTAAATAAATAAAGTTACTATTCATTTATTAACATTGTATTAATTTAATGTTCATTCCTAAAGTTAAAAATGAATTTCCTACATTATTAATTAGTTATTTAATTATTCATTATCATTAATTTAATTTGATTATTAATCAATCTATATTTAATTAATTAAATTAATTATCTATTAATTATTATGTATATTTAAATATTCATTTAATTAGTTCAGGTTTTGTATTAATTAATTATTATTATTGCCTAATTAATATTAATATTACGGTTTTATTAATTTAATCAACTCTTAAATTAGTCATCTCATTATAGTTCCTTAGTTATTTAAATTAATCCTATTAAAATTAATTACTTATTAATTAAATATTTTAATTTAATTAAATGAAACTAATTACTATTTTATGTTAAATAAGATTATTTAATTAATTTGTCTAATTAATTATCTTATATGTACTTACTATTTAATTAATTAATTAAGCATATATGTAAGTATATATTGATATGCTAATCATACTTAAGCTAATTAACCCTAACTAATAGTGGACATTTAGGGCTAATATCACTTATATCTAACTTATAGTTCTGTTAATTATACGATTATATAAGTATATGTATATATAATTATATATATATATACATATATAATTATATTTAACTAATATTTTTGGTAGGTCATCATGAAGGTGGGACCCACTGCTACATGTGGCAACAGATGACTGGGCGCTGTAGAGGCAGTGGGACAACAACGCCATGTGGCGAGCCCTGAGAGGCTAAGGCCTAGCAGGCGGGCCCCACTGATTGGTTACTAACCCATCGTAGTGGGGCCCACAAGACACATGGCGTGTCCGCGTTGGCCGCAAAAACTGTGGTGGGCCCCACAGAGGTCAATCGAATGTGGGCGTGGGGCCCGCAGTCACTCTCGCGTCACGCCTGACGTGGGCGGGTCGGGCCTCGGGTCTATGGCACCCACCCCTTAATTCGCAGGATTAAGCTAAGGGGTGGTGTGTCACTCTGGCTAACCCATCACTTATTATTGGATTATGATGAAATCCATAATCCACCTAATAAGGGAAGGAGTGAGCATAGAATCAAACATCAGTCACTATCTACTAAAACATATAGAGTGCGGAAGCAAATTAAAAATGAGAAACATCCAAGCATCACGGTATAAGCAAATTGAAATATGACTCAGAATAAATAGCATATAATAATCCAAATACGCGGTCATATATACCTGTATTATTACAACATTTAAAGTTTAAGAAAATAGAAGTGTAAATGCACTCATCCTCACATATGAAAACTAAAAGTCTTCTGGTCCCAACTGCTACACCTCCTCTAAATAAAGCTCCTCCTCAAGCACTGAATCCTCAAACTGCTCTATACCTGACATTGTCAGTTTCACAATGTAAGGCCCAGCCAAAAATGAAAAATCTTGTGTTAGACAATTATCTAAGTACATTTTAAGCTGATAGATTTTCATGTGTTTTATAATATCACCATTTTACAACTTATGAATAACAAAAGTAACTAAGCAGTGGGTGCAATAAGCATACAAGGAAATAGGAATAATTATGAACATAACAACAAATGAGGCAAAAGCACACCTCAATAGCTAAGAAAGGTACGAGCATATAATACAATAAGTAAAAGTATTGGAACTAAAGTCTAATCTTAAACATGCTGATGATCATATGATATATGCAAATTAAATGACAGAAATTTGAACATGGTACATATAGTAAGCAACAAAGTCTAGCATCCTATAAATATTTATAGGTAAGCAGGTAAGTAAAAAAAAATAGCTAACTGAAATATGCATCAGAACACTGTACACAGTAAGCTGAATAACTAACACGGGTATGTAAAGACTGCCATATCAAAAAGTTAGCCATCGGGCCGGTGAAATCCCCAAGCCTTTTTGGGCTTGGGCAGACAGAAATTATCATAGCCTATCTGGGCTAGGGCAGACAGAATCCAGCAGCAGAACTGAGGAGGCAGTAATCACACATGCAAAATCTTTTAGTTATTTTACTTTGTTTCTATGGACACGTTCAGAAACAGCTGAGGAGTCAAGAATGTCTGTAAGACTATACAGGTTCCAAGCTTAACGCACACTCCTCACTGAGTAATGTTAAGCATCCTTATTACTCCTTACCCCTATCCATTAGGGTAAATATGTACCCGAATCTACTAAGTATACTGAACCCAAAGGCAGCAACTGTTATCCTAATTATTCTTAGTTTTCATTTCATGTACAAAGTTTTCTTATATGATATGTCCAAGAAAGTAAGCACAAAAACAAAGAATGCGTAGCAACAAAATATCAAAATGTGCAAGGGACTCTACTAATATGGTGATATCATTTGTTTTCTGAGTATCTATTCTAACTATTCCAAATTACACAAGTTCAGGATCACCATTTTCCTACTATCAAGTGTAGCTCAAAAACTCTGTCCTCATAAGTTACAAAATATTATGACTAGCTAGGTCATAATATAATAAATCAAAGTCGACTATAAGAGTTAAGTAATAAATCATCACGATCTAATTAATGATTTTAGATGTTCTATACTAAGCGTTACTCAAAACTACTAAACTATAGATTATGGATTTAACACCATGAGATTAGGCTTAATCACATAAATCAAAGGATAATACCTAAGATTTAGGTTTGATTATAATAGTGATATAATAATTAAAACCAATCCTATTAAGTAATCAAACTTAATAGAATGAATCTCTTATCTTAGATCTAAGATTAAAAGACAAAATAATCACAATAAGTTGAAAAATTCTAGAAACTAATAAAACTAAAGTTTCATCCATTGAGTAACCCATTTATCCAATGAATAAACTTTAACCTATGATATAGTCCTAATCTTAGGAATAATCCTTATGTGAGGTGTAAAGATCCTAAGAAGAGACTTAGAAGGATTTTCAAGTATTTCACTAATTTGACCTAAAGACTAATTTTACTCATATAGATGACTCTAATATAGTTCAAATATTAGTTCTAGTAGTTTAAAAGACTAATTACAGGTTAAGGGTGTTTATCCTAAATTTTTAGGCAAAATGACCATTTTGCCCCTACTTAGGGGTCCAAAAAGTTAACTTTTGATTTAAGGGTCCAAACTAAGTTTTCATGGTTTCCAATGATTCCTTATTGTCTAACTTGAAGATAGACAGTAATTACGTCCAATTTGGACAAGGAACGAGTTCTACAGGTTCAAACTAAGATTTTTGACTTAAGGGTAATTCAGTAATTTTCACTCTACTAAAACCTAAATTTTTATGCAATTTATTGTAGGTTATGGATATTTTAAGTTCAAGGGTTCCATAGGGTCTAAGAACACTGCATTCTGAAGTAAATTGACTAAGTTATGGATATTTTAAGTTGAAAGGGCAATTTGATAATTTTTCACTAAAGTCAACTGGGAATTATAGAGTTGACTTTTTGTTCTGATGTCAAAATGGGAAAACGAATACTACTATTGTGATGGGGTTGTTCTCCTGAGTATTTTAAGACCCATATTGACTATGTTTGGTCAAATATGTCAAAAGTTATGGGGTCCTAAATACGTCATAAAATGCTACTTCGTTATGCGTACCCCGAAAAAAAATTCTGCATTACGCCATTTGATCCTTTTATTTTTCTGAATACTTTGAGATCTATATTGGCTATGTTTGGATCAACCTACAAAAAGTTATTAAACTTTAAGTTTTTACTGTTTAAAAATACAATTTGCATTATTTTACTATTTATTTATTCAATTTGTATTAATCTACTATTCATTCCTAAAGTTCAGATTTTGATTTCCTGTATTTAATAATTAATTAATTAATATGTAATTAGTTAATATTAATTAATTATTAAGTAACATATTAACTAATCATTTTAAATATAATATTATTTTTATTACTATTTATTTGTGATTAGTGATAATTACTCAATTATAAAACTGTTTAAATTAAGTAATTTAGTGCCTAATAATTATTA
Organism: Gastrodia elata; assembly: GCA_016760335.1. NCBI lineage: Eukaryota > Viridiplantae > Streptophyta > Magnoliopsida > Asparagales > Orchidaceae > Gastrodia > Gastrodia elata. Next base: position 46,976,397 of record CM028674.1, on the reverse strand, counting down.
AATAACAAATTAGGATTTATATATATTATCTTACTGTTTATAATTAGTTAGTTTATCATTATATTTAATTATTCTAATTTAATCACTGATTTTAATGTCATTATTTATGTAAATAAAAGAAATATTAATTTGTTCAAACTAACTAATTACACTAATTAATTAATTTAATCAAACTAACTAATCACTAATTTAATCACTCCATTCACAACTCCATCTAACAAATGAAATAGGAATTTGCATAGGATAATTGCAATTTGATTGAAAGGAGAAGAGAATCGGAGCGTACCTTGGACGAACGGCGTTGGATGAACGAGAGCTCGATCGGGAGTTAGGTTTTGTTTTTGGCAGATCCATTGCCCCATGCGCACGCAAGGCCTTATGGAGGCTCTGGAGAGAGGCGTCGAGGGAGGAGGAGCCCCCGATTGGGCTGGCTTGCGGCGAGCCGCCGCGTGGCGTGCTCGCAGAGTGGGTCGGGGAAGACGACCCGCGTGCCATTCGATCGAGCCGATCGAACGGCCCGAATCTGTTGTTAGATCCAACGGCAGGAGGGAGTAACGACGCGAGCAACCTAACGGCACCGTTAGGATATTTAAATAATATTATTATTTAAAACAATTTTCCTAATTAAAATTAAGCTATTTATTGATCCCCAAAAATTCTTGACTACTCACCCTTAACTAATTGAGGGGTGAAGAACATAATGGAGAGGTCGGATTTTTGATCTGACAAGTATTTTAATTTCCCAATTTTCGAGGTATTAAATATTAATAAAATATTCTTCGAAATTTTGACGACTTCCGATCGACACGAAACGTCACCCCTAGCGAATTTGGGGTCAACGAACGCAATGGCGATGTCCGTTTTCCGATCTGAGGTTAGCTTAAATAGGTCAAATTTTAGGGTTTCTGGATTTTCTAGAAATCAGAATTTGATACATTTGACTCTTGATTTGGATTGGGTCTTAGAGGTTAACTCCTATTGACCTAATTAGCACTTAAGATTAAAACTAAGACTGAGATTAGTCCTAAATGTCAATGGTAAAAACTTGGGTTGTTACAGGGTCGACTCGGCCCGACCCGTTGGGTCGCCTTCGTCCCCGAGACCGCTGAGCTAGGGCTTCGCCAGACACGGCCATATCGGCGGTGAGCGGCGAGGGTCCGCATACCAATGGATAGGTAACGGTGAGAGCTATGCATTGGTAGGTGGTTCATCATGTGAGGTGCACGAGATTGGAGGCTATATCGAACCATAGCTAGCCTAGTGCGGTAATTGAGGCATGACCGTGTAGGTTCGGTCCAGATCCGATCGCTCTGACTAGCCCAACGACGATCAGATTCGGCCTATCATGAATCGACTAAGTGTATTAGGCATGGGAATAGTATTCCTTGCAATCAAAATTGAATAAGAGGTAAATCGAGGTACCTGAGATGTGCGGTTGCCTAGTGTTTAGGTTTACACGGGACGTAGGTCGAGCTTCCTTACGAGAGCAGATCCCCTCCTTCACCTCTCACAGTACCTTAAGGACCAAGGGTGAAGCTTGCAAGGCTCTGCGAGGCGGAGCGACGCTCAACGCATGTCTCTTGTGTAGAGGCGTTCGGGACGATGGCTGAGGACCGTTTGATCGCTCCGATCGAACAGTTGGATCCTGCCGTTCGATCGAATGGCATGACTGACAGCGTGCATAAGGAATAGACGACGCCGTTTATTTAATAAATTAAATATTAATTTACTTAATTTAATTTAATTTAATTAATTTCTTATTAAAATAAAATAATTAAATTATATTTAGGAAAATTCCAAATATTCACCCCTAGCTAATTGAGGGGTGAGGAACGCAACGACGAGGTCGAATTTTGAATCCGATGAGTATTATAATTTCCCAATATTCGGGGCATTTCAATATTATTAAAATATTCGTCGAAATTTTGACGATTTCCGATTGACACGAAAGCATCGCTCCTAGCTAATTTGGGGGCAATGAGCATAATGGCGAAGTCCGTTTTTTGAGATGAGATCAATTTAAATAGGTCAAATTTTAGGATTTCTGTATTTTCTAGAAATTAAGATTCAATTCATTTGACTCCTGATTTGAATTAGGACTTAGAGGTTGACTCCTAATGACTTAATTAATGCTTTAGATCAAGATTAAGATTGAGATTAGTCATAATTGACTAAGGTAACAACTTAGGTTATTACAAGACTCATATTGGGTATGTTTGGGTAAACACACCCAAAGTTATGATAAATTGAAGTTATGTGGTATTTTGGGTAATTATGGAGAATTCTAAATGTCACTATGTTAAATATAGCTCTAAATGAACTTTTGACAATGCCAATAAATTTCTCATAATTTTCAGAATCCATGGATATATAATTTGGGTATAGTTAAATTACTAGATTAATATCTATGGAAGATTAAAGTTCTGATTTTGATTTAAATTAAATCAATTCAAATTAAGATAATCTTAAATTAATTTCCTGAATCTCTGCAGATTTAACAGAAACAAACTGACTAGGTGGGCCCCACTTCCTACTGACGAGACAACACTATTAGGCCCACCACCATTCCATCCGTGACCAGCACGGGGCCCAGAAAGGCACGTGGCAGGGCACCACATGTCGGCCTCTAGAGGCAGACAACGAAGTGGAATGAGCCTTGCAGACACGGCTGCAAAGGTGACACGTGCACCCAGCCCCCGCAGCGGTACGCGGGTCCGGCCCAATCCCAATCGGCCCGACCGGGAAGTCTCTTCGACTTCCTCGAGATCTTCCGCAGAATGGACCTTAGGGTTTGGCAAAAAATAGCCCGATCGAGCCGCTAAGAATCGATTGACCTCGGGAAGTGTGTCGCCCCAATCCATAAGGCCACAATCATTAGGCTAAGGAGCGGAGGGTCACTCTGGCAAATCCCTCACTAAATATTGGATTAGATAAGATCAATAATCCACTGCTAAGGGAAAGATGTGCACATCATAAATAAGAGAATCAGTCAATACATCTATATATACAGAAAGTGGAAGCATATGAAAAGTAAAGGCTACATCTATTCACCATACATCATACATGAATTAAAATAAGATAGCTTAGAAAATAATAATGTGTAGAAAGTCAACACAGTCACGAGTACCTGAATTATTATAATATTTAAATAAAGTATATGAAATAAAATAAATAACTCTCATCCTCACTATGAAATAGGAAGGGAACTAAATATCTTTTGGTCCAAGCTGCTGCACTTCCTCTAAATAAGGCTTCTCTTTAGGTACATGATCCTCAAATTGCTCAATATCTGATATTGTTTGTTTCACAATACCAGGGCGCTAGCCAATAAAGAAAAATCTTGTTAGACAAAATGTCTAAGTACATTTTCGGCAAGTAATTTATTAAGCATTTATTAATATCACCATTTTTCTCTTAAACAAAGTTAAACGTCTATCTTGCATGGGAGCAAGTAAGCGTACAAGGGAACGAGGATAAGTTATAAATATAATATTTAAAACTAAGCAAGGATTGAGGCAAAAATACACCTCAAGTGAACTAAAAATGGTAGGGCATACATGTATAATACAATAAGTAAAAATACTGAAAAGAAAAATCTAATCTAAACTTGCTGATGATCTTGTAACATATACTAATTTAAAATATTAATCTGAAATGGTACATATAATAAGCATTAAAGTCTAACATCCTATATATAAGCATCTACTCAAGTAAGCAGGTAAAATAAGGAAAATACAGTTAACTGAAATAAATACATCATCAACATATTAAATATTAAGCTGAAATTGAATGAAATATATAACTGCCATATCAAAAGGACTTGGCCAATCTGGCCCAATATATATATATATATATATATATATATATATATATATATATATCCATTTCCATAGTCTTTATGGATTATTTTAGAAACCCCTAAGGAGTCAAGCACGTCTACAAGACTGAACTAGTGTTAAGCATCCTGATCTCTTCTTACTCCTATCCATTAGAGTAAATATGCACCATAATCCACCATAAATTGAACCCAAAAGCAAATATTCTCCTAATATTCTAATTTTCATTTTCATGCAACAACATTTTTCTTTTATGATATGTCCAAGGAAAATAAGCACAAATTCAAGGAATGCGTAGCTCAAAATCAAATAATAAGCAAGGGACTCTACCAAATATTGTGATATCATTTGTTATCTAATGTAAATGTTATAACTATTCCCATTTACACAAGTTCAGGATCTCCAATTCCTACTATAGAGTGTAACTTAGAAGTATGTCCTTATAGGTTACAAAATATTAGGACTCGCTAGGTCCTAATATGTTTAATCGATGTCGACTATGAAAAATGAACATGACCTAGTTTATGAGTTCAGACGTTCTAAACTATTAATTGACCAAAATCTATAACCTAGAGATTATGGATTTAACACCTTGAGATTGGGCTAAATTACATAATCCCAAAGGTGAAACCTAAGATCTAGGTTTCAGTCTAAAAGTGATTTACTAATTAAGGTAAATCCTATTACGCAAATCAAACCTAATAGGATGAATCTCCTATCCTGGATCTAAGGTTGAAAGATAAATAATCAAAATAAATGCAAACTCTAGAAACTAGTAAAACTAAAGATTCATTCATTAAAAAACCCCACTTTTCAATAAATGAAATCTAACATACGATCTAATCCTAGTCTCAGGAGTAGTCATAATGTGAAGTGAATAGGATCCTAAGGGAAAAAGCTTAGAGGAGATTAGGGAATTTTACTAAGTTGATTGAATTATTGATTTTGATTACTTAAATGATCCTATTAGAGTTATAACATGGGTTTAACTCATTTAGAAGCTAATTTAAGAGTTAAAGATGCTTGACTTAAATTTTGGGCAGAATGACTATTTTGCCTATACTTAAGGGTCCAAAAATCTACTTTTTGAAATAGAATTCCAAATTGGAATTTCTTACTACCAATTGATTCCTCACTGTCTGACATTGTAACAACCCTAGGTTGTTACCTTTCTAAAATTATAGGTAACCTAGTCAATTTTAAATACCACTACTTATAGAACCTTAAACTGAAATTTGAAGTCCATTGGACTTCTCAAAGTCCAAAATAATATTTTAATTCATCTAGATGCTCTAGCCTAGATCCAAAATATTTTGATCTCAAAATTAAATTCTGATTGCATTTTTGAAATCCTCAACCCCAAATTAGCTAAGGGTGAAAATTTGGTGCAATTTGGAAATCATTTAGGCCATAATTCACATTTACTTCAAATGGTTTAATTGCATAAAAGGGTTTCTAACAATTTGATTTTGCAAATCTACCCTTATACCAGATTAAACGGCCAAGATCCACTGTGCAGACCTCGGGCGATCCGCTGTGGAGCCCGGGCCATGCGACAGTGGCACTCAGTAAATCTAGCTGTTCCACCTTCTTATCCAATGGCCAGGATCTAATTCCGTGGAACCGCGGATCTACCCTCGGATCCACCCGACCGATCCAACGGCCCGGATCGCTCCCACGATCGGCCATTAGGATCCGAGTGATCCGAGCCGTTCCGCCATCTGATCGATAGATCAGACGGCATCCGAAGGTCCCGCTACTGTGGACCTTCGTCTTCCTCTTGCTCGTGCACCCGACAGGAGGAATCCCCGTACCGCCAGCTGCCCAGCCTTGTCCCCCACTCACGCCTCCAGCTCCGCAAGCCATTGCTGATCTTCTCGTAATGGCTAGGTAACCCATTCGGGCCTCGTGACCCGGCCAAGCTCGAATTGGAAATTCGAGAGCTCGGCCATGGCCCGACCTCTTAGGACCTCTCCAGCCCGAGCCAGCCCTCTAGAAGCTTCCCAACCCTCGGTCAAGGTTATAAATAGCCCTAGCCCTGCTTCAATTGACCCTTGCTGATTAATTGAAGCCTCGGTACCTACCGCCATTATTGAACTCCCGAGCTTGCGTAGGCGATCCCCAGGCGTTCTCGACGTGCATACCGCTAATAGAAGAGTCTCCTCGCGTTCAGGAACTCTTAAGGAAATTCTAGGAAGCACAGCATGCTCGGCATTGTTCCCTGCAATGTATGCAACCCCTCAGCAAAACTACATACCCCAGTTGCTGGTTTCGAGCCACTAAGGCTCGAACCTCCTTCCCTTTGATTTGTATGCCTGCGTATTGTCAATTCGAATCTAATACAATCATAGATATGACCTAAGATAGCCCCGATCGATCGATACGATCGATCGGGTTAAGTCGCTTAAGGATCATCTCGGTCGAGTAAGGACTCGACGATCCAGGCCCTCCCAGACCCTCAAACCCAAGGGCCTCGATCCGCCTCACCTCCCTGATGGTGTAGGGATCGAGCCCGGGGTATGTCGTGGTCTCTGTGGGGAGAATTGCCTCCCCACAATAGTTCCATTGGAGGAGCTCTTGGGTGAGTAAGGTTCGGCCGATCTAGACCGCCTCACAGAGGGCTTCGGGTCCCCTCCAGTGCGCCTGGTCATGATGAAGGTGTGGCGATCTTTGGCCACGCCTGCCGTGGTCTAGTTACGTCGGAATTTGGCGATTAGGGTTTCCCTAATCGGCCTCTCTGTCAGGATGAAGGCACGAGGAGGAAGGTCCTGTGCGGGTCGGGTCAGGCCGTGACCCGCGCAGTGAGACAGTCCCGGGACTTCGGGCCCCGGTCAACTCGCGCGGTTCGGTTAATGGACCGAGCCCATTTTAATAATATCCGAATAATTGGAATTATTTTCCTTAATGAAAATAATTTAATTATTCAAATCATAGGAATTTTATTAAATAAAAATATAGAATGTATTAATGAATAACCTTCAATCCACTGGTCCAAACCCTATGATTTATATATGAAAATGATTAACAAAACATCAGGTACTAGAATATAAAATAAAAATTGACATCTGATGGTTAGATCTTTAATTATGGCTTAAGAACCTTAATTAGGATTATTTAGCAAATATACTTAACCAAATTGTATGATTAGGGTGCCATTAATTTACTTATGATGAGTAGAATGCATGTGCTACGTGGATTATTTTTCTGAGTTCTGTAATTTCAGTTATGCCCTAATTTTGTTAAAGCATGATTAGTGAAAATTAGTGTTTATACTCACTAGATTATAGCAAACTTAGGCTCTAATTATTTAATCTATTAAGTAGAACTTGTGTGCCTAATTTCAAGTAGTTTTAATATCTGGATTTGTAATTAAGTGCTAATTTATTTGAATGGATTTAAGGTTTGATTAGTACTAATCACTTTATGTTTTTATAAACTTTTCTATTTTTATGCTTCATAATAGTAGGATAAATATGTTGGAAACCTTAGATATTAATCCATAATGTATAATTTGGACAAAACAAAATTTGAGATCTTAACCTCCTTAATTAACATAAGAAATCTTAAGACTTGGATCAAGCTTTTAAGACTTGATCTAGGGCTGAGGTTGCCACCAATATTACATGAATAATCCACTGATTTGACATTGATCTGTAAACACCCACTTGATTTTACTTAAGGCATGATAAGGGATCAAACCCTAATCTACTTAAGAAAGATCCAAATCCTTAAGAAACTTGACTTAATTGATTTGATTATAAGATAATGAATTTGGCATTTTTTTAATAATACATCTGATTTGATATTGACTCTAAACATGCAACTTAGACATGATAAGGTTGAAAATAACTCTATGTGATTTCCTAATCTGAATCAAGACCTTAAGATCCTTGATTTTCTCCTAAGTAAGAGGATTAGCATAAGAGGTTAATAAAATCATCTTGATTAAATAATTGGTTTAAAATCTTAATAACATCTTCTGATTTAAATCTCAAAATCATAGATTAGGTTGTGATCAGGTGACTTGATCATCTGATCTGATCATTCTAAACCTAATTATGAAATGGAACCCAATATATTAATATCGGAAGTTAGAATGAGGAGTCTTAAGCATCTCTTCATAAAATCATCCTGAAACATTAAAAGACCTAAATTCATATACTTTTAGATAGGAGACCTTGTATGACTCATTGAGGTAGAAGCTTAGAAGATCCCATAACCTTTGAAATTGATCTTAACCCCTCGTGGTAGGAGTCCCTTAAGACATTAGAATGATACTTCTCCTTATGGTAGAATCCATGTTAAGTGATCCTTGATCACAAGTTTGTGAAACCTTGTATAGGAATTACCCACTAGCTTAGGCCTTAATAGTCTTGATAATTCCTTGCTTTATTAAGTAGACTTGATTGAACCTTGATCATTGGGTGGTTGTGTATAGTATACCCATACTACTAGTTTCCAGTAGTATTCAGGATTGATTGATTCACTCTAATAGGGACTTATGAGTGGGTGTTAACCTGAGGGATTAGATGAATACAGTCCCGTTAGAATAAATCATTCAAATCTAAGAGTGTATTAAATGGGTATTCATTCCTTAGTTTGATTGAAAAACAAATTGCCAATAGGTAATGCCTCCTAGAGAAGATCACTTAAATAGGTCTGGCTCAACCAAACTAAGTAACTGAAGTTACCTCCTTTGAAACACTAGGTGTAATTGTGAGTGGGGCATCTTAATAACTTAGCTTGAGATTTAAATCGTCAACAGGTGATGCCTCTTATCGAAGATCGCTTCGTTAAGGTGGCTTAATCAAACTAAGTGATGAGAATTACCTTCCTTACAAAGACACTAAGTATGTGTATACCATCATTTTACATAATAATCTTTAATGTAAATCTGCAACTCTAACCAATTATCATTCTAGAAGCTAGGACTCAGAATCCTTTTAGCAGGATTCTACACAGTGGAGGCTTAGAATTCATTATCTGTATTCCAAGTTTTCATGACTTTCTAAGTTCTTACTCATATAGAATAGGAGCATGGGCATAAGCACGAGCATGAACTTGAAGTATCATTTCAACAGTAACGTATGAGTATCAGTGATGAAGTATGGGTTACAGAATATTACATATACATACTGGGGAATTTGGGGTGCATCTACGTCACCATACTGTATTCCCAACCGGTGTATGTTTACATTGGACCGTACTACTCATAGTCTTTCAGTGATAGTTCAGTGACATATCCGTGACACATGTGCTGTGGCATATTTGGGTGCATCTTTTCAGTGACATACAATACAACATCTGACATTTTTTTCATTTTGATTTATGAATATTCAATGTTTCCTTTACTTTCAGTTCTCTGTGGTGTGACAGTTTTACTTATTTAGCCTTTATTGTCCTACTTACTTAGCTATTTCAATTTTTCCTTACTTAGTCTCTTTTCCCCAGTTTTTCTACAATTGTACTTTACTTTACTTTTTGCTTGTATTTAGCTTTATTACTGTATAGTTAGTTGCGATGTGTTAGACTTCTTGTTAAACACGAGTTACTTTTGGGATCTAGCAATTTGCTAGATCCCGAGCACCTTGTAGAGACAGGGCAGGAGGACATACAGGAGATCCAGGAGGAGTATGTGGAGCCTTAGTGGATCGAGCATCTACCGTTATTTTCAGCTTTATTTCAGTTCTACATTAGACTTTATATATTTCTGCATTTAAAACAGTCTGTAACAAATTATGAATATATCTCTTACTTTCTTTTTCTGAGACAAATATTTACTACTGCTTGTGATAAATGTATTCTGGATGTATTGCTCTTAGCTTCTGCACTCTGTTATACTACTATATTTAGTATTGTGATGTGACTAGCATACTGAAAATGCTAATACGTTGATGATGTATATTGGATCCTCACTTGTTCTTTAAATCTAAAATACGTGTTAGTCTAATACTTAAGGTAAGTACTCTACTCTTATCTTAAGTATTGGCTCTCAATCCTACTCTTTACATTGAGTCAACAGCCTTCAGCATGGCTCAGTCTTAGACCCGCCTATTCAAGAAGATGGGTTCTTGCTTGTATACCCGTCTCCCCGAGTAGCGCACCGCTCCACCGCAGGATGTACACGTATCTCTTGTCTTTTGCGTGCTACGACGGGGCGGGGCGCTACAGTTGGTATTAGAGAAATACCATAAAGTGTCAGATAAGGAGTTATTCTTATCTACTTTATGCTCTGTTCTCTATCTCAGATCAAGATCACAGGTTACTAAGTATAATGCAAGGTAATCATCCAAAACAGTTCATTAAACTGTCTCAAAAACAAAAAGGGAGAAACTATGTCTAGAAGATTGACACCGTAGGAATTTAACGCACATAATAGATTGATTGAAACTGCAACTCATAGAATGGACATCTTAGGACTTGAACAAACTTTTGAAAATAATAATCAACTATGAACAAAATACTTATGGGTTGAAGTATTCTAGGAATGGACTACTCGCAGTCAGCATTTCCATTCTATCTTAGGAGGTTTGATGACTATTAGATAAATGATCTTTGAGGCGGTCAGATCTACGGAAGGACCATCGATGGAGTGTCGCCTCATGGATTTGAAGTGCTAGACAAGATTCTTGTCCATTCATTGTTTGGAGGCACCAATATTTCAGTACTCGCCAGGGAATGGCTGAACTGTGTTACCACTGCACTGCGAGAGATGGCCTATCCTGAGGAGCACCGTATAGAGATTGTGGTGATCCTACTAAGGGTATCAGTGAGTCATTGGTGGTATTGGGTTTAAAGGAGATTAGCTCGAAGGATCCACATAGTCACATATGATGACTTCTGTGCTGCCTTTTGGGTAGAATATTGTAACTAGGATGTTAGAAAGTCTCATTATGTCATTTTCTTATTTCAGTTATATGTTTCATGGATCTATATATCTTCTCCTATGAGAAAGAAATGAATAAAATTATAATAAAAACTCTATGTTCTGAATTCATACTTATATTTACAGTCATGAATCCTGGTTCTCCATCTGCTCCTACCCCAATTAAGAACACGATGGTGTCATCAAGCGGACTGGAAGACTCCAACATTATGACCAGTTTGTTAAAGGCCTTTATTGATAGCAATGCGCCACAAGCACAAGAAACCCATGCTCTTATCCTCTCAGTTAAACACCAATCTGCTCCTCCAACAGGATCTTCATCGTCTTCACACTATGTGGGGGATGGAATCCTGCATAGTTTTCTTCGTCTCAGAACTCCTATGCTCAACGGGGCACTGAATCCCATGGACACCGTAACATGGGTTAAGTTAGTAGATAAGAACCTGGCCAGTATCAAATGCCCTAACTCTGAGGCCATCCGCCTAGTAACTTACTTATTTCAAGAAGAGGCGGAGTATTGGTGGGAGAATGAGCGAAATAGCAGATTTGCGGAGTATGAAGTAGAGGACATTCTGTGGGACATGTTCATGGAAGCAATCCGTGAAGCATTCATCCCGGCATCAGCCCAAGCAATTATGGAGGATGAACTCCTCAATCTCACACAAGGCAATAATTCCATGTTCGACTACGAACAGGAATTTAGGAGGCTATCAAGATTCGTTCCGGACTTGGTAAGAACGAAGGCGTCCAAATGCCACAGTTTCCCAAAGGGCCTGAGAGACTCTATCAAAGTGCATCTAGTATCCCGTCAGATCAAGACGCTGATTGAATTAATTGAAGCGGCCCATCTACAGGAAGGACTCCAAGGTGTACTGGACCAAAAGCGAAAAGCGACAGTCATGCAGCCAATGGGGGAACGGTTTGGCCATCGCAAGGTGGCAAAGGTCTACAACATGGAGCCAGCACAGCCCCAGCCTCAGAACTCTGAATGCAAACGACTGCATCTATATGGAAAATGCAACCACTTTGGTGGTGTGTGTTTCACATGTGGTCGTAAGGGCTATCACTATCTCGAGTGTAGGGAGAAGAACACAATCTACAATGTGCTCATCAACCACTCCCACCACAAATAAGCATTTCGAGCTCAACCAATAAATAGCTGGGAGCCTGCTCCTGCAATCATGCCAGCCACTGCTACCAACTCTAAAGCCATTGTACCAGCACAAAGGCAAAGCTATGATCATCATGGTCAAAGGCACCAAAATAAATAACCCTCAGCACCTGCCAGGGTATTTATGTTAACTCCTGCCTCTGCTCCTGAGAATGATGATGTAGTGTTAGGTACGCCTTAACATAACTTTTCATTATTTTAGTAATCATTCCATATTATTGCAATACCTTAACTATTGAATAGTCATCCTAATTAAACTATGGAAATTATAGGCACCTTATTGATAAACGACAAATCTTGTAACATCCTTTTCAATACGGGAGCAAGTCATTCCTTCGTATCAGAAAGTTGGGCTAAAAGTCTCAAACTACCAACCGATCCATTAGCCAGCACATTGAGTATTGGATTACCCTCGGGGGCCCATATGCAGTCTCAAAAATTCTGCAAGCTAGATATTCCTATTATGGAACAAAACTACGGAGCTAAGTTAATTATATTGCTGATCATCAACTTTGATATAATCTTAGGCATGAATTGGCTAAGCCAGCATGATGCTTCCATAAATTGCCTAAAGAAGAAAATAACATTGGGCTGTGGGAGTAACACAAAATCATTTGTGGGGAGGTTCAGCACTCAATCATCATTGATCAATGCGATGACAGCAGAAAGGCTAGTCAGGAAGGGATGCAGCGCGTACCTTATGACAATGTTGGGAGAGAAGAGAGAAGCCGTACCTATTTCTGAAAATCACATAATTTGCGAATTTCCTGATGTGTTCCCTGAAGACCTACCCAGTCTTCCTCCAGTGAGAGAAGTAGAATTTGCCATAGCACTAATTCCTGGAATGCAACCACTATCAAAGGTTCTATATCGTATGTCGCCAAAAGAGCTCCAAGAGTTGAACAATCAACTCCAGGAATTATTGGAGAAGGGTCTTATTCGTCCAAGTTCATCTCCTTGGGGAGCGCCAATGTTGTTCGTAAAGAAGAAAGATGGATCGATGAGAATGTGCATCGATTACAGAGAATTAAATAAAGTAACCATTAAGAACAAGTACCCTCTGTCACATATCAATGACCTGCTCAATCAATTATTCAGAGCTAAAGTCTTCTCCAAGATAGACTTGCGATCAGGATATCATCAATTACGAGTTAAGGATTCAGATATTGAGAAGACAACATTTAGAACTTGCTATGGGCATTACAAATTCTTGGTGATGTCCTTTGGCTTAACAAATGCACCATCCATCTTTATGAACTTAATGCAGCGCGTGCTGAAAATATATTTGGATAAATTTGTCATTATCTTCATCGATGATATATTGATTTATTCAAATGATAAAATGGATCACGAGAATCACCTGCGTTTGGTACTTGAAGAGCTCATAAGCCATAAGTTATATGCTGAATATTCTAAATGCAAATTATGGCTTGACTCAGTCTCTTTTCTGGGTCATGTCATCGATTCTTAGGGAATCAGAGTCGATCAAAGTAAAGTAAGCACAGTCTAAGATTGGTCACAACCAAAATCTGTGACCGACATTAGGAGTTTGTTAGGACTGGCAGGCTACTATAAGAAGCTTGTCAAAGGCTTCTCGCAAATCGCATCACCTCTCACTAAGTTGACTTGAAAAGCAGTACCGTTCGCCTAGAGCCCAGAATGTGAGAAAGCATTCCAAACTCTGAAAGATGCCTTATCCTATGCACCAGTTCTTGCCTTACCTAAAGAAGGCCTAAATTACCAAGTCTATACCGACGCATCCGGAATAGGATTGGGATGTGTTTTGATGCAGGAAGGAAGAGTTATAGCCTATGCATCTTGTTAGTTAAGACCACACGAAAAGAACTATCATGTCCACGACCTCGAATTAGCAGCTGTGATTTTTGCCCTAAAAGTCTGGCATCATTATCGGTATGGTGTCCAATGTTCCATATTCACCAATCATCAGAGCTTGAAGTACATCTTCACTCAGCGTGAGTTGAATTGCCAACAACGAAGATGGCTCGAACTAATAAGCGATTATGATCGAAACATTCAATATCATCCTGGAAAAGCGAACGTCGTAGCAGACGCACTTAGTCGTCATGCTACTCTATCTTCTTTAATACAATCTGGTCCTCTGGAAGAAGAATTCTTGAAGCTCAAAATCAGGCCAGCGCGTGGTGACATGCTAAGTACATTAATATCCTTGAGTTCAGTTGAACCCACATTTCATCACGACGTCTCCATTTCACAAACCAAGGATGAAGACTACCTGAAGTTTAAAGTTGACATCGAGAGTGGTCGTCACTTTGATCCGCAGCTTCGAGGAAATGTAATTTATTAAGGGGATCATCTATGGATTCCCAAATCCATGCAGCAAGAGATTCTAGTAGAAGGTCACAATTCGGGTTACCAAGTACATCCTAGCAGCACCAAGATGTATCAAGATCTGAAGAAAGCATTCTGGTGGCCTAGAATGAAGAAAAGCATGGAGGTCATGCATGTAACTTAGGCAAGGCTGAGCACCAAAAGCCTGGAGGACTTCTCCATCCTCTAGCAATTCCTGAATGGAAGTGGTTCGACATTTATATGAATTTTGTCATGGGATTACCTAAAGCAGGATCTGGTGTTGATTCAATATGGGTCATTGTCGATCGATTGAACAAATCAGCGCATTTTATTCCTGTGCGGCAGATTGATTCTGTGGAGAAATTGGCAAAGTTGTACATTAAGGAAATTATCAGGCTCCATGGAATTCCAAGACCTATCGTGTTTGACCGAGATAGCCATTTCACTTCTAAATTTTGGCAAGCAGTGCATCAGGACTTGGGGACCACTCTAGCCATGAGTACCGCTTTCCATCCTCAGACCGATGGTCAAACAGAAAGAGTCAATCAAGTTTTAGAAGATCTTCTTTGCCTCTGTATGTTGGATTTTGGAGGGTTCTGGGAGATCATATTCCTCTCGTAGAATTTGCATACAATAACAGCTTTCAGGCAAGTATAGGAATGGCTCCATATGAAACTCTGTATGGCAGAAAATGCAGTACTCCATTAGCATGATCTAAAACTGGTAGTGTGCAGCTTTATGGATCTGATCTAGTGGAAGAAACAAATCGAAAGATTCAGCTAATCCAACAAAGGATCAAAGCAGCTCAAGATCATCAGAGTAAGTATATTGGTGCTCATCATCATGCTCTGGATCTGGAAGTGGGAAATTTTGTGTATCTTAAGGTCAGTCCGATGAAAGGCGTGTATCATTTCGGTGTAGCCGGGAAGCTAAGTCCTCGCTATGTCGGACCATTTGAGATATTAGAAAAGATCGGATCTGCAGCCTATCAATTAAAGCTTCCTGAAGATTTCTCTACGGAAATGTCTTCCACATCTCATCTCTGCAGAAATGTCTTCGTAACCCATCTCACTTAATCTAACTTCCGGCGATATCTCTCCAACCGGACCTTTCTTATGCGGAAGAGCCAATTAAGATCTTGGCTCATGATCAAAAGCAGCTGAGAAATCATTCAATTCCAATGGTGAAGGTTCAATGGAGGAATCGCTCTTTAGAAGAATCTACTTGGGAGAAGGAGGCGGATATGAGGATGAAGTATCCCCATCTCTTTGAAACTCCAGGTACCCATTAATTTTCTAAGTCTTATATTGTTCTAGAAACTCTTCTTGTTTGTCTTCTCTCTTGAAATGATGTCGAGGACGACATCATTCTTAAGTGGGGGAGTATGTAACAACCCTAAGTTGTTAACTTGCTAAAATTATAGGTAACTAGTCAATTTTAAATACCACTACTTATAGAACCTTAAACTAAACCTATCTAAAAAATTTGAAGTCCATTGTACTTCTCTAAGCCCAAAATGATATCTTAATCAGTCTAGATGCTCTAGCCTAGACCCAAAATATTTTGATCTCAAAATTAAATTCTGATTACATTTTTGAATTCCTCACCCCAAATTCGTTAAGGGTGAAAATTTGGTGCAATTTAGAAATCATTTAGGCCATAATTCACATTTAATTAAAATGGTCTAATTGCATAAAAGGGTTTCTAACAATTTGATTTTGCAAATCTACCCTTATACCCGATTAAACGGCCGAGATCCGCTGTGCGGACCGCGGCCGATCTGCTGTGGAGCCCGGGCCACGTGACAGCGGCACCCCGTAAATCTAGCCGTTCCGCAGTCTTATCCAATGGCCAGGATCTAATCCCGTGGAACCACGGATCTACTCTCAGATCCACCCGGCTGATCCAACAGCCCGGATTGCTCCCGCGATCGGCCGTTAGGATCCGAGCGATCCGAGCCGTTCTGCCATCTGATCAATAGATTAGACGGCATCCGAAGGTCCTGCTACTATGGACCTTCGTCTTCCTCTCGCTCGTGCACCCGACAGGAGGAATCCTCATACTGCCAGCTACCCAACCTTGTCCCCCACACGCGCCTCCAGCTCAGTAAGCCATTGCTGATCTTCTAGTAGCGGCTAGGTAACCCATACGGGCCTCGTGACTTGGCCGAGCTCGAATTGGAAATTCGAGAGCTCGGCCATGGCCCGACCTCTCGGGACCTCTCGAGCCCGATCTAGTCCTCCAAAAGCTTCCCAACCCTCGGCCAAGTTATAAATAGCCCTACCCCTGCTTCAATTAACCCTTGCTAATCAATTGAAGCCTCGGTACCTTCCGCCATTATTGAACTCCCGAGCTTGTGTAGGTGATTCCCAAGCGTTCGCGGCATGTGTACCGCTGATAGAAGAGATTCCTGGCATTCAAGAACTCTTAAAGAAATTCTAGGAAGCACAGCAGGCCCGGCATTGTTCCCTGCGACCTCTGCAACCCCTCAGCAAAACCAGGTACCCCCAGTTGCTGGTTTCAAGCCACTGAGGCTTGAACCTCCTTCCCTTTGATTCGTATGCCTACGTATTGTCAATTCGAACCTAATGCAATCATAGCTAGGACCTAAGATAGCCCCGATCCATCGATATAATCGATCGGGCTAAGTCGCTTAAGGATCGTCTCGGTCGATTAAGGACCCGACGATCCAGGCCCTCCCAGACCCTCAGACCCAAGGGCCTTGATCTGCCTCACCTCCCTGATGGTGTAGGGATCGAGCCCGGGGTCAGTTGTGGTCTCTGTGGGGAGAATTGCCTCCCCACAATAGCTCCATTGGAGGAGCTCTCGGGTGAGTAAGGTCTGGCCGATCCAGACCGTCTTACAGAGGGCTTCGGGTCCCCTCTGGTGCGCCTGGTCATGGTGAAGGTGTGGCAATCTTTGGCCACACCTGCCGTGGTCTGGTTATGCCGAAATTTGGCGATTAGGGTTTCCCTAATCGGCCTCTCCGTCGGGACGAAGGCACGAGGATGAAGGTCCTGTGCGGGTCGAGTCAGCCCGTGACCCGTGCAGTGCGACAATCCTGGGCTTCGGGCCCCGGTCGCCACGCGCGGTTCGGTTAATGGGCCGAGCATGTTTTAATAAAATCTGAATAATTGGAATTATTTTCCTTAAGGAAAATAATTCAATTATTCAAATCATAGGAATTTAATTAAATAAAAATACAAAATGTATTAATTGAATAACTTTTAATCCACTAGTCTAAACCCTATGATATTATAAATGAAAATGATCAGTAAAATATTAGGGACCAGAATATAAAATAAAAATTGACATATGAAGGTTAGATGTTTAATTCTAGCTTAATTACAGTGAACCTTAATTAGGATGATTTAGCAAATATATTTAGCCAAATTGCATGATTAGGGTGCCATTAGTTTACTTATGATGAGTAGAATGCATGTGCTAAGTGAATTATTTTTCTGAGTTATGTAATTTCAGTTATTCCCTAATTTTGTTAAAGCATGATTAGTAAAAATTAGGGTTTATACTCACTAGATTATAGCAAACTTAGGCTCTAATTAATTAACCTATTAAGTAGAATATGTGTGCCAAATTGCAACTAGTTTTAATTTCTAGATTTTTAATTAAGTGCTAATCCATTTGAATAGATTTAGGGTTTAATTAGCACTAATTACTTTTTATTTATATAAACTTTTCTATTTTTATGCATCATAACAGTAGGATAAATGTGTTGGAAACTTTAGATATTAATCCATAATGTATAATTTGGACAAAACAAAATTTGAGATCTTAACCTCCTTAATTAACTTAAGAAATCTTAAGACTTGGAACAAGCTTTTAAGACTTGATCTATGGCTGAGGTTGCCACCAATAATACATGAATAATCCACTGATTTGACATTGATCTTTAAACAGCCACTTGATTTTACTTAAGGCATGAGAAGGGATCAAACCCTAATCTACTTAAGAAAGATCCAAATTCTTAAAAAACTTGACTTAATTGATTTGATTATAAGACAATGAATTTGGCATTTTTCCAATAATGCATCTGATTTGATATTGACTCTAAACATTCAACTTATACATGATAAGGTTGACAATAACTCTATATGATTTCCTAATCTGAATCAAGACCTTAAGATCCTTGATTTTCTCCTAAGTGAGAGGATTTCATAAGAGGTTAATAAAATCGTCTTGATTAAATAATTGATCTAAAATCTTAATAACATCTTCTGATTTAAATCCCATATTCTTAGATTAGGTTATGATCAAGTGACTTGATCATTTGATCTGATCATTCTAATCCTAATTATGAAATGGAACCCAATATATTAATATCAGAAGTTAGAATGTGGAGTCTTAAGCATCTCTTCATAAGTTCGTCCTGAAATATTAAAAGACCTAAATTTATATACTTTGAGATAAGATGTAACAACCCTAGGTTTTTACCCTAGCTAAAACTAGATTAATTAAGCTAAACCAAGGTTTGATTTTGATTCAATTGGATTCAATTGGTCATTTAAACTTAAACCTAGAAGTTTGAAATCAATTGGAGCTAAATTGGAAAATTTGGTATTTTTTGGATATTTTTAAGCCCTGAAAAATACCTAAATTATTTTGATCTCTAAATTAAAATCTGATTTTATTTTTGAATTTCTAATACCCTAATTAGCTAAGGGTAAATTTTCGAGAATTTTTGGAGCTCATTTGATAATAAATTGGATTTGGAAAATTTAAGATATTTATATATTATTTAATTGCATTTATTTAAATTAAAAATAATTTTTATTAAATAAATAAACCCAGGATTTGCTGTCAGGACCGCAGCAGATCTGCTGCGGGGTCCCGACAGCGGCGTACACATTTTGGCCACTCGATGTGTGAGCACGCATCTCAGCGCGCTAGATCCAACGGCCCTCATACCGCGCACCGTGATTAAATCCTAACCGCCCGATCAGCAGATTAAATTGGACGCCCGAGATCCTCTCCACGATTTCGTTAATCAGGGACCGCATCAGACCGTCTATCACCAACGGCTTAGCGGATCAGATGGCGAAGACGTGTCCGAGCACTGTGGATCCTCTTCCTCACCTCTCCCGTCTGCGCCTGGCCCCCCTGATAGCTAGGATCCTCCCTATCGCGTGGCAGTACGGGAAATTCACCGAATTTCCTCTCCTGCCCTCGATGTGTTCGTTTGGCCGGCTGCCTTCTCCCCAAATTGCCCTTAGCCGTTGGCCCGAGCCATTCCCTTCGGCCCGAGCCTTCTCCCCATTGCCATGCCTTGGACACCACCCCCAGAGCTCCCCTTGACCTATAAAAACCTCCGGAAGATCACAGTGAGCCCCTTTGCTCACTGTGAACCCTCAATTTCTCCAATTGAAGCCTCTGGAGCTCCCATCTTCCTCGGCAAATCCCAGCATTTCCCGAAGTGCGAACCGCTGATAGAGGGTTAGTCTGGTGTTCAGACTCCCTGGAAATCTTCGTCTGACTTGCGGGAAGCTTAGGAGCGTCTCAATTTTTCTCAGCTTAGCCTGCAACCCCGACTTGAGGTACAGCTTCCTCCATTGAAATTTTCTGAAGCTCCTTTCCATTCCTGTCTGTTGAATGAGCTCTAATTATCGTCTAAGCAACCTTAGCCACCTAGGAAACCTAATGTTATTGTCGCTTGGGGCTAAGCTAGCTCGAATCGATCGTATCGATCGAAAGAGCTAGCGACTGAGCCAATGGCTGAGTCCGACCAAGGACTGAGCCATTGGCTGCACCCCAGGTTAAGAAAGGTCGGGGGTTCGATGCGTCTTTGCTCCTTGAACGTGTAGGGATCAAACCCCAGTCGAAATTCCTCACAGTCGGCCTGAGACGTTTTAAGGAAGGACGTCTCGATTGAGCAGCACCCCATCGATCCAGAGGGATCCAGATGGGGGTTCTTGGTCCAATCGACGCGTCTTGACTCAAGGAACATGAAGGGATCGATTTGAGCCCCTGCAGTCGCCGGAGTGCTGAGAATTTCAGCGTTGCAATTCATCGGGCTCAGGACCCGTCGAGAGGAAGAAGACGAAGTCACGGGTCCAGGTCGGGTTGGTCTCTGACCCGCGCGGTTCTGATTTTGGGCCGCGGTTAATTAAATAATTATTGGATTGTATTTTTAATGGTTACGAATTTAATTAATTTAATCCTATGATTCTAATTTAAATAAAAATACATATTAAATTAATTGAATAACTTTAGTTATACAAATCCAAATGGTATGATCCAATATACTATTTGAATCAGAAAAATTCAAGGAATCTGAATATAAAATAAAATCTCAGATCTAGTCGTTGGATTTAAAAATATTTGCCAAACCTTCTCTGTTCTTAAATAAATCATATAAAATCAGTTAGTTGTCCAATTAATGAGATTAAGGACTCTGATCGCTCCTTGTACCCTAAGGAACAATTTCAGACCCTTAAAATTAATTTTGGATAATTAATTTTTTTAATCACTTCTTAATCACTCTAATCAAGGATTAGTGACTTAAGCCTTAATTAAGCCTCTAAATTGGGTGGGGATTGTTCCTAATATCATATTAAGTCTATTAGAACCTAAGGGTAAGGTTGGATTGCCCTAGAATGCCTTAATTTCACTAATCACCCTAAGTGACTTAATTAAGTGATTAGTGCTAATTAAGATTCAGGTCATCAAAACATAAATTAAGGGTGTTTATCATTTCATTGAGTATTATGAAACACATTTAAACAGATTAGAACTAATTTGGGTAATTAAATCCTAAAATCCCAATTTTACCCTTAAGAGGGGCATTCTGGTCATTTTGACCAAAATATGTTTAAATGCTCATTAAGGCTTGGAAGTTTCATTAAACTATCTTAAGATAGATTAGAGATGTTCTCTGAACTCTTAGACTAATAGTAATATTAATGAGATCATCAATTCAAGAAATCTCCACCTAATCTCTAATTAAGACACTTAGATCTTATGTGATCATTAAAGAGTCTTTTGGCATTAGTCCTTAAATCTAATACTTGAGATGATTAAATACCAGCATAATAAGTTCAGTAAGGTTAACCTAAGAGTTGAAAACTTAAAGAAATGTAACTGGTAAAGTCTAAGTTAAAAATTAGCTTAGGGTTTAAAAGTGATCAAACATCAGATCCTTAGATCTTAAGTAGCCCTAAAAAGGTCCATATGAGTTTACTGTTAATCTAATACTTGGAATTGTCAATTATAACCTTAATAAGCTCCTTATAGTTTAATTATGAACCTAGATTCTAAAGAGAATCACAAATGGAAACTCTTAAGCTAAAACCCTAATTTAAAGTCTAAAGTGATCAAACTTCAGATCTTTAGATCTTAGATCTTAGACTTAGAACTTCAATTTGAATTAAACCGTCTCCAATTGAAATTCCTTAAATGATTGATTATTTAATCTTTTGAAACCTTCCATGTGGGTATAAGATGATTCAATCAATAAGTCAATGAAATTATCTTAAGGATTGAATATAGATCTTAGATTCTCAAGTTCTTAATCGATTGTTTTATCTCGTAATCAGTAGAATAGCTTTCACTAAGTTCTTAGTCCCTGAATCTTTCAGTTTATAAGATTCTTTACCTTTAATTTGGGTAATAGGTGTGAACCCTAGATCCTTATTAGGATATTACCTAGGATTTGGGATTTGAACTCAACATAGGGTTTAAGTTCTAAATCCTTAAATCTTGATTTATTTAGTTAAGATTTGGGTAAGAGAGTAAAATATTAATAAATTAGGTCGTTGATTTACTTACTTAAACTAATAGTCATCACATGATTTTGATTAGAACTTGTTAAGTTCTAATATTAACTTTAAGGATGTAAATCTGAGATTCTACTCGATAGCTGGATATTGGAGACCTTAAACTTGTACCTTCTCAGAGTAGTTAGAATTGGTAATTAGATAACATCAGATATCACATAAGTTTAGATTGAGTCTCTTGCTAACTTTGACTAGATTGCTTTGCTTACCTTGATTTTTGAGCCTTATTCCTTGAGCATAATAGGAAAATTTAGGATTTGGACGATACCTCTTAAGCTAGAATTTGAATTGCATATCATTCAGTTTTGTCTTGTTTGCAGTTGGTAGAATATGTCCTAACTTAGTCTACCTCTTCAGTAGTAGTATTGTATAGACTGGACTCAAACCTAGAATATTTGGATGGCTGGGCTGGGGATTGATTGATAGATATTGGAGGCCCTGTATGGCCTATTGGCTGGTATGGCAGTACTATGTCTTAGGCTTATTGCTACTTTAGCTGAATTGTATTATTTTCTGATTTGCTTTGCCACATGCTTCAGTGGCCTTATTTTCAGTATTTGCTCGCTTTGCCACATGCCTGAGTGGCCTTATATTTTCATATATTGCTTTGCTTTTGCCACATGTCTCAGTGGCCTTTCTTTTTCATATTAATCCGCATGTTGTATGTATACTCTTATAGCTTAGATATATGTATAAATGGCATGTTTAGGATGCTATAATTTTATCATGTTTGGTACTTGTATTCTTTTATACTCAGCATGTTTTATTGCTATCACAATCATGCTAGGATCATATTTATTTCAGTACTTGCAGTTACTTTTGCTTTTAGCTTCACCTTGTTTATTCGATGTTTTGTATGTTAAGTCACATACATGTTGCTTGCTATAAATGGATAGTTTATAGTATTCCACTTCTTGTATAGCTTTTTGCACCCCATAATTGCTTGCATGTTAAAAATAATTAAATGTAATATCTTTCAATATTCAGTTCATTTAAATAGCCTAAAATGTACTTAGACAATTATCTAACTGTAACCTTTTTATTTTATTGGCTGGGGCCCTGGCATTTGTGATACCGACAAATGTCAGATTCAGACGTGTTCGTGGGCAGTGTCGCAGAAGAGGAGCAGATTCAGGAGGAGGATCATGCTGCTGCTGTTTAGTTAGTTATTATATTCTTATTTTCAGTGAGATTGAGAGATATTTTTATTCTCTTTAAACTTCAGTTTGTAATAATTAATTCTGGATATATTTTATTTATACATTATGATGAGTTACTATATTGTATTCTCTTTTCCTACTATGTATGCTTGTGGATGTTACTCTATTTTGTATTGCTTTCGCCACTTTGATATTTTATTGATGAATGTTATAGCACTTGGTGACAAGTCCTTGGCTTAAAACAGGTTGGGTTTACCTAACTTTACTTAAGTTGGGGATTTGCCACAGTTGGAGCACCGTACTTCCTTATTGTCAGTACGGGGGGCCCCACATAAGAGACCTTGTATGACTCATTGAGGTAGATGCTTAGAAGATCCCATAACCTTTGAAATTGATCTTAACCCCTCATGGTAGGAATCTCTTAAGACATTAGAATGACACTTCTCCTTGTGGTAGAATCCATGCTAAGTGATCCTTGATCACATGTTTATGAAACCTTGTATAGGACTTACCCACTAGCTTAGGCTTAATAGTCTTGATAATTCCTTGCTTTATTAAGTAGACTTAATTGAACCTTGATCATTGGGTGGTGTAGTATAGTATACCCATACTACTGGTTCGATAAGTATTCAAGATTGGTTGATTCACTCTAATAGGAACTTATGAGCGGGTGCTAGCCTGAGGGATTAGACGAATACAGTCCCGTTAGAATAAATCATTCAAACTTAAGAGTGTATTAAATGGGTATTCATTCCTTAGTTTGATTGAAAAACAAATTGCCAATGGGTAATGCCTCCTAGAGAAGATCGCTTCAATAGGTCTGGCTCAACCAAACTAAGTAACTGAAGTTACCTCCTTTGAAACACTAGGTATAATTATGAGTGGGGCATCTTAATAACTTAGCTTGAGATACAAATCACCAATGGGTAATGCCTCTTATCGAAGATTGCTTCGTTAAGCTAGCCTAATAAAACTAAGTGATGAGAATTACCTTCCTTGCAAAGACACTAAGTATGTATATACCATCATTCTACCTAATAATCTTTAAAGTAAATCTACAACTCTAACCAATTATCATTCTAGAAGCTAGGAGTCAGAATCCTTTTAGCAGGATTCTGCACAGTGGAGGCTTAGAATTCATTATCTGCATTCCAAGTTTTCATGACTTTCTGGGTTCTTACTCATATAGAATAGGAGCAAGGGCATAAGCATGAGCATGAACTTGAAGTATCATTTTAGCGGTAACATATGAGTAATCCCAACTAGGGAATTTTGGTGTGCATCTGCGTTATCATACTATATTCCCAATCGGGTGTATGTTTATATTGGACCGTACTACTCATAGTCTTTCAGTGATAGTTCAGTGACATATTCGTGACACATGTGGTGTGGCATATTTGGGTGCATCTTTTCATTGACATACAATACAGCATCCAAAATTTATTTTATCTTGATTTATGAATATTCAATGTTTCCTTTACTTTCAGTTTTCTGTGGTGCGACAGTTTTACTTATTTAGCCTTTATTGTCCTACTTACTCAGCTGTTTTAGTTTTTCCTTACTTAGTCTCTTTTCCCTAGTTTTTCCTACAGTTGTACTTTACTTTGCTTGTTGCTTGTATTTAGCTTTATTACTGTATAGTTAGTTGTGATGTATTAGACTTCTTGTCTAATACGGGGTACTTTTGGGATCCGACAATTTGCTAGATCCCGAGCAGCTTGTAGAGATAGGGCAGGAGGACACACAGGAGATCCAGGAGGAGTACGTGGAGCCTTAGTGGATCTAGCATCTACCATTATTCTCAACTTTATTTCAGTACTATAGTAGACTTTATATATTTTTGCATTCAAAATAATCTGTAATAAATTCGGGATGTATCTTTTACTCTTTTTTTTGAGACAAATGTTTACTACTGCTTGTGATGAATATATTCTGGATGTATTGCTTTTAGCTTCCGCACTCTGTTATACTACTATATTTAGTATTGTGATGTGACCAGCATACTAGAAATGCTGATACATTGATGACATATATTGGATCCTCACTCATTCTTTAAATCCAATATACATGTTAGTCTAATACTTAAGATAAGTACTCTACTCTTATCTTAAGTATTGGCTCTCGATCTTACTCTTAGGATCGACTCAGCAGCCTTCAGCATGGTTTAGTCTTAGACCCGCCTATTCGGGAAGATGGGTTTTTGCTTGTATACCTATCTCCCCGAGTAGCACACCACTCCACCACAGGATGTACACATATCTCTTATCTTTTGCGCACGACGATGGGGCGGGGTGCTACAGACATGAAGATAGACATTATGTACGCTCAATTTGGACAAGAAACGAATCCTATAGGTCTAAACTAAAATTTTTGATCTAAGGGGCAATCTTATAATTACTCCTAATGGAATTTAAATATTTGTATAGTTTAATATTAATTATTATTCAAGAATTCTATAGAGTCTAAGAACACTGCATTCTAAGTTGAAATGACTAAGTTATAGCTATTTCAATTTCTAATGGCAATTCGGTAATTTTGTCGGTCAACGGGTGACAAAAACTGAACTTTTTCATTTGAAGTTCAATTTTAGCAAACTTAGTTTCTATAGCTTTCATATAATATACTTAGTGTGTTGATAGGGAGTAAACCCAATTTGAACTTCAAATGATCAAGTTATGGCCTAACTAAGGTTAGAAGTATTTTGGTCATTTTTTGATTTTCTAGGGTTCAGATCCTATATATTATTTCAATTTATTAATGACATTTAAATTCTAAGCTAGTTAGTATTTTGAATTTTTGAATTTGGAGTTGAATTGACCAAGTTATAGTCAATTGAAATCTAGGGGTATTTTGGTCATTTTTAGGGCAGGGTCCTAAATGTGACTTTTCAAACTAAGCTCTAAATGGGGAAGCTAATACTTCTACAATAATGAGGTTATTCTCCTGAATATTTTAAGACCCATATTGCCTATATTAGGACAACTAGGTTAAAATTATAAGAGTTTAATTAGGTCCTAAAATGTAACTACACTCTATGTACCCCGAAATGAATTTTTGAATTACGTCATTTAATTCATTTTATTTTTAAGAGTAAAATGAGATTTACATTTGTTATGTTTGGATCATATTATAAGAAATTATTAAATTTTAAAATTTTGGAATTAAATTAATTTAATTTTCTTTACTATTTATTTATACAATTTATATTAACTTACTATTCCAAAAACATATAACCAATCTTATTGCTTTTAATTTAATTAAGAATTTAATTAGATTAATTAAATTACTATTTACTAATTTTTAATTTAACTAATTAAATAACTATTTAATTAAATTAATTAGTTAAAAATAATTAACTAACATTAATTATTTTAAATTATTTATTGTTAAGATATTAAATTAACTATTTTAACTAACTAATTAATTAATTCAGTTAGCTATTATTTACTATTTTTACTAATTATGCTAATAATTTAATAATCAATTAATTAAATAATTGTTACTATTTGAATTACTTAAATCATATTAATTTAATTAAATAAAACTTATTATTGTTTTTTGTTTAATTATACTAATTAATTAATTATTTAATGATTAGCACTAATTAATTAACTAAATCTAATTATCATTAATCCTGCAAATGAAAAGCTAATTAACATTAATTAATACTAACTGATTATATGTATATTAGAAATTAATTAATAGAATCTATATAACTATATAAGATATACTTATGCACTTAATCTAATCATATAATCTACAATTAATTAAAGTTTTGTCATATACAACTATAATTATACTTTTATATATATATATATATATAGATAATTATATATATAAATATTTATATATACTTTTCGGCAGGTATTAATGGCGCGGGGCCCGTAGGCGCAACGTGATGGTCCAAGACTGGGTGTAGGAGGAACGATGGGGCCCGCCAGTACACGAGGTGCTCACTAGTTGGGCACGTGTCTGCGGGTGGGGCCCCCACCTGTCGAAGCCGACGCAAGCGGGGCCCACACCTTGAAATCCCGCGGGCAGCTGGTCCCACCGGTCATACTGGCTGCAGACATATGGCGGGCTGCCTCCGGGCCACGTGGGTCGAGCTAGCCCAACTCAGCCCGCGAAACTTCTCCTTCCTCTTTCTCGCGACCTGCCCGAGACAGGCCTCTTAGGGCAAGAAAAATAGAGGGGCTCCCGGCGGCGGATGGCGCCGGCCTGAACGACCGTGGGTAGGTCTCGACGAGGCATACCCGACAGACCTTGGCTAGACTGGGAGGCGACTGGAAAAGTAAACCCCAGATGTCTAGGTTCCGGGCCAGCCGAGTTAACCAACTCTACTGTGGATCGATCGAGCAATTAGCTCAATCGATCGATCTTCTCGACAATCCGGGCCGGTGGATCAACAGTCAGGCACGTGATAAAGGTACGAATACTAGATACGAAATTCAATAAGGAGGAGGATCGATCGGAGTACTTGTGATGTGCGGCCTGCAGGATTCGGAACGAGGGCTCGGCTTCAAGGTTTGGATTTTTGGTTCCCGGATGCGTGCATATGCCGATGCTTTCGAGGTTTGGGAGGTTAAGGGCACAGAGGCGGAGCACCCGAGGCCTGGGCTTGCGCAGTTGGCGGTGACCGCAGCGCGACCGCCGCGTGGAGAGACCGCGGAGGTCTCAAGGACGAAGGGCTCGAGCCGTTCAATCCTTCTGATCGAACCGCTCCGAACGATCTGAAGGATCAGACGGCGCATTCGTGGATCTTAACAGCAGCGGACGACTCCGTTTGAAAATTAAATAACAATATTATTTAATTTAACTTACCTAATTTCCTAATTTAATTTAAATAATTAAATTGATTTCAGAAAAGTTCCAAATATTCACCTTTAGTTAATTGAGTGGTGAGGAATGCAACGGCGAGGTCAGATCTTTGATTCGATGAGTATTTTAATTTCCTAATTTTCAAGGTATTTAAATATTATTAAAATATTCGTCAAAATTTTGACGACTTCCGATTTGCACAAAAACATCACCCATTGCTAATTTGGGGGCAATGAGCGCAATGACAAAGTTCGTTTTTTGATATGAGATCTATTTAGACAGGCCAAATTTTATAGTTTCTGGATTTTCCAGATTCAGGATTCGATCTATTTGACTCATGATTTGGATTGGCTCTTAGGGGTTGACTCCTGATGACTTGATTAATACTTAGGATTAAGATTAAGACTGAGATTAATCCTAATTGACTATGGTAACAACTTGAGTTATTATAGACTCCCCTACTTAAAAACGATGTTGTCCTCAACATCACTCAAGTGGAAAGAATAAAGCAGGAGTAGTTTGATATGCAAAATTTGAGGAAGTGTTAGGATTCTCCATTTAGAATTCCAAGAGTTAGGATTTAAGGTTGGACCTTCTTAATCTAACCTCACTATTAAGATTAGAGAGAAATAACTAATCTCGGTGATAACTATCACTTAAGTGAGGAAGAAAAAAAAAGAGAGACAAGTTGACATTCAATTGGGTTGAATATGACTTCCTGGGATTAAGGATTAAATATTCAGTCATAACATATGACTCAACGTTATGGATAAGACTATCGCTTAGCAAGTGATATCACATACTAAGCATAAGATAATTCTAAGGGTCAAGGATCCTTGTGGTTCTATACTTAAGTGATATTTATCACTTAAGGGCTTAAGTAAGGATATAGTTTACCCATAACTAAGGAATGATATAATTCTATTTTAATGAATTAGAATCCATGGATTTGGCATCAAAGAACTAGAGCTCTTTGGCTACTTACTTTAATGGAGTCTAGGATCCAGGAGCTGGCTAGAGGAACATTTATTAGGTTAAGCCTAATATGGAAGCCCAGGGAATTTTTGTTAATTCCTACTTAGGAATTAGGGTTGAGATGAACCAATCATATGAATTAGTCCATACTAGATTTGAACTAATAAGAGGCATTCAACTCTCACTAAGAGTTTTACTAAAGTAAATAGGATTGATATCCAATTAGGATACTTAGCCTTAAGGTTAAGAAGAATTTAGGATACTAAGTCACACATGATGACTTAACATCAAGTATTCAAGAGTTTACTAGAAGGCCGTTAACACAAGTCATGAACCATGGCTTAGTTAAGGCAAGGACTCACTCATTCATAGGGATAAGTGCTAGGAAACCTAGCAAAGACCTATGCTACAACCATAAGTCATAATCTATGACTCAGGTCAAAAGCTCTAGAACTAGATGTTAATATCATAGTCATAGATGTGGCTCAGATCATTAAGGACCTAAGGGTTAAAATTAACCTAGTTTGGAGGAGAGCTCATTCCAAGAGAATGAACAACACTGCTTGAGTAACATCATGACTCAGGCACATGTTTAAGGGTTGATCTTAAGCTGCTTGGGAAGGAGAATCTCTTATTTTATAGGAATACGGTCTTTCACAACCCAAATACTACAATTATTAAGTGACCCTTATCACTTAAGGAAGGCCATGCTAAAGAGAGAATTACCATCTCATTGAGATGGATCAGGAAATATACAAGGCTATCTCATTAAGCCACCATAAGCGACTCAATTAAGAAGGGTTTCTAAGGATATCTAATAATTCTTCTAATCCCAAAATTAGAATTCAAGTGCTCGACTACTAAAAGGGAGGTTCGTTTTTCAAAGAACAAGGTTCCTAATTTAGGAGAGTTCTATAGATAAGGCTATCTAAATACTATCACCAGGCTAGGTCTAAGAAGGTAGATTTTACTATACTTATGAGTTTACAACATAGGTTTGAATAATCTATCCATGAAGAAGATCACCCTAGGAAGGGCTAGGATAGACCAATCATAAGGTTAATCCAAGCCAAGGCTCTTATTGTTGGCAAGGGAATAAACCTTACTAGGGGGAATAATGCTACGTTGGAGAGAGTGATTGAAAACTTGGAAATTAACCTCAAAGGAGAGGGGAGTCCAATACATCGAGTCATAAAATATGATTTGATATCGAAAGGACGAAAAGACTCACAATGAATCAAGATGATGGGTTTCTCATCCAATTAGGATGATGTACTATAATGCGATTTTATTAGGCTACTATTAAGTTATGAATTTATGACTTGATCAATTATGGTCCTATGGTGATGATTCTCCACTCCAAAAAGATATGGAAAAATATTCATTCTATGATAATGGGGTGTTGAAAGTCTAAGGGAATGTTAAGCTAGCATTATAGGTCATAGTTGTGACTTGCCTATTATTAATTCAGTGAACCTAAGGAGTGAGAGGTCATTTACCCATCTGGGTAAGTTACTACTCGGTAGAGGGACTACTATTATGAGTCACAAAAGTGTGATTTAGAACCTAAGGTTTGATTAGCTAAGCTAAGAATAAGTAATTGTCCAATCAATAATATGACTTCCTAATATAGTATTAGATTCACAAGGATGATTAAGAATAAGAATTAATAATGAAGTGATGATAAAACTTAAATGACAAAAATAATTAGGCAGTTGAATATGTGTACATGAAACAGTAGCATTGCCTCTGGCCACACCTAGTGGTACAATGGTATAGGCCCTTGCAGGCCCATTGTTATATCTCCATCTTTGTGGAGGCCTAGCCAAAAGGGGTTGATGTGTGTTGGCTGTTTCTCTCTTTCGACCCGGTGTTGCAGTCTGAGGGTGCTTGGAACGGTCAATGATAGCTTCGTTAATGGTCTTATCATACATGCAATGTTGGAAGTTGTGACCCTGTTGGCCGCAAGTATAATAGCGTCTCATGCCATGGTAACACCTCCCATTAGGATGGGGCTTTGTACAGCTGTTATATAGACCATTAAGTGGGGTTATTGATGACAGAGGAGGATTTTGATTGGCAAGTGCCATCATTACTCTCTCCATTCCCTTGAATAGCTTAGCTTGAGTGTTGACCAAGACCCTTATTGTCTCCAGCAGTGTGGTGGCCTTAGTTGAGGAGTTGCCAGAGACCGCAGAAGAGGGGGATGATCTAGGATTCATAGTTTAATCTAAGTTGTAGAAGTGATAAGGTGTCAGAATCTATGAAGAATTAAATAAGATTGATTTCACTTTATTGATCATGCAAGATAAAGTGGTTGAAGAATGAGGTATAGCGGTAGCCATCTGCTAGAATACTTTATTCAATATAGTCTGTCAATGGTGCGATCAAAGTTAATGTAGGTATTATCACATGATTCTCTTCTTTATAATACATTCTGTTGGGTTTCTACCTCGACTCGTGGGAGGGGAGGCTTTAGTGAATTAGAAGTCATAGACACTAGTGAAGGGTCGTGGTGACTTGATATAATGGATGGTCTTCCAATCTAGTGCTTTCACTTCAGCCTACTATCTATTAAGACTCTAATATTTTAACCAATTTTAAACTCTTTAGAGATATATTATTAGCCTTAAAAAATCTTAAAGGTAGTTTGTGCTATTATTATTCTTTAAGAAGACAAAATTTAGGAAGTGGAAGGTAACTGCTTAAGAGTGATTTAAGACCTATTTGTTAGTTTAAAATCCTATAAGGATTCATATGTCTTGGTACGAAAATTAAGTCATAACATCTTAAGTTCTTGATCTTGTAAATCTTATGAAGGTTTTAATTTGAATTAGTTAGCTATATATTATACTTAGGTTTGATCATATAAGATTTATAAATGTTTCATTCAGGTTACTTAGTTAGTCATTTATCCTAAGTTCCTACTTATTTAAGTTCTATTACTGTGATAGTGCTTTTTATTTCTATACTCTTATTATCCTGAGCTCATGATCATGGTGCTTTGGATGTAACTTATGTATTCAGTTAGTGACTGATTGGTAGAAGAATCATCCATTAGGTAGAGTGGAATACAATTTCCAATCTGACACTCTATGGGACTCTTTGATACCAACTGTGCGCCCCGATCCCTAAGCCCATAATCAATAGGCTAAGGAGCGGAGAGTCACTCTGTCAAATCCCTCACTTAACATTGGATTAGATAAGATCCACAATCCATTACCAATGGAAAGATGTGCACAGCATAAATAAGAGAATCAATCACTACATTTATATATATAGAGTGCAGAAGCATATGAAAAGTGAAGGCTATATATAACAACCCAAGTTGTTACCTAGGTCAATTAAGACTAATCTGAGTCTTAATTAAGGTTCTAGTTCACTAACTAAGTCATTTAGAACTCATCTCTAAGATCTAGGTCAAATCAGGAGTCAACCAGATCAAATCTGGATTTATGGAAAATCCCAAAACCCTAGAAATTGATTTTTTATTTTGACCTCAAATCGAAAATCTGACTTTTCCATTACACTCATCACCCCCAAATCAGCTTGGGGTGAATTTTTGGAGGCATTGATAAGTCGTTGAATTTTCATCAAATATTTTAATATTATTTAAATACCTCGAACAATCAAATAATTAAATACTCATCGCAAAATTCGAGTTCGCCATTACGTTCCTCACCCGTCAATTAGCTTGGGGTGATTTACTTAAATTTTTCTAAGTGCGTTTAATTATTTAATTAGCATTAATAAAATGATTAAAAATTAATAAAATAATAATTTTATTTAAATGGATTTAACAGTAATTGTTAACTGAATAGTTAATGGCATTTCTCTCTCTCGCCTTACCATTTGATCAGACGGAGTCTCAGATCCGTCCGATCGAAAGGATCCGACGGTCTTGGCTCCCTCCCTTTCGGCGGATCGCAGAGCACGCGATGCGTGCAGGCAGCCTAGCGCGTGACACTCTCCAGGCCTCGCCACATGGCTCGCTTCCCTCACTGCTTCTTAGCCAATGTATTAAACCATCTCCTTCTCTAATGCAGAGGTGGATCTTCTGCAGCATTTTGGAATTCATTCAAAAGCCCAGGTGTGTGCGACAAACTCTTCGTCACCGAGTTCTTTGCCGTCTTTACCTGAGGTACTAGTTCCTCATTCAATTCAATTCAATATTCCATCTTGTGTGTGCAAACACATTTGTATTGATTAATTGCCTTAATTTAGTTGAACTCAAATGAATTGATCGAGTATTACTTCCATTCTCAAGATATCCTACTGTAGTTTGTTAGGGTTCGATAAAATCTAGTTAGGGCATCATGGTTTAAGGTGCTAGAATACTCCAAACCTTAGCGTCTAAGGCTCTCTAGGAAGGCCAGGACGTGCTCTTGAATTGGCCATGTGGACCAAGGCCGACCATTGCTGGGATGTCGACGGGATTGCATGCCCTAGGAGTAGCCCTCGGCGCTCCTGAGAAAAAGAGGCGAAGTGGCTGGGATTTCGTGTCGAACCTTCTTCGACCCGCTTGCGTGCGATGGGTGGGCCCCACCTCTTGACGCTGTTGGGTCAGCACCTGTGGCCCGTCTCTTCTCTGTGTGTGGGTCCAGCCGCCGAGCGATTTTAACCAGATTGATTAATTAAAATCATAATCGTTTAATTAAATACAAAGATTTATTCACTCATATCTTTAAATCTACTGCTCCAAAATTAATGAAATTATAGGTCATTTTGATTAGTAAAATCAAAGGAATAATATGAAACAATGAAATTTCTATTTGGAGCTATAATTAACATAGTGACATTTACGATCCTCACATTAAACCATAATTATCCCAAATGTTCAAACTACTATAATTATGTAACCATTAACCCAAACATATCTAATATGAGTCTCAAATTAATTAGCAAACCCTAAAGATTAACCTAGTAGTGTTTATTTTGTTGTTTAAATTAGTTTGAGTCTAATCACTTTTAGGACCAAACCTTTAGGTCAATTAACCCTTGAACTTCAATTGACCATAAGTTGGTCAATTGAACTCCAAATTAGGTTATCCATATATTCATTTTGATCAAGAGAGCTAAATTAATAGTAAACTACAAAAATATTTAAGATCCAATAGTTAGATTTGTTAATCAACCCTAATTATTCTAAATCTTGATTAATAAAAATTAGCAAATTTAATAATTCAAATTGAACAATTTAAGTTTCAGAAAACTCCTAGAGTAGAGTAGAACGTTGTAGTGTGGTTGGTATAGTGATTTGACGATTAATTTTACTAATCACTCACTAATCACCCTAAACCCTAATTAGGCCATAACTTAGTCAATTAGAGTCCAAATTGAGCCTACCACTAGTCATTATGATCAGTGAATTATTTGTGATTTATAGCCACTGATGTTGCTCAATTTGGATACCAATTGACAAAGATAGGATTTTGACCCTTAATTAAGAAACTGAAAATTACCCTTTTACCCCTAAGCTTGTACTGGCTATAACTTAGCCAATACTTATCAGAATTTAGTAATTTTAGGTTGTATGAAAACCTTATACAGTAAGCAACAATAAACCGAAGGAAAATTTAGATTTCATTAAGCTAAATTACCATAAATCCCCAATGAGTCAAATTCATTATTTTGATCTCATGAGGCTTAATAATTTCCCAAAATTAGTGTAATTGTTGTCTAATTTTATATTAGATAGTAAGAAACACTTTGCCATAGAAAAATTTAGATTGGAACCCTAGATCAAAATTTGATCTTCTGAACCCTTGAGTAAGGGCAAAATGGCCATTTTGCCCAAATTAAAGGTTTAGCATTTTTAAGCCCTAGAATCCTATTCTAAATGCTATAAATAGTAAGAATAGTGTTTTAAATCATAAATTATGTGAGTTCAAACCTTAATTTGATTTTGATCAAAATTTCATTCTTAAGTCCTTAAGGAAATCCTTAAGTAAAATTCGAGCATTCCTTCCTTCCTTAATCCTCTTAGATCTTGCCATAGGTCCTAATAACATTAGTTAGGATATGTGTCTGAGAGATACTCTTAGTAATTAAGAACCCTAATTCCTACGATTATGAATAGTCCTTTGGTTAGAGTTCATTTATTGAGTAAATTGGGTTACTCAATAGGTGAAGCCTTGAGTTTACTAGTTTATAGATTTTCCTAGTTTATTTAATGATTATATGATCCTTAAATCTTAGATCTAAGTATAGAGATCTATCCTAATGAGTTGATTAATAATTAGGATTTGCCTTAACCTAATTTGTGAGATATGAGTTCTAAACCTTAGACCCTTAGTTATACATTTGGATTGAGTGACTAAGCCCCATCATTTGGAGTTTAATCCTTAATCCTTTCATCTTGATTTGGATAATCAAGTTGGGTTTGGGATTAATTAAAATATCAAACTAGGATGATAATTTATTTATTTAAATCAAGTAGTTGTCATTGATTTAGATATAGTTAGGACTTGGCCAGTCATAATTATGTTCAACCTATAAGACTGTGAATTTAAGTTACATTTAGATTAAGACATGATGATTCTGAATCTTATGTAACTTAGAGTAGATAGAATGAATAAATTAGACAACAATGGATATCACGTGTGTTCTAGTTGAGTCTCTAGCTCACTATGATTTGATGCTTTGCTTATCTTGTACTTGAGCTATATACCTTGAACATATATTGTATACATAGGATATTTGATAAGTATCCCATGACAACTTTGAGAATTCATAAGAAGTATTTGTTCTTTTTCTCATATTTTAGTATACCTCTTCATTTCACCCCGAGGGGATTGGCTTCAGTGTAGGGTCAGTCCGATAGTCTATGCCATGCCTAGTCCGTGGAATAGGATGGATTATACATAGACTCTTGCCCCACTGACTGATTAGTTAGGATTTGATATGGTTATACTAATTGAAGTACACTTATACTTGGTTTTTCTGTTATAGCCTATCAGGCTAAATATGTTGATACTATCCATTCAAAGCTTCTGTCTTAGCCCATCAGGCTAAGTGAGACTATATTTACTTTCAGTTCAAGTGGCTTGAATAGCCAATACAGCTTTTAGTTTGGATTTACTATTTTACTTTACACTTTTTCTGCATCTCAGCACTACTTTTACTTATAGTCTTTTCTAGCTTTATTGCATATAGGGTGCTAGTTATACTTACTATTTACAAACTTGTAGGATGCTAGTCTTACATGTTGTGTTCACATATATAGGATGTTAGCCTGATTTTCAAATTTATAATATTTTTATGTTCATTTACTTTTATGTCACTTAGCATAATTCTATATTGATCATAAGCATATTTAGGATTCAATTTCTTTATAGTCATTTTCTTTAGACTTTCTTTTATGTACCTGACCTTGTTGCAGTTGCCATGAAGGAGGTATATGCTTACTTGCTAGTTGTTTAAGTTATAAACTAGTTGTTTATAGCTTTACCTTGTTCTTTCTTATGCATTCTTGCTCTTACTATGCTTTTGTGCTTATTTGTTTATGGTGATATCTAACAAACATAATAAATTGATTACCCTAAAATGTACTTAGACAATTTATCTAATTAGATTTTTCTTTTATTGGCTGGGGCCCTATCATTGTGAAATCTACAATGGCAGATTCTGAGCTTTTCGAGGTGGTAGAACCTTCTGAAGATCAAGTTCAGGAGGAAATCAAGCTATTGAAGACCCTTAGTTTTTCTTTCTGCAGTGTGAGGATGAGTGGTTTATTTCATTTATGCTTAAACTTTTAAATCATGTTTGTAATAATATAGGGTTAACTTTATTTTCTACACTTTACTTATTCTGAACTGTTGTATTTATATATGATGGATGGATGTTTGTATTTATGCTTTCGCACTCTATTCTTTTTGTATTTACATTTAGTGATGACCTCTGTGAGTAAATGATAAAGTCTTTGATTATATTGGGTTAGTATTAGTCACTAACCCATTCATAAGCAAGGACCTTTCCATTTGGTGTCCTCCACATTGTAATCATGTTAACTTAAAAGTTAA
Source organism: Gastrodia elata (assembly GCA_016760335.1). Classification (NCBI taxonomy): domain Eukaryota; kingdom Viridiplantae; phylum Streptophyta; class Magnoliopsida; order Asparagales; family Orchidaceae; genus Gastrodia; species Gastrodia elata. The sequence continues at coordinate 46,939,409 of CM028674.1, read as the reverse complement.
CAGGACCACGGCGGGGAGCGGGGCACAACAGCTGGTATCAGGGAATCCATAAGGTGTCAGATTGGAATTTTCATTCCTCTCTACCTAATGGATTGTTCTTCTGCCACTGCATCACTAATTGAATACTTGAAAACAACATCCATATCATTATAATAGCAACTCAGAATAAGAGGTAGGAAGTAAGAAAAACACTTCCACAATGAAAATTTAGTAAGGACTAACTTTAAAGTGATAAATTGTTTAGTAATAAATACTTGTAAGATCTCTATGATCATAGAAATAGAAATATTAAACCTTGAATATTTAACCTAAGAGATTTAAGTCAATATTAGTAATCAACTATCAATTAAATCAAAGATATAGATTTGTGTGCTAGATAAATCTCATTAATACACCATCCTTAGAAGACCAAATCTTCCTCATTTGACTAATAGCGACTTAAAGCGCCTAGGATCTATCTTAAATGTAACTGAGTATCCCGATCACATTTTTGACAACTTCTCTTTTAAAAGAGAATGTGAAAACTTAAGGGAATACTACTTCTTAGGAACTACCCTAGAATTGTAGAAGAAAGCATTATGGTGTTACATACACGAACCTCAGTCTCTGCTTAGATACTAAATACCTATGATAGGATCTTTATCAATTTAAACTATTATGTTATACTTAGTATCCTTTCTATTATATTAAATTATCCTTTGAATGATGAGAACCCAAGAAGTATAGTAGCTCTTCTTTTGAGACTAACATTAATCATATTAATTTCAAAATGAATCCTGTAACTTCTTCCCTCAACCCTGCTGATTCTTCAAATAGCAACCCCGATGAAGTCACTTCACTCAAGAAAATGGTAACTACCATGTTAGAGACTCAATTACAATAAGCAGTGACTATCCAAAAACTAGTATCTGCTCTTAGTACTGCGAATAATGGTATCCTGTTCTACATCTTTACTCCTCATATTCTCCCTATCTCTTATCTGCTTACTAATGAACTATTTAGTAGTTTCTTAAGATTGAGACTTCCAATGCTTAATGGAAACTTATCTCTCCATAGATACCGAGACTTAGCACAAGACAACCAAAAAGAATCGAAAGTGCAAAGCTCACTAAGAGGGATCCAGTATATTAATGGAACCAATTCAAGAGTGCACTAGACCACATCTCTATGAAAAGTGCTATCATTTTGGTAGAGTCTGTTTTACATCTAGTCATCGAGACCACGGATATTGGGAATGCCGTGCTAACCAAACAATCGATGGAGTTATAATCAATCTTTCTCGTCAGAATAAAGCATGCCATGACACCTCACCTAAAGATTTGGAATCAATGTTAATTCTAACATCACCACTGCTTGAGAAAGAGTGTCCAACTGGCAGGGAGCAAATAGTTACTCCTAAACTTCAAGAACACGATCATTTGGAAATAGAGGGATCTAATAATAATATTATCCCAGGTACATATATTCAATTTCATCATTTCTTTTAAGCTTTAAAATTTTATTTTTACTTCATACAAGTTCAAATTGTAATGACTTAATTATGGTCATCATTTAATTTGAATCATGCATATAAGCCTAATCTATTGTTTAATATGTTTATCCTTAATTTGACAATTAATTCTTCCTAAATCTAGTTAATCAAACTTTAGATTCCTTTAGAAAAGCCACACTTTTGAGACTTATATAAATAATTCTTCTTTAAAGAAATACATTACCCAGTTTGGATGAATAACTTCTAATTTCTTAGATTAGATTAATTCATATCTTTAAATCTATGGTCAAATAAGTCACAATCACGACTTGAATAATTAGCCCAGCTTATCCTAAAGATTCTAAGTATCTCATTCCTTTGGGATGAGAATATCCATATCCTTTAAAATGGATAAGTATAACCTTAGGACTTTAGTTAACCAAGTATGATTACTGGGTTCATAAAATAAGCCATAGAGTGGATTAATTAGATGATTAGTTCACCATATATTCCTTAAAGTGAGATTACATAATGGTTAGATTATTTTAACCTATATGTGTATGCTCATAAGATTAGCTATAATGAGTCAGGTTGCTTTTTAGTCCTAGCCTAGTAATGAAATACTATATTGCTCTAAAATATAGGACCCATTCTAAATCAAAGAACCTTTGTTCTTTAAAGGTTAAACCATCCTTGAGTTACAAACATTTTGAAATATAATTTGGAATTAAAATTTATAGTTAATTCTTTGGAAAACCCTTTTTAGGTTAAGTTACTTATGGTAACTTACTAAGTTAATGTTGTACTTCTCTTTGTCTATTTTGATTAGAAGACAAATTCTCCTTCCTTAGTATAATCTTAATTAAGTGATTAATGTCACTTAAAGTGAATAGATTAATTGAGAAAAATCTTATTCCTATTTAATAAGAAAATCTCCTTTCCCAAATAATTTGATTTCAACCTTTGTATCTTTGTCTAAGTCATGATATGACTTAAGCAGACATTAAGACATTCATTTGGAATGAGTTCTCATTCATCATAAGATAAATTTAACTATTAGATTGCTAATGATCTAAGCCATATCTTATGACTTAGATATTAGCCATCGGTTCTAGAAACTTTGGCATAAGCTATAAGACATGACTTATAATTGTAGCCTTATTTTCCTATTAATATTCTTAGTACTTATTCATATGAATATGTGAGTCTCTTGCCATTATAAGGTTAAAATTGATAGACTGTAAATACACGTCTGCACTCGCACGCAAGTGTACGTGGTCTGAAGTAATAAGTGGAAAGTTTGAGTTTCTGAGATTTATCGAACCACAGAGAATTAGATGTTTTGTTACTAAGGTATATCTATTGTCACTAATGTTTAAGCTATCGTAACTTATTTAATTTGGTTCCAGAATGAGCAAAACAATCACTTAGTAGAAAATAGTCAAATAGATGGAAGAGGAGAGTTGGGTGTCTCCCACGTGACATGATAGATAACTTAAATATGATGCCTCCTCAAGCATTCATCTTTCATTCGTTTGATTTTAATCAAGTGCACATTGTTTTTCTTTGAGGTTTTATCTCAAAGGTGTACAAGTTCAAATCTTGTGTTTGAAATGAACACACAGTCAGTTCTATTTCAGCACAAAGATCCTTATAAGATTTTAGGGTTGTAGTTTTCATCTCATCTCTTAATCAAGGAGATGAGGGTTATTAATTTCTTAAGATCTTATAAGCATTGATTCCACTAAGAGCACCACACGCATCACACATAGCTGAGATGAGGGGTTGGATTCATTGGGCTTAATGACTATGTCACCTTGTTCTTAAGCACACAATTATTCCATTCCCTCTCTCAAGTATGTTGAACAATGGGGCTCCATTAGTGGGTCTTAGCATCACATGCGTCATCCTATTAGTTGAGCTTAAATTAAGGTGCGCTAAGCTCAAGAACTTTCTCACATAGTTCCAAGCTCTCGTGCACTCATAAATCTGGCATCTAAACTAAGGTGAGCTATGGAGCACAAGACACATTAGTCTTTTGATTCACATTAAGTCCAATAATAAAATTATACATCTCTTTAGCAAGGCATTAAGATCACAATCTTTACTAACACTTGAGGAAAACTCATACATTTATAAAAACTATCAAAACATGTGGGATTACCCCCAACCCTCCCCAAGGGAAGTTTAGCTTTTCATTACAAAAGAGATGAAAAAGAACACATACTTGGATAAAGACCTGTTCATGATCAACTAAGAAGGGAAATTCAAAACAAGAGTTTAGAAAATACTAGGAATGTTTCTTGGGAAGTTCTCCAGACTCTTCTCCTCCTAGCTTGAAGTGTCTCTCTTAATTCCCTAGTGCTGCCTTTCAAGCAAGGAGAAGAAAAGTCCAGAGAACTTCTAAGGAATATTCCTAGTATTTTCTAAACTCTTATTTTGAATTTCCCTTCTTAGTTGATCATGAAAGGGTCTTTATCCAAGTATGTGTTCTTTTTCATTTCTTTTGTAATGGAGAGCTAAACCTCCCTTGGGGAGGGTTGGGGGTAATCCCACATGTTTTGATAGTTACTATAAATGTATGAGTTTTCTTCAAGTGTTAGTAAAGATTGTGATCTTAATGCCATACTAAAGAGATGTATGATTTTATTATTGGACTTAATGTGAATCAAAAGACTAATGTGTCTCGTGCTGCATAACTCACCTTGATTTAGATGCTAGATTTATGAGTGCATGAGAGCTTGGAACTATGTGAGAAAGTTCTAGAGCTTAGTGCACCTTAATCTAAGCTCAACTAATAGGATGACACGTGTGATACTAAGACCCACTAATGGAGCCCCGTTGCTTAACATACTTGAGAGAGGGAATGGAATTGTGGCGACCGGGGATCAATATTTGAGAGTCTCAAAAGAATGATTCATACATTAAAAATATACATTCATGAAAGTAAAGAAAATAAAATACATAAATGTTCATATTTACATTCAGAGCCATTCATATATGAATTTACAACAGTTTAATATTTACAATAAAAACTAAATATTCTCATTTTCTCACTTCTTTATTTCTTCTCTTTGATTAGGCAAATCTTCAAAACTTTAATTATCAAAACCTAAAAAATACAGTTACCAGTCAGGTATGAGTACACAAATCGTTCTTATAAGATTAATTCTAGCATCCTATAATAGGTATAAATTAAATATGGAAATGACTGAAATATTTGCATAGCATTTATGAAAGAAAAGCAAAATTTAAATATTGCCCTGCATGTTAGCTTTTAAATTCAATAAATATGAAAAGCATGAAATAAATAAATTTTATCAAAAGTATTTGTAACATAAAGTCGAGTCCATAGACTCCTGAGCCCAAATGGGTAAACCCATAGGCATAACCTTTAGGAAGCTTTTATCACTACCTGTCGGTAGATTAATCAAATTTTAGAAAACTGATGGGGTGTCTTTCCTTTGGATTTGCCCATTTCCTAATAAGGGCTAAATCCCTCCATATGACACCCAGGGGCTACCAGCAGGCCCAATTTGTACAGATTCTCAATGTTGGTTTCCATCCTATAAAGACAAACACCACAATAATATATACCACATTTCATCTTTTTGTTACATACTTATTTGATAATATTCTTTTGCAGATTTATAAGCAGTAAGCAATTTTAGAATATAAATAATACTCAAATGAAAATGGCTCAAATAAGAATACTGAAATAAAACTTATAAGTAGATCTACGTACCTGACTGTTTTGATAAAATTACAACCAAGTCAATTTCTTTGATCTACAAAAAATAATTTAATTCATTAATATTTTATTAGGTTTATTTGTAATTTAGGTTTCTAAGATAATAATAAAATGAATATTTAAATTAATTTATTTATTAATTTTGAGTGATTATTAAGCCTTATAAGGTCAAATTAGGAATTTGAAATATAAGGACAATTTAGTAATTTTATCCTATTGAAATCTAAAATTTTTATTGGTTTACTGACTTCTTCTGGGTTGGAATGGGGTTTGGATTTTGGAATTGTTGATTGTTTTGATTATGACTCTCCATAATATCTAGGGAAATAATAAACTATACTTAAACTTAAATTAATAGTATTTTTCCATTGTTTGGCGTCCAAATACAATGAAACTTGACACCGATGTGTGTTATGACATTATGGACACCCTTGTGCCAAAAAATTTTGATTTCATAACCGCTTTAGCCAAAAAGGCCTCATAATTTTGCCCTCAGAAGATAACTTCCCAGCAAGTCACCCATCCTGGGAGTGCTCGACCACGCTTAACTTTGAAGTTCTTATTAGGAACTCCACCATTATCTGAAAAGGCACCTGAATGTTTAAGAATTTCACTTATTACTACTTAAGTGTGTCTTCACAGGAATAATTGTGTGCTCATGAACAAGGTGACATAGTCATTGAGCCTAATGAATCCAACCCGTCATCTCAGCTATGTGTGAGGCGCGTGGGGCTCTTAGTGGAATCAATGCTTATAAAATCTTAAAAAATTAACAACCCTCGAATATTTTAATATTATTTAAATATCCCAAAAAATCAAATAATTAAATATTCGCCGAAACAAAAATCTGAGTGTGCCGTTGCGTTCCTCACCCCTCAATTAGCTAGGGGTGATTTACTTAATTTTTTCTAAGTGCCTTGCGCGCGACACTCTCCAGGCCTCGCCAGATAACTCGCTTCCCTCACCGCTTCTTAGCCGGTGTATTAAACCATCTCCTTCTCTAATGGAGAGGTGGATCTTCTGCAGTATTTTGAAATTGAATCGAAAGCCCAGGCGTGTGCGTCAAACTCTTCATCACCGAGTTCTCTGCCATCTGGACCTGAGGTAGTAGTTCCTCATTCAATTCAATTCAATATTCCATCATGTGTGTGAAAATACATTTGTATTGATTAATTGCTTTAATTCAATTGAACTCGTATGAATTGATCGAGTATTACTTTCATTCTCGAGATATCTTGCTGTGGTTTGTTAGGGTTCGATATAGTCTAGTTAGGGCATTATGGCTTAGGGTGCTAGAATACTCCAAATCCTAGCGTCTAAGGCTCTCTATAAAGGCCAAGCCGTGAATTGGCCATGCAGGTTGAGGCCGACCATCGCTAGGAAGTTGCCGGGATTACATGCCCAAGGAGTAGCCCTTAGCGCTCCTAAGAAAAAGAGGCGAAGGGGCTGGGATTTCGTGTCAAACCTTCTTCGACCCGCTTGTGTGCGAAGGGTGGGCCCCACCTCTTGACGCTATCAGGTCAGCACCCGTGGCCCATCTCATCTCTATGTGTGGGTCTAGCTACCGAGCAATTTTAACTAGATTGATTAATAATTAATCAATGATTAATTAAAATCATAATCGTTTAATTAAATACAAAGATTTAATCACTCATATCTATAAATCTATTGCTCCAAAAATATTGAAATTATAGGTCATTTTGAACAGAAAAATTAGAGGAATAATATGAAACTGTCAAATTTCTATTTGGAGCTATAATTAACATATTGACATTTACGATCCTCACATTAAACCCTAATTGTCCCAAATGTTCAAACTACTATAACTATGTAACCATTAATTCAAACATATCCAATATAGGTCTCAAAGTAATCAGCAAACCTTAAGAATTAACCTAGTAGTGTTTATTTTGCTGTTTAAATTAGATTGAGCTTAATCACTTTTAGGACCTAACCCTGATTAGGTCAATTAACCCTAGAACTTCAATTGATCATAAGTTGGTCAATTGAACTACAAATTAGGTCATCTATATATCTATTTTGATCAAGAGAACTAAATTAACAGTAACTACAAAAATATTTAATATCCAACGATTAGATTTGTTAATCAACCCTAATTATTCTAAATCTTAATTAGTAAAAATTAGCAAATTTAATGATCCAAATTGAATAATTCATATTTCAGAGAACTTCAAGAGTAGATTAGAACTTAGTGTTGTGGTTGGTTTAGTGATTTGGCGATTAATTTCACTAATCACTCACTAATCACCCTAAACCCTAATTAGGTCATAACTTAGCCAATTTGAGTCCAAATTGAGCCTACCACTCGTCATTATGACCAGTGGATCATTTGTAATCTACAGCCACTGATTTTGTTCAATTTAGACACCAATTGATAAAGTTAGGATTTTTGACCCTTAATTAAGAAACCAAAAATTTTCCTTTTACCCCTAAGCTGTATTGGCTATAACTTAGCCAATACTTATCATAATTTAGTAATTTGAGATTCTATGGAAACCTTAGATAGTAGGAAGCAATAAATTGAAGGAAAATTTAGATTTCATTAGGATAAATTACCAAAATGTCCCTATGAGTCAAATTTATTAATTTAATTTCATGAGGCTTAATAATTTCCCAAAATTAGTGTAATTCTGTCTAATATTATATTAGATAGTAAGAAACACTTTGCCATAAAAAAATTCAAATTTGGAACCCTAGATCAAAATTTGATCTTTTGAACCCTTAAGTAGGTGTAAAATGGTCATTTTGCCCAAATTTAGGATTTAGCATTTTTAAGCCCTAGAATCTTATTCTAAATGTTATAAATAGTAAGAATAGTGTTTTAAATCATAAATTATATGAGTTCAAACCTAAATTTGATTTTGATCAAAATTTCATTCTTAAGTCCTTAAAGAAATCCTTAAGTAAAATTCGAGCGTTCCAAGCTTCCTTAATTCTCCTAGATCTTGCCATAGGTCCTAATAACATTAGTTAGTATATGTATCTGAGAGATACTCTTAATAATTAAGAACCCTAATTCCTAGGATTAGGAATAGTCCTTAGGTTAGAGTTCATCTATTGAGTAAATTGGGTTACTCAATAGGTGAAGCCTTGAGTTTACTAGTTTATAGATTTTCCAAGTTTATTTAATGATTATTTGATCTTTAAATAGTGGATCTAAGTATAGAGATCTATCTTAATGAGTTGATTAATCATTAGAATTTGACTTAACCTAATCTGTGAGATATGAGTTCTAAACCTTAGACCCTCAGTTGTACCTTTGGATCCCCATCATTTGGAGTTTAATCCTTAATCCTTTCATCTTGATTTGGCTAATCAAGATGGGTTTAGGATTAATTAAAATATCAAACTAGGATGATGATTTGTTTATTTAAATCAAGTAGTCGTCACTGATTTAGATATAGTTAGGACTTGGTGAGTCCTAATTATGTTCAACTTATAAGACCGTGAATCTAAGTTACATTTAGACTAAGAATTGATGATTCTGAATCTTATGCAGCTTAGAGCAGATAGAACGAACAAATTAGATAATAATGGGTATCACCTATGTTCTAGTTGAGTCTCTTGCTCACTTTGATTTGATGCTTTGCTTATCTTATACTTGAGCTATATACCTTGAACATACATTGTGTACATATGGTATTTCATGAGTATCCCATGTCAACTTTGAGAATTCATAAGTAGCATTTGTTATTTTTCACATATTTTAGTAGAGCATAGCTTAATTAGTATACCTCTTCATTTTACCCTGGGGGTAGGATCAGTCTGATAGTTTATGCCATGCCTAGTCTGTGGGATAGGATGGATTATACATAGACTCTTGCCTCACTGACTGATTAGTCAGGATTTGATATGGTTATACTAATTTAAGTACACTTATACTTGGTTTTTCTGTTATAGCCTCTCAGGCTATGTACATTGATACTATCCATTCAGAGCTTCTGTCTTAGCCCATCAGGCTAAGTGAGACTATGTTTAATTTTAGTTCGAGTGGCTTGAATAGCCAATACAGCTTTCAATTTGGATTTACTGTTTTTCTTTACACTTTTTATGCATCTCAGCACTACCTTTACTTATAGTCTTTTCTAGCTTTGTTGCATATAGGGTGCTAGTTTTACTTACTATTTACAAACTTGTAGGATGCTAATTTTACATGTTGTGTTCACATATATAGGATGTTAGCCTTGTTTTTAGTTTTATAATGTTATTATGTTCCTTTACTTTATGTCACTTAGCATAATTCAATATTGATCATAAGTATGTTTAGGATGAAATTTCTTTATAGTCATTTGCTTTAGTCTTACTTTTACTTACCTGACCTTGTTGTAGTTGCCATGGAGGAGGTATGTGCTTACTTCCTAGTTGTTTAAGTTATAAACTAGTTATTTATAGCTTTACCTTGTTCCTTCTTACGCATTCTTGCTCCTACTGTGCTTTTGTGCTTACTTGTTTATGGTGATATCTAACAAACATAACAAATTGATTACCCTAAAATGCACTTAGATAATTTGTCTGACTAGATTTTTCTTTTGTTGGCTGGGGCCTTATCATTGTGAAACCGACAATGGTGGATTCTGAGTTTTTCGAGGTGGTAGAGCCTTCTGAAGATCAAGTTCAGGAGAAAATTCAAGCTATTGAAGACCCTTAGTTTTTCTTTCTGCAGTGTGAGGATGAGTGGTTTATTTCATTTTTGCTTAAACTTTTAAATCATATTTGTAATAATATAGGGTTAACTTTATTTTTTGCACTTTACTTATTCTGAACTGTTGTATTTATATATAATGGATGGATGTTTGTATTTATGCTTTCGTACTCTGTTCTTTTTGTATTTACATTTAGTGATGACCTTTTTGAGTAAATGACAAAGTCTTTAATTATAGTGGGTTAGTATTAGTCACTAACCCATTCATAAGCATGGACCTTGCCATTTGGTGTCTGCGATGCAATAATTATGTGAACTTAAGAGTTAACAGGACCACAGCAGGGAGCGGGGCACCACACTATATATATTCACCATACATCATATATGAATTAAAATAAGATAGCTCAAAAAATAATAATGTGCAAATAGTCAACACAGTCACGAGTACCTGTATTATTACAATATTTAAATAAAGTTTATGAAATGAAATAAATAACTCTCATCCTCTCTATGAAATAAGAAGGGAACTGAATATCTTCTAGTTCAAGCTGCTGCACCTCCTCTAAGTAAGGCTCCTCTTCAGGTACAGAATCCTCAAACTGCTCAATATCTGATATTATCAGTTTCACAATACTAAGGCCTCAGCCAATAAAGAAAAATCTTGCTGGACAAATTGTCTAAGTACATTTTAGGCAAGTAATTTATTAAGCATTTATTAATATCACCATTTTGCTCTTAAACAAAATTAAACGTCAATCTTGCATAGGAGCAAGTAAACATACAAGGGAACGAGGATAAGTTCCAAATATAATATTTATAACTAAGCAAGGATTGAGGCAAAAAATACCTCAAGTGAACTAAAAATTGTAGGGCATACATGTGTAATATAGTAAGTAAAAATACTGGAAAGAAAAGTCTAATATAAATATGCTCATGATCATGTGACATAAGCTAATTAAAATATTAATCTGAAATGGTACATATAATAAGCATTAAAGTCTAGCATCCTATATATACGCATCTACTCAAGTAAGCAAGTAAAACTGGTAAAATACAGCTAACTGAAATAAATACATCATCAACATAATAAACTATAAGCTGAAACTGAAAGAAATGTATAACTGCCATTCCAGAAGGACTTGGCCAATCTTGCCTAATATATATATATAATACTATGAAAATATCTTTTAGTTATTTTACTTTTATTTCTGTGGATAATTTCAGAAACAGTTGAGGAGTCAAGCACATCTGCAAGACTGAATGGGTCTTAAGCTTAACACACTCTCCTCAATGAGTGGTGTTAAGCATCCTGATCTCTCTTTACCCCTGTCCATTGGAGTAAATGTGCACCATAATCCGCCATAAATTGAACCCAAATGCAAATGTTCTCCTAATATTCTAAGTTTTCATTTTCATGCTACAACGTTTTTCTTATATGATATATCCAAGGAAAATAAGCACAAATTCAAGGAATGCATAGCTCAAAATCAAATAGTAAGCAAGGGACTCTACTAAATATATTGATATCATTTGTTATCTAATTTAAACATTCTAACTATTCCAAGTTACAAAAGTTCAGGATCTTCAATTCCTATTATCGAGTGTAACTTATAAGTACATCCATATAGGTTACAAAATACTAGAACTAGCTATGTCCTAATATGCTTAATCGATGTCGACTATGAAAAATGAACACGACCTCGTTTATGAGTTCAGATGTTCTAAACTATTAATTGACCAAAATCTACAACCTAGAGATAATGCATTTAACACCATGAGATTGGGCTAAATTATATAATCCCAAAGGTAAAACCTAACATCTAAGTTTCAGTCTAAAAGTGATCTATTAATTAAAGTAAATCATATTAAGCAAATCAAATGTAATAGGATGAATCTCCTATCCCGGATCTGAGTTTGAAAGACAAATAATCAAAATAAAGTGTATACTCTATAAACTAGAAAAACTAAGGATTCATTCATTGAAAAACATGCTTTTCAATGAATGAAATCTAACTTACAATCTAATCCTAGTCTCAGGAGTAGTCCTAATATGAGGTGAAAAGGATCCTAAGGGAAAATGCTTAGAGAAGATTAGGGAATTTTAGTAAGTTGATTGAATTATTGATTTTGATTACTTAAATGATCCTATTAGAGTTCTAACATGGGTTTAACTCATTTAGAAACTAATTTATGAGTTAAAGACGCTTGACCTAAATTTTGGGCAAAATGACTATTTTGCCACTACTTAATGGTCAAAAATATATTTTTTAAAATAGGGTTTCAAATTGTAATTTCTTACTACCAAATGATTTCTCACTGTTTGACATGAAGATAGACTTTAAGTACACTCAAATTGGATAAGAAACGAATCCTATAGGTCCAAACTAAGATTTTTGATCTAAGGGGTAATCTTGTAATTTACTCCTAATGGAATTTTAGTTTTTGTGCAGTTTACTATTAGTTACTATTCGAGAATTTCATAGAGTCCAAGAACATTGCATTATAAGGTTAAATGACTAAGTTATAGCTATTTCAATTTCTAAGGGCAATTCGGTAATTTTGTCGGTCAACGGTGACAAAAATTAAACTTTTCTGTTTGAAGTCCAACTTCAGCAAACTTTATTTTTATAGCTTCCCTATAATATACTGAGTGTGTTGATAGGGAGTAAACCCAATTTGGACTTCAAATGGTCAAGTTATGGCCTAATTAAGGATAAGAGTATCTTAATCATTTTTTAATTTTATAGGATTCAAATCCTAAATATTATTTTAGTTTATTGATGACATTGAAATTCTAAGCTAGTTAGCATTTTAAATTTTTGAATTTAAAGTTGAATTGAGCAAGTTATAGCTAATACTTCTACAGTGATGGAGATGTTCTCCAAAATATTTTAAAACCCATATTGTCTATGTTAGGATAACTATGTTAAAAGTTGTGAGAATTTAATTAGGTTCTAAAATGTCGCTACATTATACGTACTCTGAAATGAATTTTTGAATTACGCCATTTAATTCATCTTATTTTTAAGAGTAAAATGAGACTTATAATTGCTATGTTTGGATCATTCTATAAATTGTGATTAAATTTTAAGGTTTTGGAATTAAATTAATTTAATTCTATTTACTATTTATTTATACAGTTTATATTAATTTACTATTCTAAGAACATATAACTAATCTTACTACTTTTAATTTAATTAAGAATTTAATTAGATTAATTCAATTACTGTTTACTGATTTTTAATTTAACTAATTAATTAACTATTTAATTAAATTAATTAGTTAAAAGTAATTAACTAACACTAATTGTTTTAAATTATTTATTGTTAAGATATTAAATTAACTATTTTAGCTAACCAATTAATTAATTTAGTTAAATATTATTTATTATTTTTACTAATTATGCTAATTAATTTATTAGTCAATTAATTAAATAATCTATATTGTTTGAATTAATTAAATCAAATTATTTAATTAATAAAACTAATTACTGTTTTATATTTAATTATCAATAGTCCTGCTAATGAAAAGCTAATTAACCATGTTAATTAAGCAATTATTAACTAACCTAATTAATTAACTATCTTAACCGAGATTAACATTAATTAATACTAACTGATTATATGTATATTACAAATTAATTAATAGAACCTATATAATTATATAAGATATACTTATGCACTTAATCTAATCATATAATCTATAATTAATTAAAGGTCTATCATATATAACTATAATTATACATATATATATATATATATATAATTATATATATAACTATTTATATATACTTTTCGGCAGGTATTAATGGCGCGGGGCCCTCAGGCGCCACATGGCAGCACGAGACTGGGTGTAGGCGGAACGGTGGACCCCGCCAGTATACGCGGCGCTCACTAGTTGGGCACACGTCTGCGGGTGGGGCCCCCCCACCCGCCGAAGCAATGCAAGCGGGGCCCACACCTTCAAATCCCACGGGCAGTAAGTCCCCCCGGTCTAACCGGCTGCAGACACGTGGCGGGCAGCCTTCGGGCCACGCAGGTCAGGCTGGCCCAACTCGGCCCGCGACACTTTGTCTTCTTCTTACTAGCGGCCTGCCCGAGATGGGCCTCCTAGTGCAAGCGAAATGGAGGGGCTCCCGGTGGCGAATGGCGTCGGCCCGCACGGTCGCGGGTAGGACTCGACGAGGCCTACCCGACAGACCTTGGTCCGGACTGGGAGGAGTTTGGAAAAGTAAACCGTAGATGTTTAGGTTTCAGGCTAGCCGGGTTGACCATCTCTAATGTGGATTGATCGAGCAATTAGCTTGATCGATCTATCTTATCGACGATCTGGGCCGGTGGATCGATAATCAGGCACGCACAATAAAGGTATGAACACTTAGATACATAATGCAATAAGGAGTAGGATCGATCGGAGTACCTGTGATGTGCGACCTGCACGATTTGAAACGAGTGCTCTGCTTCTAGGGTTTGGATTTTTGGTTCCCGGATGTGCGCAGATGCCGATGCTTCCGAGGTCTGGGAGGTTAAGGGCACAAAGGCGGAGCACCTGAAGCCTGGGCTCACGCGGTTGGCGGTGACCACAGTGCGACTGCCGCGCGGAGAGATCGTGGAGGTCTTAAGGACGAAGGGCTCGAGCCTTTCGTTCCTTCTAATTGAACAGCTCGGAATGATCCGAAGGATTAGATAGCGCGTTCGTGGATCTTAACGATAGTGGACAACGCCGTTTGGAAATTAAATAATAATATTATTTAATTTAAATTACTTAATTTCCTAATTTAGTTTAAATAATTAAATTTATTTCAGAAAAGTTCCAAATATTCACCCCTAGCTAATTGAGGGGTGAGGAACGCAACGACAGAGTCGAATCTTTGATTCGATGAGTATTTTAATTTCCCAATTTTCAAAGTATTTAAATATTATTAAAATATTCGTCAAAATTTTGACAACTTCTGATTTACACGAAAGCATCACCCCTAGCTAATTTGGGGGTAATGAGCGCATTGGCAAAGTCCATTTTTCGATCTGAGGTCTATTTAGACAGGTCAAATTTTAGGGTTTCTGGATTTTTTAGAATTCAAGATTCGATCTATTTGACTCCTGATTTGGACTGGGTCTTAGGGGTTAACTCTTAATGATTTGAATAACACTCAGGATCACGATTAAGACTGAGATGAGTCCTAATTGACTGAGGTAACAACTTTGGTTGTTACAAAAATACTCTTAAATGCATGCTTAGGCTACAGCAATTAGCATAATACAATTATTAAAAGCTTAAACGAAAGATGAAGAATGAACTTAGGTTTAGAGAGTACTTTAGGGTTTGGCTTCAAAAGATTGTCACGGGATGAGGGACTGCGGCTTCCTAGACCCTCAAATCTTGATTCCAATCATCTCAAAATAAGACTTAGGAATGAATGGGGATTTAAGAGGCTTCAAAGGGGAGGCTTGAGCGGCGAGCAGCCACCTGGTGCGTCGAGCGTGCGACGTGTGATGATGAGGGCGACACGCGCTCGATCAGTGACATAGATGATCACGGGTCTTCCGATCTAGACAGCTCGATCGATCGGCCCGGACAGCGCCGATTTGGAATAATCGAGCGTGACCCAATAAGCGCATGCCATCGACCTGGAACGCATATTGTGGGGCCCACTATTAATTTCAAATGTGGAATTAAAATAATAATATTTTAGTCAAAACTTCTTATTTAAAATTGGACTATTAAACGAGTCCCGAAGAATCTCAAAATTTCACCCTTGACTAATTCAAGGGTAAGGAACGCAATGGCGCAATCGAATTTTTGGTTTTTATGAGTAATTAATTATTTGATTTTTTTCTGGGATTTAATTAATATTAAAATATTTGACAAAAATCTAATTCCTTCCAAATGCCTCCAAAACATCACCCCTAGCTAATTTGGGGTGGTGAGCACAATGGCAAAGTCAGATTTTCAATTTGAGGTCAATTTAATTAGCTCAATTTCTAGGGTTTTTGGAAATTTCCAAAATTAGGATTTGATCTATTTGACTCCTGATTTGGACTAGATCTTAATGGTGAGTTCTTAATGATTTAATTATTGTACTGGATCCATAATTAGAACTTGGATTAGTCCTAATTGACCTAAGTAATAACTTGGGTTGTTTTAAACTCCCCCACTCAAGAACGATGTCGTCCTCAACATCACTCAAGTGGAATGAATAAAATATAATGAAATGAAAATTTGAAATGAAAAGGAGATTAAGAAGTACAATTATAGGAATTTAAATGAGTATATATTAATCCAGTTGGAATAGAAGAATCATCAAATAAATAATTTTGATCTTTGTCCAGGATTTTAACAGACCTTTCAATAAGTGATCGATTTGGTTGAATTCTTACTAGAGAAGATGGAAATCAGATGATAAATTTCATGAGAATATTAGGTTATTCTCATTTGGAGATTGAAAGATAGAGAAGATTTTTAGGCACATCAAGTCCTGTAATAATTAAACTGCACTTATGGTACCTCACGACTAATACAGTAATGGATTAGCAGACTAAATTTATGATGACCCCAATATTGAGAATCACTTAACTCAACATTGATACGTCAACACAATACCTAATACTAGATTAGAAGAAAACTAATCTAAATCATTAGATATTGTGATTGGCTAAGAATTTAGATGAGGGTCTTAAGTTAAGATGGAAGGAAAAATTATGAATGGTATCAAGTAATTTATAAATGAAGATACAATATATGGATTTTTAAATGAGAATGAAATATGACTAAGCATTTGATACATGGAAGGAAACATGAAATTGTAATTTAAAACAATATAAATGAATACATTCAATCTTAGATATGAAATTCTAGATATTTATTGAGTATTTGATATGTAAGTTATAAGTCTACATTTTTCAATAAAATTTCTAAGTCTTAAAATTCTCAAAAATTTTGGCAGAGTCTCATTTGTAAATAATTAAGGAAACACCTGCAAAGTTGACATGCAAGACTCCCATTCCAATGGAAGTTATAATTTGATAGGAAAACAACCTAAACTAACATGCAATCAATCTAATTAATTCCAATTCTAGTATAGAGTTTAATCCATTACATAGTATTGCTCATTTCTAATTCTAAAGTAGAGTTCAATCCATTTTATAGTATTGTTCATTTACAATTCTAAAATAGAGTTCAATCCATTACATAGGATTGCTCATTTACAATTCTTTAAGTTTAAAGGGAGAAAATCACATGTGTAACAATTATCTACCTTATGGTTTGCTTCATCACAACATTCAATACTGACATGCAGATATGAAAAGATTTATACTTAGATGGGAAACTAGTTTCTAATTCTATAAATAATGGAACATACAACTAATTCCAATTAACATCCTAAGTAGATATGCAACTAAGGACTTAAAATAATATTCTTTTTTATACATTTATATCCATTCATCCATTCAATACATTCATCTATTCATCCATTTATTCATCATAAGCATTTAAATATAATTTAAGCTCCAACAAAGTGTAGTAAAAGTAAAGTAAATAACATTTATTATAAACCAACAGTAAACTGAAAGGAAAGAAAGAAACTAATAGCTCACTTTGCAATTTATATTAAGTTATATAATTTTAGTATATGATAAGTGGAAGCAGTTAATTTTTAGCACTTGGTCCAGCTCTACTAGCCTCCAAATGCACCTAGTTTATCATATTTTGGCATTTAAATATGATAGGGCAAAGCCAAGAAATAGAAAATCTGGTTAGACTAAACAGTCTAAGTATACTTTAAAATTGGCTAAACATATATTATTATAATTGGATATCACTTTTTAGTTACAAAGTAAGCACAAGCATGGTTGCAATATAGTAAGCATACAAGTAAGAAAAAGTAGGTAAGAATAACAAAGTGAGTTAGAATACTCACTTAAGTATACATCCAAGCCTATAAATAGAACAAGGGTAAAAGCATCCTAAATAGGCTAGAATAAACCTATGTGCAAATGAAAATAAATGAAGTAAAGCATGTATATGTTCAAATGAACTTATGCTAAGTAAGGAAAAAAATTAGTAAAGCATTTAAATGAATTTTTATAACATTCACTGTAATCTAAGTAAATTATAAACAAGTAAAGTATAGTTCTAAATTATAGAAAATGCATAGTAAGGAAATTGAAAGAAGATCTTAGACTATTAGTCTAAGGTTCACATAGTCTAGAACTATGGAAAGTAACATAGCTAAAAACTATGATGAGTCTTAACAATCTATAAGATTGAAGATCTCACTTATTAATTAATTGAAGTTATTTTAATCTATGCTCATTCTGTGGGCATATTCAGAATGAAATGAGGAGTTAAACATAACTGTTTAACAACTAAAGAAAAGCGGGGTCGAATCCTAAAATACTCACATTCACCCTCTGAGAATGCGATGTCTCCTTATTACTCCATTTTCAGTCTGCCTTAGACTGATCCACCATATATACCCCTAGTAATTTTAATGTGAAAGTTTTATTGATGCACAATGTCTTAAATGAATAATTCAATGAATAAGGTTTAAAGCAAAGCAAGCATTCAAGGAAAATTCAATAATTGCAACTAAGTGATAACCAAAGTTATCTAATTTTAATGATCTACTTAATTATTGGAGCAAATTGAGTTCCTAATTAACTTTGGGATATTGATCTCAAGTGAATTGTAAGTGTAATAGTAGTTGGAGTTTTGAAAGTAGTAGTTTCAATTCAATTAATATGATGTGACAAAAAAATTTATAAGTATAATTGATACTATTAGAAACTAGGTCTTAATCACATCATAAGCTATAAGATTTGATTTCAATAATTAAATTAAGGTTTTGGTATCTAGTAGGAAGAGATCAAGGTAAAGAAAATGTCTAAGTCAAGAAATTGGAGTTAAGGTAGATTAACTAAAGTTTACTAACTACGTTATAGTTTGAAGGATCTAACCAATCAAGTGTTAATCTAGCTAAGTTATAATAAAGTGAAAGGTTTAAGGTAATTAATTGATAGGACTTAAGAACTACAAGTTCTAAATATTCTAATAGTTGATGTTTAAGGAACTCAACAGGATTCCTAAATTACCCTAAGTGACTTAGGATTTCTAATAGTAGCTCTTAAAATATTCAAGAGGAGGTTTTAAGGGTTATGGTAAATGAACTAAGTTCTAATCTAGTCACTAAACTGGATCTAGTTTATTTACTAGGCTACCATTACAAGGACATTGAATCTATCTACAATTAGTGAGTGTAATTAAATAGATTTAGGGATTAACTATAATTCAATTTGTAAATCAATCCTAGGGTTTCTACCTTAGGGTTGAAAGATGAATTAAGCACTTGGTAATTAATTCACTTAGTTGGAAAATTGAGAACTAAACTCATATAAATGTAATCTAATTTGATAAGGGAGATAATAAATATGACATGTTAGCTATCTTAGGGCTTTATAAAACCTAAAATATGCTATCTAGGAATTTGGAATAATCATAATAACACTAAATAAGTGTCAAAAACCTAAAATCATAAATTGTTATTTAATGGAAATAATTTATATATAAATGAAATCCTTATATCAAAAAGAGAAGAATGATATTAAGTATGTTAAATTTTATTTCATATTATTGTTCTTCACATTTTTGTGAGTGTAATGAACTATTTGATCATTTAATTTAGACATTAAATGATCAAATTAGGTCACATGAAATGATGAATATTAATTTGTAATTAATTAATTAATCCTAAATATTGACCAATTAAAATATTTATAAAAATGGGAATTAGATTGCATATTATTAATCTACTCATTTTTGTGATCAAAATAATATATAATATTGCATTATTTGGATGTATATTTTTAAAGTTATTAATTAAATGAAATTAAGAAATTAATTATTTAATATTAATAGCTAATCAGTCAATTACATCATTCACAGCTAAAATCAATGACACAGATTTTTAATAGCGCTAATCATTATGAAGGGACAGTGCTGATTACAGGATAGGACGGTAGCGTCAAAAATTAGGCGACACAGAATCTCGTGCCTCGCAGACACGGCGAATCGTAGGAATGACATGCGTTCTCCACTTAAATCGAGGGACGGTGCGGTCGATCCAGGATGAACAAGTCTGGTTCAAGGAGCACACCCAAACCAAGTTAGACCCATCGTCCCCAATTAGAACCTGAGAGAGGTTCAATTAGGGTTTGACCCCTCGGGTGAGTCCGAGAGTCTCACGATGCGGCCCGCATATCGGTGAACATCCCTCGCCGAGACCGACCCATTGAACTTTGGGTTGGGCTCAGACAACGACTGGGGTAGGCTACAAGGTTAAACCCTATGTCACAGGATTCAAACCCAAGGCATTTCCTGTAGTCCACTGTGGACGGTTCACTATACCCGGGCTCGATAGGCCTCGATTGAGCCTAAGTGAAACTCGGATGGAAAGATTAAGGATCAGAATAACATTTTGTACAATCAATTAAATGGAAGAAGGTGAGGATATGATACCTGAAGCTCTCAAAATACACTGGTTCTGCTAAGCTTTAGGGTTAGGTTCAGTCCTTTCATCCTCAGCCACAATACACTCTCCAGCAGCTTGACAGCATGGGGATGGATAAAATGAGTAAAAAAGGAGAAAGGGGAATGCTTAGGGATCAAATGGAGCTCGGTTGCCAGCTGGAAGGCAAGGACCGTCATACCCTGGCATGCAGAGATCATGCGGGAGGAAGGCGTAGCTTGGAATTATCTGGTTTGTCAATTCCAGCCGACGATCCAACGGCTAACACAAGCTGAATCACGATTTGATCCTCGATCGTCAGATTGAATTGGAAGAAGGCCCAACGGCCGAGATCTAGTCGCGCGACTATATAGTGCATTGGACTCACGCACGAGATCTGTGCGGTCCAATTTCTTTTACCATTTAATAATATTAAATATAATTTATATATACTTATTTATACACTTTAATTAAATAATTAATTATACCTTATTTATTAATCAAATTTAATTAACTAAACGCACTTCGAAAAATCCTAAAAATTCACCCTTACTTAATTGAGGTGTGGGGAACTCAAAAATGCTATCGAATTTTTAATCAGAGGTCAATTTAATTATCTTAATTTTCTCGGTATTTAAATATTATTGAAATATTCGGGGAAAATTCATCGACTTCCAAACACTTCCAAAATACCATCCGTTGCCAATTTGGGTGTGGTGAGTCCAATGGTGGACTCCATTTTTTATTCTGAGATCTAAATAAATTAGGCATTCTCAGAATTATCAGAAAACCAAGAAATATTGGAAATTGTCATATGATTTCCAAGTCGCACGAAAACTGAAATGAAGACTCCTAATACTAATATAGGACTAATGGAAAAGGATTAGAGTCAATTAGGTCACTAATTGATGGGTAATAACACTAGGGTTGTTACAAAATTGCTATAGGGTATTTGAAGACTCAAGGATTTTCTTTTTAGAATTCAATCCCAACCCTTAATATTTCAAAGGAAACTAACCAAACTAAGTGATAACCATCACATAATAAGGATAGCCATTAAAGGAAAGAGAAGCTAGTATTCATCCAAGCTGAATAACTTTAATGGTTTAAAGGTTATTCCTAGGTCATAACATATAGTTTATCACTATAAGATAAGAATATTACTTAGCAGGTGAAATCACATACTAAGTAAAGAATGTTATAAGGATTAAAGATCCTAAAAGTTCTATACTTAAGTGATATTCACCAATTAAGAAAGTTTAGGTGAACTAGTTTAAGAAAATATAAGACTTAATGGAGATTACAGGATAATACATATTCTAATTTAATGAATTTGGAATCCAAAAACTTTGCATCAAAGAACTTATTATATTAGAATTTTTGGATTTGGACAAATATTCATCATTAGAATCTAAGTCTCATAATGAATCCATATGAATTAGCTTATAATTTCTGACTAAGGATAAGATGGGGAGGGACTAACTATATGACTTAGTCCATACTAGGTTTGAACTAATAAAGAGACATTCATCTCTTACTAAGAGATTCTATTAGAGCAAAAAGAGCAATATTCTTTTAGTATACATAACTTTAAAGTTAAGGAGAGCTTAGGTCATTAAGTCACACGTGATGACTTAACATCCAAGATTTAAGAGAAATTACTATTAAAACAAGTCATAAGCTTAACTTGGTTATGGAAAGGAACTCACTTATACTTATGGATAAGGACTAGGAAGTTTGATAAGGACTAAGACTAAGATCATGGGTCATATTCTAGGACTTAGGCCAAAGTTTCTAGAACCAGTTGCTAAAATCTAAGTCACAATATGTGGCTTAGATCTATAAAATCTAATAGTTAAGTTTAACTTATCTTGAATGATAACTCATTCTAAGGGATTGATCAATAAATGCTTAAGTCATATCACGACCTAGGAATATATTTAAAGATTGAACTTAAACTTATTTGTGAAAGGAGATTTTCTTATTCAAAGGCAATAAGGTTTTTCACAAATAGGCTATTCACTTAAATGACATTCATCACTTAATGAAGATTATAATAAAGGAAAAAGAATTATTTTCCAATCACGATGGATAAGGAAAAGTACAAGATCAACTTGTTAAGTTTCCACAAGTAACTTTAACTAAAGGGATTTCCAAGAATTAACTATAAATTCTAATTTAAATGTTAGAATTCAAAATGCTTTACAAATTAAGGAATGGTCTATTCTTAATAGAACAAAGGTTCTTTGACTTAGACTTTGTTTTATGTTTAAGACTAGATAGAACATCATCATTAGGCTAGGACTAAGAATGAAATATGATTCACTATAGCTAAACTTATGAGTGTACACAGGTTAATAATTAATCTAACCATTATTTAAATTCATATTAAGGAATATAGGGTGAACAAATCATAAAATTCATTCATTCTAAGGTTTTTATTATTAACTAAATAATCATCTTTAGTTAAGGAATGATACTTAGATAAAGAGGGTGACTATTCAACTTAGATACTTATCCATATGTGAGAGGAAAAAAGTCTATTGCATCTAGTCACATAAGATGACTTGATACATTGAAATTATAATAGTTAACAAAATAAATCAAAACAATGGGTTGTTTATCATTTAGGATAAACTACAATCATAGGTTACTACTATGAGTCATGGTTATAATTATCCATTCTAAAGGAAATGAATATACTCATCCGAAAGAAATGAGATGCTTTGTAATCAAAGGAATAAGCTAGGCTAATATTTCAAGTTACAATTGTGACTTATTCAATTCATAAGTTTAAGAATCTGAGTCTATCCAACATAAGAAATGAGTAGTCAATCACCCAAATTGGGTAAGCTACTTCTTTGAAGAAGAATTATTTCTATAAGTTACAAAAGTATGACTTTGCCAAAAGAATCTAAGGTTTGATTAATTAAGTTAAGGAAGAGGCAATTGTCAAATCAATAATAAGACGCTGTGAACACGAGATTAGGCATATATACACGATCCAAATTAAATAATGACCATAATTAAATCATTACAATTTGAATTTGTATAAAATAACAAAACTTTAAGGCTGAAAGAAATTACAAAATTGAATATATGTACCTGAGGTAGTATTATTATTAATTTCCTTTGCTTTCATGAGATCTTGTACTTACAGTTTAGGAGTAGCTACTTGCTCCTTACCAGCTGGATACTTTTTTGCAGGCGGTGGTGATGTTAAAGTTGTTCTTGATTCCAAACTTTTAAGTGAGGTGTTACGAAATGCTTTGTTCTGATGAGAATGGTTGATTAAAATTCCATCCACTATCTTTTTAGCATGGCATTTCTGATATCTGTGGCCCCGACAACCACATGTAAAATAACCTCTACCAAAATGATAACAATTTCCGTAAGTATGTGGTCTAGTGAACTCTTGGATTGGTTCCATTGATGTGCTCGATTCCTTTTGGTAAGCTTTGCGCTTTCAATCCCTTTTGGTTATTTTATGCTGAGTCTTAATATCTGTGGGGGATAAGTTTCCATTAAAAGATTAGAGGTCTTAATCTTAAGAAGCTACTAAATAACTCATTAGTAGATGGATAAGAGGTAGAAAGAATATGAAGAGTAAATGATGCATAAGAGGTACCAGTATTTGTAGTAATAAGAGTAGATACTAGTTTCTGGATTATCACTGCTTGTTGGATTTGGTTTTCTAATATGGCAGTTACCATATTACTGAGTGAAGTGACTTCGTCAATGTTATTATTTAAAGAAGCTATGGTGTTGAGGGGAGAACTTGTAGGATTCATTTTGAAATTAATATAATTAATTTTAGTCTTAGAAGAAGAGCTATAGTTCTTCTTGGACGCTCATTATTCAAAAAAAAATTATTACAACAGAAGAGATGCTAAGTATAACATAACAGATTGAATTATAAACATCCTATGAGCTTCAAGTCACTATTTAGTCAAATGTGGAATGTCTGGTCTTCTAAAGATGGTGTACTGAAGAAGTTTATTTAGAACACAAATTTTGAATTTTCTACATCTTGATCTATTTGATAGTTGAATTATTAATATTATCTTAAAAATCTTAGTATAAGGGTTAAGATTTAACACTTTATTTTCTCTGATCCTAGAGATATTTATCACTTTTCTAAATTAGTCATTACTTAAGTTTTACTATTTGTAGAAGTATTTTCTATCTCATGCCTTTCATTTTGAGTGTTTGATTATGATAATATGGATGTTATTTCAAGTATTTATTTAGTGATTATATGACAGAAGAACAATCCATTAGGTAAAGAGGAATGCAAACTCTAGTCTGACACCTTATAGAATTCTCTGATACCAACTGTGGTGGCCCGACCCTGCTGTGGTCTTGTTAACTCTTAAGTTAATATGATTACGGTGAAGTGATCACCAAAGGACAGGTTCTTCACTTATAATTAGATAAGGCACACATCCTAACCCATTATAATTAAAAAAATTTCCATTATCAAGAGATATTCACTAAAGGATATATATATATATAAGAAATTAGAGTGCGAAAAAAAACACATAACATCCCATCACAACACAGTAGTAAGAACATACAGTTCAGAATAATAGAAGTAAAAGAAAATACAATTAAACATGTATTATTACAACATGATTTTTAAAAGTTAAGCAAAAAAATGTAAATTAAATCCCCTCATCCTCACAATGCAGAAAAGAAAAGCTAAGGGTCTTCAACAACTTGAACCTCCTCTTGAATCCTGTCTTCAGAAGGCTCCACAACCTCAAATAGCTCAGAATTTATTATTATTAGTTTCACAATGATAGGGCCCTAGCCACAAAAGAAAAAATAATTAGACAAAATGTCTAAGTACATACCTCCAAGTATAGCTACAATAAGGTTAGGTATAAAAGAAAAGTAAATACTAATAAGTGAAATTCAACTCATCTTAAATATGCTTATAATTAATACAAGAATATGCTGATCAACATAAAGTAAGTGAACATCTAAAACATTTAATTAACTGAAAGCAACTAACATCCTATCTATATAAAAATAGCAAGAAAGACTAGCATCCTATAAGTAAAACAAAGATAGTGAATGCAGAAAGATAGTAAATAAGAAAGTGCTAAGAATATAGTAAAGTAAACTGAAATAGAAAGTATGAAATTGAAACTTCTATTACTTAAACAAGACCATCAATCTTAAAGTAGAAATGCACCTAAATTAGTATTGCCAACAAGGGGAAAAGGATATAAAGTCTAATGAATACCATCCTAGCCGATCATAGGTCTAAGCTTGGTTAGACTTGCTTTAGACAGATGAATACCATCCTAGCCAGTCATAGGTCTAGTCTTGGCCTATACTAAAGTAAAGGTTTAAAAAAGGCATACTAATTAGGCCACATTCTAAATAACCACAAATTCAACCCAACATTGATAATGATATATGCCAAATTTATTATGCAAATCAAGTTTGACATGAGATATTTATCCAATTTCTTATGCCTAATACATGTGACCAAGGTATAAAGCTCAATTTCAAGGGATAGAAAAGCATCAAAAATCAAAGTGAGCAAGAAACTCTAATAGGACACAGGTGATATCCATTGTTGTCTAATTATTCATTTTATCTATTCTAAGTTACACAAGTTCAGGATCTGTAATTCCTACTATCGAGTGTATCTCAGATTCACAACCTTATCAATTGAAAATAATTAGGACTAGCCAAGTCCTAATTAAATTAATTATTATCAACTATAAATTAAGTAAATAAATCCATCAACCTATTTTAATAATTTAAACAACCCAAATCATGTTGATTATCCAAATCAAGATGAAAGGATTAAGAATTAAACTCAAAATATTAAGGTTTAATTACTTAATCCAGATGGTGATCCTAATGTACTAAGGTTTTAAATACCTAAACTCATAGATTAAGATTTAAGGCAAATCCTATTAAGTGAAATCATACTTAATAGGATGGATCTCTATGCTTAAATCTAAAATTATAAGATTGAATAATAAGTTTAAATCTTGTGCATGAAATGAACACACAGTCGGTTCTATTTCAGCACAAAGATTCTTATAAGATTTTAAGTTTGTAGTTTTCATCTTATCTCTTGATCAAGGAGATGAGGATTATTAATTTTTAACATCTTATAAGCATTAATTCCAGTAAGAGCGTCACTCGCATCACACATAGTTGAGATGAGGGGTTAATTATATTGGGCTCAATGACTATGTCACCTCGTTTATGAGCACACCACTATTTCTTTCCCTCCCTTAATTATGTTGAGCAAAGGAACTCAATTTGATTTTTGATGCCTTAGTTGAGCTTTGATTAAGGTGCACTGTGGAGCCCCCGTACTGACAACAAGGAAGTACGGTGCTCCAACTGTGGCAAATCCCCAACTTAAATAAAATTAGGTAAACCCAACCTGCCTTAAGCCAAGGACTTGTCACCAAGCACTATAACATTCATCAATATATAAGTATCAAAGTGGCAAAAGCAACAAACATTAAGGTAACATCCAGAAGCATACATAGTAGAAAGAGGGAAAATAATATAGTAACTCATCACAATGCAGAAATGAAATATATCCAGAATTAACTATTACAGACTAAAATTTGATAGAAAATATAAATGTCTCTCAATCTCACTAAAACGGAAAAGCAGAATATAACTAAGCAGCAGCAGCCATGAATAGATCCTCCTCTGAACTCTGCTCCTCTCCTGCAACTTCACCCATGAACAGGTCCGAATCTAACATTTGTCAGTATCACAAATGCCAGGGCCCCAGCCAACAAAACAAAAAGGGTTACAGTTAGACAATTGTCTAAGTACATTTTAGGCTATTTTAATGAATTGGTTATTTTAAAGATATCACATTTAAATCATCTAAACATGCGAGCAGTAATGGGTGCGACAAGCTATGAAGGAAAAAGGTAACTATAAACTATTCATTTATATCCAGCAACTAGAATGAAAAATAATATACAATACAAATAAATAAGGTGAGGTAAAATGCAAAAAGAGACAGCAACTAAAATACAATTATGAACCTAACATGATTATGATTATATTAACATATGCTGAGTATATAAAGAACACAAATGCTGAAAACAGACATGCAATTTGAGCATCCTAAACATGCCAATATACGTAAGTAAGCCATAAGAGTATACATACAACATGATGATTTAGGAAAGAAAAAGTAAAAAAAATCCATTGAGACATGTGGAAAAAGCAAAGTAATCTATGTAAAACCATTGAGACATGTGGCAAAAGCAAGCAAGTATTGGAAGGCCACTGAGCATGTGGCAAAGCAAAAAAAAAGAAAACAATACTTAATAATCCAGCTAAAGTAGTAATAAGCCTAAGACATAGTACTGTCATACCAGCCAATAGGCCATACAAGGCCTCCATAATATGAGATCAATCAATCAATTCCCAGCCTAGCCATCCAAATCTGCAAGGTCTGAGTCCATTCTATACAATACTACTACTGAAGAGGCAGACTAAGCTAGGACAGATTCTACCAACTATAATTACTGTAATAACTGAATGGGATACAATTCCAATACTAACTTAGGATGTATCATCCATATCCTAAGTTCTCCTATTATGCTCAAGGAATAAGGCTCAATATCCAAGGTATACCAAGCAATCTAGTCAAAGTAAGCAAGAGACACAATCTAGACTTATGTGATATCCATGGTTATCTAATTACCTAATCTAACTATTCTGAGAATATACAAGTTTAGGATCTCCAATATCCAGCTATCAAGTAAAATCTCAGAGTTACGACTTTAAAGTTAACATTATAACTTTACAAGTTCTAATCCAAAATCATGTGATGACTATAAGGTTTAAATAATTAAATCAATGACCTAATTTTTTAATATTTTTCTCTCTTATCCAAATCTTAACTGACTAAATCAAGATACAAGGGCTTTGGGGTTAAACTCCACCTTGGTGTTAAAATCCTAAACCCATGGTCAAGTCCTACTAAGGGTCTAGGGTTCACACTGAATACCCATTTGAAGGTGAGGAATCTTAGAAGCTGAAGGATCTAGGAACTAAGAACTTAGTGATGGGTTATTCTACTAATTATGAGATAAAATAATCAATTAAGAACTTGAGAATCTAAGATCTTTATTCAGTCTTTTAGATAATCTCATTATCTCATAGATTGAATCATCCAATATGCACATGGAAGATTTCAAGGGATTAAACAATCAGTCATTTAAGGAAATTCCAAATGAGATGGTTTAATTCAAGTAGAAGATCAAAAGTCTAAGGTCTAAGATCTAAGATCTGATTATTTGATCACTTTAGACTTAAGTTAGGTTTTTAACTTAGACTTTACCAATTGCATTTCTTTTGGCATTTAAGATCATGATTTAACTAAATTGAACTTATTAATGTAATTCTGTAACAATTGAATTTATTATATTTAAGCATTTAGCTCAAGTGACCTCTTTAGGGTCACTTAATATCTAAGTGTCTTACATAGGGCTTAATTTAAGATTTTCTAAATTAATGACCATACCAGTATTGTTACTAGCCTAAGAGTTCAGAGAACTTTAATAATTCAACTGAGATTGATTTACTGAATTTCTCTAGGTTTAAGGAGCATTTAAGTACATTTTGGTCAAAATGACCAAAATGACCCTCTTTAGGCTATAATTGGGATTTTAGAGTTTAGTTACCCAAATTGGATCGAATCTATTTTAATGTGTTTCCTATTGATTACTGAAGTGGGAAACATACTTATTTCAGGTTTTAATATCCTAATTAAGCTTAATTAGCACTAATAACTTAATTGAGCCAATTAGGGTAATTAGTGAGATTAGGACACTTTAGGGCAATCCAACCTTACATTTTGGTTCTAATAGACTTAATATAACATTAGGAACTAACTTACCCAAAATTAGAGGTTAATGTAGGGTTTAATTCACTAATCCTTAATTAAGGTAATTAAGGGGTGATTAAGAAAATTAAATGTCCAAAATTGTTTCTTAAGAGGTCATAATTATTCTTTAGGGTTTCATGAGCAATCAAAGCCTTAATCAATTAATTTGGTTATTAATTGAATTTATTATGATTTAATTAAAAATAGAAAAGGTTTAATCAATTATTTTAAATCCAACTATTGGATCTATGATTTTATTTTATATTTAGATTCCTTGTATTTTTTCTGATTCAAATGGTATATTGGATCATACCGTTTGGATCAGTATAGCCAAAGTTATTTAAATAATTTATTATGTATTTTTATTTAAATTAAAACTATAGGATTTGATTAATTAAATGCATAACCATTAAAAATGTCTTCCGATAATTAATTAATAGATGCGGCCCAAAATCAGAACCGCGCGGGTCGGGGTCGGCCCGGCCCAAAATGGGTCATCTTCTTCCTCTCGACGTGTCCGTCCCATGCAAGATTCAGCGCTGAAATTCTCAGCGCTTAGACGACGACGATGGTTCAACTCATTCCCTACACGTTCCTGGGGTCGAGACGCATCGATTGGACTAAGAACCCCCCATCTGAATCCCTCTGGATCGATGGGGTGCTACTCACCCTGGACGCCTTCGATACAGGCGCTTCATGCTTACTGTGAGGAGACAATTCTCCTCACAGAGGCCATTAATTAGCTTGAGTTCGATACCTACACCTTTAGGGAGGTGAGGCGAGTCAAACCCCTAAGGTTTCATAACCTGGGGCGCAGCAGATCGCTGGGTCCTTACTCTGACTCAGCCATGGCTCGGCCGCTGGCTCAATCGATCGATACGATCGATTCAAGCTAGCATAGCCCCGGGCGACAATTACAACTAGTTTCCTAAGTGACTACAACTCTTTAGGCAACATCTAGAGGCTCAATGCAGAGACAAATGAGGAAATGGATCGAAGGAATCCTTGGGAGAAGGATGTACCTTGGAGACAGGGTTGCAGGTTCGGTCCTAGAGGAATTGAAGGCAGCTGGAGCTTCCAGAAGACTACCACGAGCTCACAGGGGGTCTAAATACCAGACTCGTACCCTCTATCAGCGGCACTTAGCTCCAGAAGTTCCAGGAATCGTCGAGGGGGAAGGGGGTTTCAGGAGGGATCTGGCTGGAAATTAGGGGTTCACAGTGAGCAAAGGGACTCACTGTAAGCTCCAGGGGGGTATTTATAAGCCTGGGGGAGCTCTGGGGTGGTGAACCGAGCTCGAGAATGGGAGGAGGCTTGGGCCAACGGCTATGGGCAATTTGGGGATAAGGCAGCCGATAAGACGAACGCGTTGAGGGTAGAAGGGGAAGAACGACACACTTCCCGTACTGCCACGAGGGCTGGAGGTCGCTAGGTTGTCGGGGGGGGGGGGGACCAGTTAGCAATGGGTGAGATGAAGGAGATGATCCACAATGCTTGTACTCGTGCCTGCCATCTAATGGAACGACCGTTGGTCTCAGACGGCTCTGATGCCTTACTTAAGTGGAATGGAGGACAGTCGTTAGATGCGAGCTGCGGATCCGACGCTTAGGATTAGATACTACGGAGGAGGAGATCCCGTCGTTGGATGGTTTACGCTAAGATGTGCGCTATCGCATCGGGTGTCTTAAACGCATGTGCCGCTGTCGGGACCCCTCAGCGGAACTGCCGCGGTCCCAACAGCAAATCTCTGCCTTCATTTTTAATTAAATATTTAAATTAATTAATTAAAAATGTATTTAATTATTAATTTAATTCCTATTAATTTTATAAATCCAATTTAGGCTTAGATGAGCTCTACAAATTCCCAAAAATTCGCCCTTAGCTAATTAGGGCATGAGGAATTCAAAAATGAAATCATATTTTGATTTGGAGATCAATTTAATTTAGGTATTTTCCAGGGCTTAAAAATAGCCAAAAATTCCATAATTTTCAATTTAGCTCTTATTGATTTTAAACTTCTAGGGTTTAGTTTAAATGACCCATTGAATCCAATGGAATCAAAATCAAGGCTTGGTTTAGCTTAATTAAACTAGATTTAGCTAGAGTAATAACTAGGATTGTTACAGACTCCCTCACTTATGAATAATGTTGTCCCTGACATCACTTAAGTGAAGAAAATTCTATTAGGGTTTAATAGATCAAAGAAAATATATAATATGGAAAAAGAGAGAAGGATAATACCTGGGTTCATAAAGAGCTATGGATATTTATTGTGCATATCCACCTCTTTCTACCAAGTAGATTCTTCCAAAGTTCGGTTCTTCCGCTGAATTTTAACCATAGGAATTGAGCGATTCCTTAGCTGCTTCTAATCACGAGCTAAGATTCTGATAGGTTCTTCGACGTAAGAAAGATCAGGTTAGATCTCTAATGCTGGGAGTTGAACGAGATGGGAAGGGTCTCAAAGACATCTTCTCAATGATGATACGTGAAAAACATTATGCACAGCTGAAAAGCCATCCAGAAGATTTAACCGGTAGGCCGATTATCCTTTCCTGGCCAATACCTTGAAAGGTTCAATATAGCAGGGACTGAGTTTCCCAGCCACGCCAAATCTGAAAACACCCTTCATTAGACTGACCTTTAGATAAACAGAATCTCCCACAATAAATTGTAGGAGACAGTAATGTGAATCATGATACTTGCTCTGATGATCTTGAGATGAACGAATTCTCTGCTGAATTAATTTGATCTTACTGCTAGTTTCTTCTACTAATTCTGAACCAAAAAGCTGAACGCTTCCTGTTTCTGACCAAGCTAGTGGGGTATTGCATTTTCTACCATACAGTGCTTCATAAGGAGCTATTTTAATACTGGCCTAGAAACTGTTATTGTAGGCAAACTCTACTAGTGGAATGTGATCTTCCCAGGAACTGGCAAAATCAATGATACAGAGCCTAAGCAAATTGTCCAAAACTTGGTTTACTCTTTCAGTTTGACCATCCGTTTGAGGATGAAAAGTTGTATTCATGGCTAGAGTAGTACCCAGATCTTGATGCACAGCTTACCAAAACTTGGAAGTAAATCTGCTATCTCTATCGGATACGAATAATTTTGGAATCCCGTGCAACCTGACAATTTCTTTGATATACAGTTTTGCTAACTTCTCTACAGAATCAGTTTGACGAATGGGAAGAAAATGCGCTGATTTAGTTAAGCGGTCTACTATCACCCAGATTGCATCGGCGCCTGATTTTGCACGAGGCAATCCGATGACAAAATCCATAGATATATCGAACCATTTCCATTCAGGGATATTTAATAGATGCAGAAGGCCACCAGGTCTTTGGTGTTCGACCTTCACTAAATTACAGGCATGACATTTGGCCACAAGGTTAGCTACATCTTTCTTCATTTCTGGCCACCAAAATGATTGTTTTAGGTCCTGGTACATCTTACTACTGCCTGGGTGAATATGATATCCAAAATTATGGCCTTCAACTAACACTTCTTGATGCATGGACTTAGGAATCCACAATCGATTACATAGATAAATTACACCATTCCACAACTGCAGATCATGATGAAGACCACCTTCAATATTTGCTTTGAATTTTAGATACCCATCATCTTTAGTTTGCGAGATAGAGACATCTCGGTGGAAAGTGAGTTCCACATTAATATTTGCTAATAGCAAACTCAGCATATCGCCAATGATCGGAGAAATTCCGAGCCTACGAAATTCGTGTTCTAAAGAACTGGATGTGATCATAGAGGTTAAAGTAGCACGACGGCTAAGGGCATCAGCCACTACGTTTGCTTTTCCTGGATGATACTGAATACTGAGATCATAATCGCTGATAAGCTCCAACCATCTTCTCT
Source organism: Gastrodia elata (assembly GCA_016760335.1). Classification (NCBI taxonomy): domain Eukaryota; kingdom Viridiplantae; phylum Streptophyta; class Magnoliopsida; order Asparagales; family Orchidaceae; genus Gastrodia; species Gastrodia elata. The sequence continues at coordinate 46,906,242 of CM028674.1, read as the reverse complement.
GGCGGTAATTCAATTCTCTCTGGGTGAAGATGTATTTCAAACTTTGATGATCGGTGAAAATTGAATATTGCACTCCGTACAAATAGTGATGCCATATTTTCAAGGCAAATATCACGGCTACAAGTTCAAGATCATGAACTGGATAATTTTGCTCATGGGGTTTTAACTGACGAAAGGCATAGACAATTATATTATCCTCTTGCATTAACACACAACCTAGATCGATTCCAGAGGCATCAGTATATACTCGATAGTTCAAACCTTCTTTTGGTAAAACAAGAACTGGACCGGTAGAAAGTGCATCTTTTAGAGTTTGAAATGGTTCCTCGCGTTCAGGACTCCAAATGAACGGAACGCCCTTCTGTGTCAATTTAGTCAATGGCAAAGAAATCTAGGAAAAGCCCTTAACAAACTTCCTGTAATATCCTGCTAATCCCAGGAAACTTCTAATATCGGTGATAGACTTAGGTTGAGCCCAGTCCTGAATAGCTGTTACTTTACTTTGATCTACTCGAATACCCTGAGCATCGACTACATGCCCCAAAAATGCAATGGAATTGAGCCAGAACTCGCACTTGGAGAACTTGGCATACAGTTGATGCTCGCGCAAAGTTTCTAGTACTAACCTTAGATGTTCTTCATGATCTCTTAGAGTTTTAGAATAAATGAGGATATCGTCAATGAAGACGATCACAAACTTGTCCAAATACTATTTTAACACTCGTTGCATCATATCCATAGAGATTGATGGTGCATTGGTGAGTTTGAATGACATCACCAAAAACTCAAAGTGGCCATAACGAGTACGGAAAATAGTATTCCCTACATCGTCTTCATTTACTCGTAGTTGATGCTATCCAGATCTTAAATTCATCAATTCTAGGCAGTGGGTATTTTTTCTTAAAGGTGACCTTATTCAATTCATGATAATCTATACACATATGCATAGATCCATCCTTCTTTTTCACAAATAAAATTGGCGCTCCCCAAGGAGACATACTTAGCCTGATGAAGCCTTTAATCAATAGTTCTTGCAATTGCTCATTGAGCTCTTGAAGCTCCTTAGGTGCCATTCTATAAGGCGCTTTAGATATTGGCTGGGTACCTGGAATTAATTCAATAGAGAATTCTACTTCTCTGAAAGGAGATACACCAGGCAAATCTTCTAGAAATACATCAGCAATTTCCTTGACTACCTTACAATCAGAAAGAGAGATACTCTCTTTTGTTTCGCCCATCATGGTAACTAGGTAAGCATAACAACCCCTAACAATCAACTGTTCAGCTTTAGTTGCATTTATTAAGGATAATTGTGTGCTGGTTTTTCCTACAAACATTTCAAGCTTGCCCTGGGAGTGGAGCGTGACTTTCTTTTTATGGCAGTTTATCACGGCATTATTGTCACTGAGCCAATTCATCCCAAGGATGATATCAAAGTTGGCTATTGGTAGGATGATTAGTTTGGCATGAAATTCTTGATCATTTATTGGGACTAATATTACAAAATTTATGGGCACTTTGTTGGATTCCATATGAAAGTCCAACACTCAACTTTTGGGTTAAGTTATATGTGTGAAGTTTAAGAACATTGGCAAATCATTCCGAGATAAACGAGTAGCTAGAGCTGGTACTGAATAACACACTACAAGGTCGATTATTGAAATAAAGTGTGCCTAAATTTACACAATTTCACATTATAAAATTATAAGGAAATCAAAGTACAGAAATTAAAAGAGAAGTTTAGGGATGTGTACCTGAAACCACATTATTATCTTCTGCAGCCTCAATAGGAGTTAAGGCATATAATTATGTAGGACCAGAAGGATGATTGTTGGTCTGCCTTTGGGAATAGTTCTGAGAGTTAAAAACTGGTGACTGTGTGGGAGCAACTTCAGAAGCAGGTGTTGGCATTATAGCCAGATTTAGTTCTCTCCAGTTTAGCGGAGTTGCTCTGAACACTTGCTTCTTTTGGTAGGGTTTTATTGGAACTCCATCTACCATTTCCATGTGGTCGCACTGATAGAATCTATGGCCTGTACACCCACAATTGAAACACCTCTGGCCAAAGTGGTAACACTTGCCATACGAATGGGGCTTAGTACAATTTTGAATTTGTTCGGTAGTAGGTGCAGCTTCTAGCTGATATACCTTTGCAGGGTTAGAACCGTGTCTCTTGAAATTTCTCAGCGGGCTTAAAGTTATTTGCACTTTTCACTTAAGATCATCTTTAGATTGGTGATGCTCAATTACCTTAGCCGTTTCCACTAGTTTGAAGAAGCTAGTCAGACAGAGCGGCATAATTTGATTCTTCAGTGAACCTCGGAGTCCACAAAGAAAGCGGTGGCACTTAGTTGACTCAGAATGAGTAAATTCTGGCGCAAAATGAATCAATCTATGAAATTCCATTTCGTATTCAGCTATTGAACGAATCCCTTGAGTTAACCTCATGATCGTGTCTACAATAATGTTTTGTGCGGATGGGGGAATGAATTTGGTTTTGAAGGCCTCGATGAACTCATCCCAGGGGATGTCCTCTAACTCGTAGACAGCAAACTTGGTATTTCGGATCTCTTCCCACCAATATTCTACTTTCGCATGAAACAGACGGGTGGCGAGACGGACAGCTTCCGAGTTTGGGACCTTCAGACTAATGAGATCCCTTTCCACAGCCTTCAACCAATCGGCTGTATCTATTGGTGAGAGGTTCCCACCAAATGTTGGGGGTCTGAACCTCAAGAAATTGTGAAGGAGATTATCCATCGAGTGATGGAAAGAAGAAGTAGGTTGTGGGGCCGGGGCTGCCAGAACAGCAATGGTAACTAGAGTTGTACGATCATTCAAAAATTTTTGCACGATGATCGCCTGTTGAGCTAGATTTTCTAACAGAGTTGCCACCATGGCCCGCAGATGAGCCACCTTGTCGTTAGAACTACTAGAGGCAATAGTGTTCTTGACAGGAGTAATGGTAGGTGGAGATCTGAAATCCATTCTAATTAAATAACTGCAAAATCAAACTCATAATTTACTTTAAGGAGGAAAAAAAATCAAAAATCTTTCATTAATTATAGGAATGAAGGATTATAATGCCAAAACTATAATTCTACTAAGGTTGTTTGAGAAAAAGATGACAATTATCCTAACTAGCACTTAGACATTATCAATATATTCTACCCTAAAGGCTACATAAAAGTACTCAGAAGTTACTTCCTGAAGCTTTCTATTACGCTTCTTCTCGAGCCTTGCAAGGGTCTCATACCACCAAACTCCGGCGTAGTCCAACATCAGGTCCATCACAATATCTACATAAAGTAACTCAGGACACTCTATGTGTATCAGAATGGACTCCACTCGGCTCAACCTTTCTTGTGCGTATATGGGAAAGTTGAGCGCTCGATATACTGCTTGCTGTAGAAGCTTCTCCAGGACCAGGATCTCTTTTCATGGAACTCCTTTAATCTGCCAGTTGCTTTCCTGCCTCCACTTGAAGCTACAGTGCCAAGCTATCTTGAAAGCATGCAGATAATAGTCTATATCGGACTCTCCAGAATTCATTTGACTCTGAGGATAGAATTTTGTTAAGTTTTTGTTAGACTCAAGATGACTAACTTATTATGATGGGAGTATTCTCCTTCTACATTTTACATAGAGTTACTGATACTACTATGTTATCCATGCTACTTATATATATCAATGTTTGTACTTTAGAAGAACAGTCCATTAGGTAGAAAGGAATCATAGATCCCATTCTTATGGTGTTATTTGATACCAACTGTGGGGTCCCCATACCGACAACAAGGAAGTACGGTGCTCCAACTGTGGCAAATCCTTAACTTAAGTAAAGTTAGGTAAACCCAACCTGCCTTAAGCCAAGGACTTGTCACCAAGCACTATAACATTCATCAATATATAAGTATCAAAGTGGTGGAAGCAACAAACAGTAAGGTAACATCCAGAAGCATACATAATAAGAAGAGGGAAAATAATATAGTAACTCATCACAATACATAAACAAAATATATCCACAATTAATTATTACAGAATGAAATTTGATAGAAAATACAAATATCTCTCAATCTCACTAAAAAGGAAAAGTGGAATCTAACTAAACAGCGTCAGCACGATCCTCCTCCGGAGTCTGCTCCTCTACTGCGACTTCACCCACGAACAGGCCCGAATCTAACATTTGTCGATATCACAAATGCCAGGGCCCCAACCAACAAAACAAAAAGGGTTACAGTTAGACAATTGTCTAAGTACATTTGAGGCTATTTTAATGAACTGATTATTTTAAAGATATCACATTTAAATTATCTAAACATGCGAGCAGTACTGGGTGCAACAAGTTATGAAGGAAAAAGGTAACTATAAACAATCCATTTATAGCTAGCAACTAGTATGAAAAATAACATGCAATGTGAAATAAACAAGGTGAGGCAAAAAGCTAAAAGAGACAGCAACTAAAATATAATTCTAAACCTAACATGCTTATGATCATATTATCATATGCTGAGTATATAAAGAACACAAATGCTAAAAATAGACATGTAATTCTAGTATCCTAAACTTGCCAATATACATAAGTAAGCCATAAGAGTATACATACAACATGATGATTTAGGAAAGAAAAAGTAAAGAAAAGCCACTGAGACATATGGCAAAAGCAAAGCAATCTATGTAAAACCACTGAGACATGTGGTAAAAGTGAGCAAGTACTAGAAATAGGCCACTGAGCATGCGGCAAAGCAAAAAAAAGAAAACAATACTGAATAATCCAGATAAAGTAGCAATAAGCCTAAGACATAGTACTGCCATACCAGCCAATAGGCCATACAGGGCCTCCATAATATGAGATCAATCAATCAATCCCCAGCCTAGCCATCCAAATCCGCTAGGTCTGATTCCATTCTATATAATACTACTACTAAAGAGGCAGACTAAGTTAGGACGTATTCTACCAATTGCAATTACTGTAATAATTGAATGGAATGCAATCCAGACACTTACTTAGGATATATCATCCATATCCTAAGTTCTCCTATTATGCTCAAGTAATAAAGCTCAATATCCAAGGTATGCGAAGCAATCTAGTCAAAGTAAGCAATAGACTCAATCTAGACTTATGTGATATCCATGGTTATCTAATTACCCAATCTAAATATTCTGAAAGTATACAAGTTTAGGATCTCCAATATCCAGCTATCGAGTAAAATCTCAGAGTTATGACCTTAAAGTTAACATTAGAACTTAACAAGTTCTAATCCTAAATCATGTGACAACTCTAAGGTTTAAATAATTAAATCAACGACCTAATTTATTAATATTTTGCTCTCTTACCCAAATCTTGACTGACTAACTCAAGATACAAGGGCTTCAGGTTTAGTGTTCAAATCCTAAACCCAAGGTCAAGTCTTGCTAAGGATCTAGGGTTCACACTGAATACCCATTTGAAGGTGAGGAATCCTAGAAGCTAAAGGATCCAGGAACTAAGAACTTAGTGATGGGTTATTCTATTGATTATAAGATAAAAAAATCAATTAAGAACTTGAGAATCTAAGATCTATATTCAGTCTTTAAGATAATCTCATTATCTCATAGATTGAATCATCCTATACCCACATGGAAGATTTCAAGGGATTAAAAAATCAGTCATTTAAGGAAATTCCAAAGGAGATGGTTTAATTCAAGTAGAAGATCTAAAGTTTAAGGTCCAAGATCTAACATCTGATTATTTGATCACTTTAGACTTAAGTTAGGTTTTTAACTTAGACTTTACCAATTGCAATTCTTTTGGCATTTAAGATCATGATTTAACTAAATTGAACTTATTAATGTGATTCTGTAACAATTGAATTTATTACATTTAAGCATTTAGCTCAAGTGACTTCTTTAGGGTCACTTAAGATCTTTGTGTCTTACTTAGGGCTTAATTTAAGATTTTCTAAATTAATGACCATACCAGTATTGTTACTAGCCTAAGAGTTCAGAGAACATTAAAAATTCAACTTAGGTTGATTTACTGAATTTTCCTAGGTTTAAGAAGCATTTAAGCACATTTTGGTCAAAATGACCAAAATGCCTCTCTTTAGGCTACAACTGGGATTTTAGGGTTTAGTTACCCAAATTGGATCTAATCTATTTTAAGGTGTTTCCTATTGATTATTGAAGTGGGAAACATACTTATTTCAGGTTTTGATAACCTAATTAAGCTTAATTAGCACCAATAACTTAATTGAGACAATTAGGGTGATTAGTGAGATTAGGATACTTTAGGGAAATCCAACCTTACATTTAGGTTCTAATAGACTTAATATGACATTAGGAATGAACTTACCCAAAATTAGAGGTTAATGTAGGGTTTAATTCACTAATTCTTATTTAGGGTAATTAAGGGTGATTAAGAAAATTAAATATCCAAAATTATTTTTTAAGAGGACATAATTATTCTTTAGGGTTTAATGAGCAATCAGAGCCCTTAATCAATTAGTTTGGTTATTAATTGAATTTATTATGATTTAATTAAAAATAGAAAAGGTTTAATCAATTTTTTTAAATCCAACCATTAGATATGTGATTTTATTTTATATTTAGATTCCTTGCATTTTTCTAATTCAAATAGTATATCGGATAATACCATTTGGATCAGTATAACCAAAGTTATTTAAATAATTTATTATGTATTTTTATTTAAATTAAAACTATAAGATTTGATTAATTAAATGCATAACCATTAAAAATGTCTTCCAATAATTAAGTAATAGACGCGGCCCAAAATCAGAACCGCGCGGGCCGGGGTCGGCCCGGCCCAAAATGGGTTATCTTCTTCCTCTCGACGGGTCCGTCCCATGCAAGATTCAGTGCTGAAATTCTTAGCGCTTAGAAGACAACGACGGCTCAACTCAATCCCTACACGTTCCTGGGGTCGAGATGCATCGATTGGACTAAGAACCACCCATCTAAATCCCTCTGGATCGATGGGGTGCTACTCACCCAGGATGCCTTCGATACAGGCGCTTCATGCTTACTGTGAGGAGAAAATTCTCCTCACAGAGGCCATTAATTAGCTTGAGTTCGATACCTACACCTTCAGGGAGGTGAGGCGAGTCGAACCCCTAAGGTTTCATAACCTAGGGCGCAGCCGATCACTGGGAACTTACTCGGACTCAGCCAGGGCTCGGCCGCTAGCTCAATCGATCGATACGATCGATACGAGCTAGCGTAGCCCCAGGCGACAATTACAACTGGTTTCCTAAGTGGCTACGGCTCCATAGGCGACATACAGAGGCTTAATGTAGAGACAGATGAGGAAATGGATCGAAGGAATCCATGGGAGAAGGCTGTACCTTCGAGACGGGGTTGCAGGTTCGGTCTGAGAGGAATTGAAGGCAGCTGGAGCTTCTAGAAGACTACCACGAGCTCACAGGGTGTCTGAACACCTGGCTCACACCCTCTATTAGTGGCACTTAGCTTGAGAAGTTCCAGGAATCGCCGAGAGGGAAGGGGGCTTCAGGAGGGATCTGGCTGGAAATTAGGGGTTCACAGTGAGCAGAGGGACTCAGTGTGAGCTCCAGGGGGGTATTTATAGGCCTGGGGGAGCTCTGGGGTGGTGACCAGAGATTGGCAATGGGAGGAGGCTCGGGCTAAGGGAACATCTCGGGCCAACGGCTATGGGCAATTTGGGGAGAAGGCAGCCGGCAAGACGAACGCGCCGATGGCAGAAGGGGAAGAACGGCACCCTTCCCGTACTGCCATGAGGGTTGGAGGTCGCCAGGTTGTCGAGGGGCACCAGCTAGCGATGGGCGAGATGAAGGAGACGATCCATAGTGCTTGGACTCGTGCCTACCGTCTGATGGAACGATCATTGGTCTCGAACGGCTTTGATGCCTTACTTAAGTGGAATGGAGGATAGCCATTAGATGCGAGCTGCGAAATCGATGCATAGGATTAGATCCTACCATGGAGGAGATCCCGCCGTTGGATGGTTTATGCTAAGATGCTCACGATCGCATCGGGTGGCTTAAACGCATGTGCTGCTGTCGGGACCCTGCAGCGGATCTGCCGCGGTCCCGACAGCACATCCCAACCTTTCATTTTTAATTAAATATTTAAATTAATTAATTAAAAATGTGTTTAATTATTAATTTAATTCCTATTAATTTTATAAATCCAATTTAGGATTAGATGAGCTCTAAAAATTCCCAAAAATTCACCTTAGCTAATTAGGGCATGAGGAATTCAAAAATTAAATCATATTTTGATTAGGAGATCAATTTAATTTATGTATTTTCCAGGGCTTAAAAAGAGCCAAAAATACCAAAATTTCTAATTCAGCTCTGATTGAATTCAAACTTCTAGGGTTAGGTTTAAATGACCCATTGAATCCAATTGAATCTAAATCAAGGCTTGGTTTAGCTTAATTAAACTAGATTTAGCTAGAGTAATAACTAGGGTTGTTACATGCACTAAGCTCAAGAACTTTCTCACATAGTTCTAAGTTCTGATGCACTCATAAATCTAGCATCTAAACTAAGGTGAGCTATAGAGCATAAGACACTTTAGTCCTTGAGTTCTTAGTCCATTTTCCTTTGGTTCACAATCAAGATTATAATAATATTACGCATTTCCTGAGTAAGACATTGAGTTCATAACTTTTATTAATACTTGAGGAAAACTTCATACAAATTAAAGTAACTATCAAACAGATGGAATTACCCAAACCCTCCCTAAGGGAAGTTTAGCTCTCCATTACAAAAGAGATGAAAAAGAACACATACATCGATAAAGACCCTTTCATGATCAACTAAGAAGAGAAATTACAAAACAAGTGTTTAGAAATAGGAACATTCCTTGGGAAGTTCTCCGAACTCTTCTTCTCCTTGCTTGAAGTGCCTCTCTTAGTTCCCTAGTGCTGCCATTCTCCTTGTTTTCCTTAGCAAGTAGAGCTTCTCCACCCTTAAGGAGTTCTTCTTCTCTTCTATGCAGCCCCTCTCGTTACTTAAGTGAAGTGAGCAATTTTTGGAACCCTCCTCTAGTCAAGAGGAGTGGTATATATAGATGAGGGGTTGCTTTTTCCTTCTTCATTTCAAAATCCAGCAAATGCCTCTTAAAAATCTGATAATTGATGGAAAAATTCACTTGTTTGATGAGGTGATATATTCTTTCCATTATTTTAGCCATTACATCACCTCAAATATCATTTTCTCAATTAAAAATGGAGCTACAGCAGGAGGAATGATGGCTGGAGACAAGAGGTTGGTTAAGTGTCTTGTCCCAGCTGCAATTAATGCTTCTGCCAAACAAAATTGTGACGAGACACTGTAACGCACTGCTGTGGCTGCAACGGCACCAAAAACTTCACAGACTGTAAATACACGTCTGCGCTTGCACGCAAGTGTACGTGATCTGAAGTAATAAATGGAAAGTTTGTGTTTACGGGATTTATCAAAACACAGAGAATCAGATGTTTTGTTATTAAGGTGTACCTATTATCACTAATGTTTAAGCTATGAGTGTGTTGTTTGAGTTAGTTCCAGAACTAGCACAACAATCACTTAGTAGAAAATAAGTCGAATAAAAGGAACTGGGGAGTTGGGTTTTTCCCACATGTCATGATAGGTCACTTATGCATGATGATTCCTCAAGCATTTATCTTTCATTTACTTAGAATTAAATCAAGTGCACATTGTTATTCCTTGAGTTTTATCTCAAGGATTCACAAGTTCAAATCTTGTGCACAAAATGAACACGCAGTCGACTCTATTTTAGCACAAAGATTCTTATAAGATTTTAGGTTTGTAGTTTTCATCTTATCTCTTGATCAAGGAGATGAGAATTATTAATTTTTAAGATCTTATAAGCATTGATTCCACTAAGAGCGTCACTCGCATCACACATAGTTGAGATTAGGAGTTAAATATATTGGGCTCAATGACTATGTCACCTCGTTCATGAGCACACCACTATTTCTTTCCCTCCCTTAATTCACTTGATGGATAAGGTGACATATTGTTTCCATTGTTTTAGCCATTACATAACCTCAAAAGATCATTTTCTCAATTAAAAATAGAGCTGCAGCAGGAGGAATGATGGCTGGAGACAAGAGGCTAGTTAAGTGTCTTGTCCCAGCCACAATTAATGCTTCTGCTAGACAAAATTGCAGCGGGATGCTGCAGCGTGCTGTGGCGCGCTGCATTGCGCTATGGTGGAAACAATTTTACAAAGAGGCCCACTGCAATGCACGATCATGTCCATTTTTTGCAAAGTGACCCGCTGCGGCACGCTGTGGCGCTAGCATTTTGCAAAGCGCTCCGCTGCAGCGTGCTAGAGCATTAGCATTTTGCAGAATGTCCCGCTGCAGTGCAGCATGGTCTTATGAGCAATCAGAGATCTTAATCAATATTTTTGGGCATTTAATAAATTAATTATGAATTAAATAAGAATAGAGAAAGTTTAGGCAATAATTTAAAATCTAACCCTTTGCAATATTTATAAATGGTATATTGGGTCTTACCATTTGGATAAGTATATCCAAAATAATTTAAATAATTTATTCTATATTTTTATTTAAATTGAAATCATAGGGAATGTATCTATTAATTATTTAACATAATAAATATAATTCCAATAAATCCCTTAATTAACCATGGCCCGAAATCAAACCGCGCGGGTCAGGGGAGGCCCAACCCTGCCCTAGTCGTTGTCTCCACGGCTAAATCCCGATATTTGATTCGTGGGGTTTGCTTCCACTACCAAATTCTTTACACTCCGGCCATGCCGCGCCTGGATCTCAACGGCTACACCATCAGTGGCCCTAGACTCGTCGAATGAACTACGAAGCCCAGTTTGGGAGGAGCCGGATTGCTACTCGACCGAAGCATCTCCCCAAGCGCATCTATGAGGAGTGAATTCTCCTCACAACATCCATGCCATGAGCTAAGGTCTATTCCTACACGATCAAAAGCTGAAGGAGAATCAATTGGGTGAGTCACGAGGTCCTGGGGTGATCTAGATCACTGGAGTGTTACTCATGGTGGAACGCGGATGGGAGCCAATGACAAGTCGATCGATTTCAGTCGAGTCAATCAATATGATCGAACCCAACCATTGATATGGGTCTACAATCATTGCCGAGAAGTTCCAGTACCAATTTGATAGCAAATTGCTTGAGGGAATGTAGCGATCAGGCGAACGAGTAATTGTATGGCAGTGCACACTAAGATGGAAAATTCACCCTTTGGTCCACTGCCAGCTGCTCCTACACTTTTGACTACCTAGAGAAGGTTAAGGGCTCGGTCCTAACATAGCATCTAGGGTATAATAGCCATAAGTCGAGCTGAGACCAGCTCAACAAAAAGAGGGATCAGCCGTTGTTCCTGGGATGAGGAATTGTAGTGATAGAGAGAGATTGCGGTCTTTCCGAGCCCACCAAGCCAGCAACACAGGATCACAGGGGGGTCTGAACACCAGACGGGCCCTCTATCAGTGGTATGCAGCAATGGGTATGCCAGAATTTGCCGAGGGCTCTAGATGATTTAGCTGGGAGAATTAGTGGATCTCAATGAGCAAAGGGGGTCACTGAGATACGCTGAGAGTATTTATAGGTGAGGGGGAGGTCCAAGGGTGGATACCATGGCTGGAAGCCATGATTCAGGCTTGGGCAAGGACAGTACCTCGAGCCACCATAATTGGAGCTAGCAAGGCCTCATGACCCTATGAGCTTCACCTTACCAGAACCAGGAAGGTCTAACGGTCTAGAGGACGTGGCAGAAGGAGTGGCAAACCGGGTCGACATGGAGTGTACGAGCACATCTTCCCTGTCGAGATTATGATCGAGTGAAGATGATGACCCACAGCGACGGGGTCTAACTCCATCGTATGATTGCGAGACCGTTGGTGATAGACAGTTTGATGTAGCTCTCGGATAATAGAAACACAGATGAGATCTCAAGCTTTGGATGAGATATGCTGATCGAGCTGATAAGATTAGATCACAGCGCGGGAGATACGAGTCATAGGATTAGGTCCATTAGGACGTGCGCTAGAGTATCCATACATCGGGTATGCTGCCCCGCTGTTAGGATGCGCTGTGGATCTGCTGCGGTTCCGATGGCGAATCCTGCCATGGTCTAGAAGTGAACTGGCAGTGCACACTCAGACAATAAATTTGCCCTCTGGTCTACTGCCAGCTGCTTCTACACTCTTGACTGCCTAGAGGAAGTTAAGGGCGAGGTCTTAACGCAGCATCTAGGGTAGAATAGTTATGAGTCGAGCTGAGACTAGCTCGACAGAAAGAGGAATCAGGGGTTGTACCTGGGTTGAGGAATCGCAGCGATAGAGAGAGTTTGAGGTGCTTACAAGCTCACCAACCTAGCAATGCAAGATCACAGGGGGGTCTGAACACCAGACAGGCACATTATCAGTGATACGCAGCAATGGGGATGCCGAAATTTGTTGAGAGCTCCAGACGCTTCAGCTGGGAGAATTAGTGGATCTTAGTGAGCAAAGGGGGTCACTGAGATGCACTGAGAGTATTTATAGATGAGGGGGAGGTCCAGGGGTGGATACCATGGCTGGAAGCCATGGTTTAGGCTTGGGCAAGGATGGTACCTCAAGCCACTATAATTAGAGCTAGCAGGGCCTCATGACCCAAAGATCTTCACCTTACTAGAACTAGGAAGGTCTAACAGTCCAGAGGACGTGACAGACCTGGTCGACATGGAGTGTACGAGAGCATCTTCCCTATCGGGACTGCAATCGAGTGAAGACAATGATCCACAGTGATGGGTTCTGTCTCCATCGTCTAATCACGAGACCATTGGTGATAGACGGTCTGATGTAGCTCTTGAATAACAGAAACGTGGATGAGATCTCTAGCATTGGATGAGAGATGCTAATCAAGCGGATAAGATTAGATCACGGCGCGGGAGATACGATGTGGGGCCCCCGTACTGGCAACATGGAAGTACGGTGCTCCAACTGTGGTAAATTCCCAACTTAAGTAAAGTTAGATAAACCCAACCTGCCTTAAGCCAAGGACTCGTCACCAAGTACTATAACATCATCAATATACAAGTATCAAAGTGGCGGAAGCAATGAATAATAGAGTAACATCCACAAGCATACATAGTAGGAAAAGAGAATGCAATATAGTAACTCATCACAATGCAGAAATAAAAATACATCCAGAATTAATTATTACAAACTGAAGTTTAAAGAAAAATGAAAATGTCTCTCAATCTCACTTAAACAAAGGCAAAATCTAACTAAACAGCAGCAGCACGATCCTCCTCCTGAACCTTCTCCTCTTCTGCGACAGTGCCCACGAACACATCTGAATCTGACATTTGTCGGTATCACAAATGCCAGGGCCCCAGCCAATAAAACAAAAAGGTTATAGTTAGACAATTGTTTAAGTACATTTTAGGCTATTTTAATGAACTGAACATTTAAAGATGTCACATTTTTAGTTGAACTAGACATGCAAGCAGTAAAGGGTGCAACAAGCTATTAAACAAACGAGTAACTATAAACTATCCATTTATAGCCAGCATACAATGCAAAATAAACAAGGGGAGGCTAAAAGCTAAAAGAAACCGCAACTACAATATAATTCTGAACCTAACATGCTTATGATCATGTTACATATGCTGATTATATAAAAGAACACAAGTACTGAAAATGTGCAATTCTAGCATCCAAAACATGTCAAAATATATATAAGTAAGCCATATGAGTATACATACAACATGCTAGTCAAGAATGGGAAAAGAAAAGAAAAGCCACTGAGACATGTGGCAAAAATCAAGGCAATCTATAAAATGTAAAGCCACTGAGACATGTGGCAAAGCGAGCAAGTACTGAAAATAAGGCCACTGAAGCATGTGGCAAAGCAAATCAGAAAAATAATACTGAACAATCTTGCTAAAGTAGCAATAAGCCTAAGACATAGTACTTCTATACTAGCCAATAGGCCATACATGGCCTCCAATATCCATCAATCAATCCCCAGCCTAGCCATCCAAATATGCTAGGTCTAGGTCCAGTCTATACAATACTACTACTGAAGAGGCAGATTAAGCTAGGACATATTCAACCAACTGCAAACTATACAATAACTGAATGATATTGAATTCAAATACTAACTTAGGATGTATCATCCATATCCTAAGGTTTCCTATTATGCTCAAGGAATAAGGCTCAATATCCAAGGTATGCAAAGCAATTTAGTCAAAGTAAGCAAGAGACTCAATCTAGAGTTTATGACATATGATGTAATCTAATTACCCAATCCAACTACTCTGAGAAGGTACAAGTTTAGCTCCAATATCCAGCTATCGAGTAGAATCTCAGACTTACGTCCTTAAAGTTAATATTAGAACTTAACAAGTTCTAATACAAAATCATGTGATGACTATATGGTTTAAGTAAGTAAATCAATGACCTAATTTTTTAATATTTTACTCTCTTTCCCAAATATTGATTAAGTAAATCAAGATTTAAGGATTTAAAACTTAAACCCTATATTGAGTTCAAATCCTAAATCCAAGGTAATATTTTAACTAGGACCTAGGGTTCACACTTATTACCCAAATTAAAGCTAAAGAATCCTATAAGCAGAAAGATTTAGGAACTGAGAACTTAGAAAAAAGTTATTCTACTGATTATAAGATAAAACAATCGATTAAGAACTTGAGAATCTAAGATCTATATTCAATCTTTAAGATAATTTCATTATCTTATAGATTGAATCATCCTATACCCACATGGAAGGTTTCAATGGATTAAATAATCAATCATTAAAGAATTTCAATTGGAGATGGTTCAATTTCAAATTGAAGATCTAAGTCTAAGATTTTAAGATCTAAAGATCTGAGGTTTGCTCACTTTAGATCTCTAAATTATAGTTTTATCCTAAAAGCTTCCATTTGTGATTCTTTTAGAATCTAAGTTCATAGTTAAACTATATGGAGCTTATTAAGGTTGAAATTGACAATTTTAAGCATTAGATTAAACATCAAACTCATATTGACCTTTTTAGTCTACTTAAAATCTAAGGATCTGATGTTTGATCACTTTAGACTTTAAGCTAGATTTTAACTTAGAATTTTCCATTATTATTTCTTTTAGAATTTTAAGCTCAAAAGTTAACTATATTGAACTTATCAAAGTGGTTTTGATAATTGAAATGATTAAATTTAAGGGTTAAGCTTAAATGACTTCTTTAGGGTCACTTAAGATCTAAGTTTCTTAATTATAGCTAAGTTGAAGATTTCTTAAATCAATGATCGTATTAACATTATTATTAATCTAAGAGTTTAGAGAACATTTCTAATCTAACCTAGGGTTAATTTACTGAAATTTCCAAGTTTAAGGAGAATTTAAGCATACTTTGGTCAAAATGAGCAAATTGCCCCACTTAAGGCTAAAATTGGGTTTTTTAGGGTTTAGCTATCCAAATTAGATCTAATCTATTTTAATATGTTTCATTTTGGTTAATGAAGTGAGAAACACCCTCATTTTAGATTTTGACCACTTAATTAAGACTACTTATCACTAATTACTTAACTAAGCCCATTAGGGTGATTAGAAAGAATAGGCTTCTTTAGGGCAATCCAACCTTACACTTAGGTTCTAATAGACTTAACATTACATTAGAAACTTACTTACCCTAAATCTGAGACTTAATTAAGGTTAAATTTACTAACCATTAATTTGGGTGATTAAGGGATGATTAAGAAAAATAAATATCCAAAATCAGTTTTAAGGGTCTCTAATTGTTCTCTTGGGTCTAAGGAGCAATCAGAGCCCTTAATCTCCATATTTGGATATTTATTAAATTTAATATGATTTAATTAAGGACAGTAAAAAGTTTGGCAAATATTTATAAATCCAATCATTGGATCTGTGATTTTATTTTATATTTAGATTCCTTATATTTTTCCGATTCAAATGGTATATTGGATCATACCATTTGGATCAGTATAGCCAAAGTTATTCAATTAATTTAAGCTGAATGTTTATTTAAATTAAAATTATAGGGTTTAATTAATTTAATTCACAATCATTAAAAATGTCATCCAATAAATATTAATTAGTCACGGCCCAAAATCAGAACCGCGCAGGTCACGAATCGGCCCGGCCCAGAACCCACGACTTCGTCTCCTTCCTCTCGACGGGTCCCGAGTCAGCCGAGCTTCGGCGCTGAAATTCTCGGCCCACAGATGAAGGCGGTGGCTCGGCTTGATCCCTACATGTTCCCTGAGTCAAGACGCGTCAATTGGACCAAGAACCCCCATCTGGATCCCTCTGGATTGACGGGGTGCTACTAGTCCGAGACGCCTTCGATACGGGCATCTCAGTCCGATTGTGAGGGGGCAATTCTCCTCACAGAGGCCTCGATTTGACCGGGGTTTGATCCCTACACGTTCAAGGAGTCAAGACACGTCGAACCCCCAACCTATCTTAACTTGAGGTGCAGGCAATCGCTGGGTCCTTACTCGGACTCAGCCATTGGCTCGGTTGCTAGCTCACTCGATCGATACAATTGACTCGAGCTAGCTTATCCCCAGGCGACAATCACACTAGATTTCCTAGGTGGCTAAGGCAACCTAGATGACATCCAGAGCTCCTTCAGAGGGCAAAAACCAAATCGAGTTTGAAGAAATTTCCATGGGGAAGGCTGTAGCTCAAGTCGGGTTGCAGGCTTGTCCGAGGGGAATTAAGGCGCGCTGAAGCTTCCTGGACAGCGAACGAAGCTTCACAGGGGGTCTGAACACCAGACAGGCCCTCTATCAGCGGTTCAAGCTTTGGGAATGCCGGGATTCACCGAGGAAGACAAAAGCTCCAGAGACTTCAATTGGGGAAATTGAGGGTTCACAATGAGCAAAGGGACTCACTGTGAATCACTGGTGTATTTATAGGCCTGAGGGAGCTCTGGGGTGGTTTCCAGAGCTTGGCAATGGCATGAGGCTCGGGTCAAAGGGAATGGCTCGGGCCAATGGCTATGGGTAATTTAGGGAGAAGGCAGCCGGCCAGACGAACATGTCGAGGGCAGGAGAGGAAATTCGGTGATTTTCCCGTACTGCCATGCGACAGGGAGGATCCTGGCTATCGAGGGGGACCAGACGCAGACGGGCGAGGCGAGGGAGATGATCCACAGTGCTCGGGTTCGTCTCCACCGTCTGATGGAGCGACCGTTAGTCTCGAATGGCTCTGATGCGGTACTTAACGGGATAGGATGGTAGCCATTGGATATGCACGATAGATTCAATGCATACGATTTAATCTTAACACGGAGGAGATCCCGCCGTTTGATGGCTTGCGCCAGGATGCTTGTTAACGCATCGGGTGGCCGAAACGCGTGCGCCGCTGTTGGGACCCCGCAGCGGATCTGCCGCGGTCCCGACAGCAAATCTTGGGTTTTATTTTAAATAAAAATTAATTTTAAATATAACTAAAATTAATTAAATAATTTATAATTATTCTTAAATTATCCAAATCCAAATTAGGACCAAATGAGCTCCAAAAATTCCCAAAATTTCACCCTTAGCTAATTAGGGTATGAGGAATTCAAAAATGAAATCATATTTTAATTTAGGTATTTTTCAGGGCTTAAAAATAGCCAAAAATACCAAATTTTCCATTTTAGCTCCAAATGATCCCAAACTTCTAGGGTTAGGTTTAAATGACCCATTGAATACAATGGAATCAAAATCAAGCCTTAGTTTAGCTTAATTAATCCAGGTCTAGCTAGGGTAACAACTTAGGGTTATTACAGATTCCCCCACTTATGAACGATATCGTCCCCGACATCACCTAAGTGAAGAATAATTCTACTGGAACAATACAAGTTAAATTACAATTGATAGAAAGAGAAGTATAGTACCTGAGTTTACAAAGAGCTAGGGATATTTATTACACATATCCACCTCCTTCTCCCAAGTAGATTCTTCTAGGGATCGATTCTTCCACTGAATTTTGACCATAGGAATTGAGCAATTCCTTAGCTGTTTCTGATCATGAGCTAAGATTCTGATAGGTTCTTCAGCATATGAAAGATCAGGATGAATCTCTACTGCTGGAAGTTGAACGAGATGAGAAGGGTCTCGAAGACATCTTCTCAATGATGATACATGAAATATGTTGTGAACAGCTGTAAAGCCATCAGGAAGATTTAACCGGTGGGCAGATGATCCTACTTTGGCCAACACTTTGAAAGGTCCATCATAGTGGGGATTAAGTTTCCCAGCTATGCCAAATCTGAAGACACCTTTCATTGGACTGATCTTTAGATAAGCAGAATCTCCCACATTAAATTTTAGGAGACGGTGATGAGAATCATGATACTTGCTTTGACAATCTTGAGCTGAACGAATTCTCGGCTGAATTAATTTGATCTTATTACTAGTTTCTTCAACTAATTCTAAACCAAAAAGCTGAACGCTTCCTGTTTCTGACCAGGCTAGTGGAGTACTGCATTTTCTACTATACAGCGCTTCATAAGGGGCCATCTTAATACTGGCTTGAAAACTGTTATTGTAGGAAAACTCTACTAACGGGATGTGATATTCCTAGGAACTAGCAAAATCATGAATACATAGCCTAAGCAAATCTTCCAACACTTGGTTCACTCTTTCCGTTTGACCATCCGTTTGAGGATGAAAAACTGTACTCATGGCTAGAGTCATACCCAGATCTTGATGCACAGCTTTCCAAAACTTAGAAGTAAACCTGCTATCTCTATCCGATACAATTGACTTAGGAATCCCATGCAATCTAACAATTTCCTTGATGTAGAGTTTTGCTAATTTCTCTACAGAATCAGTTTGACGGATGGGACGAAAATGTGCTAATTTGGTTAAGCGATCTACTATCACCCGGATCGCATCGGTACCTAATTTTGCACGAGGCAATCCCATGACAAAATCCATTGATATATCAAACCATTTCCATTCAAGGATATCTAATGAATGCAGAAGACCACCAGGTCTTTGGTGTTCAGCCTTTACTAAATTACAAGCATGACACTTGGCCACAAAGTCAGCTACATCTTTCTTCATACCTGGCCACCAAAATGATTACTTCATATCTTGGTACATCTTAGCACTGCTTGGGTGAACGTGATACCCAGAATTATGGCCTTCGACTAAAACTTCTTGATGCATGGACTTAGGAATCCACAATCGATTACCTTGATAAACTACACCATTCCGCAACCGCAAATCCTGACGAAGACCACCTTCAATATCTGCTTTAAATTTCAGATACTCATCGTCTTTGGTTTGCGAGATAGAGACATCTCGGTGGAAAGTGGGTTCCACATTAATATTTGCTAATAGCGAACTGAACATATCGCCACTTACCGAAGAAATCTCGAGCTTACGAAATTCAGGTTCTAAGAAACTGGAGGCAATCATAGAGGTTAAAGTAGCATGATGACTAAGAGCATTGGCCACTACATTAGCTTTTCCTGGATGATATTGGATAATGAGATCATAATCACTGATGAGTTCCAACCATCTTCTCTGGCGACAATTCAACTCTCTCTGGGTGAAGATATACTTCAAACTATGATGATCCGTGAAAATTGAACATTGCACTCCGTACAGATAGTGACGCCATATTTTCAAGGCAAATATTACGGTTGCAAGTTCAAGATCATGAACTGGATAATTTCGCTCGTGGGGTTTTAATTGACGAAAGGTGTAGGAAATTACCTTACCCTCTTGCATTAAAACACAACCTAGACCGATTCCAGAGGCATCGATATATACTTGATAGTTCAAACATTCTTTAGGTAGAACAAGAACTGGAGCGGTAGAAAGAGCATCCCTTAGAGTTTGAAATGCTTCCTCGCACTCTGGACTCCAAATGAACGGGATAGCCTTTTGAGTCAATTTAGTGAACGGCGAAGTAATCTGGGAAAAGCCCTTAACAAACTTTCTGTAGTATCCTGCTAATCCCAAGAAACTTCTAATGTCAGTGACAGACTTAGGTTGAGCCCAGTCTTGAATAGCTCTTACTTTACTCTGATCTACCTGAATACCCTGGGCATCAACTACGTGCCCCAAAAATGCAATGGAGTTAAGCCAGAACTCACATTTTGTGAACTTGGCATAAAGTTGATGCTCACGCAAAGTTTCCAACACTAACCTCAGATGTTCTTCATGATCTCTCAGAGTTTTAGAATAAATGAGGATATCGTCAATAAAGATGATTACAGACTTATCCAGATATGCTTTTAGCACTTGCTGCATCAAATCCATAATGTTCAATGGTGCATTGGTAAGTCCGAATGACATCACCAAAAACTCAAAGTGGCCATAACGGGTACGAAAAGCGGTCTTCCCTACATCATCTTCTTTTACTCGCAGCTGATGGTATCCTGACCTTAAATCAATCTTGGAAAATATAACGGCTCCGGATAACTTGTCAAATAAGTCATCAATTCTAGGCAATGGGTATTTGTTCTTTATGGTGACCTTATTCAACTCACGGTAGTCTATACACATACGCATAGTTCCATCCTACTTTTTCACAAATTAAACTGGCGCTCCCCAAGGAGACATACTTGGCCTAATGAAACCATTATTCAAGAGTTATTGTAACTGCTCGTTGAGTTCCTGAAGCTCCTTAGGTGCCATTCTATAAGGTGCTTTGGATATCGGTTGGGTACTAGGGATCAATTCAATAGAGAATTCTACTTCTCTGAAAGGAGGTACACCAGGCAAATCTTCTGGAAATACATCGGCAAATTCTTTGACTACCTTACAATCAGCAAGAGAGATATTTTCTTTTATTTCGCCCATCATGGTGACTAAGTAGGCATTACAACCCTTGACAATCAATTGTTCGGCTCTAATGGCATTTATTAAGGATAACTGTGTGCTGGTTTTTCCTACAAACGTTTTAGGCTTGCCCTGAGAATGGAGAGTGACTCTCTTTTTATGGCAGTTTATCACTGCATTATTGCCACTGAGCCAATTCATCCCGAGGATGATATCAAAGTTAGCTATTAGCAGGAAGATTAGTTTGGCCTGAAATTCTTGATCATTTATTGGGACATTAATATTGCAAAAATTTATGGGCACTTAGTTGGATTCCTAATGGAAGTCCAACACTCAACTTTTGTGCTAGGTTGCATGCGTGAAGTTTAAGGTTATTAGCAAATCATTCAGAGATAAACGAGTGACTGGCACCAGTATCGAACAATACATTACAAGGTTGGTTATTGAAGTAAAGTGTGCCTAAATTTACACAGTTTCGCTTTAACAACTTGAAGAGGATTAAAATACAGAAATGCAACAGGAGAGAGGTTTAGGAGTGTGTACCTGAAACCACATTGTTATCTTCAGCGAATTCAATAGGAGTTAAGGCATATACTCGTGCAGGTCCAGCAAGATGATTGTTAGACTGCCATCGTTGATAGTTCTGAAAATTGGGGACTGGTTGTTGCGTGTGAGCAACTTTAAAAGCAGGGGCTAGCATTATAGCCAGATTTGGTTCCCTTCGGTTCAGTGGAGTTGCTCAGAACACTTGCTTCTTATGGAAGGCTTCATTTGAATTCCGTCTACCAGTTCCGTGTGGTCACATTAATAGAACCGGTGGCCTGTACGCCCACAATTAAAACACCTCTGGCCAAAATGGTACACTTGCCATACGGATGTGGCTTAGTACAATTTTGAGCTTGTTCGGCAATAGGTGCTGCTTCCAGCTGATATACTTTCACGGGGTTGGATCCATGTCTCTTAAAGTTTCCTCGCGGGTTCAGAGTTGTTTACGCTTTTCACTTAAGATCCTCTTCAGATTGGTGATGCTCAATCACTTTAGCCGTTTCCACTAGTTTGAAAAAGCTAGTCAGACAGAGCGGCACGATCTGGTTCTTTAATGAACTTTAGAGTCCACAAAGGAAGCGGTGGCACTTTGCTGACTTGGAATGAGTGACTTCTGGTGCGAAACGAATCAATCTACGAAATTCTCTTTCGTATTCCGCCACTGAACGACTTCCTTGAGTTAACCTCATGATTGTATCTGCAATAATATTTTGTGCGGATGGGGGAATGAATTCAGTCTTGAAGGCCTCGATGAACTCATCCCAGGGGATGTCTTCTAACTCGTAGTTAGCGAACTTAGTGTTTCGGATCTCTTCCCACCAATATTTTGCTTCCGCATGAAACAGAAGGGTTGCAAGACGGACAACTTCTGAGTTCGAGATCTTAAGACTAACGAGATCCCTTTCCACAGCCTTCAGCCAGTCGGCTGTATCCATTGGGGACAGGTTCCCACCAAAGGTTGGAGGTCTTAACCTCACAAAATTGTGGAGGAGATTATCTGCCGAGTGATATGAAGAAGGAGCAACTTGTTGGGCATGAACTGTCGGAGCAGCGACAGTGACTGGAGTTGTACGATCAATCAGTAATTTCTGCATAACGAGCGCCTGTTGAGCTTGGTTTTCTAGTAAAGTCGCCACCATGGCTCGTAGATGAGCCACCTCATCGTTAGAACTACTATAGGCAACAGTGTTCTTGATAGGAGTAACAGTGGGCGGCGATCTGGGATCCATTCTAGTTTAAGTTTAAAGAAGAAGACAAACTCATAATTTACTCTAAGGAAGAGAAATCAAAATCTTTCATTAATTATAGAAATAAGGGATTACAATGCCAAAACTATAAATCAAGAGAGTTGCTTGAAAATGAAATAACATTTATCCTAACTATCATTCAAATATTATCAATGTACTCTGCCCTAAAGGCTACACAAAAGTCCTCAAAAGTGACTTCCCGACGCTTCCTGTTACGTTTCTTCTCGAGCCTTGCCATGGTCTCATACCACCAAACTCCGGCGTAGTCCATCATCAGGTCTGTCACAATATCTATATAAAGTGACTCAGGACACTCTATGTGTATCAGAATTGACTCTACTCGGCTCAACCATTCTTGTGCGTATATGGGAAAGTTGAGCCCTCGATATACAGCTTGCTGTAGAAGCTTCTCCAGGACCAAAATCCCTATTGCTGAAACTCATTCAATCTGCTAGTTGCTTTCCTGCCTCCATTTGAAGCTACAGCTCCAAACTCTCTTAAAGGCACGCTAATAATAGTCTATATCGGACTCTTCAGAATCCATTTGACTCTGATGATAGAATTTTATTACATTTGTGTTAGACTCCAGATGACTAAATTATTAGGATGGGAGTATTCTCCTCCTACATTTTGCATAGAGTTACTGACACTACTATGTTATGGATGTCACTTATATTGATATTTGTATTTCAGAAGAACAATCCATTAGATAGAAAGGAATACAAATTCCAATATGATACCTTATACTATTCTCTGATACCAACTGTGGGGCCCCCGTACTGACAACATGGAAGTACGGTGCTCCAACT
Organism: Gastrodia elata; assembly: GCA_016760335.1. Taxonomy (NCBI): domain Eukaryota; kingdom Viridiplantae; phylum Streptophyta; class Magnoliopsida; order Asparagales; family Orchidaceae; genus Gastrodia; species Gastrodia elata. The sequence goes on along the minus strand of CM028674.1, from coordinate 46,882,857 downwards.
ATGGCAAATTCCCAACTTAAGTAAAGTTAGGTATACCCAACCTGCCTTAAGCCAAAGATTCATCATCAAGTACTATAACATCATCAATATACAAGTATGAAAGTGGCGGAAGCAATGAATAATAGAGTAACATCCATAAGCATACATAGTAGGAAAAGAGAATGCAATATAGTAACTCATCACAATATAGAAAAAAAAAATATTCAGAATTAATTATTACAAATTGAAGTTTAAAGAAAAATGAAAATGTCTCTCAATTTCACTAAAACAAAGGCAAAATCTAACTAAACAGCAGCAACACGATCCTCCTCCTGAACCTGCTCCTCTTCTGCAACAGTGCCCACGAATACGTCTGAATCTAACATTTATCGGTATCACAAATACCAGGGCCCTAGCCAACAAAACAAAAAGGTTACAATTAGACAATTGTCTAAGTACATTTTAGGCTATTTTAATGAACTGAATATTTAAAGATGTCACATTTTTAATTTAACTACACATGCAAGCAGTAAAGGGTGCAACAAGCTATCAAGGAAATGGGTAACTATAAACTATCCATTTATAGCCAGCATACAATGCAAAATAAATAAGGGGAGGCTAAAAGCTAAAAGAAACTGCAACTACAATACAATTCTAAACCTAACATGCTTATGATCATGTTACACATGCTGAGTATATAAAAGAATACAAGTATTGAAAATGTGCAATTTTAGCATCCTAAACATGTCAAAATATATATAAGTAAGCCATATGAGTATACATATAACATGCTAGTCAAGAATGGGAAAAGAAAAGAAAAGCCATTAAGACATGTGGCAAAAATCAAGGCAATCTATAAAATGTAAAGCCACTGAGACATGTGGCAAAGCGAGCAAGTACTGAAAATAAGGCCACTAAAGCATGTGGCAAAGCAAATCAGAAAAACAATACTGAACAATCCAGCTAAAGTAGCAATAAGCCTAAGAAATAGTACTGCCATACCAGCCAATAGGCCATACATGGCCTCCAATATCCATCAATCAATCCCCAGCATAGCCATCCAAATATGCTAGGTCTGGGTCCAGTCTATACAATACTACTATTGAAGAGGGAGACTAAGCTAGGACATATTTTACCAACTGCAAACAATACAATAACTGAATGATATGAAATTCAAATACTAACTTATGATGTATCATCCATATCCTAAGTTTTCCTATTATGCTCAAGGAATAAGGCTCAATATCCAAGGTATGCAAAGCAATTTAGTCAAAGTAAGCAAGAGACTCAATCTAGACTATATAACATCTGATGTTATCTAATTACCCAATCTAACTACTCTGAGAAGGTACAAGTTTAGGATCTCCAATATGCAGCTTTCAAGTAGAATATCAGATTTACGTCCTTAAAAGTTAATATTAGAATTTAACAAGTTCTAATCCAAAATCATGTGATGGCTATATGGTTTAAGTAAGTAAATCAACGACCTAATTTATTAATATTTTACTCTCTTACCCAAATCTTGATAAGTAAATCAAGATTTAAGGATTTAGAACTTAAACCATATGTTGAGTTCAAATCCTAAATCCAAGGTAATATTGTAACTAGGACCTAGGGTTCACACTTATTACACAAATTAAGGTAAAGAATCCTTTAAGCTGAAATATTCTGGAACTAAGAACTTAGTAAAAGACTATTCTACTGATTGTAAGATAAAATAATTGATTAAGAACTTGAGAATCTAAGATCTATATTCAATCTTTAAGATAATTTCATTGTCTTATAGATTGAATCATCCTATACCCACATGGAAGGTTTCAAAGGATTAAACAATCAATCATTAAAGAATTTTAATTGGAGATGGTTCAATTTCAAATTGAAGATCTAAGTCTAAGATTTTAAGATCTAAAGATCTGAGGTTTGATCACTTTAGATCTCTAAATTAGAATTTTATCTTAAGAGCTTCCATTTGTGATTCTTTTAGAATCTAAGTTCATAGTTAAACTATATGGAGCTTATTAAGGTTCAAATTGACAATTTTAAGCATTAGATTAAACATCAAACTCATATTGACCTTTTAGGCTACTTAAAATCTAAGGATCTGATGTTTGATCAAAGTTAGATTTTAACTTAGAATTTTCCATTATTATTTCTTTTAGAATTTTAAGCTCACAAGTTAACTAAATTGAACTTATCAAAGTGGTTTTGATAATTGAAATGATTAAATTTAAGGGTTAAGCTTAAGTGACTTCTTTAGGGTCACTTAAGATCTAAGTGTCTTAATTAGGGCTAAGTTGAAGATTTCTTAAATCAATGATCGTATTAACATTATTATCAATCTAAGTGTTCAAAGAATAATTCTAATCTAACCTAGGGTTAATTTACTAAAATTTCCAAGTTTAAGGAGCATTTAAGCATACTTTGGTCAAAATGACCAAATTGCCCCTCTTAAGGCTAAAATTGGGTTTTTTAGGGTTTGTCTTTCCAAATTAGATCTAATCTATTTTAATATGTTTTATTTTGGTTAATGAAGTGAGAAACACCCTCATTTTAGATTTTGACCACTTAATTAAAACTACTTATCACTAATTACTTAACTAAGCCCATTAGGGTGATTAGTGAGAATAGGCATCTTTAGGGTAATCCAACCTTACACTTAGGTTCTAATAGACTTAACATTGCATTAGAAACTTACTTACCCTAAATTTGAGACTTAATTAAGGTTAAATTTACTAACCATTAATTAGGGTGAATAAGGGGTGATTAAGAAAAATAAATATCCAAAATCAGTTTTAAGGGTCTCTAATTGTTCTCTAGGGTCTAAGGAGCAATCAGAGCCCTTAATCTCCAAATTTGAATATTTATTAAATTTAATATGATTTAATTAAGAATAGCAAAAAGTTTGGCAAATATTTTTAAATCCAACCATTAGATATGTGATTTTATTTTATATTTAGATTCCTTGTATTTTTCTAATTCAAATGGTATATTGGATCATACCATTCGGATCAGTATAGCTAAAGTTATTCAATTAATTTAAGATGAATGTTTATTAAAATTAAAACTATAGGGTTTAATTAATTTAATTCGCAATCATTAAAAATGTCAACCAATAAATATTAATTAGGCGTGGCCCAAAATCAGAACCGCGCGGGTCCCGGGTCGACCCTGCCCCGAACCTGCGACTTTGTCTCCTTCCTCTCGACGGGTCCCGAGTCAACCGAGCTTCGGCGCTGAAATGCTCGGCGCACAGACGACGACAGCAGCTTGGCTTGATCCCTACACGTTCCCTGAGTCAAAACGCGTCGATTGGACCAAGAACCCCCATCTAGATCCCTCTGGATCGACAGGGTGCTACTTGACTGAGACGCCTTCGATACGGGCATCTCAGGCCGACTGTGAGGGGGCAATTCTCCTCACAGAGGCCTCGATTTGACCGGGGTTCAATCCCTAAACGTTCAAGGAGTCGAGATGCGTCAAACTCCCAGCCTATCTTTACCTGAGGCACAGCCAATCGCTGGGTCCTTACTCGGACTCATCCATTGGCTCGGCTGCTAGCTCAGTCGATCGATACGATCGACTCGAGCTAGCTTAGCCCCAGGCGATAATCACACTAGATTTTCTAGGTGGCTAAGGTAACCTAGACGACATCCAGAGCTCATTCAGAGGGAAGAAACCAAATGGAGTTTGAAGAAATTTCCATGGGGAAGGCTGTACCTCAAGTCGGGCTGCAGGCTTAGCCGAGGGGAAATGAGGTGTGCTGAAGCTTCCTAGACAGCAGACAAAGCTTCATAGGGGGTCTGAACACCAGATGGGCCCTCTATCAGCGGTTCAAGCTTCGGGAATGTCGGGATTCGTCGAGGAAGATGGAAGCTCCAGAGACTTCAGTTGGGGAAATTGAGGGTTCACAGTGAGCAAAGGGACTCACTGTGAATCACTGGGGGTATTTATAGGCCTGAGGGAGCTCTGGGGGTGGTTTCCAGGGCTTGGCAATGGCAGGAGGCTCGGTCCGAAGGGAATGGCTCGGGCCAATGGCTATGGACAATTTGGGGAGAAGGCAGCCAGCCAGATGAACGCGTCGAGGGCAGGAGAGGAAATTCGGTGGTTTTCCCGTACTGCCACGCGACAGGGAGGATCCTGGTTGTCGAGGGGGGACCAGACGTAGACGGGCGAGGCGAGGGAGATGATCCACAGTGCTCGGGTTTGTCTCCGCCGTCTGATGGAGCGACTGTTGGTCTCGAATGGCTCTAATGTGGTACTTAACGGGGATAGGATGGTAGCTGTTGGATACGTGCGATGGATTCAACGCCTATGATTTAATCTTAACACGGAGGAGATCCCGCCGTTTGATGGCTTGCACCAGGATGCGTGCTAACGCATCGGGTGGCCGAAATGCGTGCGCGGCTGTCGGGACCCCGCAGTGGATCTGCCACGGTCCTGACAGCAAATCCCGGTTTTATTTTAAATAAAAATTAATTTTAAATATATATAAAATTAATTAAATAATATATAATTATTCTTAAATTATCCAAATCCAAATTAGGACCAAATGAGCTCAAAAAATTCCCAAAATATCAGCCTTATCTAATTAGGGTATGAGAAATTCAAAAATGAAATCAAATTTTAATTTGGAGATCAAAATAATTTAAGTATTTTTCAGGGCTTAAAAATAGCCAAAAATACCAAATTTTCCATTTTAGCTCCAAATGATCCCAAACTTCTAGGGTTAGGTTTAAATGACTCATTGAATTCAATGGAATCAAAATCAAGCCTTGGTTTAGCTTAATTAATCTAGATCTAGCTAGGGTTACAACTTAGGGTTATTACAAACGAGCTGTACGATTAGGTGCGTTAGGATGCGCGCTAGAGCATCCATACGGCGGGTATGCTGCCCCACTGTCGCAACCCCGCAGCGGATCTGCCGTGCCCCGACAGCAAATCTTGCACATAATTAATATATATAATTAATAATTTAATTACTTTATTCTTATTAATTAATTAAATTAAATTCCTTAAAATTTTTAAGTCCAATTTATGACTACGTGAGCTCCAAAAATTCTCAAAATTTCACCCTTAGCTAATTGAGGTGTGAGGAATTCAAAAATAAAATCAAATTTTAATTTGGAGATCAAATTAATTTAGGTGTTTTCTAGTGCTCAAATATAGGCAAAAATACCATATTTCTTAATTAAGCTTTGATTGATCTCAAACTTCTAGGGTTAGGTTCAAATGACTCATTAAGTCTAATGGAATCAAAATTAGGACTTAGTTTAGCTAAATTAATCTGGATTTAGCTAAGGTAATAACTAGGGCTATTATAGACTCCCTCGCTTAAGAACGATGTCATCCCTGACATCACTAAGTGAAGAAAGTACTATAAGGACTCAAAATTTAAATGAAATAGATAAGAAAGAAAAGAACAATACCTGAACTTTCAAAGTACAGTGGATATTTATTGTGCATATCCATTCCTTTTTCCCAAATAGATTCTTCCAAAGATCGATTCTTCCACTAGATTTTGACCATAGGAATTGAACAATTTCTTAGCTGTTTCTAATCACAAGCTAAGACTTTGATAGGTTCTTTAGCATAAGAAAGATCAGGTTGAATTTCCAATGCCGAAAGCAAAACAAGATGAGAAGGGTCTCTGAGACATCTTCTTAATGATGATATGTGAAACATATTGTGAATGGTTGTAAAGTCATTAGGAAGATTCAACCTGTAGGCAGATGGTCATACTTTAGCCAAAATCTCAAAAGGTGCAACATAACAGGGACTGAGTTTCCCTAGTACGCCAAATCTGTAGACACCCTTCATTAGACTGGCTTTCAAATAGGCAGAATCCCCAACATTGAATTCTAGGTGACGATGATGAGCATCATGATACTTGCTCTGATGATCTTTAGCTGAATGAATCCTCTACTGAATTAAGTGAATCTTCTTGTTAGTTTCTTCAACTAATTTGGAACCAAAAAGTTGAACGCTTACTATTTCTGACCAAGTTAACAGAATACTACATTTTTTGCCGTACAATGCTTCATAGGAACCATTTTAAAACTGGCTTGAAAATTGTTATTGTAGGCAAACTCCACCAATGGAATATGATCTTTCTATGAACCAGCAAAATCAAGAACACAAAGCCTAAGCAAATCCTCCAAAACTTGATTTACTCTTTTAGTCAGACCATCTATTTGAGGATGAAAAGCTATATTCATAGCTAGAGTAGTGCCCAGATCTTGGTGCACAGCTTGCCAAAACTTAGAAGTAAATTTGTTATCTCTATCAGATACGATTGATCTCGGAATACCATGCAGCCTGACAATTTCTTTGATATAGAGCTTTGCTAACTTCTCAATAGAGTCAGTCTGATGGATAGGAAGGAAGTGCACTGATTTAGTTAAACGGACTACTATAACCCAAATTGCATCGGCACTAGATTTTGCACGAGGCAATACCATGACAAAATCCATAGATATATCGAACCATTTCCATTCAGGAATTTCTAATGGATGCAGAAGACCACCAGGTCTTTGGTGCTCAACCTTTACCAAATTGCAGGCATGACACCTAGCCACAAAATCGGCAACATCCTTCTTCATACCGGGCCACCAAAATGATTGTTTTAGAGCCTGGTACATCTTAGTACTGCCTGGGTGAATGTGATACCTAGAATTATGGAATTCAATCAAAACTACATGATGATGGATTTAGGAATCCATAAACAATTTCCATGATAAATTACACCATTATGCATTTGCAATTCATGACGACATCTACCTTTAATATCTGCTTTGAATTTCAGATAATCATCGTCCTTGGTCTATGAGATAGAGACATCTCTGTGGAAGGTGGGTTTCACATTAATATTTACTAGAAGCGAGCTTAGCATATCGCCACTGATTGGATACATCTCTAGCTTACAAAGTTCTAATTCTAAGGAACTAGAGGCAATCATGGAAGATATAGTAGCACGACAGCTAAGACCATTGACCACTACATTAGATTTCCTTGGATGATACTGAATGCTCAAATCACTGATGAGTTCTAACCATCTCCTCAGTCAACAATTCAGTTCTCTTTGAGTGAAGATATACTTCAAACTTTGATGATCAGTGCAAATTGAACACTAAACTCCATATAAATAGTGATGCCAAATTTTTAAAGCAAAGATTACAGCGGCAAGTTCAAGATCATGAACTGGATAATTTTCTCATGGGGTTTTAATTGATGACAGGCATCAGTGATTACCTTATCCTCTTGCATTAACACACAACCTAGACTAATTCCTGATGCATCAGTGTACACCTGATAGTTCAAACCTTCCTTGGGCAGAATAAGTACTGGAGCGGTAAAGAGTCTTTTCTTTAGGGTTTGAAATGCTTCCTCGCATTAAGGACTCCAAATAAACGGAACGGCTTTCTGAGTTAGCTTAGTCAAAGGCAAGGCAATCTGGGATAAGTCTTTAACGAACTTTCTATAATATTCAGCTAAACTCATGAAACTTCTGATATCAGTGACTAACTTAGGCTGAACCCAATCCTGAATAGCACTTACTTTGATTTGATCTACACGAATACCTTGGGCATCGACTACATGTCCCAAGAATGCAATGAATTTAAGCCAAAATTTGCATTTGAAGAACTTGGCATACTGTTAATGCTCACACAGAGCTTCTAATGCTAATCTGAGATGATCTTTATGATCTTTTAAGGTTCGTGAATAGATGAGAATATTATCGATAAAGACGATTACAAATTTATCTAAATATGGCTTAAGAACTCGCTGCATCAAATCCATGAAGATTGATGGCGCATTAGTGAGTCCAAAAGACATCATTAAGATTTCAAAATGACCATAATAAGTACGGAAATCGATTATTCCTACATCATCTACCCTTACTCGCAACTGATGATATCCCAACCTTGAGTCAATCTTAGAGAATATAATAGCTCCAGACAATTGGTTGAACAAATCATCAATTCTAGGTAATGGGTATTTATTCTTTATGGTGACTTTATTTAGTTCATGAAAATATATGCACATTCGCATAGATCCATCCTTCTTCTTTACAAATAAAATAGGTGTTCCCCAAGGAAACATACTTGGCCTAATAATGCCTTTATTCAAGAGCTCTTGCAATTATTCATTGAGTTCTTGAAGTTCCTTAGGCGCCATTCTATACGGAGCTTTAGATATAGGCTGGGTACCCAGAATCAATTCAATAGAGAGCTCTACTTCTCTAGGAGGAGGTACACCGGGCAAATCTTCTGGGAATACATCGGTGAATTCCTTAACTACTTTACAATCAGAGAGAGGGATACTTTCTTTTGCTTCACCCATCATAGTGACTAGAAAAGCATCACAACCCTTACTAATCAATTGTTCAGCCTTAATAATATTGATTAACAATAGTTGTGTGCTGACTTTTCCTATAATGGATTCAGACTTGCCTTGGGAATGAAGAATGACTTTCTTCTTAAGGCAATTTATCACGGCATTATTGTCACTGAGCCAATTTATTCCAAGGATGATATCAAAGTTCACTAATGGCAGGATGATTAATTTGGAGACAAACTCCTAACTATTTAATGGGATTTTGACAATACAGAACTTATGAGTACTGAGTTAGGTCCAGATGGAAGTCCAACACTTAATAATTTTACTAAATTGTACGAGTGTGGTTTAAGAATGTTGGCAAAATGCACAGAAATAAATGAATCACTAGCACCAGTGTTAAATAACACATTGCAGGGCTGGTCATTAAAATATAGCGTGCCTAACATTATTTATACGAATTCCATTAATAAATTGCAATGATTAAGGTACAGAAATGAAAGAAAAAGTTTAGAAATGTGTGCCTGAAATCACATTATTATCTTCTATGGCTTCCAGAGGTGTTAAAGCATATACTTGCACAGGACCAGCAGGACGGATCTTTACTTGCTTCCTAAGAGTATTCTGGGACTTAGGAGCTGAGGGCTGCTCTGGAGCAACTTCGCATGCAGGGGCTGGCATTATGGCCAAACCAGGTTCTCTCCTGTTCAGTGAAGTTGCCCTGAATACTTAGTTCTTCTAATACTGCTTAATCTGGACCCCATCCACTGTCTCTGTGTAGGTGCAATGATAGAATAGGTGGCCTGGATGCCCACATGTGTAGCACTTATGGCCAAAGTGACAATACTTGCCATACGGATGAGGCCTGTTATAGCCTTGAATTGGTTTAACAGTTGGTGCAGCCTCAATTTGATAGACCTTTGCAGAGTGAGGTCTATGCCTTTTGAAGGCTTCATGTCGATGAGGAGTTGACTACAACCTTCACTTGAGATCTATTTTTGAGTGATGGTGCTCAAGGACCTTGGCGGTCTCTACTAGCTCAAAGAAGCTAGTCAGACGAAGTGGAACAACCAGATCTTTCAGTAGTCCACTGAAAAAGAGATGGCACTTAGCCGATTTAGATTGGATAATCTATGGGGTAAAATGAATCAACCTATGAAAATCTCTTTCGTAGTCGGTGACAGAACGACTTCCCAGAGTCAACCTCAGAATCCTATCCATTATGATGTTTTGTGCAGACAGGGAATGAATTTGGCCTTGAATGCCTCTACGAATTCATCCCAAAGGATGTCTTTAAGTTCATAATCAATGAATATGGTATTTTGAACCTCGTCCCACTAGTATTTTGCCTCAGCATGGAACAGATGTGTTGTGAGACAGACGGCTTCTGAATTTGTGATTTTCAAACTGTTTAGATCCTTTTCGATAGTTTTCCACCAGTCGGCTGTGTCCATTGGAGATAAATTTTCATTGAAGGTGGAAGGACTTAATCTTAAGAAGTTATGGAGAAGACCATCCATGGAATGATGGGAAGGAAAAGGATGTTGCGAAATAGGAATAGTAGGAGTAGTAGCAATAGCTGGTACTAAACGATCGAACATCATCTTCTGCATTGCAAATACTTGCTGAGCCGGATTCTCCAACAAGATTGCCACCATTGTTCGAAGATGAGCTATTTAATCAGAAGAATTGCTCGAAGTGATAGCAATTTTGATAGGGGTAGCAGCAGGAGGTGACCCATAATTCATTCTAATTAAGCAGTACAAGTCTAGATTTCAGAATCATTCTCGGGAAGACAACAATAAGTTTTCTAATAGATGCCAAAATTTCTCATTACATTTGTAATGAGGGATTTCATAAGGTTTAGAAAATGCCAAAATCACAGCACTACTAAAATCAAGGAATGACAATTACTCTAACTAGCATTTAAACATCCTTACTGTACTCAGCCCTAAATGCCACACAAAAATCTTCAAAAGTCATTCCCTGACGCTTCCTCTTGTGTTTCCTCTCGAGCCTTCTGATAATGTCAGACCACCAGATTCTCGCATAGTCTTGCATTTGATCTGTCACAATGTCCACGTAGAGCAGCTCGGGACGCTCTATTTGCCTCAGGACTGAATCCACTCACTTCAATCATTTCCTTACGTAGATAGTAAAATCTAGCCCTCAAAATGTCGTTTGATGTAGAAGTTTGTCCAAGACTATGGTTCCTTTTATTGAAACTCCTTAGATTTGCCATTTTCTCTCTTATCTCTATTTGAAACTATAGCTCCAAGCTGACTCCTAGGCTCGCAGATAGTAATCCAAGTCAGACTCTTCAAAATCCATTTGACTCTAAGAGAATAATTTATTAACTTTATTAAATTAAAGGTAGCTAAATTTTTAGGATATGAGTATTTTCATTCTTCAATTTTTAGAGAGTTACCGATAGTACTATGTTATGGATGTTATATCTTGATTTTTGCACTTAGGAAGAGCAGTCCATTAGGTATAAAGGAATCACATATCCCATTTTGACACCTTATGGTGTTCTCTGATACCAACTATGGGGCCCCGTACCCTCCGTGGCCAAGCTAATACTGATATTAGCATAATCACGAGGAGTGTGGTGCTCTAACTATGGCAAATCCCCAACTCAAGTAGAATCAGGTAAAACCCAACCCACCTTAAGCCAAGGACTTGTCACCTGGAACTGTAAACATTCATCAATATATTAAAGTAGCAGAAGCAGAAAATAGTATAACATTACATCCACATCATAGCATAGTATAGAAGAGTAAAAGAAATTGTAACTTAGCTCAAGTGCAGAAAGTAAAAACATCCAAAATTTAATTGTTACAGACTAAATTAAAAAAAGGAAAGATCTCTCAATCTCACTGCAAGAAATCATCTTCTACAATGCAAGTGCTTACAGAGCCTAATTCTCCAATAAGAATGCCACCATTGTTCGAAGATGAGCTATTTCATCAGAATAACTGCTCGAAGCGATAGCAATTTTGATAAGGGTAGCAGTAGGAGGTGATCCCCAATTCATTCTAATTAAGTAGTACAAATCTAGATTTCAAAATCATTATCATGAAGATAGTAATAAATTTTTTAATAGATGCCAAAAATTCTCATTACTTTTGAAATGAGGGATTACATAAGATTTAGAAAATGCTAAAAATCATAGCACTACTAAAATCAAGGAATGATAATTACTTTAACTAGCACTTAGACATCCTTAATGTACTCAGCCCTAAATGCCACACAAAAATCCTCAAAAGTCACTTCCTAATGCTTCCTCTTGTGTTTCTTCTCGAGCTTTCTGATGATGTCTGACCACCAAATTCCTGCATAGTCAAGCATTTGATCTATCACAATGTCCTCGTAGAGCGGCTCGGGACACTCTATGTGCTTCAGGACTGACTTCACTCGGTTCAACCATTCCCTTACGTAGATAGAAAAATCTAGCCCTTGATACACTGTTTGATATAGAAGATTGTCCAAGAATAGGGTTCCTTTTGTTGAAACTCCTTCGATTTGCCATTTGCTCTCTTGTCTCCATTTGAAACTATAGCTCCAGGCTGACTCGTAGGCTCACAGATAGTAATCCAAGTCAGACTCTTCAGAATCCATTTAACTCTAAGAGAAGAATTTATTAACTTATGTTAAACTAGAGGTAACTAGATTTTTAGGATATGAGTATTTTCATTCTACAATTTTTAGAGAGTTACCGATAGTACTATGTTATGGATGTTATATCTTGATGTTTGCACTTTAGAAGAATGGTCCATTAGGAAGAAAGGAATCATAGATCCCATTATGACACCTTATGGTATTCTTTGATACCAACTATGGGGCCCTGTACCCTCCGCAGCCATGCTAATACTGATATTAGCATACTTACAAGGAGTATGGTGCTCCAACTATGGCAAATCCCCAACTCAAGTAGAGTCAGGTAAAACCCAACCCGCATTAAGCCAAAGACTTGTCACCTGGAACTGTAAATATTCATCAATATATCAAAGTAGTGGAAGCAGAAAACAGTATAACATAACATCCACAACGCAGCATAGTTTAGAAGAGTAAAAGAAATAGTAACTCAACTCAAGTGTAAAAAGTAAATACATCTAGAATTTAATTATTATAGACTGAATTAAAACAAAGAAAAGATCTCTCAATCTCACTACAAGAAAAAGGAAAATCTAACTAAGCGGCAGTGGGAAGATCCTCCTCCTGCATCGACACCTCTCTTGTAGAACCATCGATGAACAGCTCAAATATGACATTTGTCGGTATCACAAATGCCAGGGCCCCAGCCAACAAAAGAAAAAGGTTACAGTTAGAAAAATTGTCTAAGTACCTTTTAGGATATTTAAGTGAACTTAATATTTAAAGATATCACACTAACTACTTTAAATATACAAGCAATATAAAGTACATCAAGCTATAAGAATAAGATGGCTATAAGCTATTCATTTATAACTAATCATCAAGCTCCAAGACTAAGTAGGACATACCTTACTGGACTGAATGCACTGAAAGAGCTGAGTGAATGTTATGCTTTGCAAATACTAACTTAGGATGTATCTTCTGTATCCTAGGTTCTTCTATTATGCTCAAGGAACAAGGCTCAATATTCAAGGTGTACAAATCAATCAAAGTCAAAGTAAGCAAGAGACTCAGCTAGACTTATGTGATATCTGTGTTATCTGAATTATCCAAATCTAGCTATTCTGAGAAGATATAAGTTTAGGATCTCCAATATCCAGCTATCAAGTATAATCTCAGATTCACGACCTTAATGTTTAACCTTAGAAATTTACAAGTTCTAATTCAAAATCAAGTGACGACTATAAGGTTTAAAGTAAATAAATCAATAGCCTAATTATTATTATTATACTCACTTTACCCAACTCTGGATCAAGTAGATCAAGATTGAGGATTCTGAACTTAAACTCCACTTTGGTGTTCAAATACTGAATCCAAGGTGATATCCAATAACGATCTAGATTTTACACTCAAACATAATCTAAATGTGCAATACCTTATAAGCTGAAGGATTTAGAAACTATGATCTTAATGAAAGGTTATTTAAATATTATAAGATAAAATAATCAATTAAGAACTAAGAATCTAAGATCTATATTCAATCTTTAGGATAATTCCCTTATTTTATGGATTGAATTAATCCTACACCCACAAGGAGATTTCAAAGGATTAAATAGTAAATCAATTAAGAAATTCCAAAGAAGGTAATTCAATTCAATCAGATGATCTAAAGTCTAATGTTTAAGATCTAAGATCTAAGATTTGATCACTTTAGTTCTAAGCTAAATATTAGACTTCTGATTTTACAAGGATATTTCTTTTAGGATTTCTAACTTATGGTTCATTTTAAGTATGCAATTAAACTAGAGATTCAGTATTAATGCTTTTAAGGTTTACTCTCTTAGGGAAGTGGTTTTGAGTACTATTAAGATCCTAAGATCTTAATTAGAACTTTTTAAGATTTCTTTACTTAACTTCACCCTTATTAACATGAGATTTCAGAAAGGTGCTAATGAGTTAATTAGAGATACTCTACTAGAATTTTCAAGGCTTAAGGGTGCTTAAACATATTATGTTAAAATGACCAAAATGCCTCTCTTAAGGATAAAAATGGGATTTTAAGATTTAATCATCTAAATTGATTCAAATCTATTTTAATGAACTTCATATTGATTAGTAAAGTAGGCTAAACATTTATCTTAGGGTTTGGTAACATTACTAGCTTAATTAGCATTAATCACATAAAGAGGCCAATTAAGGTGACTAAGGAAATTAGGGCATTCTATAGTGATCTAATTACATTTATAGGCTCTCCTATACTTAATAAGGCATTAGGAACTAGATTAATTAAAATTAGAGATTTATCTAAGGCATAATTCACTAATCACATATTAGGGTAATTAAGAGGTGATTAGCACATTTAATGTTTTTAAATTATCTATAATGGTTTGAATAGGTTCTTTATGGTCTTATGAGCAATCAGAAATCTTAATCAATATTTTTGGGCATTTAATAAATTAATTAAGATTAATAAGAACAAATAAAGTTTAGGCAATAATTAAAAATCTAACCATTAGATCTTTGAATTTATTTTATACTATGATTCCTTACATTTTCCTGATTAAAATTGTATATTGGATCATATCATTTGGATAAGTATATCCAAAGTTATTTTAATAATTTATTCTATATTTTTATTTAAATTGGAATCATAGGGAATGTATTTATTAATTATTTAACATAATAAATATAATTCCAATAAATCCCTTAATTGACCGCGGCCTGAAATCAAACCGCGCGGATCAGGGGAGGCCCGACCCGGCACTAGTCGTCATCCCCGCGGCTAAATCTCGATACTCGATTTCTAGGGTTTGCTTCCACTGCCAAATTCGGTGTGCTCCTGCCATGCCACTCCTGGATCTCGATGGCTACACCATCAGTGGCCCTAGATGCATCGAATGAACTACAAAGCCATGTCTGGGAGGCATCGAATCACTGGAGTGATATTCGACTGAGGCGTTTCCCCAAGCGCACGTGTGAGGAGTGAATTCTCCTCACAGCATCCATGCCATGAGCTGAGGTCTATTCCTACATGATTATAGGCTGATGGAGAATCGATTGGGTGAGTCACGAGGTCCTGGGGAGGTCTAGATCACTGGAGTGTTACTCATAGAGGAACACGAACTGGAGCCAATGACGAGTCAATCGATTTGCCACAGCTGTTACAATTACGCTTCAACATAATGTAAGACCAAATAAAGAATTACCAAAATAGAAAGACCAATGTGCTTTCCTAAATACATGAAGATGTCTATGTGCAAGTGAGAACAAAGATAGAAACTTGGTTCATTTGCACTAGATATGGAATGCTAATAAAACTTAAAGAAGTCATCATTTAAACATTAAGGTTAAATGTTAAGGGGCATCGTACGAGATCGATTAAAGATGATCTTAGGGTTCAGTAGTGAGTGACCCATGTGAATGAGAGATCACTAATGAGTTTAACTATCTATAGCCCTTAGAAATATAAATTAGCATTCTCATATTATTCCCATTTAAATAACTCAATAATTATTAAAAAGGTTGAATTATAGTCAACTAGTCTAACACTCCCTGATCTTTCAATCAAAATTTCATCATCATAATCTAGATGTATAATCTTGCAAGCATAGATTAGCTTATTTTAAAAAAACCATCACATCGATTGTCTAAGCATTATGAAAAAGATAACTAGTTAGTAACCATCTATTAATAATTAAGGATAATAAATTTGGGGCTCACTATCCCAAAATTACTTTGTACCACGTATACTTGCGTGTGATCAAAAGTTATACTATTTTGTGGCCTATCAAATTCTATCAGGGTCAAGGCTCCACTGATCTTCTTCCTTAGCATTAGACAATGCTTTTGAGCGCTGCTCACTGGTTTGCTGAGGAAAGACTCTAGAGTTTATCTTGGTTTGTTGGGCTCGAAAAGAGAATGCAATAGACAGGGAGAGGATTTGAGGCAATTGGGAAGCTCTAAGAAATTTCAGAAATTGGAAAGGATTCCTCAGCGTAATTATATGGGTTTTTTAACTTGGGAGGCCTAAGAAGTTTGACCCATGACTATTGGGTCTTGCCCAAATGTTGGCCTCCCAATTGCTATTTTGGGGGTGAACCAGGTCAAAATGGCTTAAGGAAGATCCTTTCATCAATGGGAAACTATTGGAAATGTGAGGAAGGAATTGGGAACATGCTCTAACATTCATTGGTATGGCGGGATCTCAGCTGTCGGGCACTATCCTTCGAAGAGAAAGCTGAACAATGCTGGGAGCTGCGGATGTCATTTGATCTTTGATCAGAAAGGTGCTACAACCCAGATCTATCGGATCCTTGTGATTATTGTAGAATTAAACTGCGGTCATCAGATATGTGGCTTGATATAACATCCTAAATTCAAAACTAGGGAGATATGAAGGTGTAACTAATCAAATCACAGAAATGCAGAATGACTGTGATCAGCTGGATCAGTGTTCCATGTTCCATTCATTGCATAAGATTTTTGAAGTTTTGATTATTTCTTATGTTATAAATTATTTAATAAATCTAATTTAATTTAGTCTTAATTATACTCCTATAGTTTGGATTTAAATAAAAATATACATATTCTTTTATGAACCTTTCAACCAATACAAGTCTAAGAATTATAAAACTTATACTCCTAATATATTTTGATGCGAGTAATTTAAATATGCCATCATATTTAAGATTTGAGGTCAAAATATTTTACCTAATTTTATGAGTATCTAAATTGAATAAAACAATTAAGAAATTATCTTTGGTTATTTTGGCAATAAATTTTAAGGTTAAGTCATAGTGATTTTTGAACATATTGATGAAAAGTTTGGGATCTAACTAAGCCTGATTATGTGAGGTAGCAACCTTGGGTTGTTACATTAGGGTTCTCTAGAATTTGAGAGTGAGCAAATAGGGAAACCCTGAAGGATTTTGGAGTGCTTAGATAGGCTTGGAAAGGTCTATTGGGTCCGACCATAAAGTTTTGGGTCAGGTCAAGACTGAGGTCTCTGAACCCATATAGGAGTTAAATCTAATTAAAAACTTGCAAGAAAGTGGAGTTAATGGGGGACAACTTTTTCTTTGTATAGATTCAATGTCATAATTAGTTATAGGCAATTGGGAGTGGTGAGGGAGAAGCATAATCATAGGAGAGTTTGTAGTTATCTAATTCTGCATCCAAATCGCACTACAGTTATGATCTAACAGAGTCTGATGTGAATAGTAAATCTTCATCATTGATCTCAAGCTATGATCTAATGGCCGTATTTAAATCTTCTTAATTACGACGGTTGGGTTAGATCAATGTCGTCTGATCCAAGATCAACATGTGCAATGGCTATGATGGCTCAAATCTGTGTTTTGTGTTCTGCCATCATGCACAGGATATTTGCGGCTTTTTTTTTTAATAGATGTTAACCATTTAACAGTCTTAATTAAATTTAATTAAATTCAAATCCTAAAATTTTAATTTAAACAAAATACAAATTACAATTTTTGCATATTTTGACTATCTTAAGTTCAAAATTTATAAGACTTATGTCCCTGACATATTTTGATGTGATGACTCTAAATATGCCATCATATTTAGGATTTGAAATTAAAATATTTTTCCAAATTTTATGGGAATTTAAATTGTATTTTGTTCCAAGCTTTTAGGATTTGTTCTTATGATATTCAGAACTTAATGATGACTAGTTTAGGCCTTAATTGAGTACAATCAACTTAAATTGCACCCTCAAGTTCTTACAACCTCTCTTTACTAAGTTGAAATACCCCACTATGTTTAACATTTCATGCTCAACCGAAAGCATGTGACTTTTGGATTCTTAATGTGGTTTAGGTACCTCCGTAAGTATCTTAACTTACCATGTTTATAGAAAATTAGGATTACATGGAAGGTGAAATACTACAATTGTCATGCAGTCTGTTGATCTATCATCAAAGAGACTTATTGGTATATTGGAGGATGTTCTGGTTAAGGTTGGTCGATTTAAAAGGCTAGTATATTTCATTGTGGTAAATTTGGATGAGTGGAGTATGGAGAACAATAATTTTTGGTAGGCCATTTTTAACCACCACAAGAGCTATCATTGTTGTTGAAAGTAGATAAATGAAGAGGAAGTGGTTAATTTTATTAATATAGTGGTGAACTTGTGAAAAGTAAGACTTAAAGAGTTAGAAGAAATTTATTGTGAAAGGGCTATTGAGAAAAATATGTTTGAAAATTTTATGTGTAACTTGAGGATTGAGGAGAGAATGGATATTGTCATGGAGAAGGTAGAGAAGGAAAACAGAATCAAGAAGAAAATAGTGAAGAAAATTGTAGGAAGATGAGACCAGGTAAGAGAGGAAAGAAAAATGAGAAGATTTTTATTAAGGCAAATGATGTAAAAATGTTTTAAGTTAAATGATGTCAAAAATGTTGATAAGGATAATGTTGTGTGATTAGGCCAATTTTATAACATTCTAACCCATTATTATATATGTTTTAGTATGAATTACATACTATTTAAGTGTTTTTGAGTGTTGTTTTGTCTTTGTGCAGGTGTTCGTGTGCTTCACAGTGTTACACTGCATCGTTACTCTGTTAGCTGCAAGCAAGGTGCCCAAGCACCCTAATGCTATTTGTAATCAAGACAATATATGCAAACTCGAGGCCAGATGCTCAGGCGCTTTGTTAACAGAACATGATTGTGCCAGCCTGAGCCCAAGCACTCATTGCCATCAAAACACATGATGCAACTCGAGCTAAGGCACCCAGGCATGTAGTTCATTTTGCTATGAGGAGATGTGATTTTTCACAAACAATTCCTCTCAAAGCGTGGACACATGTTATTAAGAGATGTGACTCTTCACGTTTAAAACAATGGATATGAGGTGAGCAAAAGTAGGGTTTAAGAACGAAGAAGAGCAGAGAATAAAAGGGAGAAGATAGAGATAGTAGCTTCTTAATAGAATATATTGTGATTGTTACACTCGACTGCACAACTTTTGTGTCAAACTCTTTTCTCTTGCTTGACTGTTGTTAATTGATTGTGTCCTCCTCAGTAACTTCCTTGCTTATCAAAGGCTTTTTGGCTCAAGGCAATATTGGTTAGTCAAATGATTGTTTTTTAAAAAATGATATGCTTACACAAGAATATACACCAAAAAGTATCCCGGATCAATACAAATTTTCTTTTTTTTTTTAATTTTGGCATATAGGCCCCACAAAAAAGTGTATTCAACTAATAATCTACTTACACATTAAATTGACACATCATCTATATATTTTGGTGTATATTAGTGTGTAAGTGTAGCAATACTCTTTGTTTCTTTGCCTTTTCAAGATAATCATCCACTTATCTTTAACGGAGTACTCGATGTTCCATTCAACAGCAATATCATAAGTTTCTTGGGAAGAAGTGTTTCACTGCAATATCATAAGTTCATAAAGCTATTGGGATTAAATAGGATTTAAACCAAAAGCGGAACAAAAAGAAACTTGAGCAAGCATTGAGAAACTAAATAATTAAAGCAAGAAAAACAAGTACATAAAATAATCACAGCCACAAGATCAAAATTTCGTGGTTTGGTGATCACACCTACGTCCACGGGGAGGAGAGCAAAGTTTCACTAAAATCGGAGAGGAATACAAATGGTTTAAAGTTAGAGAACCCTTACAAAACCTTCTCTTATAGATCTTCTCTTATATCTTGTGTGTTGAAACTCTTGCATATCAAGGCCTATTTTTAAGCCATCCTTGATTCCCAAGAGTTACAAATTCTAATCTCTCAATTAAGGACATAAAGAAAACTTCCAAATCCATAATTATCGAAATGAGAGTTATTAATACATCAGTTTCTTAATACCATAATTGAGAGATTTAATTATATATATAGAAAATAAATTTCTTTTAATTTTTCTTTAATTAAGGAAACTTAATTTCCTTTAATTTAGGAAAAATTAAATTCCTTTAATTTTCCTTCAATTAAGGAAAAATTAATTTTCCTTCAATTCTCCACCTCAGGTCTCATGTGTTTCACATGAGAACTGAAATCTTATACTCTCGATCAATGCGACTATACCAAATTGGTTTCCTATATATCCCCCTCCCAAGGAAATCAAGCCATCCGTAGTTCCACCAAAGGTCTGTCTATTAATGCTTCTCCAAATTGACCAAAGATTTACAATGGGCAAATTTCTGAATAGTGAGTACCTTTGTCATCATATCCGCGGGGTTATCTTTGGTATCGATCTTCTTTAGTAAGATCTCACCATCTTCGATAACATCTCAAACAAAATGATGTCAGACATCAATATGCTTTGTGTGAGCATGACAAACCGGATTAGTAGCCAAAAATATAATGCTCGGGCTATTGTAATGTACTACTATCTCCTTTTGCTCCGCACCCAGATCTTTCAGCAAGCCTTTCATCCAAATAGTTTTCTTAAATGCATCAGTAACTGTGGTGCCCCACCCCTTAATAAGCAAGATTAAGCTAAGGGGAGGTGTGTTACTCTGATTAACCCTTTACTTATTATTAGATTGAGATAAAATCCACAATCCACCTAATAAGGGAAGGATTAAGCACTAATCAAATGATCAGTCACTATATAAAAATTCATACAGAGTATGGAAGTGATTTAAATAGGAAACATCCAAGCATCACAATAGGATAACATGGAATATAACTCAGAATAAATAGCATAGTAATCCAAAACACACATTCATAACTACCTGTATTATTACATCACATTAAAGCTTAAATACTTAAAAGCAAAATTTTCTAATCCTCGCATGCAAGAAAACTAAGCAGCAGCTCCCTCTAAAGGCTCCTCCTCTAGATAAGTCTCCTCCTCTGGCACCTGAGCTTCTAACTAATATAAGTCTACCATTATCGGTTTCACAATGTAGGGCCCCAGCCAAAAAAGAGAAAAATCTTGTTAGACAAATTGCCTGAGTATATTTTAAACTGATAAATTTTATGTGATTTGTAATATCACCATTTAACTTTCTTCTAAGCAATAATTAAATCAAGTAAGGGAGCAACTAGCACAATAGAATAGAGGAAAAAGCTATAAATAATATTCATAATATTAAGCCAAAAGGAAGCTAAGGCATACCTCAAATGTAAGCTAAACAAGGCAGGGCATATAAGTATACATAACTAGATAAGTATTGAAAGAAAATACTACATCCTAAACATGCAGATGATCATAAACTCATGCAAATTTAAAATAAAATGAACTCAGCAATAAATCTAACATCCTAAAATATATAAACAAAAATAAGGAAATAGTTGACTGAACAAAAATACTGAAGCATATACAAAACATCAATGCTATATATAAAAATTCAAATACTAACAGCCATACAAAAAAAGGCTAATCTAACCTACTGAATATCAAAAGGATCTTAGCATCAGCTAGGAGGCTAAGGCATAAAGCTATACTCTCCTAGCGTCATCAAGGTGGCATATGCAGAATATAGGATTTTCTCCTAGCGTCATCAAGGAGGCATATGCAGAAAACACATAACAAATTTTCTCCTAACATCAACAAGGAGGCATAAGCAGAAAATATAAGCAAAGTCTTCTCCTAGCATAAACAAGGAGGCATAGGCAGAAGACATAATTGAGATGTAGCTCTAACATATGCAATTGTTATCTTAATTATTTACCTTAATGTTTTCATAAGGAATTTAAGGAGTCTCCATAATTTTGTTAAGTTTTATTTATGCATCAAAGTCTTATATGATATGTCAAAGGAAATATGGCACAAACATCAAGGAATGCATAGCACAAAAATTAAATAGTGAGCAAGGGACTCTACTAAGCATGGTGATATCATTTGTTGTCTAATTTAAATGTTTTAACTATTCCAAATTACACAAGTTCAGGATCTCCAGTTTCTACTATCGAGTGTAACTTAGAAGGTCGGCCTTATAAGTTAAAAAGGATTAGAACTGATCAAGTTCTAATCTAATTTAATCAACTACAACTACAAGTTCAATCAATGAATCATACGTCCTAGTTTTATGAATTTGGATATTCTATCTAAGATCTGATCAAGATCTACTAAGCCATATACTATGGATTAAATACCACGCGATTGGGCTTAATCACATAATCCAAAAGGATAATACAATGGATCTAGTCTTTATTCTAAAAGTGATGTATTGAGTAAGGTAAATCCTTGTAAGCCAATCAAACTTAATAGGATGAACCTCATATCCTAAATTTAGGGTTAAAAGAAAAAATAATCAAAACAAGTTGTAAAGTCTAGAAACTAATAAAACCAAGTATTTATTCATTGAAATACCCCATTTTTCATTGAATGAAATCTAACCTATGAGCTATTCCTAATCTTAAGAATAGTCCTATTGTGAAGTGCAAAGTCTTAGAAAAAGGCTTAGAGAGATTTTTAGGGATTTTAACAGATTTGGCCTAATAACTGATTTAACTCACTTCAATGACTCTAATATAGTTATAATATTGGTTTTAGTAATTTAAAACTTAATTTAGAGGTTAAGGACGCTTGACCTATATTTTGGGCAAAATGACCATTTTGCCCCTACTCAAAGGGTTCAAAAAGCGACTTTTTGAATTAGGGTTCCAAATTAAAATTTCTTATTGACAAATGATTCCATACTGTCTAAACGGATCATACAGGTCCAAACTAAGGTTTTTGACCTAAGGGAAATTTTAGTAATTTCAGCCTAATGAAACCTAAATATTTATGCAGTTTATTATTGGTTACTATTCAAGTATTTCTTTGAGTCCAAGAACACTGCATTCTGAGGTCGAATGACTAAGTTATAACTATTTTAATTTCTAAGGGCGATTTGGTAATTTGTCGGGCAACGGGTGACAAAAACTGCACTTTTCCATTTGAAGTCTAATTTTAGCAAACTCAGTTTTTATAGCTTCTCTATAATATATTGAGTGTGTTGACAAGGAGTAGTCCCAATTTGGACCTCAAATGGTCAAGTTATGACCTAACTAAGGTCAGGGGTATTTTGGTTATTTTCAAATTTTCTAGGATTAAAATCCTAAATATTGTTTCTGTTTATCGATGACATTGAAATTCTAAACTAGATAGCACTTTGAATTTTTGAATTTGGAGTTGAATTGCTAAGTTAGGGTCAATTGAATTATAGGAGTATTCTAGTCATTTTTCCTAAAGTTAACTCTGAGTCAAATAGTCGACTTTTTATCCTGATATCCAAATAGAAAAACTAATACTACCATAGTGATGGGGCTATTCTCCTGAGTATTTTAAGACCCATATTGTCTATATTTAAACAACTGTGTTAAAAGTTGTGAGCGTTTAAATAGGTCATAAAATATTACTACGTTATGCGTACCCCGAAACTAACTTTTGTATTACGCCATTTGATTTCTTTTATTTTTTTGAGTAAAATGAGGCCTATACATACTATGTTTGGATCTTATTAAACTTCTAAGAATTTTGAATTAAATAATTTAAATAAATAAAATTAATATTTATTTATTCAAATTGTATTAATTTATTGTTGATTCCTAAAGTTAAAATATATTTTTCTATATTTATTAATTAATTTATTATTCTTAATTTGTTATTTAATTAGTTTTAATTATTAATTAATTATTAATTACTTCATTCTTTAATTAATTAATTACATATATTAAATATATATTCAAATACTAAAGTTACTGTTAAAATTAGTATTGATTAATCAAACATAAATCTATTAATTAATAATTTTATTAATTAAAAATTTGCTTACTAGGATTAGTGTTTAATTAATCCTAATTAATTATTATTATTATTATTTAATACTAATTTATCTTACTATTTGAATTATAATTAATCAATTTAGTTATATAAATTAATTAAATCTATTTAATTGATCTAGTTAATTAATTACTGATTAATTAATTAACTAAACCTAATTATCTTAATTAACTATCTGCTAATTATTATTTAAGGTTAGTTAACTAACCTAACATATAACTATAAATCCATTTATACATATATAACAGAACCTAAGTATAACTATAGTTCTTTTTCTTTTTTTTTCTTAAATATAGTTCATATATATATATGTATATATATATACATATATATGTACATATATATAATATTATTAAGTTTTAATTTATTAATAACCTGCAACTAATTATTAATTCACTCCTTAATTGATACTCAATTAATCCTAATATGTTATGAGGTTACTATTTTATATTAATAAATATTTAGCTAAGTTAAGACTTAATTAACTATTTAATCAATACTCAATTAATTTACCAAACTAATGTTAGTAATATATAAGTATATTAATACCTAAGGTTTCTGTCACATAAACCTATGTATGCATTTATAGACCTATATGTTTGTATCCATCTTTCCTAAAGTTCCTAATTACGACTGTAAATATGTACATATGAATTTATAGTATTCTGTTTGTATAAATACATATATATATATATATATATATATATATATATATATATATATATATATATATATATATATATATATATATATTATAATTATATATGTATTAATGTTTCTGCAGGAGAGAGGACGGCGGCGGGACCCGACACATGCCACGCGGCGCCACAGGGTGGGCCCACGGCCACTTGGTGGCCTCAGACTGGATGCGGGTCCGCGTGTGGGGCCCACGTGCTGACGCCGGCGGGCCTACTGCACGCGGAGACGACATGTGAGCCGGCCCTCTCGGGATCTGTGTGGGTCGGGTCGGACCCGACCCGGCCCGCTGACATTTCGCCTCCCTCGCACGAAGACCCCGAGGCCGTGACCTAGGGTTGGCTTTTCGTCAACTTTCTGGACGGCGGCGTGGCTCGGTTCGCTCGGCATCAGTAGCCCTTGCTGGGACCTTCACGACGGGGGGTGGACCGGCTTGAGAGGGGATCTGTGGGTGGCGCACGAGCGAGCCCTAACTCTACGTTTCGGCAAGGCGAGGTTAAGATGAAGGTGATATGGGACGCGTCGATCGATCGTCTGGATCGATTGACTCTATGATTATTGCTAGCACCCTAATTGATCATGCGAATGGAAGAAACGAGGTGTTGGGAAGGTACCTTCCCGACGGCTCCGGGATCAGGTAGAGCGATCGACTCTAGGGTTCGGCTCTCCGATGCTCCAAACTGCAACATCTCGCGTCCAAGTGCAAGCCGGACCCTTGTAGGTGCTTGGACGGAGATCGAGAGTGGCAAGGGAGGGCGCAGATGGCTGGTCCAGCGACGGCCACCGTGTGTCAAGGCGCGACACGCGGACGAGCTCGGCGAGGAAGGAGAGATTCGGGACCGTCTGATCTTCGATCACGGTCCAGATATGTCGTTCGTTTGGACGGCGGATCCCAGGCGGCGCGACGCGAGGGGCAGACGACGTTGGTCACTTAACGGCCACGCGAAAAGAAAAAATAAAATAAAATAACATAAAAGAAATTAATTAATTTCGATTAATTTATTATTTTAATTTCCTAATTAAATTTAATTAATTCTAAAGAATTTATCGATTCCCAAAAATTCTCAAATATTCACCCCTAGCTAATTGAGGGGTGGGGAACGCAACGGCAAGGTCAGATTTTTAATCTGAAGAGTATTTTGATTTCCCAATTTTCAGGGTATTTAAATATTATTAAAATATTCATCGAAATTTTGACAACTTCCAATTAACACGAAAACTCCACCCCTATTTAATTTGAGGGCAATGAGCGCAATGGCGAAGTCCATTTTTTGATCTGAGGTCATTTTAGATATGTTAAATCTTAGGGTTTCTAGATTTTTTAGAAATCTGGATTTGATTCATCTGACTCCTGATTTGGACTATGTCTCAAAAGTTAGCTCCTAATAACTTAATCAACACTTAGGATCAAGATTAAGACTAAGATTAGTCTTAATTGACTAAGATAACAAGTTGGGTTATTATAGGCTCCCCCATTCAAGAATGATGTCGTCCTCGACATCACTCAAGTGGAAAGAAGATGGCAAGGATGAAACATAACTTCAATCTGAAAGTTTGGAATGCAAGGAAAGAAATACTAGGAATCTTGAAGAGGTTAGGATATTTAGCTCGCATATCGGATTCCTTCTCCCAAGTGGCTTCATTGCAAGAACGATTCTTCCACTAGATTTTGATCATATTGATAGCACAATTTCTAAGTTGTTTGCGATCACGAGCTAATATTCGAGTTGACTCCTCGTCATATGATAGATCAGGTTGGATCTGAATTTTTGGAACCGCACGAGGTGAGATGGATCTCTGAGGCACTTTCTTAGGGACGATGCGTGGAATACGTTGTGTACTGCAGCAAGATCTACTGGCAGTTCCAACTGGTATGCTGCTGATCTAATTCTCTTCAGGACTTTGAATGGTCCAACATACCTCACACTGAGCTTGCCCGTAACTTCGAAACGATAGACACCCTTCATAGAACTGACCTTTAGGTATACCAAGTCTCTTTCCTGGAATTCCAAGGAACGCCGATGGATGTCGTGATATTTGCTCTGCCTATCTTAAGGTGCCTTGATTCTCTGATATATGATCTTTACCTTCTTGTTTGTCTCTTCTACCAATTCGGAGCCATACAACTGAACATCTCCCATTTCTGACCATGCTATTGGCGCAGAGCACTTGTTACCATATAAGGCTTCATACGGAGCCATCTTAATACTCGCCTGGAAGCTGTTATTATATGTGAATTCTACTAGAGGAATGTGGTCTTCCCAGGATCCTATAAAGTCTAGTATTCAGAGACAGAGCAAGTCTTCTAGAACTTGATTCACTCTTTTCATTTGACCGTCTGTCTGCAGATGGAAGGCTATGCTCATGGCTAGTATGGTACCTCGATCCTGATGGACTGCCTGCTAGAATTTTGATGTGAAATGACTATCTCTATCTGACACAATAGTCTTTGGAATACCATGAAGTCAGACTATTTCTTTGATATAGGTTTTTGCAAGCTTCTCAACTGAATCAATTTGTCGGATTGGAATAAAGTGCACAGATTTAGTGAGAGGATCTACGATGACCCAGAATGTGTCGGCTCCAGACCTCGCACAAGGTAGTCCCATGATGAAATCTATGGATATGTCTAACCATTTCCACTCTGGAATTTCTAGTGGGTGCAGCAAACTACCTGGTTTCTGATGCTCTACTTTTACTAGGCAACACATATGGCACTTAGCCACAAAATATGCTACACTTTTTTCGTTCTTGGCCACCAGAATGATAGTTTCAGGTCCTGATACATTTTTGTACTTCCCGGGTGCACCTGATATCCCAAATTATAGCCTTCATGCTTCTTCCTTGTCTTGGAATATATCAAAATATCATTGATAAAGATGATGACAAATTTATCAAGATAGGGTTTCAGGATTCGCTACATCAGGTCCATAAAGATAGAAGGTGCATTGGTCAACCCAAATGACATCACCAAGAACTTATAGTGATCATATCGAGTTTTGAAAGCGGTCTTAGCAGTGTCAAACTCCTTCAACTGCAGTTGGTGGTATCCAGATCGCAGATCGATCTTTGAGAATACTTTCACCCCAGCCAACTGATCAATGTGGGGTAATGGATACCTATTTTTTATGGTCACCTTATTTAGCTCTCTAAAGTCGATGCACAATCTCATTGACCCATCCTTCTTCTTCACAAACAGAACTAGAGCTCCCCATGGGGATGAACTTGGTATGATGAGACCCTTCTCCAACAGTTCTTGCAACTATTTGTTCAATTCAAGCAGTTCTTTGGGTGCCATGTGGTAAGGTACCTTCACGATTAGCTGGGTTTCAAAAATAATGTCAATTGCAAACTCCACTTCTCATGCAGGCGGAAGACCGGGTAGGTCTTCAGGGAAAACATTGGCAAACTCGCAAACAACGGGATTCTTGGATAAAGGGGTATCTTCTTTCTTGTCTCCCAGTATAGTCACTAGGAATGCTTTGCAGCCTTTGCTTACCAACCTCTTAGCCCTGATGGCATTGATTAGAGAGGCTCTTGTACTGAGATCCCCAACGAATGACTTAGCTTGCTTGCCATTACCCAGAGTAATCTTCTTCTTCTGGTAGTTAATGGTGGCATGATGTTGACTTAGCCAGTTCATTCCTAATATAACGTCAAAATTGGCTTTGGGTAGCACTACTAACTTAGCCTCGAATGCCTTGTCTCTGATAGGAATCTAAATTTTGCAGAATTGATGGGCAGGTAGTTGAGTTTCTGATGGTAACCCTACACTCAAATGGTTGGCTAGATGATGCAATGATATATTGAGAGCTCTAATCAAACTCTCAGAGATGAAAGAGTGACTAGCTCCAGTATCAAACTAAATGTTGCAGGGCTTATTATTTAAAAGGGTTGTACCTAATTACAACTGTAGTAATTTACTTGCTACTTTAAAACAAGAAATGCTGGGTAATATGTAGGTTCAGAAATGTGTACCTAACACCACATGATTGTCTTATGTGGCCTCAGTGGTCATGAGGGCGTACACTCGAGCTTGGACAGTAGGCCTACTATTGTGGGGTTGTCGGGCGGGTGGCCTTGATGAACTAGGGTGGGAGGAAGGAGGTCCCTCATGTCGTGGAACAGGAGGTGGTAGTGCTGAGTGTGCTACTGCCGTGGCAGGAGTTCTGTGGTAGAGATCAAACACTGGCTAGCCTTGTACGCACTTAATTAGCTCCCTATCAACTATATCGGTCATGTGGCACTGAGTGTAACTGTGCCTGGGTCATCTACAGGTGAAGCAGACTCGCTGACCATGGAAACATCTGCCATAGTGGTGCAGCTTCGTACAACCATTAAAAGGATTAGTGGAAGGCGATTATGCCTCAGTCTGATAAACCATATCCCTTTTTGGGTTGTCCTGTCGGTGTGCTGCGGGGTCGGTGACTCTTTTGGCTTCTTGCTATTGATGCCACTCTATTACCTTGGCAGTTTCCAACAGTTCCCGGTAGTTGGTCATGCGAAACAGCACGACCTGGGCCAAGATGGAGGGCCGCAGACTGCTCTGAGAGTGGTGGCACCTATCTGACTCGGTGGGCACCAGGTTCACGGAGAATCTGGCAAGTCTCTTAAATTCTACGTCGTAGGCAGCTACAATGCATTCCCCTGTTGCAGCTCGAGGAATTCATCTGCCATATTGCGACGCTCTAATAATGGGATGTACTCAGCTCGAAATACTTCTTCAAACTCTTCATAGGATATTTCTTCTAAACGGATGTTGACAAATTGTGTGCTACGGATGTGGCCCCACCAGTGCTTTGCTTCACCTTGGAGCAAGTGAGTGACT
Source organism: Gastrodia elata (assembly GCA_016760335.1). Classification (NCBI taxonomy): domain Eukaryota; kingdom Viridiplantae; phylum Streptophyta; class Magnoliopsida; order Asparagales; family Orchidaceae; genus Gastrodia; species Gastrodia elata. The sequence continues at coordinate 46,853,667 of CM028674.1, read as the reverse complement.
AGTCGGATCACCTCCATGTCAGGATAGTTTATGCTCATCAGGCTCTTCTCCATAATCCTCATGAAGGATCCACTGCTGATAGACTCCCATTGAATGTGGGGAGTCTTAAGCAGAGGAAACTATAAAACATGCCTTCTGTGGACTATATGTGGTGCTGATGGGAGTATTAAAGTGTTGGGGCAACCTCCATCGTTGTACAGTTTTGGCCTATCTGAGATACTAGTAACCGTTCCATTCGCTTGGCCTGCTTGGCTTGTGCTTCCACGGCCTTCTTTGACTACTTTTGGCTGGATATCATTTGTTTTTGGTGGGATTCCACCATTATTTTCACCGCCTCCAGCAAGGCGCTTACCTCGCTGGATAAAGAGCTGGAGGGAGCAGGGGATGGACTTTGTCCAGGATTCATTATCTTTAGCTAGAATCTGAATTTAAACAACATACATTCAGAAATCCAAAAAATAGGAGAGCATAACATTCTATCCCTTTATTAATCAAAGATGAAAGATGAAAAACACATCATTGGAAATAATAGATAGAACATAAATGAAAGACAGTAACTGAGAGAACATAGAGTCTATCCTATGTATTCTTCAGTGAAAGCTTGGGAAAAGTCTGCATAGGTGTAATGACCCTAATAATTGGATAGGAGATTAATCTAAATATTGGGATGTTATCTTAGCACCCAACACTTGATTAGAAGAAAACAAATCAAGTGTAGATTCTAAGTGGCCAACTCACTTTATGAGTAGTTGTTAAGTTAAAATAAAGTTATATAATTTGAATGCAATCAAAGATATGATAAGGAGATACATGTAAATACAATATTGCAAGTATTTTCAATAGAAGCAATTAGATTAATCCACTTATTCATCCCAAGCAGTTACAAAATAGTAAATACAACACATATTAGTTAAGAATAGGTTAAAATAACTTAAGCAAAGTCAAGCAGTTTATAATTTAATTATTACAAATCTCTTAAAAATAAGAGTAGAAGAAAGTAAGTAGATCACTCTCTCACTTATAACAAAATACAAGTAAATAATTTAAAATTAAGCGGAAGCAAATTCTTTATAAGCCCTTCAAGTACTTGGACAAAGCTAAGGAAAAGAAAAGTGTAGTTAGACTAAACAGTCTAAGCACATTTTAAAATTGGCTAAACTTTTAATTTAATAAGATATCACAAATATAATTTATAATTTAAAAGTAAGCAGCAGAGCTATAAAAGTTGTGAAGTATGGAAAAAAAAACAAAGCATTACTTTATAGGAGACAGTATGAAATAAGTTGAGTAAAAATACTCAACTTTTATAAAAGTCTTAGTTTGTATCTAAAATTGGTAAGGGAAAGCATCCTAAAGGCTAGAAACTACTATGTGCATTTAAGTAAATGAAATGAAAGTAACACATATTCAATGAAATTTATGCCAAGTAAGCAAATGAAATATAATGAAGTATTAAATGAAATTAAGCAACATATACTGTATTTAAATTGAACTAAAGTAAGCAATACGCAATACTAGAAATAGAGAGTATAAAGTATAGGAAATAAAAAAGTATCTTAGATTATTATTCTAAGACAAATATAGCCTAGGATTATGAAAAGTAAGCATAAATAAGAAATTATGAAGAGATCTTACAATCAATAAGATTGTAACAGAACTCTTATATTATTAATTGAAGTTATATATATAAGCCACCTCATTCTGCGGGAGTACTCAACAGAATGGGGCGAGGAGTTAAGCATGTCCGCCTAACTAGATACAGTGGGGATGTTGAACATTCACATTTACCCTCTCTAAAATGTCAAGTCATGTTATAAGCGCTATCTTTCTTATTCAAATTTGCCATAAGGCATTCCCCTTAAAATTTTATGAAAATATTTATTTCGGCACAATGATCTTGAATGAATGTTCAATGAAAAAGGCTCAAGCTAAGCAAGCATTCAATAAATTTCAATAATTATAAACTATGTGATATCTTTTTATTATCTAAACTTTAATAATCTACTTAATGATTGGAGCTAATTGAACTCCAAATTGACTTATAAATATTGATCTTTAAGTCAATTTTTATAAAAGTAAAAGGAAGATAAGTTTGGAAATTAGTATTTTCAAATAATTGAAGTTCATCTTATACTAGTCCTAAACTAATCAAATCAAATAGGTTTATGATTAAGGTTAAAAGAAACTAGTAAGGAAGAAAAATGTTTATAGATTTCCAAGTTAATGAAAGTATAAGCTAAAGGATATTTTAGTAGCTTTACTTATTTAACTTATAAACAAAAAAAATATCAATTCAATTTAATTATGAAGTTATTTAAGATTAATTTATATTGAATATTTGAAGTTAAAAAATGGGATAGATTATACCCTACTTAAAATAATTCATTTTAAAATTGCAGGGAATTAGAAATCTAAATGCTTATCTAAAGCTTGAAAGGAAGCTATTACTCACAATCTAATTGATTGAGAACTAACATTCTAAAATAAACAATTGAAGTGACTATTTACAATTGAAGTGAATACTTACAATTGAAGTGAATACTTATAATCCTAGATATTAAATTCTATATATTTAATAAGTATTTAACATGTGAAAATATCTATTATTTCCCATAAAATTTCTAAGTCCTAAAATTCTTAGAAATTTCGGTAGAGTCTCCTTTGTAAATGGTTAAGGAAACACCTGCAAAGTATGCAAGACTTTCATTCCAATGGAAGTTATAATTTGAAAAGAAAATAACCTATACTAATATGAAATCAATCCATTTTTTGCTCCAATTCTAGTATAAAGTTCAATCCATTATATAGGATTGCTCATTTCCAATTCTAAAATAGAGTTCAATCAATTACATAGGATTGCTCATTTCCAATTCTAAAATAGAGTTCAATCCATTACATAGAATTGCTCATTTCCAATTCTAAAATAGAGTTCAATCCCTTACTTAGGATTGCTCATTTTTAATTCTAATAGTTTTGACAATTGTAAATAACATCAATTTATAAGTCAATCCATTGACTATTTCCAGTTATACTAATTTTAAGTGAGAAAATTTACTGAAGTAATTTACTAACCTATGGTTCGCACATCTTAAATCATTCATTAATGGAAAATAATAAAAGTACTGTAATTAAAATATCAATCTTAGGGGTAGCATCATTTGACTTACTGCGCATGTAGCAATAGCATTTAATTCAGCATTTTATTTGATATTAATTTATAACTCAACCTGCAAGAATAACAATATTAAAGTTAGCATTTATATATAAAAGAAATAAGAAACATTTAAACTAAATTTCTACACGATATTTGTTTCTTTCAATGCATTTAATCGTAGGAGTTAATTTAATACAAATAATGTAAAGGACAGTATTATATATCACATGACCCAATGATTCTTTCATTTATATAATTGGCCACATATAGTTTTAATAAAAGAAATGACAACATTTGGTTTCATTTAATCTTATAAATCTTACTTTAGAATCAAATGGCAATGTAGAATTCTAATCTATACATGGCAGCATTTGATTATTTGTTTTCATTTGGAAATAGAAGGCAACTTTTGATCACTTGAATTTGACTAATAGCATTTGATCACCTTTAATCTTATAATAATAAAAATGGTAGCATTTGATCCTATATTACAATCAATGACAACCTTTGATATCACCTTGCAATAAATAATGGCTTTTGATTCACATTGAAATGAATGAACATCATTTGATCACCTTAGTAGCCTTTAATTCACCTTGAAATAAAGGGCAGTACTTGTTCTCTTATGACAACATTTAGATCCCATAAAATACATTGCAACATGTGTATTTATTGAAATAAATGACAGCATTTAGGTCTCCTAAATTACATGGAAGCATTTGATTTCATTTGAGAAATGGCAGCATTTATTCTCATTAAAAGAAAATGGCAACATTTGATCTAACTTAATGAATAACAGCATGGATCATTTAAATTCAACTAACAACATATGATTTCTTTTACAAGACATAACAGCATTTAATCTTAAATGATAAATGGCAGCCTTAATTTCATATGATAATTGGCAGCTTTTGTATCTCACAATTAGATGGCAACAATTAATTCTCTTATATAATTAATAGCAACATTGAATCACTTAAGATTTTATTGACTTCCTTTTAAAAATACATGGCAGCAATAAATTCATCGAGATAAATGGCAGCATTTGATGCTAATAAAAGTAACTACAACATTTATTCTACTATTCCATTAACCTCATATTCATTTAATGGCAATGTATGATTCTAATGTATATACATGGCAGCATTTGGTAACATTGAATCGCTCATCTCATTGATCTCTTATTACAATTAATGACAACATTTGTTTCAGCATTTTATAAGATAACTGAAATTTAAAATAGTATCGTAAAGAATATCAACATTTTTGAAGATACAATTCAACATTTCACCTACAGCTGCAGCATATGTATTATCAAATTATATTGTAACAAATCGAAGAAACGATTTATAGTCAAAATCATAAACAAAAATACTTATAAAATTACAAGTATCACAATTTAAAAGGTATGCAATTATAACTAACAAGGACTTTCTACACACACAAGGGAAAACGATTATATATACTTGATTTTCCTCTTAAGAATTTTTTTTATTCATATATATATATATATACACAATAGCAATTAATTTTGATTGAGATAATACTTATAAAAATCAAGGACAATTAATATCAACCTAGAGTTCAAAGAGAGATTGTTAAGTAAAATTGCCAGTGTTGATTATGCTGAACAACTAATGGTGAAAGGCAAAACATATGATTATACACACCTTTGCCAAAGCTGAGTATAAATTTTATGTTATAGCTACCATGTATTGATAGAGAGCACAGTTCAATCTTGGTGGAAAACTGAAGATTCTCTATGATGACTTGTGTCACTTCATGCTACATTATTCTTTCCACAATTGTTAGATTTACATAGTTTACCCAAAATCATATTTCAAATAGAAAGGTCAAATATATCATTTTTTTTAAAAGAGATTATTTGGAATGAAATTGTGACAGCCTTAAAAATTGCAATTGTTTAGCATCCATAAATTGATGGGAAAATTATAATAATAAACAAAAGTTTTTGGTTACATATGGCATTGTTTGATTAGGAATCATGCTATTAGATATGATTTAATTTTATTAATTGTTGAATTTATAAATAATTCATTCATAAATTAATTATGGATATGAGTCCATTTGAACTAGCTATTGATTTTCAGCAAAAAAAAGTTCATCAACCTAATAAAGTTGCATCTGAATTTAGACTTATTGAACAAAAACAAAATCAATTACACAATAGATTTAATGATGAATGAGTTCAACAAATGAACAATATAAAATTTCTACGAATTTAAAAAAAAAAAATAGCAGTTGAAATCTATTATAAGTAATAATAAGAGTGAATATAGCATTGAAAAGGTTTCCACGTAGGATCAAGAAGAAGATAAATGCAAAGAACGCCTAATTCTTTTAAAACCATTCAGCACATAATTTCATACTTTAAGTTTTGCTAGTAAGAAAAAATCAAGTTAAGTAGTATTCAATATGCTGAATATATGAAGTAAGAGAATAAATGATAGATAACTTTATCAAAGTGATTTAAATCTTTATTACGATTCAGCTATCAAACCAGCATGCCTCTTCTCAAGTTCATCTCGAACTAAAAGGTAAATGAAGTAGTACCTAGTAAACGCCCTTTGCTTATGCCATCGGTGATTTGGAATCACGATTAGGGCGCGAGTGCTGAGCTTGTAATGTCTCTCGGCAAGTTGAGATCTTGAAGATCCTCTCAGCTCTCAAATCTCCCTTTTCTTTTCCTTCTGTTTTTGCCAATTTAGGGTTAGGGCAATTGTCTATATGCTTCAAATGGTAGCAGCTCTTGACAAAAGAAGCAAAGAGGAGGAGTCGTTCGGTCAAGAATCCTCCGGGATAAGAGGTGAAAACCACAAAAGAAAACCTTTGTGCCTAAGAGAAGCGCCTCCATAATATTGCCATTCCATTTAGGATATGGACTAGCCAGCTAAGGAAATTGTACACCTCCTTCACCTTCAGCGATCGTGCGAAAAGAAGAGGAGGTGGCGTACAGGGGGAGTGGAGTTCAAGAGGATCGTTCGATCCTTTATTCTTTGATCTTAAGACTCGTTCCTTTTTAACATTTCTTGACCATTGGATTTAAAACCTAATGGATTAAAACCTAAAATAAACGTCTCTAATTAAATGGCTTGTTATCTTAATTATTCTGCCTTATTGTTATTATATCATTATTTATAAGGAAGTAATTAGATAATATATATTTATTTCTTTATAAAATCAAATTTATTTACTCAAATGCACTTCTAAAATACCCAAATTCTTTCCCTTACCTAATTTAGGGGTGATTAACTCAAAATGATATCATATTTTTGATCGGAGGTATATTTAATTTACCTAATTTTCTGGGTATTAAAATATTATCAAAATATTCGTGAAAATTTTGACGACTCCCAAATACTTTCAAAATACCACCCTTAGCTAATTTGGGTGTGGTGAGTTCAATGGCGGACTCTGTTTTAGATTCTAAAGTCTAAATAAATTAGATATCTTTAGAATTATCAGAAAAATAGGAAATATTAGAAATTGCCAAATGGTCTCGAAATCGCACAAAATTTGAGGTGGAGACTCCTAACACTATTATAAGAGTAATGAAAGAGTTTGGAGTCAATTAGATCACTAATAGATGGGTAACAACATCTGGGTTATTATAGTAGGTTATCCTTCGGTGCAGGTGATCCGCTCCGTGTCTGAGCATCCATTGCTTTAGGGCCCACCACTCTTTGGCATAGTTCTGGAGTAGGAGCTCAATGATGCTGAGCCAGATACGATCTAGGTAACTTAGCTCATCAAATGCTTTGGTTACTCTTCGTAACCATTCCATGGCCAAGGTGGGCAAATCAGTCCCCTGTATATGCCATCTTCCAACATCCTTTCTAGTATGCTGGCTCCTACTGGGGAGGCTCCCGGGACTTCCCTCCCATATCATTTTGCCACAAGCACATCAAATTTTCACTTATTCTCAAAGCAAGTATAGAAATTGCTCCCGATATGATCGTGTAGTAGTAACCCTAGGTATCCAGATCAAGCATCATAAGAATAATTGTTTAATTCAAAAGTAAGATACAAAGATGCGTAAAGTAAAATAGGTAGCATATGAATGAAAGCTAAAAGGTGTATACGATATATCTAGTGGTAAAGGTATGACGGAAGTCTGCATAGGTGACCTTCCCTTGCATTTCTTCACACCGATGGATGAATGTTCGTAGGGTGATGCTCCACCAATCTTTGGCACTATTGTGTAGGAGATGGGATACAACGGGAATCCTAATGTTGTCTGGGTAGTTATTAATTCCAAACACAAAATCTTCCTGCTTCAGCCACTCCTTGGCTATAACGGGGTGATCGTATCCCCTAAATACACTTTGCTTGAGTAGTCGATATAGCATTCGGACTTCGGGGTCTGACACTCCTTCTACATACCTCTCGTGTTGTTGATGAAGTTGGATTATGTGTTCCCACCTATCTTCAAATTGTTAGTGATGCCACCTAAGCATCATCCTTGAATATCTAAGTATTTTTACAGAAGTTGTTAGGTTGGGTAGTTAAGTTTTAGGGTTTTGTTTTATATAGTTACTTATGCATCTTCAGTACTATACTCCTTATTCTGTGTTTTGATATTGTGGTGTCTTGGATGTGACTCCAATGATCCTAATCTAGTGACTAAATTGTCAAAAGAATCCTCCATTAGGTAGATAAGAATGCAATTTCTAATCTAACACCTTATGAAATTCTCTGATACCAACTGTGGCGCCCCACCCCTTAATCCACAAGATTAAGCTAAGGGGTGGTGTGTCAATCTGACTAATCCTTTACTTATTATTAGATTGGGATAAAATCCACAATCCACTTAATAAGGGAAGGAGTAAGCACAGAATTGAATGATCAGTCACTATATAAGAATTCATACACAGTGCGGAAGCGATTTAAATAGGAAATATCCAAACATCACAATAGGAATAACATGGAATATAACTCAGAATAAATAGCATAGTAATCCAAAACACACAATCATGATTACCTGTATTATTACATCACATTAAAGCTTAAATACTTAAAAGCAAAATTTTCTAGTCCTCACATGCAAGAAAACTAAGCAGTAACTCACTCTAAAGGCTCCTCTATATAAGGCTCCTCCTCTGGCACCTGAGCTTCTAACTGATATGAATCTACCATTGTCGGTTTCACAATGTAGGGCCCTAGCCAAAAAAGAGAAAAATCTTGTTAGATAAATTGCCTGAGTATATTTTAAACTGATAAATTTTATGTGTTTTATAATATCACCATTTAACTTTCTTCTAAGTAATAATTAAATCAAGTAAGGGAGCAACTTAGCACAACATAATAGAGGAAAAGGCTATAAACATTTTTTATAACTCTAAGCAAAAAGGAGGCTAAGGCATGCCTCAAATATAAGCTAAACAAGGCAGGGCATATAAGTATACATAACTGGATAAGTACGGAAAGAAAATACTACATCTTAAATATATAGATGATCATAAACTCATGCAGATTTAAAATAAAATGAACTCAGTAATAATACATATAAATATCAGCAATAAATCTAACATCCAAAAATATATAAGCAAAAACAAGGAAATAGTTGACTGAACAAAAATACTGAAGCATATACAAAGCATTAATACTATATATGAACATTCGTGTACTAACTACCATATAAAAAGGCTAATCTAGCCAACTGAATATCAAAAGGATCTTAGCATCAACAAGGAGGCTAAGGCATAAAGCTATATTCTCCTAGCATCATCAAGGAGGCATAAGCAGAATATAGGGTTTTCTCCTAGTGTCATCAAGAAGGCATAGGCAAAAAACACATAACAAATTTTCTCCTAGCGTCAACAAGGAGGCATAGGCAAAAAAACATAAGCAAAGTCTTCTCCTAGCGTCAACAAGGAGGCAAAGGCAGTAGACATAACTAAGAGGCAGCTCTAACACATGCAATTGTTATCTTAATCATTTACCTTAATGTTTTCATAAAGAATTCAAGGAGTTTCCATAATTTCCTAAAGTTTTATTTATGCATCAAAGTCTTCTATGATATGTCCAATAAAATATTTCACAAACATCAAGGAATGCATATCACAAAAATCAAATAGTGAGCAAGGGACTCTACTAAGCATGGTGATATCATGTGTTATCTAATTCAAACATTTTAACTATTCCAAGTTACACAAGTTCAGGATTTCCAATTCCTACTATCGAGTGTAACTTAGAAGCTCGGCCTTATAAGTTAAAAAGGATTTGAATTGATCAGGTTCTAATCTAATTCAATCAAATATGGCTACAAATTCAATCAATGAATCATATGTCCTAGTTTTATGAATTTGGATGTTCTATCTAAGATCTGATCAAGATCTACTAAGCTATAGATTATGGATTAAACACCATGCGATTGGGCTTAATCACATAATCTAAAAGGATAATACAATGGATCTAGTCTTTATTCTAAAAGTGATCTATTGCATAAGGCAAATCCTTTTAAGTAAATCAAACTTAATAGGATGAATCACCTCTCTTAAATCTAGGGTTAAAAGACAAAATAATCAAAATAAGTTGTAAAGTCTAGAAACTAATAAAACTAAGGATTCAGTCATTGAAAAACACCATTTTTCAATGAATGAAATCTAACTTATGAGTTGATCCTAATCTTAAGAATAGTTCTATTGTAAAGTGCAAAGTCCTAGAAAAAGGCTTAGAGAGATTTTTAGGGATTTTAACAGATTTGGCCTAATATCTGATTTTACTCACTTAAATGACTCTAATATAGTTCTAATATTGGTTTTAGTGGTTTAAAACCTAATTTAGAGGTTAAGGACAAAATTTTGGGCAAAATGACCATTTTGCCCCTACTCAATGATTCAAAAACTAACTTTTTGAATTATGGTTCCAAATTAGAATTTCTTATTGCCAAATGATTCCTTACTGTTTAACATGAAGATAGACAGTAAGTACGCTCAATTTAGATAAGAAACGGGTCCTAAAGTCCAAACTAAGGTTTTTGACCTAAGGGGCATTTCAGTAATTTCAACCTAATGAAACCTAAATTTTTATGCAATTTACCATTGATTACTATTCAAGGATTCTATAGACTCTAAGAACACTGCATTCTGAGGTCCAATGACTAAGTTATAGCTATTTTAATTTCTAAAGGGCAATTCGGTAATTTGTCGACCAATGGGTGACAAAAATTGGACTTTTTCATTTGAAGTCCAATTTTAGCAAACTTAGTTTCTATTGCTTCTCTATAATACTGAGTGTGTTGACAGGAAGTAGGCCCAATTTGGACCTCAAATGGTCAAGTTATGACCTAACTAATATTAAGGGTATTTTGGTCATTTTCAAAATTTTTAGGGTTCAAATGCTAAATATTATTTTAGTTTATCAATGACATTGAAATTCTAAGCTAGTTAGCACTTTGAATTTTTGAATTTAGAGTTGAATTGACTAAGTTATGGTCAATTAAATTCTAGGGGCATTTTGGTTATTTTCCTAAAGTCAACTGTGAGGTCAAAGAGTTGACTTTTCATCCTGATATCTAAATAAAAAACAAATACTACCACAGTGATGGGGCTATTCTTTTGAGTATTTTAAGACATATATTGCTTATATTTGGACAACTAGATTAAAAGTTGTTAGGATTTAAATAGGTCCTAAAAGTTCACTATGTTATGCGTACCCCGAAACTAATTTTTGTATTACGCCATTTGAGTCCTTTTATTTTTATGAGTAAAATGAGACCTATATTGACTATGTTTGGATAATCTTACAAAATATTATTAAACTTTTAAGATTTTTGAATTAAATAATTTAAATAAGTTACTATTCATTTATTCAAATTATTAATTTACTATTGATTCCTAATGTTAAAATATATTTTTCTATATTTATTAATTAATTTATTATTTTTAATATGTTATTCAATTAGTTTTAATTATTAATTAATTATTAATTACTTCATTCTTTAATTAATTAATTACATATATTAAATATATTTTTAAATATTAAAGTTACTATTAAACTTAGTATTGATTAATCAAACATTAATCTGTTAATTAATAATTTTATTAATTAAATATTTATTTATTAAGGTTAGTGTTTAATTAATCCTAAGTAATTATTATTATTATTATTTAATACTAATTTATCATACTGTTTTAATTATAATTAATCAATTTAGTTATATAAATTAATTAAATCTATTTAATTAATCTAATTAATTAATTACTGATTAATTAATTAACTAAACCTAATTATCATAATTAACTATCTGCTAATTATTATTTAAGGCTAGTTAACTAACCTAACATATAACTATAAATCCATTTATACATATATAACAGAACCTAAGTATAACTATAGTTCATATATATATATATATATATATATATATATATATATATATATAATTTTATTAAGATTTAATTTATTAATAATCTGCAGCTAATTATTAATCCACTCCTTAATTAATACTCAATTAATCCTAATCATTTAGGTATAAATGTATATATGAGGTTACTGTTTTATATTAATAATTATAAGACTTAATTAACTATTTAATCAATACTCAATTAATTAACTGAATTAATGTTAGTAATATATAAGTATATTTATACATAAAGTATCTGTCACAAAAACCTATGTATACATTTATATGCCTATATGTTTGTATCCACCTTTTCTAAAGTCCCTAAGTATGACAGTAAATTTGTATATATGAATTTATAGTATTCTGTTTGTATAACTATATATATATATATATATATATATATATATATATATATATATTATAATTATATCGGTATTAATGTTTATGCAGGAGAGAGGACGGCGGCGGGACCCGCCCAATGCCACGCGGCTCCCCGGGGTGGGACGCACGAATACCCCGAGGCCGTGACCTAGGGTTGGCTTTTCGTCGACCCTTCGGACGGTGGCATGGCTCGCCTCACTTGGCATCACGTAGCCCTTGCCGGGACCTTCACATCGGGGGGTGGACCGGCTTGAGAGGAGGTCCGTGGGTGGCGCACGAGCGAGCCCTAACTCTACATTTCGGCAAGGCGAGGTTAAGACGGAGGTGATGTGGGATGCGTCGATCGATCGTCTAGATCGATTGAGTCTACGATTATTGCTAGCACCCTAATTGATCATGCGAATGGAAGCAACGAGTTGTTGGGAAGGTACCTACTCGATGGCTCCGGGATCAGGTAGAGCGATCGACTCCAGGTTCGGCTCTCCGATGCTCCAAACTGCAACATCTCGCGTCCAAGTGCAGGTCAGACCCTTGTAGGTGCCTGGACGGAGATCGTGAGTGGGAAGGGAGGTCATGGATAGCTGGTGCAGCGGCGGCCGCTGCCTGTCAAGGCTCAACACTCGGACGAGCTCAGCGAGGAAGGAGAGCTTCGGTTCGATCAGACGGTCCAGATCCGCCTTCCGCTTGGACGGTGGATCCCAGACGGCGTGGCGCGTGGGGTAGACGGCGTTGGTCACTTAACGGCCGCGCGAAAAGAAAAAATAAAATAAAATAACATAAAAAAAATAATTAATTTCGATTATTTTATTATTTTAGTTTCCAAATTAAATTTAATTAATTCTAAACAATTAATCGATTCTCAAAAATTCTCAAATATCTACCCCTATCTAATTGAGGGGTGAGGAACGCAACGGCGAGGTCGGATTTTGAATCCGACGAGTATTTTGATTTCATAATTTTCGGGGTATTTAAATATTATTAAAATATTCGTCAAAATTTTGACGACTTTCAATTGACACGAAAACTCCACCCCTAGCTAATTTGGGGGCAATGAGCGCAATGGCGAAGTCCGTTTTTTGATCTGAGGTCATTTTAGATAAGTCAAATCTTAGAGTTTTTAGATTTTCTAGAAATCATGATTCGATCCATCTAACTTCTGATTTGGACTAGGTCTCGGAGGTTGGCTCCTAATGACTTAATCAATACTTAGGATCAAGATTAAGACTAATATTAGTCCTAATTGATTAAGATAATAACTTGGGTTATTATAGTAACTGCCATATATTCAGCTTCTGTTGCTAACAAGGCAACTGTAGACTACAGGGTTGACCTCCACCCTACTAGACCACCTGCAAGTGTGAATACATAACCAGTTGTTGACCTTCTTCGATCCAAATCTTCGCCATAGTCAGAGTCCACATATCCCATGCACAAGTCAGCTATTGAGGACTTCTTCTAAAATAATAATCCAACACCAGTTGTACCTTTCAAGTACCTGAAGATTCCCATCACTGCTTGCCAGCGATCTTTCCCCAACTCCAACAGCTTGTGCCAAATCTAGTCTAGTGCAAACCATAGCATACATTAAGCTCCCAACTGCACTAGCATACGACACTGTGTGCATTTCTTCTTTTTCAAAATTTGACTTCGGACATTGCTCTACATATAGGCGAAAATGAGGTGCTAGAGGTATACTTATAGACTTTGTATTTTCTTCAATCCTAAACCTCTTTAGCACTCTCTCCAAATATCCCTTCTAGGTCAACCAAACCTTCCATGTAATTTTGTCTCTACAAATTTCTATTCCTAATATTTTCCTTGCTTCTCCTAGATTCTTCATTTCAAAGTTCTTTGATAATTAATCCTTCATATGATCCATTTTTGACTGATCCGAAGTAGCTATCAACATGTCATCGACATACAATAACAAATAAATGAAGTTATCTTGAGGCAGCATCTTGAAATACACACTATGGTCAAACTAGCTTCTACAGTACTCATCTTTTTGCATAAATGGATCAAATTTTCTGTACCATTGTCTTGGTGATTGCTTTAGTCTATATAGAGTCTTATTTAGTTTACATACTAAATCTCCCTTTCTTGGCTCACTATACCCTAGGGGCTGCATTATATAGATCTCCTTCTCTAGTTCTCCATGCAAGAACACTGTCTTCACATCAAGTTGCTCAAGCAGCAAGTTGAACTGTACCACCTCATCATAATCGACCCCTTCCTTCTGAGCAAAGCTCTTTGCCATAAGTCTAGCTTTATAGTGCACATCAACTTCTGAGGAACCTTCTTTCTTTGCATACACCCATTTGCACCCAATAGCTTTCCTTCATGGAGGGAGTTTCTCCAACCTTTATACCTTATTTTGTGAAGAGACTCAATCTATTCATTCATAGCCTGCTTCCATAAATTTTCTTCTGAGCCTGTCACCGCTTCTTTAAAGTGAGAGGGAACATCTTCTTCCACTAAAGACAATGCAAATGTGACGTAGTCTCTAAGTCAGGCTAGTTGTTGATGTGCATTCCTTCTAGGTCTATTTCTAGCAATTGATTCCTAAGTTGGAGCCTCACCATCAATATCAGTTTACTCCTCATCATCACCAATGTGGTCTTCATCTGTTGGAGTATCTTCAATGTGATGTGAAGTTTCCTATGGAACAAATGGGGTGGCATCAAACCCCACTCTCTGCCTTCCTGTAAGAGTCTCAGTATTATCCTCCACTTGATGAAAACTCATTTATCTCAAGAAATACTCTTCATCAAAGGTGACATCCCTACTCACTATGATCCTCTTGTCAATTGGATCATATAATTTTTAGCTCTTCATGCCACGTCTGAAGCCTACAAAAATTGCTTTCTCAGCCCGCGGTTCAAGCTTATCCTTCCTAACATGGTAGTAAGCTGGGCTGCCAAAGATCTTCAGCTGATCATAATCAGTGGTAGGATTGGAGTTTTCTTATTAAGTGCGGTAGATGGCAGATGGTTCACCAAGTAGCAAGCATAGTCTAGGGCCTTCGCCCAATAGACTCTCTCCAACCCAGCATTGGACAACATACACCACACCTTTTCCACCAAGGTATGGTTCATTCGCTCTGCTACCCTATTCTGCTGCGGTGTTTATTTTACTATGAAGTGAAGCTCAATCCCTGAATCTTGACATTCCTTTACAAAAGAATCAGGTGTGAATTCTCTGCCATTGTCCGAATGGATTATCTTTATTCTTTTACCCGTTGATTCTCCACCATCTTCTTCCAATTTATGAATACCTCCAGTACATTTGCTTTGCTCTTCAAAGTGTACACCCATACAAATTTGGAGTAATTATCTATAAAAGAAACAAAATATATTCGATCACAGAATGATGTAGTCTTTGTTGGTCCCCATACATCTGTGCGTATATATTCTAATATACATTTGGTGTTGTGGAAGCCAACACGAAAGGGCTTGCGTGTTTTCTTGCCAAAAAAATAATGTTCACAAAATTATAATTTGTAAGAATTTATACCTTTGATGAGCCCCTCTTTCTCCAGTGTCTTCAGTGATGGTTCCCCTGCATGTGTTAGTCTCATATGCCACTGCATCATGGCATCTTCAAAGTATTCAGCCACTGCCACTGTACCTGTCATTATATTTTCTTGCAAGTAGTAGAGGTTCCGTTGTCTGACTCCTCTTAAGTAAGTCATTGCACCTTTGCTGATCTTCAGAACTCCTGCCTCAATCACCACCTTAAAGCTCTTGGCTTCTAAGGCCCCAATAAATAGTAGATTCTTCTTGTTTTCTAACATGTGTTTGACTTTCTTTAGTTCATGAACTATTCATGAATGTGTCCTAATCAGCACACTACCAACTCCTGTAATCCGGCAAGTAGCATCATTTCCCATTGTGACTGCACCGCTGTCCGTTTCCCTGTACGAACAAAACCAATCCTTCTAGGAGCAAATATAATATGTTGCACTGGTGTCCATGATCCAACTGGAGTTGTCTGCTATAAGACCCATAGAAATTATTACAAGAGATACATCAGAGTCTGAACCATCCACCATATTTTGAATCATTTTGGCCTCTGAAGATCCACTCACATGCTACTTATCTTTCAACTTTGGGAAGTCATTCTTCCAATGTCCTGTCTCTAAATAGTATGCGCACTGATTGGGTCCAATGCTTCGGCCTCTAAATTTTCCCCTTTTCTGGAAGTCTGCATTCTTCTTTGGCCATTGCTTCTTCCTCTCTGGTCTTCCCCTCTGGAGTATAAGTGTCTCTGCCATATCATATTTGGTAGACTCCTTATCCCTTCATCTGAACTCATGAATCACAAGGGCTGTAGTCACCTCTTCATACTTCAGAACTTCCTTCCCATGGATCAACGTCATGGTAAAGTGCTCGTACTCGTCTGACAATGAGTTCAACAATAACAGGACTTTGTCTTGATCCTCCACAGTCTTATCCAGATTTAGCAAATCCGCCAATAGCTTTGTGAATTCATTCAGGTGCTCATCAATGGAAATCCCTCTTCTTATCTGAAATCTGTAGAGCCGCCTTTTCATGTGAAGTCTATTCTCCACGCTCTTCGTCAGGATTTAGTCTCTAGGAATTTCCATAATTTCCATGCCGATGTCTCCATCATAACTGTATAGTTGATCTCCTGAGTCAAACAGTTCTAGATAAAACTGCATGCACAGCGGTTAGAGAACCCTTACAAAACATTCTCTTGGAGATCTTCTTTTGTATCTTGTGTGTTGAAACTCTTTCATATCAAGGCCTATTTATATGCCATCCTTGATTCCCAAGAGTTACAAATTCCAATCTCTCAATTAAGGACATAAAGAAAACTTCTGAATCCATAATTCCGGAAATTGAAGTTATTAATTCGGTAGTTTCTTAATACTATAATTGAGAGATTTAATTATATATATAGAAAATGAATTTCCTTTAATTTTTCTTTAATTAAGGAAACTTAATTTCCTTTAATTTAGAAAAAAATAATTTCCTTTAATTTCCTTCAATTAAGAAAAAATTAATTTTCCTTAATTTTTCTTCAAAAGCTTTGCGGCATTATATATATATATATATATATATATATATATATATATATATATATATATATATATATATATATATATATATATATATATATATATATGCGGGAAGGGTGGAAACTTGGGAGCTTGATCTTGACAATCAAATATGGAGAGGAAGAGCTGGGCTTTCATTTATAGGAGGATAAGAAAGGGGGGAAAGCCATCATGAGCTCAGAAGGAGGGAAGGAAGAGGGATTATCATAGCCATCAAACCTTGCTATTAAGAGGGATGGCTATAGCCATCAAAGCTTTCAATTAATGAGGGAGAAAGAGATGAGTCAGCCAAAAGTGGAGGTAAGGGCCAGCTAAATAAAATAGCCAACTATGAGAGAGAAAAAAATAAAAAGAAAAAATGCAATTAGGAATAAATAACTATTTATTCCTTTAATTAATTAAAAATTTCGACTTTAGAAATGCGCTCCGAAAATTCCCAAAAATTCACCCCAGGCTAATTTATGGGTGACGATCGCAACAGAGGAGATGGATTTCGTTTCAGATGATTATTTAATTACTCTATTTTCCGGGGTATTTAATTATATTAAAATATTCGCAAAAATCCGTTGACTTCCAAATGCATCCAAAATATCACCCCTGCCTAATTTGAGGGTGATAATTGCAACAGCGAAGTCAGATTTCGATTTTGAGGTCAAAATAAATACCTCAGTTTTCTAAGTAATTTAAATATATTAAAATATTCAAGGAAATTCAACCACTTCTAAAAAATCCCAAAAAACCTTTGGCTAATCCGAAGGTGAGGATCCCAACAGTGAAGTCGGATTTTAATTTCGAATAGTGTTTAATTTTCCAATTTTCAGGGTATTAAATATTATTAAAATATTTGTCAAAGGGGGGGGAAGAGGGATGGCTATGGCCATCAAAGCTTTCAATTAATGAGAGAGAAGGAGATGAGTCAGCCAAAAGTGGAGGTAAAGGCCAGCCAAATAGAATAGCCAACTAGGAGAGAGAAAAAAATAAAAGGAAAAAATGCAATTAGGAATAAATAACTATTTATTCCTTTAATTAATTAAAAATTCCGATTTTAGAAATGCGTTCCGAAAATTCCCAAAAATTCACCCCAAGCTAATTTGGGGATGACGATCGCAACGAAGGAGATGGATTTCGATTCAGACGATTATTTAATTATTCTATTTTTCGGGGTATTTAATTATATTAAAATATTCACAAAAATCCGTTGACTTCCAAATGCATCCAAAATATCACCCCTACCTAATTTGAGGGTGGTAATTGCAACAGCGAAGTCAAATTTCGATTTTGAGGTCAAAATAAATACCTCAGTTTTCTAATTAATTTAAATATATTAAAATATTCAAGAAAATTCAACGACTTCTAAAAAATCCCAAAATTTCACCCTTGGCTAATCCGAAGGTGAGGATCTCAACGGCGAAGTCGGATTTTAATTTCAAAGAGTGTTTAATTTTCCAATTTTCAGGGTATTAAATATTATTAAAATATTTGTCAAAATTTCGTCGACTTCCGATTGACTCGAAAACATCACCCCTAGTTAATTTGGGGGTAATGAGCGCAATGACAAAGTTCGATTTTCGATCTGAGATCAATTTATATAGGTCATTTTCTTGAGTTCTTGTATTTCCCAAAATTTAGGACTTGATCTATTTGACTCCTAATTTAAACTAGGTCTTAGTGGATGACTCATAATGACTTGATTAATATTTTAGGATCAAGATTAGGATAAAGATTAGTCTTAATTGACAAGGGTAACAGCTTGGGTTGTTACAAAAGCATAAACATGCCAAAATGGAGAGGTAGATGATAAAATAAAAACTGTTACAACACGTAAGTCCAGCTGGAGCGGTTGGATGGTCCTTCGCGTGGCTTGCAGCGATCGTGCGAGGGAGACGTACAGTAGATGATCCTGGCCATTCGTTTGATCATTCGATCGAATGACCAGATTTAATTTGGCAGACCGGGCCGTTAGCTGACCGTCGGATCACACCTTAAAAATGTGCGACGGTCTAAATTAACCCGTTTCGCTGTCTTATGTATTGTGCCTCACACGAGATCATCGTGGTAATAATATAACCATTAGAAATAGTAAAATACTTTAATTTAAATAATATAACCATCAAAGCTTTCAATTAATGAGGGATAAGGAGATGAGTCAGCTGAAAGTGGAGGTAAGGGTCAGCCAAATGAAATAGCCAACTAGAAGAGGGAAAAAAGGAAAATGAAAAAATGCAATTAGGAATAAATAACTATTTATTCTTTTAATTATATAAAAATTCCAATTTTAGAAATGCGCACCGAAAATTCCCAAAAATTCTCCCCAAGCTAATTTGGGGGTGACGATTGCAACGGAGGAGATGGATTTTAATTTAGACGATTATTTAATTATTCTATTTTCCTGGGTATTTAATTATATTAAAATATTCGCAAAAATCCGTTGACTTCCAAATGGGTCCAAAATATCCTCCCTACCTAATTTGAGGGTGATAATTACAACAGCGAAGTCAAATTTTGATTTTGAGGTCAAAATAAATACCTCAAATTTCTAATTAATTTAAATATATTAAAATATTCAAGAAAATTCAACGACTTCTAAAAAATCCCAAAATTTCACCCTTGGCTAATCCGAAGGTGAGGATCCCAACGACGAAGTCGGATTTTAATTTCGAATTGTGTTTAATTTTCCAATTTTTAGGGTATTAAATATTATTAAAATATTTGTCAAAATTTCGTCGACTTCCGATTGACTCGAAAACATCACCCCTAGTTAATTTGGGGGTAATGAGCGCAATGACAAAGTTTGATTTTCAATCTGAGGTCAATTTATATAGGTCATTTTCCTGAGTTCTTGTATTTCCCAAAATTTAGGACTTGATTTATTTAACTCCAAATTTAAACTAGATCATAGTGGATGACTCCTAATGACTTGATTAATATTTTAGGATCAAGATTAGGATAAAGATTAGTCTTAATTGACAAGGGTAATAACTTGGGTTGTTACAAAAGCAGAAACATGCCAATATGGAGAGGTAGATGACAAAATAAAAACTGTTACAACACGTAAGTCCAGTTGGAGCGGTTGGATGGTCCTTCGCATGGCTTGCAGCGATCGTGTGAGGGAGACGTACAGTAGATGATCCTGGCCATTCGTTTGATCATTCGATCGAATGACCATATTTAATTAGGCAGACCGGGCCGTTAGCTGACTGTCGGATCACGCCTTAAGAACGTGCGACGGTCCAAATTAACCCGTTTTATTGTCTTATGTATTGTGCCTCACAAGAGATCATCGTGGTAAATAATATAACCATTAGAAATAGTAAAATAATTTAATTTAAATTATATTAATAAATTATTTAACCTACTTATTTAATTACCCTATTTTAAATAATAAATCGTACTCCAAAAATCTCAAATTTTCACATTTATCTAATTGAGGGGTGAGAAACTCAAAAATGCAATCAAATTTTTAATCAGAGTTCAATTTAATTATTATAATTGTCTGAGTATCTAAATAATAGCCATCAAAGCTTTCAATTAATGAGGAAGAAGGAGATGAGTCAACCGAAAGTGGAGGTAAAGGCCAGCCAAATGGAATAGCCAACTAGGAGAGAGAAAAAAGGAAAAAGGAAAAAATGCAATTAGGAATAAATAACTATTTATTCCTTCAATTAATTAAAAATTTCGATTTTAGAAATGCGCTCCGAAAATTCCCAAAAATTCACCCCAAGCTAATTTGGGGGTGACGATCGCAACGGCGGAGATGGATTTCGATTCAGACGATTATTTAATTATTCTATTTTCCAGGATATTTAATTATATTAAAATATTCGCAAAAATCCGTTGACTTCCAAATGCGTCCAAAATATCACCCCTTCCTATGTTGAGGGTGAAAATTGCAACAGCGAAGTCGGATTTTGATTTTGAGGTCAAAATAAATATCTCAGTTTTCTAATTAATTTAAATATATTAAAATATTCAAGAAAATTTAACGACTTCTAAAAAATCCCAAAATTTCACCTTTGGCTAATCCGAAGGTGAGGATCCCAATGGCGAAGTCAGATTTTAATTTTGAAGAGTGTTTAATTTTCCAATTTTCAGGGTATTAAATATTATTAAAATATTTGTCAAAATTTCGTCGACTTCCGATTGACTCAAAAATATCACCCCTAGTTAATTTGGGGGTAATGAGCGCAATGACAAAGTTTGATTTTCGATCTGAGGTCAATTTATATAGGTCATTTTCCTAAGTTCTTGTATTTTCCAAAATTTAGGACTTGATCTATTTGACTCCTAATTTAAACTAGGTCATAGTGGATGACTCCTAATAACTTGATTAACATTTTAGGATCAAGATTATGATAAAAATTAGTCTTAATTGACAAGGGTAATAGCTTGGGTTGTTACAAAAGCAGAAACATGCCAATATGGAGAGGTAGATGACAAAATAAAAACTGTTACAACACGTAAGTCCGGCTGGAGCAGGTGGATGGTCCTTCGCGTGGCTTGCAGCGATCGTGCGAGGGAGACGTACAGTAGATGATCCTGGCCATTCGTTTGATCATTCGATTGAATGACCATATTTATTTAGGCAGACCGGGCCGTTAGATGACCGTTGGATCACGCCTTAAGAATGTGCGACGGTCCAAATTAACCCGTTTCATTGTCTTATGTATTGTGCCTCACACAAGATCATCGTGGTAAATAATATAACCATTAGAAATAGTAAAATAATTTAATTTAAATTATATTAATAAATTATTTAACCTACTTATTTAATTACCCTATTTTAAATAATAAATTGCACTCCAAAAATCTCAAATTTTCACATTTACCTAATTGAGGGGTGAGGAATTCAAGAATGCAATCAAATTTTTAATCAGAGTTCAATTTAATTATTATAATTGTCTGAGTATCTAAATAATAGCCATCAAAGCTTTCAATTAATGAGGGAGAAGGAGATGAGTCAACCAAAAGTGGAGGTAAGGGCCAGTGAAATGGAATAACCAATTAGAAGAGAGAAAAAAGAAAAAGGAAAAAATGCAATTATGAATAAATAACTATTTATTCCTTCAATTAATTAAAAATTCTGATTTTAGAAATGCGCTCCGAAAATTCCCAAAAATTCACCCCAAGCTAATTTGGGGGTGACGATCGCAACAGCGGAGATGGATTTCGATTCAGACGATTATTTAATTATTCTATTTTTCAGGGTATTTAATTATATTAAAATATTCGCAAAAATTCGTTAACTTCCAAATGCGTCCAAAATATCACCCCTACCTATTTTGAGGGTGATAATTGCAACAGTGAAGTCAGATTTTGATTTTAAGGTCAAAATAAATACCTCAGTTTTCTAATTAATTTAAATATATTAAAATATTCAAGAAAATTTAACGACTTCTAAAAAATCCCAAAATTGCACCCTTGGCTAATCCGAGGGTGAGGATCCCAACAGTGAATTCAGATTTTAATTTTGAAGAGTGTTTAATTTTCCAATTTTCAGGGTATTAAATATTATTAAAATATTTGTCAAAATTTCGTCGACTTCTGATTGACTCAAAAACATCACCCCTAGTTAATTTGGGGGTAATGAGCGCAATGACAAAGTTCGATTTTTGATCTGAGGTCAATTTATATAAGTCATTTTCCTGAGTTCTTGTATTTCCCAAAATTTAGGACTTGATCTATTTGACTCCTAATTTAAACTAGGTCATAGTGGATGACTCATAATGACTTGATTAACACTTTAGGATCAAGATTATGATAAAGATTAGTCTTAATTGACAAGGGTAATAGCTTGGGTTGTTACAAAAGTAGAAACATGCCAATATGGAGAGGTAGATGACAAAATAAAAACTGTTACAACACGTAAGTCCAGCTGGAGCGGTTGGATGGTCCTTCGCGTAGCTTGCAGCGATCGTGCGAGGGAGACGTACAGTAGATGATCCTGGCCATTCATTTGATCATTCGATCGAATGACCATATTTAATTAGGCAGACCGGGCCGTTAGCTGACCGTCGGATCACGCCTTAAGAACGTGCGACGGTCCAAATTAACCCGTTTCATTGTCTTATGTATTGTGCCTCACACGAGATCGTCGTGGTAAATAATATAACCATTAGAAATAGTAAAATAATTTAATTTAAATTATATTAATAAATTATTTAACCTACTTATTTAATTACCCTATTTTAAATAATAAATCGCACTCCAAAAATCTCAAATTTTCACATTTACCTAATTGAGGAGTGAGGAACTCAAAAATGCAATTAAATTTTTAATTAGAGTTCAATTTAATTATTATAATTGTCTGAGTATCTAAATAATATTAAAATATTTGCGAAAAATTTGACGACTCCCAAATACTTCCAAAATACTACTATTTTTTATTCTGAGGTCTAAATAAATTAGGTATTCACAGAATTATCAGAAAATCAGGAAAAATCAGAAATTATCAAACGATCTCCAAATCGCGCAAAATTTGAAGTAGAGGCTCTTAGCACTAATATAAGGGTAATGGAAAAGGATTGTAGTCAATTATGTTACTGATTGACGGGTAACAATACTAGGGTTGTCACACACGACATCTTCGATAGAATTTATGATCAATATGTATGTGCATGTGATTGCATGCCATACAAGTAGCACTAAAGCTTTGTTCGGAGCAAAACTTCAAATCGAGGATTTTTGTGCACTTGAGAATTTCATGCCTTTTGTGCTCCACTCATCATACAATCTTTCACTTAGATATAATGTTAGACTGAGCAAAGGGTTGTTGAAGTAGAGAGATCTATGCGCTTCCCTTTGAACACAAAGAAGTCTATGTGCATATGAGAGCATAGGTGGAAATATAATTCCAATGCACTAGATAAATAATGCCCATAGGACTAAGGAAACAATCATTGAGACATTAATGTCCAACGTCAAGGGGTCTAGTATGAAATTGGCTAAAGATGACATTAGAGTTTAGTTGTGAGTGGCCCATGTGTGTGAAAGAGATCACTAATGAGTAACTATCCGCAGGCCCTTGAAATATAAAATTAACATTCATATGAGATGTTGAATTCAAACTCAAGAAAAATTGGATTTATTTAATCATAGTTAATCGCCCTAACTCTCATGAATTTTTCAACTTTATTAGATCCTCATTAATTTTAATATTATTTATCTGCAAGCATAAATCTAGTTCAATAAGAAGAAAATATTATTGAAGCAAGAGATGTAATCCCAAGCAACCTCATTTCAATTCAATGCATTAATATTGAAGCAAACAATTCACTATTATAAAAATAAATAATAAGAAAACAATATAGGTGGATTTTGATTAACACACAATAAATAGTGATTCAACAAGAAACATTAAAGAATAGAAAAAAAAAGTTTTGACTGTCATAGCAAAATCTAAGTATTTTTTGAACAACTCCAGTTTGTCCATTTATTGAAGCTACAAAAGCAACAGAAAATTATGTCTCCACACTATCAACTTGCACACAACCCTTAAAATACTGCACCAACTTTCTTAAGGCAACAAAAAGAATGCAATGTTTTGCAGATATTTTTGGGCATAGCATCCTTTAAAAATGCATCTATACTCAAGCTTAAACAGTGAGAAAAATAGGTTCATCAACATGAATTTTTCTAGTCATATTCAGTGCAAGCAATAAGAAAAAAAATAAAAATATTGTGACTTTAAAATCAATATCATCTTACAAAAAATAAAAGTAATCCTGCTTAGAAAGTTGCATTAATATTCACCCAACAAAAATTTCAGTGATCTATTTGCGATAGCAGCATAAATTTTCTAACTAGCTTCAATACAAGCAATATCAAAAGGAATAAAAGAAATCTAGATTGAAAATTATTATCACCATAAACTCAACATGAGTATTCTCTAGTCACTATGAATGCATGCAATTGATAAGCAAATAAAAGAAATCTCGATTTAGAGTGCAACTTGATCCATAAAACCTCCTCGCCACCACCAAAAGAGGTTTAAATCGACTAACTTTGAGATGCGCAAGGTGATCGATGTTGAGAGGATCATAGTTTAGAGCATGCAACAACTTATCCTTAATAAACAAAGTTTTTTTGGCCTAAAACCTTAGAAGCTTGCCATGATTGCCATATCGTGAAAGCTGTTCAAATGCCATCTTCAATTTGATAAACATGTTACAAAGAAAGTGAAGAATAGCAAATTTTTGCCACCTAAAGGAAATTATCATTTAGGACAAATATTTCTTTAACATTAACCTATACTTAATTAGTTAAGAAATGGAGAGCATAAACACAAGGATTTTAAATAAGGAAGAGATTGCTGACCGTCATATAATAAGAAATTTAAAAATATTTTGCAATCACAAGTGCATAACTCTTATCATGTTTAGTTTAAACAAGATGATTGTTGAACTAAGTAAATGTTTGACTTGAAAATAAAATATAAAAAAATCATTAATACCTTCTTAGAGAGCTACCTTCAATTTTTTAAGAGAAAAAAAAATTAAAATACTTATATACTTGAAGAGCAACATTCTCTATGAATTTTTTAATTATTTATGATAAAAGATTAAATTAAGTAAATTAGCATCATTTTTTTAATAAAATATAAATTAAAGAGTTTTGATATGTCAAATCTATCTACAAAAAAATATGTTTTAAATATCAACTTTTAGAGTGATATTTTAGGGTCAAATAAATCTTTCCCAATTTAAATTATAATAATAATAAAAATTAAAGAGTTGTATATTTAATAAATAAATTAATATTTTATAAAGCAATGCAAATAAATAGGCAATTTGAAAATGAGACTTTTTGGCAAGGCTTTTAATACTTAATAAGCTTGATTTTTCTTTGACAATTTCTTCTACTTCTGTATGACTCTAACGTTGAATTGGAAAACGAAAGAGTCAACATAAGCAGCAGTTGGACGGCAAAGCCACGCCAAAAGAGCCTATAAATACCGCGCAAAGGAAAGAGGCGTGGAAGGGGCTGAAAAATGGCTGCGGAAATTTCAGAATCTGTGATCACTGGCGGAGGCGGAGATTTTATTTTCTGTGTTATTGTCATGTGGCTTTCCATCGTCTCCATGATAATTTTCTCCTGCATCAATAGCCCGAAGCATTCAAGGAAGAAGAAGAAGAGCTCTGCTCTGGGAAGCAATGATGGCTCATATCTTTCTTTTTAATTTCTTATTTCTCTTTGATTAAATTAGCAAATGAAAATTTAGTATCAGTGAATACTGTGAATTCTTATGAATAAAAGCTGAATTAGTTCTTACCTATTGCTTCATAGTATTGGGGATGTTGTGGCTTATGATAAGTTGTTGAAGAGTTTTTTTTATTTCATTTATGCATTTGCTTTGTATTTTATTTGTATTATATCTTCTTACTAAATAATTAGGCATAACATTTCAAAAAAAGAGCCCCTTTTTGAATATTTAACATATATATATATATATTACTGGAACTTGTAATTATGTTGTAGTTATTTAATATTATATTTTTTTAAAAGGATTTTAATTGGGAAAAGAAATTTTATAATAATAATAATAATTTTTATTATTATCTCTTAAATCATATAAAATAATTACTGGATGGGAAGATATCTTCTAAATTTTATTCAGATATATAAATCAAAATCCTAGAAGGTAGCCAAAGGATGTGCTCCTAAATAGCCGCCACCCATAATTTAAAAGCAAAGGAAAACCCAAAAGCATAGCTCAAAACTTGATAATAAACAGCAAAATGAGCACACTTGCACTTGCAGTAGAATGAGACAGATTAATTCAAAACACTTGCGCCAACATAATTAAAAAAAATACTTTTGGAGTTGCCCCTGCATAGCGGATCTTCTAAAGAGATCCTATGACTTCTGATCTTAATATTTTGAAAAGTGAACTTTAATTATGTTTCGGCTATACCCTACTTAGTGCACTTAGATCATGACATTCACGTGCAACAATATAAGGCATTGCGTAGATATCTCTCCTCCGAAACACCTTACAAAAATTAACCGTATGTTTAAGTGAGATATTTACATTCAACGCATGATATACAAAAACATGAAGATACGTGCAACATAAAACCCTAAATTCATAACTTTAGCATTCATGTATGGATTTAGTGCAAATATGAAATTGAAATGGATTTAGCATTTATCTAGATATTCAGTTCATAACATTCATTACAACAAAACAATAAAGTTCAGCATGAGAAAATAAAATTACTACTACATAATTCCCTTCTTGGGGATTTAGGTTACCATTCAAGGGAACAACATAAATGGAAAGAATAAAATTTCAAACTCCATAATTTGAATGATAGAATGTGCAACAGCAGGATATGCAACATCCTCAATGGAATTTGTCTCCAATTCGCTCTCCCAGCGCTCACAAATCTTTCTCAAGTTCCTTCCTTCAATCCCTTGGTGGTTCCTTATGGTTTTTCTTTCTTCTTTTCTTTCCTCCTCTCTCTCCCACCAAGGGATAGCTGAAATTCTCTTTTAAACTTTGACAACCATCTCTTGGATGTGAAGGGGCACATCTTTGCAGACTGGAGCAGTCATAGACGCCTACGCACCTAACACTTGGCGATATTTTTACTCTTTATGCATGTGGGCGCACCAGGGCACCTAGGTCCTAGTTGTGAGGCGTGCCTAAGTGCCCAAGATTCTATCTTGAGACGTGCTTTGGCACACCTCGGGGTCCATGGTTATGTCTGTTTCATGCAAGGAATTAAAAATCGAACCGGATATTGAACCGCTAAGGCTAGAGGTTCAAGGTTCGATAGTTGGACTGGGGTAAAACTGGAAGTCAAACTGTGCTGATGTAATAAATAATATTTTAATTAAATAATAAATATAAAAATTAAAAATAAGCTATTTAAATAACATTTGATTATATATAATATACAAGAAAGAAAGAAAAAATCAGAGAGATAAAAACAATCACATTTAGAGATGCATTATGGAAATCAAATAATAATTCTGAAAACTGTGGTTTTGCTTATGATACTCTCATCTAGTGAATATGATATCAAAATACCAATTGACCTTTAGAGATAAAAATAAGAGCATTTATAAATACATTCTAAAAAATAAATAATAATTCTAAAAACTACTGTTTTGTTTATCACACTCTCATATAGTGAATATGATGGTAAGATATCAATCGACTTTCAGAGATAAGAACAATGCATTTAGAGTTACATTTTGAAAGACAAACAATAATTTTGAAAGTTTTATTTTTGCTTATCACATTATCATTTAGTGAACATAATAGTAAAATACCAATTAACCTTCAGAGATGAAAACAATGTCAGTAAGTAAGAGACACATTCTGAAAAATAAATAATAATTCTAAAAACTATAGTTTTATTTAGGCATTGAGAGATGCATTCTGAAAATTAAGTAATAATTCTAAAAATTACTGCTATGCTTATCAAGTTATCATACTCGCATCTTGTGAACATGATTGGAAACTACCAATAAATATTTATAGTTGAAAAAAATGGCAGTAAGAGATGCATTCTAAAAATTAAATAATAATTTTGAAAGTTACTATTTTGTTTAGGCAGTAAGAGATGCATTTTAAAAATCAAATAATAATTCTGAAAATTGATGCTATGCTTATCAAGTTATCATACTCTCATCTTGTGAGCATCATTGTAAATTACTGATAAACCTTTATAGATGAAAAAATGACAGTAAGAAATGTATTCTAAAAATTAAATAATAATTTTAAAAGCTGTTATTTATTTAGGTAGTAAGAGATGCATTTTAAAAATTAAATATTAATTATGAAAATTACTACTATGCTTATCAGGTTATCATACTCTCATCTTGTGAACATAATTGTAAACTACTAATAAACCTTTATAAATGAAAAAAATAATAGTAAGAGAGGTATTCTGAAAATTAAATAATAATTTTGAAAGCTGCTATTTTGCTTAGGCAGTAAGAGATATATTCTAAAAATCAAGTAATAATTATAAGGACTGCTGCTATATTTATCAAATTATCATACTCTTATCTTGTGAACATGATTATAAATTGCCAATAACCCTTTATAAATATGAAAAATGGCAGTAAGAAATGCATTCTAAAAATCAAATAATAATTTTGAAAGCTAAATTTTGTTTTGGCAGTAAGAGATGCAATCTAAAAATCAAGCAATAATTATAAAGACTATATGTTTATCAATTATAATACTCTCATCTTATGAACATGATTGTAAATTACCAATAAATCTTTGTAGATAAATAAAATGGCAGTAAGAGATGCATTTTAAAAATTAAATAATAATTTTGAGAGTTGTTGTTTTATTTAGGCAGTAAGAGATGCATTTTGAAAATCAAATAATAATTCTGAAAACTGCTGCTATACTTATCAAGTTATCATACTCTCATCTTGTGAACATGATTGTAAACTACCAATAAACCCTTATAGATAAAAAAATGGCAGTAACAAATGCATTTTGAAAATTAAGTAATAATTTTAAAAGCTACTATTTTGCTTTGGTAGTAAGAGATGCATTTTGAAAATTAAATAATAATTTGAAAACTGCTGCTATGCTTATCAAGTTATCAGACTCTCATCTTGTAAACTTGAATGTAAGCTATGAATAAACCTTTATAGATAAAAAAAATGACAATAAGAGATGCATTATAAAATTAAAAAAATATTTTTAAAAGCTGCTATTTTGTTTAGGCAGTAAGAGATGCATTCTTAAAGTTAAGTAATAATTATAAAAACGGCTGCTATGCTTATCAAGTTATCAGACTCTCATCTTGCGAGCATGATTGTAAACTAGCAATAAACCTTTATAGATAAAAAAAATGGCAGTAAGAGATGCATTCTAAAAATCAAAATATATTTTTGAAAGCTGCTATTTTATTTAGGCAGTAGGAGATGCATTCTAAAAATCAAGTAATAATTCTAAAAATTGCTACTATGCTTAACATGTTATCATACTCTCATCTAGTGAATATGATTGTAAACTACCAATAAACCTTTATAGATAAAAAAAATAGCAGTAGGAGATGCATTTTGCATGACTATATAATTAGAATAGATCATCAATGTTCTATTCAAAATTCAAATCATAACTAGCAAAATGAATCGACTTAAATGCTATACCATCATCTTCCTCTACAATTTGGTCCATTTTGAGGGCATATTTAGCTAGAAATTTAATATTTTGTTAGGTTTTTGTAAATATAATGCATTTAAGAAAATAAAACAAAAATTTATAGATACTTACTAATATGTGTTTCACAAGTTTACATATTTTGAGTAGAATCAATAGGGATAGCATCATCTTTATAAATTTCTTTTTCTAACTCTCTCAAATTAAGTTATGTTCTCAGTTCTTCATCCATAACCCAAAAATCAAAGGAATCAATACACGTGTAATCTAAAGGATCATGAATCTATTTTTTGGAACATAACCTACAAATATTTATAAAATATTTAAAACATAATATAAGAAGGATGATGTTTTGTACAAATTGTACTAATTTCTTAAATTCATATTATACCAAACATAAACAAGATCATTTAATTTTTGATGCTCCAAATGATTCCTCTGCTTTGTATAAATTTGTTCAAAAACACCCTAATTTCTTTCACATCCAGATGATGAAGATGTTTGGCTAAGAATACGAATAGCCAAATTCTGTAAATTTGGAGCACTTGACCCAAACATTTGCCCCCATTTATCTATAATTTAGGCATTTAACATTAACAGTTCAATTTCAGTTGAAACATTAAAATGTAAAACAAATTTAAAAGAACATACATAGCTACATTTCCTTAGCTAATAATAGTGCTATTGACTTACCAAAACTGTCTAAATTATTACGTATAATCTTACTTCATTCATTGCATCCTTCGGCTTGCTACATATATATGCTTATTTCTAATTAACTCTACTAAGCCTTGCATGACTTCAAGTTTGTTGCAATAATTATCACGATCATACTGAAACTGAGGGTTTAGATAATATAAAGCAGATTGAGTTCTTTGGCGAAGTTGCCCATCCCATCTTGTGGCACCCCGCTCCTTAAGTCCATAATTATTAGACTAAGGAGTGGAGTGTCTTTTTGGCAAACCCCTCACTTATCATTAGATTAGGTAAGATCCACAACCCACTAATAAGGGAAGGATATGCACAGAATAACTAAGAAGATCAGTCACTAAATATGACATACATACAGAGTGCGAAAGCTAAATAGAATAAATATTACATTCATTCACCATACATCAAGTAAGAAACACAAAATAGCTTAATAAATAATAAAGTGCAGAAAAGTAATCACAATCACAGTACCTATAGTATTATAATATTTAAATGAATAGTTTAAGAGATTAAATAAAGTCTCTCATCCTCATAGAAGGCTAAAAAGAAATCTAAGCAGTACCTGTCTCTCATGGCTGATGCTTCTCCTCTAAATAAGGCTCCTCTCCTTCAGCACCCAGCTCCTCAAATCTATCTAAAACTGACATTATCAGTTTCATAATATCAGGGCCCCATCCAATAAAAAAAAATCTTATTAGACAATTGTCTAAGTACATTTTAGGTTAAATATTTTACATGAATTATTAATGTTACAATTTTTATACTTAAACACAACAAAAAGTAAACTAATAGTAGTAGGATTAGTAAGCGTATAAAGAATAGGGTAACCTATAATTATAGCATTTATAACTATACAAATGTGAGGCAAAAAGCACACCTTAGTAAGTAAGTAAGGAATGGGCATATACATATGTACAGTGCAGTAAGTAAAAGTACTGAAGGTAAAGTTTAAATCTAAGCATATTGATGATCACATGACATATGCAAGTTATAGACAGAAATTTGAAAGTGGTACATATAGTAAGCAGTAAAGTCTAGCATCCTATAAATAAGTATAAGTGAGCAAGTAAGTAAAGAAACACAGCTGACTGAAATATGCATCATAATACAGTGCACAGTAAGCTAGAACTAAAATAGGTATGTAAAGACTGCCATACCAAACAATTGGCCAATTGGGCCCAGTGAAATTCCCAAAGCCTTTTTGGGCTAGGGCAGATAGACCCAGTAACAGAATTGAAGAGACATTAAATACAAATGCATAATTTTTTACTTATTTTACTTTATTTCTATGGACACATCTAGAAATAACTGAGGAGTCAAGCATGTTTGCAAGACTATATGGGTTCCAAGCTTAATACACACTCCTCAATGAGTAATGTTAAGCCTCCTTATTACTCCTTACCCCTATCCATTAGGATAAATGTGCACCAGAATCCACCTAGAAACTAAACCCAAAGACAACTGTTATCCTAATTATTCTAAGTTTTTATTTCATACACAAAGTTTTCTTATATGATATGTCCAAAGAATTAATCACAAAATACAAGGAAGGCATAGTAACAAAATAACTCAAGTAAGCAAGAGACTCTTTTATACATGGTGACACTGTTATTGTTTATTGAAACCATTCTAACTATTCTAAGTTACACAAGTTCAGGATCTTCAATTCCTACTATCGAGTGTATCTTAGAAGCACAACCTTATAAGTTTAAAGGATTAGAACTGATCAAGTTTTAATCTAATCCAATTAAGAATGACTACATGTTTAATCAATAAATCATAATGTCCTAATTTGATGAATTTTGACGTTCCATCTGAGATCTGAACAAGATCTATTAAACTATATATTATGAATTAAACACTATGAGATTGGGCTTTAATCATAAAATCCAAAAGGATAAAATATAAGATATAGGTTTCAATCTAAAAGTGATTTATTGATTAAGGCATATCCTATTAAACAAATCAAACTTAATAGAATAAATCTCTTATCCTGAATCTAGGGTTGAAAAACAAAATAATCAAAATAATTTGTAAAATCTGGAAACTAACAAAACCAAGGATTCATTCATTGAATAACCCACTTATCCAATGGATGAAATCTAACTTATGAGCTAGTCCTAGTCTTAGGAGTAGTCTTAATATGAGGTGCAAAGTTTTAAGAAAAGACTTAGAAGATATTTAAGGAAATTTAATATTTTGAACTAAAAAACTAATTTTTAATACTTAGAATGATCCTATTATAGTTTAAATGTTAGTTTTATTGACTTAGAAGGTAGTTCAGAGGTCAAGGACGCTTAACCTAAATTTTGGGCAAAATTACCATTTTGTCCCTACTTAAGAGTCCAAAAAGCTACTTTTTGATTTAGGGCTCTAAATTGGGTTTTCTACTACCAAATGATTCCTTACTATCTAACATGAAGATAGATAGTAAGTACACCAAATTTGGATAAGAAATGGGTCCTATAAGTTCAAACTAAGGTTTTTGACTTAAGGGGTATTTTAGTAAACTGCACCTATTAAAATCTAAATTTTTATGCAGTTTACTATCGGCTAATGTTCAAGGATTCTATAAAGTCCAAGAGCACTAAATTTTGAGGTCTAATGAATTAGTTATAGCCATTTCAATTTCTAAGAGCAATTTGGTAATTTTCTAAGCTAAGAGGGGGTCGAAAAGCTAACTTTTCCATTTGATGTCCAAATTTAGCAAACTCAGTGGTTATAGCTTCCCTATATCACACTGAGTACATTAACTAGGAGTAAATTCAAATTGTACTTCAATTTGTCAAGTTATGACATAATATAGGTTAGGGGTATATTGGTCATTTTTGACTATTCTAGGGTTCCAAACCTAAATAATATTTTTGATTATTGTTGGCACTAAAATTTTAAGCTATCTAGAATTTTAAATTTTTTGATTTGGAGTCCAAATGACCAAGTTATGGTCATTTCAATATTTCTGGGTGCTACGGCGCGCTGTAACGCCGACGGTGATTTCGTCTCTGCGAAAACCGCAACGGGTCAACTTTTGGGGTCAATTACTCTCAACCTAAAGCACTTCATGTGTGTCATATACCATTGGAAAGCTCTTTCTGAGACATTTCCATTGATACCCAAATCAGCACCAAAAGATTAAGTTATCAATACAAATAATGGGATTAAATGACTTGATGTACAGAAATTCATATTAGCAACTTTACATATCATTTCCTATTATTTATAGATTTTTATTTTTTTGAGTTCCAACATTTTAAACATAGCCTTATAGATGCACAACTAAGGTTAGATAAAATCTTAAACATACAAATGAGCATAAAAATAAAATGGAATAGCCATTGGATTAATCAAAGGAGGGAAATGGGTACCTTAGACCTTGCAAGGAAAGGAGGAAGAAGACTCAGAACTCTTGGAGGATGAACTTTTTCTTCTTCTTCTTCAGCACATGGAGCAACAATGGAGGAAGGAGGGAGAGCTCTTAGCTTGGAAGCAAGCAAATAAAGGAGGGGCTGAGCTCTTTCTTAAAGGGGAGAAGAAAGGGGGAGGCCATTAAGAGCTAGAGAGGCATGGGAAGAGGGATGACATTGCCATCAAGATTTGCAATTAAGGGGAGGAGGAGAGGGGTCAGTCAAAAAGGGAAGAGGGATGGGAAGCCAGCAATGCAAATTAAGAAAAAGAAATTTTGTTAATTAAATAATCATTTATTTATTTTCTAATTTCTTAATTTGCTTAAAAATTTGGATTAAATAAATGCGCTCCGAAAAATCCCAAAAATTCACCCCAAGCTCATTTGGGGGTGAGGAATTCTACGACAAAGTTGGATTTCGATTTCGAAGATTATTTAATTAGTATATTTTTCGACGCATTTAATTATATTAAAATATTTACAAAAACCCGACGACTTTCAAATGCGTCCAAAACATCACCCCTAGCTAATTTGGGGATGACGATCGCAACGGCAAAGTCAGATTTTGATTTCGAGGTCAAATTAAATACCTCAATTTTTTAATTAATTAAATCTTATAGTAATCCAAAATATTTGATTTAGCTCTGAATTGAATAAAATCTTTAGCGATTGATTCAAATGACCATATGAACTTAACAGAATGATAATTGAGATATGATTATGCTTAAATTAAGCTAGGTAACACATCTCCTCTTAATGATATCAGTATACAGCTTATAGAGCCTCTTATTATTTCTAAACATTTTTTTAATTGTCATTGTTTCCTTATGCATGCCCACATAAATGTAGCCCATAAATGGTTTCTCATCAGCATCAATAATTCATAGTAATCTAATAAGAGGCCCACATATTTGCGACATAATAAAACAATCACTCCAAAATATTTTATCTAAAATAACAGAAGATGCTTCTTTTCCTTTAAGAGTATTTGCAAGCCTTGAATCTATGTACTCTTTACACGTAACAAAAGCTACAAATCATGCTTATGAGCATGAACTCTATGTAATGTAATAAAAGTTGTTGTAAAATAAGTTGCACTGGGATGGACAATTTCCCACCACATAGGCCTTTTTCGTAGCTAGGCTAATACAAATGTATGATTATATACAAACAAAATAACCCTTGAAGCCTTCTTGGCTAGCTTATCAACATGTCCCATAGAAACTATATCTTTAAGAATTAAATTCAAACAATGTGCAGCACATGGTGACCAATATATATTACCATATCTTTTTTGAAGAAGTTCACCCTGCTTTTTTATAGTTAGCTGCATTATCAGTTATTAATTGAATAATTTTTTTTGGCCCAACCCATTCAACAACTGCTGAAAGCAAATCATATAATGTAATCATTTCTTTTGTTACATCAGATGCATCGACGGATTTCAAAAATGATAAGCCACGTGGACAATATACAAGAAAATTGATCATAGTTCTATTTTTATTATCTGTCCACCCATCTGCCATTAAGGTACAACTTGTTTCCTTCCAATAATGTTTAAGAGATTCAACTTGGAATGTGCCCTCCTCCTTATAATCTTTTAACAAATTTACCCTCATTCTATAATACGAAGGAAGCTCATACCCAGGCACTATGGTTGCTATGGAATCAATAGCTTGTTGTGCATAAGGTGAATTTAAGGCATTAGGTGGTATGCCACAATCAAAAAATTACCCTGCAATAATAGCCATATCTGCCTTATGCACGACTTCTTTGGAAGCCATCATACTCTTAAAAGAAGGTTGTGCACCTTTTATTGTTCTTGGGGCAAATTTTTTTTTGATATCTTTAAGTTTCCTCTTAACGTTATCTACTAAAGGCTGTGAATGATCTGATTTTGATAATCTCGATCCTATTTCCTTAACATTACAAGCATTGGAGTATGAGCAAGAAACTTTCATTGATTAACGTGCTTATTACTTCTTAGCAAAATTTCTTTCAATTTTCCTCTGTTTGAAAATGAATATCATGTGAAACTTTTTTACAAGAACCAATATTACCTTTAATACCAGCCAAATGTTATTTCAAGCTATTGATACTGCCACCCTTGTAATTAATACCACAATATAAGCATTTGTATTGCCTCTTTCCATTATCACTATTTATCTCAGTAAAATAATTCCATCATATATCTATTTTCTCACGCAAATTATGCATAGTGCTTGACATACTCTGAGATCCAGATGCTTCCATAATGAAATAGTATTTCTACATCAGTTGACAAAATAAATTTCTTAAAATATTCATACAAAAATAAAACAAAAAGTAGAAAATAATAACAAAAGTAAAACATAAAATAAAAATTATGAGAATCAAGACTCAATGCCTCGATAAGAAGCACAATAAAGCCCATGAACCTTCGGGGATCCTATCTATAATAGTATCTAATAGTGAGTATCTGTTAATCAGCTAAGACCAAGGGGACATCATTCCAAACCAAAGAATGTGGCCCCTATTTCATCATCATCGGTCATTGCCTCACATTAAGAAATTAATAAAAATAAAATGTTAAGAGCTTAAGCTTAACAGAAAATACAATTTTACAAAGAAGCATCTTCACTTATCAAGATTAAATTAAATGAAAGTCCAAGGAAAAATGTCACCAAAATTAATTGCACATGTGCTCAACTTTCAATCAATTTTTGCTCAATAAAAAATACCACTATTATGTTCATTAGATGAGATTACGAGTAGCAAAACAGTACTCTCATTATATCTCTAATGGATAATATTTTCAATTTTTCATCTATAAAGGTCAATTGGTAGTTTACCATCATATTCACTAGATGAGGGTATGATAAGCAAAATAATAATTTTTAGAATTATTATTTGTTTTTTATAATGCATCTTTTACTGCTATTTTTTTGATCTTTGAAGGTGAATTGGTATTTTACAATCATGTTCACTAGATGAGAGTAAGATAACTTGTTAAGCATAGCAGCAGTTTTCAGAATTATTACTATTCTTATTTGATTTTTAGAAAGCATTTCTAAGGCTCGTTATTACAATACAACACCATCCCAAAAATTAAAATTGTGAGACTCAAGACTCAGTGCCTCGGTAAGAAGCACAACGGAGCCCGTGACCCTTCGGGGATCCTATCCATAGTAGTATCCAATAGTGAGTATATGTAAATCAGCTAAGACAAAGGGGACAGTGTTCCAAATTGAAGAATGTGGCCCTTATTTCATCATCATCCGTCATTGTCTCACATTAAAATTTCATCAAAATCTAAACCTTAAAATTTTAACCAAGACTATCAATCAACCTTTAAAGATGAAAATCAAATAATGATTTCTAAATCTATTATTTTGCCTCTCATAATCTCATTAAATGAACATAATGTTAAACTAACAATTTACCTTTAAAGATGAAAGAAACATCCATTAAAGATAAAAAAAACAATAATATTTAGAGATGATATATGAAAACCAAATAATAGTTGTTAGAAAAACTATTTTGCTTATCATAATCACATCTAATAAATATGATGATAAACTACCAATAGACCTTTAGAGTTGAAAATAATGGCATTTAGAGATGGTTGCTCTTTTTCTTATTATACTCTCATCTGGTGAACATAATGGTAAACTACTAATTGACATTTAGAGATGAAAATAATGACATTTATAAATACATTCTGAAAAATAAATAATAATTCTAAATACTGCTATTTTGCTTATCATACCATCATATAGTGAACATGATGTTAAAATACCAATTGACCTTCAGAGGTGAAAATAATGCATTTATAACTATCTAGAAAATAAACAATAAATCTGAAAACTGTTATTTTTGTTATCAATTTAAAAGAATCTTATCTAGTGAACTTGATGGTAAAATACTAATTGACCTATATAGATAAAAATAAATAATGGTAGTTAAAAATGTATTTTGGATATCAAATAATAATTTTAAAAGCTGCTGTTATTCTTATCATACTCTCATCTAGTGAATATGATTGTAAAATATTAAATGACCATTTGAGACAAAAATAATCGCAGTACGAGATGCATTACATAATAATTTTATAAACAACTGTTTTGCTTATCACACTATCATATAATAAATATGATGGTAAAATACCAATTCATCTTCAAAGATAAAAAAAATGACACTAAGAGACGCATTCTGAAAAGCAAATAATAATTCTGAAAATTGTTGTTTTGCTTAGTAAGTTATCATACTCTCATCTAGTAAACATGATGGTAAAATACCAATTGACTTTTAGAGATAAAAATTGTAAACAATGAAAGTATGAGATGCATTCTGAAAATTAATTAATAATTTTGAAAGCTACTATTTTACTTATAATAATCTCATATAATAAACATGATTGTAAATTATAAATGGACCTTTATATATGAAAATAATGGCAGTAGGGAATGTATTCTGGAAATCAAATAATAATTTTGAAAGCTTGTGTTATTCTTATCATACTCTCATACAGTGAACATTATGGTAAAATACCAAATGATTATTTGAGATGAAAATAATAGTAGTAAGAGATGCATTCTGAAAATTAAATAATAATTCTAAAAACTATTATTTTTCTTATCACTTTATCATCTAATAAACATGATGGTAAAATACCAATTGACCTTTAGAGATAAAAAAATAATAGTAAGAGATGCATTCTGAAAAATAAACAATAATTTTAAAAATTATTATTTTGCTTATTAAGTTATCATACTCTCATCCAGTGAACATGATGGTAAAATACCAATTGACATTTGGAGATAAAAATTGAAAACAATAGCAGTAAGAGATGCATTTTGAAAATCAACTAATTATTTTGAAAGCTGCTATTTTGTTTATTATAATCTCATATAATAAACATGATTGTATTGGAAATCAAATAATTATTTTGAAAGCTGTTGTTATTCTTATCATACTCTTATTCATTGAACATGATGGTAAAATACCAAATGACTATTAGAGATGAAAATAATAGTAGTAAGAGATGCATTCTGTAAAATATATAATAATTCTAAAAACTGCTATTTTACTTATCACACTATCATCTAGCAAATGTGATGGTAAAATACTTATTGACTTTTAGAGACAAAAAAAATGGTAATAAGAGATGTATTTTGAAAAATAAACAATAATTTTGAAAATTTCTATTTTTCTTATCAAGTTATCAACATGATGGTAAAATATCAAATGACCATTATAGAAGAAAATAATGGTAGTAAGAGATGTATTCTGAAAAATAAATAATAATTTTATTACTCTTACTAATTGGAAAAATTGTTGTTATGCTCTTAAGTCTTAAGTCTTACAAACTAAGAATGAACCAACCAAGCAATCGATCATCGATGAAGCCATCCAGCAAACAACAAAGCCTGCCAGCAACCGATGAAGCTAGCCAGCAACCGATAAAGCCAGCAAGCAACCGATGAAGCCGAAACCCGACAGTACGAAAAGCCGGAATGCAGAATAGGTTAAGAAGATAATGACAAGGCAACGAGGATTGAGGTATTTGAGGCATTTCATATTCCATATTTGCATATAATCCTTTGCATCTTGGCAATCTCGCATCAGAGGCGTTTGTTTTAAATCGCACACTTCTCGTGCGATTAAAAAAGAACCAGATGGTTCTTTCAAAACTAGTTCGGTTTTATGGTTTGGCGGTCAAATTATAAAACTCATCAATTTTATTCCGGTTCAAAAAGTTTTTTTTTTAAATCAGATTGGTAGACCGACCTGTTCACGATTGGGCCGGTTGACCCGGCCGGTCCGGTCCAACTTATTATTCCTTGGTTTCATGTGTTGTTGGACGCCTGAGGGAGCGTTCAGGCGGCTAGGTTTCAATATAGAACTTCATTACGGGGCACCTGGGTTCCCAGGTCTTGAACTGACTTTGCTTCTGTTATTGAAAAAAGGAGCTTGTGCGAACCTAAGTCCCTAGTTTGTTGCTTTTAGAGCCATCTTGTTTCATGCACAGTCGATACACACAACCTATACATAGACACATAAATATATAAAAAATATTTATTGCCATGTAATTCTAACACATATTGTAACAAACCAAGGATTTTACTTAGCTTAATTAACTTAATAAATTTAGAAACAACACTACTAGTCTCTAATTAATATTATAATCAAACTCTAAAATTTTGGGACAATTTAAAAATCAATAGAATAAATTGCTAGCTCCCCATCTTCATGAGTTCTTCTGTCCAGGTACCTAATCCTCCAATTGTGCTCTAGGATAACTCTGTGAATTGATGATGCAAGCTTACTATAGGACTTATCAATCAATTGGGATTGAGTTGAATCATTGGGCTCAATGCAGACAGCGAGGACTCGTTGTCTAGACAGAGTAGCTATTTAGTGTGGAGGTGAAATCGCTCAACTGGAATTGAGAGCTCTCTTCGGCCTTGATTCTTTTCCAAACCTTAAGACTAAGCGTATTGATCTGATTGTCATGTTCATAAGGCTCGGGTTGAGTCCCAATCGATTATTTGGGCTATAACACTGAATAGTGCTAGAGCCCTAGTAAGGACCCAACAATCTGATTGCTTCAAAGCTAAGCCAGCATGGGGTTTCAATCTTTCTTGACACCCTGATGGTGTAGGGATCGAGCGTGAGCCATGTTGTAGCTTTTATGGGGAGAATTGAATCCCCACATAAATTATTAGGTCCTTAAATTTGGGCCTTTTAGGGCAACCAAACTCACGACGCTTCTGTCCTCCCCGATTAGGGCTTTATTGCGCAAATTGTGCATCTCGGTCTAGGGGTGGGGTAGCGATTGAATTGGAGCAGCGGCGTGGCCTGAGTGTCTTTCATTTGGGCATAGAACTTTGCCCTAATTTTGGTCTATCGAACATTTCCCCGAGCACGAAAGAAACACAGTGCCGGGTCGAGCCGGACCACAACTTGCATGGTTTGGAATTGGGTTATCTTAATAACCCGATATATTATATTTATTTTTCTTAAGGAAATGCAATTGAATAATCAAATTACTATGATTCAATTAATAAAAACTTT
Organism: Gastrodia elata; assembly: GCA_016760335.1. Lineage (NCBI taxonomy): Eukaryota > Viridiplantae > Streptophyta > Magnoliopsida > Asparagales > Orchidaceae > Gastrodia > Gastrodia elata. The sequence continues at coordinate 46,812,379 of CM028674.1, read as the reverse complement.
CCATTTAAATTAATTGAATAAAATGATTTAGAATCTGCATCTCTATCTCCTTAAATGCTATTCAATGATTATAAAATTAGTGATAACCAATATAAACATTTATTAAACTTTTCCTAATTATGTTCTTAACAAAATCTTTGAGTATAATCATAAGTAAAAGCTTTAGAAATTCCTAAGAGTAGTAATCTTTGATTTTCAAATTCAAATTTCTAATTTTATACAATTCTATTGAGTAATAAAATTACACAATAGATTGAATCCTGTTTAAGATTAATAAGTTACAAGTTTGATTATTTTATCTTCTAACTTTAGTCTTTCAGCCTTTTTAAGACTGATAATTCAATCTTAATGAAAATTCATTCCTTAAGATTCCTTAATCCTTTAGAGTGAGAATTATGAGAAACTCTAGATCTTTAGGTGTTAGCACCTTAGGTTTAAAGTTTGAATCCTAATTTTGAAGTTTAACCCTAAATCTCTAAATCTTGATTATTTTAATCAAGATTAGTTATGGGTTAATGAAATAAATTAATTAAGCTTACTAGTTAATTATTTAACGTCAATAACCGATATCATCTGATTTTGAATTAGTACTTGTTAAATTCTAATGTTTAATCCTATAAGATCGTGAACTTGAGATTTTACTCAATAGTATGATATTAGAGATCCTGAACTTATATTCTTTCAAAATAGATAGAACGAATAAATTAGATAACAATAAATAATACATATATTTTAGTAGAGTCTTGCTTACTTATGACTTTATTACTTTGGACACCTTATTTTTGAGCCTTTTAGCCTTAAACATATCATACAAGATGAATTGGATGCATGAAAATAAAAATGTAGAAAATTAGAATAATAATTGCATCGGGTTCATTTTCAAGATAAGTGATTGTGTATACTCTTTACCGCAAATGGATAAGCAGTAAGGAAAAATAAAGAAACTTGACACATACTCATTGGGGAGAGTTGTGTCTAGTTCAGCCGCCCACCTCAGTCTTGCAAATATGTTTGAATCCTTTGCTACTTCTAGACATGTGCAAAGAAGTAAAGTAAAATAATCAAACTTAACTGCATATGTATTTTTTGTCTTTTCAATACAGTAGTAATAACCTAATGTTGTTAATTAGTAATCAAAGATCAAATTAGTTTGTAATTGCCTCCATTAGTATCCAAATGGTGTTTAGAGCAAATCTTCAAAAAAGGGAGTAATTTGGAGCTCAATTGAATATTTTCATTATTTTAATATATTTATTTAATAAGAAATAAGATAATTAAATATATCTCTAGATTAAAATCGGAGTTCACCATTGAACTACTCACCCCCAAAATAGTTATAGGAGTAAAGTTTGGAGATTTTTCAAAGCTCGTTTGGATATTTAGTTTTGATTAATTAAAAATAAGAATTAAATAATTAATTATTAAATTATAATTAAATAACAGCCATGTTAATGAAACTCGAACTGCCATTCATTCGAATGATGAGTTTGATCTGCTCCATCCAAAGGACTTCTCATGGAAATCGAACGGCCATGGATTTTCTCCCTTGCGCGAGCATGACGCGTGTCGCGCATGGCTCTGCGCCCGTGCGAGCATGGTTCAGTGTATTGTTGCTGCTAATCGAGCTCAATCAAGCTCATAGGTTCCCTTCCTTCTTATCAGGACACACCATAATCACAATGCATGCATCAATTCGATTGAATTCATGGTAGATCAGTTCAATAGCTTCACTACTTGAAGCAAGCTCCCTTATTTAAGGTACTCCATTTAATTTAAAAATTATGATTTGATTTTCCTTAAATCTTATTTCATTTTGATATTCCATGGTTCAACAAATGTGTATCGACCCGTAATCGGGCTTAATCGAGACTGATTGGAGTTCAAATATGCCGGGATGAACAATAGTCAACCATATCATCCCATAAACCATGACATAGGGCATCATCTTTGGAATGGCTAGAGATATCCTTAATGGTGATTTTGGTACTTCAATCGGCACCTTGTACACGCCAGAGGCTGCCAGAGCTAAGAAAATTTGAATGCCCTAGCCCCGACCATCCTGACTCTTACCAATCCACTATGCGGGTCAGGCGGGGTTGGGCCTGGTCTACGTGATCTGCAAGCATCGGGCCCGTGCGTGCATGGCCTGGGTTGAGTGCGGGCAGCTATAGCCGGCTTGCAGGCGGAATAGTGCGCATGTATCTGTTACTTTAGGAATCGTAATTCCTGCAATTAAATTATTTAATTAATTAATTACAAATTTTCAAAGCTTCATAATTACAGTAGAACCTATCTAAATTAATAATCTCAAAACTGCCACTAGTCCATTAATTTATGGAGATTATTAATATATGGAGTTTATTAATTAATAATCTCGGGAAGCTTGCAAGATGTCCAAATTAATAATCTCGGGAAGCTTGCAGGAAGTCCAAATTAATAATCTCGGGACCGCCATGGTGATATATTTAAAAGTCATCGAAAATCGTCCATTTTTCACATGCCCAATACACCCAGAACCAACGATAATGATGCCGCTTCAAGGAGAAAAGCACACCACCATGACAGATAGCATCCACATCAATCTTTGCAAACATCATAGAGACAACCCAAAGTTGACGCAGACCGAGCTCGTCACCTGGCTTCAGGAAACGCACAACCTAATAGTCAGCCAAGGTACTGTTTCCAACACCCTCAAATGGAAGGCAGACTTGCTCAAGCACAGCATAGATGAGGCAAACCGTAACAGCAAGTGTCAGCGGGCAGTCAAATATCCGATGATGGAGACTGCACTGGTCGAATGGCTCAAAGGACACCAAGAGCGTGTCAATCTGAGCGGTGACCTTGTGTGTGAGGCTGCCCAGAAAATTCTCGACCGCCTTTATCCAGGCCACGATCCATTCAAGTTCTCCAACGACTGGCTGGAAGCATTCAAGAAGCGACATGGCATCCATTCGTACAGGCATTCTGGAGAGAGCTTCATTGCGGATAACCTTCCACGCCTATGCGAAATGATCGACAAGTTTGAATGGAAAGATATTTACAATATGGATGAGACTGGCCTCTTCTTCCGGGTGCAGGTAAGTGCATTTCTCCGCACTTGCGCCTTTGATGGCTAATGCTGACCGCACCGGCAAATGTTAGGCGGATAACTCTCTCACGACTCGGCAACTCGAGGGTCGTAAACAAAATAAGGAACAGATCACCGTCGTTGTCTGCTGCAACGATGATGGTAGCCACAAGCTTCCCCTCTGGATCATCGGAAAGTATGGCAATCCCAGGTGCTTCAAGAATGTCAACCAGGCAAACCTTGAATGCGAGTATCGATACAACTGCAAAGCTTGGATGACCCATATCATCTTCTTGGAATGGCGGAAGTACTTCGACCGTGGTATGGCCAACCGAAAGGTGCTGGTGATTCTCGACAACTGTAGTGCTCATGTCCCCATCGATGGGCTTTCTGACCGGATAACCCTTCGGAACACAATGGTTTTGTACCTTCCTCCCAACACTGCGTCAAAAATTCAGCCGTGCGACTAAGGGATCATCCGCAAATTTAAAGCTTATTATCGCCGCCACTTCAACCGCCTCCTTCTTCAGCATCTAGATGACAAGGCTGAGCAACCAGAGAAGATTGACGTCCTGCAAGCCATTCAGATGGCTATGCCAGCATGGGCTACAGAAGTCAACTATAAAACTATCCATAATTGCTTCCGCCATTGCAAGATTCGGTCAGAGCCAGCTGGCACAATGCCAGTTCAAGAGGACGAGCTTATGGATAATGGCATTGTTGAAGAGCTGGTGTTGCAGATTCACCAGTTTTGCTATCTCAATCCGGTGGACATCGGCAACTGCTGGATTGCCCTGCTGAGCAGGAGGTGGCGTTCATCCCTGACATCGATGATGTCGCGAGAATCAGTTGACGACAGGGGAAGCCGACGACGCTGACGATGACAGCCAAGAGAACCCAAAGATATTCCCAGCCGAGGCGCAGAAAATGCTTCAAACACTTGAAAGATTATGGATGCAGCAGGAGGCGGACTCCCATGAGTTCATCCTTTCTCTCCAGTGCATGAAGGACAAGCTCAGCAAAATCCGTGTAAACCAGATGGTCCAGAAGGATATTCGCCAATTCTTTAACAATTCCTAGGCTATTTCCATAGTGTTCTTTCATATTTTCATAGTACCTTATGTAGGGAATATAAAATTATGAAATTGTCGGGAACACTCGTTACAATTAATAATCAAATAACAGAGGTTTATTAATTGATGCAAAGGACTGAGCTCGGGACCAACCCATATTATTAATTAACAGAGGTTATTAATTTATGGATGATTAATTTAGACAAGTTCTACTGTATTTTATTATAAGTCCAAATACATTTAAGTTTATATCTCAAAGTGATTAAAAAATACATAAAATATTAATATGACATTAAAATTTTATTTTGATTATCAATTTTATTAATCACCTTATCATGATTATTAAGGGTGATTAAGTCATTCTTAAGCCATTTAACATCCAAATTAGGCATGTCAGATTTCATTTTAATCCTCATGATATAAGGATCAGTTAATTGTTGATGTTGGTACTATTTTGATATTGTTTGGTAAGTTTTGCATTTTCTCTCTCTTATGTAATAATAATAGTCATATATAGGATTTATGTTTTGTTTTACTTCCTACAACTTATGACAGCAAGACTTGATTTAATTTAATGCATAGCTGAACCCTAAAATATTTTATTTGATGATAATAGAATCATAGAATTACTTGGAGCAACCATCAAACCTTAGAAATAAGGGTAAAATTCTATAACTTAGGATTGAAATATTGTGATCAAACTCAATCTATAATATATGACTTGAGCTGAATATAACCTCTACTAAGGTCACATTAAGCTCTAATATAATAACTTGAGACATTAGATAATCAACCTATTAGGTCAAAACCATCCCATAAATTTTATTGATTAATATTTAAATCCTTATGCAAACCACCTAGTATAGGTTAAACTATCACCATATGCTAAAACTATGAGATGACAAAGATTAAATTTTAAATCACTTCATAACATTAATACTTTGGAGAGGCACCATTGAATACATCGTTTAAGACAAAAACTTGGTGAGGAGTTTCATATAAGTGAAATTAGATTAATCCATAGAAGAGATTATTCATTTTAAGAAGTATGGTGGAACATCTCTCTTATTATAGATTGTGACTTAATCATCCTTAATCACATTAGATCACTCTAGTGTAGCTAAATTTTTGGGAACTATTAAAGTGTAGCTCTAACTAGCTTGTTGGATTTAATAGACTAATATGAGAATGGAAGAAAACTCTAGAATAAATATTAAGTGATAATTAATATTTTAAAAATGTTAGTAGAATTTTGTGAATGAAAGTTTTGAGGTAATAACCTTTAGGTAATATAATATATTGACTTAAATAGCTAAGCATCTATTAGGCTTAGAACTTTATTATATTAATAAATAAAAGATTAACCCTAGAATCTACTATTCAATGTTAAAAATTGGAAACTTTTGATTAGAAGGAGGATAATTTTGCATCTTTAAACTAAGAAAGTGTTAAGATTTAACAACTATCTTAATCAAGTTCATTCCTTTAAAGAACTGTTTGATTGATAATCTTGTAAATTTAATTAAACTAGCCAAATTATGTATTATAGTTTGAGATTAAATGAAAATTTTTAGAACCAAAATCATATAATTACTTATGGTCTTCAGTTTTCAGGACTAAGGAATTACTTTCTACTTATGAAGTTCCATGAAGACTATTAGTAAGTAATTGTTAAAAAAGTGTTCCTAAAGGTAAAAAATACTTACACTTTTAAGATTTATAATAAGCTTAAAGTTTAATATAAACCTTAAAAGAAAGTTTAAGTATTGAATCAAGTTATTGAGTAGCATATAACAAGATAATTAAAATTAAGTGAGCCTTAGAATACAATTCCAAAATATGATAATGTAAAATAATGATAACTTGAAGTTAATAATAGTAAGATCATGCTTAATAAATATAATTGAATTATTAGATGAATTACTCTCAATATGATAACTTCCAAACAGTTGTATTTGAATCATCATTAGCTTAGGATTAAGACAATTATTCAATAACATAGGCTTTAACACACAATTTAATATTTATATCAATTAATCATTACATAAAGTCTAATTAAATCACTATTTGCTAAGACTTACCTTATTATATATATATATATATATATATATATATATATATATATATCAAGTTAACTTAGGGATTTATGATGTTTAAGTTAATTTGGGGACTTAATTAGCTCCATTTATTAGAGTAAATATTTAAAAATAGAAAATAATAGATATAATGTGGTTTACAATACTTTGTTAAAGCCTTGAAATGCTGCAACAAATTGAGATTAAATCCTTGAAATCATACATTAAGATATTGTGCACAGTAATAAATATTGAAAAATATACTTTAGAGGGGTTTATTATGGTGGATTTTAGTATATCTATCATTGAGCTTGGGCAAGCTATTGGAGTATTAAGAGACTACTAAATTTTTATGAGGGGGAATGTATGTATTTATTACAGTTGACCCCATTTACTCTTAGTTGGCAGACATGGTCAACTTCTCATTTATTTTGCGCCCACATAAGAAAATATAAGATAAATAAATAATAAATTTCATATATCACAATTTTAATGATTATGAATGTTTATAGTCTACAACTATACCTTTCTGACTATTCATTCTTTTAAGATTGAATTTACTTTACTTCAATAGCTTATTATTTCAGCTTTACTTATAGCTTTAACAGTATAATTTTCTTATATGTCACTTACATAGTTATCTACACTTTTTACTTAGCATATGAATCATTTAGACAAATTCATACTTTATAAACTATCTTACTAACTTATTTGATATAGGAATGAGCTATGTGAGCCTTTCTTACTTTATAATTTTTAGTAGTTATTTACCTATTTACTCATTCCATGCCAAATGCTTTGCTTTTATTTAATTGTAATGGCTAACATAATATCTGCTTAATATAAATAATGTGTTTAATTACCCTTAAACTGTATGACTTTTTACAAGTCTAATCACTTAATTTTCTTTTGTTAGCTGTGCCCTACCATTTTATATACCAAATACGGTAGATTAGTACTGTGGGTCAAGTGTTGCATCTAAGGAAGCACCTGAGGAAGAACCGTTGATCAAGTGTTGCATAATAAGTGCTAAGAATTCTATTAACTTGTATTTTACATTTTATATTCGAGGATGAGTGAATTACTTTCCCAATTTTGTATATTAATATTTCTATGATGTTTAAACTATTCTTTCATGATGTATGCTTCTATATCATGAACAATGAATGTTTGATTACAATGTTTGATTACAATGTTTAAGTTTCTTTCTACCCATAGATCTGCTATATAAAGGTAGTACTCAATAATGGGTTAGAAATCACTAATCTAATTTTAAGTACTACCATAATACTCATTATTGGATTTATACATCTAATCTAATAATATGGCATTACAGTTGGTATTAGAACAGATTTGGAGAGTATGAAGGAAAGTCAAGACATAGTTAAATGTTCATTATTTAATCTTTAATGAAATAATACATTCAAGCATCCTCATAATCAAATAACCTAGCTCAATGATAGATGGTAAGCAAAGGTTTCGATCTAGATTACTATGCTAGTCTTTTCTATTACTATTGAAGCAATAACCATGGGAATGGATTTCATTTTGGGAGAATCTACAAAGGAGTATCTTCATCTGTAGGAGACATACATAATGAAATTCTTAAATCACCAACTCTTATATGAGATGTCTTCCCTCAATTAGCTAAAGAGTGACTACAGCAAGTGACTAAGGCCTTCCATGCAACAAAATGTCAATATTTAGTTCTTTTCTTAATTCTGGATCAACTCTTTGAAGAAACAGCTAATGATTGGTTGTCACAAGTTTATTGGGATATGGTTAGAGAGTGCAAGAAAAATCATTGTTCTCCCATCTCTTAGGATTTTGAAATATTATTTTATGCTCAGTATTGTTATAAGTAATGCATTATAAGTTTCAACTTATTCCATCTTTTGTTTATGTACTAAGTTTGTACATTTTATGATCATAAAATAAGGAAATTGTAGCACTCCATCCCGTTGTCATGCGTAATAGAGAAGTTTAAGAAGTGGGTACCTTAAGCAATTTGCGGCGAAATGGTGCGCTACTTAGGAATGATTTCTAAAGCTTCCCACATACAAATACTGAAGATCTACACTAGGTAGAACTAGAAGCTAGTCCTTAAGATAAGTAGTATCCTTATCTTAAGTATTAGATGGAATACTCACATACATTGGACTTGGTAAGACATGAAGGATATTTCCAATATATATAAATACTTTACATGAGTATTTATTATTGATCACTTCACAATACAAAGTATAAGATGGAATAATCAAAGTGTAAAAGCTAAAAGCATTCATCCAAATATTAATCACAGAGCTAAGTACAAATACTCATCTTAGAAAGGAAATAGAAGAACAGACATCTAGATAATTGTTACAAACCATTGGTTTAAAATAAAAAGAATAAAAACAATGTTCCCTTAATCTCACAACTAAACACAGCTGAAAAAGTAGGAACTGAGTCTTCTACTGCTCCACCAAATCCTCCTAAATATCTTGAATTGTCTCTAATGCTTCCTCACCAAACTTCTCAGGATCCGGCATACTGTCAGATCCCAAAATGTTAGTTTTTCAGACAAAAGAAAAGAAAAGTACCTCGTGTTAGACAGTTAGTCTTACACAAATAAAGTGCTATAACATGCTTTATACAACTTAGAGAATTTAACATTAAATAAATCAGGAAACTATTGCAGAAAATTCTGAAATAATTAAAAGCTAGAAATAAAGTAAAATAATAACTAAAAGGAGGTGCTGAAACATACCAACTATAAATATTGAAAATAGAATAACAATACTAGAATATAACCATATTGTATGTCAATGTAAATGCATTTGGAATACCATTGAAATGCTAAGAATATATAGTTTGATGCTCACATACATCCAATTATGAATTATGATATCCTGATGCCTATTGCATCCCATAATTCCTCTCTTGATATATGCTACATACCATTATTCACAAATAATCCTTAATGCTTATGCTTATGCTTATGCAGTTTATGCAAAAATACTTTCAAAGTAATTTAATCTTAGAACTTTATTAAGTTATCAGATGTTGGGAGTACTTATACATAAATAGTATATTTGTAAGAAGGGTAACTTGAACCCTTAGTTTGTTTAACTGCATTTATCAATGCACACAAAGATAAGTGACAAAATGCTCTTATAATTTATTCTCTCAAACTAAGTTGTTCATTCTCCTAATTAAATACATAACTTAAAGTGCCATAAGAAAGGTAATTTGAAATCTTTTATAGTTTATTCTCTCAAATTAAGTTGCTCAATCCATTACTTAAAATACACTTGATAGAACTGGGACATTTATCCTGATGTTATTGTGGATTCATCTATGATAAGATTAGAATATATAAATCTCATTCATGATGAATCAACTAATTTCATATTCTTACTATATCAAATCAGTTATATGGATATGCACTACAGTCCCCATATGATAAACACTAATGTTATCATTCTATAATATCTATTTAGAATCTAAAGATATTTAAGCTAATGAATCCTTCTTCCATTGGGGGTACTAAGCAATGGGGTTCTAAGGTTATGATATAGAAGTCACTATAATTAGGTGAACTACCTGATTTAAGATCAATCTATAAATCATTAGGTTATTACTACCACAAGAAATAAAGGTCAATTATCAAGGGTTCAAGAGGTTCAGCTAAAGGCCTACCTTAATGTGTATACAATAAGGTATTTCCTACCATAAGGTTTTTTTAATTTAACGTATAAAACACCTAAATTATAAAATCTAACATAAACATTCAGTGGCCTTATTTTCAGTACTAGCTCGCTTGCCACATGTCTCAGGGGCTTTACATAGATTGCTTTGCTTTTGCCACATGTCTCAGTGGCATTTCCTTTTCCTTTTCTTAATTAGCATGTTGTATGTATACTCATATGGTTTACTTATATATATTGGCATGTTTAGGATGCTAGAATTGCATGTTTTCAGTACTTGTGTTTCTTTTATATACCCAGCATGGGTTAATATGATCATAAGCATATTAGGTTCAGAATTGTATTGTAGTTGCTTTTTCTTTTTAGCTTTTAGCCTCACCTTGTTTATTGTGCGTTGTATGTCATTCTTCATACTAGTTGCTGGCTATAAATGGATAGTTTATAGTTACCATTTCTTCATAGCTTGTTGCACTTATTACTATTTGCATGTTTAACTAATTTAAATGTGATATCTTTAAAATATTCAGTTCATTAAAATAGCCTAAAATATATTTAGACAATTGTCTAACTGTAACCTTTTCGTTTTGTTGGCTGGGACCCTGGCATTTGTGATACCTACAAATGTCAGATTCGGACGTGTTCATGGGCAGTGTCGCAGGAGAGGAGCAGGTTAGGGAGGAGGATTGTGCTGCTGGTGTTTAGATAGATCTTGCATTTTATTTCAGTGAGATTGAGAGACATTTTCATCCTCTTTAAATTTAGTTTATAATAATTAATTCTGGATGTATTTCATTTCTGCATTTCAATGAGTTACTATATTTTTTTCCCTCTTTCTACTATGTATGCTTGTGGATGTTACTACTCGCCTATTGCTTCTGCCACTTTGATATTTACATATATATATTGATGAATGTTATAGTACTGGGTGACAAGTTCTTGGCTTAAGGCAGGTTGGGTTTACCTAACTTTACTTAAGTTGGGGGTTTGCCACAGTTGGAGCACCGTACTTCCTTATTGTCAGTACGGGAGCCCCATATAGACTCTCATGTGCTCACATTTAGTTAATTAAGAATCCTATGTCTAGGTTATCAAAATATTTTGTTAATTCAACATCGCATAACCTGATTTCCACAAACTAGCATCATATGCTACATGGATCCACATGGACTATGTCACATCATCCATGAGCACTCGATAACTCTTCTTCCTCTTTTAACGTCTGTTGATCCACAGAGCTCTGTTGGTGGCACACACAGTTCACAAGCATCGACCTTTCCACTGAGCTCAAGGAATGGTGCAATTAGGCTCAAGAGGTTATCATTGGGCTCAGAGCACTAACGCATGCATACCTAGCTTTATGCCAATTGGTGAGCTATGGAGTGCAAGAGGATTAATGTTTTTCAATCACCCTTCCATTTCAATCCTGAGGTGTTTTACATTGACAATCCTCATGCAACAAAGATGTGTTTGTGGCGAGGACCTTTATGTGCATTCCCTCTAGGCTTGAAAGGCTGAGTTGACTTAGCATTATCTTAGTTACATCCATTTTAGTACATAAGATATCCAGTGATTCCATAGCATGCAAAATAAGAACATATACATGAAAGAAAGTTTCTTAACTAGATATTTGTACGAACACCTTGTCCTTTAACTCTTACTTGATTTTGGCCCAACCCTCCCGAAGGAGGGCTTAACTCTCAATTACAGAAGAATTACAGAAAGATACACATAAGAAACTGAACTGTGTCATGGTTCAACTAAAAGAAAATCACAAAGAAAGCATAAGGAAAATACTATGAACAACCATTCTGTAGCACTCTCTGAATATTCCCTTGCCTTCCTCTTTTCTTCCCTTCTAACTCCTTGGTAAGGGTCTTCCTTTCCTTCTCTTGATTGGATCTTCCTCCTTCCATGGAGAGGTCTCCTATTCTTTTCTTATAGCAGGCCTTGCTTTCTGATCAGTTAATGTAAAAGAGGGGAACCCTCTTTAGTCTTGCAATGCAGCTTAAATAGAGCAACCACCAACTTTTTGTTATTTAATTCTGCTATCTTTTCCAACTCCCTTCATTAATGGCATGTAATGAATATTATTCTGATATTCCCATGAGAATCTGCATGGAATATATGTAGTTGGAGTTTAAATAGCTGGGAAGGCAAATGTTTTAATTTTTGGCCTTCCTTATGTTGTTATTAATGCCTTGAACCTGGTTGAAATAACGGTGGGCGTTATGGCGCGCTGCAGTGATTCTGCTACAGAATGGTTTATTAAATGAATACCCGTTGCGGCGTGCGGCAGCGCTGAGCGCTTGGGTTTGGACCCGTTGCGGTGCACGGTAGCATTGAGATCTCGAGTTTTCACCCGCTGCGGCGCTCAGTAGCAGGGTGCTTTATACTTTTCTTTACTAAGTCTTGACCCTGTTGATCATCTACAGTGCTCGGTAGCACTGAGCTCTAGGTTTGATTATGCTACAGCGCGTGGTAGCACTAGTGTCTCAGCTTGAGACCACTGTGGCATGTGGTAATGATGGCTTCTGAATGGATGCTAATTCTAGGCTTAGATGGTTCTAATGCTCCCCTTGGTAATGCCGAGCTCTCAGGTTTGAACACGCTGTGGTGCATGGCAGCACCGAGTTCTCGGGTTTGAACATGATGTAGCACACGGCAGCACCGAGTTCTTGGGTTTATTCTTATGGCGGCACGCAGCAGCACTAAGCTCTCGGGTTTGGACTCACTGCATTGCGCGATAGCGCCGAGCTCTCGGTTTTATGCCCACTTGAGCGTGCTACGGCGCGCTTGGGTGCGTTGTGGCGGTTTTGCTTCCAGAAATTGAGTTTTCTCCTAGATTTTGCTCATCGTGTCAATTTGCCTAAAATAGTGAAAAACCCATCAAAAAGCACCATTCCATAATGAAAATGCTTGAAAATTTTCACTTATTTTACTATAAATCTTGGGTTCATCACACCCCCACACTTAAGCTCTTGCTCGTCATTGAGTAAAAGCTAAAAATGGATTTTTCTGAATTGTCTTGTCATAAAATTCAATTTAGAAAATAATGTAAAATGTCTTGTCAGTTAATTCTTTGCTTATTTAGAGTGAGGTACATAAATTTAGCCTCTAACAAACCAAAACCTAAGTTTCACTATTTCATTGCTTTTCAAGTCTCTAATTTTAACTTTGTGATGCTGCTTCTTAATCAGGAGGAAAGTTCTCTAGGAATTCTTAATTAAGTTAGGCTTGATTGACTGACTTATAGTTTTATGCCATATGTGCTCCTTCTTATAAATCACATAGAATAATTCAACTTTCAGGAGAGATATTTTTCATCATCCTAATTTTCTCAGACTTTTATACCTTGGTAGAGATCTTTTTCATCATCCCTAATTTTGTTTTTAGAATTCTTTATCAGCTTAAAGGAGAGATATTTTTCTTTATCTCTATCTCAGTTCTTTATAATCATAAAGTCCTATAGGAGCCTATCACACTCATAAGTTCACTCAATCCCTGACATTCATTAATTTAGTTCCTCAAATTTCCCCACCCTCACACTTATCTTTTAGCAGCATTCATATTAAGTTTTTGGAGACTTGATACAACTTAGGATTATTACCTTGTTTGGAAGGCACTAGGGCTATCATTTAGTTCAATCACTATTTTATTAAGAAAATTAATATGACATTATTCTTCACCTTTGATCTTTTTTGAATCATGCATTTTAGAATTTTAGAAAAATTTGTCCTTGTAAAACAAAAATGGTAGTAGCATACTAGGGTAGATAAGAGCAAGATTCATTTGTTGAAAAGAAAACTAAATTAAAGAAGCAAAGATAAAGAAAAGGAAAATACAACCTTAATTCTCAACTTCTTCATCCTCATCTTCTTCTTCTTTTTCTTCTTCATCGTAATCCTCCAGCCACTTAGTATTTGGAGGGGGTTCATATGCTGGGGGTTGTGGCAGTACAGCATTGTCTGATCCACTATTCAAGCTCCAATTTGAAATCAATCGTTTCGAGAGCTGAGTGGAATTCATTTTGAAATTAGAGCTATTTGGACAATTTGGCCTTGCAGTACGGCATGTCCGTGGACAAATATTTTCCCAATGGAATTTGATAGTCCCTCATCTGATTCATTCCCTTTTATATGTTTTTAACTCAAGACAACTTTGGAGGAAGATGAAGCTTTCCCTTCCTCCCTCTTTATTTTCTTGCTCTTCTTACCCTCTAGGAATCAGACGTTTAGAATGTGGCGGGTAAGGGAGCACGGGGAGGAATAGCCACGTTACTGGGTAATACATTGACGTCTTGTTCAAGGCATATCCGAGTTATTAAAATTTTGAAAGCGAGTGCGGCGCAGGACCCGATCAGGGTATTCTAGAGCTGCTCAAAAATGATCCTGGAGACATGGATGTCTCCAAGTTGTTCAATTGCACAAATGAGCAGTGCTCGTGACCACGTCGCCTCACTCAAATGCCTAGATGGCATGATGACGCTGAAGATGAAGACATGCCATGCATTGCACGGTTCATGAGAAGGGCTCGAAGAATGTTGGACTAGTTTCTTCTCGACCCTGCGTAATCTTGGGTGAGGGTGCATGCAATGTCAGCCAATTTATCTCATAATTTAATAGGCCTTGGTAGGAACACTCCTCTACTATCCTCGGCTTAAAAAAATTGTTGATCTCCTCGAACCCGAATTTCACTGCTTTCCATTGTACAAAAATTATACGCCCATTCACGTTGATCGCGCTAGCGTATACTTCTTGCACTAAAGAAGGAAGTGAATCGGTCTGCAAGGTGACCAACTTGTCCCAACCCCAGTTATGGACACTTGGATAATAAACCGATTAGGGGAGTTTGAAACCCATCTCCAGAATGAGCTTCCGTAGTGATGTTATTTGGGTGAAAGGCTGTTCAACCTCCATAAAAGAAAAGCGCTGCTTATTGAACGGGCCTCCAGAAGTTGAGGCTGTAGCTTTCTTAGTTGCCATGATTTTTCTTTGTGAAGCCATTTGAGGAGAGGGGGATGAAATATTTTGAAAGTGAGCTCAAAAATTTGCTTAGAACAATGGTGCATAATTCTCCCCTCCTCACACTCATATTTAGAATAAAAAAAGTTATGGAAGATTCCATTATTTTTAATCACATTCAAAGCATGAATAAGGATAATCAAAAAACTGTTTTAATGTCATGCAATCAATGTGAATTGATTTTGGCTATAATTGGGATGGAAATAAAGCTTTTCAGCACCTCCTTATAAGATTTTGAGTCCCTAGGCATGCTATTGCGGCTTTGACTGTTTGGGGAATCCCAAGCAGTCAATATCTACTCCATCTATACGCCACGCACTGCGGCACGCAGTAGCACGCCGTGACGTGCTGTAGAGCCTCAGATTTTAAATTTTTTGTATCTTTTTATATTTATTTTTCTTTTCGTATCACGCATAGGTCCACTACAGTGCATTGTAGTAGTGAAATATATTGTGGCATGCTATAGAGGCTGAATCCGATGCAGCACACTGTGGCAGGTAAATCCGCTGCAGCGCGCTACGATGCTTTCTAAAGTAGTTTTTTCTATAGTGTTAAATGAACTTTCAGAATTGTTTTTGTTCTTGTGTTGTCAGGTTACTTTATTTTATTTTAGTTATTTTCTAATTTAAACTAATCTACTCCTAAGTTTAAATATAGCAAAAATTACTTGGGTTGCCTCCCAAGAAGCACTTGGTTTTTAGTCATCAGCCCAACACATTTAAGATTTTTTATGTATTGATTTATTAGGGGGTCGCTCTCTCCATATTTTTGAGGTAAAATGGTGAGCACCAACATGGATTGTGCTCAAACCCTTAACTTCTTCCTTCCCCTTATTGTTTACTTTTGTCTCACAGTTGAGTTCATAGGTTCCCTTCTTTTTCCTCCTCCCTCTCATAGTTTTCTTTTTCTTTTTTATCCCTTCCTTGACACTTCCTCCAGATGAGGTATTCAAGTTACTCACAGAATCAGCTTCACTTAAATTCTCCTCATTAATTTCTAGTTTTAAATTGGGGGTTTTGGTAAGATTTTTCTTTCTCCATTCAGCCCTCATATTTTTTCTTTAAACATTAAATGCATTAAATCTATAATTCCTTCCAAGCCATTAACTCTTACTGTCATTATGCCTCTATTTACATCAATTTTAACTCTTGAGCTAGCAAGGAAGGGTCTTCCAAAAATGATAGTGGGGTTTTCACTCCATCTGTCCCACTCACAAACAATGAAGTCAGTAGGACTCATGAAACTTCCTATTCCCACTTAAACATTTCTTACTATTCCTAAGAGAGTCAAAGATTCTAGATGTGCAATCTTAAGAATTATAGGGGTTTCTTCCATTCCCCTCACTCCAAGGTGGGTGTATATGTGTAAAGGCATTACATTGACTGAAGCCCCTAGATCACACAAGGGATCTAAAAAGGCTCTGCCTCCAATGACACATGGAATATTCATCCTCCTCGGGTCAGCTCTTTTAATGGCTCTTATATTGCTTTCTATAATCTCTGTAGATGAGATATTTTTTTATACAATCCATTTTTATTGTGTATGAGTTGATTACCCTCACCTTCTCTCTTGGGCTTACTTAAGTCGAGCTTGGGAGCATCCCCTCCTGCTGAGTGGATAGCTGTCAAAAAAATTTGTCCCAATTGGACTACAATATTCCGAAGCAATACCTCAATTCCTTAAATTGAGGTTTCGTGCTGGTTCATGGTCAACTCCGGTCTTTTCATAATATGAACAGTCTTAGTTTTAAGAGTCAAGAAAGATTCTTCTAGTCCTGGTTCCAGCTTTTTATGTTGACTAGGCTTATAGGAGTTGTTGAAATTTTGAGTTTGTCTATTTTGTGCTTGGGTATTATAATTCCCTTGAGAATTTCTCTCACTCCAAGAAAAGTTTGGGTGGTTCCTCCACCCAGGTTTATATGTATTAGAGTTGTTTTGAGGGTTATTACCATTATTGTTATTTCTCAAGAAGTTCACCTATTCAATTTGGAAGGGTGTAAATAGGTTGTTTAAATTATAGCAATCGATGTTGTGGTTCCCTCAGCACAGCTCACAGTTTACTTCATGAATTGCATTCCAATTCAGATTCTCAATTTTATTGTTTAATAACTCTTCCCTTTACAGGGAAGCCAATTGATTTGAATCATTTAAGTTATTTACCTCCTTCCTAATGGAATTTAGCCGCCGAGTCGGCCATTGAAATGCATTATTTGCCATTTACTCTAGGAGGTTGAAGGCTTCCTCTTGGGTTTTTCTACTTAATGATCCTCCCGCGGCTACTTCAATGAGTATCATTGTGGGTGCATTCAGTCCATGTAGAATGTTTGCACTTGCATCCACAAGAGAAACCCATGATTGGGGAAAACTCACTAAGTAGTCCTTAAAACGCTCCCAGTCGTCATATAAGTTTTCCTCATTTTGTTGAGATAAATTGGATATTTCATTTCTCAACCTAGCAGTTTTAGCTGGAGGAAAGTACTTAGCTAAGAATTTCCTAGCTTAGTCATCCCAAGTTCTAATTGGCTAGCTAAGAGTTTCCTAGAAAGAACTGAGCCAGATATTTGCTCTGTCTTTCAATGAAAAAGGGAAAAGTCTCACTCTAATAGAATCGTTAGACAAATCTTTAAATCTGAATGTGTAACATATTTCCAGAAATTTGGAAATATGCGAGTTAGGGTCATCGGTAGCTAGACCACTAAACTAATTATTATGGACCATGTTCAATATTGAAGGCATTATTTCAAAGTTATTAGCTTGAATGGCTGGTCTAACGATAGCATTGGGGACTCCACCTACAGTTGGTAGAGCATAATCTCTAAGGGCTCTACCCCTATTATTCTCTAGCACTTCCCAAGGATTTCTTAGTTCATTATCCATTTCTACTTGTTGTTGGGTTAAATTTAATTGTTCTCTCCTAACTTGTAAATATGTTTGTTCAATTTCAGGGTCAAACAAAATGTCAATGTTATTTCTCCGATTCATATAGTTCAAAAATTCAGCTAGGTAGAACTATTATAGCAATTACGTTTAACATTTCAACATATGAAATTAAGGAAACTAGATTAACAATCTAAGCTACAATTAGCACAAATGTAATTACATAAAAATTAAAGTATTTCAAAATACTAAAATAATTATAAATCACTATTTACTAATAGATAGTCCTTATTACAAAACAAAAATCATTCCCCGGCAACGACGTCAAAAACTTGACATGCGTATAATATACGTCTGCGCTTGCATGCAACTGTACGTAGTATAAAGTAATAAGTGAAAGGTGAGTTATGAGACTTGTCATCCTCAAGGAATGATGTGTTTTGATACTAAGGTGATTTGTTTTTTTTTAGTGGTTATAATTTAACAATTCAAAGATCTTTCACATAGAATGCTATTTGATAAAAAAGGGAGAGTTGGGTTTTCATCATTCAATTGTTAGGGGACTAGTGTCAATACTTAGATTCAATTAAATTTTAATGAAATTATTTTCATGCAAGATTAAAATCAACAGAAGTTCGTGTTCCTTAGATTAAAATCAAGTGCAGCATTGAGCTCTCGGGTTTGAACCCGCTGCAGCATGTGATAGCGTGGAGCCCTCAGGTTTATGCCCGCTTAGGCGCACTGTGGCAGTGTTTCTTCCATAAATTGAGTAATCTCCCAAATTTTGCTCATCTCGTCATTTTGCCTAAAAATAGTGAAAAACCCATCAAAGAGCACCATTCCATAATGAAAATGCTTGAAATTATTCACTTACTTTACTATAAATATTGGGTTGATCAGTGACCACCATAACCACCTGAACCCAGACCCAATAAATAAAAGCTAGAACCTAGAATATCTTCACCAGAATTAGTTGATAACCACTGGAACCATTAATCAATAAACATTACTAATAATCAATCCTAGTAACCAGTACATAATTGCAAGTAATAAGACCCATTAGACAACCACTTGAAACTAACAAGTTGAATAACAAAACCAACAGACAAACCATCAGATCCAAGAGCTTACTAGCCAAGAATAACACAATTCTAGGAGCATAACAGAAGAAATAAGAAGCAAACCCTTCAAAAAGGCAGCCAACCATTGGAAACCAACAAGGAATGCCAAGAGCGTGATACCAAAAGCTAAATATAAGAACAAGCAAAATAGCATGAAACCAGAGCCAAAAATAGAAGCCAACCATAACAATTAAGTTACCAGAGACTAGAAGATCACAACAAGAACTAATTAGAAATCCCTGGAGCTAGCGGCCTATCACTAGGACTAAAAAATAGAAGTAAATCATAAAAATTTGGCTACAATAGACTAGGAGATCCGCACCATAACCATTTGGAAAGCACTAGATCTAGCAGTCTCTCACTCGTACCAACAATCAACTATTATAAACCCACAGTCAACCAATAGGATTGAGCCCCAAAATTAGACCATTAGAAACTAGTAAATTAAATGTCAGGACCAGTAGACAAACCACATACACCCATTCCCAATCAGCTGAGAGTAGTCTGGAGTCCCAACCCTACTGTGGTCATGTTAATACTAATATTAACATGATTATGGTAGAGTGATCACCATGCGACAAATTCCCAACTATAGTTGAGTTAGGTTTTCAGCCTAACCTGCCCATAATTCTAAAATATACCAGCTGTAACTGTAATTCATTCATCAACATATTTAAGAAAGAATAGAGTGCTAAAACAAAAAGAAGTATGACATCTATTCTCATAGCACAAAAAAAAAAGAACATTAGCTCAACTTAATATAAAAGTAGTGGAAAGTAAAGGCATCGAGAATATAAATTATTACAATACTAAATTTAAAGTTTAAAGAAAAGACGCTCATCCTCAAAAGTGAAAAACAAAGATAATCCTCAAAAAAAATGGGAAGGTCCTCCTCCTCCTGGGAAAGCTCCTCACTTGAAGCTACCTCCATTAAGAACTCAGAATCTGACATTATCAGTATCACAATGCCAGGGGCCCAGCCAAGAAAAGTATGGCTTGTGCTAAACAATTGTCTAAGTACATTTTAAGCTAATTTAATAAAATTTATATGTTTTAATATATCACATTTTACTAAACATTAACCAATCGAGAGGAGCAACAAGCAAAAAAGAAAATAAGATAGCAATAAATAAAAAATTTATAACGAAACAAAATTAAGTAAGGAGCATACCTCAAAAAGAAGATGCAACAAGGTTAGGCAATAAAAATATATAATTGCAAGCATTGAAACTATTGAAAGTAAAGCTTATAATAACATGCTTATGATCATATAAATACAAGATGATTTATAGAAAAAAACAAACTGGATTGAAGCATATAAGTAAATTGAAACAAGCATCTAACATAGGTAGCATCCAAACATATAAAGAAATAGGTACTAAGTAAAACTTAACTAAATTGAAATTAGAGATATGCCTAAGCTATTACTATCATAATAGAAATTAATTAAATGAAGCAATTGAATAGGCAGTTTGCATGTAATAGTCTAGCCAACAATAGAGCTACACCCAGCAGGACTATAGAATTAGACATGTATCATCATAGCCAACCATAAAGTTTGGCAGAGTTGATTCTACTACAAAAATATTAAACCGAAGAGGCAATCTAACTATAACACACTCAACTGAACTGATATTTGAAGAATTGAATGAATCAATTTAAAAATAAATGATGTTTATGCACTTCAAAACTAATATAGGATACTCATCAAATAGCCTATGTTAAACTGATATGTCCAAGGTATAATGCTCAAATAAATGGTATGCGAAGCTACAAAGTCAATGTGGTAAATACTCTACTAAAACCTATGTCATATTTACTATTATCTAATTTAATTAGTTCTATATATTCTAAGAGAATACAAGTAAGTATCTCTGATGTCCAACAATCAAGTAAAATCTCAAATTCGTGACCTTAAAGGTGAAACATTAGAACTTAACAAGTTCTAATTCATAATCAAAATTACTATCTACAAAAGTTTAATAATTAATCAATGACTAAATTAATGTATTTTAATAACCCATACCCAATCTTGATTAAGAAAATCTTGATTTAAATATTTATATTTAAACTCCAATTTGGGGTTTAAACTCTAAATCCAAGGTGCAAATTGTTATGTGTGAAGAGCCTTTAGTGTCCATGAGTAGCAAAGGTGCTGCAGCTTATTGTGGCATACCACAGTATGCCCAGGATATCCCAACTCAAGGTGAAGACACTATTGTGTGCCTCAGGAATCAAAAATAGAGAAGACGGGGCTACAGCACGCCTCAGCAGTAATTGCCACCACAGCACACCATAGCAAAATCAGACGTGGGCAATACTGCGCGCCACATTGGGTTTTAGTTGGTCTCAACCCAAGAGCTTGATGCTACGATGTGCCGCAACGTACTTTAACCCGAGAGCCGGAAGCTATGATGAGCAGTAGCGCATGGCTAACTTCTACTTTGTCCAGGTCACACCCTAAGAAAATAGGAGGGCATTTTGAACTTTTCAGAGCCTGTTTCTTCAATTGAGTACTTAAAAGAACATTAGGAGGATATTCCTAAGTTCAATAAATAAAAGTGAAGTCAAGTGGAGGTGGAGGCTTATGTGAGGAGATCCCTAGGCTAAACCTTAAGGAAGTTGAAGTGCAAACTAGCTCTTGCATATTGAAGGAGATACTCCATGTGGTAGCTGCTTCCTCTCCTCTCAATTTTAGAGTAAGAGCTTGAGCTGTTGTGCTTAGTTGATAAGCTCTTTGTAACTCTATAACTCCAATCATATTTTAGTGGATTTTTTTGTGGTGTGGCTTCGTGGTTTTTCCCATTCTTGGGTTTTCCACATACATCTTTGTGTTTTGGATGATTTGTGTGTGTTGTGATCTTGCATGCAATTGCTATGTCTTTCTTTTGAGATTTGGTATTTTCTGAGATTTCCTGGTAACCATCAATGCAACCCTAGTCCTCAAATATTTTGAGCGCCCTTGGTTGATCCCTTTCGCTGCGTGAATTAGTTATGCGCTTGAAGATTTTACAAAAATAAGTGGTATCAGAGTGTGTATTCTTAGCTTGTTGATTCAAGAATGGTTTGCTATTTGAGTGGTAGCAATGGCCAAGGAAATGAGATACAATATCAAGAAATTCAGTGGAACAAACTTTGCATTCTGGAAGATGCAGATAAAGGATCTGGTCTACCAGAAAAAGCTAAACCTTCCATTGAAAGGAAATGATAAGAAACCTATAGAAATGACTAATGAAGAATGGAAAGTTCTTGATAGAACTACATTAGGTCTGATTTATTTATCACTATCTTCTCTTGTTACTATTATCATTGTTATTGAGAAAAAACTGTAGATCTCATAAATGCCCTAATGAGGATGTATGAGAAGCCTTCTGCTTTGAATAAGGTTTTCCTAATAAAGAGACTATTTAATATGAAGGTGATGGATGTGTATTCAATGACTGAACATCTCAATGGGTTCTATACTATGAAGAGCCTACTGAGCTCAGTTGGCATCAGTTTTAATAATGAGGTCTGAGCCTTGTTGTTCCTCTCATCATTGCCGGATAGTTGGGATGGACTGGTTACATCCATCAGCAATTCATCTGGACATGCATCGTTGAAGTTTGACGACATCATTGGGCTTGTGCTTAATGAGGAGTTGCAGAAAAGTTCTCATGGAGAGGTATCCAACTTAGCACTGAATGCTGAGAGAAGAGAGAGATATGATGAGAGGAGATATATTAGAAATAGGTCGATGTCTTGACAAGGTAAATCGACACCCATAAAAGTCAAGCTAGATTGTTGGAACTGTGGGAAGGCAGGTCACTTCAAGAAGGACCACCCTACCTTGAAAAAGCCAAGTGGTGGTGGTAAGATGATGAACCCCACTATGAATGTCTTAGTTGAGGAGGATCATGATGCTTTGATCCTTTCACTTATCAACATAGAGTCTTGTGTTGTGGACTCGAGCACATCATTTCATGCCCCTCCGTCAAGGAGTGCTTTCAAGAGTTACACCAAGGGTGACTTGGGGAAAGTGTACCTTGGAAAAGATAAAGCATGCAACATCATTGGCAGAGGTGATATGGATGTGAAGCTACCAAGTGGCACAATTTGGATGCTGAAGAATGTTAGACATGTGCCATGACTAAGATGAAACTTGATCTCAGTAAGTTAGTTATCCAAAGAGGGCTACAACAAATGCTTCACAAGAGACTCATGGAAGGCCACTAATGTTGCACTTATTATTGCATAGGGCTGTACGAAAGGTACATTTTACTTAATCAATAAAGTGTCTGACATTATTACAGTTGTAGTGGAGATAGATGCTGATCTATGGCACCGAAGGCATGGCCATATAAGTGAGAGGGGGCGGAAATCCCTACAGTCAAAAGGGAAGCTCGAAGGACTGAAGTCAATGGACTTGTATTTCTGTGAAGTCTACGTGCTGGGCAAACTGAATAAAGTTTCATTCTCCAAAGTTGGAAGGGAGTTGAAAAGTAAGAAACTGGAGTTGGTGCATATAGATGTATGGGGACCAGTTCCTATATCTTCCATAGGTGGAGCCACATATTTCATCACCTTCATTGATGATCATACTAGAAAGGTATGGGCTTACTTTCTCAAACATAAATTTGATGTGTTCAAAAAGTGGCTAGCTTTGGTGGAAAATGAGATAGGAGTAAAGCTGAAGTGCTTAAGGTTCGACAATGGTGACGAGTATTATGATAAGGAGTTCAAGGAGGTCTATGCCTTGAGAGGAATCAAGAGGGAGTTCAAAGTCCCTAGAATACCGTAGCAAAATGGTGATGGAGAATGGATGAACAAAATGATCACAGAAAGAGCCAGAAGCATGAGGTTGCATGCAAGTCTCCCAAAGTAGTTCTAGGCTGAAGTCGCTAACACCGCTGCATAGTTAATCAATATGGAACCTTATGTACCCTTGAATGAAGGGATCCTCGAGGAATCTTGGAGCAGAAAGGAGGTAAAATTGAATCACATCAAGTTATTTGGCTACTCATCCTATGTGCATATTGATGTAGGGTCCAGGAGTAAGCTTGATGCTAAGTCAAACAAGTGCACATATGTTGGATATGGCACGAGCGAGTTCAGATATAGATCTAGGATAATCAAAACTAGAAAATCATCAGAAGCAGGGATATCACTTTCAATGAAAGTGAAATGTACAAAGATTGTTTGGGAGTCAAGACTGACTCCAAGTATGCTTTAGATAGAGAATGTGTCACATTGAGATTGATGATAGTATTAAACCAGATGCTGGAGAACATGGAGAAGCTCAAGAGGGTGTCAATGTTGAACCACAAACACCCATGTTAAGAAGATCCACAAGAGTGTCTAGACTGCCATAGAGGTACTCTACTTCTTTATTCTATTTATTACTAATAAATAGTGGTGAACCAGAAATCTTGGAAGAGGCACCTCAAGTTGAAGATTCAAGCAAGTGGGAGGCTGCCAACAATGAAGAAAT
The DNA here is from genome assembly GCA_016760335.1 of Gastrodia elata. Taxonomy (NCBI): domain Eukaryota; kingdom Viridiplantae; phylum Streptophyta; class Magnoliopsida; order Asparagales; family Orchidaceae; genus Gastrodia; species Gastrodia elata. Next base: position 46,787,987 of record CM028674.1, on the reverse strand, counting down.
GGAATCACTCATATCAAAAGGGATATGGGAGCTGGCACCCTTACCAGCTAGGAAGAAAGCCCTTGAGAATAAGTGGGTTTACCGAGAGAAGGAGGATTTAAATGGAAGCAAGTGCTACAAGGCGAGACTTGTAGTATAAGGTTTCTTGCAAAGGCATGGGGTCGACTATAGTGAGATCTTCACCTCAGTTGTGAAGATGACAACAATTCACGTTGTGCTGAACATTGTTACAGTTGAATATTTGCATCTGGAGCAAATGGATGTCAAAATTGCATTTCTTCACGGATAGTTGGAAGAAGTGCTGTACATAAAATAGCCATACGAGTACAAGGCTCAAGAAAAAAAAAGTCTGAGCTAGTGTGCAAGCTCAAGAAAAGTCTCTATGGCTTGAATCAGGCACCAAGGTAGTGGTATGAAATGTTTGACTAGTTCATGTCAGAATCAGGTATAAAGATGCCTGACAGATCACTGCTATTACATAAAGCCATGTATCTCCTCCTATATTATCCTATTATTGTATGTGGATAACTTGTTGATTACAGGATCATATATGGAGTAGATAAAGATGTTTAAAAAAATGAAGTTAAAGAAGTTTGACACGAAGGACTTGGGGCTGGACAAGTAAATTCTTGGAATGAAAATCAACAGTTAGAGAAATGCATGTATTCTGAAGTTGTTACAAAAAAAGTATGTTGAAAAGGTTTTAAAGAGATTCAACATGAATGAAATGAAGCTAGTGGATACTCCCCTAGCAAGTCACTTTAGCTTATCAATGGAATAAATACCAAAGTATGAAGAGAAGAAGGAACATATGCTAAAGGTTCCTTATGCTTTAGCAGTTTGGAGCTTAATGTACGCGATGTTCTGCACAATACTGGACATTGCCCATGCAATGGGAGTGGTCATCAGGTTCATAAGTAACATAAGAAAGCACCAATGGGACACAGTCTTGTGGATCCAAAGGTATCTGAAATGTACAGCAGCAAAGTATTAAGCTTTGGAAGATCTGACATTATTTTACAAGGATATGTAGATTCATATCTTGTAGTAGATGTAAATAGCAAAAGAAGCACTGCAAGCTATGTGTATACATTGGAGGTGTAATATGTTGCCATCACGGAGGCAAGTATGGAAATGCTATGGTTAAAGAGTTTCATGGGAGAATTAGGGAAGGAGAAGAATGATGTGAGGCTCTACAATGATAGTATGAGCGCATTCAACTATGTTACTACTTCATCTGGACATTGTTGAAAGAAGGACAGATTGGATTGGAGAAGACTCATAGTTCTAAGAATCCAGTTGATATGCTTACAAAAGTAGTAATAGTGGAGAAACTGAAACTATGTGTAACAACAGTTGGAATTCGCATGTGAAGAGAAAGTGGGGTGATCAATACCCCATTTCATGACTGATATAGAAGAAGAAAATCAAGGGTTAATGGAGGATAGGAGGGAACTTTTACTAAAGCTCTCCAAGTGGTAGATTGTTATGTGCAGAGGGGCCTTTAGTGTCCAGTAGCAGCAAAGGTGCTGCCGCGCACCGTGGCATGCCAAAGCACGCCCAAGTAGTTCTAACTGGTGGCGGAGGTGTTATCTTGTGCCTCGGTGGATTTAAACAGAGAAGGCGGGGCTGCAACGTGCCATAGCAAAAATTGCCGCTACAACGCGCTGCTGTGGAATTAGACGCAGCAGTTACAATGTGTCACAACGGGTATCAATCCGAGAGCTCTGTGCTACCGCACATTGCAACTGGTCTTAACCTAAGAACTCTATGCTACGGCGTGCCACGGTGGGCTTCAACCAGAAAGCCGGGCGCTACGGCGCACCGTTGCGCCTGGAAAAATTCTGCTCTATCTAGGTTACACCCTAAGCAAATCAGAGGGAATTTTGATCTTTTAGCTGAGTACTTGAGAGAACATTAAGAGTGAATGCAAGTGAAGTCAAGTGGAGGCTGCTAGCTTCTGTGAGAAAGAGATCCCTAGGCTGAACAGTAAGGAAGCTGTAGTGCAAGCCAACTCTTGCATGTCGGAGGAGATTCTCCAAGTGGTGGCTGCTTCCTCTCCTCTCCATTTTAGAGTAAGAGCTTCAGCTATTGCGTTAAGGTGATAAGCTCTTTGTAACTCTGTAACTTCAGTCATATTCTAGTAGATTTTTCTGTGGTGTGACTCCATGGTTTTCTCATTCTTGGGTTTTCCACGTACATCTTGTGTTTTGGATGATTTATATGTGCTATCATCATGCATGCATGTGCTGTGTCCTTATTTTGTAATTTCATATTTTCTAAGATTGCTTGGTAACCATCAACGCAACCCCAGTCCTCAAATATTTTGAGTGCACTTCTTTGTTCGCTTCCACTGCATTAAGGAGTTATGCGCTTGGAGATTTTACAACAACACAAACATGTAAGTTTCTAAGGTTTCACACTAAGCCTAACTCTAAAAGTAGAGAATTAAAAGGACTGAAGACTAAAGGAAATGATAAGATTTTAATTTAGAAAGGCTGAAGTCTAAAATTATAAGTCAAAATAAATAAGTTAAGAAACTTATTAGTCTAAGAACTAGATTCAATATATTTAATAACTTTATTATTCAATAGAGTTAAATTACCTATCTACTAAGAAGAGAATTCAAAGGATTAAGAACTTAGGAATTGTCCTAAGGAATCTTAAGAATGAATGTTGTAAGTTATAACAAGGTTTCATCTATTCAGTAGCTCACTTACTCAATAGAACTTAAGCTACTATAATTTTTGTTATAAAGATTTATATTAATTACTTAAGATCTTACTAGGATAAGCATTAGTATTATTCTATGTGTTGGTGAAGCTAATTATTAAGTACTAAAAGCATTGAAGACCTAAGACTTACCTTAAGAGTCTTAAAGATTCCTTAAGTTAATTTTAGGAAGAAAGTAGGGTTCAGCATTTAGGACCCAATTTTCAAGTACAAAAGGTTATAGAATGATCCTAAACCATTATCTTACCGATTTAAGACATTTAATTAGAATTATAGGGTTTAAGGGTTCTTAAACCAACATTTTGCCATAATGACCAAAATGCCCCTCCTTAAGGTTAAATTTGAGATTTCAAGATTTAGTGTTCCAAATTGATTATAAGTAATTTTGATAGCTTCATTATTTTTTAATAAAGGAATTAACACCTTAATTAACAAGTCTATACTTATGAAACACCTAGTAAACACTAATCCATTTTCAAGGTCATTAAGAGTGAATAGAAAGATTAGGCTATGACAGTTAGATTTAAGCTCACGAATGAGTTCTATATGACTTACGGAGTCAAAGATACTAAGATAATGGAAAATTAGAGATTTATCAAGCTAATTGTTCACTAATTAGTAATTAGGATAATTAAAAGGGGATTAGAAAGTTCACAACTTCTAAAATACTTTTAATGACACAATGAGGTTCTCCTCTATCATATGCACATTCAGAGACCCTAATTATCTAATTTGGCTAATAAATTAATTTAATATTCACTAATTAAGATTTTTGAGTATTTAGATGATATTAGAAATTCAAATTTTAAAAATCATAATTTTATTTTTTATTAAGATTTCTTGCATTTTTTTGATTAAAATAGTATATTGGATCATATTATTTGGATTTAAATTGAGTGAATTATTTCATTATTTTCTTAGAAATGACTTTAATTAAATGCATCATAGGATTTAAGTTATTAGTTGATTTTACTTAAGGAATTTAATTCAAGAAAATTGGTTGATTATTCCAGCCCATAATCAAAAGGCGCGCGTCGGGGCTTGACCCGACCCGACACTATTTGCCTTTATCGCAATCCTCCCATAGAAGCCGATCCCTAGGGTTACTTTACACAGTCGAGTTCTCCATTGCCAGGTCACATTACGCCTCGATTTTAATGGCTACATGGTGCTTTAGTGAAGACACACATATTGGACATTGAAGCCATCTCTGGATGGTACGGGGATTCCATATGGCTACTAATCCTAAGGCTCTAGCTCAGAATTTGAGTTTTACTGTGGGGGTAAAATACTCTCCACAGGATCTATTAATCAGCTTAGTTTCAAACCTTACAACATTAGCAAGGTGAAGTAGATCAAAACCATAAAGCCATGAAGCCTGAGTGGCGCCAGATCACTGGGACTTACTCGAGCTCAGTTGCGGGTCACGTCAAAACCTGATCGATTGATAAAATCGATTGGAGCAAGCCCAAGAACCAATAACAGAATAATTGAGCTCAGTTAGCCATGGGGATTCAATCACACAAGAAGAGGAGAAGAGTTGAGGTCCCTAGTCTAGTGAGGCATCATCATCTTCATTGGACAATTTGGCTCCTCCCATACATTAATGTTTGCTGTCTCGACTGAACCAGAAGGCTCGGAACATGCCCAGTATTTGGAATATGGGCTTAACCTCACAACATTGCACCAAGATATTTTAATACAATGGACTTAATCTCAAGCCCACATGACTCAACAGGAAGATGGCAAGTACATAGAGTTGAATGTCAGGTCGTACCCAATAATCACTCTGGGAGCTCGCCAAGAGTTGCAAGGCAATCGGTAGGGGAGGTATGAGAAATAGAGACGGATTGAGAGCCTTAGAGAAGACCTATGGTAAGCAAAAGTTTTAATGGAGAAGAATCAGGCTTATTTATTGCCCTGGGAATTCAATTGGGCTCATGTTAGGCACGAGAGGTCAGCTAGAGGGAGTGGAAGATGGGCTTAACTGCTCAAGGGTAGATTGAGGAGATCACTGCTAGAAAGCCATTGTGGTTGAGGGAAGAAGGGGAAGATCGGGTCACCCTTGTACTACCATAACAACGACTATTGGTCGAGCTGTCGGGAGGGGACCCAGTGCACACACGATCAGTTGGAGACGAAGCTGCACCGTGTTGGAGTAATGCAGGCCATTAGATGGACTAATCGCTAGAATATGATGGTCCAGATGCGCTTACATTAATGACTAAATGTGGAAAATAGGTCAACTGTTGGATCGCAGTAGCAATCTTATGATTGATAAGGGATCTTAGTATCGGAAGATAGGCGATGTCTGATGGAAATAAACTCAATTTATGACCAAATGTTCTCGAAAAATTTCCAAGAATTCACCCTCAGCTATTGGGTGTGAGGAACTCAAAAATGAAATCAGATTATAATTTGAAGATTAAATTAATTTAGCTAATTTTTAGGGTTGTAAAATTGATAAAATAGCCATTTTGCTCAAATGAGCTCTGATTTTTACCAAGCCTTTAGGGTTAGGTTTAATTGGCTATTTGAGTTTAATGGAAAAGGAATTAGTGCTTGGTTAAGCTTAGTTTGTTAGGGTAATAACCTTAGGATGTTACAAACTCCCCACTAAAGAACGATGGCGACCCCAACATCACTCGAGTGAAGGAAATATAATGAAAATGAATTATAAAATAATGACTAAAAGAAATGAATAGGAGAAGTATCATGGTTCTCAAAGAACTTGGGATAGTTGTGCCACATATCCACAACGGGGCTATCCATGATTATGGTGGATAATGTGGCATGACGGCTGAGGGAATCGACTATGATATTTGCTTTCTCGGGTGGTATTGAATACTCAAATCATAGTCGCTAATCAATTCTAACCATCTTCTTTGTTGACAATTCAATTTACTCTAAGTAAGAATGTAATTTAGGCTCTGATGATCGGTGAAGATAGAACACTGAACTCCACACAAGAAGTCGTGCCAAATTTTTAAACCAAAAATGACTGCAACTTGCTCGAGGTCATGGATAGGATAATTTTTCTCATGATGTTTCAGCAGACAAGAAGAATAATCAATTACTTTACCTTCTTACATTAACATGCATCCTAAACCAACTCCAGATGCATCAATTGACATGATAGTCTGAACACTCTTTTGGCAGACTTAGCACTGGGGTAGAAAAGAATGTCTTTGAGGGATTGAAATGCTTCTACATAATCAAGACTCCAAACAAAAGGTATGGCATTCTTTGTTAGTTTATTTAATGGAGAGGAAATCTAAGAGAAGCCCTTAATAAATTTTTTGTAGTAAATGACTAATCCCAAGAAACATTGTATATCAGTTTGTGAATTGGCTGTACCCAATCTTGGATGTCGCAAAACATTTTAAGATCTACACGAATTCCTTGGGCATCAAATGCATGTCCCAAGAATGCTATAAAATTTAATCAAAATCCACACTTCAAGAATTTGGCATACAACTGATGAGCACTCAATGATTCCAATACTAGTTTCAAATGATCTTCATGCTCTTTTGGAGTTCAAGAGTAGATGAGAATATTGTCATTGAAGATGATGAAGAACTTGTCTTGATATTGTTTAAGGACTCGTTGCATAAAGTCATGAAAATTGATGGTACATTAGTGAGTCCAAAAAACATCACAAGGAATTCATAATGGCCATATTAAGTGTGAAAGAATGTCTTCTCGGTACCAGAATCACTTACCTGGGACTAGTGATACCGTAATCCTAGATCGATCTTGGAGAATATGATGGCACCAGCTTTCTGATTGTATAAATCATCGATTCTGGAAAATGGGTATTTTTTCTTGCTTGTTACTTTATTTAGCTCTCTAAAATATATGAACATACGTATAGATCCATCTTTTTCTTAACAAACAAAATTGGAGCTCCCCAAGGAAACATACTAGGTCACATGAAACCCTTACTTAAGAGCTCTTCTACTTGTTCATTAAGCACCAGCAATTCCTTTGGTGCCATTCTATAAGGTGGTTTAGAGATTGGTTGAGTTCTAGGAATTAACTCAATAAAGAATTCTATCTCTCTTGCTGGAGGTACACCTGGCAAATTTTCATGGAATACATCGAGCATCATCGCTACCATGCTTCTCATAGAAGTAATCTCGTCATAGTCACTGCTGAAGCCACATCTATTTTGATAGAAGTAGTCATGGGTGGTGATCCTAAATTCGTCTTGTTACGGCAATATGAATAACTCTTATAGAGCAAGTAGAGAAATATGCGAAATTTAACATTCAAGAAAAGTTACCAAAATCTCTTTACTCATTTAAAAAGATAGTTACATAAATGATAAGATGAAAAGATAAACAAATAGACACTAAAGAATGATAAAAGAGATACAATTATTCTTGATAAGATTGACTAAGATGGACACTAAGTTTATCCGATAAACTTTGCAAAAAATGCAAAATAAAAAACCACATAGGTGACAGTACGACTCTTCCTCTTGCACTTCCTCTATATCCTTTCTAACTTCCAACTTGTGAAGATCCACCAATCCTTGGCAATGTCTTGAAGAAGAATGTTTATAAGCTTAAGACGGATAGGATATGGGCATTCTATAAAGTCTAAAGCTGATTCCAGTCAATTCAACTATTCTTTAGCTAAGATAGGAAAGTGTTATAACCCAAGGTTGTTACCCAGTTGATTTGACATGAATTTATTCAAATTATGAAGCAAAATAAAATCTTGAGTTAAGTCAAATAAAAATCAAATAAAAATATTTTTAAATAAAGCATATTAAGGGGATCCTCCTGCGAATATTTGAGCATAATTGGGATCACGGATCATCCTAAATAAATCTGTGAAGTTTAAACTTCAAAAATTAATAGTAAATAAAATATAAATTAGATTTTAGAAATTTTTATATATTTAGGTTAAGTATCAAATAAGGATGTTAAGTTTTAAGTTTTGCTAATTTTTGGAAGTTTTGGTATTCAAAAATAATATAAAATAAAATACTCATCCAAATTCAATAATTTTTTAATGCATGCATTTATCTTGTCGATTTGGTCATTTTGATTCCAAGTTTGTAATTTTTGGAGTTTAATCGTTGATTGATCAAGGTTTGGAAGTCTCAATTGAATTTTGGTCTGTTCATTGCGATCCAAAGCTCCAAATTGTTTAGGGTTGTATATATATAACATCCTCTCATTTTAGTTTATATCTTCCTCTTAGCCGAAACCCATTCTCCTTCCTTAGCCGACTAACCTAAAATCGAAAGCCACCATTTGATCTCTTTCGCTCGACCCTTTAGGCATCGACTGATCGACATTCCACTTCTTATCGAGTGCTTGGCTGGCTATCGCAAATCCCCCAAAGTCTCTCTCTACTCGGTGCAAATAGGTAAATCGATCATCGATCCTCCTCTTCAGCTCAAGGCTGAGCTCAACACCTATTCTTTGGCCAAGAATGGCCCTTCACTCCACAATCGATCAACCCACTTCTTCTTGTATGATTCATCTCTAGTCTTGACCAAGCAGTCCCCTTTTCCTTCCTCGTTATCAAATTCTAGTTCGATGAAAGAATAAGGATATTGATCTTCAAAGATTTGATTCGTCCACTCTCCATGGCAAAAGAACTTGTTGATCACATCAAGCCTTCCTCATCCTTGATCACGAACACCATTAAGGTATCTTAATGCTTTGTTACACTTAAATTTATGAAATATAAAGCATCTCAAATTTTATATGAAAAAAAAAAATCTGAATATTTCAATTTCCTAGTCTCACATAATGTATATAGTTGTGGGTATCGTAGGATTTGTCCTATTGAGACATCTTTGCTTAGTAATTCTTCAATGTTATAATAAATGAATGATTTGTTATTGAATAATTTTTTTATTTTAATTTAACCACATGTTCATATAATTAACTTGCTTCTTAGGTGATCTTGAGATTAACATTATTAACCATATGAATAAAGTGGAATGCCTACCATTTGAGGAAATCTTTCTATCGATGGCTCATGAAATTATTGCTTATAACTTTTATTAGGTTCATAGTTATTGTCATTATTAATCCATATACATGCATCCTCCTTGCAATGATTGATCAATTTTGGGGAATATATGATTGCATGCCTTTTAGAATAATTAGTCAAATGACTTAATGAATTAAATATTTATGTAGTAATAGTGAATGATCTTTAGTGAAGAATTAATGATGTTCTTGATATTTTCCTAAGGAATCATATTTTTATACTTCCATTCGTCTATAAGGAATTAATTATTATCAAGCGATAATATTCTTTCTTGTAAATCTCTCTCTTGCATGCTATAGTTCAATCTTTTATTCTTAGAGTTATGGAGAATGAAATGAGCAGTGTCCATGCCAATTTAAAGTAAACACCACTTATAAAATATTTTCCATGCAATAGTATCTTGGACAATTGTTGCAGGCACTATGAATGATGGCTGATAGACCCAAATTTTGTGTCTGCGCTTGCACGCAAGTGTACATGGTCTGAGATAATAAATAGAAGCTTAGTTCTAAAATTTATTGTCCTCAGGGAATGGTAGTTTTGATACTAAGTTTTTTCTTCTATCAGTAATGCTTAGAATATATATTTTTGGTTTAAGATGGTTCCTAAATTAACAATACAATTTACTTGGTGTTATTACTCTATTATTGAAATGTACAAATTGGTTTTCCCATGCTTAATTAAATCAACTGAATACTATTAGAATTGGAGTTAACTGTCAAATACAATAAGTTCAGATTTAGTGCAACAAGAAGAACTTGCCTTGGGGTTCTACCTTGGCACCTAGACCTTTATGAGCTCATGATTTAAATTTATCTTTGATATCCTACGTCTAGGTTACCAAATATTATCTTTTAATTGTTAGATATCTCAAATATTATTTCCATAAATATTGCATCATGCGCTTACACACACTGTTTAGCTAGATGAGAGGATGCATTGGGTCCAATGGACTATGTCACATCGTCCACTGGATTTCCAACGTCCTCTCATCCCTTCTAATTTGCAGACTAGTAGAGCATAGTTGATGGGAACATGGTTCTCAAACATTAAATCTCTTGGTAGAGCTCTTAAGGAATGGTGGAAGTGAGCTTGAGAACTTGTCACATAGTTGTCAGGTCTACTTGCACTACTTTCCTTGCTCTTGTCCAATTGATGAGCTTCGAAGTCGAGTTCTTTTCTTAATTGAAAATTCATTTCAGTTTTATTTTTCGCAAAGTATTTGGATAGAGTTTCATTTGGGCATTCATTCACAATAATAATAAAAAATAGTAAAATAAAAATCCATTTATTCATTAAAATAAATCCATTCCAACACCATTACAGTCTTACATTTTCTTTCAATTACTCCCCAACCCTCTCAAAAGAGATTTAGCTTTCCATTAAAGAATAAATCACAGCACACTTGCAAAAAGAAGTAAGCCTTGACATTGGTTTACAGTAGAAAAATAAATAAATATAAGTTCATGGATTATACGAGGAAACACCTAGAGGTTTTCTAGGGTTCTCTCGATCTTACTCCTTTGCTTCTACTTGAATTCCCTTCCATTCGTTTGCTTCCTTCTTCTCTCTATTCTTCATAGTCTGCAGCTTGCTCCTTGAAGAGTTCTCTTCTATTCTCCTCTTGCAACCTTCCTTTTTAGGTCTTTTGAATGTTGAAGTTGGGAACACCTCTTTGGTTTGAAGTTGGCCCTTAAATAGAAGAGTTTCTAGCCCCCATGCATTAATCACAAGTGACCTTTCAACTCCTTGTACTTCAATGAAAGCAATTTAAATTTTATTTTGGTTATTCACTCGGGATTCATTAGAGTTAAGCTTTAATTCAGGTTTCAAAAGGCTGGGGAAGGCCAAACGTCTGATTGTACTCTTCCCTATGCTGTATTCAATGCAAATTCTGGTCTTCATTGAAGAGAGCACTGTGACGTGCTGTGGCGCACTGCTGTGCTTGCATTTGATTCTGTTTAATTTAGCTCTAGATGGATGTTCTGCTGAGGATCCACCATAGCAAGTTGTTGCAGCTATGATTCAAACACAATTCAGCTACAACACACTGTGGCAGCAAAAATCCAAACACTGAGTTGCTACATTATATTTATAGCTTACCTTAGGGCCGCTGATACCCACTATGCTGAAGGTGCGCTGCGATGGTTAGATTGTCATGAACGTGTAATAGTTACTGTTCAATTTATTCATATAAGTTTTTTTTATGATTAATCTGAAATACTGCCGTGGCGTGCTGCGACGGGCTACATCGGGTTTTGTCCCAGGTTTGCATTAATCTGTATAAGGCATAGCACGTGGTGGCATGCTTGGAACGCACTCTACGGAATTAATCTTTCATCGAAGTGGATTTGGCCCTATTCATTTAGTTTATATAAAGTTTAAATATTGCTCCCGAAAAAAGACACTACAGCCCACTGTGGTGCGCTGCATTGGTCTTCCTTCCAGGCCTTCGGGTATGCTCCAGGTGAAGTAATTTAGTTGACCACCATGGCGTGCTGAGGTTTAACACTTTATTTTGCTAAAAATTTCAGATAAATCAATGCTTCATCTCAGCCAAAGCATTAAGCCACAAATCAAATATTCATATTGGTACGTTAAGTACATAAAACTTTATTGAGTTCTAAATTCATTTAGTTGTGCATGTTATTCTATTAATATTCCCTTGCATTTAGGTAAGACATTAGTTAGTCAATTTTAAGATCGATAGATGTCCAATTAGGGTGTTTAAGGAGTTGATTTACTCCTTGACTGTGGGGCCCCGTACTTTTCCGCGGCAACACTAATACTGATATTAGCATAATCGCAAGGAGTATGGTGCTCTAATTGTGGCAAATCTCCAACTTCAGAAAAGTCAGGTAGGACCCAACCTGCCTTAAGCCAAAGACTTGTCACCTGGAACTGTGAACATACATCAACACAAATCAAAGTGGCGGAAGCAAGAAATAGTTTATATCTGCATCACAATATAGTATAAGAGAGTAAATGAAACAGTAACTCATATCAAATACAGAAAAGTAAATACATCCAAGGTTTAATTATTACAAACTGAATTCGAATGAAAGAAAAGATCTCTCAAACACACTGTAAGAAAAAATGAAAATCTATCCATTCAATAGTAGGAAAATCCTCCTCCTGCACCGGCTTCTCTCCTATAGCATTGCCAAGGAACAACTCTGAACCTGACATTTGTCGATATCACAAATGCCAGGGCCCTAGCCAACAAAAGAAAAATGTTACAGTTAGACAATTGTCTAAGTACATTTTAGGCTATTTAAGTGAACTGAATATTTAAGATATTACATTTAAGATTTTAAACATGCAAGCATTACAAGGTGCTACAAGCTACAAGGAATGGGATAGCTATAAACTACTCATTTATAGCTAATCAACAAGTATGTAAGAATAACATACAAAGCAGGAATTAAACAAGGTGAGGCTAAAAGAAAAATAACTGCAACTACTGAAATAAATCTGATCCTAACATGCTTATGGTCACATGAATACATGCTGAGTATATAAAGAACACAAGTGCTGAAATAAACATAGAATTATAGCATCCTAAATACGCCAATATTTAATACTAATCAATAAGAGCATATATATAAGTATGTATATTTATATGTAAAAGGCCACTGAGACATGTGTAAAAAGTAAGATAAGTACATGAATGAGCAAAAAAAAGTAAAACCATTGAGACATGTGGTAAAGCAAGCCAAGCACTAAAATAAAGCCACTGAAACATGTGACAAAGCAAAAATAGATACTAAGAACTGAACTGAAGTAGGAATATGCCTAAGATATAGTACTGCCATAACAGAAACAGGCCTTACAGGGCCTCTAAACTGAAAGTTCAACATGTGTCCATCCTAAGCATCTGTAGAGCTAGATCCGAGTTGAACATATTGAATAAGACATGTATTCATCCTAGACATCTGCAGAGCTAGGTCCGAGTCTATTCTATAACAAAATTAGAACTGAAGAGGCAGATTAAGCTAGGATATACTCTACTAACTGAAAGCAATGAAAGAACTGAAGGAATGCTATGCTTTTCAAATACTAACTTAGGATGTATCTTTCATATTCTAAGTTTACCTATTATGCTCAAGGAATGAGGCTCAATATTCAAGGGTGCAAAGCAATCAAGTGAAGTAAGCAAGAGACTCAATCTAGACTTTTGTGATATCTGTTCTTATCTAATTTATTCAACTAACTATTCTGAGAAAATACAAGTTTATGATCTCCAATATCCAGCTATCGAATATAATCCCAGATTCACGACCTTAATATTAACATTATAACTTACAAAGTTCTAATTCATAATCATATGATGACTATAAGGATTAAAGTAAATAAATTAATGACTTAATTATTATTATTTTCTTCTCTTTACCCAAAGCTTGATTAAGTAAATCAAGATTAAGGATTCTGGACTTAAACTCCACTTTGGTGTTCAAATCCTGAATCCAAAGTAAAATTGTAATAAGGATCCAGGGTTCATACTTAAAACCTAGATTAAAGATAAGGAATCTTATAAGCTGAAGGATTCAGAAATTAAGATCTTAATGAAAGGTTACTCTGCTAGTTATAAGACAAAAATAATTAATTAAGAATGAAGAATCTAAGATCTATATTCAATCTTTAGGATGATTATGTTATTATATAGATTGAATCAATCTTGCACCCACAAGGAAGGTTTCAAAAGGATTAAACAGTTAATCAAGTAAGGAATTCCAAATGAAGGTAGTTCAATTCAATTGAATGATCTAAAGTCTAATATCTGAGATTTAAGATTTGATCACTTTAGATCTTAAGCTACAACTAGACTTAGGAGTCTTACAAGAGTATTTCTCTTAGGACTCAAGCTTATGGATCAGCTTATTTGAGCTATTAGACTAGGGGTCTAACACCTAAGGGTATTTAAGCGTAACTCTTAAGAAAGAGGGTTTTAAGGACATTTAATATCTTAAGATCTTAATAAGACAAACTTAAGATTTCTTTACTTAGCAACAATATTATTAACATAAGATTTCAGAAAGGTGCTAATAGTCTAACTAGAGATGTCTTACTAAATATTCAAAGTTTAAGGGGTGCTTAAACACATTTTAGTCAATATGACCAAAATACTCTTCTTAAGGCTAAAAATAGGATTTTAAGATTAAATCATCTAAATTGATTCAAGTCTATTTTAATGAGCTTCATATTGGTTAGAAAAGTAGATAAAACACTTAACTTAGGTTTTGAATTTCTAATTTAGCTTAATTAACATTAATCTCAATTTAAGGCCAATTAAGGTGATTAAGGAAATTAGGGCATCCTAGAGTGATCAATTTGCATTTATAAGTTCTACTATCCTTAATAAGGCTTTAGGAGCTTAGTTCCCCAAAATCAGAGGTTAATCTAATGCTTAATTCACTTATCTTATTTTAAGGTAATTAAGGAGTGATTAACATAATTAAAGATCCTAAATTACTTTTAAGGGTCTACATAGGTTCTTTATGATCTCATGAGAAATTAAAGACCTTAATTACCATTTTTGGTTAATTAATGGATTTAATTTGATATAAATACAAATAGAAAAGGATTAGGCAATTATTTAAAATCTAACCATTGTATCCATAATTTTATTTTATATTATTATTCCTTGCATTTTTTTAATTAAAATGGTATATTGGATCATACTATTTGGATAAGTATAGCTAAAGTTATTTAAATAATTCATTCTGTATTTTTATTTAAATTAGAACTATAGGTTAGGTTTTTTTCCAATAATTAACTTAAGGAATTTAAATCTATATATACTTTTATTTAATCGTGGCCCAAACTCAAACCGCGTGAGCCGGGGCCTGACCCCGCCCGCTACTGTGGATAATCCCTGCGGCCACACCCGATACCGGGCCTTCTAGAGTTCGCTTCCTATGTGCAATTTGCCATGCACAAGCCATGCCGCACCCTGATCGTAATGGCTACACCATCCATGACACTAGACGCGTCGATTGAACTATAAATCCCCATCTCAGATGCACCGGATCTCCAGGGTGGTACTCGACTGAGGCATCTTCTAAGGCACATTTGGGGAGAGCAAATTCTACTTACCGCATCAATGTCATGAGCTAAGGTCTAACCCTACACGTTCAGAGATTGAAGGGGAAACAATTGGGTGAGCCACGAGGTCCCGGGAAGGTCTAGATCGCTGAAGTGCTACTCGGGGTTAAAAGCGAATGAGAGTCAATGATGGGTCGATCAATTTAAGTCGAATCATTCGATCTAATTTGACCCAACCATCGATACGAGTCTACAATCACTTGCAAAGAGGTTCCAACACCAATTGGGAGCTACCGACTGGAAGGAAATATGGTGATTGAATGAACCAGAGGCCGACTGGCATTGCTCACTCAGATGGCAAATACGCCATCTGGTCCACTGCCAGCTACTCCCAGGTTCTCGACTTCGAAATGAAGGTTGAGGGTGAGGTTCTAACACAACATCCAGGGCTCAATTGAAAGCAAGTTGAGCTGAAACCAGCTCGACAGAGGAATGAGGTTAGAGGCTGCACCTGGAGTTTGAGAATGGCCATGACTGGGATGTTGGGCTCGAAAGCTTCCAGGCTGTTGTAAAAGTATTGCAAGGGGTCTAAATGCTAGAGCGTACCCTCAATCAGCAGTTCGTGATTACGAGGCCTCAACATTTGCCGAGAACTCCAGAACCTTTGCCGAGCAATCAAAGGATCACAGTGGGCAAAGGAGCTCACTAAGGGATTGATGGGGGTATATAATGGATTGGATAGGGTCTATGGTGGTTGCCGATGTCAGGAGCCATGGCACTGGCTCGGCCCAAGCTGTCTCAATAGCCCACCCATTAAAGGGATTACTCCCAGCCTCAGGGTCGCCCGAGGGCTCGGCCAAAGATGGGAAATCCCTAACAGCCTAGGTGACCTAGCGGGGGAGTGGCAGACAAGGTTTACGTCGCAGGTACTGGTGAATTTCCTCTGTTTGGCCGGGATCTCATGGGGACGAAGGTGAACAAGGAGGAGATCCTATCATCCATCTGATTGCAAAGTCGTTGATGATGGACGGCCTGATGTGGCTTACAATTAATAGAAATGCAGATTAAATCCTACACGTTGGATGAGAGATGCCGATCGAGTGGGTAGGATTAAATCACGGTGCGGATGATACGAGTCGTTGGATTATGAGTGCTAGGATGCGTGCTAGAGCATCCAGTGGCTAGCATAGCTGAGCTGCTGTCAGGACTCCACAGCGGATCTGTCGCAGTCTATACAGCAAATCCCACTGATTTTTAGTTTAATTAAATAATTAAATTTAAATAATATAAAATTAATTAATTATTATAATAAACTCTAATTAAGCTAAATTCAATTTAGGCTTAAATGAGCTCTAAAAATTCCCAAAAATTCACCCTTAGCTAATTAGGGCATGAGGAACTAAAAAATGAAATAAGATTTTAATTTGGAGATCAAATAAATATAGATATTTTTCCAGGGCTCAAAATTAGGCAAAAATACCAAAATTCTTAATTTAGCTTCGATTGATTTCAAACTTCTAGGGTTAGGTTTAATTGACCCATTGAGTCTAATGGAATCAAAATTAAGACTTGGTTTAAGTTACTTAATCTGAACTTAGCTATGGTAACAACTAGGGTTATTACATTGACAATAGTCATATCATCAAATTAGAATGATTTCTTTAAGAATCATATTTTCTCATAATGACCTTTTAATCTCTTAAATTGTTATTATTTGAAGGGAATAATGTCATTTGTGTAGAATATAGCTGAACCCATTGATTTCTCTCATTATAATTAAATCAATAAAAGTTAGAAATTAGATATTTCACTGTGTATGATTGAGTCAATGAAACCTCCTTTTAGTTCAAAACTTAATATCATTCAAAACTTTAGATATTTAGAATACTAATTTAAGGGGATTAATCCCATGTTGGAGTTTATACTCTTAACTTCTAATTAGATAATCATATCAAGATTAGTGGTAGAAATGGAAAGGTGTAAATTAGGTCAATTAATTATTTCATTAAACCTTTATAGGCACCATTTTTTGATTCTGAATTAAAGATTTTTAAGTTCTAATATATAACTTTACAAGGCTGATAAATCTAGGATTACACTTGATAGCTAGATATTGGAGATCTTAAGTTTTTATCCTCTCAGAATAGTTAGAACATATTAAATTAGAAAACTAATGATATCACAAATTTTGTGTAGTGCTATTTCTACCATTATTTAGTGCTTTGCATTCCTTGTATTTTGAGCCCTTTTTATATTGAGCATGTCATACAATATAACTTTGATGCATGAAATAAAAACATAAAAAATTAGGATAACACTTGCATTGGGTTCATATTCTGAATAGGAGACTGTGTATACACATTAATGCTAATGGGAAGGCAGTAAGGAGAAATAAGGAAACCTGACATGTACTCATTGGGGAGTGTTGTGTGTCTGGTTTAGGAACCCTTCTTAGTCTTGTAGATATGCTCAACTCCTTAGCTACTTCTGGATGTATCCACAGAAGTAAAGTAAAATAACTAAACATTTACTACATATGTAATTTCTACCTCTTCAGTTCACTATAGTTTTCTGCCTTAGCTTTGAGAAGCTAAGTGATATTATATTATATAGTTCAATTTGGTTACAATTCAGTGGCTTGTTTAGCCATTTTTTTGATATGGTAGCTTGTACATAATTTGTTCAATTTTTTGTTACTCTTACTACAGTTCACTTTAGTTTAGTGCTTACTTACTTACATATAAGTTAGGATGCTAGATATTGATTCAGTTTACTTATATGAAATACACTTCAATTTACTTTCTGTTAATTTGCCTAATTCTATATAATCACCAGCAAGTTAGGATGTGTCTTTCTTTTTAGTATTTATAGTTTAATTATATAAATATATATATATATATATATATATATATATATATTGTTTGAGCTTTGGGTTAAGGTATGTGCTTACCTCACATTTTGCTTTATGCTATAATTGAATGATTATAGCTTTTACCATATTCTTTTGTTGCTATATTGCTTGTGCTCATACTTAGACTTGTTAAAGTTTAACCATATTTTTCTTTTTCTTGGCTGTGCCCTATTATATATGTACATATGATAGATCAGGAGTATAGGTCAAATTTAGTGCTTGAAGATTATGTTAAATGGAAGGTTAAAGTAGGATGCAGCTCACTGAAGGATATATCTTCTTTGCCCGTATTTAATAAAATTATAATAAATAAGCTTTCTTATTGTTCTGTATTTATTATTTTGTATGTGAATGAGCGAATGTGGATTGTGTCTGGATGCCGCCTTTTCATTTTCTGCACTGCTATACTATATACATATTTCTGATAAGTCTTGCTCAACTCTTGATTAGTATTATCGATATATTTATGGTTTAATATCTGTGGTACCAATGATGACCACCTCTTAAACTTAGTTTATTAAGGGGCGGCTGTTACAGTAACTAATGTCCTCTAAAGATGGGATAACGAAGTAGCTTTTCAAGTACTAGGACACCCTTAGCCAACACTTCTTCTATGATCCTGCTACCATCATGACTAATCTAGAAGTTATAGTACCAATTAGTATCAAACCTTGTTGTGCTGCTAATCATTTCAAACTCCATTCTTTCAAAGCAAAGAGCCACTCCATTCTTTCAAAGTAATAATTATAAAATTTATAAGTTATCTTTGGATTTTTCAAATGGTGGACATTTCCAATTCATACCTTTACATTAAGCTGCTTGAGAGTATGGTGTTATGGATATTATGTTTGATGACTATTTTATAGAAGAGCGGTCCATTAGGTGGATAGGATTACAAATTCCAATATGGTACCTTATGGTGTTCTCAAATAATAACTAGGGATCCCCAAGCCTACCGTGGTCAAGTTAATACTAATATTAACATGATTATAGCAGAGTGGTCACCGTGTGACAAATTTCCAACTATAGTTGACTATCAGCCTAACCCACCGATAATTGTAAGATATGCCACCTGTAACTATAATTTATTCATCAACAAAAATAAGAAAGAATAGACTGCATAAGCCAAAAGAAGTATAACATCCATTCCCATAAAACAAAAAGGAAAAGAACAGTAGCTCAACTCATTATAAAAGTGCAAGAAAGAAAGGGGCATCCAAAATATTAATTATTATAATATTGAATTTAAAATTTAATAAAAAGCACACTCATCCACACAAGCAAAAAATAAAAGTAATCCTCAGCAATAGTAGGAAGGTCATCCTCCTAGCTAAGTTACTCACCTAAAGCTACTTCTACAAACAACTCTGAATCTGACATTGTTGGTAAGACAATCGTCTAATAAAAATTTAAGTTGATTTAATGAAATCTGCATGTTTTGAGATATCACATTTTACCAAACAATAAGCAATCAAGAGGAGCAATAAGCAATAAAGAAAATAGGATATTTATAACTAAATAAAATAAAGTATTGAAGGAACATACCTCAACCAGAAGGTACAAAAAGGTTAGGCAATAAAAATTTATAACTACAAGTACTAAAATAATAGAAAGTAAAGCTCATCCTAACATGCTTATGATCATATAGATATATGCTGATTTATAGAAAAAAATAAATTGAACAGAAGTATATAAATAAACTAAAATAAGCATTTAATATAGCTAGCATCTTAGCATATAAAGAAATAAGTACTGAGTAAAGCTGATCTAAATTGAAATTAGAGATGTGCCAAAGCTAGTACTACCACAATAGAAATTGGCTAAGCAAAGCCACAGAACAGAAAGTTTGCATGTATCATTCTAGCCAACCACAGAGCCAGACCAGCAGGACTATAGAATTAAATATGTATCATTCTAGCCAATTACAGAGCTAGGCCCAGTCGACTCTATTACCAAAGAACTAAACCGAAGAGGCAGACTAACTAAAACACACTGTACTGAACTTATATCTGAAGAACTGAATATACTGATTTATAAGTAAGTGATGTTTATGCACTTCAAAACTAACATAGGATACTCATCTTATACACTGTGTTCAATTGATATGTCCAAGGTAAAGGTTCAAATACAAGGTAAACAAAGCAAGAAAGTCAAAGTAAGAAAGAATCTACTAAAACAGATGCGATATCTACTATTATCTAATTTAATTTGTTCTATCTATTCTAAGAGAATATAAGCTTAGGATCTCTAATATCCAACTATCAAGTAAAATTCAAGATTCATGACCTTAAAGGTGAAACATTAGAACTTAACAAGTTTTAATTTATAATCAAAAGTGTCATTTACAATAATTTTATAATTAAAGAATGACTCAATTAATGTATTTTATTAACTCATACCCAATCTTGATTAAGAAAATAAAAATTCTTGGATTTATAGTTAAACTCCATTTTGGGGTTTATGCTCTAAATCTAAGGAGCCAATGATAAATCAAAGATTTATAGTAATTTAAGACAATCAAAACAAACCCTTTTTATCAGAACTTGTATGATTTGATGTGCTTTTGCTATTTTTCTGGACAAAGAAGAGCTAAATTGAATTCTGGAAGAAATTAAAAAAATTGGGAGAAATGTGCGATAGCGCACCACAGCGCATTGTGGAAATTATCAACTTGAGACTTCCATACTGCCACGCCCCATAACGGACTAAGACTTAAGATTGCCATATTATTGTGCGACATAGCGAACCTTTGATAGAGAGTCAGGCACTACCACACACTGTAGTGAATGTATAATGTTTTCAAGTATTTAATTATTCCAAGTATTGTACTCCTAGAAGAGATAGAGAAGGAGAGTTACCCCTACCCAAAGAAGGAAAAGGTTATACTTTGAAGAAGAAAGGACCAAGCACAAGAACTAAGGGGAGAAGAGATAGAGAAGGGGAGACAAGCTGGTGAACGTGACATATGTTTTCATTATCGTATCACCTTCTAACTCGTCTTCTTTTTTGTAAAATTCATGCAAGGGCTTAACATTACCTGTAATATTTTCTGTATTTTCATATTAATGGCAGCCTAAGCTCTCCTTGGGGATAGTTTGGTGCAGACATGTAATGAATTATGAAATAAAAGTGTTTCTAATCTTTGAAAATCAATAAAGGTATTTTGATCTTATCTTTTTGATTTAAATGCTATGAAGAATGAAATGGATAATTAAATATTAACATGAAGATATCTTAGTAAATGTTTATTTAAATAATGAAAACAATTCAAATCTTCAACCACTAAGAACCAAGGGATTACATGTTGAGTGTCCTTACCACGAATCTCAGTGATATCATTCGCAGTGTGCGATAATGGCCAGTGCAAGCCCTTTGATCTAAGGTAATTTACAGAGCCATGGAATATTTAATGATCTCTGAGCTCCATAGCTCACCATCAAATTATGCGAGAAGTTTGTGCAATATGAGAGTTATTGCATAACTCAATTCTGAGCTAAGAAATTGATGCATGTGATGCCGAGAGCTGCTAGTTGAGCTCCATAGCTCAGGTTAGGTTTATGCAAGGAGTTTGATGCATTATGTGCTATGAGTGATGTGACATAGCCCATCGAGCATAATAGCTCATCTCCTTACTAAATTTAAATGTGAGCCATTAGTGGAATCAAGTTCATGTGATGCATGACAACAACTATAGATTTCATATCTTAGACATAAGCTTTGAACTCAACTGTTAATTATCATATGAGGGTCTATGTACCAATTTTGAGGCATCATGAGTTCATCTCTGAGCACTAGGCGATATGTAATGCATTTGGAGACACCCAAGAGAGGATAAAGAAAACCACTTTATTTGACACTAAGATGATAAAGAAGAGTATTTGCATGAATTCCTAATTCATTGCATGCTGAAACCCAGTTCTCCTTATTTTTTCTAAGAGAAGTTTCTAATAAAAGAAACTTTGATTTGCTAAGGTCAAGACCAACTATCAACAAACTAAATTGTTGTTCAAAGATTAGTGAATTCTAGTAAGCTTTAGTAAAAAAACCAATATTGTTCCCAGAGGTTGATAAAACTCAAGATCTCACCATCCTTATATTACTTCAGACCACGTGCACTTGCGTGCAAGCGCAGAAGTAAAATTTTAGTCTGTCAAGTTATTGGCACTATTACTGAGGAACGACTTAACGGTTTGGTTTTAAAAATAACTAGATAGTAATTAGTGTTTTGAATATATATATATATATATATATATATATATTTATATATTGTAGTGTTTCTATAATTACATTTGTATACCTTTAGTTCTATTTATTATTTTTTTTTATTTGTATTTGCTATGAACTGTATTCTCTTAAGAAGAAATCTATGTTGTTTGAGAAGAAGAGATTGTGCAAATATTATCTTTGATCCTGAAATAGAGAAAACCAACTTAAGAGCTAGAAGAGAACAATTAATCATAAATCAAGCACAACTAGAGATGGAAAATTTGGATGGAAAGGGAGGATTAAGAGAACAAAGGGATAGATCTTTAAGAGATTATGCTTTACCAACTATAAGGGGAATCCCTCATGCATTAGTTAGACCATATGTATAGGCCAACAACTTTGAAATCAAACCATCAACTCTACATATGGTGCAAAACAGTCAATTTAGTGGGTTAGCCACCTAGGATCCTAACTTACACATCTCCATCTTTTTTGAGATTTGTGATACATTTAGGTACAATGGAATTAGTGATTATGCTATTTAACTTATGTTATTCTCAATTTTACTAAGAGACCAAGCAAAAAGCTGGCTCAGTTCTCTACATAGCGATTCTATTCACACTTGGGACTATTTGATTAGGAAATTATTAGATAAATACTTACCAACTGCAGGCAGCTAGGTTATAGATTGAGATAACCAACTATTGCCAACAAGAGGGGCGACACTATATGTAAGCTGGGAATGCTTCAAGGAGTGCCTTAGGTGCTACCCCCATCATGGGCTCCTTCAGTGGATGCAAGTGCAAACATTCTATAATGGATTGAATGCACCCACTAAGACCCTCATTGATGCAGATGCAGGAGGTTCACTGAGCAGCAAATCCCAAGAAGAAGCCTATGACCTTCTAAAAGAGATGGCCAACAATGCATACCAATGGCTTACTGAGAAGCTTAATCCCAATAAAAAAATATCAATAATATTAATGAGACCAATCAAATTCTAGCTCTCCAACATAAAATAAATGCTTTGAGTATTAATTTTGTTGTGTGTAGGTAGTAATGTGTTTAGTTAGAATTAAAAATTGGCAACCTGGTTGGAAGAAGTAGAAGAATTAGAAAATGCGAACTTAAGAAAATTTCTTTTCAGTAGGCGCTACAGCGCATCTCAACGCTGTAGCCCGCCTACGCAGTAGCGCTATGTAGCGGAATTCGATGCTGTAGTGCACCGCAGCACCCCTGATCCTGAAATGTTGGTGCTATCGTGGGCTGTAGTGCTACATGTAGATTTTCACAACTGTGGGCTTTATTGACTGGGGGATTTCTCATGCGGTCAAGGTCGATACAGTGCGCCTTGGAAGCTGAAATCTAAACGTTTGGCTGAAAAGAATCATATTTTTACCTTACCAAGGACTGTTTGCATCCTACACTTATGGTATGCATTGAAAACTTAAAGCACTGAACACCTCTCCTAAAACTATGGCATCCAAGGAAAAGAGTGTGGCAAGCAAGGGAGCAGCAGCATCAATATTTGGAGGCATGTTCAACAACAAAAGGTTCTACTCCGTCAATGCAAAACATAGATATGTACAACTAATGTCAAAGAGAAAGCTCATCCCAGAGAGGGAGTTAAACCTCCCTTAACCTCTGAGCCACAATGATGGGGCACCCCGGGGTAGCAAAGCTTTTTCGGCTCGTTGACCGATTCTTACCCAATCATTGTACAAGAAGTTTTCGCCAACTCAATCCAAGCGAAAGGGCAAAAAAATTTTGAATGAGGGAAGGCAGTAAGCTTTGAGCTAATGCATATTAAGCATTTTTATGGACTCAGGTCGGTCGAGGAATGTGTCTACCAGGCCCGCTTGAATGCTGAATTTGAACCCTCAGCTTTAGTGAGCGCCCTCACCTCTCACAATGCTAACTGGAGAGGGAACCTCGCCAACATTCCATGTGCCCTCCTTAAGGACTTGTGCAATGCATGGAACATTCTCATCTTCAGCAAAATAATGTTATCTGAGCATTTATGTGATGTGACATGATCAAGGGAAATGTTGACTTATGCAATCGAACGACCCAGAGATATCCATATCTTTGGTGTCATTCTTGAGCACCATTGGCATGCCTTGTTCAGGCCTTGCATAGATTTAGCTTTTAGGTCTTTAATTTTTTTGATTTTCCTTGGGCAAGGGGTCAAGCTAATATCTAGTGACATAATGGTTCATCCTTGTGTCCCTCTTACATGCTGTAACTTTCATTCATGCTATCAAGAAAAGAGGAAGACCAAGAGAAGAAGACAAGGGGAGGAAGCAGAAGCATCATCATCTTCATTAGCGATAATGTCATGGCTAAAAAACTTACAAAAAGGAATGACTAAGGTAAGGGTGTATCAAACTCAAATGGGGAAGTGTCTAGAGGAAGACAGGTGATACTACAAAGTAGCCTTGTTTAAACAACACCAATTCCAGCACGACTTTCACTCAGCTTTAGAAACAATGTTCTCAAATTGGTGCTGGCATGGTGGATCGAGTGAGTGTGTCCTTCCACAACCACCAGAGTATGAACCCCCTCCAAATTCCCAATGACCCGATAAGAATGAAGAAAAAGAAGAAGAAGAAGAAGAAGAAGAAGAAGATGATGATGATGATTGAATAGGTTGCCACTTTTCTTTTCTTTTTGTTATTTCCCAAGTTTGACTTTGTACCTTTGTTTTGTTATAATAAATATTAGTGAAAATCATTTTCCACTTGCTTGTGCTGCTGGAATTTGATTTCATTACTTCAATTTCTTAGAACATTTTTTATAGCATAAATATTTATTTACAATGGTATATTAAAAATTTTCCTGAATCTGAGTTACTTAAAAACACATGAAACTTTGAAATTAAATGAGTCTTAATTATTTTTGCTAAATGTCAAAGTATCCTCCAATCACTATTGTATCATAAACTGAAAAATTTGTGTGCTAAAATATAAGTGTGGCAGTGGAGCATTGAGGTGCTTAATTGAGAGGAGTGAGAAATGGTGAAATCAAAAATGTGCTAGGCTTTTGTAGAGTTTACTGAACACAATGAATAATGAACAAGGATGAAGAAAAATGTCTCTCCCTTGGAATGAAAGCGACAAGAAAATACTGAGATGAAAAAAAATATCTCTCCCAAAATAATAGAGAAAATTGAGAAAAACATGATGATAAAAAATATCATTACTAAAAAGTGAAATTCATTGTTGTTTATCAGAAGAAGCACATATAGCACCAGAAAACTCTAAAACACCGAATCCTGCCTCTCCTAAACTAAGAAAGCCAAGGAATCCCCCCTGCATATTGAGCATTTTTATGGACTCAGGTCGGTCGAGGAATGTGTCTACCAGGCTCGCTTGAATGCTAAATTTGAACCCTCAGCTTTAGCGAGTCCCCTCACCTCTCACAATGTTAACTGGAGAGGTAACCTCGCCAACATTCCATGCACCCTCCTTAAGGACTCGTGCAATACATGGCACATTCTCATCTTCAGCAAAATAATGCCATGTGGGCATTTATGTGAAGTGACACGATCAAGGGAAATGTTGACTTATGCAATCAAATGACCCAGAGATATCCATATCTTTGGAGTCATTCTTGAGCACCTTTGGCACGCCTTGTTCAGGCCTTGCATAGATTTAGCTTTTGGGTCTCTAATTTTTAGGATTTCCTTGGGCAAGGGGTCAAGGTAATATCTAGTGACATAATGGTTCATCCTTGTGTCCCTCTTACATGCTATAACTTGCATTCATGCTATCAAGAAAGGAAAAAGACCAAGAGAAGAAGATAAGGGGAGGAAGGAGAAGCATCATCATCTTTATCAGGGATAATGTCATGGCTAAAAAACCTACAAAAAAGTAAGGGTGTATCAAACTCAAATGGGGAAGTGTCTAGAGGAAGACAGGTGATACTACAAAGTAGCCTTGTTTAAACAACACCAATTCCAACACGACTTTCACTCAGCTTTAGAAATAATGTTCTCAAATTGGAGCTGGCATGGTGGATTGAGTGTGTGTGTCCTTCCACAACCACCAGAGTATGAACCCCCTTCAAATTCCGAATGACCTGATAAGGATGAAGAAGAAGAAGAAGAAGAAGATGATGATGATGATTGAATAGGTTGCCACTTTTCTTTTCATTTTATTATTTCCCTAGTTTGACTTTGTACCTTTGTTTTGTTTTTAATAAATATTAGTGAAAATCATTTTCGACTTGCTTGTGCTGCTGAAATTTGATTTCATTACTTCAATTTTTTAGAACATTTTTTATAGCGCAAATATTAAATTTTCCTGAATCTGAGTTACTTAAAGACACATGAAACTTTGAAATTAAATGAGTCTAAATTATTTTTGCTAAATGTAAGAGTATCCTCCAATCACTATTGTATCGTAAACTCAAAAATTTGTGTGCCAAAATATAAGTGTGGCAACGGAGATTTAAGGAGCTTAATTGAGAGGAGTGAGAAATGGTGAAATCAAAAATGTGCTAGGCTTCTGTAGAACTTACTGAACACAATGAATAATGAACAAGGATGAAGAAAAATGTCTCTCCCTTGGAATGAAAGCAACAAGAAAATACTGAGATGAAAAAAAATATCTCTCCCAAAATAATGGAAAAATTTGAGAAAAACAGGATGATAAAAATTATCATTACTAAAAAGTGACATTCATTATTGTTTATCAGAAAAAGCACATATAGCACCAGAAAACTCTAAAACCCTGAATCCTGCCTCTCCTAAACTAAGAAAGCCAAGAAATCCCCCCTGCATATTGAGCATTTTTATGGACTCTAGTCGGTCGAGGAATGTGTCTACCAGGCCCGCGTGAATGCTAAATTTGAACCCTCAGCTTTAGCGAGCGCCCTCACCTCTCACGATGCTAACTGGAGAGGGAGCCTCGCCAACATTCCATGCACCCTCCTTAAGGACTTGTGCAATGCATGGCACATTCTCATCTTCAGCAAAATAATGATGTTTGGGCATTTATGTGACGTGACACGATCAAGGGAAATGTTGACTTATGCAATCGAATGACTCAGAGATATCCATATCTTTGGGGTCATTCTTGAGCACCTTTGGCACACCTTGTTCAGGCCTTGCATAGATTTAGCTTTTGGGTCTTTAATTTTTGGGATTATCCTTGGGCAAGGGGTCAAGGTAATATCTAGTGACATAATGGTTTGTCCTTGTGTCCCTCATACACGCTATAACTTGCATTCATGCTATCACGAAAGGAAGAAGATCAAGAGAAGAAGACAAGGGGAGGAAAGAGAAGCATCATCATCTTCATCAGGGATAATGTCATGGCTAAAAAACCTACAAAAATTAATGACTAAGGTAAGGGTGTATCAAACTCAAATGGGGAAGTGTCTAGAGGAAGACAGGTGATACTATAAAGTAGCCTTGTTTAAACAACACCAATTCCAGCATGACTTTCACTCAGCTTTAGAAACAATATTCTCAAATTGGAGCTGGCATGGTGGATCGAGTGAGTGTGTCCTTCCACAAACACCAGAGTATAAACCCCCTCCAAATTCCCAATGACCCG
Organism: Gastrodia elata; assembly: GCA_016760335.1. Lineage (NCBI taxonomy): Eukaryota > Viridiplantae > Streptophyta > Magnoliopsida > Asparagales > Orchidaceae > Gastrodia > Gastrodia elata. Next base: position 46,760,513 of record CM028674.1, on the reverse strand, counting down.
ATAAGGATGAAGAAGAAGAAGAAGAAGAAGAAGAAGAAGATGATGATGATAATGATGATGATGATTGAATAGGTTGCCACTTTTCTTTTCGTTTTGTTATTTCCCTAGTTTGACTTTGTACCTTTATTTTGTTTTTAATAAATATTAGTGAAAATCATTTTCCACTTGCTTGTGCTGCTGAAATTTGATTTTATTACTTCAATTTTTAAAAACATTTTTTATAGCACAAATATTTATTTACAATGGTATATTAAAAATTTTCCTGAATCTGAGTTACTTAAAGACACATGAAACTTTGAAATTAAATGAGTCTAAATTATTTTTGCTAAATGTAAGAGTATCCTCCAATCACTATTGTATCATAAACTCAAAAATTTGTGTGCTAAAATATAATTGTGGTAGTGGAGAATTAAGGAGCTTAATTGAGAGGAGTGAGAAATGGTGAAACAAAAAATGTGCTAGGCTTCTATAGAACTTACTGAACACAATGAATAATGAACAAGCATGAAGAAAATTATCTCTCCCTTGGAATGAAAGCGACAAAAAAATACTAAGATGATAAAAAGTATCTCTCCCAAAATATTGGAGAAAATTGAGAAAAACAGGATGATAAAAAATATCATTACTAAATAGTGACATTCATTGTTGTTTATCAGAAGAAGCACATATAGCACCAGAAAACTCTAAAACACTGAATCCTGCCTCTCCTAAACTAAGAAAGATAAGAAATCCCCCCCCCCCCTCATCCCCCTGAGAATATTTAGATCTAGAACCATGCATCAAGAGAGAGGGATGGGAAAATAGAGAAAAGAAAAGAAAATACTAAGGATAAGTGCAATTCAGAAAGTATATTTCACTGATCACATTGTTAAGTAATATTCTAGAAGAAGAAAAAAATTCCATTTACCATTCTTGAAGTCATGCAAATAAAAAGTATTCATAAAAGTTATTTCTTATGCTTACTTGAGGACGAGCAAGTAGTTAACTATTGGGTGTGATAAATCTAAAATTTATAGTAATTTAAGACAATAAAAATAGACACTTTTTATTAGAACTTGTATGCTTTGATGTGCTTTTGCTATTTTTTAGGACAACGATGAGCTAAATTAAATTCAGGAGGAAATCAGAAAATTTGGGAGAAATACGCGACGACGCGTCACAACGCCCTACAACGCGCTGTGGAAGTTATCAACTTGAGACTACCACGCTGCCGCGCCCCATAGCGGACCAAAACCCAAGATTGCCATGCTTTTGCACGCCCAATGGCCTTCAACAGATACTCTGGTGCTACCGCGCACTGTAGCCAATGTATAATTTTTTCCAGTATTTAATTATTCCAAGTATTGCGCTACCACGAGCCGTAGCAGTTCAAAAACTAGAACACTCGTGCCATCGCACGTTACAGTAGTCCCAAGACTGAGACTCTGGTGCTACTGCGCACCACAACGAAGTTAAAATATTTCCTGACATTTCTAATAATCTTAATGTTCAAAAGTATGACTCTGCCGCACACTATAGCGGTCGCAAGACCAAAATGCTGGCGCCACTGAGCGCTGTGGTGGATTGAAAATTAAGACTCTGCCGCCATTGTGCACCGCAGCGCAACTAAACCAGAAAGCTCAGCGCTATCACGTGCTGTAGCGCCATCAAGATAGAAATCCTAGTGCTACCGTGTGTCATAGCGCCCTTAAGACAAAAAGCCTGGCGCTTCCGCACGCCATAGCGTCCGCTGTGAAATTAGCCAAGCAAAAATAATCAAAGCATCATAGAGAAGGCCAAAAGTCATGAATTTTTCTCTTCCCATAGCAGCACATAAATACTAAGAGCTAAAACTCTTCATTACCAAGGGAATAAAAGAATATACAATTAAGGTAAACATAACTTTATAAATGGAGAGTTAACAACTGAACAAATTTTGAAGTAGCCGGGAAAATGTCTATAAAATGAAGAGTTCAAGATGAAGTCAGGTTCCAGATTTTGACAAATTCTAGAGATCTTATACCAGAGCTCCTAGAAGAGACATAGAAGGAGAGTTCCCTGTACCCAAGGATGGAGAAGGCTGTACTTTAAAGTTGAAAGGACCAAGCACAGGAATTAAAGGGAGAAGAGCTAGTGAAGAGGAGACAAGCCAGTGAATGCGATAGCAGTTCTCAGTATCATATCACCTTTAAACCCATCTTCTTTTATGTAAAAGCCATGCAAGGGCTTCTTATTGCTTGCAATATATTCTGTATTTTTATATTAATGGTAGCCTAAACTCTCCTTAAGGAGGGTTGGGCATAAGCATTCAATGAATTAAAAAATAAAAGTGTTTCTACTCTTCAAAAATCAATAAATGTATTTTGATACTATCTTTTTGATTTAAATGTTGTGAAGAATGAAATGGTAAAGTAAATGTTAACATGACAATATCTTAGTAAATGTTTTATTTAAACTATGAAAATCATTGAGCTCTTCAATCACTAAGAACCAAGGGATTTCATGTTGAGTGTTCTTGTCGCGAATATCAGTGACAACATTCATTGTGCGATAATGGCCAGTGTGCCCCCTTAGATCTACGCTGATTAACAGAGCCATGGAATGCTTAATGATCTTTGAGCTCCATAGCTCACCATCAGTTTATGCGATAAGTTTGTGCATGGTGAGAGTCATTGCATAACTCATTTTTGAGCTGAGAAGTTGACACATGTGATGCTGAGAGATGCTAGTTGAGCTCCATTGCTCATTTTAGGTTTATGCAAGGAGTTAGATGTATTATGTGCTATGGGTGATGTGAAATAGCCCATTGAGTATAATGGTTCATCTCCTTAGCTAAATCTAAAATTGATACATGTGAGCTATTAGTAGAATCAAGTTCATGTGATGCTTGACAACAACTGTAGATTTCATTTCTTAGATGTAAGCTTTGAACTCAATTGTTAATTATCATATGATGGTATATGTGCTGAGATTGAACCATCATGAGTTCATCTCCGAGCGCTAGGCGAGAAGTAGTGCATTTGGGGGACACCCTAGATAGGACTACGTCTCTTGATTATAATTAATTCATCGACTTAGTTTGACACTAAATTGATAAAGAAGAGTATTTGCATGAATTCCTAATTTATTTCATGTTGAAACCCATTTCTCTCTATTTTCTCTAGAAGAAGTTTCTAATAAGAGAAACTCTGATTTGCCAATATCAAGACTAATAATCAACAAACTAAATTATTTTTCAAACATTAGTGAATTATAGTAGCCTTTAGTAAGTCTTGGGATCTCACCATCCAAATATTACTTCAGGCCCCGTGCACTTGCGTGTGAGCGCAGACGTACAATTTTATTCTGTCATCTAACATCTAAGGCCTAAGGATTCACATAAAGCCTCACTCTAAAGGTAGAGAATTGAAAAGGACTAAAGACTAAAGAAAATGATAAGATCTTAATTTAGAAAGGCTAAAGTCTAAAATCCTATGACAAAATAATCAAGTTAAGACTTATATGTCTAAGAACTGGATTCAATATATTGAATAACTTCATTATTTAACAAAATTGAATTACATATGTAAATAAGAAGATAATTCAAGGGATTAAGAACTTTGGAATTGTCCTAATGAATCATAAGAATGAAGGCTTACAAGTTCTAAGAAGGTTTCACTATTGAGTAGCTCAATCACTTAATAGAACTCAATCTACTAAAATCTAAGATCAAAGGATTTGGATTAATTACTTGCGATCTTACTAGGGATTGTCTAAATAAGTTCTTAAAGCATATGTCATGGATAAGCCTTAGGATTATTCTAAGTACTGGTGAAGTTAATTATTAAGCACTGAAAGCATTGAAGACCTAAGTCTTACTTAAGAGTTTTTATGAATCCTTAAGTGAATTTTAGGAAGAAATAGGGTTTAGCATTTAGGATCAATTCATCAAGTGCAAAAGCTTATAGAATGATCTTAAACCATTATCTTACTGATTTAGAGCATTAAATTAGAATTCTTGGGTTTAAGGGCTCTTAAACTAACTTTTGGCCATAATGACCAAAATGCTTCTACTTAAGGGTAAAACTAATATTTTAGGATTTAGTATTCAATAATGATTCTAAGCAATTTTAATAGGTTCATTAATGTCTAATGAAAGAATTAACACATTAATTAACTTATTTGCACTTAGGATAGACCTAATAAATGCTAATTCATTTTTAAAATCATTAAGTGTGATTAATAAGATTATGCTATGAAAGTTAGATTTAAGCACACTAGTGAGTTCTATATGACTTATGGAGTCAAAAGATACTAAGATCTCAAAAAATCAAAAATTTATCAAGCTAATTATTCACTAATTAGTAATTGGATAATTAAGCGGTGATTAGTAAATTCACAAATCCTAAAACATTTTTGATAGCATAATTAGGTTCTCCTCTATTATATGGATATTTTGAGATCTTAATCATGCAATTTGGCTAAAAAATGAATTTAATATTTAGTAATTAAGATTTTAGAGTGATTAGGGAAAATTAGAATATTTAATTTCAGAAACCAAAATTTTAGTTTAGATTAAGATTCCTTGCATTTTTCTAATTAAAATGGCATACTAGATTATACCATTTGGATTTAAATTGAGTTTATTATTTCATTACTTTAATTATATTATTTTTATTTAAATGCATCATAAGATTTAATTTATTAGCCAATTTTCTATAAAGATTTTATTTCTAGAAAATCAGTTGATTATTCCATCCCATAATCCAAGGGCGTGAGTTGGGGTTCGACATGACCCGGCACTGTTTGCCTTCTTCGCCATCCTCACCTACAGGCTACCATCCATAGCTGAATTCTCCACTTCCAGGCCATGCCGCACATCAATTTTGATGGCCACATGATCATTGAGCGAAGATGCACTAATTGGATATGGAAGCCCTCTTTGGATGGCATGGGGATGCCAGATGGTTACTCATCCTTAGGATTTAACTCGAGGGTTATTTTACTGTGGGGGCAAAATACTCGCCACAGAATCCTAATTAGCTAGGTTTTAGATGCTTACACCATCAATAAGGTGAAGCCAATCAAAATCCTAAGGCTATGAGGCTTGAGAGGTGCCAGATCACTGGGACCTTACTCGAGCTTAGCTGCAAATGGCATTGAAACCAATTGATTGATACGATCGATCAGGGATAGTTCAAGCTCTAATGTCAATCGCATGGAGCTTGGGTAGACAATGGGATTCAGTAATAATATAAGAGGATAAGAATTGAGCTCCTCAGTTGTCAAGCCCCATACTCTTCGTGGTCATGCTAACATTGAGGTTATCATGATTACAGTGAATACAGTCACCGTGTGGCAATCCTCCCAACTATAGTCGAGTCAGGTATAAGCCCAACTCGCTTTAATTGGAAGACTTGTCATTAGAAACTGAAAGTCGTGCCTCAAAATATTGAAGTAGCGGAAGCAAGTAAATTATCACATCCACATCTATATCACACTAAGGAAAAAGTAAAGATAGTAACTCAACTCAAAATGAAAATACAAAAAGAGTAGACCTGAATATTTAATTATTACAAATGGATCTTAAATGAAAGGAACACTCGTCCTCATAAGCAGGAAGGAAAATTAGCTAAGCTTTGGTAGCAGGAAAATCCTCCTCCTAACTAAGCTCCTCTCATGAAGCAACCTCAACAAATACCTTAAAATCTGATAATGTCAGTACTAGAATGCGAGGGCTTCAGCCAAGAAAAAAAACACTTACTGTTAGATAATTATTTAAACACATTGTATGCATATTTAATGAGCTGCACATTTTAAGATATCACATTTTACTTACATGCAAGAATTTAAAAAGGTGCAACAAGCAATAAGAAAAATGATAGTTATAAATAAAGAATTTATGGCTATGCAAAATGAAGTATTTAAAACTGCATACCTCAACCAAAAGCTACAACAAGGTTTGGTAGTAAATATATATAAATTAAAAATATTGAAAGAAAACTCATCATAACATGCTTATGATCATCTAAACATGTGCTGATTTATAAAATAATCAAACTATACTGAAAAGAAAAAGCAAACTTAAGCAAAACTAGCATCATAGTGTATGCTCACAATTGAATAGACTTAATTATACTAAAATGAATTGAATGTGAGCAGAAATAGTAAAACATATTCACAATTGATAATTTATATAATTTTTCAAAATGGAGCCACTACACTAAAAGAGTCTAATATATATCACCCTGGCCAACCACAAAGCTAGGCTTAGTTAGACAAAAGAATCAATAAAGAGTGATGTGCCTAAATTAGTACTGCCATAATAGAAATTGGCTAAAAAAGCCACTGAATAGAAAAAGTCTAACAAATATCCCCCTAGCTAACCATAAAGTTAGGTCTAGTTAGACTATAGAATCACACAAATATCATCTTAGCCAACCAAAGAGTTAGGCCCGATCTATTCTATTGCAATGAACTAAACTAAATAGATAGACTAATTAAAGCACACTCTACTAATCTGAGCACTGCAAAATTGAATGAATTGAATGAAGTGATTTATAAATTTATGATGTTTATGCATTCAAATTTACATGGGATACTCATCAAATATCCAATGTTCATCTAATATGTTTAAGTTATAAAATTTAAATACAAGGTATGTGAAGCAAAAATATTCAAAGTGAGCAAGAGACTACACTTGACATATGTGATATTAGTTATTATCTAATTTAATATGTTTTATCTATTCAAAGATTGTATAAGCTTAGAATCCCTAATATCTAACTATCCAGTATAATCTTAGATCTGCGACCTTAAAGATAAACATTATAACTTAATAAGTTCAAATTTATAATCAGAAATGACAACGACTATGTTTAAATAATTAATCAATAGCTTAATTGTCGCATTTTAATAACTCAGGCCCAAATCTTGATTTAAGCAAACTAAGATTTGAGGATTTAAGGTTTAAACTCCAAATTGGGGTTTAAACTCTAAACCCTAGGTACTAACTTCTAAGGATCTAAGGCTTATACCAACCTTATTCTAAAGATAAAATTTTTTAAAAGCTAAAAGGTTAAGGAAACTATGATCTTATATGGAAAGGTTGAATCTATAATTATAAGATTAACTAATCAAATAAGAACTTATGAATCTAAGAACTAAATTCAATCTATAGAATAATTTCATTATTCTATTGGTTGAATAAACCAAAACCCACTAAAAGAATTCTTAAGGATTTACTCAATAAGGATTTCAAGCATGAAATGATTTATCTAATGAATAGCTAATAGAGATCTAAGATCTAAGACTTGGATCTAATAGCTTTAGATATTAATTAAGATTAACTTAATATATTAATTAAGATATTTAGTCAGGAATAATTATAAGAATTTTATTAAATGATAGTTAAGTTAACTAAAATTGAATTCATGAGATTCTACTTGATTCATCTAAGTGAATCATAAGAATGATTAAGATTACCTTAAGATCTTAATAAATACTTAAATTCATTTAAAGAGGAAATTAAGGTTAAATAAGTAGGATCCATTATGGATTACAAAAGCTTAGGAATTGATTCTAAATCATTTCAATACTGATTTAAAACAAATTTGTGATATTTCTAATGTGTAAGGACTCTTAAACCAACTTTTGGCCAAAATGACCAAAATGTCTTCGTAAGGGTAAAAATTGAGGTTTTAAGATTTAGATATCAGAATTGATTTTAATCATTTATATTAGGCTTAATATTGTCTAATAAGAGGAATGAGACCTTAAAAGTCAAATTTATACTTATGGTTAACATAATTGGCACTAATCACTTTTTAAGGCTAAGAAAAGGAATTAAGGAAAATAAGACTTATAATAGGGTTCTAAACTTATAGATAAGTTGTAATACACATAAAAAAGTAATATGCACTAGGTTTGCCAAAATCAGAGGTTAAATTAGGTCATTTGATACTAATCAAAACCTAGGGTAATTAAGAGGTGATTAGAAAATTTAGAACTCTAAAAATTTTATTAAAGATGTGGATGGATTCTTCTCTGTCTCATAAGCAATCTGAGACTTAACCATATAATTTGGTCATTAATTGAATTAATTAATTACTAATTAAGTTTTGTGAAGGATTTGGCTAAATTAGAAATTTTAATAGCAAAAAGTGAACTTTTATTTTATATTTTGGTTCCTTGCATTTTTCTGATAGAAATGGTATATTGAATCATACCATTTGGATAAGTATAGCTAAGCTTATTCAATAAGTTTAAATGGAATGTATTGGATTAATTAATCCATAGGATATTTAAATAAACCCAATTATCATTTAATTTCCTTCAGGAAAAAAATTCCTAAATTTTTTTAATCGCCCGGCCCAATTATCGAATAGCGCGGGTCGAGCGGGACCCGGCTGGACCAGCACTAACGCACCGCGTGGGCTTGCTCGCCTGGGCTGACCCAGCCCAGCACGACAGTGTCATCATCTTCGCACTCTCCTTCTACATTCCAAAGAGTAAGATCTTGCAGAGCCAAATATTTTGTATCCAGTTCACATTGAAGCCTCAACTTGTTAGCTACATTATCAGGGAGTCCAAATTCATCAATCTCACCAAGAAGACCTAACTGGGTGGCACTGAATCGCTAGATGGCTACTCCATCAAATCGACCATATATATTCATCTAGGGTTTACGATGTGGATGGAATTTTCCTCACAGAGATGATCCATCGGCTAGACCTAGATCCTTACACCATTAGTGGGATGGGCTGGTTTGAAGCTCAAAAGCCATGCAACTTGGGAGGCGCCCAGAGGCAAGAACCTTAATCAGGCTCAGCACTGTGAGGTGCCACTAGCTCGATCGATTGATATGATCAATCGGAGCTAGCCCCAGCACCACAGAGGATTGCATTAAGTTTGATTAGCTTAAGGATGCAATTACTAATGTGATTGAACTTGGATAGAGCTCTAATTCCTCGTAGAGTGGCTCCAACTCTATGGGTAGCAGGTCAATAATTTTGTCTAGATAGTAGCTCTTTGCATTCTAGATAGAGCTCCATTCAGCTAAATCAAGGCTAGTATCTAGAGGCTAGAATGCAAGCACGACAAGGAGGAATTGAGAAAAGAAAGACCTTCTAAAGGATCGCAGTGGCTTCACTAGGGGTTTGAACATCTAGCCACACTCTCTATTAGTAGATGGCAGCAATTGAGATTATAGGGAGTAGATGAGAGAATGGGAGAAAGAAAGGAAAATTCAAGTGATCCTCTGTGAGTATAGGAACTCACTGAGCTGATTGAGGACTATTTAAAGCCTGTGAGACTAAAGGGGGTGTCTGCCATGGCCTGGGTCCATGACATAGGCTTGGGCCGCTAAAGAAGAATAGTTTAACCGTTTGAGTGCAGAGAGGGGAGTCATAGCTGGAAAATCATTGAAAATGAAGAAATAAGAGGAAGATTGCTACTAGTTGACAAACTATAAATACACATCTGCACTAGCACACAAGCGTACATGGTCCAAAGTAATAATTTGGAATGGTGAGTTCCATATTTATATCATCCTCAGGGAATAGTAGTTTTGTTACTAAGTCTTATCTTCTTTCAATAATGTTTAAAAGATTTGTTTTTGAGTTTTGTTTGCTTCCTAGATCAACAATGCAAAAGAGCTTAAATTGAGATACTATTGATTACAAAAAGAGAGTTGGGATTTTGTCATGTGACTCATAAGGAATGGGTGTTGTATTTAATTCATTGCAATTCATAAAGTACTTGGATTATTCCAATCATATCAAGTGAACATAATGTTCCTTTGACTGGTCCTCTAATTTCGACTTGTTCAAATTTAGTGCGCAAGGTGAACACACTAGGGTTCTTACTCAGCACATAGACTCTTAAGAGATCATATTAGATTTATTTTAGAATTCTTACATCTAGGCTATTAAAATGTTATTAAGTTGGGTGATCTCACAAACATTGATTCCCACCAATTAGCTTAATGTGCATCATATGCAGTTTAGCTATGGGAGAGTATTCATAGCACCACATGGACTATCACATCATCCATGGGTACTCAATATTCTCTCCCACCCTTTAATGCCTGCTGAGCCACAAGGCTTGATTGGAGATTCTTAGCTCACATGCATCACTCGCTCAGCTGAGCTTAAGGAATGGTGCCATTAGGCTTAAGAGCTTGTCACGTACCTACGAGCTCCAATTCACACACTCCTAGCTCGAGCCAATTTTAGAGCTTTGGAGCACAAGATTATTACTTTCATTTTACTAAATCGTCCAACTATTCAAAATTTAAGGTGTTTTACACCGATAATCCTCGTTCGGCGACATCATGTGGCGACAAAAACCTTTAGCCATGGCGGGGTAGGTTGTGTGCTGGGGACTCACCAAATTCTCAGATTCATTGTTCATAATTTGATATGGGCTCATAAGGTAGGAGAGTCTGAATCCTCATTCAGGAATTAGCTTATGTTTGGATGTCACCTAATTTAACCTTTGTTCAGCTTTGATCGAGGTGAATGTTTTCTTATTGTACCCCCCACAAACTATGGGGGCAACTACTCCCTTATGAGGGATGGACTTCTTTCCAGATGACATTGATGAATTGAAAGAAGTAGTGAATAAGAAATTTAGCAGTTGTTTTATGTTAGAGAGATTGAATGTTGAGGTACCTTGATTTCTCAAGAGGTGCAATCCCTCACTGTAGGGCCCCCATACTAACAACAAGGAAGTACGGTGCTCCAACTATGGCGAATCCCCAACTTAAGTAAAGTTAGGTAAACCCAACCTGCCTTAAGCCAAGGACTTGTCACCAAATGCTATAACATTCATCAATATAAATATGTAAATATCAAAGTGGGGGAAGCAACAGGCGAGTAGTAACATCCACAATCATACATAGTAGAAAGAGGGAAAATAATATAGTAACTCATCAAAATGTAGAAATCAAACACATCCAGAATTAATTATTACAAACTAAATTTTAAAGAGGATGAAAATGCCTCTCAATCTCACTGAAATAAAATGCAAGATCTATCTAAACAGCAGCAGCACGATCTTCGTCCTGAACCTGCTCCTCTTTTGCGACACTGCCCACGAACACATCCGAATCTAACATTTGTCGGTATCACAAATGCCAAGGCCCCAGCCAACAAAACAAAAAGGTTACAGTTAGACAATTGTCTAAGTACATTTTAGGCTATTTTAATGAACTAAATATTTTAAGGATATCACATTTAAATTAGCTAAACTTGTAAACAGTAATAGGTGCAACAAGCTATGAAGAAACAGTAACTATAAACTATCCATTTATAGCCAGCAACTAGTATGAAGAATGATGTACAATGCACAATAAACAAGGTGAGGCTAAAAGCTAAAAAGAAACAGCAACTATAATACAATTCTAAATCGAACATGCTTATGATCATATTAACACATGCTGGGTATACAAAAGAAACTCAAGTACTGAAAACATGCAATTCTAGCATCCTAAACATGCCAATACATATATAAGTAAACTATGTGAGTATACATACAACATGCTAGAAAAGGCAAAGAAAAGGCCATTGAGACATGCAGCAAAAGCAAAGCAATCTACGTAAAGCCACTGAGACATGTGGCAAGCAAGCAAGTACTGAAAATAAGACCACTGAAGCATATGGAAAAGCAAAACAGAAAATAATACTGAATAATCCAGCTAAACTAGCAATAAGCCTAAGATATAGTACTGCCATACCAACCAATAGGCCATACAGTGCCTCCAATATCAATCAATCAATCCCCAGCCGAGCCATCCAAATATGCTAGGTCTTAGTCCAGTCTATACAATACTACTACTGAAGAGGCAGACTAAGCTAAGACATATTCTACCAACTGCAAACAAGGCAAAACTGAATAATATGCAATTCAAATACTAACTTAGGATGTATCATCCATATCCTAAGTTCTATTATGCTCAAGGAATAAAGCTCAATATCCAAGGTATGCAAAGCAATCTAGTCAAGTAAGCAAGAGACTCAATCTAGACTTATGTGATATATATTGTTGTTTATTTATCCAATCTAACTATTATGAGAGGGTACAAGTTTAGGATCTCCAATATCCAGCTATCGAGTAGATCTCAGATTTACATCATTAAAGTTAATATTAGAACATAACAAGTTCTAATCCAAAATCATGTGACGACTATATAGTTTAAGTAAATAAATCAACAACCTAATTTATTAATATTTTACTCTTCTACCCAAATCTTGATTAAGTAAATCAAGATTTAAGGATCTTGAATTTGAACTCCACTTAGGTGTTCAAAACCTAAATCCAAGGGGTGTCCAAATAAGAATCTAGGGTTCACACTCTATTCCAAAGTTAAGGATAAAAGATCCTATAAGCTGAAAGATCTAGGAATTATGAACTTAGTGAAGGGATATTCTACTGATTATAAGATAAAATAATCAATTAAGAACTTGAGAATCTAAGATCTATATTCAATTTTTAAGATAATCTCATTATCTTAAGAAATTGAATCATCCTATACCCACAAGGAAGGCTTCAAAGGGTTAAACAATCAATCATTTAAAGAATTTCAATTGGAGATGGTTTACTTCAAATTAAAGATTTAAGTCTAAGATCTAAGATCTAAGGATCTGATGTTTGATCACTTTTAGACTTTAAACTAGATTTTTACTTAGGAGTTTCCATTTGTATTTCTTTTAGAAGTTAAGTTTATAATCTAACTATATTGAACTCATTAAGTTGATAATTGACAATCTTAGATATTTGGGTTAAGCATTAAACTAGGTGACCTCTTCTAGGTTACTTAAGATCTAAGTGTCTTAATTAGGGCTTAATTGAAGATTTCTTAAGTTAAGGATCACATTAGCATTAATATTGGTATGAGAATTCAGAGAACATTTCTAATCTATTTTAGGGTAGATTACTGAAATTTTCAAGGTTTATAGGGCATTTAAGCATATTTGATCAAAATGACCAAAATGTCTTATAGGCCAAAAATTGGAATTTTAGGGTTTAGTTGTCCAAATTTCTCCTAATCTATTTTAATGTGTCCCATACTGATAAATAAGGTGGGAAATACATTTATCTTGGATTTTGACCACTTAATTAAGCTAATTAGCACTAATCACTTATTTAAGACAATTTTGGGGATTAGAAAATTTAGGGCATCTTAGGCAATCCAACCTTTCCAAATGGTTCTAGTATACTTAGGATAGCATTAGGAATAATCTCTATCAAGATCAGAGGCTTAATTAGGATAATTTTACTAATCCCTAATTAGGGTGATTAAGGAGTGATTAAGAGAAATTAATATCCAAAATTGGTTTTAAGGGTCTGAAATTGTTCTCTAGGGTTCAGCGAGCAATCAGAGCCCTTAATCTCCTCCTTTGGGTATTTATTTAATTTAATATAATTTCAATAAGGACAGTAAAGAGTTGGGCAAATATTTTTAAATCCAACCATTGGATCTGTGATTTTATTTAATATTTAGATTCCTTGCAATTTTCTAATTCAAATGGTATATTGGATCATAACATTTGGATCAGTATGGCTAAAGTTATTTAATTAATTTAATCTGTATTTTTATTTAAATTAAAACTATAGGATTTAATTAATTATTCGCCTAACCTTTTAAAATACAATCCTATAATTAATTAAATAGACGCGGCCCGAAATCAAGACCGCGCGGGACGGGGTCTGCCCGGCCCGGACTTCATCTTCAACCTCTCGATGGGTCTCGAACCAGCCGAGCTTCAGCGCTGAAATTTCGGCACTCCAACAACGGCGATGGCTCAACTCAATCCCTACACGTTCCTAGAATCGAGACGCATCGATCGAACCAAGAACCCCCATTTGGATCCCTCTGGATCGATGGGGTGCTCCTCACCCGAGACGCCTTCGATACGAGCGTTTCAGGCGTACTGTGAGGAGACAATTCTCCTCACAGATGCCATTATCCGACCGGAGCTCGATACCTACACCTTCAGGGAGGTGAAACGAGTCGATCCCTAACATTTCCTAACCTGAGGTGCAGCTAATCGCTGGGTCCTTACTCGGACTCAACCATTGGCTCGGCCACTAGCTCAATCGATCGATATGATCGATTCGAGCTAGCTTAGCCCCATGCAACAATTACACTAGGTTTTCTAGGTGGCTAAGGTAATCTAGATGACATACAACGGCTCAATTCAAGGACAGAAGAGAAAATGGATCGAAGGGATCCATGGGATAAGGCTGTACCTAAAATCAGGGTTGTAAGCTTGGCCTAGAAGAATTGATGCGCCTTCAAGATTCCTGGATGACAGACGAAGGTTCACAGGGGGTCTGAACTCCAGACACGCACCCTCTATCAGCGGTTCATAGCTCTAAGAGTCCTGGAACTTGCCGGGATGATGGGGACTCTAGCAGACCTTCAGCTAGATGATTGGGGATTCACAGTGAGCAAAGGGGCTCACTAGAAAATCCTGGAGGTAATTTATAGGCCTAAGGGAGGTCCAGGGTGGCTGCCGAGGTCTGGAGCCTTGGCATAGGCTTGGTTCGAGGGTGCTCCCTCAATTTCCAAAATTGAGGTGGGCAGAGCCTCAAGCTTGGGTGGGAGTGCTAGGAAGGCTAGGGCAAGATCGCAACGGCCTCCTTGACGTGGCATAGGAGTGGCAGACCAGCTGGAGGACGTGGCTGTATGAAAGGATTTGGCTGTCGGGTGCGAGCTGAGGTGGAAGACGATCCACAGTTACGGGGGTCTCTAGAACCGTCTGATGGATCGCCAGTTGACACGGAACGGTTCCGATCTCCCGACATCTAACGACCGAAGGAGGAAGCTGGATCAATCGTTGGATTAGATCTTAGGATCGATCGAGCGATCGGGCCTACTTAAGACGGAGATCTAGATGCCGTTGGATCAAGATCTCAAAACCACGGAACGGTCGAGATGAGACGGGACTTGATTTAAGGTGCGGCCATTGGATCAAATCCACGGAACAGACGGCCCGGATGGCGCCTGTGGTTTGGAAATCACCCGACTGTTTAGAAAAGGTATATTTACAATTAGGAATTGTTTAAAACCCTAAATTGCAATTGAACCAATTTAAATTAAATCCAAAATATGACTAAATGACCTCTAAAAATTCCCAAAATTTCACCCTTAGCTAATTTAGGGGTGAGGAATTCAAAAATGAACTCAGATTTTGATTTGGAGATAAAATTTTTTTAGGTATTTTCTAGGGCTCAAAAATAGCCAAAAATAGCAAAATTTCCAATTTAGCTCCGATTGATTTCAAACCTTTATGCTTAGGCTTAAATAACCCTTTGAATCTAATAAAATTAAAATCAAGACTTGGTTTTGCTTAATTCAACTAGGTTTAGCTAGAGTAACAACCTAGGGTTGTTACACTCACTCTCCTCCTCAAGTCTTTAAATAGTAGTGAAGAAATTATGTATGGTTTAATCTAATTAATCAAATTATGGTAAGTTAATTCATGGTCAAAAATTGGCCTTTATAATGCCATAAGTATGATTCAAATTCAATCATATAGATGGGGGAAAATACAACCTTTTAAGTACTGATTTTTTAAGTTTTGAGCCCCAAGGCGCGCTGTAGCATCTTTGACTGGCCTGAGAATCCATGGCAGTCAAATTTTGCTCCAGCTGTGTGCCACACGCCGCGGTGCGCAGGGGCGCACAGTGGCACGCTGTGACGCGCCAGGACTTATAAAAATTTTAAAGGTGCTTGAAATTCGCTGCAGTGCGCAGTAGCGGCAAAATCTATCACGGCGCGCCACAATGTGTAAATATGCTACTATGTGCTACTGCATGCTACAGCGCATGTTCACACAGTATTTTCCTAGTAATTGCTTTGAATCTAGATTAGACTAATATATCAAAATTTAGGTTGTTTTATTATTAATGACTACTCCTAAGTTCCTAAATCAAACAAAACAAAAATTGGGTTGCCTCCCAAGAAGTGCTTGGTTTAATATCTCAGTCTTACACAATTAAGTTCAAATTGGTTCAGAAATCACGAAACATTTCTTTTTTCAGATTTTAGACTTATAGGCACGAGCACTAATAGAAATTGTTCTCAAAACCATAGTGTTTTCAATTATTTTATTTTCCACAACTAACTCTTTTCTAGGCAAGGCAATCCCTTTATTCTTTCTCTTGCCTCTATTAGTCTTTTTTTTTTCTTTTTTTCTAATCACTTCATCCTTATCCTCCCCTCCAGATGAGGGGCTAATTCTATTGTCAGCTCCTTTTTCTTCCATCATGAGCTTTTTAAGATTTAAAATGTTACATACTTCCTCCTCCCTCAGTCACTTTTTCCATTCTTACTCTAACATCTTTTTCTTAAAAACGGTGAGTTTTAAATCAATTAGTGCTGCCTTACCTCCAACCTTAATGTTCATAATTTCCTTCATTACTTTTATGATGGCATTAGTGCTGGCCAAGAATGGGCATCAAAATATAAGAGTGGAATTTTCATTTGATGTGTCCCATTCACAACTGATGAAGTCTGTGGGGAAAACAAATCCTCTTAGACCAACCGCCACATTTCTAACAATTCCAAGGGGGGTTCTAGAATCCAAATTTGCAAATTCAAGGATAATGGACATTATCTCCAAGCCTCCTAGCTTGAGATGCTTATAGGAATGTGATAGACAGTAAATACACATCTATGTTTGCACGCAAGTGTACGTGGTTTGAAGTAATAAGTGGAAAGTGTTAGTTTCCGGGATTTATTGAACCATAGAGAATTGGTTGTTTTGTTACTAAGGTTTATCTATTCTCACTAATGTTTAAGCTATGATGTAATTGGTTGAGTTGGTTCTAAATTAAGCACAAGACACTTTAGTTCTTGAGTTCATAAGTTCATTTTCCTTTAATTCACAATCAAGACTACAATGATAAAAAGCATTTCTTGAGCAAGGCATTGAGTTCATACATCTTATTAATTGTTGAGGAAAACTTCAGATAATAAAAATGTAACTATCAAACACATGGGATTATGCCAACTCTCCCCAAGTGAGATTTAGCTACTCATTACAAAAGAAATGAAAAAGGACACATACATGGATAAGGACCCTTTCATGATCAACTAAGAAAAGAAATTACATAAGTAGAGTTTAAAAGATACTAGGAACGTTCCTTAGACATTCTCCAGATTCTCCTTCTCCTTCTTGAAGTTCCTCTCTTAGGTCGCTAGTGCTGCCTTCCTTCTTCTTCTCCTTAGCAAAAATGGCTCTTCATCCTTGGGGAGTTCCTCTCTTCCACTAAGCACCTCTCTTCCTTACTTAGTTGTTTTTTAAGCAAAATTGGGAACCCTCCTCTAATCAAGGGAGTGATATATATAGGAGAGGGGCTGCATTCATGTCACTTAAGAATAAACCAGCATTTCCATTTGAAAATTCTGAGCAATGATGGAAAAAAGCTCTATTGATGGTGAGGTGACCTATATCTTCATTTGTTTAGCCAATACATCACCTCATAAGCCTCCTTTTCAATTAAAAACACAGTAGCTACAGAGGGAATGATGGCTGGGACAAGATGCTGGATGGGGGTCTTGTCTCAACTGCAATAAATGCATCTGCCAGAAAAATTTGCGACGGGCCGCGGCAACGCGCTGCGGTGTGCAATGGTGCGAGTAAAAATCCGCTAAGTCTCTTGCTGCCATGCGCTACCACATCCACTATTCACAAAATGACCCGCTGCAGTGCACTGCCGCGCTAGCATTTGGCAAATGGTACCACTGCAGCGCGCGGTAGCGGTTCAATTTGCAAATCCCCCCGCTGCAGCGCGCTACCGCGCCTGCGGTTCACAAATGGATCCGCTGTAGCTTGCTACCGCGCCCACGATTCGCAAATGGACCTGCTGCAGCATGCTATCGCACCCGTAATTTGCAAATGGACATGCTGCAGCGCGCTACCGTGTATGATTTTGCAAAATGGACCCGCTGCAGCGCGCCGTAGCGCGCTGCAATGCGCGGCAGTGGTTTCTTTTAATAAAAAATGGAAATTTGCATAAATGCTTAGAACTCCTTTGGATAAGCCAATTTTCTAAAAAGATAAACAAAATTTGATTTAGGAGCAGTTTAAAGATCAGAAATGAATGAAATTTTTCTTTATTTTAAGTATAATTAATTGATTCATCACACACCCACACTTTAATTCTTGCTCGTCCTTGTGTAAGCTCAAAATGGTATTTTTTTGTAGATTTGTAGGCATGATAGTCAACAAAGATATCAATTGAGAATAAGTGAAAGTCAAAGCATGTACGTAACAAAAATGAATCAAATCCTTTGGAACTAAGATGTTCTATCCTTGGATTATGAAATAAGGTTAATCAATTAATCTCCAAGTATTTGATTTTTATGCTTGGCACTTAGTGATGGGTAAAGTTTCACGGGAAACATGAACTAGAGAGGTAGTGAAAGACTCTAAGAGTTTTGTGCCGTATTTGCTCCTTCTTATGAATCACAAAGATGAAAATATTAAAGGAGATATTTTTCTTCATCCTTTCACATTTTGATCATTTGGGAGAGATATTTTTCATCATCCCTTTTTAATATATTTTTTTCTTTTCATTCTTAGGGAGAGATACATTTCTTCATCCCTAATACACATCTTTATGATCATGAAGTCCTACGGGAGCCTAGCACACTCTTATAGAGTACTCACCATAATCTCTAGTTAATAGTCCAATGTCTTCCCCCACACTCAGTTCATGGCATTAATTTAAATTTTTGGAGATAGATTATCCTCCATTCATTCCTTAGTTAAAATGTTTTAATGCATATAATGCACTTGATAATCTTTTTGTTAAGCACTCGTTTACTTTATATCAAATTCTTTATTGACATTTTGTGACTTTCATTTCCTTGAAAAAAATTTAGAAAAATATGTCATTTAAGAATAACAAGAAAAATGAGGGAATATGAAGATTCATAAATTAAAATATTAAAATAAAACACACAAAAATAAAAATACAAAGAAAACATAGAAAAATACAAAAAGAAAAAATGCTACCTATTTATTTATGGGTTGCCTCCCAATAAGCGCTTAATTTAGTGTCTCAGCCTGACACGAGAAAGATCTTTATGTGATACCTTTATCCGGGAGGTCCTGAAGGGTCCAACCACCCTTTTCTTGAAAGATTTCTTCCTCTAAGTAAAACTTCAGACGATTTTCATTTACCTTAAAAGTGGTATCTTTGGAGGCGACTTCAACTGCTCCATGAGGAAAAACCTTCGTGATAGTAAATGGTCCTGTCCATATTGACTTCAATTTTCCTGGAAATTATCTTAATCTTGAGTTAAAAAGTAGTACTTTTATTCCAGGTTGAAAATGTTTTGGCTTAATCAGCTTATCATGCCATTTTTTTGTTTTCTCTTTCTACAACTTGGCACTCTCATAGGAGTTTAACCTAAATTTGTCAAGTTCATTTAATTGCAGCATTCTTTGTGCACCTACCCTTTGGGGATCCAAATTTAAATTTTTAATTGCCCAAAAGGCTTGGTGCTCAAGTTCTACCAGAAGGTGGCATGATTTTCCGTAAATGAGCTTATAAGGAGACATTACTAAAGGGGTTTTAAAGGCAGTTCTATAAGCCCACAGGGCATTCTGAAGTTTTGAAGTTCAGTCCTTTCTATTTTTGTTCAGAATTTTATCTAAAATTTGCTTAAGTTCTCTATTGGAGACTTCAACTTGCTCGCTAGTTTGGGGGTGGTAGGGGATACACACCTTATACTTCACCCCATAACTTTTTAATACATTCTCCAACTGCCTGTTACAGAAATATTTTCCCTCATCACTGATTAAGAATCTGTACGTCCCAAATCTAGCTAGCACGTGTTCCTTGAGAAATTTAATAACAGTTTTAGCATTATTATTTACACATGCTAATGCCTCCACCCATTTTGAGACCTACTCAACCGCCACAAGAATATACAGATTGGCTTGGGACGAGGGAAAAGGTCCCATGTTGTCTATTCCCCACACATCAAATAGCTAAACTTCAAAATTTCCATTTAAATGGAACTCGTCCCTTTTGCTTAAATTCTCGGTTCTTTGGCACTAGTCACAGCTTTTGACAAAGTCGGCGGCATCTTTGAACAAATGGGGCCAAAAGAAACCGGATTGAAGCACCATTGCAGTCGTTCGCTCAATCCCATGGTGCCCTCCATATGGAGATGTGTGACAATGATAGAGAATATTTCTCATGTCGGAGTCTGGAACACATTTCCTTAGTAGTTGATCATTGTAACATTTGTACAAAAAAGGATCACACCAAGAGTAATTTTTTATATCAGCAAAAAATTTCTTTCTTTGTTGGTAACTCATATCTTTTGGTATGACTCCTCCTGCAAGGTAGTTTGCAATGTCAGCAAACCAGGGAGGATTACTTGTAGTCACACCATAAAGCTTCTCGTCAAGGAAAGACTCACTAATTTTGGTCAATTTATCATTATCAAGGTCGGTCAATCTAGATAAATGATCTGCAAGCACATTTTCACTCCCTTTCTTATCCCGGATTTCAAGATCAAATTCTTGTAAGAGCAACACCCAACATATCAAGCGCGGTTTTGCCTCTTTCTTTTGAGGGAGATACTTAATAGCATCATGATCAGTATAAACAATAGTTTTAGACCCAATGAGAATGATCTAAATTTAGTGAATGCAAAAATGACAGCTAGAAGCTCTTTTTCCATGGTAGCATAATTTTTTTGAGCATCATCTAAGAGCTTACTAGCAAAGTAGATTGAATAGAAGGTTCGCTCCCTTCGTTGCCCAAGGACTGCACCTACTACAAGGTCACTCGCATCGCACATAATTTCAAAAGGTGAATCCCAAATTGGAGTAGAAATTATTGGAGCTGAGATTAAAGTGGATTTTATAGCATTGAATCCTTTTAAATAATTTTCATCAAAATTGAACTCGACATCCTTTCCTAGCAGTCTACAAAGCGGCATACTTATATTTGAGAAATCCTTGATAAATCTTCGATAAAAACCTACATGCCTAATGAAGCTTCTAATTCATTTTACATTGATGAGAGGGGGAAGTTTTTCAATTACCTCAATCTTTGTCTTATCAACTTTTGTCCCTCTCCTAGAAATTAAATGACCAAGAACAATACCTTCTTCGACCATGTAGTGACATTTTTCCCAATTCAAGATTAAATTTGACTCTTCACATCTTTTCAAAACCTTTCCCAGATTAATTAAGCAATAATCAAAATAGGTTCTGACAACAGAAAAATTATCCATAAAGATTTTCAAGAACTCCCCTATCATGTCAGAGAAAATTGCCATCATACAGCAATGAAAAGTAGCTGCAGCAATGCACATCTGAAAGACATTCTTCTAAAGTTGAATGTTCCAAAGGGGCAGGTGAAAGTTATTTTCACTTGGTCTTCAGGTGAAATTAGGATTTGACTATATCCTAAATACCCATCAAGAAAATAGAAATAAGGATTTCCTGCCAATCTATCAAGCCTTTGGTCAATAAAGGGAAGGGGATAGTGGTATTTTCAAGTGGCTTTATTTAATCTCCTATAATCAATGCACACTCTCCATTCGGTCACAGTCCTAGTGGGGATCAGCTCATTGTTGCTATTGAGAACAATAGTCATCCCACTCTTTTTGGGAACCACATGTATAGGGCTCACCCAAGGGCTGTTAGAAATAGGGAAGATGATTCCCGCATCTAAGAGTTTAATGATTTCCTTGTGAACTACTTCCTTGATGTTTGGGTTTAATCACCGCCGAGGCTCAATTGAAGGTTTGGAGTTATCCTCCAAAAGGATACGATGCATACAAAGAGTTGGACAAACCCCCTTTAGATCAGCAATACTCCATCCCATTGCTCTCTTGTATTCTTATAAAACCTTACATAAAAGACTCTCATGATGCTGAGTTAACAATAAAGAGATTATTATAGGAAGAGATTCATTTTCCCCTAAGTAGGTGTATTTTAAGTGGGAGGGAAGTGGTTTTAATTCAATTTTAGGAGGAAAAATTATCGAAGGTTAAATTATCTTCCTTTCCTTAATCAATTCTTCAATAACTTCCGTGTCAATGGGACTATCATCTTCCTCACTTATTAACATTCCCTCTTCTTCCACATCTTCCATTAACCAAGCTTCTTCTATTAAATTGATTTTCCAACAATCCTCATTGGGTTTAGAAAGGTGTCTCATATAATCATTCACATGGAACTTAATCTCCTCTTCCCCATATCGCAACTTCAATTCCCCTTTATCTACATCAATTAAGGTTCTTGCTGTGGCTAAGAAAGGTCTACCTAGAATAATAGAAATTTCTTTATTTTCATCTTCCATATCCAAGATTATGAAATCCACAGGGAAGGTGAACTTGTCAACTTTCACAAGTACATTTTCTACAATTCCTAAGGGGGATTTTACAGATCTATCAACAAATTGGAGGAGAACAGAGGTGAGTTTTAAATGATCAATTTCTAGTTTCTTGAATATGTAGAAAGGCATCAAATTAACGGATGCACCAACATCACAAAAGGCTTTTTGGAAAAATTGGCAACCAATCGTGCAAGGGATAGTGAAACTCCCTGGGTCCTTCTTTTTGATGGGAATCTTCCATTGAAGAATTTCACTACATTCTTCTGTTAATGCCACAGTCTCCTTTTCATCAATCTTCCTTTTCTTGGAGAGGATGTCTTTCATGAACTTAGCATAACTAAACATTTGCTCTAGAGCTTCTGCGAAAGGGATATTGAAATGAAGAGCTTTAAGGGTTTCTAGGAATTTTTGATATTAGACATCAAGTTTCTCCTTAGCCAACCGCTGAGGATAAGGTATATGAGGGATTTCCTTAGGTTGATCTCTAGGTTCTTCCTTTTCTAAATCCCTTGCAACACTCCTCTCTGCCGTGATCGTTTCTCCTTCCTCCTTCTTTTCCTCTCTTGTTTTTGCTATGTTTTCATGATTCTCTTCTCTCACAACCTCTTGTGTTGCCTTTCCACTTCTCAAAGTTATTGCATTTCCCAACTAATTTCCATACTCGCCAATCACTCCGACTAGAGAAGGTTGCTCTAACTGCTTAATGATTTCTTTTAATTTTTGTTCAATTATTTTAACCATCTCCTCTTGACTCAGAAGAGTGTGCTCATGCCTGTTTAAAGTGGCATCAGTTTTATTCATGAATTCAACAGTGGGAGTTCTAAATTCGATAAGCGAGTTTTCAAATCTCTCTCTATTCCTTCCATGATTCATGATCATATTGGCATTTCTCAGCTCCCCATCAACCTCCTGACAAGAGTTTACATACCCACATTCTAATTTCTTATTATTGGGAGATTTGATTTTGTAGTTCAAGGATTTGCTATGAATTTCCTAGTGAGTTACATTCTTTTTTATCACGGTGATCATTCCTATGGAGAGGCCATTGGTAAGCATTATTTACCATTTCTTCCAAGAGGTCATAAGCTTCCTCTTGGGATTTCTGCTAATAGAGCCGCCAGTAGGTGCATCAATGAGTGTCCTTGTAAGAGCGTTCAAACCACTGTAAAATGTTTGCACTTGCATCCATAAGGGAAATGCATGATGTGGGCAACGCCTTAAGCATTCTTTAAACCGTTCCCATCATCATAGAGTGTCTCCCCTTCCAACTGAGTAAAGTTTGTTAACTTAATTCTCAACCGAGCAGTTTTCACCGGAGGAAAATATTTGGCTAAGAATTTCTTTGCCAAATCATCCCACATCCGGATGGAATCGCTTGGAAGAGTGCTGAGCTAACTCTTGGCTCTGTCTTGTAAAAAGAATGGGAAAAGCCGTAATTTAACCGCGACTTCAGAGACGTCGTTAAACTTGAAGGTGTCACATATTTCAAGAAAAGTTGAAATATGTGAATTCAGATCTTCAGTGGCTAATCCCCCAAACTGATTATTTTGCACCATACTCATTATGGAATGTTTGATCTCAAAATTATTAGCTTCTATGTTTGGCCTTACAATAGCATGGGGGATTCCCCTAATAGTGGGTAGTGCATAGTCTCTTAGTGCTCTTCCCCTAGGCTCTCCTAATGGCTCTCCTAAATTTTCATTATAGTTGTCCATAACGACTTGTTGATTTGAAAGGTTTTGTTCTCTCCTAGAATGCAATTAAGTTCTTTCAATTTCAGGGTCAAAGAGGTAATTCATGCAGACCCTTCTACTCATACACTACAATACTTATGCTATCAAGAACAAATTCAATAATGTTCAGAAAGTTTAACAGAAATAAAAAGACAGAAATAAATAGAAAAGTAAATGTTATAATTACAAAAATTAATAACTAAGAGTATATGCAAGAAAATACTTAAATCACTAGTTGCTTATAGATTATCCTTAATACAAAATAAATTCCAATTCCCCGGCAACATCGCCAAAAACTTGACAGACTATAAATACACGTCTGTTTGTACGCAAGTGTACGTGGTCTGAAGTAATAAGTGGAAAGTGTTAGTTTTCGGGATTTATCGAACCACAGAGAATTGGTTGTTTTGTTACAAAGGTTTATCTATTATCACTAATGTTTAAGCTATGATGTAATTGGTTGAGTTGGTTCTAGATTAAGCACAATAATCACTAAGTGGAAAATAAGTCAGATAAAGGAAGAGAAGAGTTGGGTTCATCCCACATATCATGATAAGTTATTAATGCATGTTGATTCCTCAAGCTTTGTCTTTCATTTACTTAAAACTAAATCAAGTGAACATTGTTCTTCCTTGAGTTTTATCTCAAAGTTTCACAAGTTCAAATCTTGTGCACAAAATGAACACACCATCAGTTCTATTTTAGCACAAAGATTCTTATAAGATTTTAGGTTTTGAGTTTTTTATCTTATCTCTTAATCAAGGAGCTGTAGATTATTTAAATTTTAAAGATCTTATAAGCGTTGATTCCACTACAAGCATCACTTGCATCACACATAGTTGAGATGAGGGATTAATATGTTGGGCTCAATGACTATGTCACCTCGTTAATGAGCATGCAACTAATTCTTTCCCACCCTCAATTATGTTGACCTAAGGGGCTCACTTAGTGGGTCTTAGCATCACACACATCAACACTTTTAGTTGTGCTTAGATTAAGGTGCACTAAGCTTAAGAACTTTCTCACATAGTTCTAAGCTCTCATGCACTCATAGATCTAGCATCCAACCCAAGGCGAGCTATGCAGCACAAGACACTTTAGTTCTTGAGTTCATAAGTTCATTTTCCTTTAATTCACAATCAAGACTATAATGATAAAAAGCATTTCTTGAGCAAGGCATTGAGTTCATACATCTTATTAATTCTTGAGGAAAACTTCAGATAATAAAAATGTAACTATCAAACACATGGGATTACCCCAACCCTCCCCAAGGGAGATTTAGCTACTCATTATAAAAGAAATGAAAAAGGACACATACATGGATAAGGACCCTTTCATGATCAACTAAGAAAAGAAATTACATAAGTAGAGTTTAGAAGATACTAGGAGCGTTCCTTGGAAGTTCTTTGGATTCTCCTTCTCCTTCTTGAACTTCCTCTCTTAGGTTGCTAGTGCTGCCTTCCTTCTTCTTCTCCTTAGCAAAAATGGCTTTTCACCCTTTGGGAGTTCCTCTCTTCCATTAAGCACCTCTCTTCCTTACATAGTTTTTTTTTGAGCAAAATTGGGAATCCTCCTCTAGTCAAGAGGAGTGATATATATAGGAGAGGAGCTGCATTCATCCCACTTAAGAACAAACCAGCATTTCCATTTGAAAATTCTGAGCAATGTTGGCAAAAATCTCAATTGATGGTGAGGTGACCAATATCTTCATTATTTTTGCCAATACATCACCTCATAAGCCTCCTTTTTAATTAAAAAATGCAGCAGCTACAGAGGGAATGATGGCTAGGACAAGATGCTAGTTGGGGGTCTTGTCTCAGCCTCAATAAATGCATCCGCCAAAAAAAATTGCAGCGGGCCGCGACAGCGCGCAGCGGCGTGCAATTGTGCTAGTAAAAATCTGCTAAGTGTCCCACTGCCGTGCGCTACTGCATCCACTATTCACAAAATGACCCACTGCAGCGCGCTGCCGCGCTAGCATTTTGCAAATCGTACCGCTGCAACATGCTGTAGCAGGAGCATTTCGCAAAATGCTCCGCTGCAGCGCACGGGAGCGGTTCAATTTTCAAATCACCCTGCTGCAGCGTGCTACCGTGCCCATGGTTCGCAAATGGATTTGCTACAGCGTGCTATCGCGCCCGTGGTTTGCAAATGGACCCGCTGCAGTGCGCTACCGTGCATGTTTTTACAAAATGGACCCGCTGCAGCGCGCGGTATCGGTTTCTTTTGAAAAAAAAATTGAAATTTGCATAAATGCTTACAACTCCTTTGGATAAGCCAATTTCCTGAAAAGATAGAAAAATTTGATTTAGTAGCAGTTTAAGGATCAGAAATGAATGAAATTTTCCTTTATTTTAGGTATAATTTATGGATTCATCAGAATGAAAAGGCATGATATTGACCGAGGCTCCTAGATCACACAAGGGCTTTATAAAAGCCTCACCCCCTATTATGCATAGTATAATTAACTTCCTCAAATCCTCACACTTTAAGGCAACTAATCTTCCCTTCTCAACTTTTTTGAACTCCATATCCATCTCCATTTCAATTTTGTTAATTTTTGTTTGAACATTAAGGGTGCTGCCATCAATTCCATCGGAGTGAATAACACTCACCGTCTCCCTAAGATTTACCCCAGTTGAATTAGGTAAAGCTCCTGACTATCGATTGGACAACTATTAGGATATTTGCCCTAGTTTAACCTCAAAGTTCCTAAGGGATGCCTCTATTCCTTGGATGGAGGCATCATGGCAGTTAATTATTAATTCAGTCCTTTTCATAAAATATATGGTTTCCACCTTTAATGCATTAAAGTTGGCTTCATGGTTAGATTGATTCGATTGGGTGTTATTACTATTATCTTAACCTTGTTTGTTTGAAGAGTTTCCCTGTAAAAATTTCTATTATTATCGTTGTTACTCCATACAAAATTGGGATGATTTCTCTTTCCAGGATTATATGTGTTAGGGTATGAGTTATTTAACATGTTGTTTGGCCTAGAATTATTGTTCCTTAAGAAGTTAACTTGTTCAGTGTCTAATGGGGCAAAAGGATAACTTAAGTTACCATTTTCACTAGCATGCTTTCCCTCGCACAGCTTACAATACCTTTCATGAACATTATTAACAGTCATATTTTCAAGTCTTTGGTTGAGGGCATTTATCTTATTTTAGAGGGCTGTTATTTGGTTTGTCTCATTTAGTTAATTTGTTTCTTTTTTTCCTATATTGAGCCTTTCAGTAGGACATTGATGCACATTATTGGCCATCTCCTCTAACAAATCATAGGCCTCTTTGTGGGATTTGCTACTTAGAGAGCCACCGGTAGCCGCATCAATAAGTGTCCTTATTGGTGTGTTCAAACCATTGTAAAAGGTTTAAACCTGCATCTAATAAGGAAACCCATGATGTGAGCATTGCCTTAAGCAGTTTTTAAATTGTTCCCAGCTATCATATAATGTCTCACTCTTATATTGGTTGAAGTTGGTGATTTCAATTCTCTGTCGGGCTAATTTTGCGGGAGGGAAGAATTTGGCTAGGAATTTCCTAGCCAAATCGTCCCACGTGTGAATTAAGTCGCCCAGAATAGAGCTGAGCAAACTTTTTGCTCTTTCTCTTAGAGAAAAGGGGAAAAGTTAGAGTTTAACGAAGTCTTCAGAAATGTCATTAAATCTAAATATGTCACAAATCTCAAGAAATTTTGAGATGTACAATTTGGGTCCTCCGTGGCTAATCCACCAAATTGATTATTCTAGACCATACTAGGGGTGGATGGTTTGATTTCAAAATTATTTGCTTATATATTTGGCCTAACTAAAGCATGGGTAATACCTCTAACCGTGGGTAATGCGTAATCTCCCAACACCATTCCCCTTTGTTCTCCTACAAGTTCTCCAGGATTAGCTTCTATATTTTCCATCTCTACTTGTTGTTGATTTAAATTTAGTTGTTCTCTCCTAGCTCTTAGGTATGTTCTTTCTATGTTGGAGTCAAAGAGAATTTTAGAATTTCTCCTACTCATACAATTTTAAGCTTAATGCTTGCTAGAGCAGATCACAACAAACAAGTTTATAGTTTTTGCAATTCAATTTTTTTTTTCAACAAGTAGACCTTAGCAAGCAATTTCCAGGAAATAAATTTTTATTTTTCTTTAGCAAATACTCTGCAAGTTCAGAATTCAATTTAAAGATGCAATTCAGCAAATCAGCACAGCAGTTTGACTTCAATAACAATTCACGAAATAATTCTTAGAAATAAAATTCAGCAATTATAATTTCAACAATTATAAAACTAAATTAAGAATCTTAGTTACACAATAGTTAGCACAATGTGATATAACTACAGAAAATAAAAATATATTCAAAGAAGTTAAGAAGTCAAAATTGCTATTTACTAGAAGTTTATGCTTAATATAAAAAAGAAAACTGCTCTCCGGCAACGGTGCCAGAAACTTGACAGACTGTAAAAATACGTCTGCGTTAGCACGCAAGTGTATGTCATCCGAAGTAATAATTTGGAATGGTAAGTTCCAGATTTATATCATCCACAGGGAATAATTGTTTTGTTATTAAGTATTATCTTCTTTCAATAATGTTTAAAAGGATTGTTTTTGTGGTTTGTTTGTCTCCTATATTAATAATGCAAAAGAGCTTAAATTGAGATACTATTGATTAAGAAGAGAGAGTTTGGATTTTGCCATGTAACTTGTAAGAGATTGGTGTTGTACTTAATTCATTGCAATTCATAAAGTACTTGGATTATGCTAATCAAATCAAGTGAACATAGTGTTCCTTAGATTACTCCTCTAATTTTGACTAGTTCAAATCTAGTGCACATGGTGAACACACTAGGGTTCTTCCTTAGTACATAAACCCTTATGAGATCACATTATATTTATTTTTGAATTCCTACATCAAGGTTATCAAAATAATATTTATTTGGGTGATCTCACAAGCATTAATTCCCACTGACAGACTGTAAATACACGTCTGCGCTCACACGCAAGTGTACGTGGTCTGAAATAATAAGTGGAAAGTGGGAATTTATCGATCCTCAGAGAATTGGTTGATTTGGCACTAAGGTGTATCTATTCTCACTAATGTTTAAGCTTTAATTTATTTGGATGAGTTGGTCTAAAAATTAGCACAATAATCACTAAGAAAAAAAAGCAAGATGAGAGAAAGAGGAGAGCTGGGACCATCCCACATGCCATGATATAACAATTATGTATATTAATTTCTCAAGCTTTATCATTCATTTTAATTAAAATGAAGTGCACATTATTTTCCTTGAGTTTAACTCAAGGTCTTACAAATTCAAATCTCGTGCCCAAAATGAACTCACATTCGGTTCTACTTCGGCACAAAGATTCTTGTAAGATTCGTTGGATTTAAATTTTAATCTTATTCTCTTGATCAAGGAGAGCTTGATTATTAAATCTTAGGATCTTATAAGCATTGATTCCTACTACGAGCATCACTCGCATCTCACATAGTTGAGATGAGGGATTCATATGTTGGGCTCAATGACTATGTCACTTAGTTCATGAACACTCAGCACTTTCTTCCTCTACCTCAATTATGTTGAGCTAAGGAGCTCATTTAGTGGGTCTTAGCATCACTTGCACCAACACTTTGGTTAACCTTAGATTGAGGTGCATTGAGCTCAAGAACTTTGTCACATTGTTTCAAGCTTTCATGCACTCAAAACCTAGCATCCAACCTAAGGTGAGCTAAGGAGCACAAGATGATTAGTTCTTGAACCTTTTTATTCTTTACTCTTATTCCACATTCAAGACTAAATTAGATAAAATATTTCTTAGCAAGACATTAAGATCACAAAATAAATTATGCTTGAGGAAAAACATTTATACATGAATATTATATTATGCACATGAGACTTTACCCCAACCCTCCCCAAGGGAGTTTAGCTACTCATTACATAAGAAAAGAAGAAAAACACATACATGGATAAAGACCCTTTCATGATCAACTAAAAAGAAAATACAAGAATAGAGTTTAGAAAATACTAGGAACGTTCCTTTGGAAGTTCTCCAGAATCCTTCTTCTCCTTCTCAATGTTTCCTTCTTAGGTTGCTAGTGCTGCCTTCTTCCTTCTGCTCTAAAGCAAGAGGTTGCTTTGCCACCCTTGGGAGTTCTTCTCTTCCTTAGCACTCCTCCATAGTGGATTTTTGGCTAAAATTGTGAACCCTCTTCAAGTCTAGAGGAGGGGTATTTATAGGAGAGGGGCTGCCTTCTTCTTCTTCATTTCAAAACCAATATTTCCATTTAAAATTCTGAACTCATGATGGAAAAATCCTCCATTGATGGTGATGTGACAAATATCTTCATTTGTTTACCCAAAAGATCACCTCAAGACCTTCTTTCAAATAAAACATAGCAGCTGCAGGGAATGATGGATGGGGACAAAGTGCAGGATAGAGGTCATATCCTCAGACGCATTAAATGCTGTCTGGAAAAATATTGCGGCGGGCCGCTGCAGCGCACTGCGGCGTGCAATGGTCCTTAGCAAATTTGTCAAGTCCCCCGCTGCCGCGCACTGTAGTGGGTCATTTTGCAAATCTACTATTCAGTTACTTCACTTTTCAATTTTTAAAGTATAAATATTTTCGCTGCAAACCGCTGCAGCGCGCGACCACGCGCTGTAATGGCTCATTTTGCAAAAAAAACACTGTTCAATTAATCGACTTCCCCGTTTTATAAAGTAGGAATTATTTTTGCTGCAGCGCGTGACCATGCGCTGTAGCGGCTCATTTTGCAAAAATACTATTCAATTAGTTTATTTTCCCATTTTTATATAGTTTAAATATTCCGTTGCAGCCTGCTGCGGTGCGCTGTAGCGCGCTGTAGCGAATTTTCTTTAATAAATTTTAAATGTTTCCAGAAATGCCTCAGAACTCTCTTGGATACCTTTTCCCTAAAAAAGATAAAAAAAAATTGATTTAGGAGCATCATAAAGATCTGAAATGAATGAGATTTCCCTTTATTTTATATATAATTTATGAATTTATCACACCCCCACACTTAAATTCTTGCTCGTCCTCGAGTAAGCTCAAAATGATATTTTTTCTGTTTTGTAGGGGTGAAAGTCACAACAATGCAATTAGAATATGTATAAGTCAAGATGTGTGCATGACAAAAATAAAATAAACATTTTAGCAATATGAAGGTTTTTACTTGTGGCCATAAGGTAGTTTTATCAAGCAATCTCCAAATTTTTGAATTTTCAATGTTTGATATTAGGTGATGGGTACAGTTCATTGTGAACTTTAGACTAAGGAAGTGGTCAAATATTCCAAGAGTTGTGCCATATGTGCTCCTTCTTATGAATCACAAAGATTTTAAAGGAGAGATAATTTTCTTCATCCTTTCTCATTTTGATCAATTGGGAGAGATATTTTTCATCATCCCTTTTTTTTCATAAATATTTTGCTCTTTTCATCTTTAAGGAGAGAGATTTTTCTTCATCCCTAATATACATCTTTGTGATCATGTAGTCCTATGGGAGCCTAGCACACCCTTTTTTAGAATACGTACCATATCTTTTAGTCTAAGTCCTATGCTTTCCCCCACACTTAGCTCAAGTGTTTATTTAAATTTTTGGAGATCAGATTATCCTCCATTCATTCCTCAATTACAACATTTTCTTGCTTATAATGCATTTAATCATTTTTGTTTACGCATTTTTTACTTATGTCAAATTCGATTTTTACATTTTTGTGATTTTTATTTCTTTTGAAAAATTTAGAAAAAATATGTCAATTAAGAATATCATAAAAATGAGGGGATAAGAAAAATTCATAAATTAAAATCTCAAAATAAAAATATACTAAAAATAAAGATACAAAAGAAAAAAAGAAAAATTGAAAGAAAAGAACAGATACAACCTATTTAGTTATTGGGTTGCCTCCCAATAAGCGCTTATTTTAGTGTCTCAGCCTGACACAAGAAAGATCTTATGTGATTCCTTCATCAGGAAGGTCCTGAAGGGTCCATCCGCCCTTCTCTTGAAAGACTCCTTCCTCCAAGTATAATTTCAGACGATTTCCATTCACCTTAAAAGTGCTATTATTGGAGGCAACTTCGACAGCTCCATGAGGAAAAACCTTTGTGATGGTAAATGGTCCTGTCCAACGTGATTTTAGTTTTCCAGGAGAAAGTCTTAATCTAGAGTTAAAAAGCAATACCTTCATTCCTGATTGGAGGTGCTTAGGTTTAATTAGCTTATCATGCTATTTTTTTGTTTTTTCTTTATACAACTTGGCACTCTCATAGGCGTTTAACCTAAATTCATCCAATTTATTTAGTTACAGCAGTCTTTGCACCCCTGCCTTTTGGTGGTCAAAATTTAATTTCTTTATTGCCCAAAAGGCACGATGCTCAAGTTCCATCGAAAGGTGGCATGCTTTTCCATAAACAAACTTATACAAGGGCATTCCTAGAGGGGTCTTGAAGGCAGTTCTATAAGCCCAAAGGGCATCTTGAAGTTTTGAAGTCCAGTCCTTTCTATTTTGGTTCACAATTTTTTCTAAAATTTGTTTAAGTTCCCTATAGGAGACTTCATCTTGCTCGCTGGTTTGAGGGTGGTAGGGAGTACCCACCTCGTGTCTCATTCAATAGCTTTTTAATATATTTTCTAATTGCTTATTGCAGAATTGTTTTCCCCCATCACTGATCAAGAATCTGGGTGTCCCAAATCAAGCTAGCACATGTTCATTGAGAAATTTAATCACAGTTTTAGCATCATTATTGACACATGCCACAGCTTCAACCCATTTTGAAACATATTCAACTGCCACAAGGATATACAGATTGGCTTGAGATGAGGGAAAGGGTCCCATGAAGTCAATTCCCCATACGTCGAATAGTTCAACTTCAAAAATCCCATTTAAAGGAAGCTCATCTCTTTTTGTTAAATTTCCGGTTCTTTGGCATTTGTCACAACTTTTGACAAAATCAGCAGCATCCTTGAATGAATGGGGCCAAACGAATCTGGATTGAAGCTCCTTTGCAGCCGTTCTCTCAATTCCGTGGGGTCCTCCATAAGGAGATGTGTGGCAGTGGAAGAGAATATTCATGGTGTCAAAGTCAGGAACACATTTCCTCAGGAGTTGATCATTGCAATATTTATACAGAAAGGGATCATACCAAAAGTAATTTTTTATATCCGCAAAAAATTTCTTTCTTTGTTGTTAACTCATATCTTTTGGTATGATTCCTCCTGCAAAATAGTTTGCAATATCAACAAACCAGGGAGGATCATTTGTAGCCACCCCGTAGAGCTTCTCGTCGGGTAACGATTCACTAATATCGGTCAACTTATCATGATCAATGTGGATTAATCTAGATAAATGATCAGTGAGCACATTTTCACTCCCCTTCTTATCCTGGATTTTGAGATCAAATTCTTGTAAGAGCAACACCCAACGTATTAAGCGTGGTTTTGCCTCCTTCTTTTAGAGCAGATACTTAATGGCAGCATGATCCATGTAAACGATAGTCTTAGACCCGATGAGATACGACCTAAATTTAGTGAAAGCAAAAATGACGACTAGAAGCTCCTTTTCCGTGGTGGCATAATTGCTTTGAGCATCATCAAGGAGTTTACTAGCATAGTAGATCGAATAGAAGGTTCACTCTCTTCACTGCCTAAGAACAATGCCTACTGCAAGGTCACTCGCATCACACATAATTTCAAAAGGTGAATCCCATATTAGAGCAGAAATTATTGGAGCAGAGATCAAGGTAGTATTTATTATATTGAATCCTTTTAGACAATCTTTATCAAAATTGAACTCGACATCCTTTCCTTGCAATCTACAAAGAGGCATACTTATGTTTGAAAAATCTTTCGTAAATCTTTGATAAAAACCAGCATGCCCTAGGAAGCTTCTAGTTCCTTTTACATTGATTTGAGGAGGAAGTTTTTCAATTACTTTAATCTTTGCTTTATCAACCTCTATCCCTCTCCTAGAAATTAGATGACCAAGAACAATACCCTCTTCAACCATAAAATGCACTTTTCCCAATTCAAGATTAAATTTGACTCTTCACTTCTTTTTAACACCTTTCCCAAATTAATTAGGAAATGATCAAAAGAGGTTCCAACAACAAAAAAATCATCCATAAAAATTTCTAAGAACTCTCCTTTCATGTCAGAGAAAATTTCCATCATACAATGTTGAAAAGTAGCTAGAGCATTGCACAATCCAAAAGGCATTCTCCTAAAGGCAAATGTTCCAAAGGGGCAAATGAAAGTTGTTTTCTCTTGGTCTTTGGGTGCAATCAGGATCTGATTATATCCTGAATAACCATCAAGAAAATAGAAATAAGGATTTCCTGCTAATCTATCAAGCATTTGATCGATAAAGGGAAGGGGATAATGGTCTTTATGAGTTGCTTTATTTAATCTCCTATAATCGATACAAACTCTCCAATCGGTCATAGTCCTAGTAGGAATCAGCTCATTGTTGCTATTGACAATAATGGTCATCCCACTCTTTTTGGGAACCACGTGTATTGGGCTCACCCAAGGGCTATCAGAAATTGGGAAAATAATCACATCAACTAAGAGCTTGATGCTTTCCTTATGAACTACTTCTTTAATGTTCAGGTTTAATTACCACTGAGGTTCAATTAAAGGTTTGGAGTTGTCCTCCAATATGATACGATGCATACACAGAGTTGGGCTAACCCCCTTCAGATCCGCAATAGTCCATCCTATTGCCCTCTTGCGTTCTTTTAAAACCTTATACAATAGATTCTCTTGATGTTGAGTTAACAATGAGGAGATTATTACAGGAGGTGATTCATCTTCTCCTAGGTACGTGTATTTTAAATGTGAGGGAAGAGGTTTTAATTCAAGGGCAAATTATCGAAGGTTGAATCGTCTTCTTTTCCTCAATCAATTCTTCAATAACTTTCATGTCAATGGGATCTTCATAGTCCTCATTTTCCATCATTCCCTCTTCTCCCACATCTTCCATTAACCCAATTTCTTCTATGAAAATGATCTCCCAACAATCCTCATTTAATTTAGAAGAGTGTCTCATATAATCATTCACATGGAATTTAATCTCTTCCTCCCCATAACGTAGCATTCCTCTTTGACTACATCAATTAAGGTTCATCCCGTGGCCAAGAAAAGCCTACCTAAAATAATAGGAATTTCTTGATTTTTATCTTCCATGTCCAAGATTATGAAGTCTGCAGGGAAAATTAACTTGTCAACCTTTACAAGAATATTTTCCACAATTCCTAAAGGAGATTTTACAGATCTGTCGGCAAATTGGAGTAGAACAGAGGTAGACTTTAAATGATCAAATCCTAGTTTCTTGAATATGTAGAAAGGCATCAAATTAACAGATGCACCAAGATCGCAAAGGGCTTTTTGGAAAGATTGGCATGCAATCGTGCATGGGATAGTGAAACTCCATGGATCCTTCTTCTTGGTAAAAATTTTTCTTTGAAGGATTGCACTACATTCTTTTGTTAATGCCACGGTATCTTTATTTTCAATTTTCCTTTTCTTGGATAAGATATCTTTCATAAACTTAGCATAAATTAGGGATTTGTTCAAGAGCTTCTGCGAACGGGATATTGATATGAAGAGTTTTAAAGGTCTCAAGAAATTTTTGATATTGAACATTGAGTTTCTCCTTAGCCATACACTGAGGATAAGGTATATTAGGGGTCTCTTTAGGTGGATCTTTAGGCTCTTCCCTCTCGGCTTCCCTTGCCACACTCTTTTCTGTCCTGATTGTTTCTCCTTCCTCCTTTTCTTCTCTTGTTTTTGTGATGTCTTTGCTATTTTCTTTTCTCAAATCTCATGAGTAACCCTTCCACTTCTTAAGGTTATTGCGTTCCCCGTTTCATTCTCATATTCCCCGATCACCCCCACTAGTGAAGGTTATTCTCATTGCTTTATTATGTCTTTCAATTTTTGTTCAATTCTTTTAACCGTTTCCTCTTGTCTAAGGAGAGTGTGCTCATGCCTATTTAGAGTGGCATCAGTTTTATTCATGAATTCAATAGTGGAGTTTCTAAATTCCTTAAGTGAGTTTTCAAATCTTTCTCCATTCCTTCCATGATTCATGATCATATTAACATCTCTCGATTCCCCATCATTCTCCTGAAAGGAGCTTATATATCCAAATTCTAGCTTCTTATTAAGTTGGGAAATTTGATTTTGCAGTTTTAGGATTTGCTGTGAGTTTCCTAGTCAATTACACTCTTTTTTATCTTTGTAATCGTTCCTTTGGAGGGGCCATTGGTAAGCATTATTTGCCATTTCTTCCAAGAGGTCGTAAGCTTCCTCTTGGGTTTTTCCACTAATGGAACTACCGGCGGCTGCATCAATGAGTGTCCTTATTGGAGCATTCAAACTATTGTAGAAGGTTTGCACTTGCATCCATAGAGGGAACCCATGATGTGGGCAATGCCTGAGGTACTCCTTAAAGTGATCTCACCCATCAAACAGAGCCTCACCTTCCAACTGAGTGAAGTTGGAGATCTCAATCCACAACCGTGCGATTTTAGCCGGAGGAAAGTATTTGGCTAAGAATTTCGTAACCAAGTCGTCCCAAGTTTGGATAGAATCACTCGGTAAAGAGCTGAGCCAACTCTTGGCTCTATCTCTCAGAGAGAAAGGAAAAAGCCACAATTTAACTGCGTCTTCGGAGACACCATTAAATCTGAAGGTATCACATATTTCAAGGAAAATTAAAATATGTGAGTTAGGATCTTCAGTGGCTAATCCTCCAAACTGATTATTTTGCACCATACTCAGTGTGGAAGGTTTGATTTCAAAGTTGTGGGCTTCAATAATTGGCCTTACAATTGCATGGGGGATTCCCCTAATAGTGGGTAGTGCATAGTCTCTAAGTGCTCTTCCCATAGGCTCTTCTAAATTTTCTATGCAATTATCCATAACGGCTTGTTGGTTTGATAGGTTTCGTTCTCTCCTAGCTTGTAAGTATGTTCTATCTATTTCGGGACTAAGAAGATATTCAGTACAAACTCTTTTACTCATACAACTAATAATATGGCTTATTGAGAATGACTTAGCAATATGGATCAAATAGTTTTGCAGAAATAAAATAATTAAAAGGTAAATTATTAGCTTTGATAATTACAAAAAATGTAAAACTACTAATATATGCAATTAAATGCTTAAATCGCTAGTTACTATAGATTGTCCTTAATTCAAATCAAGTACCAATTCCCCGGCAACGACGCCAAAAACTTGACAGACTGTAAATACATGTCTGCGCTCACACGCAAGTGTTTGTGGTCTGAAGTAATAAGTGGAAAGTGTTAATTTCCGAGAATTTATCAATCCTTAGAGAATTGGTTGATTTGGCACTAAGGTGTATCTATTCTCACTAATGTTTAAGCTACAATGTGTTTGGATGAGTTGGTCTAAAAATTAGCACAATAATCACTAAGCAAAAAGAGCAAGATGAGAGAAAGAGGAGAGTTGGGACCATCCCACATGCCATGATATAACAATTATGTATATTAATTTCTCAAGCTTTATCATTCATTTTAATTAAAATCAAGTGCACATTGTTTTCCTTGAGTTTAACTAAAGGTATTACAAGTTCAAATCTCGTGCACAAAATGAACTCACATTCGATTATATTTCAGCACAAAGATTCTTGTAAGATTCTTTGGATTTAAACTCTAATCTTATTCTCTTGATCAAGGAGAGCTTGATTATTAAATATTAGGATTTTGCAAGCATTGATTTCCACTACAAGCATCACTCGCATCTCACATAGTTGAGATGAGGGATTCATATGTTGCGCTCAACGACTATGTCACTTAGTTCATGAGCACTCAACACTTCCTTCCTCTACCTCAATTATGTTAAGCTAAGGAGCTCATTTAGTGGGTCTTAGCACCATTTGCATCAACACTTTGGTTGAACTTAGATTGAGGTGCATTGAACTCAAGAACTTTGTCACATAGTTCCAAGCTTTTATGCACTCAAAACCTAGCATCCAACCTAAGGTGAGCTAAGGAGCACAAGATGATTAGTTGTTGAACCTTTTTTATTCTTTACTCTTATTCCACATTCAAGACTAAATTAAATAAAATATTTCTTAGCAAGATATTAAGATCACAAAATAAATTATGCTTGAGAAAAAATATTTATACATGAATATTACATCATGCACATGGGACTTCACCCCAACCCTCCCCAAGGGTGTTTAGCTACTCATTACAAAAGAAAAAAAGAAAAACACATACATGGATAGAGACCCTTTCATTATCAACTAAAAAGAAAATACAAGAATAGAGTTGAGTAGATACTAGGAATGCTCCTTTGGAAGTTCTCTGGAATCCTTCTTCTCCTTCTCAATGTTCCCTTCTTAGGTCGCTAGTGCTGCCTTCTTTTTTCAAAACCAGCATTTCCATTTAAAATTCTGAACTCATGATGGCAAAATCCTCCATTGTTGGTGAGGTGACAAATATCTACATTTGTTTACCCAAAACATCACCTCAAGACCTTCTTTTTCAAATAAAATGTAGCAGCTGCAGGGAATGATGACAGGGGATAAAGTGCAGGGTAGAGGTCATATCTCCAAATGCATTAAAAGTTGTCTGGAAAAAAATTGTGGCGGGCCGCTGCAGCATACGACAGCGCGCGGCAGCGTGCTGGGGCGTGCTGCGGCGTGCAATGGTCCTTAGCAAATTCTCCAAGTCCCCCGCTGTCGCGCGCTACCGGGTTTGAGCTTTGGAAGATGTCCCACGGCAGTGGGTCATTTTGCAAATCCGCTGTTCAATTACTTCACTTTTCATTTTTTAAAGTAAAAATATTTCCGTTGCAAACCGCTGCAACGCGCGACCGTGCGCTTTAGCGGCTCATTTTGCAAAAAAAACACTGTTCAATTAATCGACTTCCCCATTTTATAATGTTGAAAATATTTACACTGCAGCGCGCGACCGCATGCTGTAGCAGCTCATTTTGCAAAAAACACTGTTCAATTAGTTTATTTTCCCATTTTTATATAGTTTAAATAATTCTGCTGCAGCCCACTGCAGCACGCT
Organism: Gastrodia elata; assembly: GCA_016760335.1. Classification (NCBI taxonomy): domain Eukaryota; kingdom Viridiplantae; phylum Streptophyta; class Magnoliopsida; order Asparagales; family Orchidaceae; genus Gastrodia; species Gastrodia elata. The sequence goes on along the minus strand of CM028674.1, from coordinate 46,721,369 downwards.
GTAGCGGATTTTCTTTAATAAATTTTAAATGTTTCAAAAAATACCTCTGAACTCCCTTGGATGCCTTTTCCCTAAAAAAGATATAAAATTTTTGATTTAGGAGTATCATAAAGATTTGAAATGAATGAAATTTCCCTTTATTTTAGATATAATTCATGGATTCATCACCGACCAATCAACTTCATGCACACATACGCAATTTAGTTAAGGGAGAGGACTCATCAGACCACATGGATTATGTCACATCATCCATGGGTACAAGAGGCTCTCTCCCTCCTTTAACATCTGCTAAGATGCAGAGCTTGATTGGGACTTGGCTCACATGCATCATTTGCTCGACTAAGCTTAAGGAATGGTTCCATTTGGCTTAAGTGCTTGTCATATAGCTCTGAGCTCCAATTCACACACTCCAAGCTCTAGCCAATTTGAGAGCTATGGAGCACATGGTTATTACTTTCATTTTACTAAGTCATCCAACCATTCAAAATCTATGGTATTTTACACCGAGAATCCTCAGTCGGTGACATCATGTCGCAGTTAGAACTTTTATGTACATTTCCTCTAGATTTAGACTGTTTAGATAATCTAGCTTAATTCATCTAAAATTCAGTTTCTATAGTGATATATAACTTAAACATTCCCCACATACAATCCAAGAAACTAGTTAAGATAAACCTTCAGCACATTCTTTATTCATTGCAGAATTTAAACATGCAACACATTCATGCCTCTCTCATCACATGACTATGGCCCAACACTCTCCAAGGAGGGTTTAGCCCTCCATTATAATCATAATACGGAAAGATGCATTCAAATATAAGAATCTTGACATCGGTTTGACTATAAAAGAAACAAAATAAGGTTAAGAGGAACACTAGACATAACCCTGAATTTTTGGGGTTCTCTGAATTTCTTATTCTACTTTCTCTTCCTTCTTCTAAGCTCCTTATACTTCTCCTTCCTCTTGATCTTGCAAAGGTACTTTGAACTTTCCCTTGGAGAGTTCTCCTTCTCTCCTAGTAGCAATCCTTCCTTTTAGGTCTTAGAATATCAAAATTTGGACCCCATGTTTAGTTTCCAAATGTTTCTTAAATAGAGAGCCATTCTGCCCTTGAGAATAAATTCTATTGGCCTTTCCTCTTCTATGAATTCATGACAATCCAATTAATGTTATTCTTTTATTCTCTTAGATTACAGCATGTCTTAATGCTATTTCACTTTCCAAATGGTTGGGGAAGGCCAAAAGATTGATTCTTTTGCCTTCCCTATGCTGTCATTAATGCTTTCACTTGGGAAAATCTACATCGGGCATTGTGGCACCCTGCAGCGCGCTGTGGTGCACTACAGCAATCACATTTAATTTTTGCTAAGTTTGGCTCTAGGCATACAGTTTATTGGGGATCCGCCATAGCGTGCTGTAACAGCTTCATACAAAACACTATTCCGCTGCGCTGTAGCGGGTCAAGCTAATTCAGATTCTCGCCACGATGCACTGTGGCGGTTTAAGTTTTGAATCCACTATTCAATTAATTTTTACCGTAGATTTATATTGCTTACCTAAAATGACATTGCGGCCCCATGCAGCGTGCTGGGGTGAGCTACAGCGAATTCCTTCTAGGTCTACATTTTATTTCAGTGGAGCCTTGCGCACCATGGCACGCTGGAGAGCTTAAAAGATTTGAAAGTTTCTATTCAATTACTTCCTATATAATTTAAAATAGTATTCTGTAATGTCGTCGTAGCCCACTATGGCGCGCTATGGCATGCTACAGTGATTTTCCATCTTGGCTTGCAAATATGGTTCCAGGCGACTTAGTTTCACTCGATCGCCATGGCCCGCTGTGGCGCGTTGTGGCACGTGATAGCAGTTTTTCTTCCAGGCTTGCTGATATGGTTCCAAGTGACTTAGTTTCACTGGACCGCCATGTCCCGCTGCCACGCACTGTGGCGCATTGCAACAGGTTTCTTCTAGAAATTCTCTTTTGCTCCAGATTTGTCTTTTCTCCTGGTTTTTCCAAAAAATGATGAAATTAATTTCAAAGTATGCATGTTCTTGTGATGTTTTGTATATTTTTAATCCTTTATTTTATTAAAAATCTTGGAATTATCATCGGTGTCGAACTACCGCAATGGCAATACCGGGTCTGGCTATCGAGGGGACTAGAGGCGCAAATGATTGCAATGGAGACAAAGATGAACATGCTAGCTGTTGGGTCTGGTCAATTCTGATGTGCTACTTAAATAGTTAAATAAGGAGAAGGAGTCAGCCGTTGGAGCAATTACTCGATCAGACGATTGCTCAATCCGACGAACAATAAAGGATCCAGGCGTGACTTATGAGCACCATAGAATCCATTCATCTGAACGACTGTGTCGTTGTCGGGATCCCGCAGCGGACCTGCTACGATCCTGACAACAAATCATGGCTTAAGAAATTATAATTATAATTAAATTTAAATAATTCTTAATTAATATAATTAATCTTAATAATCCTATATCCAATTTAGGAGTAGATGAGATCCAAAATTACCCAAAAATTCACCCTTAACCAATTAGTGGGCAAGGAATTAAAAAATGCAATCAGATTTTAATCTGGAGATCAAATTAATTTAGCTAATTTTTAAGATCAAAAAATATGCAAAATAGCTGTATTAGTTAATTGAGCTCTGATTGATTCCAAACTTCTAGGGTTAGGTTTAAATGAACAACTAAATCTAATAAAATGATAATTTGCAATTGATTGAGCATGGGTTAACCAGAGTAACAACTTGGGCTATTACACTAGTTCAGTGAGTGAGATATTATTGTCTTCACTAGATAATTTGTCTCCTCCTAGACAATAATGTCTACTATCTAGATTAAACCCAATGGCTCAGAATGTGCCCAGGATTTCGAATATGGGGTATGACCTTCAACACAACACAATGTTATTTTAATGCAATGGAATTAATGTCGATTCTACATGACTCAATGGAATGAAGGAAGGTACCTAAGATTATGATTTGTAGATAGAGGGGGTTGACTTGAAGCAAGGAATTGGTCACAAAGCTCTTTTAGATTGTTACAGCTGCCTAGGGACCGAAACGTCAGGTCGCACCCACTGATAACACTGGATCTTGGTGGGAGCTGTAAGGAAATTGATAGGGGTGTAAAGGAGCAATGGAGGAGGATTAAGAGCTTCAGAGAAGACCAGTAGTGAGCAACAATTTCAATGGAAGAGAATTCGATGTATTTATAGCCATGGGAATTCATTTGGGCTTCGGGTAGCCGCTAGAGGTCAGCCATATGGACTGGCAGATAGGCTCAATCGCTAGAGGGTAAAATGGGTAGATTGCTTCCGAAAGTCATTGGCGTTGAGGGCAAGGGAGAAGATCGGGTCACCCCCTTACTGCCATGACAACGACTGTTGGTCGAGCTGTTCAGAGCGGGCCAAGCTCACGCGCGATCAGTTGGAGATGAAGACCCATAGTGATGGATGAATGTCTGCTGTCTGATGGATCGATTGTTGGAATATGATAGTTCAAATGCATCTGGCTTAATGACTAACTATGAAAAATAGGTCAGCTATTGGATCACAGAGGTAATCGTATGGCAGATAAGAGATCCTTGTATAGGAAGACAGACGTCATCTGATGGATGAGTCAAGATCTGTTCAACGCTAGGCCTGTGTTCGTTTCGCTGCTTGCTGTCGAGACCCCGCAGTGGATTTGCAGCAGTACCGACAACAAATCCTAGCCATTTGGAAACTATAATTTAAATTAAATTAATTTATTTAAATGATTATTTTAATTAATATGACTAAGCATAATGAAAATAAACCCAATTTATGACCAAACAATCTCCAAAAATTTCCAAAACTTTACATTTAGTTAATTTGGGTGTGAGGAACTAAAAAATGAAATTACATTTTAATTTGGAGATCAAATTAAGTTGGCTAATTCTTAAGGTCCTAAAATTGACAAAAAAATCGATTTTTCTCAAATGAGCTCTGATTTATCCCAAACCTTCAAGGTTAAGTTTAAATAGCTATTTGAGTCTAATGTAAAGAATATCAGTGCTTGGTTAATCTTAGATTAGTTAGGGTAATAGCCTTGGGTTCTTATAATAGCATAGACCAACTTGTAGCTAGCAGACCAACAATAAGCCAACCCATTATAAGAAGCAACAACAAGCTACCACTAGCAGAAACACTAGCAGTGACAAGCAATTTAACACCAGCCAATCTTTTTTTTTTAAATCAAGCATATTAACATTTCTCTAGGCAAAATAGTTTGCATTAAACATTGTTAAGATAGCCAAGACATCACCGTGAATGGCATTAATGATTGTGGTAGGGTTCATAGGAATGTTAGAATATTTGGCTTTATTTCTGGCGTTTTAAAAGTTCCAAAGAGTAGAAGCATCAAAAAGATTACTAATGATTTTTTTTTTGTTTTATGCGATGGCCATCAGAAATAATGTCAATCGTTTCTTTAAAAATCATAGTATCAGTATTTTAAGCATCCTTTTTCTAAATAATGCGGTTGGCATGATTATTCATAAAGATATGATTGACAATTTCAATTTCATAGCAATAAAGACATTTTGAAGATAACGAGTAACCCAAGCTTTGCATAATATTATCAACACTAATGAAAGTAGTCACTGCCCTCCAAAGAAAAATACTAATACTATTAGGAATGCAATTTTTCTAGATCCAAGTAGGGAACTAGGGAGTGGCATGAGGTCTATAGTAGTACCAAAAGATAGATAAATTGATAATAGACTTCTCACAAATGACTGAATTAGATTTTTTGGCAAAATTCATACAGGGGAGTAGGGAATTAATGTAGTTAAAAAGCTCAGTCGAGGTGATAGAATTGAGCGGAGAAATATTGGCCTGAGAGAAGCAATCCCCTAACATTAATCTTGGGTGACGAATCATGTCTTAGATATTTACAACAATGATACCCAAAGGACTGGATCGATAAAACTTTAAGGATGAAGAAATGTTCAGATCATCCCAAACTAGAGCTTCTTCAATAATAGTCTTTATGATTTAGCATTCTTCTCCAAGTAATGGTGTTAATGGCTGTAATAGGAATTTGGGAGGGGTGGGTTATAATGACCCTAATATTAGATTAGGAACCCAATCCTACATTAGGTGTTACTATTGTACTTGATACTGAGTTAGTGAGCCTTAACCCACTATTAAGCACTACGGGGAGCCAAGGGTCTCTAGAGAGGAAAACAAGAGGTAATAGTAAGTAGTATATAAATCATTCCAGCCATCCAAAAAGAAAGTAAGAACATAGTACATAATAGCAACGTAAACCATGCAGAGTTAATTAAATTTATATAAATAGTTTGACGTAATGACACTCATCCTCACGGGATGCATAAAGTAAAATAAAGAGTGTAAATTAAAAGTACTCAAAGCTGCAACTACTATATTTGATCAACCTCAGATACAAGATCTACTCAAATCTCTTGATCTATTATATTTAGTATTTAATACGATAGGGCACAACTAATAGAAGAAAAAAGTGATTAGACCTAAGAAGTCTAAGTGCATTTTATGGCAACTAATCTGTTTATAAGTTAAGTGGATATCACAGTCAACATTTATAATTTTAATTTAAGTGGAGCTCAATATAGTAAAAATGTAAAACAACTAAGTAAAGTAAATTAAATGACTGTAAGAAATAATTAAAATGGCTATAAAGCAATAAAAGAAGAAAGCTAGTACAACCTGTATCACAAAGTAAAGAAAATATGTACAACTATACTAACAAGTGTGTAATAAAAATAGTTAGAAAATATGTACAAATGAACATATGGTAAGTAAAACAAGAGAAAATAGTGTAAGCATAAATGTAAGTGATAATAAAATACATTACAAGTAAGTAAGTAAGAAAATAACCTATAAATACAAGTAATCCTATACTATATGCAAGTAAAGAAGTTCTCAATCTCAAGAATTGAGTATAAAGTAAAAGCTATCATAAATGATTGAGTATACATAGTCAAAAGACTATGATAAAGCATCCACAATCACAAATGTTATGGGAAAAGTAAGAACAGTCATAAGGACTATAATATGTAAAGTTATTTATCTTGTAAACTTATTTTATGGGCACAAAAACAAGTGAGGGGTTAAGCATGCCTTCTTAGAGTAAAGGGGGTTTCCCATAACAAATACATTCCCCATCTAGCATATGTGAGATCTCTTTATTACACTATTTGCCTATACTGGCATAGTCCACCACATAAAACCCCAAGTAAATATTATAAGTTTATTTTATGCACAATGTCCTTATGAATGTATTCAAAAATTTAGTCTCAAGGTGTTGTAACATTCAAGGATGTTCAAAGATAATTATGAGATGTGTGATATCTGATGTTATCTACTTTAGTTATCTATTCTATAATTGGAACTAATCAAGATCCTCAAATGATTTAGATATTCATTGAATTTTTTTATCAATTGATATAATTATAATATACTATTTAAAATGTTGTTTGAAAATAATGATTTTATTAATGTCTTATTCATGTAACAAAATAATTAAAAATATAATATAATTATTATGAACAAGCATCCTATATTATTTCTAACACTACAATCTTCTAAGCTATCAAGTAACACATCTACTCTAATGGGCAATATAAGCACATATTAAAAATTTCACTAGTACACTACTCAAGTTACTAGATTTCTATGACTTGTATTACTTGGGAACTCAGTTTTAAGGCTCTATAGCTACTAAACTTAATGTCTCACTCTGCTAAAGGTATATGGCTCTCTTTATTGATACTATCTAAGCATTTAAGTTAATACTCTCTTCTAGGCATTCAATTTAAATATCATCTTAGAGGTTCTAAGCTTAATAAGGTTCAATCATCTAATTAGTTGAACTACTTTAGTCTTAGATATGATATTAGCAGGATAATACTAATCTAATCTTAGACTTAATAGTTTTATTAAAGTTTCTAGTATAATAAGGAAAGACTAAGGGATGGTATTACTTAAGATACTTATTGTCTAATTCAAGTTAACTCATTAAGTTACTAATCTTATATTTGGGTTCTTCTCTTAATCCTAAGGTCCCAAACCCTTACATTATAAGCACTAAGATTCCTAAGCTTACTTCCATTACTAAGCACTTAAACGGTTCTAAGCCTTTAAATACTTATGGTAATAACTATCTTCAGCTTAAGTACTTAACCATTATAAAGGGTTCTAAATCTAGTAATATCTCATCTTAAGTAATTCTAAGAATTCAAGTCTATTTATTATGGACACTAAGTCCTAGATATTATTATGATGGCCAACACTTAGAGGGATATAAGTCTAGTTTTTACTTATCTAATCAAGCCTTTAGGATCTAATCCTCTTCATTATATATGCTTACTTCTAGTCTTAGCTTATTAATTCTATCTTTCTAACTGATTCTAGGCATCTTACTTAGAATAAGATGACTAACTACAACTCACTAATAAGGTTGCACTCAACTACTTAGATCAATCTCAAAGTTTTAAACATAGTATGCTAAGACTACTCATACAATCCTAAGTAAGTTTTATTTTATCACTTAGGTTAATCATTGAGTTTTAATGGAAGGCACTAAACTTCATAAGATGTCTCCATTCTAATTAACTTCTAGGTTCTCTTTTAGTTGCAAGAGCTACCTATGGATTTGCTTAATATTATTCTAAGTAATATACATGATCTAAGTATAGTTTATAATTCTTTATCTTACAAGTTAGTATTCACTCTAAGTTATCAAATTTGCAATAAGGATGAAGTATTAATCTAACTTGAATTGGAAGCTTAACTCATTACTAACTTCTTAATCTCATGAAGTTATTGGGCTTAGACTAGTGGCTAGGGTTCTTTGCTTGAAGATTAACATGAAAGATTTCTCGCCTTAAGTTTGTTAAGGAATCTTAGGGTTAGAAGATCCAAATCAACCACCAAACAAATTGGCTAAGCACAATTTAATACAAACTTTTTGGTAAGGTGCTTATGTAAAGGCATACAAAACCATAACTTCTAATTTCATGTCAAGGCACAAGGAATCCTAGGGTTTAGCTAAGTGATTACGACAGTAATGGATAAAATATCACTATGTTACATATTGTGTTGAGTAGAGTCAACCTTATATTTAGTAAATGTATGAATAGGCCTAAGTTCAATCTAGCCATTAAAGGCCTTACTAATGGTTAATATAATCATAAGGAGCGAACTAGTCTCATCCACCTTAGAGTTTAGGGCAACTAAAATCTTTAAGTACTAAATCAAGCATTAGAATGATAGAAGTTCAATTTAGTTATTATTGAGAGTTATAGCTTATATTATTAGCACTAAACTAGGAGTATGTTATTTTAGGTATTTGCCACACAAAATGTCATCAAATGTTGAAATATGACTTAAGGTATGTTTTCTAAGGTGTCCTAGTGTAGCGCCCCACCCCCGCTGTAGTCTTATTAACACGTATGTTAACATGATTATGGTGGAGTGGTCACCGTGATAGATTCCCCATTTATAGTTAAATTAGGTTTTTACCCTAATCTTTTGATAACTAAGTGATATGCTACATAGCCAAACTGAGACTTCACTAAATGTATATATAAGAAATGCAGAGTGTGGAAGCAAATAAAATCAAACATCCATTTAACCATAGTACATAAAGAAACATAGTCTAATTCCAAATAAAATATGCAATAAAAGAAATGCATCAAATTCCTAATTATTAGAATATTTAAAATAAAATTAAACTGAATAGTAAACACTTAACCTCACAAAAATAAAAGCAATGACAATCTAAGGATCCACACATGGTAAGCTCCTCCACCTAATCCAGCTCCTCACCCAGTTCGACAATCTCAAATAGCTTAGAATCTGACATTGTCGGTTATGCTAGGGTTCCAGCCAAAAAAAGAGAAAAATCTAATTAGACAATTGTTTAAGTACATTTTAAGCTTATTTCATGAATTTCATTTTAAGATATCATATTTAAAAGAATATTTAAGCAACAATAAGGTGCAACAAATAACAAAGAAACACATGGTAGTTATAAATAAGGCATTTCTAGCTTAACAAAATAAATTATGTAATGAAATATACCTCAACCAAAAGCTGCTACAAGTTTAGGTAATATATGTATACAAAAGTAAAAATGATTGAAATAAAGTCCTAAGCAAATATATGATCATACAAAATATGCTAATTTAATAGAAGTAAATAGAACTAGTATAAAACAAAAATTGAGCAAAATATATAACCAAATCTAGCATCTTATAAGCAGCACTAAAGAAAAAAAAAATGTTGAAATGTAGTAAACTGTGCTAAACAGAAAATAACATGTAAACATGCGACAACATAAAAGTTGGCTAATAAATCCACATAAATTTTACTAAAATTGAAAAAAAAAATATTGAATTAGAGATGTGCCTAAGTTAGCATTACCGTAATAGAAACTGGCTAAATAAAGCCACTTAACAGAAAGTCCCACATGAATCGTCTAGCCAATCATAAAGCTAGATCCAGCTAAACTATAAAATCAAACATGTATCATTCTATCCAACCACAGAGCTAGACCCATTCAATTCTAATGCAAAAGAATAGAATATTAGTGGTTGACTAACTATGACACACTCTACTGAACTAATAACTTAAAGTACTGAATGTACTGATTAAAATTATTAATGTATATGTATTTTAGAGCTGACATAGAATAATCATTGAGTATCCAATGTTCAAAAGTATATGTCCAAGGTATAAAGCTCAAATACAAGGTGCGCAAAGCATCAAAATTAAATGTAAGCAAGACACTACTAAAACACATGTGATATCTATTGTTATCTATTTTAAGCGTACACAAGCTCAGGACCTCCAATATCCCACTATCCAATATAAACTTAGATTTATGGCCTTATCAAGATAAACATTAGAACAAAGATTGAAAAAAAAAACATTCATTCTAATTTAATATATTTATCAATCTTAGGCCAATTTTGATTGAAATAATAAATATTAAGAATCTTATAGTTAAACTCCAAACATGGGGTTCAAACTCTAAAAATAAAGGTAGTAACATTTAAATATTTAAAGTTTTCATAACTCTCATAAATTAAAGTTTAAAGCAATCTTACTAAGTGAAATCATCACTAATAAGATGGATCACTAAACTTAAACTAAAGTCAAATGATAAATGAAACAAAATTAAGAGATAAATTTAGAATCTAAAATCAAGGATTCTGTCCATTGGATAACCCATTTACCCAAGGAATGAAATCTAGCTTAAGTATACTACTAAGCATTTATGAAGAGAGTCTTAAGAACATATGAGGGAAAAGATACTTAAGAAACTCCCTAGTGAAATGACTTAATAAAATCCTAATACTTAAATACTGAGATTTGATATTGAATTCATTAACATGATTTGGGGTTAGGGAAGACATAATGCGGTGGCAATGGGTTCTTTATAATATATTGAGCACAATGTGTAGTGCCCTGCACCATCGCCACGCACAAAAGAGTGTAATATACAAAACATTTGGCAGTGGAGTGGTGCGCTACTCAGGAAAGAATTCACATCTTCCCGAATGGCTGAAAATAACACACTGAAGGCTACTGACTTAACCACAAGAAAGGTTGAGAGCTAAGAATTAAGATATGAGTAGTATACTTATCCTAAGTATTTGGCTAATACATACATTGGATTATGATAATAAAATGAGAAATCCAATATATGTCTAATAGTATCCACATTTCCAATATGTCGATCACATCACAATACTAAGTATAAGTAATATAAAAGAAAGTGCGGAAGCTAAAGCATACATCCAAAAAAACATACATCACAGAAGCTAAAATAAACATTCATCTCGGAAAAGAAAAGAAAATACATCTAGAATTATTACAAATGGTTTACTGAAATACAGAATCAAAGTATAAGTACTGAATTGAAAGAAAGCTAAATAAAATAGTAAAGATAGAGGAGAAGCATCCATTAATGCTCCATGAACTCCTAATGTATCTCCTGAGTATCCACCTAATTTGGCTCAATAAGCTGCTCAAAGTCTAACAAATTGTCGGTCCCAAAAGTACCACATGTTAGGCAATAAGTCTAACACATCAAAACTAATTTAAATAATTCTAATTATTTAATTAACATTTAAATAACATAAACTAAATACTCCAAAAAACATTAAAATTGTTGAAAGTCTAAGAGCTGAATAAAACTGAAGTACAATAATGCAGAACTATAAACTGAATACCCATTGCAAGTAAACAAAAATAGTAAATAATTTGATACTGACTAATAACACTATAAGTTTATGCTATATGCCATTGAAGTCATGCATCTGTGTATGCCACAATATTGTATTCTACTGATAGGTAACCAAAATTTTACTGAACTGTAATGGATATATGGTTAAATGCCTGCATGCATCCCATTTGGAAATATAGTTTACTGTGATGTTTAAATATCTTGAATTTCTCCTGTTGATGTATGCAATACCCTATAATCCATACATAATCACTAAAACACATAGTCATACTTATGTTTATGCTCATATTTCTAAAACTACATGTCTTAAATCTATAAATCCATAAAACTGCCTTAAAATCAGACTATGAATCTATTGTCTCCATTGTGCAAAACCCATCTAAATGGATTCTATCTCCTAATTCTATTTATTTAAATGACTTAACTTAAAAATTTAGTTAAAATCATCATCTGGACAGATTAGATACACATATTTGGTATGTTTCCAAGAAGGGTGAATCTGACATTTAGTTTGTTTAAAACTGCACTTATCGAAGCGCATGACGATTAGAGGCAGTACATTGTTGCAGTTTTTATTCACTCAAACTGAGCTGCAAAATGCCTTAATTATAAGCATACTTAGTGATCTAAGAAGGGTGACATAAAATACTTAGTTTATTTAAAACTGCACTTATCGAAGCACACAATGGTAGGTGGAAGTACCTGGTTGCTGTTTTTTTTCTCTCAAACTAAGGATTTAAGTCCCATATTATAATATTCACAGATTAGAGGATATAATCTAAGAGGGATTGTACTTACCCAATCCCAAAGAATAAGACCAGTACCCAACAATCCTATTTAGAGTGATTCAACTAATCCTAAAATTCTGCTGAAGTGACTTAGCACTATGGATATACACTATCATATCCAATTAATAATCAGGGTTTGGGAAATTTTATTTAATAAATAAGAATTGTTGAATACATAAATTTATAACTAGTAGGATGAATCTTACACAAGGTTCTAAGGATGTGACCAGAAGGCCACTGAACATCAGTACTACATCATGAAAGAAATATCATTCCAAGAATTTTAGGTATTTCTATCACATGGTTCTAAGATAAAATATCTAATGTTAAGCAGGATCATCTAAGTTTCAATCCCATGTGTCAATAAAAGATCTTCCTACCTCAATGTATTATCCATTAATATGCTTTTCAATTATTGTATTATTAATCCTACTGCAAGAACATCAAGATCATACACTTTTAATAAGAAAGTTGATCTGTACTATAATTTCACTAATTCCACAACTATTATTCATCTAAGTTTGAAATGATCAGATCATATGGGTAAGCCCATCTGATCACCACCTATGATACAATTATAGGATACAATCAAGAATATCACTAAGAGTTGATCATTTTGCAAATGAATATAGTTTTATGATTCATCACATGCTAAGACTCTTATATAAAACAAAATTAGATATCTCAGGTTTAGATTCAGATGTTTAATCACAAAATTTCATTAATAACCTTAGCACTTCTAATTAAATAATTTAAGATCAATGTCAAATCAGATGCATTATTTGAATTATATCAATTGAATTTATCCTTCAATCAAGTTGATTTATTAAGTGATTAAGAGTTTATATCTTAATTAGACAGGTTAGGTTTTAATCCTTAGCCTTATCAAGTTAAGACCAATAGTTAATTTATAGATCAATAACAAATCAAGTGCATTGTTGGTGTATTATTGATAGCAAATTTCAGATTTAGATCTAGTGTTAATCACTTGATCAAGATCTTAAGATTCTTAAGGTTAATTAGAGTTTTATATTTGATGATTCCATAATTTATAAACTAAATAAAGGAAAAATCTCATACAAATCCTTATTAGAAATAGCCCACCTTGTCAAATTCTGCTTGTTTTCAGGTAAAATGTGAGCTCAGCTATTTCTGGGAGAATCTGGAGTATTTCTGCAATTTATGGGAAAAAATCATTGAAGCGCACGGGATTTCTGAAATCTAGAGTGATTCTGCTATAGTGTGCCACAATGCGCCCTAGCGCGCTGCAGCGAGTAAGTTTTCGAAACTAAATCACTACAGCGCGCTACTGCGAGAGATTTGAAACTCAATCATTACAGCATGCTGCAGCACGCTCCAGCGAGCACCAAAACTCTGTCTTCTCAGGGCATTAATTATGGCTGAGACATGACTCCTAGCCTGCTCCTTGTCTCCCAACTGCCATATCTTCTGTAGCATAATATTTTTTAAGGGAAAAATGAGGGTTTTGAAATGATTTTGTGATTAAGAAAATGGAAAAGAAGATGGCCAGCGATATGCAGTTTTGCAAGAAAGAAATTGCCCGGCAGCACGAGTTCCAATCAGAATTCCATGAAGCCTTTGGAATGATGTTCCCAGATTGGAGCTTGCAAGGAGGACCAGATGGATCTATGCTACCACAACCACATGTCAGTGACCCTATCCTGGACACTCATTCTCCTTGAGTCTACACCTACTAGAGCATGGAGAGGATCAGAGCTTCCAAGTGGGGACTATCGGGCCACAGGGGCCCATCTAAGGAGCTCAACTGAATCAAGAAATTGGCTAATGTCCTCGCTGAGGAAGGAGGAGTAGGGGAAGGCCCAGCTATCGGGGATCCTCAAGATTCTCTCTGTCGGGTGCGAGAGAGAGTGGGTCAAATATCCATAGTGTGGGTGCACTGTGGGTCATCTGATCTATCGATAAGAACCGCAGAACGGTCCTGATGGTCCGGATCCTAACTACCAAATCCACAGTGATCAGAGTAGTGGGATCCGAAGAGTATATACAACAGTCAATGGTGAGATAAGCAGAAGCACCGCTATTGCATGACCTCGGCTCCATAGTGGATTGCCCGCAGACCGCACAGTGAATCCCGACTATTTAATTAGTTTAATGGGTATAAATGCAAATAGGAAATGTTGGAAACCTAAGAGTGCAATTAGACCATTTTAATTTAAATTGAATTATGGTCTAAATGACTTCCAAAAATTACCAAAATTTCACGCCTACCTAATTTGAGGGTGAGATATTCAAAAATGCTATCAGAATTTAATTTTAAGATCAAAATTTTTTTGTTAATATTTGGGGTATCTAAATTGATAAAGTATTCATTTAATCGAGAGAGGCCTGATTGACCCCAAGCCTTTAGGGTTATGTTTAAATAGTTCAATAAGTGCAATAAACTAAGAATTAGTGCATGATTAAGCTTGGATTAAGCTTGGTAATAACCTTGGGTTATTACAGACTCAATAAGTGCAATAAAACAAGAATTAGTGCATGATTAAGCATGGATTAAGCTTGGTAACAACCTTGGGTTGTTACAGACTCAATGACAACATCCTCGACATCATCCTAAGATGGAAAAGAAAATGTAGAATCAAAGGACATAAATCATAATTTAACGGTATTTGAATTTTTAAAGAGATGTGGATATCGTCTCTGCATATCGGTCTCTTTTTCCCAAGTTGATTTTTTGAGAGAGCAATTCTTCAGCTGGTTTTGGTCACGAGCTAAGATTGTAATAGGCTCCTCTACATTTGAAAGGTCTGACTAGAGAGAAACCACAGGAAGTTGAATCAAGTAAGATGGATCATGAAGGCATTCTTCCAGAGAGGATATATGGAGCACATTATGAACTATAGGGAAATTTTCAGGGAATTTCAGTCTATATGTTGTAGAATCAATCTTCTCTAACAATTTTAATAGTTTGATGTACAGAGGACTGAGCTTCCCAGCTACAGCGAAACAATAAACACCTTTCATCAAACTGACCTTAAGGTACGTAAAATCTCCAACATTGAATTCCAGAGTACAATGATGAGAATCATGATATGTACTCTTGCAATCTTGAGCTATTTTAGTTTGCTACTGGATCAACTGCACTTTCTAATTTGTTTCTTCTCCTAAATTTAAACCATACATTTGAACACTACCTGTTTCAGACCATGCTAAGGGAGTACTACATTCTTTGCAGTATAACGCTTCATACGGGGCCATGCTGATACTCGCTTGGAAACTATTATTATAAGCGAATTCTACTAAGGAGATATGATCTTCCCAGAAACCTTCAAAATCTAGAATATAGAGATGAAGAAGATCTTCAAGAATTTGACTAACTCATTCCGTTTGAGTATCTGTTTGAGTGTGAAAAGCGATGCTCATGGCTAGGGTAGTCCCCAAGTCTTGATGCATTGCCTGCTAGAATTTAGAAGTAAATTTATTATCGCGATCGGATACGATTGATCTTGGGATTCCATGAAACCTTACAATTTCCTTAATGTACAACTTTGCCAATTTCTCCACTGAATTAGTTTGATGCATTGGAATGAAATGTGCTGATTTGGTCAGTTGATCAACTACGACCTAGATAGAAACGGCACCAGACCTCGATTTAGGTAAACCATAAAAAAGTCCATAGAAATATCAAATCACTTTAATTTAGTAACTGCCAAAGGATAGATAAGTCCTCTAGGCTTTTGATGTTTGGCTTTGACTAAACTGCAAACATGACACTTTGCTACAGACATTGCCATGCTTTTCTTCATTTTAGGTCACCAAAATGACTTCTTGAGATCTTAGTACATCTTAGTACTACCAGGATTGACTTGGTACCCAGAATTGGGGCCTTCAATTAGAGTCTCTTGGTGCATGACTTTTGGAATCCATGGACAATCACCATGATGGATTAAGTTTCTATGCAATTGCAGATATTCACGATGACCAACTTCAATGTCGACTTAGAATTTCAAATAATCCTCATCTTTAGTCTACGAGATAGAGACATCTTTGTGAAAAGTGGGTTTCACATTGATGTTAACCAAAAGTGAACTTAGCATATTTTCAACTGCTAAAAAAATTTTGAGCTTACGAAACTCACCTTTTAATGATCTGGAAGCAATCAAAGCAGATAGGGTAGCATGATAGTTAAGAGCATCGACCACCACATTTGCTTTTCCTGGGTGATACTGAATACTCAGATCAAAATCACTTATTAACCCCATCCACCTCCTCTGACGATAGTTGAGTTTGCGCTGAGTGAAAATATATTTCAAACTATGATGATCCGTGAAAATGGAAAATTGGAGGCCATACAAGTAATGCTGCCAGATTTTCAGAGCAAAAACCATCGCGACTAATTTGAGATTATAGACAGGATGATTTATTTCTTGTAATTTTAGTTGATGAGATGCATTAGCAATTACCTTTTCTCCTTGCATTAGGACACAACCCAAGCTTATACCAGAAGCATCAATATAGTCTTGATAATTCAGACCCTTTTTAGGTAAGGCAAGACTGGGGTAGATGAAAGGGCATCTTTAAGCGATAGAAACACATTTTAACATTTGGGAATCCAGATAAATGGTACTGCCTTCTGAGTCAACTTTGTGAGAGGTGATGCAATATGAGAAAAGCCCTTTACAAATTCCTGTAATAATTAGCTAGTCCTAGAAAAATTTTGATATCCGTCACTAACTTTAATTGTGACCAATCTTGAACATCGCTAACTGTATTATGGTCTACTATAATTCCCTGAGCGTCTACAACATGACCCAGAAAAGCAACTAAGTTAAGCCAGAATTCGCACTTGGAATACTTGGCATATAGTTCTTGATCTTGTAATTCTTCTAGTACTGCCCTCTAGTTATTTTCATGATCCACTTTACTCTTCTAATAAATCAAAATATTGTCAATGAAGATGATGACAAATTAATCTAAATATTCCTTCAACACTCGCTGCATTAGGTTCACAAAAATGGAGGATGCAATTGTTAGACCAAAAGACATTTCTAGAAACTTGTAGTGTCCATATCGAGTTTTGAACGCTATCATTTCCACATTAAATTCTTTGACTCTCAACAGATGATAGCCTAATTGCGGATCGATCTTAGAAAATACTTTAGCTCCAGATAGCTAATTGAATAGATCATCGATTCGTGGTAACAAGTATTTATTCTTGATGGCTACTTCATTCAATTCCCTATAATTGACGCACATCCAAATCAAACCATCCTTCTTCTTCATGAATACAACTGACACTCCCCAAGGAGATGAACTTGGTCGAATAAAACCTTTTTTTAGCAGCTCTTGAACTTACTTGTTCAATTCTTGTAGCTCCTTAGGCGCCATACGATATGGAACCTTTGACAATTGTTGGGTTCCAAGAATTAATTCAATTGCAAATTCAACTTCTCTAACTGGAGGAATACCAGGTAGGTCTTCAAGGAAAATATTGGGAAATTCACAAACTACCCAATTCTCTAAAATGGGGATGCCTTCTTTCTTTTCTCCCAATATTATTACGAGATATGCATAGCATCCATTTCTGACTTATTTTTTGGCTTTCATTGCATTGATCAACGACGCTCGGGTACTGAATTTTCTAATGAATGTTTTTGGCTAATTTCCACAACCCAAAGTGATTTTCTTCTTTAGGAAACTTATGGAGGTACCGTGTTTGCTTAGCCAATTCTTGCCCAAAATTTTATCAAAGTTTGTAATTAGCAATATTATTTATTTAGCCTCATATTTTTGTTCACGGATAAGGATCTCTATGTTACAGAATTGATGGGATTGCATACGGGCTTCATAAGGTAACCCGTTGCTCAACAGGTTTGCTAATCAATAGGTTGGTAGCTTAAGAGTTTTAACATAGCTTTCTGATTCGAAGGAATGACTCACTCCAGTATCGAAAAGGGTATTACAAGATTTATCATTTATCAATAAGGTGCATATCATTATAATAGAAATAAGAATCGCTATGTGAAACATTCAGAAATATTGAAGTAACAAAAATAAAATAATTTAAGACATACCTGAAATAACATCATTGTCCTTAGGTACAGAGGCATGACTTAGCATATATACTCTTGCAGGAGGGGTTATTGTTTGCCTATAAGTCGTTAACCTTGGCAGTTATAGACCAGATTTTACGCAGGAACAGATACCTTCTGGTTGGCCACAGGAATGGAAGCTGGCATCACCACTAAGGTAGGAGTTTGACTATTCAACGGCTGCGGACAGAATACTTGATTGTGATGGGAGTGATCGATGGGAATTCCGTTATTAGTTGTGGGAGAATCAAAGTTGAACAAACGGTGGCCCTCACGGCCGCAAGTGAAACATACGTTGCCAAAGTGGTAGACTTTACAGTACAGGTGACTGCGCTTCAATTTCAAAGCATCAGTTTGGGGACGTTCAGCTTTGAGGTTGTATACTTTTGCCACCTTGCGATGGCCAAAGTGTTCCTTCCTAGGCCGCACAAATAAAGCCTTTCCCTTCCGGTCCATCTGACGTTGGAATCCTTCCTGGAGGTGAGTAGCCTTCACCAATTCCTCTAGATTTTTTATCTGGCGGGACACTAGGTGAGCCTTTATGGAGTCCCTTAGTCCTTTCAAGAATTGATGGCACCTTGTAACTTCTGTTTTGACTAAGTTCGGAACAAAATGTGATAGCCTCTAGAATTCTTGCTTGCAGTCAAATACCAATCGATTTCCCTGTGCAATAGGAAGAAGTTTGTTCTCCATAATTTCTTGAGCTGATGCTAGAATAAAAGCTTCAATGAAGGCTTCTAAGATCATATCCCATGGGATATCTTCTAATTCATAGTCCACAAATTTGGTTTTGCACTCATTTTCCCACCAGTACTCCTCTTCTTCCTGGAATAGGTGGGTGATCAAGCGAATTTCCTCTGAATTTGGACACTTGATGCTAGCCAAATTCATCTCAGCCATCTTAAGACAACTAACAGTATCCATCAGATTAAGTGCTCTGCTAAACGTGGGTGTCCTAAGACGCAGGAAGATGTGAAGAATTCCATCTCCCAAGAATTAGAGGAGGATGGAAATCCCATCAGGGGTACGGACTGTTGGTGAGCATTTAGAGAAAGAGCATGGGTTTCTTGCACCTGCTACACATTACTTTTTATCAAAGCCCTCACCAGACTAGCCAACAAGTTAACCTCATCAGGTTCGCCAGAAGATGAGACCGCATTTTTAATTGGAGTAGTAGCAAAGGGAGATCCTGGATTCATGATTGTAAATACAAGTATGAATTCAGCGAATATAACAAAATTTTATTAGCATTTCAATCATTACTTTCTCAAAAGAGAAGTTACATAGGTAAGCAAAATGGATAAACTGATATGAAAGAGAAGACTTGATATGAGCTTTAGAATATCTGATTACAATATTCTACCCAAAAGGCAGCACATAAATCATCATATGTTACTACTCAACGCCTCCTATCTAGCTTTCCATAAGCCTAATACGACCATCGGTTTGCTGGTCCTATGAGTAGAACCACCAAAATCAGAAGATGGTACTCGTCAGGATAGACCGTCTCTCGGAAGGCAGTGGTTGCTCGTTCCAACCACTCTCTAGCAAGGACTAAAAGGTTGATATCTCTAAAGTATGAATGGATAAAGATCTTGTCTCACACTTCCACTCCACGAGGTGACACTCCTTCGATGACTCAACTGTATATCCTGCCATCTTGAGAGTCATCCGCCTAATAATCTTCAAATCTCTTAAGATAGAACAAGAATACTAACTATGTATACTCCATATCTAAAATTTCATTTAAGAAATGGCTTAGTCTTATAAGTACATTACTTATATCTTTTATTTTCTTTAAAGTTGATTTCAATCCTAGTATGTACTCATTCAAGACATTTTCAGTTTTCATTTTTGAGATAAGCTTGATGAACTTTGGAGGCTACTTTTCTTACACTTAGTGACTTGTAATATTTATCTGATATAGAGAAGATATCAAAAAGTAGATAGGAACAAACTCTTTATCTGATACTTTATGATACTTCTCTGATACCAACTGTAGTTCCCCGCCCCATTGCCGCACAAAAAAGAGTGAGATATAGAAAATAATCAACGGAGGAGTGGTGCACTTCTCGGGAAAGAATCCACATCTTCTCGAATAGCAGAAAGTAAAACACTGAAGGCTTCTGACTCAGCCACAAGAAGGGCCGAGAGATAATACTTAAGATAAGAGTAGTATACTTGTTTTAAGTATTAAGCTAATACATACATTAGATTATGAGAATAAAATGAGGAATTTGATATATGTCTAATAATATCAGCATTTCGAGTATGCCGAGCACATCACAATAAATAGTTAATAATAAAAAAATTGTTGAAGCTAAAGTATACATCCAGAAAACATTCATCATAGAAGCTGAAATAGACATTCATCTTGAAAAAAGAAAAGAAATTACATCTAGAATTATTACAAATGATTTACTAAAATACATAATCAAATTCTAAGTACTGAACTAAACGAAATCTAAATAAAATAGTAAAAGCTGGAGAAGAAGAGTGCATTAATGCTCCATGAACTCCTAGTGGATCTTTTGAGTATCCACTCGATTTGTATCAACAGGCTGCTTGGAATCTTGCAAATTGTTGGATCCCAAAAGTATTACGTGTTAGGCAATAAGTCTAACACCTCGAAACTAATCTAAGCAGTACAAATTATTTAATTAATATTTAAATTATGTAAACCAAATATTGCAGAAAATTGTAAAACAATTAAAAGTCTAAAAATTGTATAAAACTAAAGTAAAATAACAGAGAACTATAAATTGAATACTGAATGCAAGTAACTAAAAATAGTAAATGATCAGATACTGAGTAATAACACTATAAAACTACACTATATGCCATCAAAGTCATGCAACTATATATGCCACATTACTGTATGCTACTAATGGGCAACCAAAATATCACTAAACTGCAATAGATATATTGTCTAATGCCTACATACAACTTATTAGGAAATCTAGCTTACTGTGATGCCTGAATATTTAGAATTTCCCCTATTGATGTATGAAACACCCATAATCCAAACATAATCACAGAAACACATACTCATGCTTATGTTTATGCTCATGTTCATGAAACTACATGTTTTAAATCCAAAAATCCATAAAACTTCCTTAAAATAAGACTGAATCTTTTGTCTCCATTGTGCAGAGTCCATCTAAATGGATTCTGTCTCCTAATTCTATTACTTCAAATGATTTGACTTAATAATTTAGTTAAAATCATCATCTAGATAGATTATATACACATATTTGGTATTTTTCCAAGAATGGTGAATATGACACAAGTTTGTTTAAAACTGCACTTATCGAAGCACATGATGATTGGAGGCAGTACCCTATTGCAGTTTTTATTCTCTCAAATTGAGCTGAAAAATGCCTTAATTATAATCATACTTAGTGATTTAAGAAGAGTGATATAAAATACTTAGTTTATTTAAAATTGTACTTATCGAAGTGCACAACGATAGGAGAAAGTACCCGATTGTAGTTTTTAATCTCCAAAACTAAGGATTTAAGTCACTGATTATAACATTCTTAGATTGGAAGATATACTCTAAGCAGGACTATACTTACCGTATCCCGTAGAATAAGACCAATACCCTACAATCCTATTTAGAGGGATTCAACCAATCCTAAAATGCTATTGAAGTGACTCACACTATGAATATACACTATCATATCTAACTAATGATTTGGGTTTGGGAAATTCTATTGAATAAATAAGGATTACCGAATCTATAAATTTATAACCAATGGGATGAATCCTATATAAGGTTCCAAGGATGTGACCAGAAGGCCTCTCATCATAGGTACTACCACATGGAAGAAATATCATTCTAAGCATTTTAGGTAATTCTACCACAAGGATCAAAGATCAAATATCTAAAGTTAAGAAGGATCATCTGAGTATCTACCTCTTGATTCAACAAAAGAGCTTCCTACCTCAATGTATTATCCTTTAAAATGCTTTTCAATTATTGTAGTATTAATCATACTGCAAGATTTCAAGATCTTACACTTCTAATAAGAAAGCTAATCTGTACTAAGATTTCACTAATTCCTTAACTATTATTCTTCTAAGTTTGAAATGGTTAGATCAGATGCGTAAACCCATCTGATCACAACCTATGCTAAAATTATAGGATACAATTAAGAGTATCACTAGGAGTTGATCATTTTGCAAATCAATATAGTCTTATGATTTATCACATGCTAATACTCTTCTTATATAAGAGAAAATTAGAGATCTCAAGTTTAAATTTGGATATTTAATAACATAGGTTCTTTATTAACCTTAGCACTTCTAATTCAATGACTTAAGATCAATATCAAATTAGATGCATTATTAGAATCATGTCAGTTGAATTTATCCTTCAACCAAGTTGATCGATTAAGTGATTAAGAGTTTTGATATTAATCAGTCAGGTTAGGGTTTGATTCATAGCCTTACTAAGTTAAGACCAATAGTTGATTTATAGATCAATGACAAATCAAGAGCATTATTAGTGTATTACTGATGGCAAATTTTAAATTTAGATCAAGTGTTAATCACTTGATCATCATCTTAAGATTTTAAGGTTAATTAGAGATTAATATCTATTTAATCAAATCAAATGCTTAAGTTACAAAATAAAGGTTATTAGCATATATCTACTTTATGAATATATAATTAGCATAAATTTACATAAAACAAAAAGTAATTAAGGATAATCAAACCCTAAATCAATCCAAATGGATTAGCTATTAATTACAAATCCAACCATTAGGAATTTATGAAACTTGGCATTTATGTTCTACTTATTCATATGAAAAATTAGAGACAGAGTTTACTAATTTCATTAAGGAGAAACCCTAATTCTTACTAAACATGCAATTTTAAAATTTGGGCATAATTAAGAATACATTAATCAAAAATTAATCCACTTAACATATGCATTCTGCAAGGCATAAGGAACATAATGGCACCTAAATCATGCAATTTGGCTAAGTATATGTGCTAATCAACACTAATCAGGATCTGAACTAATTAAGTAAAATCAAAAAATGTAACTGTTAAAATTGCAATATTATTTAATTTCTGATTCCTTGCATTTTTCAAATTAATTTGGTATATAATACATAGGGTTTGGATCAGTAGATTAAAAGTTATTTAAATAATTTAATCTACATTTTTCCAATTAAACTTTCCATATGATTTAATTAATTAGATTAATTTTCTTAAGAAAATTAAATCCAATTAATTGGATTTAAATTTTAATAGGCCACCTCCTCAGATCATATGTAAATCCATCCCTGAGTAATGGCACGTCTACTGGGACTAGAAGCTGTTTGTGAGGAGGTCTGGTTAGCCCGAACCTCACTCACTAGAGAGCCATTCTAATGGAGATAATGTGGCAAGTGAATTCTCCCCACAAAGGCTATGTTTGATCCCTAAACCTTCAGTGAGGTGAGGCAGATCAAAGCCCTCTAGACTAAGGGTCTGAGGTGGTCTAAGCCACTGGGTTCTAACTCGAACCCAATGCAAATGATAGGGCTAACATAATCATTCGATACATCGATTGGATTCATTCCAAAGCCTACAGTTATTCAGAATAAGATAGACTACCCTAGGATCATTGAAATAAAATGACAAAGAGGAGGAATTGAGCCTCAGTTGCTCAATTTAATAGTGGAGGGTAACTGGTTCTTGGCGAGGTCGAATTGAAAAGCAGAGATTAAGGCAGAAGTCTAGCTTTGCTGCAGAGAAGCTCTTAAAGTTTCTGAACACTAGTAACACATTCTATCAGTGGTTCGCACACATGGGACACCAAAGAAAGCTCAGACAGACAACAATGGAGGTTTGGGAGAATTCCCTTCGATTGATCAGCAAAGAGAGCAAGGGAGCAATGGTGAGGCTATTTATAGCCTCTGTAGAGAGTTAGAAAGATTCCAGAGAGGGTAGGCTTGGGTTGAGGGTGGCCCGAGAGCTCAGGTCAGTGGAGCCCTCTTCTCTCACTGGAGGAAGACTGGGTAGGTTTTTAGGGAACAAATCAAAAAATTCGCAAACTATGTGGTTTTCAGAAATAGCTACGGCTTCTCTCTTCTCTCCCAACATTGTCACAAGATACGCGTTGCATCCCTTCCTAACTAGCCTTTCTTCTGTGATCACATTGATCAACTATGATTAAGTGTTGAACCTCCCCATGAATGATTTTGTGTTACTCCCACTACCTAATGTTATTTTCTTCTCTAGGAAATTTATGGAAGCATCATGCTGGCTTAGCCAATTCATGCCTAAGATTATATCAAAG
The DNA here is from genome assembly GCA_016760335.1 of Gastrodia elata. NCBI lineage: Eukaryota > Viridiplantae > Streptophyta > Magnoliopsida > Asparagales > Orchidaceae > Gastrodia > Gastrodia elata. Next base: position 46,696,936 of record CM028674.1, on the reverse strand, counting down.
TTGGTGATTGGCAATATAATTAACTTGGCTCCGTAATTTTGTTCCCCAATAGGAATATCTAGTTTGTAGAATTTTTAAGACTGCCTATGGGCTCCCGAGGGTAACCCAATACTCAATGAACTGGCTAATCGATAGGTTAGTAGTTTGAGACATTTAGCCCAACATTCCGATACGAAGGAATGGCCGTATCCAAAAGGACATTATAAGATTTGTCGTTTATCAATAAGGTGCCTATAATTTCTGCAATTTAATAAGGATGGCTATTCAATAGTTAAGGTACAGGAATAATATGGAATGATTACGGAAATAATGAAAAATTATGTTAAGGCGAACCTGACAACACGTCATTGTTCTCAGGAGCAGAGGCAGGAGATAACATATATACCTTGGCAAGTGCTGAGGGTTGTTTATTCTGGTGCCTTTGACCCTGATGACCATAGCTTGGCCTTTGTGCTGGTACAATGGCTTTATGGTTGGTAGCAGTGGCTAGCATGATTGCAGGAGCAGGTTCCCGACTATTTATTGGTTGAGCTCGAAATGCTTGTTTGTGGCGGGAGTGGTTGATGAACACACCGTCGATTGTGTTCTTCTCCCTACATTAGGGATAGCGGTGGCCCTTACGACCACATGTGAAACACACACCACCAAAGTGGTAGCATTTTCTGTATAGATGCAGTCGTTTGCATTCAGAGTTCTGAGGCTGGGGTTGTGCTGGCTCCATGTTATAGACCTTTGCCATATTGAGATGGCCAAACCGTTATCCCCTTGGCTGCATGACTTTCGCTTTTTGCTACCAGTACCGTTGACCTTGGAATCCTTCCTATAGATGGGCCGCTTCAATTAATTCAGTCAGCGTCTTGATCTGACGGGATACTAGATGCACTTTGGTAGAGTCTCTCAGGCCCTTTAGGAAGCGATGGCATTTGGACACCTCCGTTCTTACTAAGTCCGGAACGAATCGCGATAATTTCCTAAATTTCTGTTCGTAGTCGAACACGGAATTATTACCTTATGTGAGATGGAGGAGTTCATCCTCCAGAATGGCTTGGGCTGATGCTGGGATGAATGCTTCACAGAACGCTTCCATGAACATGTCCCACGGAATGTCCTCTACTTCATACTCCACAAATCTGCTGTTCCGCTGATTCTCCCAACAATACTCTACCTCTTCTTGAAATAACTAAGTTACTAAGCGGATGGCCTCGGAGTTAGGGCATTTGATAGTGGCCATGTTCCTTTCTACTAACTTAACCCATGTTACGGTGTCCATGGGATTCAGTGCCCCGTTGAATGTAGGAGTTCTGAGATGAAGAAAACTATGCAGGATTCCATCCCCTGCATAGTGTGAAGATGATGAGGATCCTATTGGAGGAGCAGATGCTGTTTAACTGAGAGGATAAGAGCACTGATCTCTTGTGCTTTTTGCGCATTGATGTCAATTAAGGCCTTTAACAGACTGGACATAATGTTGGAGTCTTCCGGTCCGCTTGACGACACCACCGCATTCTTAATTAGGGTAGGGGTAGACGGAGAACCAGGATTCATGACTGTAAATATAAGTATGAATTTAGAACATAGGGGTTTTACTATAATTTCATTCATTTCTTTCTCATAGGAGAAGATACATAGATCCATGAAACATATAACTAAAATAAGAAAATGACATAATACTTTCTAACATCCTAGTTACAGTATTCTACCCAAAAGGCAGCACAAAAGTCATCATATGTGACTATGTGGCTCCTACGAGCTAATCTCCTATAAACTCAATGCTACCAATGAGTCGCTGATCCCCTCAATAGGATATCCACAATCTCTAGACGGTGCTTCTCCGGATAGGCCGTCTCTAAAAGTGTAGTGTAACACGATCTAGCGATTTTCTGGCGAGTACTGAAAGATTGGTACCTACAAATGATGAATGGGAAAGAATCTTGTCTAGTACTTCAACTATGCATGGCGACACTCCATCTATGGTCCTTCCATAGATCTGACCATCTTGAAGATCATCTATCCAATAGTCCTTAAACCTCCTAAGATAGAACGGAAATGCTGACTACGAGTAGTCCATTCCTAGAATACTTCAACCCATAAGTATTTTATTCATAGTTTATTATCATTTTCAAGAGTTCGTTCAAATCCTAAGATGTCCACTTTATGAGTTGTAGTTTCAATTAATTTATTATGTGCCTTAAATTTCTAAGGTGTCAATCTTTTAGACATAGCTTTTTTTTTTTTCCTTTTCGTTTTTGAGACAGTCTAATGAATTGTTTTGGATGATTGCTTTGCACTATAGTTAGTAACTTGTGATCTTAATCTGAGACAGAGAATAGAGCATAAAGTAGATAGGAATAAACTCATTATCTGACACTTTATGGTATTTCTCTGATACCAACTGTAGCGCCCCGCCCCGTCGCCACGCGCAAAAAGGCAAGAGATATGTGTATATCCTGCGGCGGAGCGGTGCGCTACTCGGGAGGATGGGTATACAAGCAAAAACCCATCTTCCTGAATAGGGGGGCTAAGACTAAGCCATGCTAAAGGATGTTGAATCGATCCTAAGAGTAGGATCGAGAGCCAATACTTAAGATAAGAGTAGAATACTTATCTTAAGTATTAGACTAACACGTACAATGGATTCAAAGAATGAGTGGGGATCCAATATACGTCATCAATGTATCAGCATTTCCAGTATGCTGGTCACATCACAATACTAAGTATAGTAGTATAATAGAGTGCGGAAGCTAACAGCAATACATCCAAATTACATTCATCACAAGCAGTAGTAAACATCCATCTCAGAAAAGAAAGTAAAAGATGCATCCAGAATTTATTACAGACTATTTTAAATGATGAAATATATAAAGTCTACTGTAGTACTGAAATAAAGCTGAAAGTAAAGGTAGATTTCCAATCCACTAAGGCTCCACGTACTCCTCTTGGATCTCCTGTGTGTCCTCCTGCCCTGTCTCTACAGGCTACTCGGGATCTAGCAAATTGCCGGATCCCAAAAGTACCTCGTGTTAGACAAGAAGTCTAACACATCGCAACTAACTATACAGTAATAAAGCTAGATATAAGTAACAAGCAACGTAAAGTATAACTGCAAGAAAATTGGGGAAAAGAAACTAAGTAAGGAAAAATTAAAATAACTGAGTAAGTAGGACAAAAAAGGCTAAATAAGTAAAACTGCCACACAAAAGAGAACTGAAAGTAAAGGAAACATCGAATATTCATAAATCAAGATGAAAGAAATGTCAAATACTGTACTGTATGTCACTGGAAGGATGCACCCAAATATGCCACACCACATATGTCACGGATATGTCACTGAACTATCACTGAAAGACTATGAGTAGTACGGTCCAATGTAAACATATGCCCAATTGGGAATACAGTATGGTGACACAGATACACCCCAAAATTCCTCAGTATGTGTATGTAACATTTCGTAACCCATACTTCATCATTGATACTCATACATTACTGCTGAAATAATACTTCAAGTTCATGCTCATGCTTATGCCCATGCTCCTATTCTATATGAGTAAAAATCTAGAAATCCATGAAAGATTAAAATGCTGATAATGAATTCTAAGTCTCCACTGTGCAGAATCCTGCTAGGAGGATTCTGGCTCCTAACTCCTAGATTGATAATTAGTTAAAGTTGCAGATTTAATTAAGGACTATTAGGTAGAATGATAGTATACACATACTTAGTGTCCTTGCAAGGAAGGTAATTCTCATCACTTAGTTTGATTAAGCCACCCTAATGAAGCGATCTTTGATAAGAGGCATCACCTGTTGGCAATTTGTATCTCAAGCTAAGTTATTAAAATGCCCCACTCACAATTACACTTAGTGTTTCAAAGGAGGTAACTTCAATTACTTAGTTGGTTGAGCCAGACCTATTGAAGTGATCTTCTCTAGGAGGCATTGCCCGTTGGCAAATTATATTTCAATCAAACTAAGGAATGAATACCCATTTAATACACTCTAAGGTTTGAATGATTTATTCTAACGGGACTGTATTCATCTAATCCCTTAGGTTAGCACCCGCTCATAAGTCCCTATTAGAGTGAATCAACCAATCCTGAATACTACTGGGAACCAGTAGTATGGGTATACTATATTACACCACCTAATGATCAAGGTTCAATCAAGTCTACTTAATAAAGCAAGGAATCCTCAAGACTACTAAGGCCTAAGCTAATGGGTAAGTCTTATACAAGGTTTCACAAAATGGTGATCAAAGATCACTTAATATGGATTCTACCACAAGGAGAAATATCTTTCTAATGTCTTAAGTGATTTCTACCACGAGGGGATAAGATCAGTCTCTAAGGTTATGGGATCTTCTAAGCTCCTACCTCAAAGAGTCATACAAGGTCTACTACCTCAAAGTATGTGAATTTAGGTCTTTTAATGTTTTAGGATGATCTTATGAGGAGATGATTAAGACTCCTCATTCTATATTCTAATATTAATATATTGGGTTCCATTTCATAATTAGGTTTAGAATGATCAGATCAGATGATCAAGTCACCTGTTCACAACTTAATCTAAGATTATGGGATTTAAATTAGAAGATATTATTAAGATTTTAGATCAATTATTTAATCAAGATGATTTTATTAACCTCTTATGCTAATCCTCTTACTTAGGAGAAAATCAAAGATCTTAAGGTCTTGATTCAGATTAGGAAATTACATAGAGTTATTGTCAACCTTAACATGTCTAAGTTGAATGTTTAGAGTCAATATCAAATCAGTTACATTATTGGAAAATGTCAAATTCATTGTCTTATAATCAAGTCAATTAAGTCAATCAGAAAATAATTAGTGCTAATCAAACCCTAAATCCATTCAAAAGGATTAGCACTTAATTACAAATCCAACCATTACAACTAATTGCAATTTGGCACACAAGTTCTATTTAATAGGTTAATTAATCAGAGCCTAAGCTTGCTAAAATCCAGTGAGTATAAATCCTAATTTTCACTAATCATGCTTTAACAAAATTAGGGCATAACTAAAATTCCATAACTCAGAAAAATAATCCACCTAGCACATGTATTCTACTCACCATAAGTAAACTAATGGATCCCTAAATATGCAATTTGGTTAATTAAAACTACTAAAATACTCTAATTAAGGTTCACTATAATTAAGCAATAATTAAAGATCTAACCATCAGATGTCAATTTTTGTTTTATATTCTGGTCCCTGATGTTTTGCTAATCATTTTCATATATAATATTATAGGGTTTTGTCCAATGAATTAGGGGTTATGCAATTAATACAATCTTTACTTTTATTTAATTAAATTCCTATGATTTGAATAATTGAATTATTTTCCTTAAGGAAAATAATTCCAATTAATCGAATTTTATTGAAACGGGCTCGGCCCATTAGTCGAACCGCACGGGTCGACCGGGGCCCGAAGACCCGGAACTGTCGCACCGCGCGGGTCACGGGTTGCCCCGACCTGCACAAGGCTTCGTCCCCGTGCCTTCGTCCTGACAGAAAGGGCCGATTAGGGGAACCTTAATCCCCAAATTCTGGCGCAACCAGACCATGGCAAGCGTGGCAAAATATTGCCACACCTTCACCCTGACCAGGCGTACTGAAGGGGACCCGAAGCCCTCTGTGAGATGGTCTGGATCGGCCGGACCTTACTCACCCAAGAGCTCCTCCAATGAAGCTACTGTGAGGAAGCAACTCTCCCCACAGAGACCACACCAGACCCCGGGCTCGATCCCTACACCATCAGGGAGGTGAGGCGGATCGAGGCCCTCGGGTCCGAGGGTCTGGGAGGGTCTGGATCGTCGGGTCCTTACTCGACCAGGATGATCCTTAAGCGGCTTAGCCCGATCGATCATATCGATCGATCGAGGCTAGGTTAGGTCCTAGCTATGATTGCATTAGATTTGAATTGACAATACGTAGGCATACGAATCAAAGGGAAGGAGGTTCGAGCCTCAGTGGCTCGAAATAAGCAAACGGGGGGTACCTGGTTCGATGGGGAATTTCGGGACAGTCGATTGGGACTTCGGCTAGCCTTGGCTGAGCTTCCAGACATTTTAAAGGCTCTTGAACACTAGTAGAGCCTACTATCGGCAGTTCAGAAGCTCCTGGATCGCCTGCGCAAGCTCGGGCAGACGGCAATGGCGAAAGAGAAGATAGTGGAGAATTGAGGACAATTGGGCAGCAAAGGGAAAGGGGAAGGATTGCTGAGGCTATTTATAGCCTCAAACGAGCTTAGGGAAGCTTCTAAAGGGCTGGCTTAGGCTGGAGAGGACCCGAGAGGTTGGGCCATGGCCGAGCTCTCGAATTTCCAATTCGAGCTCTGCCGGGTCACAAGGCCAGATCGGGGGTCCAATCCATTATGGGAGGGGTTCTAACGGCATGCTGAGGTGGACGCGGGAGTGGGGGACGACACCTGGCTGCCTAAAATCTGCCAGATTCCTTCTGTCGGGCGTGGGCGAGAGGAAGACGAAGGTCCACAGTCGCAGGACCTTCGGATTCCATCTGATCTATCGATCAGATGGCGGAATAACTCGAATCCTAACGGCCGATCGCGAGAGCGATCCGGGCCGTAGGATCTGTCGGGTAGATCCAATGGTCGATCCGGGGTTCCGTGGGATCGCATCTCGACCGTTGGATAAAAAGATGGAATGGTTAGATGTGCGGGACTCTGTTGTCGCGTGGCCCGGGCTCCGCAACGGATCGCCCGCGGTCTGCACAGCGGATCCGGCCGTTTAATCGGGTATAAGGGGTAGATTTGCAAAATCAAATTTTTAGAAACCCTTTTATGCAATTAGACCATTTTAATTAAATGTGAATTATGGCCTAAATGGTTTCCAAATTGCACCAAATTTTCACCCTTACCTAATTTGGGGGTGAGGAATTCAAAAATGCAATCAGATTTTAATTTTGAGGTCAAAATATTTTAGGTCTAAACTAGAGTATCTAGACTTATCAAAATATCAATTTGGCTTTAGGGGAGTCCAATGGACTTCAAATTTTCGAGATAGGTTTCATTTGATGTTCTAAAAATAATGGAATGAAATAGTAACTACTTTAGCTATAATTTAGCAAATTAATAACCTGGGGTTATTCTAATAATGGTTAAGGTGCTACATGGTTGTGGGTACCTCTTGAGCTTGTAGTGGTTACCTCTAGTTCTATCTACCCAATAGATGGTTCTTGGATCTGCGTGTGGATATTGATGAGGACATCAGTTACTTAATTTGGGGAGATTGTGAAGACTCACTTAAGTAGTAATAAGTGAAACTCTTAAACATCAAGGCGCCTTTTCAGATAACGATGGAGTTCATGATAAGAACTCTAAAGTTAAGCGTGTTCATGTGGGAGCACTACCAGGATAGGTGACCTGCTGGGAAGCTATCTTCTAAGGGCAAAACTGTGAGGCCTTTCAGGTTAAAGCATACAATACCTTGGTGCTTAAGAGTTTGGTATGTTACAAAGGGATATTGGGAAAAACCTGAGTTTAATGGCATCTTCAGAAACACCATTGAATCTGAAGGTATCATAAATTTCTAAGAAATTTGATATGTGGGAGTTAGGGTCCTCCAAGGCTAATCCCCCAAATTGGTTATTCAGAACCATGGTTAGGGTTGGGTGTTTGAACTCAAAGTTGTTGGTTTCTATGTTAGGTTTAACAATAGCATGGGGAATGCCTCTAAAAGTATATAATGCTTAATGCTCTACCCCTATGTTCTGCTAATGGCCCTCTAAGATTTTCTTCAAAACTCTCCATAATAGCTTGTTGTTGACTTAAAATAGCTTGTTCTCTTCTAGCTTGCAAATAAATTCTTTCAATTTCAGGATCAAAAATGAATTCAATACAATTTCTTCTACTCATACAAATCAAAAATCAAGCTATCAAGAACAATTATAACGATAAAGTTTAATAGTTCAACAAATTAAAGAATATAGTAAATTAATCAGTCTAAGCTACAATTATTGCAAATATAATTACATGAAGAAATTAAGATTATATGCAATGGGAGATTTTCTTAAAATACTATTTATTGATAGACTGTCCTAAATATAGAACAGTTCACCACTCCCCGGCAACAGTGTCAACAACTTGATAGACGTCGATTACACATCTGTGCTTGCACGCAAGTGTACGTGGTATGAAGTAATAATTGGAACGTAAGTTCTGAGATTTAGCATCCTTAGGGAATGGTGTATTCTGATACTAAGGTATATCTATGTTTAATAATATTTAAACTGTATGTTTTAAGTTTTATATTGGTTCTTACTTAACAATGCAAAATTTTGAGTTTAAGAAACTACTTGATTAAGAGAGGAGAGTTAGGTTTCCTCCATGTTAATTGATAGGGACTCATGTTGAAATACTTCTTAAGGAACTTTTCATTTCTTTTTGTTATCATGCCAAATGATCAAGTGAACATTGAATTCCTTATATTGGTCCTCTAATTCCATATGTTCAAATCTTGTGCATGAGATAAATACATTAGGGTTCTACCTCAGCACAAAGATTTTCATGAGACTGCAATTAGAGTATCTTAGTTTTCCTATGTCTAGGTTGTCAAGACAGTCATTTTAAAAAGGCGATCTCATAAGCATTAATTCCACTAATGAGCATCACACACAGTTCAAATAAGGAAGTGAATTCATCGGGCTTCATGGACTATGTCACATCATCCATGAGCTCTTAATAAATCCTCTTCCTCCTTTCACATATGCTGAGTAATGGAGCCCCGTTAGTGGGTCTTAGCTCACACGCATCGACTTCTTGACTCTGCTCAGGGTATGGCGCAGTTAGGCTCAATAACTTCTCACATAGTTCTAAGAGCTGACGCACACATGTCTAGCTCTAAGCCAAGCGGTGAGCTATGGAGCATATGACAATTTATTTAAATGTTTTATTTTCAATATATTTTCTTATATAAGATTTTCATTCATTCCATAGCATGATTCTCAAGTAAGTTAGAAAGTCATTTGCATGCAGAGTTTTACACATTGCTTGAGGAAGTTCTTCAATATTTTTTGCCCTTTACATTTCACATGAATTCAGACCAACCCTCCCCAAGGAGGGTCTAGCCTTCCATTACAACAGAAATACAAAAAGAAGCATATTAAGATAAGGAACCTTTCATGATCTGACTAAAATTAAATCAAAAAGAAAGATTATGAATGTACTAGGAACAACCCTTATTGGGGTTCTCTAGATCTTCCATGTTCTTCCTCTCTTCTTTCCTTAAGCTCTCAAGTGCAGTCTTTCCTTCTTCTTCTTCTAATAATGGACTTTCAACCTACCTTGGAGAGGTCTCCTTCTTCTTCTACATCAGCCTCTAAATTTTTGGAGATTTTAAAGTTAAAATTGGGAACCCTTCTTTTATCAAGAGAGGCTATACTTATAGAGGAGTCCTCCTTATTTCCTCAATTAAAATTTTGCACTTCCCTTCACCCTATCTCTGTAATAAGTGAATACTCCACTTGAATCTTATCCTATTATATACAATGATTTCATTTTTGTATTTTTAATTTTTGCAATCATTCCAAATCCCTTATTTTCTCCACAAAGATTTAAGCAGCAGGGGATATGTCAGCTGGGAGACAAATTGCTGGCTGGAAGTCCTGTCCAAACTGCAATAAATACTCATAAAAGAGATAAATTTCAATGCCCGTTGTTACGTGTTGTAGCTTGCCACAGCGCGCTGCAGCACGGTACGACGGATGAGGTCCAACATTTAAAAGCGCTGCAGTGGATAATAATTCAAAACTGAAGCGCTGCTTATTGCTGTTTTTCGTGATTAATGTTTGCCGAGCAAGGATTCTTGGTGTAAAACATCTTAGGATTGAAGTTCTAGGATTATTTAGTAACATAACTATCTTGCACTCCATAGCTCACTGATTGGCATAAAGCTGGATTTGCGTGCGTAAGTGCTTAGAACTGTGTGAGAAGTTCTTAAGCTTAACTGCACCATACCTTGAGCTTAGTCAAGAGGTCGATGCGTGTGAGCTAAGACCCACTAATGGAGCTCCATATCTTAACAGACATGAAAGGAGGAAGAGTATTCATTAAGAGCTCAAGGATGATATGACATAGTCCATGAAGCCCGATGAATTCACTTCCTTATCTGAACTGTGCGTGAAGCATGTGACGCTCATTAGTGGAATCAATGCTTATGTGATTGCCTTATTAAAAGACTATTTTGATAACATAGATGTTAGAAGACTAAAATACTTTAAATATGACCTTATGAGAATTTATTTGTTGAGATAGAACCCTTGTGTGTTTATTTCGTGCACGATATTTGAACTTATTAGAATTAGAGGACCAATCTAAGGAATACAATGTTCAGTTGATTATTTGGCATGACAACAAGAAAATAAAAAGTTGTAGAAGCAAGATTTCAACACCAGTACCTAATAATTCACATGTAGGGGACCCAATACTCCCTCCTTAATCAAATAGTATCTTAATTTGGATTTTTATATTTATTAAATAGGAGCTAATATAAAACCAAAAACATCTAGTTTAAACATTATTAAATGTTGAGGCACCTTAATAGCAAACACACCGTTCTCTGAGGATGATAAATCTCAGAACTTGCCTTCCAATTATTACTTCAGATCATGTACACTTGTGTGCGAGCGCAGATGTGTAATTGCCGTCTATCAATAATTACCTAAATAGAGTTGGTAGTACAAAATTTCGACCAAAGCTTATAAGAATAAGTTTTATGGAACGAGTCAAGACAACGTAAGCTAAGACCTCCTTCATTAAACAGGTAAGCTATCCTATTCCCAGGAACACCAAATAGTTTTGGAACTTTGAGTAAAAAAATAGTGTTGAGCACCATATAAAAATTTATTAAAAGTAGTTTTGAGTTTTCTTCATGATGCAATGGAAAGGTGAAGATACTTCTAACCAATATAAGGGAACAGTGTTGAGAACATAATTAAGAAGAGTAAGCCTACTATCTTGGAAAATATATTTATGTTCCCAACTACAGAGCCTCTAAAAAATATAATCAAAGAGATCCTTATAAATGCAATTTTAGTTATGACCAACAAAAATAGGAATCCCAAGATATGTAAAGGGAGGTTTTCCATGCTTAAAATTTAAGATATTCGTAATGGTGTTGATATGTTGTGCATAAGCTTAGTTCTTGTGGATCCCCATACCCTTCGTGGTCATGCTAATACTGAAATTAACATGATTATGGTGAATATGGATACAGTGTGACTACCCTCCCAACTATAGCCGAGTCAAGAATAAACTCAACCTGCCTTAGTTTAAAATCTTGCCACCTAAAATTAAGAGTTATACATCAAAATATCAAAGTAAAAGAAGCAAGTTAGAGTATAGCTATGATGCCCACCTTTTAATCAACTATGTTTAAGAGGTGATCGTCATTAGTACCTTTGATATTGAATCATAAATATATCAATGATACTAATCATGAGTTGAGCAAGACTTGTCATTTTTATTTAATTCATTTTTATTAAATGCTGACAAAGAAGATATCTTCTTCAGCAAGCTGCACCTTACTTTAACCTTCTATTTAGCTTAATCTTCAAGCACTGAATATGTAACAACCAAAGGTTGTTACCCAATCAATTTGACCTAAATTGATCAAATTAAGTCAAAATTCAAGATCTCAATTTAAGTTGAATAAAAACTAAATAAAAATATTCTCAAATAAAATGTATTGAGGGGATCCTCTTACAAAATTTTGAGCCCAATAGGGATCCTGGATCGTCCTAAATAAATTTAGAAAATTTAAACTTCCAAAATTGATAATTGATAAAATATAAGTTGGAACTAAGAATTTTGGTATATTTAAATTAGGCATCATATGAGAATGCTACGTTTTAAGTTTCCTAAATTTTTGAGCTCTGGATTAATTGTAGCGAATTTTTGATGCTTTTCACTTAAAAATAAATAAAAATTAAAATACTTATCCTAATTCAATTATTTTTAAACATGTGCATTCGTCACGTCAAGATGCTCATTTAGATACCAACTTTAAAATTTTCCAAGTTCAATCGGTGATTAATCAAAGATTAGAAGTTTTGATCAACTGTGGTTGCTCGATCGCCATCCGAGGCTCTCAAATGAATTGAGATGTTTATATATAATCCTTACTCTAACCTAAACCTAAATTTTTTTTCTACTCTCAGTAACAAGTTCCCTTATCTCTCCAGCGTAAGACGATCGACCTACTCTCCTTCATGCGCAAATCTCACTAATCTCTTTCCTCCTTCCTCTCCTGTCTTGGAACCGAGAGCTTCCCTCTTTCCCTCTCGGCCGTGCCTCGCTTTCCTGGCCGAGAGCCTTCTTCCCTCTCGGTAGGAGGCCGAGCATCTCCTTCCTCCTTCCTCTCGGGTGATGGCCGATGGCAGCTCTTCTTCACTCAATTCGAGCTGCTGTTTCTCCAAGCTATCATTCGGCGCATCCCTCCAGCCAGCCATACCTAGTCTCCTTCCAATCGAGATCACTTATTCATTGCCGAGCTACCGCCTTGTCATGCGACTCCTCTTCCTTGAACAAAATTCAGCCAGCAAGGTATTTATGGTACTCATAGCTTTTATTAAGTTCTTAAGATTAATGTTCAGCAATTATATTCAACAATTATATTAATATTCAGCAATTATATTTAGTAATTATATTGATATTCATCAATTATATTCAACAATTATATTGATATTCAGCAATTATATTCAACAATTCTATTTAATAATTATATTGATATTCAACAATCATATTCAGTAACTATATTGAGCAATTATATTCAGCAATTATATTGATATTCAACAATCATATTTTGTAATTATATTCAACAATTATATAGAGTATATTCAGCAACTATATACAATATATTGATGGCATATAGTCAACAATTATTTCTGCTCTAAATGTCATAATTCCTTCCTTGCAAAATCATATTAGAAAAAAACTTTTATGCAAAGATTGTACGATAATCATTCACTTCTTTTTATTATTATAATTTCTATGATTATTATGATCCCCCACCACTTTTATTTAGGTATGAATATACAACTTAGCTTCCTTGATGCTCCTAAAAAAAAAGTATTTATAGTTCATATAGTAAATCTCATTCTTGATTAAAAATGGCTAAAATAATGATTGCATTTCAAGTTAATATCCGTAAATATTTGCAAGTGATCTTATTAGAGTTTTCATTAGTTATTGCACCATTATTCCTTAGGAATTAATAAATCAATTATTAATTACTTAGGCTTATTTTGTTGCTTTAAATCAAACTAATGCCATTGTTGACCATAATAGGGCTGTAATAAAGATCATTTAGAATGGGGTTATAGTTGTGAAGCTTCACTATAAAGGTACATTATATACTAAGAATTCAATTAATTATATTATTTTCTTGAACTTTATGTACAGTGTGTACGTCACTTGCATATATCTTAGCATTACTAGTGATTAATTTGTTATTTGAAAACCTTGTCATTAAAAGCTTCTTAGGAATCTATACTTCACCTTAGGATATTTTTCTTAAAAATACGAATAGATACTAGGTTAGATTTCATTCATTGAATACGTGGTTTATTCAATGAATAGAACTTTGGTTTTATTAGTTTCTAGATTTTCATACTTTCATTTTAATAATTTTATCTTTCAATTATAGATGCAGATTAGGAGAATTATTCTATTAAGCTTGATTATGCTTAATAGAATTTGCCTTAATTATTAGTCCACATTTAGATTTACACCATCAATCTTAAACTTTATCATTGGATTATGTGAATAACTCTAATTCGAGGAGCTTACTTCATATTTCTTAGTTTAGTGGATCTTGATCAGATCTTAGCTTAGAATGTCTAAATTCATCAATTAGGACACGATGATTTATTACTTAACTTATAGTTATTTTTGATTAAGTTGAATTACAACATGGTCAATCTGATTGTTTTTAACTTATAAGGCCGTGTTTCTAAGTTGTATAACTTAGAATAGTTAGAATAGTTAATTAGCTAATAACTGATATCACCATGCGTAGTTGAGTCCCATGCTTACTGTTGAATTATTTGTGCTTTTGCATTCCTTGTATTTTGTACCTTAATTCCTAGAATGTGTCAAACAAGATAGCATTGCTGCATGAAATGAGAACATAGAAAAGGTAGGATAACATTTCAATTGGGTTTAGTTTCTGGTTGATTTGGCGCATATTACCCCAATAGATAGGGGTAAGGTGAGATACGGTGTAGCACCCCGCCCCGTTGCCGAGCGCAAAAGAGAGGAGAATCATAATTTCGGTGGCAGAGTAGTTGCGCTACTCAAAAAGAAGGGAAAACTCCATCTTCTCGAATAATAGGCACAAATTGAGCCACACTGAAGGGCTGCTGACTCAATCCTAAGAGTAGGATCGACAGTTAATACTAAGGATAAGAGGAGAGTACTTATCTTAAGTATTAGACTAGCACACACATTGAATTATCAAAATACATAAGGAACCCAATGAATGTCATAATTATCAGCATTTCCAGTATGATGATCACATCACAATACTAAGTATAGTAGTAGTATAACAAAGTACGGAAGCTAAAGCAAAATATCTACAACATATTCATTACAGAGTAGAAGTAAGAATTTATCTCAGAAAAGAAAAGAAAAATACATCTAGAATTATTACAAATTGATTTAAAAGGATGCAGAAGAAAGGTGCATCTAAGGTACTAAAAGCAAAAATAATAAAGAAAAAGGTAGAAAATGGTTCCGCTAAGGCTCCATGTACTCCTCTAGGATCTCTTGCAAATCCTCCTGCACTGTCTCAACAAGCTGCTCGGAATCTAGCGAATTATCAGATCCCAAAAGTACCTAGTGTTAGACAAAAAGTCTAACACATCGCAACTAGGCTAAGCAATACTAAAGTAAATACAAGTAAGTAGTAAAGTAAACAAGATTGTGGAAAAGCAGTAAAGTCACTGAATCAATTGAAAATGTAAAGACTAATCAAGGTGCAAATAAATGAAAAGTTGAATGCTGAAAGTATGTGAAAACATCAAATACCCAAAAACCAATATAGAAATGTCCAATGCTGTACTATATGTCATTGGGATAATGCATCCAATTATGCCACAATACGGTATACCACAGATATGTAACAAAACTATCACTGAAAGACTATTATTCATACGGTCCAATGTATACATACACCCAGATGGAAAGACAGTACGGTGATGCCGATGCATCCTAAAATTTCCCAGTCAATGTATGCAACATTCTGTAACTCATAATTCATCACTAATACCCATCATCATCACTGAAATGTATACATTATGTTTATGCTCATGCTCATGCTTCTTTACTACATGAGTTAAATCTGATAAATCCATAAATACATTAAAATCCAATAGTGAATCCAAAGTCTCCATTATGCAGAATCCTACTAAAAGGATTCTGACCCCTATGTTCTAGTTTCAATAATTGGTTAAAGTTGCACTTTTTATTTAAGGACCATTATATGTGATGATTGTATAGACATGTTTAGCATAGTTGCACGATAGGTGGTTCTTAGCACTCAGTTTGATTAAGCCACCCTAACAAAGTAATCTTCGATAGAAGGCATCACCTGATGGCGATTTGTATCTCAAGCTAAGTCATTAAGATGCCCAACTCACAACAACACTTAGCATCTTAAAGAGGGTGACTCGTATTACTTAGTTTGTTCAAATCATACCTCTTGAAGCGATCTTCGCTAGGAGGCATCACCCATTGGCGATTTGTATTTTAATCAAACTAAGGAATGAGTCCCTATTTGTAACGCTCTTAGGATGACAAATTTACTCTAAGCGAGGTTATATCTGCCTAAGCCCACAGGATAGCACAAAGATAAATCTCACTTAGAGTGAGTGATTCAACCTTTCCTGAATATTACTGAAATAATCTAGTACTATGGGTATACTCTACTATACCCAACCAATGATCTAGGCTTAACAATTTTATTAAAAACCATAAGGATTTATCAAGACTATCAATCCTTACTCTAAGAGGTGAGTCCTACATAAGGCTCCAAGGATGTGATCAAAAGACCACTCAATATAGATTCTACCACAAAGAGAAGGTTTCATTCTAAGTAACTTAGCTGATTCCTACCATGAGGGTTAGGATCAACTTCTAAGGTTGATGGGATCATCTAGGTTTCTACCTCAATGAGTTACACAAATTTCATCTACCTTAATGAGTTATTAAATTAGGTTCTTTAAATATTTCAAGGATGATATCTAAAGCAAGATCCCTAGGATCTCACACTTATTTCACTTAAGCTAACATTTAAGGGTTCCTTATTAACTTAGATTTAAGGGATTATATCAGATGCCTAAATTATCTAATCACATTCTACTCTATAATCATGGGGATAAATTAAAGATATTATTAAAGTTAGGTCAATTATTAAATCAAAATCATTCTTATCAATCATCTTATGCCAGTAGTCTTATATAGGAGAAAATTAAGGATCCAGAGCTTAGATTAAGATTATTCAATCACATGGCTTGATTATTATCCTTATCATTTCTAGTTTAATGCCTTAAGATCAATATCAAATCAAGTGCATTATTAGAATAATGTCAATTGCATTATCTGATAATCAAGTCAACTTAATTAAGTGTAAGAATTGGGATCTTAATTAAATACATTAGGGTTTAACCCCTGCTCATGTCTAATTAAGGTCAAATGTTTATTAATGGATCAAATGTCAAATTAGTGGATTAGGGATATATTATTGGTGGCAATCTCAGATCTAGATCAAGTCTTAATAGCTTAATCAAAGTCTTAAGATTTCTTAAGGTTGATTAAGGTAATTAAGTGCTCAATTTAAGTTTATTGAATTTAATATCATAAATTGGCATATATGGTTACATCAACCTTACTGTTATGAAACATAATAACAGAAAAATTTTAAAAAATAGAAAGTAATTAGTGCTAATCAAAGCCTAAAGCAATTCAAAAGGATTAGCACCAAATTATAAATTTAACCATCAGAATCTCATACAACTTGGCACATAAGTTTTATTTAATCATACAATTAATCAGAGACTAAGTTTGCTAAGATCTAATAATTACAAGCCCTAATTTTCACTAATTAAGATTTAACAAGATTAGGGCATAAGTTGAAATATAGAAATCAAAAATATAAACTACTTAGCACATTCATTCTACTAATCATAAGAAAATTAATGGCACCCTAAATATGCAATTTTGATAAGTATTTATGCTAATCAACCCTAATTAGGATCTGTAATAATTAGGAAAAATTTAAAAATCTAACAATTAAATGTTAAATATATTTTATATTCAGATCCTTGATGATTTTCTGATTAATTTAATATATAATGTCATAAGGTTTGGAACAGTGGATTGAAAACTTATCACATTAATTTATTTTCTATTTTTCTAATTAAATTTTCCTATAATTGGATTAATTAGATTATTTTCCTTAAGGAAAATAAATCCAATTAATCAGATTTAACTAAAATGGGCTCGGCCCATTAGTCGAACCGCACGGGTCGACCGGGGCCCGAGGAACTTGGTACTGTCGCGCAGTGCGGGTCACGGGCTGACCCGACCCGCACAGTGCCATCATCCCCACATCGACTCCTCTCAGCAGAGGCTGATTTGGGATACCCTAGATGGAAAAATTCTCTGTCTAGAGCGCACAGCTTGGCCTCAGGTGAATCGAGAATCCATCCCCTAGCCAAGACACATCGATTGACACTCGAAGCCCCCTGTGAGGTGGTCTGTATCTGCCAAACCTTACTCACCTGAGGACTCCCTTAATGGAGCTACTGTGGGGAGAAAATTCTTTCTACAGAGGCCATGCTAGACCCAGGGCTCGATCCTTACACCATCAGGGAGGTTAGCTGGATAGAAGCCCTCTGGTCAGAGGGCCTAAAGTGGGCTGGAACGCCGGGGCTTTACTCGACCCGAGGCGTTCCTTAAGGAAGATATAAATAAGGTCTTCTCCTAGTGTCAACAAGGAGACTAGGCAAGAAGACATAAACAAGGTCTTCTCCTAGTGTCAACAAGGAGACTAGGCAAAGAAGACATAGCTGAGAGGCAACTCTAACACATACAATTATTATCTTTAATAAATCACTTTAATAATTTCATAAGGAATCTAAGGAGTCTTCATATTTTTCTAACATTTTATTTATGCATCAAAGATCTTATATGATATGCTCAAGGAGTTATGGCACAAAAATACAAGGAATGCATAGCAACAATCATCAAATAGAAGCAAGGGACTCTACTAAATATGGTGATATCATTTATTTTCTACTTAAGCATTCTAACTATTCCAAGTTATACAAGTTCTGGATCATTATTTTCCTACTATCGAGTGTAACTTAGAAATTAATCCTTATAAGTTAAAAAGGAATATAACTGATCATGTTCTAATCCAATTCAATCAAATGATGACTATGAGTTAAATCAATGAATTATATTGTAATGACCCCTATAGTTAGATAGAAGATTTAACCCAATTATTGGGATGTTACCTTAGCACCCAACACTTGATTAGATGAAAAAAAATCAAGTGATTAATGCTAAGTGGCCAAGTCACTTTATGAGCATTTGTTAAGTTAAATGAATGAAAATAAAGATACATATAAATGCAATGCTGCAATTATTTTCAATGCTAAAAATTAGATTAATCCACTCATTAATCCCAAGCAGTTTCAAACATAGAAAATACAATAAAAATTAAAAGAATAGGCAAAAGAACTTAAGAGGTTTATGATTTAATTATTACAAGCCTCTTTTAAAGTAAAAGAAAATGTAGCAAATAAATCACTTTTGCTTGCATAAACAAGTAAACTATATGAAATTAAGCGGAAGCAGAATTCTTTATAAGCCCTTCAATTACTTGGACCTGCATCACCTGGATTAAAGGGCTCTTGATCTATCATATTTTGGTATTTAAATATGATAGGGCAAGCCTAAGAAAAAGAAAAAAGTATCGTTAAACTAAATAGTCTAAGCACATTTTAAAATTGGCTATGTTTTTAGATTAACAAGATATCACAATTTTGATTTACAATTTAAAGTAAGCAGTGGTGCTATAAAAACTATAAAGTATGGGGAAACTAATGAGCATAACTGTAAGGAAACAATATGAAAAAAGTTGAGTAAAAATACTCACTTTTTATTAAAGTTCTAGCCTGTATTGAAAATTAATAAGGGAAAGTATTTTAAAGGCTAGAAACTATTATGTGCATGAACTGAAAGCAATATATGATCAATTGGAATTTATGCTAAGTAAACAAATAATATAGAGTGAAGCATTAATTGAAATTGAGCAACATACTCTGTATTCAAATTAAACTAAAGTAAGCATTACACAATACTGAAAATAGAGAGTGTAAAGCAAAGAAAATAAGGAAATATCTTAGATTCTCAATCTAAGATAATCATAGCCTAGAACTATGATATGAAAGCATAACTAAACAATTATGAAGAGATCTTACAATTTGTAAAGAACTCTTATATCTTTAGTTTAAAGTTACATTTAGAAACTACCTCATTTTGTGGGAGTACACAACAGAAATGGGCGAGGGGTTAAGCACGTCTGCTTAACCAAATACAGTGGGGAAGTTGAACATTCACATTTACCCTCTCTAAAATGTGAAGTCCTAATATAAACACTTTCTTTTGTACTCATTTTGCCATAAGGCATTCCCCTTTAAATTCTTAAGAAAATCTTTATTTATGCACAATGATCTTGAATGAATGTTCAAGGAAAGAGGCTCAAAGCTAGGAAAGCATTCAACATATTACAAAAATTGTAAAGTATGTGATATCTTTTTTGTTATCTAATTTTTAATGATTTACTCTATAATTGGAGTTAATTAAACTCCAAATTGACTTACAGATATTTGATCTTAAGATAATTCTAAATAGAAGTAAAATGAATGTAAGTTTATTTCCATATAATTTGAATTTAGGAAAAGAAAGATAATTTAAATTCAATTTGAAATAAAAGAAAAACTTATCCAAAGCTTAAAAAGAAAAGAAACTATTATTTTCAATCAAGTTGATTTAGAGTTAAAGTTTAAAAGTGAACCATTTGAAATGCATATTTTGAATTGAATACTAAAACTTTCTTAAAATTTTCTAAGTCTTAAAATTCTTAGAAATTTCGTTAGAGTCTCCTTTGTTTATGCTCAAATAAACAATTTTCACAATCAATATATAAGTCAATTTTATTGACTATCTCCAGTTCTAAAGTAGAGTTCAATCCTTTTTATAGGATTGCTCATTTCTAGTTCTACAGTAGAGTTCAATCATTTTTATAGGATTGCTCATTTCCAGTTCTATAATAATTTCAAATATATAAACTAAACTAAGCAGTTTATACATACTATATAAAATAACTAATAAAAGGAAAAGCAAAAATAAAATTAGCATATATAAGAGCAATTTTATGTGGTATTTTACACAGCATTTAATTTAGCATTCTAGTATTATCCTTACAACTTAACTTGCAAAGAATCATCATTTTATGAAAATATTAATATGTGAATCAGTTAGTTATAAATTATAGCATTATGAATTCAACAATTCATAGATGCCAAAGTGAAATTCAGCAAATAGAGAAAAACAACATGTGATGACAACAACTATCTTTAATATGCCAAAGAATATAAACACATTTGAATTCACCTATACGTTATGGTAGCATTCGAATGTAAGTTTGGAAGGCAGCATTTGATAGTATTTGAAGTACATAACAACTTATGAATTTCTCAACTCAAGTAGCAGCTTTGGAGTTCCTAATCTACATGGTAACACTTGTATATATAATGTAATAATGCTTAACATTGACCCACAAGCTGAAGCATAAGAGTTAAGCTCTTCTCAAAGTTTAAAAGCTAGTGTGCAACTTGACCATGACAAAAATAACCAACACTTGTTCAGAATTGAACATAGGGAAGTTGCAGTTTTTCTTAAAAACATCTTGAATTAAATGTCAACAAACTTCAATATTCGGCGTCAATGTATATAGCAGCTAAAAATCACAAACTATAATCATGTAGCAGATAACTGGAGCTCCAGACTCTTAAGAAATATATTTCTTAACCACATCAATTTATGATCTGAATGAACCATGATCATGTTTTCACCCTAAGGCATAAATAATAGCTCTAACTACAGCAGATTCTTAATGAGTTTCGATTTGCATAATATCAAAATGTTTAATTTGAACTATAACATTTGAATCTCCTAAATATAAGTCGGCATTTGTACTTTATATATAAATGGCAACATCATGGATTTCTATCTAGATGGGAACATACAATATTATTTGAAATAAATGACAAGAGTTAGACCTAGTAAGATAAATGACAATATTTAATTACAATTGAACTAGATGGAAGCATTGGATCACTTATTAGTTTAAAGGCAGCATATGGTCTCTTTTATAAGATATAGCAGCATTTGAATTCTTAATATAGATTTAGCATGTGATACTATTAAGTATAATGACAATATATGTTCTCATATACAATTCGTGGAAACATTCATATTTGATCTCAAGAAAATGGTGACATTTGATTGTATTGAAATATATAGCAGTTTTGTGTTTATTGAAATAATTGGCAGCATTTGAAATTCCTAAAATATATGGCAGCCTTTTTTGAATAAAGTAAATGACAACAATTTGATCCATGGCAGCAATTTAAATCTTATGATATAAATTCTGCTAGTATTTGACTCATGATATCATTAAATTCATGTTGAATTTAAATAGCAGCACATCTTCTCTCATTTCATTTGATAGCAACATTGAAATTCTTGAGATCTCGTTGATTCTTCTCATCTATACAATTGACCTCATATGATTACATTTGATCTTCCATAAGAACAAGAGATTGCAGCATATGATAAAATAATGACAACTTCTATACTCAAATTTATTCCACATTTATTTGATGGCAAGATACGATTCTAATGTATATATACGTAGCAGCATTTAATAACATTGAATTACTTATAATCTCATTAAACTAAAGGTGGTAACATTTGTTCATATGAATAATGGCAGCTCTTACCCTTACTTACATTAATTATCATTAATAGATCTATATGAAATGAATGAAATATAAGAATTTATGCTCAACACATACTAAACAATATAACTAAAGTATTTGATTCTCCCATAAGAACAAAAGATGGCAATAATTTGATCTTCCAAATTTCATGTCAGTATTTATAATTTACCAAACAAATAACAGCATTTGAATTCATTTTGTGATATGGCAGCATTTATATTTAAAAGAAAATGGTAGCATGCGATACTAATAAGAGAAATGGAAATCTATAATCTCATATACAATTTATGGCAACATTTATGTCCTATCTCATAAAATATATGTAGCCTTTGAATAATTGGCAGCATGTATTTACATTTAATCTCATATGAAAAGATGGCAGCATATGATTTAAATAAAAATAATGGCCACATTAGTTTTATTGAGATACATGGCAGCACATGTTTCCTTATCTGATATACATTCCCTTATGAAATTGATAGCAACATATGATTTTCATAATTAATAGCAACAATTATTTTCAGTGACATCTCATATTGTAATAGTCCCCAACTTTTGATTTAATATCACAATATATAGCTAAATTCTTGTTAATCAATGGGTTTTGATTTTATGACAAATCATTTCGTTGGCCAACCTTCTACTTCAAGTATAGATTGATTATTTTGCAACAACAGTCATTAAGTTTTAATTGATGTTGAACAATCAATCGCAACAACACTATTTTCATATAAGAAAATTTAGAAGAGTTCAAGTGCAAGCAATTTTTTTCCAAAGATAAAATATTTCAGAAGTTAATACTACACAGCTTTAAAATTAAAAGACTGTTACAACTAAGATGAAGTTAAAACACAATAGTGCCAAGTTCATTAAATTAAGATGAGAAGCTTTAAGTGTAGCTATAGTAATTTCAGATCACAATTTGGAAATGCTATACATACGCATATATTCTACATCCTTTTCTTGTTCTTAGATTTAGAAATTATAAAATCGAATTATTTAAAATAGGATAAAACACACTGTTGTTCATTTAAACAGCAGCCAATTGAATGTTTAAATGCATGCAGTATTGCATGCTGCATATAGTAACATATTAAATAAAAATTTGCATGCAATATTAAATTACATCTAACATTAAACACTTAACCTTTAGACTGCATCCCATAAGTTAATATGTTATTAGAATGTTGCTGGGGCTGGTGTAATGATGCAATACTGTTTTTTTATTTTATCAATGTACTATATTTTGGGAAATAAGTATATAAGCTTACAACCAACCGTAAGTAGAAAATTTGATGACTTAAAGATGAGTACAAAAACTATTGTAGCAAAGAAAACAATTATAACTAGTTAAGAAAAAAAATTAAAGAATGATCTAAAAAATATGATGGCCATTCAGTAAAACTTTCCCTTGTATAAATTTGATCGTATCAACTGGCACAAACAATAAGGTTTTGAAGAACTTACAATAGATTTGATGAATAAAGTAATGGAAGAACACAAATTTTCTTCCCATATTG
This sequence comes from Gastrodia elata, assembly GCA_016760335.1. Taxonomy (NCBI): domain Eukaryota; kingdom Viridiplantae; phylum Streptophyta; class Magnoliopsida; order Asparagales; family Orchidaceae; genus Gastrodia; species Gastrodia elata. The sequence continues at coordinate 46,673,316 of CM028674.1, read as the reverse complement.
AAAATATTGAAGGTATAGAAAGTCGATTATTCATCAAATATTAAAATCCCTATTAACCTTTTATCCCTCGCATTTAACATATTTGACAAATGGAATAAGAACCAGAAGATCAAGTGCTTATTTCATACGAGTCGAACTTCGCAAGTTCGATTCAACTAATATCATTGGTTCTTAAGAAAATATACAGAAAATTTAGAGATATCAATTTGATAAGGGATAAAGTGAAGGAGGTACTGTTATTCGATGAGATGCGGCGAGTGAGGGGCTCGGTGAGTGAAGTGGTCGGTGAGTGTTCGCTTACCTTTGGATGAATCCCTCTGTCGAGAGGATGAATGTTCGTTGATAAGGAGTAGAGTCGGCATGGGTTCGAGCCTTCCCCATTGGAGCGATCAACGGTGCAATCCACGCGTCGTCCATCGTTCCAAGAAGATAGGAACGGGGGCTCTCGGGACGGGGAAGGAACCGCGTGCGAAGGGTTAGGGTCGACCGTAGGATTAGGTTAGATTTGTCTTTATAAGTATATATACATATATATATATATATATATATATATATATATATATATATTTATATATATATATATATATATATATATATATTTATATTAATTTATTTGATTAATTTATAAGTTTTTATTTAATTAATATGAAATGATGATATGTTTCCAAACCAATTTTTGAAAAATTACTTTTTAGCTAAATTGAGGGTCACGGACTCAAAAATGAAATCAAAATTGTAATTGGAAGTCATCTTAATTATTTGATTTATCAGATTAAGAAAATATAATAAAATAATCAAGAATTTTGACTTTCTCCAAAACTCACCAATATTTCACCCGAAGCTAATTTGGGCATGAGGAACGCAATGGCGAAGTCCATTTTTGATTCTGAAGTCTAATTAAATTAGGTATCGTTAGAATTATTGAAAAATCAGGAAATATTGGAAATTGTCAAACGGTCTCCAAATCGTTTGAAATTTGAAGTGGAGACTTTTAACTCTATTATAAGATAATGGAAGAGATTTAAAGTCAATTAGATCACTAATTGATAGGTAACAACATATGGGTTATTATAGACTGCTCCCCTTAAAAAGAGTGTCGCCCACGATACACAACAATTAAGGATAGGGAAAAGAAAATGAAAAAAGAAGTTTGAGGAATTGATAATGAAAATGAAAGAATTAAATCTCTCTGATTAGAAACTTCAAGGGTTTGTGGCAAGCATCATACTTATTTCCTTATCCATCATACGCTGCCAACTAAACTACTCTTGATCAGAAGAATTTTCTTAAGGGTCTCTTCTATAAACTTGGAATTAGAAAGTTGAGAGTATCCTACTTCAGTCCAAGCAACTAGAGTTGTACATCTCCTTTCAAAAGAGTCCCAGAAGGAGTCATACCAATATTGATCAGATAACTAATAATGTAGGCGAACTTCTCCACTAACACTTAATGATCTTCCCATGATTCACTGAAATCTATAACACAGAGATGCAAGAAAACATTCAGAATTTAATTTTCTCATTCAGTGTAATCATCAATCTGGGGATGTACTACAGTACTCATATTTAAGATAATCCCCAGGTCTTGCTAAATAGTTTCACCCAAAATCAAGATGTAAGTATGTCATCTCAGTGTCTAGAATAGATAAGATATCATTAAAGAATGGAGCTTGACTAACCCTTTTACTGAGTCATAAGGGAAAATTGAAAAGAAAAGAAATGGCCTGGTGAATATATTGATAAACACCAATTTCACAACATCTCCTTGGTTAACTTTTTAGCATGCTTAAAATCACCATGAGAATGAAAGACCACTTCTAAAATGAAATTCTATCAGCTTAAGAAGTCTACTAAGCTTCTGGTGCATAGCCTCCACCAATCATAGGATAGGCATTTAGAGATAAAGATAACAATACCTCTTTTAGTGCTTGGCAACCAGAAGGACTTTAAGAAAAGCTCAGACAGCCTACTGCCACCCAATAATATTAAAGGAACAAACACGTGTAGTTTCTGTAGACTCGTCTGCAGCCGAATTTACATATTCTATACTTATTTTTTCACTTTTCTATTATTAGTGAGACTATCATTCTAAACTGCAAAGTCAGGATCCACAAGATCAGTGTAAATTTAGTTGAACAGTCCTATAAATTCAAAGCATTAGAACCAATCAAGTTCTAACTTCAATAAGTCAAATTCGACTAATGAAGTTAAATGGTTTAAATTTATTATCTTATTTTCACTATGATTACCTTGATATAATCTATCAAAATTAAGAGTCAAGAGATCAAACTCCAATATGGTGTTCAAATATCTTAACTTAAGCTTCTAAGCACATAAGGTTTAAGATTTCTAATAATTTAAAAGCTAATGTCCTATCCATCAATTAGGTAGGGACTTAATGGACTAGCTATCTTAATGCTAATAAGATCTACTTAGATACTATGGAATTTTTTAATTATCCTATCTAAGCAGAGAAATAAGCTAGCTCATCTTATTCCTTACTAAGATCTAAATAGATGCTAAGGCAATCTCCTTGCCATTCTAACTAAGAAGAAGAAATATAAGATTTCTATCTAAGTAGCACAAGAACAATGCACTACTCAAATTCTAAATTAAGAAGCAAACTTAATTCTTATTGCCCCACAAAGAGGAATGGAATTGCAAAAAGTTAAGATAGGGATGACCAAAAATTTTAAAAATTAAATTTGAAATCAAGCTTCATGCAGTTCCTACCTTTAATGGTGCTAACTGGAAATAAGGGCATACACCCTCAATAGAGCAGTAGGAAGATTAACTGCACATCTATTCAGATCACCCCTTAGAAAAGGAAATGATCTTGTCACAGGAAAAAGGCATGATTGCATAAGCTGGAGTTAGAAATTTAATAGAAATTGGATTTCAGATTTAAAGTATGATGATCGATCTATACCTAAAGTTGCAGTGGTTAATCACTAGGAAAGTTTGAGGTGATTGGATTCTTATCCTCTGAGGTTACTTTATAATTCTCTAGAGGATATAAGGTTTCTTCTTCAGCCTCAACTCCTCCTACTGGTATCTATTAATCTTGCACCTTCCAACAATTTTGAGAAATTGTTATAGTGGCAGGGTACAAGATGATTCCAAATCGAGTCTCCTAAATTTTAGAGGTAACGACCTAGTCTAGCTCCTTAAGTCCTCATCAATTCAGGAGAATAACTTAATTAGATTCTCGCTTAGAATTCATCAATTAAGATTCACTTAACACCTTGAGTCGAACGAATTCTACTCAACAATTCATTCTAAAAATTATATCGAAGTTTGTAATCGACATAAAGATAAGTTTGGATCAGAATTCATGCTAAGAAAAGCACAAGTCGAGAGAAACTGTATACATTAAACTATTAAGGAAGAAGAATAGTGTAAAAAGAAATAATACAATACTTGATGAAGTCTATTATAAAACATAGATCTAAAATTTTCATAGGAACGAGCTCGGTGTAAATGGTTGTACCCACGAACGAACATATCATAAGTATGATTCAACCAGTTTGTGGCATAGATATTAAGGAACTGTTCTAACATCAGCAGATGTATAAGATCTGGACATTTAATAGCATCCAATACTAAAGTATTGTGATGAAACCATTCTCTTGCCAATCTAGGAAAATTGTCGCCTCCAAAGATACAGTACTTTTAATATCTTAATTAACACATTTTCACTGTCTAGAGATACTTCCTGGTATACATGACCAAAGGTCAAGCCATACTTATGAAGATTCTAAGCCTTCATCCTACTTTAAAGGAATTTCTTTTCTTAGAGAAGATTGTTACAACATTATACTGACTTAATTGATCAAATCTTAAATTGGCATTTACATTATCTAAGTATTACTCAGGTTGTAATACTGAAAACTTAAAGAAATGTATTACTCACTGAAATGCAGGAGTGACAAGCACCCTTAATGCAAAGAGTGACATAAGGTTGGTTCTTAAAACTAGAGTTCCTTAAATAGGGAAAATAAACTCTAATTACAACCAATGAAAATTAAAAGTATGAAGTAAAAATAAAGATGTAGAGAGAATGAATGATAGAATATATGAAGGTGGAAAGGTTGAGGATGGGCGAAAGGGAGCACTTATAGAAGCAATCCTCTCAGCCGCCCTTGCTTGGTTTTCAACCAAAACTTTAATCTTTTGCATTAACTCCCTTATCTCCTCATTAGGAGGTGGGACAAAAGATTCACCATAAAAATCCTCCAAGCATTCACTCCAAAATTAGCAAAATTTTTAATTTCAAGAAAGGAAAACTTCCTTTCATTTACCTCGGCGTCCCTCTTAACATTGGTCATAACAAAACCTCAAACTTCAAAATGTTGATAGACAAAATTTTGAACAAACTAAAAGGCTGGGAAAATAAGTATCTCTCTCAGGGAGGAAGGCTAATTCTTATTAAACACGTTCTAAATACGATTCCTATTTTTTGGTTAGAAGTTTGCTCTCCAACGAATCAGGTGATGAAAAAGCTTTTTGCCACTTTTAATAAGTTCCTGTGGGTGCATCCCAAAGGGAACAAGATTATTTGGTGTTCTTGGAAGGAGGTTTCTTATCCTTATGCTGAAGGGGATCTTGATATTAGAAACCTTAATGACATCCACAAAGCTTATTCTCTTAAATTATGGTAGAAATTTAGATCTTCTGGCACTCTTTGGGCTAAAATTATGTTGGCAAAGTATTGTGCTACTTTGCACCTGGCCGTGGTTAAAAATAAAATTACGGATTCCCTCGTCTGGAAAAGAATGCTGAGTGTGAGAGATATGATTGAAGATTCAATTAGTTGGGGTTCTCTTGATGAATCTATATCTTTTTGGTATGACGGTTGGACCAACAATAAAGCCTTTTATCTTAATAATAGAGAAATCAAGTTGCCTAATCTTAAACTTGGCGATGTATTCTCGCAGGACATGGGTTGGAAGTTGCAGTTGGTTCAAGCAGACATCTCTGGCCCGATATTTTCTCATATTATCAGTTTACAACCTCAATTGGAGGCTGCTAAAGTTGCCAACTCTGTGTTTTGTATTGATGGAAAAATTAATTTGTGCCGCTTATGGAACAATTGCAGAACTTATAACTCCCCCTCCTCCCCTATCCGGTTTTGGAATGCTTGTCTACCTAATATAATAAGCATTTTTATTTGGCGAATTTATAAAGGTTACATTAGTGTGGACACTAAATTGCAAGAAATGGGTTTTAATCTTGCTTCTCGATGCTGCTGTTGTAATAACACGGAATCCTTACCCCATGTTTTCTTTGAAAGCCAAGTCAGTGTGTTCATTTAGCAGAATTGCTCTCTTGCCCCCCTCCCCTCGGTGGTTTCCACAGCTGACATTTTGTTGCGCTGGCCAACGGTTAAAAAAGGCAAAATCCATATTGGTAATCTTATAGATTCGTATATTTTTTTGGCACATTTGGAAGGCTAGAAACGAAGCAAAATATTCTCAGGTTTGTATTAATGGATTGGTTATCGTGAATAAAATTATGGACGATGTCAAATGCTGCTTCAATAGTTTTGGGGAAAAAAAATTTAGTTGGAAAAATATTAATGCAGTTGAGTGGAAAAAGAAATTTTTATACGGCTGATGGCTTTGTGTCTTTTTTTATTTGCTTTCTTTTTTCTGATCTTGGTCCGAATGAAGTGGTCTCTTATTGGGGTTGTCCTCTAGACCGATCAGATTTGTTCTTTTGGTTTGATGCGCTGAGGGGAGGTTTATTTTTTCTTTGGCTTTTGGTGCTCATTAGTTTGGCAACAAGGTTAGCTGTGTATGGGGGACCGGCAGAGGGTTCTTGTCTAAATTTTGTTTGGATCGGTATCCATTTGTTTTTCAATTTGGCTATGGTTAATGTTTATTGGTTGTTGGAAGGTCTTCTTTTGCCTTGGCCCACGATTCTCGGGCTGCTTTTCTTTTGGCGGTATGTTAATTATGTTTGCCCAGAATTTTCCTTGCGGTTGTTCTGGGCGCTGTGGATCTTTGTTGCGGGTGTTTGGTGTATGGAAGAGGATGGAGTTCTGGATCTTGTTGGAGGTTTGGATGGGCGGATTTTTCGGGTTTCTCCCTCTTTTTGTTCGGTTGTTTGCTGCAATTTTAATTGGCTGGAGGACACCTTTGTTGCGGCGGATCTGTCCCTGGATCTCGCCGATCTTGTTTTGGTTGGTTTCGTATTGTCGCGTTTGTTCATTTTTCAGGTTCCGGTTGATGGTAGGTGTTTTTGGGGCGACGGATCGGCTGGTATTTACAGGATCCGTATTTGCACGCACGCTCAGCTTACAGGTTCGCATTTTTTTTAATTATTTGGACTGCTATTTTTGGCAGGTTGATTCATGCACTCGTGGCTGGGAGCTTTGTGGAGCGCGGCCAATGGATGATTTCTTTTAGTATGTATTGGAATTTGTATTTTATTTTTTGGGGGACCCTTTTAGGATATGCCCTGAGGTCTCTAATTTTTGGGTTGGCTTTGGGCTTTTTAGTTATAGGTTCTCATGTAACCCAAAAATTAGAGAACTTATAACTAAAAAGCCCAAAGCCAACCCAAAAATTAGAGAACAGTTATGATAAGCATAATGAAAATTGTTTTTCTTACTTTTGTTTAATGTTACGGTTAAAATAAATTGTGTTTTCTTTTTTCTTGCATTTATAAGATTTTTGGAAAACAAAGTTCAATGAACGTTTTTTTCCAATTTGAATTTAGTAAACTAGATTCTTAGCACAGTTCGTGAAGATGTTTAGAAATTTCTAATTGTTGGAAATAGGGTTGGCAATTTAACCCGTAATTCAAAATTTGAACTCGACTCGACTCGAACTCGGAGTCGAGACATTTTGACTCGACTCAAAAATTTCAAGTCGTGTTCGAATCTTACGCTTTTGTTCGAACCCTATTTAAAATGAAGCGAAATGAATCGAACTCGAAACGAACTTAATTAGAACTATACTCGAACTCGAACTCAAACATATTTGATTCGAGTTCGAGTTTGGGTTGACTGGACTCGAAGCCAGCCCTACTTAGGAAGGATTTTAACCACATAGAATTTTATGGCTCATATTCGAACATTTGGACCTTGTTAGTCCTCAATTGTTCGAGTTCGAGTTAAACCTGACTAGCTCAAACTCAAATAAAAGTTCGCACTATATATATATTTTTTGACGAGGACCGAGGACCGATGATTGTTTATTTTCGCAATTTCTGGACTTTGTATTTTCTGGTTTGGGAGACCCTTTTAGGATACTCTCTCGGGTCACAATTTTTTGGGTTGGCTTTGGGATTTTTAGATATAGGCTTTTTTTGTAACCCCCAGCCCATTTTGTTTCTATTGTTTTCTGATTAATAAAACATACAGGTTTAATCAAAAAAAAAAAAAAACAAAAAAAAAAAAAAAAAAAAAAAAAAAAATATATATATATATATATATATATATATATGTATATATATATATGGCGTTTTCTCTCCGTTTGGCCGCCGGCCTTTGCAAAATATTCAATAGCATTTCCTTTCGCTCTGGTCTTAGAGTGATTTCGAAGTGATTCTGAGACGTCTAGGGTTTCCTTTCGGCGCTCGGCCGGAGGCCTCAGGGCTTCCCCGTCGTGCCTCGTGGGCTTGGGCGTTTGGCTGCATCTGCTTGGGGGAGTCTCGATCCCGGCGCTCGGCTGTCGGTCGTGTGGCATGGCTTGCTTCTCTGGGGTGATTTCTTTCCGCTTTACTTTGTTTTCACTAGTCTCTTTCCGGTATCAACTAAGGTTGCTCTGGCTGGAGATCTCTTTGATTTCCCCGACAACCTATAGTTTGTCCTGGTCTGCGTTGCTAGTTCTGTGTTAAATTTTTTTTATGCTTCTATTTTTTGGTCTGTTTTTCGCTATGCTCTAATGGATTCCTCTGTTCGCTCTTTTCGTGATGTTGTCTCTCAAAACCCTAGTTCCATTACCAAACCTGTTAGCTCATTCCATGGCGGCCCGACCCTTTTTTTCACTGATGAGGAAGTTACACTGCTCGCCTCCCCACATTCCCTCACCCTTGTAGGGAAATTCGCCCGCATTAAACCTGGCTTTGGGCTAATCCTTGGGTTCATTGATAGTCTCAAACTGCTAGCCCCGGTTAACATTAGATCTTTTGATGCTCACCGAGCCTTTTTTACATTTCAATCTGATTTAGATTATGCTCGGGTTTTCTCTAAAGGATCCTACGATTTAAGAGGTAACATGATGAAACTTTGCAAGTGGGATCCCTTCTCCGATGTGACCCACTATGTTCCAATTGTCCCAATATGGGTAAACTTCCCAGGTCTTCATTTGCAATACACCTCTAAAGATACGCTCTTTATCATAGGCAATGCCATAGGCACGCCTTTGCAACTCGACCGCAATACGGCATTAAATAGAAATATTGCAGCGCCACGCATTCTAATTGAAACAAATATTTCCTCTCCCCTCCTACTAAGATTTGGCTGGGTTCCATAGCTAAAGGTTACTCTCAGGAAATTTATTACGAGAATATGCCATCATATTGCAACTGGTGTTACACTTTAGGCCACAATACAGGTTCTTGCTCTCACAGAAATCAAAATTCCCCCCCCCCCCCAAACTTTAAGACTGTTAACACACTCTAAGCCTATTAATGTTCCAACTCTGCTTTTTAACGATACAACAATTGATACTGAAATTGCGGATGGTAATGCTATTGAAAAGGATGCTGGTAGTGGCCAAAATGTCGGTATGGAAAATCTTGTGAACCATATTACTGTTGATACTGTTTCTAACTTAGTTGCTGGTTCTGAATCTGCTGTGGATCTTATTATTGCTAATTCTGGATGTGCTGTTGATTCTGCAACTAATTTCAACTCTAAATTTGCTACTATTTCTGAAAATGATGTTGGTATTTCTAATGCTACTTTGGAATGTGAGGTGCCAAATACTGCTCCGAATCTTGTGAACCATACTACTGTTGATGCTGTTTCTAACTTAGTTGCTGGTTCTGAATCTGTTGTGGATCTTATTATTGTTAATTCTAAAAATGATGTTGGTATTTCTAATGCTACTTTTGAATGTGTTCCAAATACTATTTCTGGACTTGCTGCTGCGGTGTTCTCTGAAATTGCTGTTGACAAATCTATTGCTTCTGCTAACAAGGCTGTTTTTTAGATTGCTTTAAACTCTAGATCTTATGCTGTTGAAACTACTGCCTGCTGTGATGAAGTGAGTGCGCCCGTTAATTCTTTTTATGCTAATAAATTAGTTATTTCTAAAGAGGCCAACTGCAACTCTCCTATCTCCCAAGCTGCTAAGAAAACTGCTGGTGTTATTCAACCCGTTGTTTCAGGTTTAATTTCTGGAAATTTATATGTCGATAATGTATCAGCTGATGTTGAGCAGGAAGTTAACTGCGCTGTCACCCTTGATGCAAACAATCTTTTAGCTGCTGAATCTAAATTACAAATTAACCCTGCTATTTTTAATTATGCTTGCAAATTACCCTCTGTTGTTTCTGATATGCAGTCTTCCAATCCTCAAATAGGTAAAATTATTTCTACTGCTGGTTTGCTAACTCAAATTGATTCGGGTTTAAAAAATTGTGAACAGTTTGATCCTTTTGATAAACCTAAAACACCGCTGAAAAACAAAAAAGTTCAATTTAGTTCCAATACAATGCCTATTTCAAACAGATATAAATCGCTTGCTGTAATCACGGACTCTGAGGCTGATCTTAATCAAAAATCTATCTCAAAGGCTGAAAAATTAAATTCTCTTGATAATACGTCTCAGTTGATCCCAAGTGGATCACCTTCCGTCCCTAGATGAAAATATTATGTTGGAACATCAGAGGTATAGGTAATGCCTCTTCTAAAAACAGATTAAAGCATTTAGTTTTTGAAAAAAAAATTTCGATTGCTGCGATTTTTGAACCCAAACTTCAAAGTAACGCTATCGAGGCTGTGGGTCGTTTCTGCAAGATGGAAAATGTTTGTAGTTCTGACTCGAATAGAATTTGGGTTTTGTGGAACAACCTTTGGAAAGCCGAGGTGATTGTGCAATGCCACCAAGCTATTCATATGCATTTCTTAAACAAGGATCACAATTGTCTCATAACTTTTGTGCACACCAACAATCTTCGTTTGGATCGTATAGCTCTTTGGAATTTCTTGAAGGATTGCAGCTCCTCATCTCTCCCTTGGGCTGTGGGAGGAGATTTTAACGCTATCCTTAAAAATTCCGAATATAAAGGTTATTCGAGGGACCATTCTAAATCTTCCTTTGACTGCAACTCTGCCATTCTCGATTGTGGACTTGAAGATTTCAAGTACACCAGATCTCCTTTTACTTGGAACTCTGGTAGAAAATTTGCTAGGCTTGATAGATTCCTCATAAACAATCTGTGGTGCAATTCCTTTACTAATTATGAAGCCTCCTCTTTAAACTCCACTATGTCTGATCATAAACAAATCACTCTGTCCACTTGGAACCATTCTAATAACATCCCCAAATCTTTTAGGTTCTAACTTTTTTGGCTTGATAGACCTGATTTTTCTCATTTGGTTCACTCTAGTTGGAATGATCATTGTGGCTCTTTTGGCCTTGTCCGCCTTGTTGAAAAATTTAAGAAACTTAGGAAAGAGATTTGTAGCTGGAAGATGTGGTTGGCAATATTTTTAATAATGCCTCCCACTTGGAAAATAAGGTTAATAATCTAGAGAACATCTTTGATTTGGACCCCTCTTATGCCAATAGGATTGAGGTTTCTAAAGCTAAGGCCTCTCTTATTCAAGCCCACAATAATATTGAAATCTTTTGGAAACAAAAATGCAGCATTAACTGGACTCTTCAAGGGGAAAGAAACACCTCCTTCTATCACAACTGGATCAACAAACGAAGAATAATAAACCACATCTCTGAAATTAATCCCCCTAACAAACCGCCAATTAAGGATGTCGAAGATATTCAAAACTCTGTTGTCTCCTTCTTCTCTGAAGCTTGCCAAACAACTATCCCCAACTCTTCTCCTTTAGAGACAACTTTGTTCTCTTCCCAATTGACGGAAGAGGTCAATTCTGTTTTAAATGCAATGCCTTCTGTAGAAGAAATCTGGGAGATTGTGTCCAAATTTAAAAAGAATACTTGTCCTGGTTCTGATGGTTTCCCTTGTGAATTTTTTTGCAAATTTTGGAATGTTATCAAATCAAACGTGTGTAATGGCATCCAAGAATTTTTCTGCCAAGTTCGTATCTCGAAATTTTTCACCCACACCATGATATCCTTAATCCCTAAAACTAATAAAGCCTCTTGGTGGTCCCATTTTCGTCCTATAAGCCTTTGCACCACTTTAAACAAGATCATTTCCAAAATTCTGGCCAATAGGATTCAAAATCTTCTTCACTCCCTTATTGCTCCCGATCAATCTGGTTTTGTCCCAGGGAGACAGATTCAGGATAATATTTTGGCCACTCAAGAACTTTTCTATAGTTTAAAAAACAAAAAGAAAGATCACAACCTTATATTAAAATTTGACCTTGAAAAAGCATTCGATAAAATGGATTGGCAATTCCTCATCAAAATGCTTAAGTTTTATGGATTCAACGATAGCTTCATCCTCATAATTAAGAATCTCATTCAATATAACTACTTCTCGGTCCTCATTAATAGCAAGGCCAATGATTTCTTTAAATCTGAAAGAGGTCTCCGTCAAGGAGACCCTTTATCTCCTTTACTCTTCATCCTTGATTTTAATTATTGGTCCCTTTGCATTAATGCTGTTTTCAAAAGTGATCCTTCCATGCATTTTTTGGTTCGAGGAAATTTCTTGGTCACCCACCTTGCATACGCCGATGATATCATTATCTTTTGCAATTCAAATATCAAGACGGTGGAGAAAATCAACAATCTTATCAGTTACTTGGAAAACCTTTCCGAGCTTAATGTGAACAACCAAAAATCTCAATTTTTTGTTAGCCCCAAAGCCTCCACTAGACTGATTAATAGGCTTTCTAACTCTCTCAAAATCACTCAAGGAAAACTTCCTTTTAAGTATTTGGGCATTTCCATTGCCACGGGTCACAATAAAAATAGCAACTTCAACAATCTTATTGACTCTATATTCAACAAACTTCAAGGTTGGGAGCTAAACTCTTTATCTCAAGGTGGTCGTCTAATTCTTCTTAAATTCATCCTAAACACTATTCCTCTATACTGGTTAGAAGTTTCCACCCCAACCAAATTTATCATCAACAAGCTTAATAGCACTTTCAATAAATTTCTCTGGGTTCATCCAAAAAGCAGTAAAATGATCTGGTGTTCTTGGGACTGTCTTACTATCCCCACAAATGAAGTGGCCTTGGAATTCGGTGTTTAAACTCGTTGCACAACGCTTTCTCTCTCAAACTTTGGTGGAAATTCAGAACCTCAAATTCAATTTGGTCTGAAATTCTTCTTGCCAAGTATTGTGCTCGTACCCATCCTTCTCAAAGAACCCAGAAGATTACTGACTCTATCACTTGGAATTGAATGCTCAATTATAGAGAGTTAGTTGAAGAAAACATTTCTTGGGATGCTATCAATACCACCACCTCTTTTTGGTATGACTGCTGGCACAACTCTGAAACCTTGGCGAAATCTGCCCATTTTATACAAAATCAAAAATTAACTTTTGTTGATTGTCTTCATAACACTAAAGACTGGAATGTCGAGCTCCTTCAGAAGTTGATGTCCCCTGAAATTGTGGAAAACATAACTAAAAGAATCCCTAATCTAGAGCTTTGAAAGTTGCAAACTCTACTTTCTGTTATAATGGGAAAATTAAATTAACTCCTCTTTGGCAGGTTTGTAGAACTCACAAAATTCCTTATTTCTTTTACTGGATTTGGAATAAGTGTATCCCAACTTTGATCAGCCTTTTTCTTTGGAGACTCTACTATAAATTTATTAGTGTTGATGATACCTTACATTCCAAAGGATATCACCTTGCTTCAAGATGCCACAGTTGCCACAATAACATTGAAAATATTAATCACTTATTCCTAGATAACTTGTCAAGCAAAACAGTGTGGTCTTCCATAAATATCATTCCTACCGGTTCCCATAATACTGCTGGAATAAAAGATCTCTTTAATTGCTGGCCGACAAAAAAAAATAAACTCCACATTGGCCAATTAATTGATTGTCACGTTCTTTGGCAAATATGGATCGCTAGGAACAATGCCAAGTACAAGCTGTCTCCCTTTAATGCTGTTAAAATTGTCATTGCAATTAAAAAAGAGGTTCTTAAGTTCATAAATGCTTTTAAAGACTCTTCTTTCAGCTGGGATAATATAAACATTGATTATGTTAATCAAATGCTTCTTTAACAGCGGCCTGTCTGGGGGCTTTACTGTCTTTCAGTATTTTGCTGCTTTGTTGAGGTTTTATTCCACTTTCATAATCATGGATCGGAAAGGTTGTTGGAGGTATTGGGTGGTTTATGATTGGCATGTTAGTCCTTTTATTTGGCTGAATGCTCTGGATTTGGCTTGGTATAAGTTTCATTTTAAAATTCTGCTACCTCCCTTCAAAATCTGGTATAATTTGAATCTCATTGAGAATATCAATTCTGCTTTATTTCGGCATTATATGGATTACTGGTTTCCTGAGCTGCATCCCATGATCTTGTGTGGTTGGCTGTTGTGGTCTCTTTAGAATGGTTACTATTTTTCGGTTGCTTGCAGGATTGGGAGTTTCGCGATGATCCAATGTTTCAGTTTTTATTTATGGACCAGTTTCATTTTCTTGTTAATGCTTTTTGCTTTGGTTGTGGAGCATATTTTAGTTCAGCTGGATTGGTTTTTCTGGAGTCTGAATGACCCTCGTCCCTCGTCCCTTGCGATTGTCTAGTGCATTATGTCGAATTGGCGGTTTTTCTTATTCTCATATGGGTGGCTGTTGCATTGGTGTTGGGTGCCTTGGTCTGGCTGTGCCTGTTTTGGGGATTGCTTTTCGGTTTTTCCTTTGCAGTGCGGTGGTTCCATTGGCTGCATTGGGAGTTTCTTCGGTCGTTTTTTATCTTCTCCTGCAGCGCACAGAGGTCCCTCCTGTGCAGTTTCTATCTTATCCTTGGAGCGGTCTCAAGGTATGTTCTTCATTATTTCTGGTGAATTTTGTTGCGTTCGACTCTAGCAGGTATTTCGTTCCCGGCGTGTTGTGAGCTCCAATTTGGCTGCGATCCCTGATAAGTTTGCCATTCCAAGTTTATCTTTTTTTTAAAATGTATTTTTGCTTTCGGATGGACCTTTTAGGATACACCATGGGTCCATCCTTTTTGGGGTTGCTTTATGGTCTTTTAGCTCTAGGATTTTTTGTAACCTCCCAACCTTTGTTTGTAATCATGTTTTTATTATAAATTAAATATGCACGTTTAACTAAAAATATATATATATATATATATATGTTTTTTTTTTTTTTTTTTTTTTTTAAGTATTAAAAATGGTTTTAAGTATTGCTAATTAAGCTTAGAATTCGCTCAAAATCATAAATTATTGTATGAAAAAATTAGACGTTTGTGTTTATGTTATTTTGAAATTTATTCTCTGATTAATGCGACAGTTTTAATTTTGTTGGACAAATAACAAATTTAATATGTTTGTGCATTAACATAATTTTACATACTAATAAATAGCAATAATACTGTATTTTATACAACTAGCAGGAAACATGTATGAAAATATAATGTTAAAAATAGAAAAAAATTATCGATGCTAGATATTAATATAATATGGATTATTATCAATGTTAATGCTTAATCAGCCAATATGTATTTAACTAAAGTGACCGTTAATAAAACTGAAATTTCAAACCCGTAATTAATTAATTAACTGATAGCTAAATTGATTGATGGAATGTAACAAGGCACTTGTTTAGTATTGTAACATTCATCTCCAATTAATTATTTATCTGTTACAAGAATGACATGAAAATATAAACAGGCAATGCATCTCAAATAACAAAGCACTTGTTTTAACTTTCTATTGCTACAAAACTTCAAATCACAACAACAAAGCTATGGCCAAGTCACTAGGAGTAGCTTATGCCTTCCTTTTCCTTCTCATCGTCAATGCGGCACTGCCGAAAGCTTCTGCATACGAACTCTTTCCGGATATAATCAAGTGTGTCAAAGCCTTCATAGAGGTGGAACAATGTGCTGTGAAACTAATTCCTTCATTCCTCAGTCTACACATAAGGCTTAGCCAAGCTTGTTGCAAGGCCATCTTAGATTTTGAAAATAGCTGCTTTACTACAATATTTACTGCCCCTGTAATTGGATCCACATTGTCCAACTTCACCTCTAGTGTTTGTGGCGCACTCGTTGGTCCATCTCCACCCGCATCAAAGTAGATTTGATTTCTTTCTCAAATATGAATAGATGTTTGAATTTGTCCTCAAGTAATAAAAAGTGAATCTTGTTCGATGTTCAATTTTATTTTCTATATTAACTGTCCTTAATACTTAAATGTTGTGATAGTTATGATAAGCATAATGAAAATTACTTTTCTTACTTTTGTTTAACGTTATGTTAAAATAAATTTTGTTCTTTTTTTTTTTTTGTATTTATAAGATTTTGGGAAAGCAAAGTTCAATGAACATTTTTTTCCAATTAGGATTTAGTAAACTAGATTATTAGCACTTCTCTTGAAGATGTTTAGAAATTTCGAATTGTTGGGAATAGGGTTGGTAATGTAACCCATAATTCGAGATCTGAACTCGACTGACTCGAACTCGAAGACAGAAATTTTGACTCGACTCGAAAATTTCATGTCGTGTTCGAATCTTATGCCTTTATTCGAACCCTTTTTAAAATGAAGCGAAATGAATCGAATTAGGAACGAACATGTTTAGAACTCGACTCGAACTCGAACTCAAACATGTTTGATTCGTGTTCGAGTTTGGGTTGACTCTACTCGAAGCCAACCCTAGTTTGGAAGGATTTTAACCATATAGAATTTTATGGCTCATATTTGAAGATTTGGACCATGTTAGTCCTCAATTTTTATGGTAGTATATTGATTGTCGTTCTCGAAAGGATAATACTTCAAAGTCGGGGAGTTTTGCTAATGCAGAGGATCCACGTAACCAATATCAATGTACTGAATTATAAGTCTAGTTTAATGGTTGTATGATAATATTTTATATTCTTATCTATTTTTATCTTGTGAGTCCAATATCTAAGCATTTTATCATTAGTTATATAAGAGTCTTTAATAAAATAGGCCGTTAATATGCCCTATTCACTATTTTATTTTAGAGTATTGCTACAATTACACACTAATATACACTAAAATATATAAACGATATATCAATCTAATGTGTAAGCAGATTATTGGTTGAATACACTTTTTTGTGGGGTATATATACAAAAGTTAAAAAAAAGAAAAATTTTGTTGGAAATAGGGTTGGCAATTTTACCAGAAATTTGATATTTGAACTCGACTCGACTCGAACTCGAGACATCTTGACTCGGCTTGAAAATTTTGTGTCGTGTTCAAATCATACGTCTTGACTTGAACCCTATTTAAAATGAAATGAAATGAATCGAACTCGATTAGAACTCGACTCGAACTCGAACTCAAACCCGAACATTTTGATTTGAGTTCGAGTTTGGGCTAACTCAACTTGAAGCCAGTCCTAATTAGGAATGATTTTAACCACATAAAATTTTTTGGATCATATTTGTAGATTTGGACATTGTTAGTCCTCAATTATTAAAGGAGTATATTGATCATCATTCTGTGAAGGATAATACTTCAAAGTCGGGGAGTGTTGCTAATGTCGATGTACTGAAATTATAACTCTAGTTTAACGGTTGTACGATAATATTTTATATCTTATCTATTTTTATCTTTTGAGTCCAATATCTAAGCTTTTTATCATTGGTTATCTAAGAGTCTTTATTAAAATAGGCTTTTGATATGCTCTATTCACTATTTTATTTTATCACATGATTTATTGTCTTTTTTGTGCCACAAAGTATTTTTTTGTATTTAGCTAAAAATGATTGTAAGCTAAAATGATGGCATTTTAGCAATTTGTAGGTCCAATGGTGATAGGTTTTATGATTTTTTTTTATCCTTTTGCCTATGTTTATTGGCCATTCCCTTATGCATCATGGCATTAAAGTTGAAATTTTTTTTATCTGATTTAGATTTATTCTTTTATGTTTCTATTTTTAAGATAATGATTCTTATGAAAGAAGTAAGACCCTTGCAAAGATCGAGTTCAATGAAAGAAGTACGACCGTCATCTGTTTCTTTAAACTCTGACACACGTTATACCAACCATAGATGTTATTTATCTCAATATTTTTATATGGAAAAAGAGTAGTATTGTTAAGATAATTGTGATTCGATGCCAATAAACAATTAATATTATCAATTCCACTTTTGAGATATTACATATAAAACCTTAATAAAAAAATATTATTTGCTGAGTTCAGCTTAATAAACATTTGAAGTTGCACCCATGCATGCCAAGATGCATCCAAGTGAGAGTTCAACAAATGTGCTTAGATGTGAGTAAGATGGATATGCCCAAGCACGAGTTCTTAAGTTGTGCCTAGATTCAACCAAACACATTATAATTGTGAAGAATCTGATAAAGAATGTGTCAAACATTTCTTATCATTGCCTAGGTGCATCCTTTTAACTTGTGATTGGATGGAATTTCTTTTGCTATTAGCTGAATAATATATTTTTGGTAATGGCACCATAACCTCAACATTAAATTTCTTATAGTAGTCTTTTATATCCACTCTCTATGTGTTATGAAAACTACTTACATGAGCTTGCTTTGGTTGCTCTCATATGAGAAACAAGGGCAAGTCAAATGGTGAATAATAACAACACAACACAAAATAGATATAGGGAGAGACACAAAGATCTACATGAAAAACCCATGACTGTGAAAAAACTATGTAGCCACTATCATGAAAATAAAATCCACTAAAATTGAGGCAAATGGAATAGACTTACAACACACCAAAGTAATCTATAGAGTTTGAGAAAGAATAAACTTCTTCTTGAATGCTAGAAGCACACTAACAGACTGTAAAATACACGTATGCGCTCGCACGCAAGTGTACGTGGTCTGAAGTAATAATTTGGAAGGTAAGTTCCGTGATTTATCGTCCTCATGGAATGGTATGTTTTGTTACTAAGGTATATCTAAATTCAATAATGTTTAAATGGTAAGAATTCAGCTTACTTTGATTTTGTTATCAAATCAATAATTCAGAGTTAAAAAACTAATTAAATTAGAGAGGAGAGTTGGGTTTCTCCCATGTGAAATGATAGGGACCTCATTTTGTATTACTTCTCAAGCACATTTCATTCTTATCACTATGCAAATTAATCAAGTGCACATTATATTCCTTAGAGTTGTCCTCTAAATCCTTCAAGTGCAAATCCTGTGCAAAAGATGAACACACTAGGGTTCAAATTCTGCACAAATATTCCCATGAGATCTTAATAAAAGCATCTTAGTATCCTACATCTAGGTTACCAAAATGAACAGTTTCAATTAGCCGATCTCAAGAGCATTGATTCCACTAATGAGCATCAAGCGCATCATGTGCAGTTCAGATAAGGGAGTGATTTCATTAGGCTCTATGAACTATGTCACATAATCCATGAGCTCACAAGGAATCCACTCCCTCCCTTCTTGAATGCTGAGCAACTGAGTTCTATTAATGGGTCTTACCTCACACGCTTTGAATCCTTAGTTGAGTGTAAAGCATGGTGCAATTAGGCTTAAGAACTATTCACTTAGTTCTAAGCACCCCATGCACACATATCCCACTCTTAAATAAGCAATGAGCCATGGAGCTCAAGGATTTCATTTTTGATTGTTAGTGTTTATAATTATATTTTCTTAACATAATTTTTTCATTTAGTCCACAACTTGATCTTAAGATGAATTCATTGAGTCATTCAAATACAGATTTTTATTTCATTGCTTGAGGAAGTTCTACATCATTCATTAAGTTCCTTACATTTTATAATGGGCTCAGCCCAACCCTCCCCAAGGGGGTTTAGCCTTCATTACAACTAGAAAAGAAGAAAAACATACAAGGATGAAGACCCTTTCCTGATCCACTAAAGGAATTCAAAAGCATGATTAAGAGTTTACTAGGAACATCCCTTAATGGGGTTCTCCGGATCTCTCCACTTCTTGCTCTTCTCCTTTCCTTTAGCTCCCTAGTGCAGCCTTTGGTTCCTTTTCCTCTAGCAATGGTCCTTTCCACCTCCCTTGGAGAGGTTTCTCTCTTTTATGCAGCCCCTAAAATCTAAGTTTTTGGATAAAAAGTTGAAACCCTTCTTTTGTAAAGAAGAGCTGCATATATAAAGGAATGAATCTCCTTGTTTGCCGTCAAATTATGCATCTTCCCTCCAAATTTTTGCAGCAATGAGTGCTTAACCCACTTTAGGCATGCTAAGACATCCCCTTTTCCATTCTTTAATCCCCAAATCACAAAAAGTATTCATTTTTCCATTAAAATATTTTGCTATAGAAGATATGTGGTTGGGAGATAAGGAGCAGGTTGGGGGGTCTTGTCTCAGCCAGAATTAATGCTCTGAGGAGACATGAATTCAGCGCGCTACTGTAGCGCACTCTAGCAATTTTAAGTTTTGAAACTTGCCCACTGCAGTGTGCTGTAGCGATTGAGTTTCTAAAAACTCTCTCGCTGCAGCGCGCTGTAGCGATTAAGTTTCTAAAAACTTGCCCGCTGCAGCACGCTGTAGCAATCGAGGTTCAAAAACTCTTCTATTGTAGCACACTGTAGCGATTGAGTTTCAAAAACTCTCTTGCTGTAGTGGGCTATATCGATTGAGTTTCAAAAACCATCCCACTACAGCGCACTGTAGTGATTGAGTTTGAAAACTCTCCCGCTGTAGTGATTGAGTTTCAAAAACTCTCCCACTGCAGTGCGCTAGAGCGCGCTGTGGCGCGCTGTAACGAAATCACTCTAGAATTCTAGAATCCCCTTAGATAAGTGTCTTCTGCATGCCAGTAGTCTGAGCACGCTCGCTTTAGCGCGCTGCAGCGGTTTTTTTTCAGAAAATGCAGAAAACACTCTAGAATTCCTAAAATTTGCTGAGCTCACTTTTTACCTAAAAATGAGTAGAGTTTGATCAAGG
The DNA here is from genome assembly GCA_016760335.1 of Gastrodia elata. Taxonomy (NCBI): domain Eukaryota; kingdom Viridiplantae; phylum Streptophyta; class Magnoliopsida; order Asparagales; family Orchidaceae; genus Gastrodia; species Gastrodia elata. The sequence continues at coordinate 46,653,144 of CM028674.1, read as the reverse complement.
AGGGTTGTTTATAATATTGATATGAATGAGATTTTCCTTTATTTTGGATATAAATTGTAGAATCATCACACCCCCACACTTAGACTCTTGCTCATCCTCGAGTAAGTTCAAAAATGATTTTTCTATTTCTAATGTATAAGAGTCAACATAGAATGTCAATGTGTGTTTGATTGGAATTCAAAGTTTATGCTTAACTGAAATGACAAGCACATTTTTCATCATTTAAATTTTTCTTACTTTGATTATGAATGAAGGTTGATAAATTAAGAGTAATCAAGAGTTGTGTGTCATATGTGCTCCTTCTTATGAATCACAAAGATAATTAAAATTTTAGGAGAGATATTTTTCATCATCCTATTTCATTTCTTTTTTGGGAGAGATATTTTCTTCATCCCTATTTTTGTTTTCTTTTTCATACTTAAGGAGAAATATTTTTTTTCATCCCAATTCCAAATCTTTGAGATCATGAAGTCCTACAGGAGCCTAGCACACTCTTTTGCTTACTCAACTTAATCACTAGTTTTGACTTCTAAGCTTTCCCCCACATTTATACCTTAGCATTGCTTTTGATAAACTTTTTGAGACTAGATGCAACCTGAGATCATTCTCTTGTTTAGATGATTTAATGCTGTCAATGAATTTAGTCATTTTTCATTAAGCAAACTTTGGTTGATAATCAATTTTTTTTTACATTAATATTCCTGTAATTTCCATAATCTTGAAATGTTCAGAAAAATATGTCATTTGCACAACATAGAAAGAGTTTAAGGATATGAGAATCCATAATTTATTTCTTCAAGGAAAAATAAAAATGAAAATAAGAAAAAATACAACCTTATTTAGGCATGGGTTGCCTCCCACCTAGCGCTTATTTTGACGTCTCAGCTTTACGTGAGTGAAATCTTCTACGTGATTCCTTCCATAGGAGGTCATGTAAGATCCATCCTCCTTTCTCTTGCAAGTTACTCTCTTCTAAATATGTCTTCAATCGATTCCCATTCACCTTGAAGGTTCCCTCACTTGAACTGACATCTATGGCTCCATGAAGATAGACCATTGTAACTGTAAATGGGCCCATCCACCTTGACTTTAATTTCCCTAGAATAATATCAATCTTTAATTAAAAAGTAGTACCTTCATTTCAGGTTGAAAATGCTTTGGTTTAATTAATTTATCTTGCCATTTTTTTGTTTTTTCTTTGTATAATTTGGCACTTTCATATGCATTCAATCTAAATTCGTCAAGCTCATTCAATTGCTACATTTTACTTGCTCCTACTTATTAGAAGTTAAAATTCAATTTCTTGATAGCCCAGAAAGCACGGTGTTCCAACTCCATGGGCAGGTGGCAAGATTTACCATACACAAGCTTGTTAACGGACATTTCTAAGGGAGTTTTAAAAGCAGTTATATATGCCCAAAGGGCATCTTGAAGTTTTGAAGTCCAATCTTTTCTATTTTGATTCACTGTCTTCTCCAAGATCTATTGGAGCTCCTTATTTGATACTTTGATTTTCCCACTCGTCTAAGGGTGGTAGGCAGTTTCCACCTTATGTTTCACTCTATAGCTTCTCAGCAAACTCTCAAGCTGCCTATTATAGAATTGGCTCCCCCCATCACTTATGAGGCATCTAGAAGTACCTAATCTCACAAGCACATGCTCCTTGAGAAATTTGACAACAGTTTTAGTATCATTGTTCACACATGCAAGCGCCTCTACCCACTTTGAAAGATATTCAATAGCAACAAGAATATACATATTAGTTGGGGACAAAGGAAATGGGCCCATGTAATCAATTCCCCAATCATCAAATAGCTCCACTTCGAAGATTCCATTCAAAGAAAGCTCATTCCTTTTGCTAAGGGTTCCAGTTCTTTGGCATTTATAATAACTTTTCACAAAATCAGTAGCAATTTTGAATAGATGAGGCCAATAGAACCTAGATTGAAGCACCTTAGCTGTTGTTCGATCAATTCCATGGTGCCCATAAGGGGATGTGTGGCAATGGTAGAGAATGTCCTTGATTTTTGAATCGGGCACACATCTCCTTAGGAGTTGTTCATTGCAGCATTTATAGAGGAAGGGATCATACTAAAAGTAATTTTTTATGTCAGCAAAGAATTTTTTCCTTTATTGAAAGTTCAGGACTTTTGGTATGATTCCTCCTGCAAGATAATTTGCAAAGTTAGCAAACCAAGGAGGTTTTGTAGATGAAATAGGGTACAGATTCTCATCGGGGAACGATTTACTAATTTTGGTCAAATTATCACTTTTGAGGTGGTTCAATCTAGATAGATGGTCAGCTAACACATTCTCACTCCCCTTTTTATCTCGGATTTCTAGATCAAATTCTTGTAAGAGCAGCACCCAACGTATTAAGCGAGGTTTTGCTTCTTTCTTTTGAAGGAGATACTTAATGGCTGCATGGTTAGTGTAAACAATAGTCTTAGATCCAATGAGATATGACCTAAATTTAGTGAATGCAGAAATGACAGCTAATAATTTTTTCTCCATGGTAGTGTAGTTTCTTTGGGCAACGTCAAGGAGCTTACTAGCATAGTAAATTGAATAGAAGGTTCGTTCCTTTCACTTCCCAAGGACAGCACCAACTGCAAGGTCACTCGCATCACACATAATCTCAAAGGGGTGTCCAAATTTGGAGTAGAAATTATCGGAGCAGAGATCAGGGCAGTTTTAATTGCATTGAAACCTTTTAAACAATTTTCGTCAAAAATTTGACATCTTTTCCTAGTAATCTACAGAGCGGCAAGTTTATGTTGGAGAAATCTTTGATAAATATTCTATAAAATCTTACATGCCCAAGGAAACTTCTAATTCCTCTTACATTGATAGGAGGGGGAAGTTTTTAAATTACCTCAACTTTAGCTTTATCAACTTCGATTCCCCTTCAAGAGATCAAATGACTAAGGACAATACCTTCCTCAACCATAAAATGACATTTTTTCCAATTTAAGATCAAATTCGATTCTTCACACCTTTTTAGAACCTTTCCCAAATTGACAAACAATGGTCAAAAGAGCTTTTGACAATAGATAAATCATCCATAAAAATTTCCAGGAATTCCCCTATCATATCAAAGAAATAGCCATCATACAGCGTTGGAAAGTAGTCAGAGCATTGCACAATCCAAAGGGCATTCTTCTAAAGGCAAAAGTCCCAAAGTGATAGGTGAAGGTTATTTTCTCTTGGTCTTCAGGTGCAATTAGGATTTGATTATATCTTGAATATCTATCAAGAAAACAGAAATAGAGATTCCTTGCCAACCTATCGAGCATTTGGTCTATGAATGGGAGAGGGTAATCATCTTTGTGAGTAGATTTATTTAGTCTCCTATAATCAATGCTTACTCTCCACTGGTCATCATTATAGTGGGGAACAATTCATTATTATCATTAAGCACAACGGTCATCCCACTGTTCTTTGGAACCACGTGAATAGGGCTCACCCAAGGACAATCAGAGATGGGGAATGATTCCAGCATCTAAGAGTTTAATAATTTTTTTGTGAACTACTTCTCTTATGTTAGGGTTTAAACTCCTTTGAGGTTCAATCGATAGAGTAGAGTTATCCTCTAAAAGGATATAGTGCATACAAAGAGTTGGGCTAATTCCTTTCAGATCTGTTATAATCCATCAAATTGCTCTCTTGTGCTCTTTTAAAACCTTACATAAAATCCTATCTTGATGCTGAGTTAACAAGCAAAAAATTATTACAATAAGAGATGTCCCCTCCCCTTGATAAGTATACTTTAAGTGAGAAGGAAGAGGTTTTAATTCTAATTTTGGAGGACAATCTATAGAAGGTTGAATTATTTTTCTCTCCTTAATCATTTCCTCAACCACTCCATCTTTAGTGAGATTCTTATAATCCTCATTCACTAACATCCTCTCATCTTCCATGTCTCCCAATAATAAAGCTTCTTCAATTAAATTGATCCCCCAACAATCCTCATTGAGCTTAGATGGGCGCCTCATATAATCATTTACATAAAATTTCACCTCCTCATCTCCATATCGCAATCTCAATTCCCCCTTATTGACATCAATCAATACTCTTTCGATAGCCAAAAATGGTCTACCCAAGATGATGGGGATTTCTTGGTTTTCATCTTCCATGTCTAAGATTACGAAATAAGTTGAGAAGATGAATTTATCGACCTTTACAAGCAAATTTTCCATGATTCCTAAAGGGGTTTTTACAGATCTATCAGCCAATCGGAGGAGAACTGAGGTAGGTTTTAAATGATCTATTTCTAATAATATGTAAAATGGCATCATATTTATGATTGCACCTGGATCACAAAGGGCCTTTTGGAAGGATTCGTTTCCAATAGTGCAGGAGATAGTTAAGCTACTTGGATCCTTCTTCTTAATGGGAATCTTTCTTTGAAGGATTGCACTACATTCTTCTGTTAATGCTATGATCTCCTTCTCATGTATCCTTCTTTTCTTTGATAGGATATCTTTCATAAACTTTTCATAACTCAGCATTTGCTCTAATACTTCTGCGAAAGGAATATTTATGTGAAGAGTTTTAAAAGTATCTAAAATTTTTGAAATTGGGCATCAAGTTTCTCCTTAGCCATTTGCTGAGGGTAGGGGATGTTAGGGGTGATTTTAAGGTGGTCACGAGGTTGAACCTTCTCTGAATCCCTTACTTCATTCCTCTCATTTCTAACCATTACTTCATCCTCCCCATGTCCCTTTCCAGTAGTTGTGACATTTTTTTCATCATCCTTAATCACAACCAGCTTTTTTATTTTCCCACTTCTTAGGGTTATAGAGTTTCTTGAGTCATTTTTACACTCACCAATGACTCCTACTAAAGCTGGTTTCTCTATTTATCTCTTGATTTTTTTTAGTTTTTGTTCAATTCTCTTACTGACTCTTCTTGCCTTAACAGAGTATGTTCGCGCCTATTTAGTGTGGCATCAGTTTTATTCATAAATTCAATTGTGGATGTTCTGAATTCAAAAAAGGAGTTCTCCAACATTTCTCTAATTCCACCATGATTCATAATTATATTGACATTCCTTAACTCACAATCTCCCTCTTAACAAATTTTAATTGCTCCCATTCTAACTTTTTATTAAGTTGAGAGATTTGATTCTAGAGTTCATGAATTTGTTGCGAGTTTTCAAGAGAGATATATTCATTTTTATCCATATGTTCATTTCTTTGGAGAGGCCATTGATAGGCATTGTTTGCCATTTCTTCTAAGAGGTTTTAAGCATCTTTTTGGGTTTTGCACTAATTGAGCCTCTGGCGGCTACATCAATGAGAGTCTTTATTGGAGAATTCAAACTATTGTAAAAGGTTTGCACTTGCATCCACAAAGGGAATCCATGTTGCGGGCATTGCCTTAGGCATTCCTTAAAGCGATCCCACCCATCATATAGAGTCTCACCTTCAAATTGATTGAAGTTGGTTAACTCAATTCTCAGTCAAGCAATTTTTGCTAGAGGGAAATATTTCGCTAAGAATTTTCTAGCAAGATCATCATAAGTACGGATGGAGTCACTCGGGAGAGATATGAGCCAACTCTTAGCTCTATTTCTTATAGAAAAATGGAAAAGCCTGAGTTTAATGGCATCTTCAGAAACACCATTAAACCTAAAGGTATCACATATTTTAAGGAAGTTTGAAATGTGTGAATTAAGGTCCTCTGTGGCTAACCCACCAAATTGATTATTTTGAACTATACTAAGTGTAGAAGGTTTGATCTCAAAATTGTTAGCTTCAATGTTTGGCCTAAAAATAACATGTGGAATTCCCCTAACTGTGGGAAGTGCATAATCTTTGATTGCTCTACCCCGTGGTTCTCCAAAAGGCTCTCTAGGAATTTCATCAAAGTTCTCCATAATAGCTTGTTGGTTATTTAAGGTTGCTTGTTCTCTTCTAGCTTGTAAAAGGGTTCTCTTAATTTCTGGATCAAAAAGATATTCTGTACAAATTCTTCTACTCATACAGATTTAGAAATTAAGTTATGAAGAACAAATATAGCAATAGCATTCAATAATTTAGCAAACAAGAGTAAATGAGAGAAAAGTAAATGAATAGCACAAATAATTACAAAAACAAAAATTAAAACTATATGCAAGAGATTTGCTTAAATCACTATTTACTAGTAGATTCTCCTTAATATAAAACATTTACCATTCCCCGGCAACGGCGCTAAAAACTTAACATACTATAAAATACACGTTTGCGCTCGCATGCAAGTGTCGTGGTCTGAAGTAATAATTTGGAAGGTGAGTTCCAAGATTTATCATCCTTAGGGAATAGTATGTTTTGTTACTAAGGTATATCTAAATTCAACAATGTTTAAATGGTATGAATTCAGCTTGATTTGGTTCCATTATCAAAGCAATAATTTAGCATTAAGAAACTAGTCAAATTAGAGAGGAGAGTTGGGCTTCTCCTATGTGAAATGATAGGGACCTCATTTTGTACCTTTCATTCTTTATCATTATGCAAATAAATCAAGTGCACATTGTATTTCCTAGATTTCTCCTCTAAATTCTTCAAGTGCAAATCTTGTGCAAGAGATGAACACACTAGGGTTCAAATTCTGCACAAATATTCCTATGAGATTGCAATAAAAGCATCTAAGTTTCCTACATCTAGGTTACCAAAATAAACAATTTTAATTAGCCTAATCTCAAGAGCATTGATTCCACTAATGAGCATCAAGCGCATCATGCACAGTTCAGATAAGGGAGTGATTTTATTGGGATCTATGAACTATGACACTTAATCCATGAGCTCTCAAGGAATCCACTCTCTCCCTTCATGTATGTTGAGCAGCTGAGCTCCATTATTGGGACTTAGCTCACATACTTCAACTCCTTAGTTGAGCATAAAATGTGGTGCAATTAGGCTTAAGAACTTCTCACTTAGTTCTAAGCACCCCATGCACACATATCCTACTCTTAACTAAGCAATGAGCCATGGAGCTCAAGACTTTCATTTTTGATTATTAGTATTTATAATTATATTTTCTTAACATATGTTTTTTATTTACTCCACAACTTGATCTTAAGATGAATTCATTGAGTCATTCAGATATAGAATTTTATTTTAATGCTTGAGGAAGTTCTACATCATTCATTAAATCCTTTACATTTTACAATGGGCTCAACCCAACCCTCCCCAAGGGGGTTTAGCCTTCCATTACAACTGAGAAAAGAATAAAAACATACAAGGATGAAGATGTTTTCATGTAAAAACACTCCAGAATTGCCCTGAATTTGTTGAGCTCACTTTATACTTGAAAATGAGCAGAATTTGATAAAGGAGGGTTATTTATAATAAGGATATGAATGAAATTTTTCTTTAATTAGGATATAAATTATGGAATCATCACACACATCCCTTGGACAACTGATAATGATCCCAAAAATCGTAATGTACTAATATCTTAAAAATTTCTAGCCCTAAATGCTTCCAAAATGACTAAATAACTCTCAAAATTCTTGCTAGAAATAAACCATGCATAACCTGTGCCCTACCTAGTGCCTGGGTGCGCCCAGGCACCAGTTCTCTATACATGTCTGACAGCTTTTATTGGGCTTTGGTACTTGGCCACATTAAAATACTGAAGTTACTGTCTCAGGGTGAGACACTAGTGATAGGACCTGCTTGAACATCAATCTTTATGCCTCTACATCAGTCCTCTTCTTAACATCCACCACTGGTGTGAGCATATGTGCCAAAGCATAACGACACTAGGGTGTGCTTAGGTGAATATGTGTAATGGTTCTAGAGCATGCTTTTGAGCCCGTATATCTTCTCGGTTTAGTAGTAAATATCCCAAAGCTTAGGCACACCCAAGCACACTTACACATATGTATTTCTATTTTTGCGGAATTGTTTGGTTCATGCACACACCTGGATGCCAATTGTATGTCCCCAAGGTTCCTTTTAGTCCATTCTTTGCTCGATTTATCTCTAGTCTTTGTCTATACACTCCAACTCACTTAATACTTTATTGCACAACAACTTCCCACTTGAATGTGAGTATGTATTGGACTCCCTTCTCCTACTTGAAGTGATATCAATCTTTAGTTGCGTGGGGTGGCTCAACCCGGCCTTACTGTCATGCTCCCATATCAAATAAAGCTAAACAAGGCTGTTAGATTCTAAAATGTGTGTATATCTTTTCAAGCTTAAGACATCCTTCTAATAAAAGCATTAGAATGCATTGATTTTGATGTTGAATTTTTCTTATTGTGGCATGGAATGCAACATTTTTTGCTAAATGAATCATATTGTGGCTATTGGTATGCAACCTATTATTATTTTACCCCTTACCCAATGCTTCATAAGCCTTTGTAACTTAATAATTTCTTTGTTTTCCTCTGTGTTGGAAATATGCTTTGCTTCTGCGGTAGATAGTGGTACAATCTCTTGTAGCTTGGATATTCAACTTACAGCATTGCTCTAAAAATTGATGTCATATCTTGTGGTGCTCTTCTTATAATTCACATATTTTGCTAAATCAGAATTAACATGTCCTTGTTTCTGTAATTTGGATCCTTTAAAGCATAGTGCTTTATTCATCATTTATCTCAAATATGTAAAGATCCATTTGAGATCTTCCTTCCATGGGTTGCTTTTGAAATTACTCATTACTCTCATCATCATCCTTCAGTGATTGTTCTTTTGACAAACAATTGCAACTCCTCAATGATGTGTTGACATGGTATTTCCTCTAGGTTGAATCCTGCAAATTGGGTTTTGATGGTGGACTCCCACCAGTTCTCTGCTTTTTTGTCTAATTTGAAGAAAGTTAGCTGACTGGAGTGGGAGCAAAACACTCATAATTCAAAAACAACTCTTAGTTGCAACTCCAGATGAAATTAGAAAACCCTCCCAAATCATAAATGAACATTCCATCAAAAGAAAATTTGAAAAAAAAAACTATTTAAATATAAGGCAAGAAATTATCAAAAGTAGAGCTCGGTTGGAGTCACGACTTTACATTTCATTATTTGATGACAAATTCAAGCATTCATCATAAATGAAAATCAATAAAATTTACTTAGTTGTAAGTGGGGATGGACCAACATGCATGCCACAAACACTAAAGGTGAAGCTGGACATCATGGGTCCATATACAGGGGCAGTAAATGTCGTAGAAAAGCAGCTATTTTCAATGTCTATGATGGCCTTGTTGCAATCTTGACTGAACTTTAAGTGTAGACTAAGGGCAGGAGGAATTTTCTTTACCCACTTATTTAGTGACCAAAATTAAAATATTCCAGCAATTTAGTTTTCCTTGCCTTTTTTGATCAAAATGGTATATTAGATCATACCCATTGGATTTATATTGAGCAAGTTATTCAAACAATTTCATTTAAGGGATTCCACTTCACTCAATGGAGGTAAGCCAGGCAAGTCTTTAGGGAACACATCACAAATTTACTTACTACCTTACTTTTGACAAAAGGGATGCTTTCCTTTTTTTTCACCTATCATTGTAACTAGATAGACATCACATACCTTATTAATCAGCTTTTTAGCTTTAATAATATTTATTAAAGACACTTGTGTACTAGTCTTCCCAATGAAAGTCTTTAGCTTACTAAGAGAATGAAGTGTGACTTTCTTCTTTTGATAATTAATAATTTTGTTATGCATACTAAGCCAATTGATACCAAGTATGATATTGAGATTGAAACTAAAGATAGAACAATCAACTTGGATTCAAATGCTTGATCATTCAAGGGAAGTTTAATATCACAATATTTGTGAGCACTAAGTTAGGTAATAGAAGGAAGTCCAACATTTAATAGTTTGTACAATGGAGCTCATGCCGAGTAAACCACGGTGATCTAGCAAGTCCCAGCCATTGGGGCTAACTAAATTTGAATTGCTTGAGGTCAGTGAATTTGCATTAGAAATGTCTTACTTATTCCTTAATTTTTACTACTTTTGCATTTGAGCTAATTATCCTTAGACATGTCATACAAGATGAATTTGATCCATAAAATAAAAGTTAAAATAAGAAAACATTTAGCATTGAGTTCATATCAGGACGGGTGATTGTGTATACACATTATGGCCAATGGGCAGCCCGTAAGGAGAAATAAGAATACTGACACGTACTCATTGGGGACAGTTGTGTTTAATTTAGAAAGCCATCCTCAGTCTTACATATGTGCTAGACTCCACAGCTACTTCTATACATGCTGATATATCTAAAATTTATCACAAAAATGTAGTGTTTTAGCATTTAAATCATCATATATATCCATATACTTTGAGTGGAAATTATACTTTTGTAGGAAAAGTGAAAAAAATGAAAACTATGAGCTGAATCACTGAATTTTGGGTGAAAACTCCCACTGCAGGCTGTGGCACGCCACAGCCCGCCCTGGTGGCACATCAAATTCCCTCACTTGGATGTATACCTGAGGACCTGGAAAGAAGCCCGCTGCTGCGTGCCACAGCGGGCCACAACATCATTTCCCAGGAGAAATGTTTGAACCTTATGCAGAGTAATTGAACAGTGCAAATCCACTTTCTCATAAAATAAATCGCTGCAGCACTCTCCAAGCACGCCACAGCATGCTTTGCCCCATAAGGATTTACATTGACTGGAACAAAATCGCTACAGCTCACCGCGGCACGCCACAACGCACCATGAAGACACATCAAATTTCCTCACCTGGAAGTATACCTGAGGACCTAGAAGGAAGCTCACTGCAGCGGGCCACAGTGGGTTACAACATCATTTCCCAGAAGAAAAGTTAGAACCTTATGCGGAATAATTAAACAGTGCAAATTCACTTTCTGGTAAAATAAATTGCTGCAACGTGCTCCAAGCACGCCATAGCGCGCTATGCCCTATAAGGATTCATACTGACCTGGAAAAAAACCACTGTAGCTTGCCACGGTGCGCTACAGCGCGCCCTGGTGACATATTTAATTAATCATTAAGAACCTTATGTTAACTAATTAAACAGTCACTATTCTGCGTTCACGAAATTTTATCGCCACAGCGCACCGCTGGCGGCATTTTAGATTGTTTATACAAACTATATATGATTTAATGAAATAGTTACTATTCCACCTTTTCAAAAATGAATCTACTGTAGCGCGCCACATGGGTACAGCGGTGTCCTAAGGTAAAATACCAACTTATATAGCAGGAACAATATTTGAACCTCAGCTGCTATAGCGCACTACAGCGGAACAATGTTTGGAACACAGCTGCAACAGTGCTCCATAGCAGTTGTGCCTAAATTCTTTAGAACTGCTATAAATGCAGCATATGGAAGGACACAAAATGAAACCCTTAGCCTTTTCCAGCCTCTTGAAAATTGAAGTGCACATTAATTTTGTTGAATTCCAATAAAACAACAAAATAAACATTTAAAGGGTTTGAAATAAATCCAAGGAAGGTGAAGAGTCACATAATTAATGCTTTAGGGCTGAGAGCTTCCTTATTTAAGGGCCAATCTCAGACCTTAAGAGGGTCCCAATTTTTGACATTCAAATACCCATAAGGAAAAGCTGCAGGAGGAGGAGAAAGGAGAACTCTCCAAAGAGGAAGAAGGTTTACCAAGAATAGTTAGGAGAAGGAGACATCAAGGGGAAAAGGTCAAAGTAATCAAGAGGAACTGTAGTAGGAATCCATGAGAACCCCAGAAAACCTCCGGGTGATTCCTATTATTTCTTTCTAACCTTCTCTGATTTCTTTTTGCTGTGAACTGATGTCAAGATTTACTTTCCTTTGTATGTGTGCTTGTGCTTATTTAGTAATAAAAGGCTAAAATACCGTTGGAGAGGGTTAAGATGTAATTGTATGAAATTGTAAGGGGTATGGTGGTGTTGTAATGAATTATTTGAATGAATGAAAAGATGTTTTTATTGTTAATTATTAATACTGGAATGAATGCTTGGATAAAATAAAGTCTATAAATTATTTTTTCTAGAAAGAAACCTAAACGAATCATTAATTTATATACTAAACTTGTGTTCCAAGCTCATCAATTAGGTAAGAGCAAGGTAGGCGGTGCAAGTATAGCTGAGCATTATGTGACAAATTCTGAAGCACACTTGAACCTTTCTTTAAATTCTCTACCGAGAGATTTGATGCTTGGGAACCAAGTTCTCCATTAACTTTTCTCTACTGCTCAAAAAAGTAGAAGGGATGAGAAGACGTTGGAAAGCTCGATGGATGATGTGACATAGTCCGTTGACCCAACGCATCCTCGCATCTAGCTAAACCGCTTGTGAAGCGCATGATGCATGGTTAATGGAAATCTTATTTGTGAGATCAATAAGAACAAAAGATGTCATTTGGTAACCAAGATGTAGGGAATCGAGTCTATTTAACAAATCATGATCTCATAAAAGCTTAAGTACTAAGGAAAAACCCCAATGGAAGTTCTCTTTATGCACTAAACTTGAAACTAATTAGAGGGTAACTCTGATTCCATTAGTGTTCACTTGATTAAATTAAGCATGAAGATTTAAAGTATACATTCAACAATGAAGTTATATCACCAAGCCCTTGCAACTATTACAATAAAAACTCAACTCTTTCCTTTAAATCAAATTGTATCTTAACTTAAGGTAATTTGTATTGCTAATTTAAGAACCAAAATTCAATCCAAAAATCAACATCTAAAATTATTGAAAGAAAATATAACTTGGTATCAGAGCCACCGTTCTCAGAGGACAATGAATCCCGAAATTAAAACTTCCACTTATTACTTCATACCATGTACACTTGAGTACAAACGCAGATATGTATTTTTGATCTGTCAAGTTCTTGGTGTCGTTGCTAGGAAACGATTTTGTTTTGTATTAAGTATAATTTTCTAGTAACTAGTGATTTAGATATAATTAATTTGTGCACATAATCTTACATAGATGTAACTATATCTGTGATTATTTTTATAGTAAATCTAGATTGAGAAAAATCTAAGAAAACTTCTTAAAAATTATGCTGAAAGATATTGCATATTATTATTACTGAAATTTTTATCTGCTGGCCATTTGGGAGTGAATTTACATTGCTGAATTTGATTGTTGTAACTTGCTCTAGCTAGTGAATCTTTAACTATATAAGTAGGAGAAACCTTGCTGAATTCTTTTATGATCCTAAAATTGATAGAACCTATCTAAGAGCTTGGAGAGAACAAGTAATTCTTAATCAACATAATGCACAAATGGAAGATCTAGAAGTAAACCCAGTATAACCAATGGTAAACGCTAGGAGGGGAGACTTCTTAGAGAATACGCCTTCCCACTGTAGAAGGAGTTTCCAATGCCAGTGTTAGACCTCCTATTCTGGCCAATAATTTTGAAATCAAACCATCCACATTGAATATGATTTAGAAAAATCAATTTAGTGGGCTAGCATCGGATGACCCAAATGCGCATATTTCAAACTTTCTAGAAATACGCGACACCTTCTTATTTAATGGTGTATTCGATGATACTTTAAGATTGAGATTATTTCCATTTTCTCTAAGAGATAGAGTTAAATTTGGCTCAGTTCTCTACCCGACAAGTTTATCAGGACATGGGACGACTTGGCAAGGAAATTCCTAGCCAAGAATTTCCCACCTGCCAAGACTATTAGGCTGAGAAATGAGATCTCAAACTTTTCTCAGCAACAAGGAGAGAATTTATATGAGGGCTGGGAGCGTTATAAGGACTGCTTAAGGCATTACTCATATCATGGGTTCCCTTTATGGATGCAAGTGAAAATGTTTTATAATGGAGTAAATGCACCCACAAGGACCCTTATTGATGCAGCAGCAGGAGGGTCTTTAAGTAGCAAAACCCTTGAGAAGGCTTTTGATCTCCTTGAGGAAATGACAAATAATGCATATGAATGGCCGACTGAGTGGCAGAACTCCAACAAAAAAGAGGTGAATAACTTAAATGAGTCAAACCAATTGGCCTATCTTCAAAGGGAAGTAGAATTATTAACAAACAAAATTGAAAGTTTAAATGTAAGTGTCGTTCATGAAGTTGGGTGTGAGTTGTGTGGGGGGAATCATAATAGTGAGTACTATAATCTAAACAATCCTTTTGCCTCTTCACAGGCTGAACAAGTTAACTTCATGAGAAACAACAATATAAGCAATAATCCCCATAACAACCCTTACTCCAACACAGACAACCCAGGATGGAGAAACTATCCAAACTTCTCTTAGAGTGAGGGAAATGCACAAGGAAACTTTAACTCCCAACCACAAAATAGGCCAATTCAAAATGCCATTAATACTTATAAGCACAATCAAAATAGTAAACAAGAAACTGGAATAGAAGAATCCTTTTGGGCATTTAAAACTAAAACAATACAATTTATGAAATGAACTAAAATGACCATGAACCACCATGAAGCCTCAATTCAAGGAATTGAGGTATCTTTAAGGAATATTGAAGTCCAATTGGGACATATTACCAACCAGCTTTCTACTAGATAGCAAGGTATGCTCCCAAGCTCAACTGAGTTGAATCTTAGAGAAATGATGAGTGTAATTAATGTAGACACAAAAAAATTGAATTGCATTAATCTTGATTCCACAAATGATAATGAAGAGAAAAAAACAAGAAAATATCTAATCTGAAAATTGACAAAGATAGAACTGTAGCTAAGAAGGGTACCCCGGTAGAATGAACATCTCATGTGTGATTGAGGGTGAAGTCCTTTTAGATCCTTTGTGTGGTCTAAAGGCTTTGGTCAACATTATGCCATGGCATGCATACACTAAATTAGGAGTAAGGGGGATGGAGAAAACACCAATTATCTTAGAATTTGCAAATTTAGAGTCTCAAACTCCCATAGGAATTGTAAAGGATGTCCCCATAAGAATAAGGAGTTTTGTGATCCCTACTAATTTCTTGGTGTGTGAATGGGACAGATGGAGTGAAAACTCCACTATAATTTTTGGGAGACCATTCTTTGCCAGCTCTTGAGCTATTATTGATGTGGAAAGGGGGCTAATGATTGTGAGAGTTAATGGACTAGATGAAGCTATAGATTTAATGCCTATTTATTTAAAAAAAAATTATAAGGGCCAAATGGGAGATGGTTAATATGGAATTGGAGAGTAAGGGAGAGATTGTGGGCACTGATGAAGCTTCTGGTCACTATGAAACCTCATCGAGAGGGGAGGCTAAGGAAAAATCAATTAAAAGAAAGAAAAAGACTAGGAGAGGAAAGAAGAAAAAGAAAGGAATTCTCACTCATAATATTGAGAATGTGGGAGATGGGAAGGAGACTAGTGATTCTATGAGTTGGAGCACAGCAAATGCTCACTCTTATAATGCACAAGCGTGGAAAAGAAAACCCCCAATTAAAGAAGCCACCTAGAATGATCCTCAACGTGTCAGGCTGACGACATTAAACCTAGCGCTTTTTGGGAGGCAACCCAAAACTTTGTTTTGTTAGAATTAGCACTTAGGAGAAGTTATAAATTAATAAATAACCAAAACTTTAAATGTGGAAAACAATTCTGAACTAATTTTAAAGTATTGAAAAAAATCTGCTCAGAAGCCGCCGTATCGCGCTACAAAGAATTTTTCTGCCGCAGCGCGCTAAAGCGGATTTATCCGCTATCATACGCTGTAGCGGACAAATCATAGCACAAAATGACCAGGGCAGCACAACACGTTGCAGTGAAATATGCTCAGCTTCAGCAAGAAATTACTGCCTTGGATTCCCAAGGCAGTCAAATACACTACAATGCTCCTTGGGACCTTAAATATGAATTTTAGGTGTTGCAAAAGTTGTGTTTTTCCATATTTTTGACCAAAAAGCTAATCACATTTATGGCATGATTTAAGACTATGTTGACCATGGATTATAATGCAATAAGTATGATTAATCCAAATAACCAAAGAAATCAATTATTCCCATTGCTATAAGAAGCTGTTAGAAGGGAGTATGAGGCTGTGCCTCCTTGAGAACTGAAGCACCTCAGCTCTCAACTCTTCCAACTATTGTTAATCCATCATTTTTATCAATCCCTTCATTCTAAGTATTAAGAGAGAAATGTCTTCGGGGAAGAAATCCATGGCGAGCAAGGGAACTTCAGCTCCCATAGATGGTTGGGCTTTCAATAAGAAAAGCTTTTTTTTGGTTGAAGTAGAACAACACTTCAACCAGGTAATAATCAAAAGAAAATAAATCTTAGAATAGGGATTTGGCTCCCATACCCCGTGAACCTTGATCAAGTCTTGAACAAGGGATGGGAGCACTTGGTAAGTCCCACAAGCCCAACCTACCTCTCCATTGTGCAGGAGGTTTATGCCAATGCAATCAATGCACTTGGGCATAAAATTTTTGTGATGGGTAGGAGTGTGGTGTTTTGGAACAACGACATAGAAAAATTTTATTTGTTAAAAGAGGTACATGACTGCTTCTACCTCCAAATGTTGAGCTCCCAATATGACCCAGCAGTATATGTGAGCAAGATCATCCACACTGATGCAGGATTGAGAGGAAACCTGGCAAACATTCCTTGAGCACTCCTAACAGAGTCAAGCAATTCTTGGCATGTGTTTGTCTCCAGCTTTATCATGCCCTCTGGGCATCTAAGCGAGGTGACCCGGTCACAGACGCTGCTCCTTTGTGCATTACAAAGAGATGGAGATATTTATATCTCCAGCATTATAAGGGAGCATCTTTGGAATGCCCTGATCGGGCCTTGCACCCCTTTTGCTTTTGGGTCACTCATTTCAGCTATCTATGAGAATCAAAGGGCAAACATCCCCTCTTCCAATGTCGTGATTCCTCCCTGTGCTCCTCTAGAACTGACAAACCTGAGCGCCTGCACCCAAGAGTGGGTGCGAGCTAAGAAGAGGAGGGGAGAAGAAGGTGAAGCTTTAACTTCCACTCGTTGGACCACGGCAGACAAATTGATGACGTGAATGTAGTGCATCAATGGACTTGGGAATCTCCCTAGCATACAACATGTGTTTCGTCAAGGGAGAAGTTGCTAGGCAACGTGAGTTTCAAATGGAATTACACAACGCTCTCGAAACTATGTTCTAAGAGTGGAGCTTGCATGGAGGATTGGACGGGTCTAAGCTACCGCACCCTCCTATAGGAGACCCCTTTTTGGATGAGAACTGTCCAATAGATTACATTTACTAGGATGTTAACAAGGAAGATAAAAATAATTAGTAATAAGGTTGTATTCTTTTGTTTTACAATTTTTTTGTTTTTGTTTTTATTCTATTTTTAATTCAATAAAGTAAATTTTGGATCGTTGACACTCTTATCATTGCTATGCTTGTGTTTAAAAGTTAAAATTTTCTGAACATAAATAGTTCCTGGACTTAATACTGAGCTCAAATGTGCAATAATAAGGACACTAATATGCTTGAAATCAAGATGATAAATTCAAATTTCAAATCCTGCACCTCTTGATACAGTTCAAGGCTCTAGTATGATTTAGTTTCCAATAAATTGGAATGAACATATGCTTAGGTTTAAGTGTGGGGGTGAAGAACATAAGGGATTAAAACCAAGATGGCAAAATGTGAGTGAATGAATGAGTGCGCTAGGCTCCTGCAGGACTTAATGACCACAAGGAACTAAATTAAGGGATGAAGACAAATATCTCTCCCTTAAGCAAAATTCAAAAATAGAAAATAGGGATGATGAAAAATATCACTCCCATGTTTAAAAATTGAAAGCTTGGGATGAAGAAAAATATCTCTCCTAAAAATATAAAAATGTTCCTTGTGAATCATGAGAAGGGGCACACATGGCATAATACACTTGTCACTCACCAAATACTTAATTAAGGTATGAAATTCCTAAGGGTGATTACCCCAATAATAAGGACATAAGCATGAACATTGGAGAAAGGATCTAGATTATAACTAGAATTCAGAGCTTGATTGAAAAGGATAGTAGAGATGAAAAATCTTAAGTTATCTTAACTTAGAGCAATGTGTGGTGACTGATTTATTTCATATTGACATCATACATTGAATCAATTATCTAAGAAAGTTAGAAAATTATTTGTGAGCTTACTTGAGGACGAGCAAGAATTCAAGTGTAGGGGTGTGATATATCCAAAATTTATATCAAAAATGTAGTATTTTAACATTCAAATCATCATAAATATCCATATACTTTGAGAGAAAATTATACTTTTACAGGAAAAATGAAGAAAATAGGAACTAATAACTGAATCACTGAATTCTGGGTGAAAACCTCCGCTGTGCACCGTGGTGCGCCACCGCGCCCCATGAAGGCGCATCAAGCTTTCTCAGCTGGAAGTATACCTAAGGACCTAGAAGGAAGTCCATTGCAGTGTGCAGCAGTGCGCCACAGCATCATTTCTCGGGAGAAAAATTAGAGCCTTACGCAGAATAATTAAACAGTGCCAATCCGCTTTCTCGTAAAATAAACCATGCATTACGCTCCAAGCGCACCACAGCGCACTATGCCCCATAAGGATTTACACTGACCTGGAACAAAACCGCTGCAGCTCACCGTGACATGCCATGGCAGCTTATTTAATTAATCATTAAGAAGTTTATGTGAACTAATTGAATAGTCACTATTTCGCATTCACAAAAGTTAACCACTGCAGCGTGCCACAAGGCATCACAACAGCATTTTTGGTTATTTATACAAACTATATATGATTTAATGAAATATTTACAATTCCACCTTTTTCAAAATGAAACCTCTGTAGCATGCCGTAGCGCGCCATAGCTAACACAGCGGTGTCCTAAGGTAAAATACTAACTTATACAGCAGGAACAACATTTGAACCTCAGATGCTACAGTGCATTATAGCGAAATAGTGTTTGGAACGCAGCTGCTACAGTGTGCCACACCGAGCTGCTGTGCACCACAGCGGTCATGCCAGAATTCTCCATAACATCTAAAAATACAACATAGGGAAGGACACAAAATGTAGCCTTTGGCCTTCCCTAGCCTCTTGAAAATTGAAGTGCACATTAATTTTGCTGAATTCTAATGGAACAACAGAATAAATGTTTAAAGGCTTTGAAATAAATCCAAGGAAGGTGAAGAGTCACATTATTAATGGCTTGGGGTTGACAGCTTCCCTATTTAAAGGCCAAACTCAGACCTTTAGTGGGTTCCAATTTTTGAAATTTAAGTACCTATAAGGAAAAGCTGTAGGAGGAGGAGAAAGGAGAACTCTCCAAAGGGGAAGAAGGCTTATTAAGAATAGTAAGGAGAAGGAGACAGTAAGGCGAAAATGGCAGAGCAATCAATAGGAAGTGCCGGAAGAATCCAAGAAAACCCAGAAAACCACTAGGTGATTCCTAGTATTTCTTTCTAACCTTCTCTGATTTTTTTCTACTATGAACTGATCTCAAGGTTCACTTTTCTTTGTATATGTGCTTATGCTTATTTAGTAATGGAAGTCTAAAATCCCTTTGGAGAGGGTTGAGATGCAGTTGTATGAAATTGTAAGAGGAATGTTGTTGTTGTAATGAATTGTTTGAATGAATGAAAAGATGTTCTTATTGTTTATTATTAATGCTAGAATGAATACTTGGATGGAATAAAATCTAAATTGTTTTTTCTAGAAAGAAACCTATAACGGAACAGTGTTTGGAACGCAGCTGCTACAGCGCATTGCAGCGGTTGTGCCTGAATTCTCCAGAACAGCTATAAATGCAGCATATGGAAGGACACAAAATGAAACCTTTGGCCTTTTCCAACCTCTTAAAAATTGAAGTGCACATTAATTTTGCTGAATACCAATAAAACAATAGAATAAACATTTAAAGGGTTTGAAATAAATCCAAGGAAGGTGAAGAGTCACATAATTAATGCCTTGGGGCTAAGAGCTTCCATATTTAAGGGCTAATCATAGACCTTGAGAGGGTTCCAATTTTTGACATTCAAGTACCCATAAGGAACAGTTGCAGGATGAGGAGAAAGGAGAACTCTGTAAAGGGGAAGAAGGTTTACCAAGTATAGTTAAGAGAAGGAGACATCAAGGAGAAAAGGGTGGAGCAATCAAGAGGAACTGCAGTAGGAATCCATGAGAACCCCAGAAAACCTCTGGGTGATTCCTATTATTTCTTTCTAACCTGCTCTGATTTCTTTTTGCTGTGAACTGATGTCAAGGTTCACTTTCCTTTGTATGTGTGCTTGAGCTTATTTAGTAATGAAAGGCTAAAATACCTTTGGAGAGGGTTGAGATGTAATTGTATGAAATTGTAAGGGGTATGGTGTTGGTGTAATGAATTGTTTGAATGAATGAAAGATGTTCTTATTGTTTATTATTAATACTGGAATGAATGCTTGTATAGAATAAAGTCTAAACTATTTTTTCTAGAAAGTAACTTGAATGAATCATTAAATTATTTACTGAACTTATGTTCCAAGCTCATCAATTGTGTAAGAGCAAGGTAGGCAGTGCAAGTAGAGCTGAGAATTATGTGACAAATTCTAAAGCACACTTGCACCTTTCTTTGAAGGATCTACCAAGAGATTTGATGCTTGGGAAGCAAGTTCTCTATTAACTTTGCTCTGGTGCTCAGCAAAGTAGAAGGGATGAGAAGACATTGGAAAACTTGATGGATGATGTGACATAGTCCATTGACCCAACGCATCCTCCCATCTAGCTAAACCGCATGTGAAGCGCATGATGCATGGTTAATGGAAATCTTATTTGTGACATCAATAGGAACAAAAGATATCATTTGGTAACCAAGACCTAGGGAATTGAGTCTAATTAAGTATGAAGATTTAAAGTATACATTCAACAATGAAGTTATATCTCCAAGCCCTTGCAACTATTATAAGAAAAGCTCAACTCTCTCCTTTAAATCAAATCGTATCTTGACTTAAGGTAATTTGTATTGCTAATTTAAGATTTAAAAATCAATCCAAAAATCAACATCTAAACATTATTGAAAGAAAATATAACTTGGTATCAGAACCACCGTTCTCAGAGGATGATAAATCCCAAAATCAAAACTTCCATTTATTACATCATACCATGTACACTTGCGTGCAAGCACATATGTGTATTTTTTGTCTATCAAGTTTTTGGCATCATTGCTAGGGAACGATTTTGTTTTGTATTAAATTTTTTCTAGTAACTAGAGATTTAGATCTAATTAATTTGAGCACATAATCTTATATAGCTGTAAATATATCTATGATTATTTTTATAGTAAAACTAGATTGAGAAAAATCTGAAAAAACTTCTTAAAAATTATGCTAAAAGATATTGCATATTATTATTACTGAAATTTTTATTTGCTGGCCATTTGTGTGTGAATTTACATTGCTGAATTTGATTGATGTAACTTGCTCTAGCTAGTGAATCTTTAACTATATAAGTAGGAGAAACCTTACTGAATTCTTTTACAATCATAAAATTGATAGAACCTATCTAAGAGCTAGGAGACAACAAGTAATTCTTAATCAACAAAATGCATAAATGAAAGATCTAGAAGTACACCCAGTAGAACCAATGGTAAATGCTAGGAGAGGAGACTCCTTAGAGAATACGCAGGGAATCGAGTCTAATTAACAAATCATGATCTCACGAAAGTTTATGTGCTAAGGAAGAACCCCAATGGGAGTTCTCTTTGTACATTAAATTTGAACCTATTGTAATTGGAGGGTAACTCTGATTCCAATAGTGTTCACTTTATTGAATTAAGCATGAAAATTTAAAGTATATATTGAATAATGATTTTATATCACCAAGCCCTTGCAACTATTACAATGAAAACTCAACTCCCTCCTTTCAATCATATTGTATCTTAACTTAAGGTAATATGTATTGCTAATATAGGAACCAAAAATCAATCCAAAAATCAACATCTAAATATTATTGAAAGAAAATATAACATGGTATCAGAACCACAGTTCTCAGAGGACGATAAATCCCAGAATTAAAACTTTGACTTATTACTTCAGACCACATACACTTGCGTGCAAACGCAGACATGTATTTTCTGTCTGTCACATGCCCACAAAGTTAAAGTAAAATAACTAAATAAAATAATTCCTATCTACTTCCGTCTCTTCAGTTTAGTGTAGCTTTAGCTCTGAGTAGCTAGATGACTTAATATGTAAATTTCAGTTCAGTTACAATTACAATATCTTTATTAGCCAATTTTATGATATGATTGTCTTACCTTCTCTTTTTTACTTCAGTACTTGCATATTTTAAAATTGCTTTACTCCAATTCATTTTGTGCTTAATTATTATTGGATGCTAGTCTTAATTTATGTAGATCTGTTATATGCATGTATCAGGGCATACTTATTTTTCAATTAGATCAGCATGTCCATTCTTGATCAAATTCATATCATATATCTTTCAATCACATTGTAAATTATAATAGATTTATATGTATTATTTATTTCCTAACATTATTGTAGCTACTGATCTTGAGGAATGTGCCTTTGCTTACCTCAATTTGCTTAAGCCACAAATTGATAGATTTATAGATTCTTACTTTCTTTTGCCTTTTTAATACACATGTTATTATGTTTATGCCTAAATGCAATACCTTAAAATATGTAGAAATATTTAAATTAACTTAAAATATACTTAGGCAATTGGCTAACATAAGATATTCTTTTTTTTTACTAGGCCCTGGCATGTGGAACTGACATGTCAGATTTAAAGTTGTCTGTTGAGTTTTTTTCAGGTGAGGGGCAGGAACATGAGGATGATCCAAATGCGGTAGTTTAGATTTTCTTGCGTAACTTTCCTTCTTTTATTTTTGAGAGAGTGTTTTTATCTAATTTCAGTGCATTATTTAGTCTGGCTTATAATAATTCAGGAGTGCTTGATTTTACTTTTCTACACTTCTATTATGAGATGAGTGTATTCACTTTCATTTACTACTGTTTGGATGTAAGGTATGGATATAGCCTTTCTAGCTTCCGCATATCTGATATATTATACACTTGGTACTTGAAATCTAGTGTTTAATGGAAGATTATGAAATGTCCAACCCGACACTAACAAATGATTATATTAGCCCGAACTCCGAGTTATCTTACAGAAAATGAATTTCTTAAGTGATATGAGTAATACAAGTGATACTGACACGTACTTATTGGGGATAGTTGTGTCTAATTTATGGAGCAACCTCCAGTCTTACAGACGTGCTAGACTCCACAACTACTTCTATACATGTTCACAGAGATAAAGTAAAATGACTAAATAAAATATTGCATATGTATTCCTGTCTCTTTAGTTTAGTTCAATTTAGTATAGCTTTTGCTTTGAGTAGCTAGATGATTTAATAAGTGAATTTCAGCTCAGTTACAATTACAATAGCTTTATTAGCCAATTTTATTATATGCCAGTCTTACCTTCTATTTTTTACTTTTAGTACTTGCATATTTTAAATTTGCTTTGCTCCAATTCATTTAGTGCTTACTTATTATTGGATGCTAGTCTTAATTTTTGTAGGTCTGTTATATGCATGCATCAGTGCATACTTATTTTACAATTAGATCAACATATGCATGCTTGATCATATCCATGTTAGATGTCTTTCAATCACATTATAAATTACAATAGATTTATATGTATTATTTATTTCCTAACCTTGTTGTAGCTACTGGACTCGAGGTATGTGCCTTTGCTTACCTCAATTTGCTTAAGCCACAAATTGATAGATATATAGATTTTCACTTTCTTTTGCCGTGCTTATTGCACATGCTATTATGTTTATGTGCCTAAATGTGATACTTTAAAATATGTAGAAATCATTAAATCAACCTAAAATGTACTTAGACAATTGTCTAATACGAGATTCTCTATTTTTGACTAGGGCCCTGGCATGTGGAACCAACATGTCAGATTTAGAGTTCTTTGATGAGTTTTTTTCAGGTTAAAGGCAGGAACACGAGGATGATCTAGATGCGGTAGTATAAATTTTCATGCATAACTTTCCATCTTTTATTTTTGAGAAAGTGTTTTTGTCTCATTTCAGTGCATTACTTAGTCTGGCTTATAATAATTCAGGAGTGCTTGATTTTACTTTTCTACACTTTTATTATGAGATGAGTGTATTCACTTTCATTTACTACTATTTGGATGCAATGTATGGATATACCCTTTCTGGCTTCTGCATTTCCAATATATTATAAACTTGGTACATGAAATCTCGTGTTTAATGGCAGATTATGAAATGTCCAATCCGACACTAAACAGGCAATTATATTAGCTCGAACTCCGAGTTATCTTACAAAAAATGAATATCTTAAGCGATATTAGTAATACAAGTGAGGGCCATTACCTAATATGATTTGAGTTAAGTGTTAACTTGATGATGATTAGGAGGCGGCCGCCATAGTTGGTATCAAGGATGACCTCCTAATTGTAATCAAATTTATGTGAGTATTAATTATACGACGATTAGGGAGGGGCATCATGCTAGCTAACCCAAATTCTGTAAAACAACCAAGCTTGTTGAGACATGCCCAAGTAAGAGTTGAATAGAGGCTTCAGGCGCGAATCAGATGGATGCAACTAGACATGCCCAAATATATTATAATTGCAATGAATCTGAACCATTTTGCAAAATTGTTGGGGTAAACACGAAATAAAACATCACACCTGACCTTTCGTAAATTTTTCGCATGACTTAAGATGGTTCGCTGAACTGTCATTAGTATACGCACATCTAGGCATGCTCAATAATGCTTGTTGAACCATCATTATAGGTGTGTTCTTGTACTGGTTTGTTGTGGATCAACCTCTATTATATTCCATCTCCTCTTTGCCAAAATGAAGTTATAATATTGTATTTTTTATCACAAATATAATCATATATATATCTATATATATATATATATATATATATATATTGTTTAAAGTATGGTTTTAAGCATATGTATATATATATATATATATATATATATATATATATATATATATATGTATATATATATAACATAAATGGTTTTAAGCTTTGCTAATTAAGATTAGTATTCGCACAAAATGATAAATTATTGTATGAAAAAATTAGACATTTGTGATTATGTTATTTTAAAATTTATTCGCTGATTAATGCGACAGTTTTAATTTTGTTGGGCAAATAACAAATTTAATATGTTTCTGCATTAACATAATCTTAAATAGTAACAAATAGCAAAAATAATGTAGTTTATACAACTTGGCAAAAAACATGCATGAAAATATGATGTTAAAATAGAACAAATAATTATCAACGCTTGATATTAATATAATTTTGTCATATTTTTTTTGTAGCATTTTAGAATTTTTAGTCTTGCACTCTTGTAGTAAGTTATTTGCATATTTTTAGGTTCAAGTTGGAAGTGTAAGCTCATGCTGTGATTCTGTTTATATTCTGTAATCTCTATTATATTTTGATATTTTAGCTAAATGGAAGTTACGACTACAAGTAATTCTTTTTAGATTGAAATTGATAAACTAGGTGGGGAACAAAATGTTACATTTGTGTCAAAAAGTGGAGAAGTACGTACAGATCCTAATGTTATTATAGCTTAAATAGGTAAAACAAGCCAGACTATTTCTAATGTGAGGATATTACAAAAAAGAAGTGCAATATGGGATCATTTTGAAATAATAAAGTGTAATTATAACAAGGGTAATGTAGTTGATAAACTATCATGTAAGTATTGTTGTAAGACTTATATGTCCCAAAAATCTAGATCTATCTCAAATTACTTTAGGCATATCAAACTTTGCGTTTTATTGATTCAAGCAAGCAAAATATAGAAAATTTTTAACATAGAGATTTTGGATAAGGGAAAATCAGTAAATATTGAAACAAGTAATTTTTGTATTACATCTGCATTTGATAACAAAAAAGTAAGAAATATATTAGCAAAGATGATTTATAGCTGAGTTACCTCTTAAGTTTGTAGAGCAGCCATATTTCAATTTATTTGCCCGTATTTTGAATACAAACTATAGAAAAACTTCCAAAAAAATTATGTGTAGAATGCTTAAAAGCTTATGAAACTAAATAGAATAAGATTAAGAAATTGCTAAAGTTTGTGAATCATATTTTCTTAACAACTCATTGTTAGACTTCAAATTAATCAATAGGGTATATGGGTTTAACATCACACTACATTGATTCAGATTGGGTGTTGCAACATTCCATTATAAATTTTATTGTCTTTGAACCTCCGCATACAGCACATGTTATTGCTGATGCCATTAGTGAGTGCATAATGCAGTGGGGTATCCACAAAAAAATTATGGCAATTACATTTGATAATGCCCGTGCTAATGATAATGCAGCAAAGATTTTGTCAAAAATTTTTGAGAACACTAATAGATTTTTTTTTAAAGGAAAAATATTTCATGTTCATTGTTGTGCACATGTTTTAAATTTGGTTATTCAAGAAAGACTTAAGAACTGCCATAATGTCATTAAAGTTGTTAGAGAGGCTATTGTTTATATTAAGAAATCTTCAAGCTGCTTAAAAACATTTGGTGAGATTGCAAGATTAGTTAGTGTTTCAACTCATTGAGGTCTTTCAAGTGATGTAAAAACAAGGTAGAACTCCATATTCTATATGCTAGATTGCGCCTTTCATTATAAAACTGTGTTGCATGAATTTTTTAGAAAAGATAAGGGAAGATTTTGGAGTTTGACTAATGATGATTGGGATAGATTTGATAGAATTAAATGTATTCTTAAAATTTTTCAAAATGCTTCAAAGATATTTTTAGGTTCAACGTACACAATTGATAATCTCTTTCTTTCTGTAATGATTCATATTAAATGTATTCTTGAGAGTGAGAGAAGTGAGAATGTGATTTTATTAGATTAATGTGCAATACAATGAAAGAAAATTTTGACAAGTACAGGACTGATACTAATTACTAATGTGCATTGCTATTGTGCTTGATACAAGGAGATAAATGACATTTATTAAATTTGCATTTAAATCAATATATTCTGGCTTAGCCCTTAATGAAAAAATTGAGTGGGTTTTACAAAATTTGCATGATTTATTAAGTAGCCACATTTAGGATAGTGTTTGATTCTTCAAACAGTTTGCTAATACTTCAAGGCAGCTCTAGTTCAAGCTATTCAGAACTAGGAAATTCAATTTTAAAAAATTTTGATTTTTTCTTAGAGTTTGCTTGTGCTAAAAGCTAATTGAATCAGAGATTGAGTTTATTTGTATGAGGATTGCATTAAGTTACCTCAAGAATAAAGATCTTCATATGATATTCTAGAATGGTGGAAAATGAATTCATTAAAATGGCCTACATTAGCAAAGATGGCTAAAGATATTTTTACTATTCCTATTACAACTATTTCTTTTGAATCTGCATTTAGTGTAGGTGATCGTGTACTTGATGATTATAGAAGTTCATTATCACCAATTATGGTTAATGTTCTTGTTTGTATGGAAAATTAGCTTACTAGGTCTGAGTCCATCCTTTCACACTTGGATGAAGATGTAAAATTTTGAGTTTGATATATTTAAAATTCTAATTTACAAGAGAGATAAAAGTATTGTACAAGTTTAATTGATTAGTTTTGGTTTTTTTCCTAAATAGGAAGAACAACTAACATGTGCTATACTAGTTGATGTGGTGTAGGATCTATTTAATTGAACCAAGTGATTCGAGTACTTTGATTGTGTTGTACTTTGTTATTTTTGCAAAACTATTAAAGGCATATATAATATAACTTCTTATGTACTCCACTGCTCCTAATTATTTTTACAAAATCGTAAGGCATTTTTAATTTTTTATATTTATTTATCAAGTTATAATAATATTTATTTAGTTCAAATCCTCATTGCTAAATACTAACACTTTTTATTTGGATTCTTATTTAAGCAGGTTTATGGTGGAAAAAGGACTATGATGATAATAATCATTTCATATTAAATATAATATGATATTTAGACCCTTTCAAAGAAACATGTGATTGCTTCAAATTAATGTTTTTTGTACTAAACTACTTTTATTTCAAATTTTTGATATTATATTACTATGGCTCCTGACTTGGTTTTAATTAGCTGGTGATATTTGGGTTGCTATTGCTCCTTAGGCTACTGTTGTTGCTTGGGCTAGTGTTGCTGCCTGGGCTACTGTTGTTGCCTCTACTATTGTCTCTACTGTAGTACTGCTACTGCTCCTATTGCTACTACCTTAATTGTGATTATTAAAAATTTTATTTTGTTATACTGCATTTCTTTTCAAAATTTTGATACTATATTAATATAATTTTGATTGTTGCTTTAGCTACTATTGCTTTGGTTACTGCTTCTTAAGTTACTACTGCTTGGGCTACTACTACCTGGGCTGCTGCTGCTAGCTGCCTAGATTGGTGTTGCCCTTGCTGTTGCTGCCTCTATTATTTCTATCTGTATTGTTGCTGCTTCGGTTTACTGCATATTTTAAAACTCTATAATTTATAAACTCTTTTTTACTATATTACATTTTTCTTACTACTATATTGCTATGGTTGTTGTTATTTTAGTTGTTGTTGCTTTGGCTGCAGCTGCTTAGGTTGCCACTGCATGGGCTACTACTGCCAACTACCTGGGCTAGTGTTGCTTCTACTGCTGTTTCTACTGCTGTTGCTGCCCGTGTTGCTGCCGCTTTGGTTTACCGCATGTCTAAAATCTCTAAAATTTATAGACTCTTTTTTACTATATTGCATTTCTTTTACTGCTATATTACTATGGTTGTTGTAGTTTTCGATGGTGTAGCTTTGGCTGCTGCTACCTGGGATGTTGGTGCTAGCTTTTGTGTTGCCTCTAATGCTGCTGCCTTTGTTGTTGTTGCTTGTGTTGCTGCTGCCAGCTACCTCTGCTACTACTGCTTTAGTTTACTCATGTCTAAAAGCCCAAAATTTAAATAGAAGTGTAGATAGTAAATAGAGTCACAGCATCAGCGTGCACTTGCATCTTGAACCTTAAAACATGCAAGCAACTTATTGCAAGATTGAAAATCTTGAAAAAACATAAAAAAATGTGATAAAATATTAAACATATTATTAGACTGTAAATCTATGAGACTGTAACTGTAAAAATATAATTCTAACTCTCAGCTTAACCATAAAAATAGAGTTACAGGTTCATAAATTATTACTTGATGCTGACCTGCTGCATCTTGGGCTAGCTCTACTGCATTCTAGAAAAGCTTTAACAGAATAATAGAATATACAATCTTTAAAAAGACTCATAAGTCACAAGTCATAACTTATTGCATGTCAAAAAATTCTAAAATGCGTAAAATATGCTATATTATTCTGCATTGTTGTTATAATGTCATTGACTAGTTGTTGCAATGCTGCAGCAACGTGTTAGTTGTAATAGCTTTTGTATTTTATAAAGTATTTGAAATTATTTTTTTGTTTTTGTTTTTTGATTTGAATTTGAGCAATCATTTGAGATGGCTTGATTGTGTCTATAATAAACAATTATTGATTACTCTGTTAAGCCAGTTTGGCTATAGTTTTAAGAAGTGATGTTAATCTGAGTCCTTGAAAAAAACAATAGAACCATAATTAGAATCAATTAACGTCTGAATTAAATGTTTCAGATTTTTTTGTGCTAATTCAAATAAGTATTATTTGTAATTTAATTTTTATTTACAATTTATTGTTATTATATTATTTTTTGTGCAGATTTTAGAGGTTGTGGTTAGCTACTTGGCTTGCAGGTTGCTACTTAGATTAGATACAGTCATGCAGAGTCACAATTTTGGCAGACTTGAGTTGCTGCCGTTTGGTCTAGCTTGGATCATTTTTGCTTCAGCTTCTTATTTATATTAAATTAATATCCAAATTTATTATATTTTGTTTTTGAATTGTGGCAAATGTTTGTGAATTGTCAATTGTGACAAATGTGTATGAAACTATGAATTAATATTTTAGCAATTTAGCCCTAATTTGCTATATTTTGATAGTTCATGTACTGTATATAGTATTTTTTATTTTTGAAATTCAAATTTTTTTTTAAAAATTATGCTCTTATTTTTTTGAGTTAACTCAATTTGAGTACGCATCAACTCAAACTCGAAAATCTTAAATCGAAATGATATTTCAAGCAGGCTTAAATAAAATTTGAGTTAGTTCAAACTCGATTTGAGTTTGAGTCAAGTTCGAGTTTAGTTTAACTCAAAATTTTTGAGTTTGAGGTAAGCCAGCTCGAACTCGAATTGAAGCCAGTCATATATATAGACAATTTTAAGTATTAAAAATGGTTTTAAGCTTTGCTAATTATGCTTAGTATTCGCTCAAAATGGTAAATTATTGTATGAAAAAATTAGACGTTTGTGTTTATGTTATTTTTAAATTTATTCGCTGATTAATGCAATAGTTATAATTTTGTTAGGAAAATAACAAATTTAATATGTTTTTGCATTAACATAATTTAAATAGTAACAAATAGCAATAATAATGTAGTTTATACACCCGGCAGAAAACATGCATGAAAATTTGATGTTAAAATAGAACAAAAAATTATCGACGCTTGATATTAATATAATATGGTTTATTATCAATGTTAATGCTAAATCTGTTAATTGGTATTTACGGTTCAGGTTTAACAAAAGTGACTGCTAATAAAGCTGAAATTTCAAACACATAATTAATTAATTAATTGACTACTAAATTGAATAATGGAATGTAACAAAGCACTTGTTTAGTAATTTAACATTCTTCTCCAATTAAATATTTATCTGTTACAAGAATGACATGCAAATATAAATAGGCAATGCATCTCAAAGAACAAAGCACTTGTTTTAACTTTGTATTGCTACAAAACTTCGAATCACAACAACAAAGTTATGGCCAAGTCACTAGGAGTAGCTTATGCCTTCCTTTTCCTTATCATCGTCAATGCGGCACTGCTAAAAGCTTCTGCATACCAACCCTTTTCAGATATAATCAAGTGTGTCCAAGCCTTCATAGAGGTGGAACAATGTGTGGTGAAACTTATTCCTTCATTCCTTAGTCTACACATAAGGCTTAGCCAAGATTGTTGCCAGGCAATCTTAGATATTGAAAATAACTGCTATATTACAATATTTACTGCCCCTATAATTGGATCCACAATGTCCACTTTCACCTCTAGTGTTTGTGGCACACTCGTTGGTCCATCTTTGCCCGCATCTATGTAGATTTGATGTATTTTTCACATATGGATGGATGTTTGATTTTGTCCTCAAGTAATGAAAAGTAAAGTGTTGTTCGATGATTGATTTTATTTTCTATACTAATTGTTCTAAAAACTTAAATGTTGTAATAGTTATGATCAGCATAATTAAAATTACTTTTCTTACTTTTGTTTAATGTTGTTATAATAAATTGTGTTTTCTTTTTTTTTTTTGAATTTATAAGATTTTGGGAAAATAAAGTTCAATGTGCATTTTTCTTCTATTAAGATTTAGTAAACTAGCTTATTAGCACATCCGGTGAAGATGTTTAGAAATTTCTAATTGTTAGAAATAGGGTTGGCAATTTAACCCAAAATTTAAAATTTGAACTCGACTATACTCGGACTCAAACTCGAGACATTTTAACTCGACTCAAAAAATTTGTGTCATGTTTGAATTATATGTCTTGATTCGAACCCTATTTAAAATGAATCAAAATGAATAAAACTCGAATCAAACTCGATTAGAAATCTACTCGAACTTGAACTTGAACATTTTGATTCGAGTTTGAGTTTGAGCTGACTCTACTCGAAGCTAGCCCTAATTAAGAAGGAATTTAACCACAAAAACTTTATGGCTCATATTTGAAGATTTAGACTATGTTAGTCCTCAATTATTATAGGAGTATATTGATCATTGTTCTTCGAATTATAATACTTCAAAGTCGAGGAGTTTTGCTAATGTAGAGGATCCAAGTAACCAATATCGATGTACTGAATTATAAGTCTAGTTTAATAGTTATATGATAATATTTTTATTCTTATCTATTTTTATCTTTTGAATCCAACATCTAAGCATTTTATCATTGGTTATCTAAGTGACTTTAATAAAATAGGTCGTTAGTGTGCCCTATTCACTATTTTATTTTAGAGTATTATTATAATTACACACTAATATACACTAAAATATATAATTAATGTGTCAATCCAATGTGTAAGTAGATTATTGGTTGAATACACTTTTTTGTGGGGCCTATATATAAAAATTAAAAAAAAAGAAAAATTTTGTTGGAAATAGGATTGGCAATTTAACCAAAAATTCGAAATTTGAACTCGACTCGAATTCGAGACATTTTCACTCGACTCAAAAATTTCGTGTCGTGTGCGAATCATACGTCTTGACCCAAACCCTTTTTAAATTGAATCAAAATGAAACACGATTAGAACTCGACTCAAACTTGAACTCAACCATTTTGATTTGAGTTTGAGTTTGAACTGACTCAACTTGAAACCAACCCTAATTACGAAGGATTTTAACCACATTAATTTTTTTGGCTCATATTTGTTGATTTGGACCATGTTAGTCCTCTATTATTATAGGAGTATATTGATTATTGTTATGTGAAGGATAATACTTCAAAGTCAAGGAGTGTTGCTAATGCAGAGGATTCACATAACCAATATCGATGTACTGAATTATAACTCTAATTTAATGGTTGTACGATAATATTTTATATTCATATCTATTTTTATCATTTGAGTCCAATTTCTAATAACAGTTTCCAGGCGAGTATCGGCATAGCTCCGTATGAAGCCTTATATGGCAAGAAGTGCAGTACTCCCCTGGTATTGTCTGAAACTCGTAGAGTTCAGTTATACGGCTCAGAATTAGTTGTAGAAACTAATCGTAATGTTTAGCTAATTCAGCAGAGAATTAAAGCAGCTCAAGTTCGCTAGAGTAAGTATTATTATGCTCATCATCGTACTCTGGAATTTGATATTGGAAATTTTGCATATCTTAAAGTAAGCCCAATGAAAGGCATTATCATTTTGGTGTAGCCAAGAATCTAAGTCCCCGCTACGTCGGACCCTTTGAAATTCTTGAGAATATTGGTTCTATAGTTTATAGATTGAAGCTTCCTGAAGGTTTTTCTGTAGTCCATAATATGTTCCACATCTCCTCTCTGCGAAGATGTCTTTGCGATCCTTCTCATCTAATTCAACTTCCAGCAGTATCTCTCCAGCCGGATCTTTCCTATGCGGAGGAGACAATTAAGATCTTAGCTCAGGATCAAAAGCAGTTGAGAAATCACTCGATTCTAATGGTAAAGGTTCAGTGGAGAAATCGCTCTCTAAAAGAATCTACTTAGGAAAAAGAGGTTGATTAAGGTTTAATTCCTCAATTTATTAATAAGGGAAGGATGTGCCCAGGATAATGCAGCGGAATTATTCACTAAGTATATGCATTTATCAAAGTTCGGAAGTAAGACAATAAAATATGTTATATCCAATCCACCACAATACAAGTAAGAAGTAAATATGTAGCTCAAAATAAAATAATACAATAAGAGAACATACATAAGCACCTGAATTATTACAAACATTAAATGAGTTTTAATGAAAAAGATAAAGCTCTCATCCTCGTAAAATAAGGGGAGCTAAGCTAAGGATCTCCAGCAGTTGCACGCTCCTCCGCCTGAATCTGATCTTCAAAAGGCTCAACTACCTCGAATAACTCGGAGTCTACTATTGTTGGTTTCATAATGATAGGGCCCTAGCCAAAGTAAGGAAAAATCTTGTTAGACATATTGTCTAAGTACATTTTAGGCTATTAATATTTCATGAGTTTTATGATATCATCATTTTACTTAAACTATAAAGAAACAAGCACAGCGTAAGGGTGCAAAAAGTATACAAATGACAGAATAAGCTATACATAAAGGTATTTATAAGTAAGCAACATGTAAGGTAAGAGAACATATCTCAACCCCAATGTAGTAACAAGGATAGGCATATAAGTATAAGTAGAGTAAAGAAAATACTGAAGGAAAAAACTCATCCTATACATGCTTATGATCACTAGACATATGCAGGTTAAAAATAAATAGTATAATTATAATATGTATAGTAAGCAGTAACAGAAAGTGGCATCCCATAAGTAAGTAAGCAGGTAAAGTAAGGCTGATTGTAGTAAAGTACAACAGTAAATGGTAAATCATAAATAGTAAACAGTGAAAAGTAAACAGTAAACATGTATGTAATGACTACCATATCAGAAGAGGGCTAATCTAGCCTGCTGATAACTAAAGGATTGTTAGTGTCAATGCGGAGGCTAAGGCTCCAAAATATTCCTAGCATCATCTGAGGCTAGGCTAGAATAACGAAATAGAAATTGAACTGAAGAAGCTGTAATCACAAATATAGTAATATTTTAGTTATTTACTTTACTTCTGTGGACATATCCAAAAGTAGCTAAGGAGTCAAGCACATTTGCAAGACTATACAGGTTCCAAACTTAGCATAACACTCCTCAATGAGTAATGCTAAGTACTCCTAATTTCTCCTTACCGCTATCCATTAGGGTAAAATGCGCCAGATCAACAAGTAACTGAACCCAATGCAAAGTTAACTAAGATATTTTATGTTTTCATTTCATGCAACAACATTATCTTGTATGACATATTCAAAGAATAAGGCACAAAATGCAAAGAATGCGAAAGCACAAGTAAAACAATAATGAGCAAGGGACTCTACTACAAATGGTGACATTAATTGTTATCTATTAAGCCATTCTAACTATTCCAAGTTACACAAGTTCAGGATCACCAATTCCTACTATCAAATGTAACTTAGAAGCATTGCCTAATAAGTTAAAAGTAATTAAAACTAATCAGGTTCTAATTTAGTTCAATCAAAATTAACTACAAGTTAAATAATAAATCAGCACGTCCTTAATTAATGAATTTAAATGTTCTAGGCTAAGATCTGATTAAGATCTACTAAGCTGGAGATTATGAATTAAACACTATGAGATTGGAGTTAATCACATAATCCAAAGGTAAGGCTTAAGGATTAAAGTTAAGTCTAAATGTGAGCTAATGATTATGGTAAAACCTATTAAGCACAATTAAGCTTAATAGAAGGATTCTCCTAACCTTAATCTAAACTTAAAAGATAAAATAATCAGAATTAAAGTATGAAAATCTAGAAACTAATACAACCAAGGTTTTATTAATTGAATAACCTACTTTATTCAATGAATGAAATATAGCCTAGCATCTATTCCTAATCTTAAGGAAAAAAATCCTAAGGTGAATTGTAGATCCTAAGAAGCTCCTAATAAAAAGACTTAGAGAGATTCTAGGAATTGATTGAATTTATTTCAATTTAACTTAATTTGTTGTTTTTATATAATTAGGGAAGTTAAGAATAAATTTTAGCTAAGTAAGGTATATTATCCTTAGAGTATTCAAGCCTAAATTAGGATGTTTGACAAATTATTCAAATTATGGGATTTAAGGCTTAAATTGAACCTAAATCAATTATATTACTGTTTTTTAATGAATTAAGAGATATTTTAAGGGTTAAGAACACTTAACCTAAATTTCGGGCAAAATGACTATTTTGTCCCTACTTAAGGGGCCTAAAAGCTACTTTTTGATTTAGGGCTCCAGATTGGATTTTCTTATTGCCAAATGTTTCCTTACTGTCTAACATGAAGATAGACAGACACCATGTACATCAAATTTTGACAAGCGACAATTTAGTAATTTTCTCCTAATGGAATCTAAGAGTTTGTGTAGTTTACTGTTGCTTGTAGTTCAAGGATTCTATAGAGTTTAAGAACACTAAATTCTGAGGCCTATTGGATTAGTTATGAGTGTTCTAAGTTTAAGGGTAAATGTATCATTCCTAAGGTTAAGAGGGGTCAAAAACCTAACTTTTCTATTTGAGATCTAAATTTAGCAAACTTAGTGGCTATAGCTTCCCTATATCACACTGAGTACTTTAATTAGGAGTAGACCTAACTTAGATCTCATTTGGCCAAGTTATGATCTAAATAGGGTTAGGGGTATTTTGGTTAACCTATGATTTCTTGTGGTTAAAACTCAAATATTATTTAAGTTTACTGTTGACACTGAAGTTCAAACCTAGTTAGCATCTTGAGTTACTTAATTTGGAGTTCAAATGATCAAGTTATGGTCATTGCAATGTTAGGGTTCTATTTTCTTAAAATGGGTCAAAACCTAATCTTTTCCATATTTAAAAATCACATACAACTTTATACAATGCTCAATTTTAGTAAAACTAAGTTCAAATTTAATATATTTCAGCCCCACTAGGGTCCTAGGGTCCTTAAAATGTAAAAAAAATGAAGTTTCGGTCATTCCGGACCGTTTTGGGCAATTCCAGACAATTCTGGGCACCACGGCGTGCTGTAGTGCCTTCTAGCAAAAAGCTAGGCGCTACAGTGTTATGTGGCATGCTACGGCGCACTATAGCGTGCTGCAGCGGATTTCAGTGCTATGGTGCGCTGTAGCGGGTTTCGGCGCTATGGCGTGCTATGGCAAATCTAATTTTTGAAACTTAGGTGCTACGGCGTGTTGTGGAGCACTGTGGTGCGCTACGGCAGACCCAATTTTGAAACTCGGGCGCTGTAGCGCGTGACGGTGATTTCTCCTGTGCAAAAATTATAATGAGTCATCTTTTAGGCTCAAATTCTCTCAACCTAGAGAACTTCACATGCGGTGCCATATAGCATTGATTAGGTATTTTCGAGACCTTTCCATCGTTACCAAAATTGGCACAAACTAATTATTCTAACTATACAAACAATAGAGTTAAAGGTTCAGGTATCCATAAAAAAGGGAAAATGGAGCAGCTTCATCTTCTTAAAATCACAAACCTAATGAGCTCTAAGAAACTACATATCCTAAATACAGATTTCTAAGAATGCAAACTAAGCATAAGAGCAAAATTGAAGTAGCCATTGAATGCATTCAATGGGGGAAAGTAGGTACCATGGCTTTCAAATGGAAGAAAATGGAAGAAAAAAACTCTATTTTCTACAGGAACTTAGGAGCTTAAGGGCTTCTTTAGCCTCATAGCAATGTAGGAAGAAAGAGAGGAGGGGAGCACTGCTTGGCAGCAAGGGAATAACAGAGGGCTAAGGGGCCCTTTTAAAGGTGGAGGGTGGCATGGCTATTGGATGGGATGTGCTTGACTTATCCCATCACAAGTATGGGAAGGATGGCTTGGAGAAATTGAGAGGGAAAGGAAAATGGCAGGATGGGAGAGGGAGGTCCAAATAGAAGTAGAATTTAGGGAGTGGGGTCCACCTTAGAGAAAAGAAGGAGAATAGTGGATTATTTGAAGATCTTAATTTATTTAATTAATTAATTCTAAAAAGTCAGATTTTATAATGAGCTCCAAAAAATTCCAAAAATTCACCCCTAGCTAATTTGGGGGTGAGGAATTAAATGGCGAAGTCAGAATTTGATTTCGTTGATTATTTAATTTTTTATTTTTTAGATTATTTAATTATATTAAAATATTTGATAAAATTTGATAACTTCCAAATGCTTCCAAAACATCACCCCAAGCTAATTCAAGGTAAAGTCAAATTTTGATCTTAAGGTCAAAATAACTAGGTCAAATTCCAAGATTTTTAAAATTTCCAAAATCTGGGTTTGATCAATTTGACCTCTAATTTGGACTAGGTCCTGGTGGTGAACTATTAATGATTTAATTAGTGCACTAAGATCAAAATCAGGACTTGGATTAGTCCTAATTAGCTAGGGTAACAACTTGGGTTGCTACATGGGTTGCCATCAATAAAAATACACCTCCAATCTATCTGATTTGCCATTGATCTATAAAGAAACAATTAATCTTAATTGGGGTAAAATTAGGGGTGAAACCCTAGTTAATCTAACTAAGATTCAAATCCATATTCACTTAATTAAATAACTTGATTGTAAGATAATCCAATTGACATTATTCTAATAATGCATCTGATTTAGTATTGATCTTAAATTATTGAATTAGAAGTGCTAAGATTAATAATAAAGTTATGCAATTGAATCATTGGAATCTTAGCTTTATATCTTTGGTTTTCTCTTATATAAGTTAAGATGGATAAAAATTGTAATGATTTATGAAATGACCTAATTCAAAAAATACCTTTGATTTCATCCCATAATTGTAAAATAGGGTGTGATTAGATGGATTTAGCCATCTGAATTGATCACTTTTATCTAAGATAATAAGTAAACCCTGAATCTTTAACTTAAGTAGTAGAAGAGTGAGACCATAAGGATTTTACTTTAGGAGTGCTTTAAAATGCTTAAAAGACTTAAAGAATGTTACACCTTGAGGTAGGAAAGACTTATTGTGACATAATGAGGTAGGAACCTAGATGATCCTCCCTAACCTTAGAAGCTGAACTTAAACATTGTGGTAGAATACATCTAAGATATTAGATTGAGATTCTTCAATATAGTAGTAACCCATGTTGAGTGACCTCTTGGTCATATCCATGGAGCCTTGTGTAAGACTCACCCAGTTAGAATAAGGATTGATAGTGTTGGTTAAATCCTTGGTGATTAAATAGAATTGATGGAACCCAGATTATTAGTTGAGTATAGTAGTGTATATTTAAAATATTGGATCTCTCTAATAGTATTCAAGAATTATTGAGTCAGTCTAAGTAAGATTTATCTTTATGTTATCCTATGGGCTTAGGCAGATATAATCTTGCCTAGAGTAAATCAATCAATCTTAAGAGTGCTATAATTAGAGACTTAAATCCTTAGTTTGAGATAAACATTGTGACCGAGTTATGCCTCTTATCTTAGTGTGCTCCAATAAGTACAGTTTTAAACAAACTAATTAAACTAAGTAACTCTCTTTAGAACACTAGGTATGCTTGTAATTAGAGTTTTTAATAGCTTAGTTTGAGATATAAAGTGTGCTCAGGTTCTGCCTTCTTTCATAGTGCGCTTTGATAGGTGAAGTTTTAAACAAACTAAGTGTGAAATCCACCTTTCTTAGAAACATACCCAATCTGTATATACAATCCTTCCAACTGATGATTCAGGATGTTGAGACATCATGGTAAAATCTCCCAACAAGATGTATGTAGACATTGGACCGTACAGCTCATAGCAGTTCATTGATATTTCAGTTGCATATCAGTGGCATACAGTATTGCGGCATATTCTGATGCATGAATTCAATGACATATAGTATAGTTTGGGTGTTCTTACATCAGATTTAGACCATTCATTATTTTTTATATTTTTGGCATTCAAATTACAATTCAATTTTACTTTGCTCATATTTGCATAGTCTTAGTTATTCAGTTGCCTTTACAGTTTTTCTACAGTTTTATTTACTTTACTGTTTTATTGCACCTATTTTTAGAACTACTTAGTTTAGTTTCGGTGTGTTAGACTTCCTGTCTAGAACAGGGTACTTTTGGGATTCGGCAATTTGCTAAATCCTGAGCAGTTGGCTGAGCTAGGGTAGGAGGACTCGCAAGAGAACTAGGAGGAGTACATGGAGCATTTGTGGACCCTCCTTCAGCCTTGTCACCTTTTTGCTTTTATTTCAGTTCATTAGCTAGACTTTACTTATGTATCATTCAGTAAACAGTTTGTAATAATTCTAGATGCACTTTTACTTTTCTTTTTTGAGATGAATGCTTACTATTGTTCTGTGATGAATATATTCTGGATGTTTTAATTTAGATTCCGCACTCTGTTGTTCTACTACTATACTTAGAATTGTGATATGATCAGCATACTAGAAATGCTAATATTCGAGAACATATGTTGGATTCCTTACTTACCTTTATAATCCAATATATGTATTAGTCTAATACTTAGGATAAGTAACCTACTCTTATCTTAAGTATTGACTCTCAACCCTCCTCTTAGGTTGAGTCAGCAGCCTTCAGTGTGGCGAGTTTCTTTAATTAGCCTATTTGTGGAGATGGGTTATGCCTTCCCAAGTGGTGCACCGCTCTGCCACCGAATTTAGTTTGTTTTTCGCATGGAGATGGGGCGAGGTGCTTCAATGCATGTCTCCTAAGTCTGTGCATAGGAATAAGTGCAAATAAGCAAACCTAAGTGCCCAAAATCACCTTTTGTAAGACATACTTATCATGTATATGTGCTCATTACCTTGATAATGTAGAACGATATCTTTAGTGAAATTGAGAATTATATAGAGTTCAATGGTTAAGGAAACCTAAGTTATAAAAATCTCATAGTTAGAATTCTGAACCTTATGGTATACATATAATGAAACATATTAAAGAAACAAGTTAAGAAGTTAGATAACAAAAGGGATGTGATTTTTATTTTTTTGGATTTAATCTTTTTTTCTTTATTTTTGTCAAGCTTTGGCAAAGCATAATCTATATAAGCATAAAGAATTAAGAGCATTTGTGATATATGAGATGCAACATGCAATAATGTTGAGTAGGAACTACGTGATGCAGTAAGCATCAGATCACTTAAGATTTTGGGATGCATTGTGGCTTAAAAAGTTGAACATATTTGTGGTATAATCTATGGAATATTCAAATGCATATACAATGGCATATAATATAGTTCAACTTTCTAGATTTTGTTCAGTTTATTATCTTATTTTAGTCAGTTTACTTACAGTGCACTTACTTAACTTTAGTATAATTCTATTTCTAGTTTTAGTATTTGGCCTTACAACTATTTTTGTTTCAATTTTCTACAGTTTAACTTCTCTTTTTTTGATAAGAAAGTAATAACTCTTAAATGGAAGAAAATATTATTTGCAGCCTAAAATATACTTAGACTTATTTTCTAACACAACATTTTCTCTTTTTGGCTGGGGCCCTAGCATTGTGAACCGATAATGACAGCTTTTAAGCAGTGTGTGGAGCTAGCCCAGAAAGAGGTTTAGGAGCTTCAGGATGAAGCTGAGGAGCAGTATTTATTGTAGTGATGATTTAGCTCTTACTTTACTTTATATTATGAGACGGGAGATTTACATACTGCTCTTTTATTTCAAGACTTTGGTTTGTAATATTAACTATAGATGTATTTTTTTCTTTTACAAGATGAATATTTACTTAGCTTCTGTGATGAATGTTATGAATTCATATTTGAGCTTCTGCACTTTGATACAAATTCTATCTTATCCTTAGTATTGTGATGTGATTAGTTCACATATGCAAAGCTTATTCTTATTATATGGCTACTTTCACTTAATAATCTTAAGGCCAATTTTTAGGAGTGGCATAAACTAATATTTATGATCAAAATACTTTACATATGTTATGTATTAGTCTCAGTAGCTGTTTCTAATATAGGAAAGGAGTAATTCAAGGGGACTCTTATTAATTCAATTTTAGTGATGTGTTGTTAACAAGTCATAATGGGTAACTTTTTCAAGTAATGATTCATTCCGTCACTATGATATTCTATTGCGCATAGCAGTGGGGTGGGGTATTACAGTTGGTAATAGAAACGTTCATAAGGTGCCAGATAAGGATAGTATTCCTATCTACCTAATGATTCATTCTCAAGAATAGTTATGATAATAATTACTAAGTGTAAGGATATATTATCCATAATTCATCATGTTTGGATCTCAGAAATGAAAAACTAAGGCATCTGGATATGACACCCTAAGACTTGAATGAACTTAAAGTCGAAAGACATTTTAAAAGTTGAATGAAAATTCTAAGAGATTATTTTAACAAATTACATTTCTTAGGAATGGAAAACTATCATCGTGGATTCACTTATTACCTTAGATTGTTCGACATATACTGGATGGATGATTTTCAGATCGGCAAGATTTATGGTAAGTCCATTAGTGTAGTGTCTCTAGTTAGCATAAAAGTATTTGATAAGATCTTATTCTTCTACACATTCAGAGGAACTAGTCTCCCAGTTCTTTCTTGAGAGTTGTTAGATCATATAACCATCGCTTTCCGAGAGACGGCATGTCTAGATGTGTACTGCCCTTAGATTTTGGGAATTCTACTCTGTGGGAAGGCTGAAGTATGGTGGATCAAGACATATCAAAGGCTAGGGATGAAGCACAAAAGAGGACCTTGCACAATCACCTATGTCAACTTTTTTACTTCTTTTGTAGTAGAATTTTGTAATTAAAATTTATGATCTTCATTTCCTAGCTATAATTATCATTTGTGTTTCTTTTGTCTTTTATTTCATCTATCTTTGTAAAAGTGTTTAATGAGAAGTAATCTCTTAGATTATCTTTTAAATTATGTATCCTTAATTTCAGTCATGAATGCTAGTTCTCCATCATTGACACTCCTATTAAGACTACATTGCTTCTTCATCAAATGGTTCTGGGGATGTGAACTCTCTTGAAAGTTTGGGGAGAGCTTTGATTGAGAGTCAAGCTCATCAATCTCTATAAACTCATAGTTTCATTTTAGCTAAGAAATCTCATGTGATTAATGTTGCAGCTCCACTGCCTCACACTTTTTTGCAAATGGTATTCTTCACAACTTTCATCATCTAAGGACACTTACTTTTAATGGGGCTATGAACCCCATGGATGCCATAAGCTTGCAGAAATTAGTGGAGAATAACTTAATGAGCATCAAATGCCCACATTTTGAAGCTATCCATCTGAACACTCATCTATTCCATGATAAAATGTAATACTGGTGGGAGACATGCATAATATAGAATTTGTATATTTCAAAGTGGAGAAATTATGTTGGAATCTTTTCTCAAAGCATTTAAGGAGGCTTTTCTTCCTTTGTCTACTCACACAATATTGGAAGATGAATTACTTGAGCTTACACAAAAAGGAAGATCCGTTTCTAACTATGAACTAGAATTTCACCGACTATCCAGGTTTACTCCAAATTTGGTGAGATCTGAAGCAATAAGATATAATAGGTTTCTGAAAGGATTTGGAGATTTGATCCATGTGCATTAAGTGACCCATCAATTTAAGCTTCTCTCCGGGTTAGTGGAAGTTCCCCGTATGCAAGAGCACTTCTAGTTCTAGATGGACAAGAAGCGGAAGGCTCACTTTGTTCCTCCTAGGAAGGAAGCCTTTAAACACTAGAGAATTGCAAAAGTGTTCCATCTCGAGGTAGAGAAATTGCTAGACATTGCACCAGAGTGTAATTGCCCTCATGCGTACAACAAGTGTTTTCACCAGGGTAACTTCTGTTTCACTTGTTGCAGTAGGGCCACCGATTCTTTCTTTAAGTGCACTTATGAGAGGATGATCAATGAAGTAGCTATTATGCACTCCAAAAGAGATCAAGACTGTCATCCCTAATCGTTACATAGCAGAACTCCTGCACCTGCAATTATGTCGCCACCTATTCTTGCTCTAGAACCAAGGACCTTCCTTGCTTCTGCATATGCTCAGAACAGTCAAAATCATGCATATCGAAATCACCAACCCTTCGCTCCTACTAGAGTTTATATGTTAAATCCAACCTCTACTCCTAAAGGTAACAATGTTGTCTCAGGTATGTCTTGATTTTTTATTACTCTTTAGTCTTCATGCTTTAGTAAGTGGAACTTTGTATTGTTCGATAGCACCTTAGGCAATTCCTGTAATGTTCTTTTTGATATAGGAGAAAGTCACTCTTTCATATCAAAAATTTTGTCAAAATATTTAAGGCAACCTTTCTATCCATTGGCTTAACCTCTAAGCATAGGGTTGCCTTC
This sequence comes from Gastrodia elata, assembly GCA_016760335.1. Lineage (NCBI taxonomy): Eukaryota > Viridiplantae > Streptophyta > Magnoliopsida > Asparagales > Orchidaceae > Gastrodia > Gastrodia elata. Next base: position 46,609,546 of record CM028674.1, on the reverse strand, counting down.
TTGAACCCGTATGCAAGCTTCTATATTTTGCAGCCTACTCATTCTATCGGTGATATAAGTTTTTAAGCTAGGTTAGTAGTGCTTAGCAAACTTTGATAACATTTTAGGGATGAACTGGTTAAGCAAGCATGATGCCACCATATACTGTAAGATGACAAAAGCACCTTAGGTAGTGGAAGTCAAGCATGTTCATTCATAGGCAGGCATCATACCCATGCTTCTTTGATCAATGCTCTCAAGGAAGAAAGTTTGGTAAAAAATGGATGTGATGCCTACCTAGTAACCATGTTGGTAAGAAGAAGAAAGATATTCCTATCAGTGAGAATCGTATGTGCAGAGAATTCACCAACATATTCCCTAAAGACCTACTTGGCATTTCGCCAGTTAGAGAAGTAGAATTTGTGATCGAGATTATCCCTGAAACTCAACCCATTTTAAAGGTCCCATATCACATGGCACCCAAGGAGTTCCAAGAGTTGAATAAGTAGCTTTAGGAATTGCTTGAGAAAGTTCTCATTAGACAAAGTTTGTCTCCTTGGAGAGTGCCATTCCTTTTCATCAAGAAGAAAGATGGCTCTATGCGTATATGCATAGATTATCAAGAACTCAGCAAGGTGACGATCAAGAGTATGTTTCTATTACTTCATATCGATGATCTGCTTGATTAGTTAGCTAGAGCCAACTTATTCTCCAAGATTGATCTGTGGTTAGGATTCCATCACCTGCAAGTCAAGAAAGAAGATGTGGAGGAAATGGCATTTAGGTCGCATTATGGACACTACAAACTCTTAGTGATGTCCTTCGGCCTCATAAATGCACCATCCATCTTTATGTAACAAATGTAACGCGTTCTTAATCGCTTTTTAGATAACTCCACAATCTTATTCATAGATGATATACTTATTTATTCTAAGAGCAAAGCGAATCGTTAAGATCCCTTAAAGTTAGTGTTTGGAGAAATGTGCAAGCATCAACTATATGCAAAGTATTCCAAGTGTGAGTTCTGGCTTGATTCTGTTTCATTTTTTGGTCACGTTGTTGATGCTTTGGGAATTAGAGTTCATCAAGGGTAAGTCAGTGTTGTAAATAATGGTCTCAACCAAAAGATAGTGACTAACATTCTAAGCTTTTTGGGACTTGCAGGCTAATATTATAAAGTTTGTCAAGGATTTTCACAAATAGCTTCACCTCTAACAAGGTTAATGATAGAAAAAAATTACACTCTGCACTTTCACACAAGTGCACATGGGCTTAAGTAATATGAGATGGTAGGATCCCAGCAATTATCATCCTCTGGGAATGGTGTTTTATTTTGTTACTAAAGTATACTTAGGTTCACTAGTGTTTAAATATAAAATAAATGTTTTTGTTTTGGTCATGGATTACTACTATGAAATATTCTTATTTTGAGAATACTATTAGATGAGAATATGGAGAGTTGGGTTTTGGCATACAATTCAATAAGGTTTTCATGCTAGTACTTTTTGCTTAAATGTCTTGTCAAGTGAATTGGATAGATTTTATTATTTAATAATCTAGAGACTTAGTCTTCTTTAGGAAGTTCCACAAATGTTCTAAGTTTTGTCTAGCATTTGAAAATGAACATCTATCACATTCACTTTCGCTTCATAGACATTCATGAGATCTTTATTTTGATGAATTCATTTTTTATGCCTAAGTTATAAAATCTTGAATTGGTTTAAGCATCTTAAGAACAAGATTCCATCAATGGCTCTTGCTCATCAATTTTTTTTAGCTAAGGAATTTAGCTACTATGATACATGAGTTTATGTCACATCACCCAATAGCACTTAGCACTCTAAGACCTCGCATAAACCTTAAAAGAGCTATGGAGCTCTATTGATGGTTCTCGGCTCTCATGCATTGTCCTTTTGATTAAGCCAAGGTCATTGTGCTACGAACCGCATTAGGTCTTGTCACTTAGCCCTAGCCTTAACATGCACTACTAACCTTGCATAAATCAAGCAAGAACAATGGAGCTTAGAAATTTATATATTTCTTCCATGGCTCAATTGATCTGCTTAAGTCTAAGGTTATGCATCGAGCATTTTTGCACAGCGAATGCTATCATTAGCATTCATGGCATCAACACTCTAATATGCATCTCTTCATATCTAAACTATATGTTGAGCTCAATGGGACTTTCCCCTAAATATGATTTATATACAGATTTTGTAATATAATTATGTTTTCCAAATTCATTATTCACATGCATGCAATGAAAACAAACTAAATGACATTCATTTAAATAGGGTGAGTACACATCTTTTCAATCCTTATATTCATACATGCTTAACACCAAACCCACCCCAAGGAGGGTTTAGGCTGCTATTGCAATATTAAAATAAGATAAGCTACAAGAAATGATAAGCCTTTGCTTAGCTTTTAAAGGAAAAGAAAAAGAAGTAAAGGTGGGGTACAATACTAGAGCAGGATCTCTCTCTTCATTGGATCTTCCTTTCTCTCCTGCTTTAGGTGCTCTTCTTCCTCACAAGTTGTAGCCTTCTTCCTCCTAAATAAGGGTATCTTCTTCCCATTAGGTCTACAACACTCTCTAAATAAGAACACTTAAGCTGATAAATTTTTGGAACCCCTCTTCAGTATTAGGTATTTGCTTTTATAATCCTTGAAAATCTTCTCAGCATTTGTGCGGCCAACTTTTCCCTCTCCTTGAGAATTGAATTGTAATTAATGTTTATTCCTTTATTCCAATAAAAAATTAAAAGGTTTAATTTATTTGCCATTAGTTCTTGCCTAGGAAGGGGAAAATTATGTGTTTTAGCCTTCCCAATGCTCTTTCAAACGCCTTTCCTATACAAAAAAATACAGAGGGCACTACAGCACACTACAGCACCTGGCTCTATGTCATGAGGGCACTATGGTGTGCTATAGCGCAAGATCTTTTGAATGACATGTGCCATGGTGCGTTGTAGCGTCAAACTCCACTACGGTGTGCTGCAGTGCTAGAATCCGATGCGATGCACTGTAGCTTTGGGCTCCATAGAATTTGAATAAACATCTAAGCACACTAAGGTGCTCAGCAGCATAGTACTTTCAATTATTATCCCACCATAGCGTACGATAGTGGTAACCTCTTTGCTGATTTGGAACTGCAATGCATGGTAGCGCTAAACTTTCTATTTTGGATCCGCCACAATGCGCTATAGAGTTAGTGCAATAACCTTAGCGTTGTTACCCAACGACTAGTAACCTAAATGATTCCAAACCTATTCCATTACTCATATAATAATATTAAGAGCCTCCAGCTTAAATTTTGTTCAATTTGGAGACCATTTGATAAATTCTAATATTTCCTGATTTTTTGATAATTTTGAAAATACCTAATTTATTTAGACCTTAAATTGAAAACAGAGTTCGCCATTTGACTCATCACCCCCAATTTAGCAAAGGGTGGTATTTTGGAAGTGTTTAGGAGTCGTCGAATATTTTGCGAATATTTTAATATTATTTAAATACCTAGAAAATTACAATAATTAAATTGACCTCTGATCAAAAATCCAATTGTATTTTTGAGTTCCTCACCCCTCAATTAGGTAAGGGTAAAAATTTGGGATTTTTTGGGAGTGCGTTTGGATAAATAATTTTGATTAAATAAAAAAAATTAATATTTAAATATTATTTTTAAATAAATTCATATATATATATATATATATATATATATATATATCTTTTAAATAATACCGATCGGATATTTTATAAAATAGCGGTGATCAACAATCTAGTGCGAAACGTGGGACAGAGGATCGATTAAATCTAGGCCATCCATTAATCTAATGGTCTAACTATTTAGGAGAGAAAGTAACTGTTAAATCAATGTATAATCTAACGCCCACGTAGCCCACTGTACGTCTTCCATGCATATGGCGATCGTGGCCTGCCGCCATACTCCTTTACTGCTGCTAGCCTCTCTTGAAATCCTTATCCCCCAATTTCCACTTCTAACTCCAATTTGGCTTCTTCTTACGATACCTAGAAGGTTTGCTGAGAGTGCTGTGAGAGTAGATGGATCTCTGCCAAACCCTAAAGTTCAAACTTTAATCGGCGATTGTAACTAACTAGTATGTTTTTCGTTTCCTCTTTTACACAAATCACATTTCATATAACTTTACATGACCTCTGAGAAAGATCTACTATCTCCAATGATCCAGTTAGAGATCGATGGGGATTCATTCGATCGACCCAGAGAAATTAGAAATGCTGGTCTATTTCTTTCCTAGTAAAATACATAATTAATTGCTTACTTATCAATTAAAAATTGTTATTATTGTCCGATTGAACTAAATGAAAATTTGGATGAATTCTTCTTATACAGCTATAATTTCTCATTTAGATTTCAATATTCTTAAACGACCCTAAAAATAGTTAATTTTGCCATTAGCTGAATCTCAATTCTACCTTTGTTTAAGAAATCACTAGATATATCGAAATCTCCAGTATGTGCTATCCTCCTCTGCCAATCCAAAGATTTTAGGGTTTCCAATTCTTCTGTTAAGTTCCGTCAACTGCTTGATGAACAATCAAATGCCATTAAATAAGCTGCCTTCACAATCCAGACTCTCGACCCATACAAGCCCGCGTGTAAGCTGACTTAAATCTCATATTCAGCCCACATTCGAGTCAAGGAAATATTACTTCATTGCGGGCTGGGCGTATAAGTCACGACCCATCCAATAAGAATGGACCCGTCGAGAATTAGATCCTAATTCATTAATTCAATTAGATGGACAGTACAAAAATGAAATATAGCGATAAATGTATAATGAATAGTCAATTTTATTGCCATTGCATCTTTGAGATGATCAGATTATAAGAAAAATAGAAATTGATGAAAATGGAGATTTCTGCAGCAGATACCGAATCAAAATCCCAGTGCTACCATGTGCCATAGCGGAAATATAATAGTGCCCGAACTTTAACATAATTCAAAAGCATCCCGCAACTGCGCGCCATAATGGAAACTAACAAAAACTCTGGCACTATCGCATGCTGCAGCGATCTGAAGACAGAAACACTGATGCTATCGTGCACTGCAGCGCTACTGGATTTGAAATTCATGTGTTATCGTGCATCGAAGCGCTCTCTAAAGAGAGACTCGAGCGCTACCGTGCGCCGTAGCGCCCGTTGGGATTTTGGCCAGATAAGAGCATTAAAAGCAGATAGGGAATGCCAAAAATCTTAATTCTTCCCCTTCCCACAGCTAGAATAAAAGGCAGAACAATTAAACCATCCTCAATTTTCAAAGGAATAAATGAATAAGTCTTTAATGCAAATCAATTCTCAAGAAATGGAAAAGGATGGCAGCACAATTTTTGAGAAGGTATTGAAGGTCTATAAAAGCTGAGAAGAAAGGCTAAGAAAAGGTTCCACATTTTAACATTCAAAGGTTCAGAATATTGGAGGTTGTTAAAGAGAAAAGAAGGAGAGTCCCCCTTCCCAAGGAAGGTGAAGGCTTGCATTGAAGGAGAAGGATCAAGATCAGGAAGCAGAAGAGAGAAAGAGGTCAGTGATCGAGAGAAGATCCAGTGAACATGATAGTAGTTCCTAGTATTGTATATTAATCTCTCTCTCAATTTATTTTCTGTGAGAGCCATGCAAAGGCTCCAAGTTCTATTTTGCTTTCCTTATATTTCTTTTGTAATGGAAGCCTAAACCCTCCTTAGCGAGGGTTGGGCTCATGCATGTAATAAATTAATGGATTAAAACATGTTTGTACTCAGAATTATTAATGAATAAATTTCTTTAGTCATTTATTTGATTATTGATATGAAGAATGCTTGGGTGAATGATGTGTCGCGAATGTATTTTATTTATGTTAATATTTTTTAATAAGAAAAGCTATCAGGCTAGTTTAACTTCTTAAAACAAAGGGCAGGCATATGGAGCATCCTCACCACGAATATCTGTGACAATATTCACTGTGCGAGGATTATCAAAGAAAATCCTTAGGTCTGATAAGATGAATGGAGTGATGGAACAAATGCTAAATCTTGAGCCCTCTGCTCACCATTAGCCTATCCTAGGAACATATGCACGATAGCCAAGAGCCTTGTGACAAGCTCTATGAGCATCCTGGCATTGTCCCTTTATCTAAGATGTGAAGTGGATGCGTGTGAGCCAAGAGCCACCAATTGAGCTCTGTATATTATTCTAGGTTTATGCTAGTACAATGACACATTGAGTGCTTAGGAGTGATGTGGCATAACCTGTTAAGCCTAATGACTCTCCCTTAGCCAAACTTAGAGTTTATACATGTGAGCCATTGGTAGAATCAAGCTCATGTGATTGAGCAACTAAAATAGTATATTTGATAATTTAGATGTAAGTATTAGATTAAACTAATATTAATCACGTGAGGGTTTATATACTAGGAGAAAACTTCTTGTGTTCATATCTGAGCATTAGGCATAACCTAGTCCAATTTGGGGAACACCCTAGATAAGTATTTATTTCTTCATTATAATTAAAACATTTAAGTAATTTGACACTTAAAGCTGATAAGGATGAGTACTACCTACACAAAACCCTTTACAAATTGTATACTAAACCCAACTCTCCCTACTTTCTCAGCAAGTAGCTTCTAATCAAAGAAACCCTAATTATTAAATTAGAATCAACATCACAAACTAAATCTTTGTTCAAACATCAGTAAAACCAAATATACCTTAATAATAAAACACAATGTTCTCAATGGATGATAAATCTTGGGACTTCACAATCCCTTATTACTTTAGACCACATGCACTTGAGTGTGAGCGCAGACCTGTAACTATAGTCTTTCAGATACTTATAGTAGTTTAGTAAACTTGTGATGCATGCCTCGATAATAGGAGAGATAGTGCATGTTCAAAATCCCTAGCTTTATTCAACTTCTATTCTAAGTGTAGCAAACATGTATATTTATATATGGTGCACTTAACTTTTAGCTTGCCTTTAATTATGGTAACTACTCCTTTTAAGCCTATTTATGTAACAACCCCAATATTGAATAGGAACTTAATCCAATAATGGAGCATTACAATAATATTTAATACTAGGTTAAAAGGAAATGAACCTAATACTAAGTGTTATGTTGGCCAAGTATCTTTATGAGGGTGTTAAGTTAAAAAAGTTTCAATGGAAAAGAAGGAAGGATATGAAACAAGTGCAAGTAGAATTAGAAAACCATCTACTTATCCAACCCAAGCATTTATAAGAAACTAAACTCAACACTAAACAAGGAAAAACATCACAAAAAATTAATTATTACAAGTCATTAAAATGAAAGAGCAATAAAAATAAGATCACTCTCTCTCACATAAGCAATAAATGTAAGTAGAAGTAAAATAGAAGAAAAGTAGAAGCAGTTTTTAATAACCTTCAAGTACTAGGTTCTACTCCACTAGTCTGATATTGCTCCTGATCTATCCTATTTTTGGTATTTAAAAAATGATGGGGCAAAGCCAAGAAAAAGAGAAAGGTAGTTAGACTAAATAGTTTAAGAACATTTTAAAATTAGCTAATTATTCATTAAAATTAAATTGGATATCACATGCTAATTTATAATTTGAAATACGCGGTGGAGCATTTAAAAGCATTCAAGTAAGGAAATAAATGAAATATAACTGTAAATAAGAACAATTGAAAGGAAAGAGGAGTAAGAGAACTCACTAGAGTTTACAACCAAAAAGGTAAGGGAAAAGCATCCTAAATAAGGTTATAAGCTATTAGAAATCATTTGAATATAAATGAAATAGAAACATGTATATGTCCAATAGAAATTATGATAAGTAAAATAAAAAAAAGTAGTGAAGCATTTAAATGAAATTAAAACATCATACACTGCATTCTATAATTAACTGTAAGCACAATACTGAAAATAGAAAGTGCAAAGCATTATTGAGAAAGATTTTAGCCTCTTGGTCTAAGATATAAAGAGCCTAGGGGGACTATGTGAAGTAAACACAGCTAGAAAGCTATGATGAGATCCTATAATCAATAAGATTATAAAGAACTCATATTTAATTGTTGAAGTTATTTATGAAAATACTTATTCTACGGGCACATACAGAATGAAGCGAGGAGTATAAGCATGTTTGCTTAACAAGTAAAGGAAAGCGAGGTCTCATGGAAAATAAACACTCATATTCACCCTCTGAGAATGTGAGGTCACCTTATATCCCCTATTAAGCCTACCCTTTAGCTATCCATATAACAACCCAGGTTATTACTTGGCTCAATTAAGACTAATCTAAGTCTTAATTAAAGTTCTAAGTCACTAATTAAGCAATTTAGAACTCATCTCTAAAACTTAGGTCAAACCAGAAGTCAACAAAGTCAAAATCAGAAATTTTGGAAAATCCCAAAACCTAAAAAATTGACTTTTTATCTAGACCTCAGATTGAAAATCCGACTTCGCCAATGCGTTCAGAACACCCAAATTAGCTAGGGGTGCAATTTTAGAGGCATTTGGAAGTCATTGGATTTTCGTCGAATATTTTAATAATATTTAAATACCCCAAATAATCAAATAAATAAATACTCGTCGAAACGAAAATCCGAGTGCGCCGTTGCGTTCCTCACCCTTCATTTAGCTAAAGGTGATTTATTGGAAATTTTTGGGATGCATTTAATAGGGTAAATTTGATTAATTAAATCTGTATAATTTAATTAAAATAATTATTTAATTTTTATAACTTAACGACGCCGTCAACAATGGATTAACGCCATCTGCTATTTATGTTAGAGTTAACGGTCCGTCATGACCGTCCGATTTGAGATCGGACGGATCCGGGCTTATCTTCCTCGGCGGGTCGCAGGCACGCGACGAGTGTAACCCTATTCCACGCGCGCTCGTAGAGCGGCCTCCACGCGCCCATCCACCACTCTCAACACTTCGATAAGACCATTAGAAACCTTTATGCACCATTTTGGATCTTCAAAATTGAAATCTAAGTTCAGCGTTTGGCAACTTTCCCTCGACAGGTACCTTCCTCAACCTCTAAGTTCTCTTTCAAGCAAAGATTGAGTGCCTTATCATTTAGTATTGTAGAATATAGATCTAAATCATGTCAAACGAATCAATCTTAGCCGATTAAATCCCCGATTTTGTAACCCTAATTCGCCTCCGTTATTTTCGGAAGATGAAGAGACGCTCGAATCACTCGGACCGGGTCAGGTCGACCGGTCCAATTTCATGCGTGAACGGGACCGGTTCAGCGTGTTAAAGTTGGCAGAGTGTGGTGGGGCCTCCCTTCGCGCTGTCGCCTTTGCGCCGCGACGCGTGGCAAGCAGGCAAAAGTTGTGGGGCCCACAGGTCAAGCTTCGTGACGCCACGTGTCTTCCACTGGACACGCGGCGTCATCCTGCGCAGCCGTAAGAATTGTGGGTCCCGCGCCTGTATATCCGTGCCTGTTTGAATCAGAGGTGGGTCCCGCTTGGCTGTCTCGACCTGTATCTTCATGACACGTGTACCTGCAGTTTTATTAATAAATTTATATATATTTATGAATAACAGTTAATTTATAAACGAAAATATAATTATATATAAATATTATTAATAACAGATTTATTATTTATATTAAAACAGAAATTGAATAAACAGAATTAAATTAATTACATAAATGCTAATACTTTATACATAAATATCTTAATAAATATAAGTCCAATCATAGTAAACAAATATATCAAATTGATCAAAAAAATATGAGGAATTTATTGATGCCAATAATTTTGCTGTAGGATCAATATTTTGCAAAGTGATAATTTTAGGGTTTAATTAAGTTCAAATTCATGTCTCAAAATTTATTTAGCTCATAACTTTGGGTAGGTTGATCCAAACATACCCAATATGGGTCTTAAAATGATTAAAAAACCCTAAGGATTATTTTGGTAGTATTCATCTTGCTGTTTGGATTTGTTTTTGCTTAATCACATTTAGGACCTAACCCTAATTACCCTAACTAACCCTAGAACTTCAATTGACCATAGCTTGGTCAATTTAGATCCAAATTGGATGATCCAAATATCAATTTAGATCAGAAAAACCTAATCTACAGAAATCTATAAAAATATTTTAGATCCAACGGTTAGATTTACTAAATCACCCCTAATTACTCTAAATCTTGATTAGTGAGTATTAGCAAATCTAGTAATCCAAATTGAATGATTTAAGTTTCAGAGGACTTCTAGAGTCATTTAGAACCTAGCTGTAAGGTTGGATTAGTGTTTGAGTGATTAATTTCACTAATCACTCACTAATCACCATAAATCTTAATTAGGCCATAACTTAGCTAATTAGAGTCCAAATTGAGCCTACCACATGTCATTATGATCAGTGGACTATTTGTAAACCATAGCCACTGATTTTACTCAATTTAGACACTAATTGACAAAGTTAGATTTTTGACCCATATTTAAGAATTCCTTAATTCCCTTTAAACCCTAGATCTTGTATTGGCCATAACTTGGTCAATACTTATCAGAATTTAGCAAATTTAAATTCTATGGAAAGCTTAGACAGTAAAGAATAATAATTCGAAAGAAAATTTAACTTTCACTTAGTAAAATTACTAATTTGCCCTTATGAGTTAAATTCACTAATTTGATCTCATATGGCCTAATAATCACCCAAAATTAATTTAGTTGCTGTCTAATCTTACATTAGACAGTAAGAAATACTTTTCAAAAGAAAATTTCAAAATTTAAGCCCTAGATCAAAATTTGATCTTTGAACCCTTAAGTAGGGGCAAAATGGTCATTTTGCCCAAATTTAGGGTTTAGCCTTTAAAAGCCCTAAATTCAGTTTCTAATCACTAAAATCAGTAAATAGAATGACTTAGAACTGAAATTAATCAAATTCAAGTCTAAATTAGGTTTTGATTAAAATCTCAAAATTTGCTCCTTAAGAAAATTCCTAAGTCCTAAGTGAGTGTTCTCATTCTTTAATCATTCTTAGACCCATCCTTAGGTCTTATAACATTAGTTAGGATGTGTGTCTTGAGAGATACTCTTAGTAATTAAGAACCATAATTCTTAAGATTAAGAATAGATCTTAAGTTAGAATTTATCTATTGAGTAAATTGAGTTACTCAATAGGTGAAACCTTGAGTTTTCTAGTTTATAGATTTTCTTAGTTTATTAAATGATTATTTGATCTTTAAACTCTAGAATTAAGAATAGAGATCTATCCTAATGAATTGATTTATCATTAGGACTTGCCTTAACTTAATCTATGAGATTTGGGTTTTAAACTTAGACCCTTAGATTATACCTTTAGATTAAAGTGATTAGACCCCATCATCTGGAGTCTAATTCTTAATCTTTTCATCTTGATTTGGCTAATCAAGATGAGGTTGGGAAGAAACAAATTACAAAATTAGGTCGATAATTTATCCATTTAAACCAAATAGTCATCTTTTGATTAAGTTATAATTAGGACTTGGCCAGTCCTAATTATCTTCAACTAGTAGGATTCATGATTCTGAAACTTATGTAACTTAGAGTAGATAGAGCGAATAAAGTAGAAAACAATGGATATCACGTGTGTTTTAGATAGAGTCTCTTGCTCACCTTAAATTGATGCTTTGCATACCTTGTTTTGAGCCCCTTACCTTGTACACATATATTGAACATAGGATATTTGATAAAGATCTCATGTTAATTTTGAATTGCATACATATTATTCATGATTGATCGATGTTTTCAGTTTTTTAGATAATTGTGGCTTAACTAGTATGCCTCTCCAATCCTCGAGTTTGGCATAGCACGCTGGTTTGTTACTGTCGGTAAGTCTATCCATATCTGGTTGAAATAATTCCCAGGATGGCGAGAAATAGATTTTGCGCTCTTTAAACAGGATTGGACATGGTGAGTACTAGTTGAGAGTAATTTTGGTAAGGTGTAGCTTGATTAGTATACCTCTTCGATCAACTCGTTCGGGGTCGGCAACCTTTCGAGGGTTTAATGTCCGACAGTCTATTGGCCATGCCTAATCCATAGGATAGGATGGATAGACTCTCGCCTTACTGACTATAGAGTCAGGATTCTGATATGGATATACTAATTCAAGTACACTTACATTCAGTTCTGTCTTAGCTTATCAGGCTAAGAGTTTTCAGTGACGTTCAGTTCAGAGTTTCTTAGCTCATCAGGCTAAGATTTGCTGAATAAGTTTTCAGTTTGAGTGACTTAGATGGTCACTGCAGTTTCCATTTTCAGTTACTGTTTTACTTTTATATTCTGCATTGTAGCACTGTTTTATTTATAGCGTTCCTACACGTGTTATATATAGGATGCTAGTTTTACTTACTGTTTTCATATGTAGGATGTTAGTTGTTTTCAGTTTTATATAGTTCAAATTCTGTATGTCACCTAGCATAATTTGTTTGGTCATAAGCATGTTTAGGTTGTATTTTCTTTACAATTTTGTTTAGTTTTTCTTTTGCTTACCTGTCTTTGTTGCAATTGCTTGGAGGAGGTATGTGTTTACTTCCTATTTTGCTTAGTTATAAACTATAGTTTATAACTTATTACCGTTCTTTTTGTACGCCTTTCTGCACCTATGCTTCTGTACTGAGTTGTTTTATGGTGATATTCAAGTAACTTAATAAAATTGTTTACCCTAAAATGTGCTTAGATAATTGTTTAACCAGTTTTTCTTTTGTTGGCTGGGGCCCTACCATTATGAAACCAATAATGGTAGGTTCTGAGTTTGTTAGAGCAGTTGATCCAGTGGAATGCTTGCCATTGGAGGAAGAGCCCGTACCTGAAGATCTTTAGTTCCAGCTTTCTTTCTGCCTGTGAGATTGAGTGTTCTTTTCAGTCTTTTAATCTATTTTTAAAATGCTGTAATAATACAGGTTAACATTCTCTTTTCAGCACTTTTCTTATTCTGTATTATTGTATTTATACTGTATGGATGGATGTTGTATTTTATGCTTCCGCACTCTGAGTTCTTGTATGATCATTTAGTGATAGTATTTTTGGATAAATGGCAACGTCCTTAATTAAGTTGGATTAGAACATGTGTCTAATCCAATCCTAAGTGGGGACCTTGTCATTTGGTGACCCCTCCACCATAATCATGTTAACTTTAGGGTTAACAGGACCACGATGGGGCAGGGCCGCCACAATCCACCATAGTAAAACCCCTATAGTCTTATGAAAGTTTTATTTATGCACTATATCTTGTATGCATGTTCAAAAGAATGAGCTCAAAGCTAAGCAAGCATTCAAGGAATTTAAGAAATTGTAAAAAATGTGATACCAAAGTTATCTAATTATAAATGATCTACTTAATGAGTAGAGCTAATTGATCTCCCAATCAACTTATAGACATTGATCTCTAAGTTAATTAAATTTAGTTGGGTTTAGTTTATGAAAAAAAATATATATAATTGTATTCATACAAATTGGGAATTATCCTATACTAGTCCTAACCAATCAAATCAAGTAAATTAATGAAACTAATAGGGAAGAGTAATTCTAATGGATTACTAAAATGGAGGAAGTGGATATTAATGTACATCATACTAGCTTCATTTAAATAGTTTATAAAATGAGAGGTTTCCAACCAAAACTAATCACTTACCTAACTAAGATCAGTTGGTAGGAGATGTCTAAGTGTATGAGAAAGAATAGACCACTAACAACAAGTTCTAGGTTACTCTAGATTGTAGGTTAAATGAAGTCTATAAATTATCTTATACACATTAGGAAGTTAAGGAATTTCTAATTTAATCATATAGAGAGCTTTAACAGAAGATTAAAAACTAAAGGAGATATGTAATAACATTCCAATCATTTTGTTGGACACTAGTCTTATTAATTCACTTAGTGAAACGAGGTATACTACTAGCATACAAATTCAACTTGCAAGAGGACTTAAGGTAAGGTCTAGATGCTATGGGAGTATCACTAAGTTTAAATCAAAACATAGGATGCTAGTTCTTAAGATCACAAGCGATTCATGATTTCAAATCAATATTATAGAAATTCTATTAAGGATGAAGAATGAATCCATAATGTACTATGCATTCCAATTATCTAAATTATAAAATTCAAGCCTCAAACATACAATAGAAAGTATATGGGAAGTAAATAAAATGAGATATATTTGCTATCCTAGGATTTGAAATACCTAAAAAATGCATTCTAAGAAATTAAAAAAATGCAAAATTATACTAATTAAGGAGCCAAATACCTAAAACATCTAAATGTTGTCCAAATGAAATAATGTAAGCATATATGAAATCCTTATAGAATAAGGAGAAGAATGACACTAAGTAGGTTAAAATTGAACAACATTGTGAAATTAGGGTTCAGAGGACTCCTAATTATGGTTAAGAAGTCATTAAGAAAATTTAGGGTTTAAAACCTAAATTTAATTTCATATTATTGTCCTACACATTTTTGTGATTGAAATGGACTATTGGAATGTCCAATTTTAATATTAATTGATCAACTTATTCCATATACAAGATTAGGATTTAATAGCAATTAATTATCCTAAAATAGTGATTAATGAAAAAAAATCAATGAAATAGAAATCTAATGTCGTATTAATATTCTACGCATTTTCAGAATGAAATGATATATAATATCATATATTTTGGAGGTGTATTTTTGAAATTTTGAAAGAAATAAAATATGTTTAAAAATTAAATTAATTAGTTAGAATTGAATTAATTCCGATCATTCATTTGAAAGCCGACGACTCTGAAAAAGTAGCACAAAAAATGGGAAAATGCAGAATACAACTCGGCTACGAAAGCAATGGAGCTCGAAAGACGGTGTAGACGTGCCTTTTGAAATTTAACGGGTCCACGCACCACCCAGATCGAACGACGTGTGTTGACCCATGGTATTCCCTTGCTACTTGATGATGGTGCAGTTTAAAATAAATAGGCCGGCCTGGTCTGTGGAGATGGAATGGACCAAAGGTGAGCCAACATCCGACAGTATCGTCACTAAACAGCTCGTTGAGGGAGAAATTAGGATTTACCTTAACTCTCAGGTCTAGTGATCCATCGTGATAATCGATTAGCATATCTAAAGATTGTAATGAGAGCACTCCAAAAACCATAAAATCCCAAATATAATCGGCCAAGATACGAAAACCCCAACCCGATCTCGATAGCCCAATAGGCACACTGTGGGGGAGTAGAGTCCTTCCTTCAGTGGGAGATGGACAAGGCTATAGGTGCTATGAATATCCTTGGGTCATGGTCGACTCAAGGACACTGTTAGCTCGTTGCGGGAACAACAAGAAGGCTGAGATTGGGTTTGGGTTGGATTCAAAAATTAACAGAGTAGTCCCAGGCCCAAACCCTAATCGGCATAAAACTATACCTGAGCTTAATCGAACTAGAGAAAAGAAGCCTATGATCCTACCATAAAATTTAGAAACAAGGAATGCAGAATTAGAGAAGGAGAAAATTCAAAAATGGCGTACCTTAACTTCTGATGATTTGCTTCTTTGCAGTTCACTCCCAGGCTCAAAAATTCTCTCTAGAACATTTAAGGGTTCACAAAAGTAACAACAGAGAGAGAGGTAGCCAAGGAATGGGATTTGAGTGTGCAGGAGGTCCAGGTGGCAATGGGTGTACACCTTCCTGCCATTGCATGTTACTGCCAGACAATCGTGGGAGAGAGCGTACATGAAATTGATCCTGGACATCCGCTCGATCATTCAGTCGAATGGCTAGATCAACTAAAGTAGACCGGGTTGATCCTCGACCTTCAGATCACACCTTGAAAATGCGCAATGGTCATGATTAACCCGAACTGTTGTTTCATATGCCATGCCCCATACAGGATCTTCATGGCTTTTTTTTAACCGTTGGAATTATTTTAATAAACTAAATTTAAACAATATTATTTAATTATTTAATTTACTTTTTTAATTACATAAATTTAGGTAATCAAATGGACTCTAAAAAACAAAAAAAAGTCACCCTTACCTAATTAAGGGCTGAGAAACTCAAATATGTAATTGGATTTTTGATTGGTGGTCAATTTAATTAATGTAATTTTCTGAGTATATAAATATTTTTAAAATATTCGGGGAAAATTCAACAACTTTCAAATACTCACAAAATACCACCCCTATCTAATTTGGGGGTGATGAGTCCAATGGCAAACTCCATTTTTTATTCTGATGTCTAAATAAATTAGGCATTTACATAATTATTAGGAAAATTAGGAAATATTGGAAAGCCTCAAATGATCTCCAAATTGCATAAAATTTAAGGTGAAGACTCTTAACATATTATAAGAGCATTGGAAAAGAAATTAAATTGATTAGACTACTAATTAGCAAGTAATAACACTAAGGTTGTTACAGACTCCCCTCCTTAAAAGGAGTGTCGTCCTTGACACACAACAATTTAAAACATGAAATTGAAATTACACGAAAGAAGTCTAATAAAACTTGAAGGAAAATAAAAGAGCTAAAAACTATCTCATTAAGAAAAGAATTCTGGGAGCTTTCTTTGCAAGTCCTGTTCTCTTTCCCATGTGGCTTCTTGAACTGAATAATTCTACCACTGTACTTTGATAATAGGAATACAGAATGCTGTAGTTTCTTAACTACTTAAGATCTCTTCTCAGAATTTCAATAGGTTTAACTGTAAAAGCAGATTGGGCTATAGTTTGATTGTTAGAATATGAACTTGCTGATTAGGATCTAGCAAACGCCTCCTTAATGATGAAATGTTAAACAAATTGTGCACAGCTGAAAAGTCTTCAGGTAACCCTAACTTGTACACAGATGATCCAACTCTTCCTATCACTTCAAGGGGTCCCAGATATCTTGGACTCAGCTTTCATGACACACCAAACCCTTGCACGCCTCTCATCGAACTCACTTTCAGATAAGCTCGAAATCCCACTTGAAATTCTAACTGACGATTAAGTCGTGATATTTCTTCTGTCTATCCTGAGCTGCCATCATATTTCACTTAATCAACAGAACTTTTTTATTAGTTTCTTTAATTAATTTTGAACCATAAAGTTGAGAATCTCCTACTTCAGTCCACATAGTAGGAGTAGTACATCTTTTTTTATAAAGAGCTTTATAAGGAGCCATACTAATACTGTATTTGTAACTATTATTATAAGCAAACTCAACTAAGGCATGGTGATCTTCCTAGGATCCACTAAAATCAATAACATAAAGACACAAAAGATCTTCCAAGTTTTGATTAACACGTTCAGTTTGACCATCTATCTAGAGATGAAAAGTAGTACTCAAAGCTAAATTTGTCCCCAAGTCTTGCTAAACAACAGACCAAAATTTGGAAGTGAATCTAATGTCTCTGTCAGAAACTATGCAGTTCGGCATACCTTGCAAACATATGATCTCTTTAAAGTAGAGCTTGGGCTAGCTTTTCCACAGGATTGGTCTGACTGATTGGAAGGAAGTAAGCTGATTTGGTGAGTCTGTCGACAATCACCCAAATCGAGTCATAACCAGATCTACTCTTAGGCAGACCCGCAACAAAATCCATGGAAATGTCAGACCATTTTCATTCAGATATGTATAAGGGTTTGAGAAGTCCATCAGTCTTCTAGTGCTTGGATTTGACTAAGAAATAGGAATGACATTTGGAAATGAAAATAGCAATATTCTGCTTCATACCCAACCACAAAAATGATTTCTTAAGATCTTTATAAATTTTACAGCTACTAGGGTGGACAGTGTAGCTAGAACTATGGGCTTTAGACAGTATTTGAAATTACAAGATTTTAGAAATCCATGACCTAGCCTTCCAGAAGATGACACTGTCGATTTCAAGATGTAATTCAGATCTCTTGCCACTAGCAATATCTAAAATCAAATAAGAATAAGTAGAGTCTTCTTTCTGGGCTTTAATAATCTTCGATCTTAGGGATGATTAAGACTAATTATCTGTTAATATATTGCACAAATCAGTAGATCTGACTGTCTCAATATTCAACCTTTCAAAATCTTTGATCAAAGAGTTATTGCAATAAAGGGAAGATAAGGTCACCTCACGACTTATGGCATCAGCTACTACATTAGCTTTACCCAAATGATACAGAATATCTAAGTCGTTATCACTGATTAATTAAAGCCACCTACGCTGACGGTAGTTAAGTTGTTTCTGAGTGAAGATGTATGACAGACTTTTTAATATGTGTCTGCGCTCACACGCAAGTGCACTTGGTCTGAAGTAATAAAGGATTAAAAGTCCCAAGATTTATCATCCATTGAGAATAGAGTGTTTCATTAATAAAGTATATTTATTTTTACTGATGTTTGAATAATGATATAATTTGCGATGCTGGTTCCAGTTTGTCAATCAGAGTTTTGATAATTTGAAACTACTAATTGAGAAAGTAGGGAGAGTTGGGTTTAACATGCAATTCATTTAAGGATTTTGTGTAAGTACTCTTCTTTATCAATTTTAAATGTCAAATAACTTAAGTGTTTTAAATATAATCAAGTAACATAATATTTTCTAGGATGTCCCCTAAGTTGAACTAAGTTATGCCTAATGCTCAGAGATAAACACATGGAGGTTCAATCCCAGCACATAAACCCTCACGTGATCGATATTAATTAAATATGATACTTACATCTAAGTTCTCAAATCTATTTTCTTAGTTATGCGATCACATAAACATGGTTCCACCAAATAACATCACATGCATCAATTCTGAGCTTAGCTAAAGAGGAAAGTCATTGTGCTAAGTAGGTTATGTCACATCACCCACAAGCACTCAACACTTCATCATCTTTACATAAACTTACAATGAGCTATGGAGTGCACTTGGTGGTTCTTGGATCACACGCTTTAACTTCTCAGCTTAGCTAAAGGAACAATGCTACAATGCTCTATAGCTTGTCACTGGGCTATTGGTAATTATGCTCATGTTCCTAGCTTAAGCTAATGGTGATTAGTGGAGCTCTGAGATTATTTAACTTTTCCATCACTTTGTTCATCTTTTTAAATCCTAAAGGCTTGCATTGATCATCTTGAGCATAAGATGTTTCAGGTAAGTGGAACACGGGGAAGAATTACTATGTCACTAGATAATCCAAAAGTTAAAACAGCGCATGACTCGATCAAGGAATTCCACAGTTGTTCAATATTAATCATGGAGATATGGATATCTCCAGGTCGTTCGATTGCACAGTTTAGTATTGCTCTTCACTGAGTCACCTCACTTAAATTCCCAAATGACATTATTATGTTCGAGATAAGGATGTTCCACACATTGCACGAGTCCCTAAGGAGGGCTCATAGAATATTGACATGGCTCCCTCTCCCGACGGCATCATTAGAGGTGAGGGCGCCTGCTATAACCGCTGGGTCAAAATCAAAATTTAGCAAGGCTAGGTAAGCACATTCCTCTACCACCTTGAATATATAAAATTTCACAATTTGCTCGAGCCTGAAATTTACAACCTTCCCTTGTACCAAAATTTTTCATCCATTCACATTTACTACATTGGCGTAAACTTCTTGTATGAGAGACGTGTAAGAATAGGTCTGTAGGCAGACCAAGTGGTGTCCCACCTCCGGATTGCCACATTGTCATGGTAAACTGAATAGGGGACCTTGAATCCTCTCTCCAGGATGCACTTCCTTCATGACCTGATCTAGACAAAGCGCTATTCTGCCTTGACTGAGGAGAACTGTCTATTGTTGAAGGAGCCTCCAGATGTTGAGGATGCTACTCTCTTGCTTAGCATGCTTTTCTTTTGGGAGGCTATGACTGTAGGAGAGGGTTTGAATGTTAAGAGAGCTTAGGCAAACATTTTGAGCAAGAGATTATGTGTGAGCAACCCTCTCCAATCCCCTATATTTATAGATTCAAAATTTGCTTACAATTCTCCTAAAATAGCATTTAAATGTCATTAATTACTAGTAAAATATGGTCTTTAAGTCATGCCATCAATGTAATTGATTCCAGTCCTTGAACAGAGAGAAAAAACATATTTTTAGCTATTTCAATCAGAAGATAGGCTCCAAGGTGCGCTATAGCGACTCTGACTGCTTGGGAATTTCCAAGCAGTCAATAAAGGCTCTACTTGTGCATCACGCGCTGCAGCGCGATGTGGCACCGCCGCGCGGTAGCACTGAGGTTTCTAATCTGGAGTGCTGCAGTGCTGAATCACGCTACAGCGCGCTATAGCGACAAATTCTACTGTAGTGGGCTGCAATGTTGAATTTTGTTGCAGCGAATTCCGCTATACCGCCATATAACATTGAATTCCGCTACGACGTGCTGTAGCGCCTGAAAAGTTTTTTTCTGAAGTTATCTTGTTTTTTGTTTTTACAATTATATTGATTGGATTGCAATTTACTCCTTTTAAGTAAACTAACTACTCCTACATACAACCTAAAAAACAATTTTAAAATCATGTGGTTTGCCTCCACAAGCGCTTGGTTTAATATCATCAACCCGACCAATTTAGGAACTTAAGATCTAACTATTTGGGGGGTTTAGATTTTTGAAGTGTGTGTGTGTGCACTAACAGAATTTGTGCTCAAACCCATCACTTCAATGGGCACTTTTTCCTCTTTCTTTTACTCAAAGTTGGGTTCAGAAACCCCCTACTTTTTCCTCTTACCCCTTATAATTTTCTTCTTACTTTTTATTTGCTCTTTAGCATTTCCTCCAAATTAGGTGCTTTTGCTACTCATAGAATTTTGATTAATTATTCTAATATTCTCTAAGTCAATACCCCTTTGAGGTGATTCTCCTCTGAGTTTTCTCCTCCAATGCAATTCCATATCCTTTGTTTGTAAAATGTGGGCTTAAGGTCTATATCTTCAGTTTTACTATATATTTTAATTGTCATTATTCCCCTTTCCACATCTATGATTGCCTTGGTGGTCATAAGAAAAGGTCTTCTAAAGATGATCATGGAATTTTCATTCTATCTATCCCATTCACATGATATAAAATCAGTGGGGATTGCAAAGTTTTCATGACCCACAACAACATTCTTGACCACTCCTAAAGAGGTTAATGAATCAAGGTTAGCAAACTCTAAAATTGTAGGGGAGCTCTCCATCCCCCTAATTTCTAGTCTCTTCTAGATGTAATATGGCATCACATTGACTGAGGTTCCAAGATCATATAACAGTTCTAAGAGAACCTCACCCTCTATGAAGTAGGGAATACTCAACCTTACAGGGTCCTTAGATTTTTTTGCAATTAAACTCTCTTCGAAAATTCTAGCACTGACTATCCCAGCTCCCTAATCTTCAGTTTCTCTTCCATAACTATTTTCTAGGCAGTACTTTTCTATCTGATCAGAATTAATGACACTAACTATCTGTGGTTCCCCGCCCTTTAACCACCAACAATCAAGGCTAAGGAGTGGTGTGCCACTTTGGCAAATCCCTCATGTATTATTAGATTAGGTCAAATCCTTAATCCACAACAAGGAAAGGATGTGCCTTGAATAATGCAATGGAATTATTTACTAAGTATATACATTCAACAGAGTACAGTAAAACATTACATCCAATCCACCATAATATAAATAAAAAGTAAACATGCAGCTCACTATAAAAGAGTACAGTAAAAAACATTCATAGGTCCCTGTATTATTACATCAATTTAATAAATATTAAAATGAAAAGAAAATATCTCCCATCCTAACTAAAGTAAAAGACAAACTATGCTAAAGCTCCTCAACTCTGAACTAATGCTCCTCCTATAATGGCTACTCCTAAGGTACTAGATCTTTAAATTTCTCAGAACCTAACATTGTCGGTTCACAATGCCACGACCCCATCCAAGAAAATAAAAATCTGATTAGACATATTGCCTAAGTATATTTAAAGCTGATTGTTTCATGTATTTAACAATATCACAACACCCTAAATAAATCTAATCAAGTTTACTCATATTGGTTAACATTAAAAATTAAGAGAGAACAATACTGAAATAAGTCTAGCATCATAACTTGCTCATACATAAATAAATCAAAAATTGTTGAAACATGTAAAATAAAGTGCTAAAATATAGTAATTGCAAGGAAATGTTATGTAAAGTACTGAAGCAATACAAAAATAAAAGTGTAAATGTGTTGTTTTGTATGGGCATGTGTCTACTTAGCTCTACCATTACAGAAAGTACTGTCCAAAATCTTCTGATGCATCTAGGAGAAATTTTCCAGACCAACAGTTCATTAAAAGTATGTCATCTAGGAGACATTTCCTAGATCATCAATATCATAGATATAAGTCCCCTACATTTAGGAGATATTTTCTAGATCGATAGGTATACATACTAGATACCTTCTAGGAGAAATTCCCCAGATTATCATGAATATAGGCCTTCTGCATCTAGGAGAGATTTCCTGGATTAACAAGAATACAAAATGTAAGTCATCTTGGAGAAATTCCCTTGATTATCAAGTATATAGTATAAGTCATCTACGAGAGATTTCTTAGATCATCATCAACTCAGATGTATGCAACAACACTGTGGTTGCATATTAAGTAAGACACGTCCCATAAGTAAGTAAGGTAATTCATTTAGTTTATTTCTCATCTATCTTCTATGAATATGCAAGTTTCAAATCTAATAAGGAACATTCCATTAAACATCCTACATTATCTAATGTGGCAAAGTAAATAAATTTTAAAATTAAAGAAGCAAAGTATATAAAACATGGTATAAATAACACTATACCAACTCTGTAATATCACTTATTTTCTAATTTTATTTGTTCTAGCTATCTGAAATTATACAAGCCCAGGGTCCCCAACATCCTACTATCCAGTTTAGCCTAAGCACAACAGTCCTATAAAGTATAAAGCAAATTAAAACAGTGATGCATACTTAGGTTAAATAAGTAATAAGTCATCCTATTTAAGCAAATTTAGACGATCCAAACTAAAATTTAAATGTAAACTAACCATGCTTAAGGGTGAAATCTAAAAACTAATAAGAAATAAGGTTTTATTCATTAAATAACCCATTCACTCAATGAATAAAATCTAACCTAATTTTCTATCCTTAGTTCTTAAGGAAAGGATCCTAAATTGGTAGGAAAAGTTTTTATGTAATGGCTGATGATTGATTTAAGATTTGGTGTTAAATAGTCCTAACTATCTTTAATTATTGACCTTATTATCTTAAGGAAGATCTAATGTGGCTCTAAGCTCTTGTTATGAGGCTTAATATTCTACTTAAGAATTATTGGGCTAAATTTAGGGTTTTTATTAGAATATCAAATTAATTAGTTTAAAATTCTTAAATTGATTCGAAATCAGTTATCTTACATGTTTTAAAGTCTTACTTAAGATTCTAGAGGTTAAGGGCACTTAGACCTACTTTTGGGCAAAATAACCATATTGCCCCTACTTAAAAGTCTAAAATACTACATTTTGATTTAGGGTTCCAAATTAGAATTTATTAGTGCCAAATCGTTGTTTACTGTCTAACATGAAGATAGATAGTAAGTAGGCCAAATTTGGATAAGTATTAAGTCATATGGGTTCAAATTAAGGATTTTAACACATAAGAGAAATTTAGTAATCTTACCTAATAAAGTCTACAAATTTAGTCCATTTATTGTTGCTTATTATCTAAGGGTTCCATAGAGTCCAAGAATACTAAATTCTAAGGTGAAATGGTTAAGTTATAGCCAAAACAAGTATGGGGTCTAAAAGGGTAATTTATGGGTTTATGAAAGGGTCAAAAATCTAACTTTTCCAAATGATATCCAAATTCAACATACTCAGTGGCATAGCTTTCCTTTTCCACATTGAGTACTATGACTGGGAGTAAACCTAGATTGAACCTCAATTGGTCAAGTTATGACCTAATCAATTTTTAGGGTGATTAGGCCAAATTAGGGTTTCTAGTTGTTAAAACCTAAGTCTTCTTGCAGTTTATTATTAATTAGGTTCTCCTGATCATATGATATATTGGATGACTTAATTTGGAGCTAAATTGACTAAGTTATGATTAAATCAATTTTTAGGTCAATTAGGGTAATTAGTAAGGGTACCCAAAAGTTATTAGTCACATTTCAAGTCCAATAGCAAAATTAATATTATCATTATACTCCTGACATTCTCCTATTTAAAATGAGACCCATAATGCCTATGTTAAGATTAGTGGGGATAAAGTTATGGCTAATCAAAGTTTTTTAAGGTTTTGAACTAAGTGAGAGGTCTTAAGATGTCACTACATTAAATATGCATCATACTGGAAATTAGATACTATCATATTATTCTTCTTATTCTATTAAGTAAAATAAGATATATATATATATATATATATAATATATTTGGACTTATGATTTAGGAGATATTAATGATTAAAGATTCTAATAATTACTTAATTAATAGAAAAATCAATTTAACTACTTCTTCTTATTTTAAATTTAATTATCTGATTCGAAGCGAGCCCCACAGCTTCTGTTGTGACACGTCGCAGCCACACCAGATCATGGGTCAGTCGAGACAACTTCGCCTGACTCAACCGTTCTCCTTCACCCCATGTACAATTAAGGACATTATGCTAGGGCATGGCATTTGGTGGTCCTTCCGTCGGCTGCAGGGCTCGGCCCTCACGGTGATGGAAAGAGGACTACAAGGCCATCTTAACGACTGCTACACCGTGGTCTAAGATGGTCTGGATCGACGGTGAAACCAAGCCCTAGATCTATACAAGCGGAATGACAGGGATGACACTGTATGTTACTGTTCATTCAGGCACATATTAGCTTGATGGGACCCCATTGAACTCGATCGGGTTCGATCGTTCGGTTGATCACGAGAGGAATTTAAGAATCAAAATGGAGTTGCAATAATTGTATGAAGACGTGGGGAGTTAGGGAGGTACCTCAGAGGGATGGCCAATCAGTTAGGGTTTGGGAAAGAAAACCTCATGAAAGTTCATGCAGAGTCTCAAGCGCATAAGGAAGGGAAGAGGTTCAGACTCTAGGTTGGGGGCTTAATAAAGATCGGTGGAGAAAATGAAGCCACCGCGAGCTGCAGTTGGCTCAGTTTGTAGTGCTGCAACACGGAGCGTGAGCATAGGGAGCGAAGAAGGAGCAATCATGACCATCTATTTGGACGGTCCGATCGAGCGGGTCGAGCAAACAACGCGATTGGACGGCGTAAGTTGGATAGGAACAGCACAATAAGTTTTCTTGATGGCGCCGTTTAATTAATTAAAAAATATTGATTATTTAAATTATCAAATTAGTATTTAAATTCTAATTTGATAATATTAATTATTAAATTCTAATTAGAATTTATCAATTAGAATTTAATAATTTAAATGGCTTCCGAAAATTTTCAAATATTTCTCCCTAGCTAATTGAGGGGTGAGGAATGCAATGGCAAAGACGGATTTTTATTTTGACCAGTATTTATTTTTCCTATTTTTTGGGGTATTTTAAATATATTAAAATATTCGACTAAATTCCAACAGATTCCGATTGCCTCCAAAACATCACCCATAGCTAATTTGGGAGCAATGAGCAAAATGATAAAGTCCAATTTTTTATTTGAGGTCAAAATAATTATGTGAATTTCCAGTGTTCTTGAATTTCCCAAAATTAGGGTATGATCTATTTGACCCCTGATTTTGGTGAGGTCTAAATAACTATCTAAGTGCATTGGGATCAAAAGTAAGACTTAATTTTGTCCTAATTGACCAGGGTAACAACCTTGGGTTGTTACAGACTCCCCCACTTAAGAACAATGTCGGCCTCAACATCACTTAAGTAGAAATAAGAAAACATGAGTCTAATGAAGCAAAAATGAGGAAGATGAGGAGGTGCCAGGATTCTCCATTTATAATCCAAAACTTACAGTTCAAGGTTGGACCTTCATAATCCTACCTTACAACTAAGGCTAAGAATTTTAACTAATGTTCTAAACTTTTGGAAGCTAAGTGATATCCATCACTTTAATAAGGATATCAATAAAAGATGGAAAAGCTAACATTTAAACAAGTTTAATGTAACTTTCAGGGATTAAGAATTAAATAATAAGTCATAACGCATGACTTAGCATTATAGGAAGGACTATTACTTAGCAAGTGACATCACATACTAAGCACAAGAAACTTTAAGGGTCAAGGGATCCTAAAGGTTCAATGCTTAAGTGACATCCATCAATTTAGGAAGCTTAGGAAATAGCTAAGTCATTATAAGACATAACCAAGATTAAGGGATACTAATTATTCTATTTCAATGAATTAGAATCCAAGGCCTTGGCATCAAAGAACTAGAGTTAGTCTAATAATATGGCCAAGGGAATTGCTATTAAATACTACTCAAGTAATATGATTGGGATGAACTATTTACATGAATTAGACCACACTAGGTTTCAAATTAGTAAGCAATATTTATCTCTTACTAAGGGGTTTTATTGAGGGAAAAGGATCAATATGCAATTATGATACATAGCCCTAAGGATAAGGAGGACTTAAGTAACACATGATGACATAACACTTATGATTTAATAGGTTACCAAAGGCTATTAACACAAGTCATAACTATGTCTTGGTTAAGGCAAGGAACTCACTTACCCATAAGGATAAGTGCTAGGAAGCTTAATAGGGACCTATGCTACAACCATAAATAAAATCTATAACTTAGGTCCAATGCTCTAGAATTAAATGCTAATATCTAAGTCACCATATGTGGCATAGATCATTAAAGACTTAAAGGTTAAAATTATTCTAGCTTGAAGGAGAGCTCATTTCAAGGGAATGATCAGTTAATGCTTAAGTCACATCATAACCTAGGCACACATTTAAGGGTTGAACTTAACTACTTGGAAAGGTAGGTTTTCTTATTCAAAGGAAAAAGATCTTCCACAAACTGAATATTTCAATTAACTAACACTTATCACTTAATGAATATTATACTTAAGAAAAGAGAATTACCATTCCACTGGGATGGGCAAAGAGAGATACAAGGCTATCTCATTAAGTCACCACAAGTGACTTAGCTAAGGGTTTACAAGGAACACTAATAATTCTAATCCAAGGATTAGAATTTAAGCACTTTATGGCTTGAAGGAAGGTTTAATTTTCAAAGAACAAAGATTCTTTAACGTAGAAATGATCATATAGCTAAAAGCTAGCTAAGCTAACACACCATCATTAGACCAAGTCTAATGAGATAGGTTTTACTATAATCTATACTTATGAGCTTACAAACATAGGTTAGACCAATCTAACTATGACGTATCCCCACACAAGGAAGGACTAGGGTAAACTAACCATAGGGTTAATTCATTCTAAGGCTTTTATCATTAATAAGGTACTCATCCTTACCTAGGAATTAATACTATGGTAAAGAGGATGATCATCCAACTTGGATGATTAATCTCAAGGGGTTTGATGTATAAAGTCACATAATATGACTTAATACCAAAAGGTTGAAGGGATTCACCAATGAATCAAGAGGATTGGTTCCTCATCCAATTAGGATGATATACTAGGGCACAAATCATAAGGATACAACTAAGTTATAAACTACGATTTGATCAACTAAGGTTCTATGGTGACAATTTTCCACTCCAAAAAGTTATGGAATCACTCATCCCAACAAAATGAGGTCTTGGAGATCTAAGGGAATACTAAGCTAGTATTTTAAGTCACAATTGTGATCTACCCAACAATAGATTCATGGATTCACTAATTCAATCAACTTAAGGAGTGGGAAGTTGGTTACCCAATTGGATAAGTCACTTCTCAAAAGAGGAATCATTATCATAAGTCACAAAAGCATGACCTAGAATCTAAGGCTTGATTAACTAAGCAAGGTAGAAGTAATTGTCCAATCAATAACATGGCATCCTAAACACATGATTAAGCTCATAGGTAAGATTAAAGGGTGACTATAAATACTAATTACTAATTGAAATTGCACATAGTAATGATAAAACTTAAATGCTTATATTAATTATGTGATCGAACATATGTACCTGAAACAACATTGTTGTCTCTAGCCTCATCCAGTGGTATGAGGGTGTAGTCTCTTGTAGGTCGAGCAGGCCTATTGATGTATATCTATTTTTGTGGAGATCCAGCTGCAATGGGTTGAAGTGCGATAATCACTTTCTTCTTTTGACCTAGAGTTGCGGCATGACGGTGCCTGGAAATGAAAGTACTGTCTGCTACAGATGAAGGAAGCTATGCAGAAGTCCATCTATGGATTGAACATGGTGTTGGAAGGACTAATAAAATGAGGGGTCTATTACTGACTGAGGGGGTTTCTAGCTTATGAGTGCAGTCAGCAGCCTTTCCATCCTCTCAGCTTGTTTGGCTTTGAGAGTCTACCATGATTCGCACTGCTTCTAGCAGTGCATTGAATTCAGTTGAAGAGCTGCCAGATGCAACAGGAGAAGGGGTCTGCCTAGGATTCATAGTCTATATATGTTTAAAAGAGATGTGATATCAGAGTCTAAGAAAAATTACAATAGGCTAGTTTATTTTATTGATCATCCTAGATAGTACACTTGACATAAGAGGCACAATATTGAGAACATAGAATAATTTGCTAAAATATTTATTAAATATATTCTATCAAAAAGGTGAGACAGAAGGAGTTTGTTCATTACATAAATTTACATTTCTGAAACTCCTTCCATCCCTTTGGTTTATTGCCAGTTGAATCCCTATAGTAATTTAAATCTCTTAGTATGGAAGCCAAGGCCTAACTATTCAATTTCATTGATCCTTTAAGTTTTAGGAATGTTTAATCCAATTTAGTTAGCTACTTACTAACCCTAAGTTCATTTTTACTTAAATTCAATTATTTATGGAAGCATTTTCTATTTTATGCCTTTTATTCTTAGCATAGGATTATGCTATTATGGATGTAATTCTAGTATCTATTTAGTGACTAAATGGTAGAAGAATAATCCATTAGGTAGAGAGGAATGCAAATTCCAATCTAACCCCTTAGGATGTTCTTTGATACCAATTGTGGTGCCTCACCCCTTAACCACCAACAATCAAGGCTAAGGAGTGGTCTGCCACTTTGGCAAATCCCTCATGTATCATTAGATTAAGTCAAATCCCTAATCCACTAATAAGGGAAGGATGTGCCCTAAATAATGCAGTGGAATTATTCACTAAGTATATACATTCAACAGAGTGCAGAAGCAAAGAAAAATATTACATTTAATCCACCACAATAAAAATAAGAAGTAAACATGCAACTGAGAATAAAAAAAGTATAGTAAGAAAATATTCATAGGTGTAACAACCCTAGATTGTTACCCTGCTAATATATATAGCTTAATCAATATTTAATTTCAATACCATTGTTTTTAGAATATCAAATTGAGCCTATATAGAGAATTTGAAGTCCATTGGACTTCTCTAAGTTCAAAATAGCATTTTGATTAGTCTAGATACCATTGATGAATCCATAAATTATATCTAAATAAAGGAGAAAACTCATCTATTTAAGATTTTTATGCTATTCCTAAAATCAATTTCTTCTATCTTTTTCAGGGAAATAGAATCCAAAGGAGTTCTAGGGCATTCCTGCAAGTTTTTAAGATTTACTAAGGGAAAACCGCTGAAGCGCGCTGCAGCACGCGACCGTGCGCCGCAGCGGGTTGCAGCGGTTTATTGCGGAAATGCTTAACTTTATAACTAGGGCCTCCCGACTAATTGAATAGCGTTTTTCGCGGAGTTCACCACTACAGCGCGCGGTCGCGCGCTGCAGCGGTTTATCGCAGAAATACTTGAATATATAAATTGGGCCGCCCAACTAATTGAACAGTGTTTTTTGCGGAATTCACCGCTGCAGCAGTTTATCGCAGAAATACTTGACTATATAAATCGAACCGCCCAACTAACTGAACAGTGTTTTTAGCGGAATTCACCGCTACAGTGCGCGGTCGCGCGCTGCAGCGATTTATCGCGGAAATACTTGACTATATAAATTGGGCCCCCCAACTAATTGAACAGTGTTTTTCGCGGAATTCACTGCTACAGCGCGCGGTCGTGGGCTGCAGCGGTCTGCCACAGAAATATTTCTAAACTCTATAAAAGCAGGAAAAAGAACTAATTGAATAGTATTTGCGGAATCGACCGCTACAGCACACCATCACGCGCTACAGCGGTCTACAGCGGGGGACTTAGCTAATATGCTAGGGACCAGGGTATGCATGCTAAAGCACGCCGCAGCGCGCTCCAGCGATGCAGTGCGCTGCAGCGGCCTGCCAAATTTTTTCCCAGACACTGCATTTAATGCGGCTGAAGACATGACCTCTATCCTGAATTTTGTCTCCAGCCACCATTTCCTGCAGCAGTCATTTTTTTAGTTAAAAAGGGAAGCTTTGAGGTGATGTTTTGGGTAAAGAAATGAGATTTTTGTCACCTCACCTTTAATGGAAAAATATTGCAATGATGAAATCAGAATTATTTATGGAAAATCTGGTTGCAAATGAAGAGAAGAATTCAGCCTCCCCCCTCCTATAAATACCCCTCCTCTTGACTAGAGGAGGCTTTACAATTTTAGCAAAAAAAAATCCACTAAGTAAGGAGGAGAGACAATGGAAGAGAGAACTCCCCAAGGGTGGCAAGGCAAGCTCTTGCAAAGGGAGAAGAGGAAGAAAACAGCACTAGCGACCTAAGGAGAGGATAATTAGAAGGAGAAGAAGAATTCCAGAGAACTTTTACGGAGCGTTCCTAGTATCTTCTAAACTCAATCTTGTATTTTCTCTTTAGTTAACCATGAAAGGGTCTTTATCCATGTATGTGTCTTCCTTATTTTCTTGTGTAATGAGTAGCTAAACTCCCTTTGGGGAGGGTTGGGATGAAGTCCCATTTTGCATGATGTAATATTGATGTATGAATGTTTTTCCTCAAGCATAATGTATTTGTGATTTTAATGCCTTACTAAGAAATTTTCATCTAATTAGTCTTGATGTGTTTATGAGAAAAGAACTAAAAAATCAAAGATCTAAATGTCTTGTGCTCCTTAGCTCACCTTAGGTTGGATGCTAGATTTTGAGTGCATGAAAGCTTAGAACCATGTGAGAAGGTTCTTGAGCTCAATGCACCTCTATCTAAGCTCAACCAAAGAGTTGATGCATGTGTTCCTAAGACCCACTAAATGAGCTCCTTAGCTCAACACAATTGAGATTGAGTAATGAAGTGTTGAGTTCTCATGAACTAAGTGACATAGTCATTGAGCCCAACATGTGATTCCCTCATCTCAACTATGTGAGATGCGAGTGATGCTCGTAGTGGAAATCAATGCTTGTGAGATCCTAAGATTTAAGAAAATTTAAACTCTCCTTGAATAAAGAGAAAATGAATTAACTTTAAATCTTACGAATCTTACAAGAATCTTTGTGCTAAAGTGAAACCAAATGTGAGTTCATTTTGTGCACGAGATTTGAACTTGTAAGCCTTTGAGCTAGACTAAAGGACAATAATATGCACTTGATTTAAATTAAATTAAATGATAAAGCTTGAGAAACAAATCTACATGAGTATTATATTATTGTATGTGGGATGGTCCCAACTCTCATCTTTCTTTAATCTTGCTATTTTACTTAGTGAATACTTTTGTTAATTTTAGACCAACCAAATAATACATACTATAACTTAAACATTAGTGAGAATAGATCCTAACTTTTCTAAATTGCAAATATACCCTTTAAACTATATTAAAATCTGGGATCCGCTGTGCGGGCCGCGGGCGATCTGCTGTGGAGTCCAAGTCACGCGACAGCGGATTCCCACTGATCTCACTGTCGAGCCTTTAGATCCCACAGTCCGGATTTAATTCCGTGGGATAGTGGATCCATCGTTAGATGAAACCGTGAATCGTACAGCCAGGATCACTCTCGCGATTGGTCATTAGGATCCGAGCGATCCCAACCGTAGCGACATTTGATCGATAGATCAGACGGCATCTGAAGGTCCCACTATTGTGGACCTTCGTCTTCCTCTCGCCCATGCTCGACAGGGAAGATCCCTCCGTACTGCCAGCTGCCGAGCCTGTCCCCCACTCCCACATCCACCTCAGTAGACCGTTGAGACCTCCCCCGTCTTGGCAAGGAGCCCCAATTGGGCTTCGTGACCCGGGAGAGCTTGAATTGGAAATTTGAGAGCTCGACCATGGCCCGATCTCTCAGGTCTCTGTAGCCCAAGGCATTGCCTCCAGAAGCTTCCCAACACTCTATTGAAGCTATATCTAGCCCCAACATTGCTCCATTTGATCCTTGCTGATCAATTGAGCTCTCTGCATCTTCTGCCATTACCATCTGTCTGAGCTTGTGTAGGCAATCTTGGAAGTTCATAAACTACTAATAGTAGGCTCTCCTGAAGTTCAGGATCCTTTGCAGCATTTGGAGGCTCAGCTAAGGTCAGCCAAACCCTTTTCCAGCTGTTTTGAGCTCAACTGAGAAACCAGGTACCCCTCTTGCTCAGTCTGAGCCAATTGGGCTCAAACACCCTTCCATTTGATTTGTTACTGCGTGTATTGTCGTTTCGAACTCATTGCTATCGCAATTGAGTCATGAGCTAGCCCCGATTGATCGAATCGATTGATCGGGCTAAGCCCCTTAAAGCACCTCGAGTCGAGTAAGACCCCGATGTTCTAGCACACCTCAGGCCCTCACACCAGGGGGCTTCGATCCGTCTCACCTCCTTGAAGGTGTAGGGATCGAACCCTAGGACTGGCATGGCCTATGTTGGGAGAATTGTCTCCCAACAGTAGCCCCATAGTGGGAGCTCTTGAGTGAGTAGGGTCTGGCCGATCCAGACCGCCTCACAGAGGGCTTCGAGTCCCCTTCGGTGCGCCTGACCAAGGTGAATGTGTAGCGACTGATGGTTGGTTGTGCTATGGTCAGGATGTGCCAGAATTGGCTGATTAGGGATCCCCTAATCTGGTTCTTCCGTTGGGATGGAGGCTCGAGGACGAAGCCCCTATGCAGGTCAGGCTGACCCGTGACTCACACGGATCGACAGTCTCAGGTCTTCGGGACCCTGCAGACCCGCTTGTTTTGAATTCGGGCCAAACCCATTTTAAATAATATCCAAATAATTGGAGTTGTTTTTATTAAGGAAAATAATTCAATTATTCCAATCATAGGGTTTTAATTAAATAAAAATATAAAATGTATTAATGAAATAACTTTCAATCCACTGGTCTAAACCCTATGATATTATATATCAAATTGATTATAAAATCCTCAGGAATAAGAATATAAGAAAATATTGAACATCTCATGGTTAGATTTTTCATTTTTGCCTAATTATTATAGATCTTAATTAGGATGGATTAGCAACTATACTTAACCAAATTGCATGTTTAGGCTGCCATTAATTTTCTTATGATTAGTAGAATGAATGTGCTAAGTAGATTATTTTTCTGATCCTTATATTTTAACTTAATCCCTAGTCTTGTTAAACCATGATTAGTAAAAATTAGGGTTTGAAGACATTGGATCTTAGCAAACTTAGTCTCTGATTAATTATATGATAAAATAGAACTTATGAGCCAAATTGTATGAAATTTTGATAGTTAGATTTGTAATTATATACTAATCTTTTTGGACTAGTTTAGGGTTTGATTAACACTAATTACTTTTTGTTTTTATGAATTTTTCTATTATTATGCTCCATGATAGTAAGTTAGATGTATTGAAGCCATGTATGCAAATTTATAATGTATAAATTAAATAAACCTAAATTTGAAGAACTTAAATACCTTAATTAATCTTAAGAAGTCTTAAGACTTTGATCAAGCTATTAAGACTTGATCTAGGTCTAAGATTTCCACTAATAATGTATACCTAATTCATTGATTTGACATTTGATCTATAAATGAACCCTTAATCTTAATTGGACCTGAGTAGGGGTTAAACCCTAACCTGCTTAATTAAGATCCAAACTCTTAAACCTTAACTAAATGGACATGATTATAAGATAATGTAATTGACATTATTCCAACAATGCATCTGATTTGATATTGATCTTAAACATTTGGATTATACATCTTAAGGTTAAAAATAAATCTATGTGATTGCTTAATCTGAATCTGAACTTTAGATTCTTAATTTTCTCCTAAATAAGACTATTAGCATAAGAAGATTAATAGAATCATATTGATTGAACAAGTGATCTAACTTTAATAACACCCTTGATTTGAATCCCATAATCTTAGAATAAGTTATGATCAGATGACTTAATCATCTGATCTGATCACTCTAAATCTAAATGATAAGTAAAACCTAGAATGTTAGCATTAGAGTTAAGAGTGTGAGATCTTAAGTATCTCAACATAAGATCGTCTCTGAAATATTTTAATGACCTAAATTAAATATACATTGAGGTAGGAGAATTTGTATAACTCATTGAAGTAGAAATTTAGATGATCCCTTAACCTTAGAAGTTGATCTTCACCCCTCGTGGTAGGAATTACTTAAGATATTAGAATGATAATTTTCCTTGTGGTAGAATCTATATTGAGTGATCCTTGATTACATTTTCTTGGAGCCTTGTATAGGACTTACCTATTTAGCCTAGAAATTAATAATCTTTATAAGCCCTTGACAATTAAATAGAGTTGTCTGAATCTGGACTATTAGTTGGGTATAGTAGAGTATACCCATAGTACTGGATTATTTCAGTAGTATTCGGGAATGGTTGAGTCACTTTAAGTAAGATTTATATTTGGGACATCCTGCGGGTTTAGGCGGATACAACCTCGCTTAGAGTAAATCAATCGATCCTAAGAGTGTATTAAACGGGGACTCATTCCTTAGTTTGATTGAAATACAAATCACCAACATGCGATGCCTCCTAGCGAAGACAGCTTAAATAGGTGTGGCTCAAACAAACTAAGTAACTAGAATCACCTTCTTTAAGACACTGAGTGTGATTGTGAGTTGGGCATCTTAATAACTTAGCTTGAGATACAAATTGCCAACATTCAATGCCTTTTATCGAAGACCGCTTCATTAGGGTGGCTTAATCAAACTAAGTGTTAAGCACCACCTTTCTTGCAACGTACTAAATATGTGTATACGATCATCCCATCTAATAATTTTTAAGTAAATCTTAAACTTTAACTAATTATCATTCTAGAAGCTAGGAGTCACAATCCTTTTAACTGGATTCTGCATAGTGGAGACTTTGAATTCATCATCAGTGTTCAAAGTTTTTATGGATTTTGGGATTTTCCTCATATAGCATAGAAGCATTGGCATAAACATGAGCATGAGCATGATGAATGATTCATTGGTGACGTATGAGTGTCAGTGACGAATTATGGGTTACGGAATGCTGCATACATTGACTGGGGAATTTTAGGATGCATCGGCATCATCGTACTGACTTCCCAACTGGGTGTATGTATATATTGGACCGTGTGACTCATAGCATTTTAGTGATTGTTCTGTTACATATCTGTGGCATACCATGTTGTGGCATATTTAGATGCATTATCTCGAAGACATATAATGCAGCATTCGACATTCTTACCTTGGTTTCTGAGAATTTGATGTTCTCACTTACTTTCAGCATTTAGCTTTCAGTTCCTTTTTACCTTGTTTAGTCTTAAATATTTTAGTGGTTTAGTGTTTTACTGCTTTTCTACAGTTTTGTTTACTTTACTAGCTATTTGTATTTACTTTAGTACTACTTAATTTAGCTGCGATGCGTTAGACTTCTTATCTAACACAGGGTACTTCTGGGATCTAGCAATTTGCTAGATCTCGAGTAGCTTATTGAGGCAGGGCAAGAGGACTTGCAGGAGATCTAGGAGGAGTACGTGGAGCCCTAGTGGATCGATCTTCACCCCTTTTATTTTACTGCTTTAGTACTTCAGATAGACTTTACTTTTTGCCTCATTTAAATCAGGTTGTAATAATTTTGGATATATTTTACTTTTCTTTTCTGAGATGAATGTTTACTATTATTCTGTGATGAATATATTCTGGATGTTTTTCTATTAGCTTCC
The DNA here is from genome assembly GCA_016760335.1 of Gastrodia elata. Lineage (NCBI taxonomy): Eukaryota > Viridiplantae > Streptophyta > Magnoliopsida > Asparagales > Orchidaceae > Gastrodia > Gastrodia elata. Next base: position 46,573,569 of record CM028674.1, on the reverse strand, counting down.
GCACTCTATTATACTACTATACTTAGTATTGTGAGGTGATTTGCATACTGGAAATGATGATATGGTGATAAAGTATATTGGATTTCTATTTAACCTTTTAAATCCAATTTATGTATTAGTCTAATACTTAAGACAAGAATTCTACTCTTATCTTAAGTATTGACTCTCGATCCTACTCTTGGGTTCGAATCAGCAGCCTTCAGTGTGGCTCAATTTTTTAGCCTATTCAGGAAGATGTTGTTGTTTGTTCATCCCGAGCAACGCACCACTCTGCCATCGATCTATTATACCTTTTACATGCGGAGACGGGGTGGGGCGCTACAGTAGTCCCTGTAGTATTATATCAATTTAATAAGTTTTAAAATGAAAAGAAAATATCTCTCATCGTCACTAAAGTAAAAGACAAACTATGCTAAAGCTGCTCCACTCTGAACTGATGCACCTCCAGAAACAGCTCCTCATTAGGTACTTGACATTGTTGGTTTCACAATATCAGAGCCCCAGCCAATAAAATAAAATTTTGGTTAGAGATATTATCTAAGTACATTTTAAGCTGATTATTTCATGTATTTAGCAATAGCACGACACCCTAAATAAATCTAATTAAGTTTACTTATACTTCTTACAATTAAAATGCAGAGAGAATAATAATGAAGTAAGTCTAGCATCCTAACATGCTCATATATATGTAAAATAAAGAACTGCTAAAATATGTAAGAGAAATTGTTAAAATATAGTAATTGCAAAGAAATGTTATTTAAAGTACTAAACCAATACATAAATAATGGACTATTTTGTATGGGCATGTGTCTACTTAGCTCTGCCATTATAGAAAGTACTGTACCAAATCTCCTGATGCACCCAGGAGAAACTTCTCTGACCAACAGGTCCATAAAAGTATGCCATCTGGATGATATATCCCAGATCATTAGTATCACATATATAAGTCCCCTACATCTAGGAGACATTTTCTAGATCAACAAGTATACAAAATAGATACCTTATAGAAGAAATTCCCCAGAGTATCATGAATACAGGCTTTCTACATTAAGGAGACATTTTCTAGATTAATAGGAATACAGAATGTAAGTCATCTAGGAGAAATTCCCTAGATTATTAGGTATATATTATAAGTCATCTAGGAGAGATTCCTTAGATCATCATCATCTTAGATGTATGCAACAACACTATGGTTGAAAATCAAGTAAGACACATCCCAAAAGTATGTAAGGTAATTCCATTAGTTCATTTCTCATCTTATTCCTATGAATATGCAAGTTTCAAACCTAATAAGGAACATTCCATTAAATATCCTACATCATCTAATATGGCAAAGTAAATAAAGTCCAAAATTAAGGAAGCAAAGTATATGAAACATGCTATAAATAACACTAAACAAACTCTATGATATCACTTGTTTTCTAATTTAATCTGTTATAACTATTTGAAATTATACAAGCTTAGGATCTCCAACATCCTACTGTCCAATATAGCCTCAGCACTACGGTTCTATACGGTATAAAGCAAATTAAGTCAGTGATGCCTATTTACATTAAATAAGTACTCAATCATCCTATTTAAATGAATTTAGATGATCCAAACTAAAATTTAAATGTAAACTAACTTGCTAAAGGGTGAAATCTAGAAACTAATAAAAATTAAGGTTTCTAATGAGTTTAAAATTTATTGTATAATAAAGAAAGAAAACATATAAATCTTTCATTAGAACAGCATGCTTTGATATGATTTCCAAGAATTTTTGGGAAAATAGAAGAAAAAGGCAAATCTAGAGCAGAAGCTGGAATTCCAAACAAAAACCTGCTGCAATGCGCCATAGCGGAAGAAGGAGAACTGAGGAGTCTGGAAGCACATCTGCAAGCCTGGACGAAAAATTGCTATAGCGTGCCCAGGCGGGCTCCAGCCCGCCCAAGCTCCAGCCCACCCAGGTACGCTCCAGCCCTCCCAGGCGCACTCCAGTGCGCCGCAGCGAGTCCAAACCTGACAGTTGGGCGCTGCGGCGTGCTGCTGCGGGTCAAAACCTGAGAGCTCGGCGCTGCATCGCACCGCAGTGGAACTATCCAAACCCAGAGTCAGCACTCAACCAGAAGCACTAGCTACAGCGTGCCACAGCGGTCTTTAACTTGAGACACTGGCGCTATTGTGGGTTGTAGCAGAACCAAACCGAGAGCTCAGTGCTGCCGCACATTATAGCGAATCGACAGGGAAAAGATTTAGAAGGAAAAATATAAGGCAACTCGTTGCAAAGCACCGTAGCGGATCAAACCCGAGAGCTTGGAGCTGTCATGCGCCACAATGGGGAGTCTTCTAAAAACTATTTTTTAGAAAAACCACTGCCGTAGCAGCCTATGCAGATTTTTTCAAGTCAGAGCATTTATGACAGTATAGGGAAGATCGAAAAATCAAACCAGTGGCCTTCCTTAGCCATTTGGAAATTGAAATAACATTTAATTTTGTTGTATCCCAAGAGAATAAAGGAATATAATTTAATGGCTTGCCATTAATTCAAGGAACGGGAAGAGATGGTAGAATTTCTGCCAAGTGGATGAGGAATTCACTATATAAACTGCCATTTGAGACTAAGGCAGGGTTCCAAAATTTGACACTCATTAACCTAAAATTATAAGCTATTGTGAGAAGAAGAAGGAGACCTCACCAGGGAAGGAGAAGTGATCCATTCAAGGGATAGAAAGGGGACCACACCAAGGAACTATAGGAGAAGAAGAGAGAAGGCAATGGAGAAAATCCAGCGAATGCCAAGGGGAGTTCCTAAAAATCGTCTAAAACTTATCCTTTAATTTTTCTTTAGTTTGAACCATGAAAAGGTTCATTTTCTTGCATGTAATTTCCTATATTTCTATTGAAATGGAGAGCAAAATCCTCCTTGGGAAGGGTTGGGCAGTAATCATGTGATGAGTAGGGGATGTAAAAGGTGTTATTTGTAAATTCTTTCAATAAATGAAATTAAGTTTAATAGTTTATCTATATTTTGTGCTTGTGAATGAATACTTGGAATACTTGCAAATTTGTAATGGATAAAAATTGTTTATTAATTGAAAAATTTCTAAGTCATCTAAACCATCAAAATCTAAAGGGAATGTACATAAAGGTCCTCATCAAGACGTAATGTTGCAAAGCTAGGATTCTCGATGTAAAACACATAACGTTTTGAATGGAAGAAATGACTTAGTAAATTAATCATCTTGAGCTCCAAAGCTCACCAATTGGCCTTGAGCGTAGGTGTGTGTGCAGTTAAAGATTAGAGCTATGTGACAAGCTCTTGAGCCTAACTACATCACTCCTTGAGCTCAGCAGAGAGGTTGACATATGTGAGCTAAGAGCCACCAATCAAGCTCTGTGGCTCAACAGATGTTGAAGGAGGAAGAGGGCATCGAGTATCCATGGATGAGGTCAGATAACCCATGTGGTCCTGTGAATCCGCTTCCTTAGCAACTGCATATAATGCACAAGAAGCTAATTGGTAGAAATCAATGCTTGCGAGATCACAGAACTAAAATATTAATTTTGATAACCTAGATGTAGGAATTCTAAAATAAACTTAAAGTGATCTCATAAGAATTTATGTATTGAGGTTGAACCCTAATGTGTTCACCTTTGCACTAGATTTGAACTTGTCAAAATTAAAGGACCAATCTATGGACATAATGTTCACTTGATTAATTCGCATGATAATAAGTATCACAACACCAGTCCCTAACAAATCACCTGATAAAAATCCAACTCTCCCTTCTTAATCAAATAGTATCTTCATTTAAGTTCTTTGCATTATTTAATTAGGAACCACCCAAAACAAAAAATACAAATTACCTAGACATTATTGAAGGTAGATACAACTTAGTAACAAAACCATCGTTCCCAAAGGATGATAAAATATGGAACTAACCATTCAATTATTACTTTGAACCACGTACACTTGCATGCAAACGCATACACTTATTATGGGTCTGTCAAGTTTTTTGCACCGTTGCTGGGGAACAATTTTTAGTTTTATTTTAAGTATAATCTGCTAGTAAAAGTGATTTAGATCTTTTTATACTTTGCATATGATTTTTAGTTTCTGTAATTATATTTGTGCTAATTATAGTGTTAATTTAGATTTTAATTTAGTTACTTTATTTGTTGAAAACTCAAAAATCCTAAAAATTGTATTGTTGGAAACTATTGTGCTAAACACTATTTGTGCTTAATTGTTTTTTCTGAATTATATTTTGTTGAAAATTGTTGTGTTGAAATCTGTTATTGCTGCTGAACTGAATTGTTATCATTGAAATTTCTAAAATCTAGAACTGCTAAATTAGAAATTGTTGAAAATTTGAGCTGCTGAAACCTGTTTTGTTGATTTGAACTACTGAACTGAAACTTGATTGCTATAATTATTCTAGCTAGCTGATGTTTGTGAACATTACATGAGTAGGAGAAACTATTCTGAAATTCTGTTTGATCCTGAAATTGAAAAAACCTATTTGAGAGCTAGAACAAACAATTTTAAACCAACAACAAGTCAAAATGGAAAACTTAGAAGCAATTCTTGGAGAGATGTTAGAAAATAATAGAGGTAGACCCATTAGAGACTATGCCCTACCAATTGTAAGAGAAGTACCTAATGCCATAGTTAGAATTGCAATACAAGCCAACAACTTCAAAATAAATTTGTTAACTTTAAACATGGTACAAAATAACCAATTTAGTGGTCTAGCTATTGATGATCCAAATTCACACATTTCCATTTTTCTAGAAATATGTGCTAAATTTAGATTCAATGACATTTCTGATGATGCCCTTAGACTAAAATTATTTTCATTTGCTTTGAGTGATAGAGCAAAGGCTTGGCTCATCTCTCTATCTGGCGAGTCTATTGGAACTTGGGATGACTTAGCTAGAAAATTTTGGGCCAAGTATTTCCCACCCGCTATAACTGTCAGGCTGAGAAATGATATAGCTAATTTCTCTAAACATAATGGGAAAAATCTGTATGATGGATTGGAATGCTTTAAGAACTGCTTAAGGCATTACCCCCATCATGGGTTTCTGCTATAGATGCAAGTGTAAACTTTCTACAATGGATTGAATGCACCCACAAGGACACTCATAAATGATGCCGCGAACTGATCCTTGAGTAGTGATGTAGTTGGAATTTATAATAGAAATCTAGTGTTTAAATAGTCATATTACTATATATTTCCCTATACTTTGAGTAGAAATTAATGTCCTTACAGGAAAATAAAGAAAACAAATTGCAAAGGCTGATTTACCAAATTCTAGACAAAAACTGTCGTAGCACGCTATAGCGCACTACAGCGCGCCATGGCCTCCCCTTAAAATCACCTGACTTGGAAGTACAACTGCAGACTTGGAGCACGATTGCTGCAGCACGCCATGGCTCATCATAGCACACCACAGTGTCATATTGATAAGGATAAATTAAAACCTTATAAACGAGTAATTGAATAGTAAAAAATGCAAGTTGCATGCCACGGTGCACTGCAGCTACTATAGCGTCATTTCTCATTAATTATTGAAACCTTATAAACAAGTAATTGAATAGTGAAATTGTAAGTTGCACACCACAGCGCGCCGTGGCGTGCCTCAGCGCGCTACAACATCATTTCTCGATGATTATTTGAACTTGATAAACAAGTAACTGAACAGTGATCATGCAAGTCATCTGTTGTAGCACACTACCGTGGGTAAATTTTTATTTTATAAAACTATAGTTAAACTAATTGAATAGCAAAAATCATAAGTGGTACGCTATAGCGCGCCTCAACGTACACTGCAGCGATCAAACGAAAAAGATACTAACTTATATGCAGGAAGAGCATTTGGAGCACTGTCGCCACAGTGCACCGCAACGGAACAATAATTGAAACATCGCTATCACAGTGTGCCGCAGCGAAATAGCAAATGAAACGTCACTACAACAGCGCACCGCAGCGAACAGCCCAAAATTTTCTAGAAAACAACAATTATGAGGTATGGGGAAGGCCACAAAAATGTGACCTTTGGCCTCCCTCAGCCTCTTGAAAACTGATATATTAAATCACTGCTGAATCCCAACAGTTAAATAAATAAAAATATTAGAAGGGATTAGAATTACATGAAGGAAGATGAAAGGTCACACACTAAAAACTTTAAGGTTGAGTGCATCCTTATTTAAGGGCCAATCTCAAACCTTGAAAGAGTTCCAACCTTGGCTATGCAAAAGACCTAAAAGAAAGGTTGCAGGAAGAGAAAGAAGGAGAACTCATTAAGGAGAAGAGAGGACTAAAAACAAGAAAGAAGAAAATATAGCAAAGAATGAAGGGTGGAGCTTCAAGAGGATAGCACAGGAGAAGTAAAGAGAACCGCAGAATTTCTTCGGGTGATTCCTTGTATTTCTCCTCAACTCCCTTGATTAATTTTTTGCCGTGAACTGATGGCGACGTTCACTTTTCTTTACATGTATGATCTTTCATGCTTAGTAATGGTAGGCTAAAAACCCCTTGGAGAGGGTTGAGACGTAATTGTAGAATTATGTAAGGGAAATATTAGTTGTATGATGACATTAATTAAATATAATAAAACAATTGTTTGTGTTGTTTAATTTTCATATTGAATGAATGCTTGGATGAACTGAACTCTTATTTATTTTAATTAAAAGAGCTTGTGTTCTACTGCTCATCAATTGGGTAAGAGCAAGGAAGGTAGTGCGAGTCGAGCTGAGAATTACATGACAGAATTCTCACGGCTCACTTGCACCCTCCCTTAATAGCCCTCCAAAAGATTGAAGCTTGAGAACCATGCTCTCCATTACCTTGCTTTGCTGCTCAGCAAAGTAGAAGGGATGAGAGGACATTGGGAATTTCATGGTTATGTGACAAAATCCATTGACCCAATGCATCCTCCCATTTTGCTAAACTTCGTGTGAAGCGCATGACACACGGTAATGGAATCTTGCTTATGAGATCATAATAATTATAAGATATTCTTAGTAGCCTAGATGTAGGGAATCAAATTCTAACTAATTGAATCATGTCTCATAAGAGTTTATGTGCTAAGGAGGAACCCAAAAGGAGTTCTCTTGTGTACTAAACTTGAGCCTAATGTAATTGAAGGATACTTCAAGTCCAATGGTGTTCACTTGGTTTAATAAAGCAATTAAATTGAACATCTACATTCAAACAATGAAGTTATATAACCAACCCTTGCATATGTTACCACAAAATCTCACCTCTCTCCTTTTTAATCAAATCATATCTTTACTTAAGTCTTGTGTATTGATAATTAGGAACCACAAAAATCAACCAAATTTGTCATCTAAATATTATGAAAAAAAATACAACTCGGTATCAAAACAATCGCTCCCTGAGGTTCGATAAATCCCGGAAACTAAACTTTCCACTTATTACTTCAGACCACGTACACTTGCGTGCAAATGCAGACGTGTATTTTCGTCTGTCAAGTTTTTGGCACCGTTGCCGGGGAACGATTTTCATTTTGTATCAAGTATAATTCTCTAGTAACTAGTGATTTAGAATTAATTAACTTGTGCAAATTCATACATAGCTATAGTTAATTTCTTTATTAGCTTGCTTAGAGAAAATTTTGAAAATTTTTCTATAAAGAACTTATGTTGAATTCTTTTGCATACTATCTTATTAAATTATGTGCTATATTTTGTGCTGTAATATTTATTGTTAAACCTGTTCTAGCTAGTTACCCCTAAATTGCATGAGTAGGAGGAATCTTACTGAATTATTTTACGATCCCAAAATAGAGAGAACTTATTTGAGAGATAGGAGAGAGCAAGTCTTTTTAAATCAACAAAATGCACAAATGGTAGATTTAGATATGAACCCAGCGGAACCTATGGTAAATGCTAGGAGAAGATTTCTTAGAGAATACGCACTTCCCACAGTAGGAGTTTAAAATGCTATTGTTAGACCTCCTATACAATCCAATAATTTTGAGATAAAAGAATCCACTTTAAACATGATCCAAACAACTAATTTAGTGGGATGGCATCGGATGACCCGTATGCACGTATTTCAACTTTTTTGGAAATATGTGACACCTTCAGATTTAACGGGGTATTTGATGATGCATTAAGATTAAGATTATTCCGATTATTGTTGAGAGACCGAGCTAAGTTTTGGCTCAGTTCTCTACCCGGTGAGTCTATAAGGACTTGGGATGACTTGGCAAGGAAATTCCTTGCCAAGTATTTTCCACTTGCAAAGACCGCCAGGCTAAGAAATGAAATTTCAAACATCTCTCAGCAGCATGGTGAGAAATTGTAGGATGGCTGGGAACATTTTAAGGACTGCCTAAGACGTTGCCCGCATCATGGGTTCCCTTTGTGGATGCAGGTGCAGACATTTTATAATGGATTAAACGTACCCACAAGTACCCTCATAGATGTAGCCGCAGGAGGATCACTATGTAGTAAAACCCTTGTGGAGGCCTTTGATCTCCTCGAGTAAATGGCTAACAATGCGTACCAATGGCCGACTGAGCGGCTAAACTCTACCAAAAAGGAGGTGAGCCATCTGAATGAATCTAACCAATTAGCCTCCTTGCAAAGGGATATTGAAATTTTAACTAATAAAATTGAGACAATGAATGTTAGTGTTGTTCATGAAGCTAGCTGTGAGTTATGTGGGGGGGGTCACCATAATGAATACTGTAATTTAAATAATCCATTTGCCCCATCACAAATGGAACAAATCAATTTTATGAGGAATAACAATATGAACAACAACATTTACTCTAACTCTTACAATCCGGGATGGAGAAATCATCCCAACTTTTCTTAGAGCGAGGGGAATACTCAAGGAAACACCAATTCCATACAACAAAATCGGCCAATTCACAATGAAAACAATTTGTATAAGTAAAATCAGAATAATAAACAAGATGGTGGTTTAGAAGAATCCTTTTGGGCTTTTAAAAATGAGATGATGCAGTTTATGAAAAGGGCTGAATTGATAATGAATTTCTATGAAACCTCCATTCAAGAATTTGAGGTATCATTAAGAAATAATGAAGTTCAGTTAGGACAAATTTCTAAGCAGTTGTCTACTAGACGGCAAGGTATGCTCCCTAGCTCAACTGAATTAAATCCTAGAGAAATAGTGAGTGTTATAAATGTAGACACTAAAAAGATAAACAACATCGATTATAATAATGAGGAGAAGAAGGTGCCAATAAGGATTCCCAAGCTAATTAATAAGAAGGAAATAGTAGCAACAAAAAAGGGTGACCCCGAAAGATAGAATATTCCATGCATAATCGAAGGCGAAGTCCTTTTAGATCCCTTGTGTGATCTAGGGGCTTCGGTGAATATTATGCCATGGCACATTTACACCAAACTAGGAATAAGGGGAATGGTGGAGACACCAATTCTGGAATTCCCAAATCTTGCATCACAAACCCCTTTTGGAATTGTTAAGGATGTCCCGGTCAAAATAGGAAGCTTTGTGATCCCCACAGATTTTGTAGTTCACGAATGGGATACCTGGAGTGAAAACTTCACTATAATATTTGGGAGGCCATTCTTAGCTAGCTTTCGGGCTATCATAGATATTGAAAGGGCACTTATGACTGTTAAAGTCAAGGATTTAGAGGAAGTGATTGATCTAATGCCCTCTTTATTTAAGGAAAGAATTATAAAGGAAAAATGGGAGAAAGTAAATAAGGAGTCAGAGGGAGAGAATGAGCTAAAAAGTGTTGTAGATTCTGCCGATCACCAGGATATCTTGTTTGGAGGAAAAGACTTAGAAGGGCAAAAGAAGAAGAATAAAACTAGGAAGGGTAAAAAGAAGAAAAAGGAAGCCCCCATTATGAACAAGGAAGGAGAGGTAGAAGACGAGTCCAGCAGCAAACGAATGAGTTTGAGCCCAATCTCTATTGATGCTCACTCATCTCATTTGAAAAATTGGGCTAGAAAACATCCTAGAGATGAAAATTCAAGTTGACCTTGAATGTGTCGAGCTAACAACATTAAACAAAGTGCTTGTTGGGAGGCAACCCAACTTATTTTACTGTTTTTACTTTAATTCTATTTTAGGAGTAGAAATAGATTTAATCACTACCAAATTTTTTATTTTCCCTGGAAGTCGATCTTAATGTTTGGAAATTTTCTGCTTGAAAATTGCCGCAGCGCGCTGCAGCGGATTTTGTTGCTATAGAGCGCCGCAGCGGATTCCGTTGCTGCAGCGCGTCGCAGCGGATAGCTTAGCACCCTTGTTTCAAGAGTGACATAGCGTTCCGCAATGTGCCATAGCGCGTTGTGACGGAAAAAGCCCAACTAAAGCAGAATTGACTGCCTTAGATTCCCAAAGTAGTCAAAAACGCTACAGCACGCCTTGGAACTCCCAAACTGCAAAATGTGCTAGAAAAAACTGAAAATTTTCATCTTCTTTGAGAAGAAATCAAGTCACACTTATTGCATGCATTGAATCATCTTTGACCAAGTCTTAGTGTGCCATAAGTGTGCCTAACTAACCCTTCCAGATTTTTCCATAAACCCTCTTTAAAAAGGCCTAGAGGGGATGGGCTGAAGGTGCACTCCATTGCAACCTGAATTCTTCAGCTCTAGATCCCCTCATTTGCTCTTAAAACATCAAATTCTCTCAATCCACCCTTAATATCATCAAGAGAATCATGTCATCAAGAAAGACAACTATTTCTAGCAAGGGAGCTTCTACCTCCACAGTTGGTGGAAGATTCAACAAAAAATAGTTTTTTTCGATTGAAGCAGAACAATACTTCAATCAAGTAGTTATCAAAAGGAAGTTGATTCTCGAGCGGGGATTTGGGCTCCCTTACCTTGTACACCCGAACCAAATCTTGAACTGAGGATGGACCCATTTTGTGAGTCCCATAAATGCCACATACCTCTCGTTAGTGCAGGAAGTGTATGCCAACGCAATCAATGTGGTGGGGGACAAAATCTTTGTGAGAGGTAAAGCTGTGGAGTTTGGGCTCAAAGCCATCAAAGGATTTTGCATGTTGGGTGAGGTGGAGAGCTGTATATTTTTTTACCTATTGAGCTCACAATATGACCCAGCAAAAATAGCAAGTGAGATAACCCGCTCTTATTGTGGTTGGAGAGGGAACCTTGCCAACATTCCTCGATCACTCCTCACAGAATCGAGTAATGCTTGGCACGTGTTTGTCTCCAGTTTTGAAATGCCATCGGGGCATCTCAGTGAGGTAACCCGGTCACAGGCGTTGCTCCTTTGTGCACTGCAAAGGGAAGGATATATCCTCATCTCTAGCATTATAAAAGAGCAGCTCTGGAACGCATTGACCGGGACATGTGCTGCTATTGCTCTTGGGTTGTTAATATCAAGAATTTGCAAAGCCCAAGGGGTAAAACTCCTCTCAACCGATGTGGCGATACCACCTTGAGCCCCTCGAGAATTGATGAATGTGGGTGGTCGCACCCAGGAGGGGGCGCGAGCTAAGAAGAGAAGGGGGAAGAAGGCGAGGCTTCCACATCAGCTGGCCAAACATCGATCGAAAAGATGCTGACACACATATATGCACATCAGCGAGATCTGGGCGTCTCCTTGGCACGTGACATGCGCTTCATGAATGGAGAAGTGGCCCAGCAATATTCCAAGAGTGGAGCTTATGTGGAGGACCGGATGGGTCAAGTTTATCATGCCCTCCTGCAGGAGCACCATTTCCGAAAGCTGATTAGCCAGCGGACTAATTGTATCGCTACGAGGAAGAAGAAGATGAGGACTGAAGATTAATGAGGTTGTGCTGTTTCTTGTTTTTGTGTTTTTATTTTTTTTATTTTCTATTTTGTAGTTTGATTTCAATCAATAAAATAAATTCTGTATTTCGCACACCCTACATTTTTGCTAAATTTAACTTTAAAGTGAATTTTCTAAATGTGGACAAGTTTTAGATTCAATGTTAGAATTAAGATGCAAGCATGCTTGAGATAAAGATGAAAATGAATTTAAGTGACATACCCCTTATTTAGTTCATAAATCTACTAAGCTTGATTTCCAGTACTTAAAATGAAATGTGCTTAAATTTAAGTGTGGGGGTGAAAAATCTAAAAATTAAACCAAGGTGGCAAGAGGTGAGTAATAATTTGAAGTGCTAGGCTCTTGTAGGACTTAGTGATCACAAGGATTGCATTAAGGGATGAAGAAAAATGGCTCTCCCTTTTAAAAATGGAATTTGAAAATAGAAAAGAGTGAAATAAATATATAAAGGGATGATGAAAAATATCTCTCCCAAGATAAATAAGTGAAAATTTAGGATGAAAAAATATATCTCTCCTAACATATTAAAATGTCCTTGTGAATCATAAGAAGGAGCACACAAAGCACAACACTAAAAAGACTCACCAATTACGTCATTAAGTTTATGAATTTCAGGATCACCTCCCCATATTTAAGCATTAAGCATAACATTTTGAATTGAAACCAAAGGAAGTGTAGACACATGAACTCGATTAGAGGGGTAGTAGAACTTGGAGACATGAAGTAATTTAGACTAGAGTATACTTGACATCTAAATTAATGATACATGAGTGTAACGCATTCAATCTTTAGATAAGAAAAAATTTAGAATTTCACATTTATTGAGCCTACTCGAAGACGAGAAAGAATTTAAGTGTGGGGGTGTGATGTAGTCAGAATTTGTAGCAAAAATCTAGTATTTAAACAGTCATATCACTATATATTTTCCTAAACTTTGAGTAGAAATTGATGTCTTTTTAGAAAAATGAAGAAAACAAATAGCAAAGGCTGATTTATCAAATTCTGGACAAAAACTGCCACAGGGCGCTACTGCGTGCTGTAGCGCGCCATGGCGTCCCCTTAAACTGGCCTAACCTGGAAGTACAATTGCAGACCTAGATCACGACCACTGCAGTGCGCCATGGCTCGCCATAGCGCGCCACAACATTATATTGATAAGGATGAATTAAGACCTTATAAACAAGTAATTGAATAGTAAAAAATGCAAGTTGCATGCCGCAGCACACCATGGCGCACCGCAGTGCGCCTCAACATCATTTCTCATTAATTATTGAAACCTTATAAACAAGTAATTGAATAGTGAAATCGCAAGTTGCACTTCTTGATGATTATTTGAACTTTATAAACAAGTAATTGAACAGTGATCCTGCAAGTCGTCCGCTGTAGTGCGCTGCTACAGGTGAATTTTTATTTTATAAAACTATAGTTAAATTAATCGAATAATGAAAATCGAAGTCATCCACTATAGCGCGCCTCAACGTACACTACAACGACTGAACGAAAAATATACTAACTTATATGTAGGAAGAGCGTTTGGAGCACTACCGCCGCAGTGCACCGCAGCAGAACTTTATAAACAAGTAACTGAACAGTGATCCTGCAAGTCATCCATTGTAGCGCACTACCGCAGGTGAATTTTTATTTTATAAGACTATAGTTAAACTAATTAAATAGCAAAAATCACAAGTCGTCCGCTATAGCACGCCGCAACGCGCCTCAGTGTACGCTTTAGCGACCGAACAAAAAAGATACAAACTTGTATGCAGGAAGAACGTTTGGAGCACTGTCACCATAGCGCGCTGTAGTAGAATAGTGATTGAAATGTCACTGCCACAGTGCACCGCAGTGGAACAGTAAATGAAACATCGCTAAAACAGCGTGCCACAGCGCGCCGCAGTGGACAGCCCAAAATTTTCCAGAAAACATCAATTAAGAGGCATGGGGAAGGCCACAAAATTGTGACCTTTGTCCTCCCCTAGCCTCTTTAAACTGATATATTAAATCCCTGCTGAATCCCAATAGTTAATCAGATAAAAATATTAGAAGGGATTGGAATTAAATGAAGGAAGATGAAAGGTCACACACTAAAAAATTTAAGGCTGAGTGCATCCTTATTTAAGGGCCAATCTCAGACCTTGAAAGGGTTCCAACCTTGGCAACTCAAAAGACCTAAAAGAAAGGCTGCATGAAGAGAAAGAATGAGAACTCTCTAAGGGGAAGAGAGGACCAAGAATATGAAGGAAGAAAAGGCAGCAAAGAACGAAGGATGGGTGTAACAAATGCTAATTGCAGGTTGTTTAATTCAACTCTTAGTGCCATTGCCTTTAGAACATCAATTTAAGCCTATCTGGAAAATTTGAAGTCCATTGGACTTCTCAAAGTCAAAAAATTGCAATTTGATCGGTCTAGATGCCCTAGCCTAGACCCAAAATATTTTGATCTCAGAATTAAAAACTGATTACATTTTTCAATTCCTCACCACCAAATTAGCTAAGGGTGAAATTTTGGTGCAATTTAGAATTCATTTGGACCATAATTCAATTTAACTTAAAATGGTTCAATTGCATAAAAGGGTTCCAAACAATTTAATTTTGCAAAAATACCCATTTAACTAAATTAACAGCCGGGATCCGCTGTGCGGACCGCGGGCGATCCGCTGCGGAGCCCGGGGCACACAACAGCAGGACCCCACGCATCTGACCGTTCCGCCTTTTATCTAACGGTCGGGATTTAAACCTGCAGAAGCGCTGATTCGCCGTTAGATCCACCCGAGCGATCCTACGACATGGATTTAATCTGAATCGGCCGTTAGGATCCAGCTGATCAGGGTCATTGCGTCTTTCTGATCGATACATCAGATGGTCCACAGCGCACCCGCATTGTGGATCTTCGTCTTCACCACGCCCGCAGCCGATCGAAGGAATCCCGCGGATCCTCGCCAGCCTAGCCTGTCCCCCACTACCCAATCCACCTCAGCAAGCCGTTGGGAGCCTTTCCCCAATGGCATATTAGCCCCGGTCGGGCCTCATGACCCAACTGAGCCAAATGAAGAAATGGAGAAGCTCGGCCATGGCCCGACCACTCTGGCCCTCCTCATCCCAATTAAAGCCTCTGGAAGCTTCACGGCACTTCCCTGAGGCTATAAATAGCCTCAGCTCTCCTCCAATTGATCCTTGCTGATCAATTGGAGTCGAGCTTGCTTCTGCCATTCCAGAGCACCATTGATGTCTGTCCTAGCTCCCCAGGCGTCCAGGCGTGCGTACCACTGATAGGAGAGTCTCCTGGAGTTCAGGAACTCTCGGAGGAAGCTCAAGGAAGCTCATCCAGCCCAGCATTTTCTCCCGCGACGCCTGCTCACCCTTCGACCAATTCAGGTATCCCAGTTGCAGGAATCGAGTTAATAAGGCTTAAATCCTATTCCATTTGATGCGTTTTCGTGCTTATTGTCAATACGAACTCAGCCGTATCGTATTTAGGGCCTGAGTTAGCCCCGATTCGATCGAATCGATCGATTGGGTTAGTTTCCTTCTGGATCACCTCGATCGAGTAAGGACCCAGCGATCCATCCACCCTAGACCCCTAGACCAGAGGGCTTCGATCCGCCTAACCTCCCTGATGGTATAGGGATCGAGCCCGGGGTCTGGCATAGCCTCTGTAGGGAGAATTATCTCCCCACAGTAACTCAAATGGCGAAATCCTCGGGCGAGTAAGGTCTATCTGATCCAGACCGTCTCACAAGGGGCTTCGAGTCCCAATCGACGCGTCAGACCCCGGTGATGGAGTAGCAATCGAGTGCTGGCCGAGCCGTGGCCTGGACGTGCCGGAATTTTGGGAATTAGGGTTCCCTAATTCGGTCTACCCGTCGGGACGAAGGGATGGGGATGATGACACTGTGCGAGACGGGTTAACCCATGACCTGCGCGGTGCGACAGTGCTGGGTCTCCCGGGCCCCAGGCGACCCGCGCATTTTCAATTTTGGGCCGAGCCACTTTATTTAAATCGAATTAATGGAATTATTTTCCTTAAGGAAATAATTCGCTTAATCAAATCATAGGATTTTGATTAAATAAAAATACAGAATGTATTATTCAAATAACTTTTAATCCACTGATACAAATCCTATGATATCATATATGAAAAGGATCAGAAAAATCTCAGGAACTTAAATATAAAATAAAATCATACATCTGATGGTTAGATCTTTAATTATTACCTAATTATAATGAATCTTAATTAGGGCAGATTAGTAAATTTACTTCTCCAAATTGCATGTTTAGGGTCCCATTAGTTCACTACTGTTAATTAGATTGTATGTGCCAAGTATAATATTTTTCTAAGTTCTATAAATTTAGTTATGCCCTAATCTTGTTAAATCATAATTAGTGAATTTTAGGGTTTATACACATTAGATCTTAGCAAACTCAGTCTCTAATTACTTGCATGATTAATTAGGACTTGCATGCCAAATTTCATGTAATTTGAATGGTTGAATTTTTACTTATGTGCTAATCCTTTTTGCATAGATTTAGGGATTGATTAGCTCTAAGTAACCACTGTTTATTAAACTTTAATTATTATTTTGACTTATAACAGTAAGCTAAATGAAATGAAATCATCTTTTATAAACTTATTAAGTATACTTAAATAAATCCAAAATATAGAATCTTAAATGTCTTAATTAACTAAGAAATCTTAAGATTTGGATCAAGCTTTTAAGACTTGATCTAGGTCTAAGATTGCCACCAAATAATGCATAATTAATCCACTGATTTGACATTGATCTTTAAATACACACTTGATTTAACTTAAGGATTGAGAAGAAGTCAAACCCTAATCTGCTTAAGGAAAATCTAAAACCATAAAAACCCTAATTTAATTATATTGATTACAAGATTTTGAATTGGACATTTTCCAATAATGCATTTGATTTACTATTGATTCTAAACATTTGAACTAAACAAAGTAAGGTTAATAATAACCCTTTGTGATTTCACAATTTGAATCAAACCTTAAGATCCCTGATTTTCTCTTAAGTAATAAACCTGCATAATAAGATCATTAATACTATGTTGATTTAACAAGTGATCAAATCCTTAACAATATGTTGAGTTTCACCCCATAATCTTAGTCTAAGGATGATCAGATGATTCCATCATCTGATCTAATCATTCTAAATCTAATTATGAACCAGAACCTGATAGTCTAATATCAACATCTAGAGGAGAGATTCTTGATGTTCTCTTCATAAGATCATCGTGAATTATTTAAAAAGACCTAAATTCATATATCATGAGGTAGGAGTCCTTGTATGAATCCTTGAGGTAGGAGTATAGAAGATCCCATCACTTTAGAGATTGATCTATTCTCCTTGTGGTAGTAATCACTTAAGACATTAGAAGAGATACATCTCCTTGTGGTAGAATCCATATTAAGTGATCCTTGATCACATTTGATTGGTGAAACCTTGTATAGGACTTACCTATTAGTTTAAGACTTGTAGTCTTGATAAATCCTTGTTCTATTAAATAGACTTGATTGAACCATGATTATTGGGTAGTTCAGTATAGTATACCCATATTACTGGTCCCCAGTAATATTCTGGATTGGTTGAGTCACTCTAAGTAAGATTTATCTTTATTACTATCCTGCGGGCTTAAGCATATATAACCTTGCTTAGAGTAAATTAATCGATCCTAAGAGTGTATTAAACGGGTGCCCATTCCTTAGTTTTATTGAAGGACAGTTGCCATCGGGCAATGCCTCCTAGTGAAGATCGCTTCAATAGGTATGGCTTAAATAAAACTAAGTAAAGGGGAATCACCTTCCTTAAGACGCTAAGTATGATTGTGAGTTTAGTGACTAAATGCTTAGTTTGAGATAAAAAATCATCATCGAATGGTACCTCCTAATGAAGATCGCTTTATTAGGGTGGCGTAATCAAACTAAATGTTGTGTCCTGTCTTTGCAGCATACTTAATATGTGTATACAATCACCCGCCTAGTGATCTTTAAGTAAATAAGCAACTTTAACTAAATATCAATCTAGAGATTTATAGTCATAATCCTTTTAGCAGGATTTTGCATGGTGGAGACTTAGGATTCATTTTTGTTTCTTACTATATTCTTCATGGATTTTGGGATTTTTCATTCATACCATATAATGGCATAAGCATAAGCATAAACATGAGTTGACCTCATTCCTTCTGTTGTGACACATGGTTATCAGTGATACAGTATGAGATACGGAATGTTATATACACAAACTGGGAATTTCAGGGTGCATCTGCGTCACCATAGTGACTTCCTAACTGTTGTGTTTACATTGGACCGTACGACTCATAAACCTTCAGTGATAGTTCTGTGATATACTGTGGTATGGCATAATTGTGAACTTTGTTTCAATGGCATATAGTGCAGTCTATAGCATCCTTCTCAACATCTGACATCCCTTTCACATTGATTTATGAGCATCTGTCATTTTCATTTACTTTCAGTATTTAGCTTTGATGCAGTTTTACTTTGTTTAGTTTCTTACAACTCAGTTATTTGACGTCTTTACAGTTTTTCCTGCACTTTTACTTTACGTTATTGCATATTTGTTATGTTTAGTTTAGCTTGTTTAGCTAGCTTCGATGTGTTAGACTTCTTGTCTAACACGGGGTACTTTTGGGATCTGGCAATTGCTAGATCCCAAGCAGTTGTTGGAGGCAGGTCAGGAGGATGTCCCAGGGACTCAGGAGGAGCTATTGGAGCTTTAAGGGATTGAGCACCTACTTTTACTTTCTAGTTCTTTCCAGTATTCTAGCTAGACTCATTATATTTCTGCATTTTTATGGTTTGTAATAAACTCTAGATGTATTTTTACTTTCTTTTCGGAGATGGATATTTACTACTGCTTGAGACGAATGTATTCTGGATGTTTGGCTTTTAGCTTCCGCACTCTGTTATTCTACTATACATAGTATTGTGATGTGATCGGTGTACTGGAAATGCTGATATAGTTTATAACATACATGGGTTCTTCTCCACTCCCTTGCACCTTATGAACGTACTAAGTCTAATACCTAAGATAAGTATTCCATTCTTATCTTAGATATTGGCTTTCGAGCCTACTCTTAGGGCTCGAGTCAGCGGCCTTCAATATGGCTCTGTCTCCTTAGCCTATTTGGGACAATGGGTTTTACTTGTATGGCCCACCGCTCATAAGTAGTGCACCGTTCCACCGCCAAACTATGAATTATACTTGTATTTTGTGCGCGGCGACGGGACGAGGCGCTACAATGGAGCTTCAAGAGAACAGCACGGGAGAAGTAAAAAGAACCTCAAAATTTCTCCGGGTGATTCCTTGTATTTCTCCTAAACTCCCTTGATTAATTTATTATCGTGAACTGATGGCGATGTTCACTTTTCTTTGCATGTATGATCTTTCTTGCTTAGTACTGATAGGCTAAAAACCCCTTGGAGAGGGTTGAGATGTAGTTGTAGAATTATGTAAGGGAAATATTGGTTGAATGATGACATTATTTAAATGTACTAAAAAAATTGTTTGTGTTATTTAATTTCCATATTGAATGAATGCTTGGATGAACTGAACTCTTATTTATTTTAATTAAAAGAGCTTGTGTTCTAATGCTCATCAATTGGGTAAGATCAAGGAAGGCAGTGCGAGTCGAGCTGAGAATTATATGACAGAATTCTCAAGGCTCACTTGCACCCTCCCTTAATAGCTGTCCAAAAGATTGAAGCTTGGGAACCAAGCTCTCCATTATTTTGCTCTGCTGCTCAACAAAGTAGAAGGGATGAGAGGACATTGGGAATTTCATGGATTATGTGACAAAATCCATTGACCCAATGCATCCTCCCATTTAGCTAAACTGCTTGTGAAGCGCATGAGGCACGGTAGTAGAATCTTGCTTGTGAGATCATTGTAATTAAGAGATATTTTTGTAAACCTATACGTAGTGAATCAAAATCTAACTAATTGAATCATATCTCATAAGAGTTTATGTGCTAAAGAGGAACCCAAAAGGAGTTCTCTTGTGCACTAAACTTGAACCCAATGTAATTGAAGGATACTTCAAGTATAATGGTGTTCATTTGGTTTAATAAAGCAATTAAATTAAGCATCTATATTCAAATAATGAAGTTATATAACTAACCCTTGCATATGTTACCACAAAATCTCAACTCTCTCCTTTTTAATCAAATCATATCTTTACTCAAGTCTTGTGTATTGCTGATTAGGAACCACAAAAATCAACCAAATTTGTCATCTAAACATTAGTGAAAGAAAACACAACTCGGTATCAAAACAATCGTTCCCTGAGGTTCCATAAATCCCAGAAACTAAACTTTCCACTTATTACTTCAAACCACGTACACTTGCGTAAAAACACAGATGTGTATTTCCGTCTGTCAAGTAGCAATACCCAAGAGGAGGCCTTTGATCTTCTTGAGGAAATGGCAACATATGCTTACCAATGGCCTATTGAGAAGCTTAATACAAAAAAGATAGATGCTAATCAAATCAATGAAACAAATCAAATATTAGCCCTACAAAATAAAATCAAAGCCTTGAATAATAGAATAAAAACCATGAACATGAGTAATATTCAAGAAATTTACTATGAATTTTGTAGAAGAAATCATCCAAGCAAAAACTACAACCTAAACAACCCTTTTGCACCCTCCCAAACTGAACAAGTAAACTTTTTGAGAAACAACAATTCTATAATTAACCCTTACTCCAACACCTATAATCCTGGGTGGTAACATCACCCTAACTTTTCTTGGAGTGATAATAATAGTCATGGAAATTTCAATGGGGGGGGTTTCATCAAATAAATAAGGATAGAACAATCGGAATAATTACCAACCACAATTTTCAAACTTAGAGGAGCCTTTAATGCTTTCAAGGCTAAAACAATCTAATTCTTGCGTAGGATAGAAACAACAATCACCCAACACTATGCCTCAATCCAAGGAATAGAGGCATCCCTTAAGAACATAGAAGTTCAGCTTGGGTGATCTCAAAATAATTGACCATGTGTTAGCAAGGAGCTTTGCCCAGTTCTATAGAAGTGAATCCTAGGGAAACGATGAGTGTTAACCATTCTGAAGGGATTGAGAGTGATGACCAAAATAAAATTAGTGAGATAGCTGAAATAGATTTAGTGGTTGAATAAGGGGGTAGAAAATCTAGAGATGACAGGATTATTGCTCTGAAATGTGAGGATCTCAAGAGGTTAAATATCCCTTGTGTGATAGGGGATGAGGTTATTTTAGATCCTTTATGTGATCTTGGATCCTCGGTCAACATCATGTCGTATGATGGTTACAATGAAATTAAGTTAGGAGGATAGAGACCACCTCTATGATCCTAGAATTTGAAAATCTTGATTCAAAAACCCCTCTAGGAATAGTTAAAAATATACCAGTTGGCTTAGGAAGGTTTGTCGATCCCACTAATTTAATTATTTGTGAATGAGATAGGTCGAATGAAAATTCCACAATCATTTTTGGATGACCTTTCCTAGCTAGCACTAATGACATAATTGATGTAGTAAAGGGAATGATGAGCATTAAGGTTCAGGGTAAGGCTGCTCTTATTGATTTAGAACCCACCTTGTTCAAGAAGAAACTGATAGAATATGAATGGCAAAAGAAAATTAGGGAGGAGGATATGTGCAAGGTTCTTAATCTTGAAAAACTAGTTATGAGTGGAATAGAATTTGAAGGTGGCATTAGCTCCCCATCTGGAGGGGAGGCTAAAGAGAAGGTGAGTACCATGAAAACTAGGAGAGAGAAGAAAAAGAAGAAGGTAATTTTTGTAATCAATTCTGAAAATGGGTTAGAAGCGAAAGCCACAAATCAAATCATGAGTTTGAGCATAGCGGGTGCTAGTGCTCCTCATGTACTTCTAAAATTTGGAAAGGAAACCCCCAATTGAAGAAATCCCTTAGAAAATTCTTAAACGTGTCGGATTGATGATAATAAACTAAGCACTTCTTGAGAGGCAACCAAACTTTTGTTTGCTTAATTTAAACTTAGGAGTAGTTAGGTAGAATAAAACAACCTCATTTTTGTGAATGAACTGAATTCTGGAAGCCAAATGATAGCTGAAAAAAAATTGCATCTGAATGCGATGTAGCACACCGTAGTAAAATTTTCCGCTTGAGCACGTCGCAGCGGATTTCACTGCTATAGCGTGCTATAGCGGATAGTAAGCACGCATAAATTTATACTAAGTCCCAAGGCGCTAGAGCGCACTACAGCGCACCACAATGTCTGATGCACAGCTGGAAAGTGCTATTAACTGCTTGGGTTTCCTCAAGCAGTCAAAGGCACTACAACATGCCTTGGAACTTAAAATCTAAGCAAAATGCTAAAAAAGTTGTTTTTTCCACTTAAATTAAAGCTGATTTCAGTCACATTCATTACATGACATTAAAATGATCTTTGACTCTTATTCATGCTTTGAATGTGATAACCAAATTGAAACCTTCCATAATTTTTTTTGTTATAAATACCATGTGGAGAGGAGAGAATTTTGCACTTGTTTTATTCTAAACTTCTGCACTCCATTTCTAAAACTTTTCAAAACACTCTCCTCTGGAATGGCTTACCCGTGAAAGAACATCGTAAATAAGGAGGCAGGGACCTCAACTTCTGGAGGCCCCTTCAATAAAAAAAATTCTCCTCGGTAGAGACTGAACAATGCCAGGATCAAATTATCTCATGCCATAAGCTTATTCCGGAAAGGGCATTCAAACTCCCCTATCCGGTCTATTATTCATGCGTCCTCGACGGAGGTTGGGACTATCTGGTCTCCTTGCAGACAGACTCATTTCCTTCCATCGTATAGGAAGTGTACGCCAATGCGATTAATGCAAAGAGGCATACAGTTTTTGTACGAGGAAGGTCAGTTAAGTTCGGGCTTGAGGAGATCGAGCACTTTTATGAGCTTAGGGTGGTGGAGGAATTCTCCTACTAGGCCATCTTTAATTCTAAATTTAATTTAGCGGACGTTGTGAGTGCACTCACTCAAGATGACATCGAATGGAGAGGATCCCTAGCCAACATTCCACGAGCTCTACTCACAAACTTGTGTAATGCATGGCACATCCTCATCTCTAGCATCATCATGCCATCTGGGCATTTGAGTGAGGTGACAAGGTCACGGGCGCTGCTCATTTGTGCCATCAAACAAGCCAGAGACATCTATGTCTCCTGGATCATTTTTTAGCAGCTCTAGAATGCCCTGATTGGGTTCTGTGCCGCACTTGCCTTCGGATCATTGATAATAAGGCTATGCCTTGAAAAAGGGGTCAAGGTATCACCCAGTGATGCAGCTATTCTTCCTTAAGCTCCTCTCACTTGCCATAATCTGAATGTGTGATTTCAAGAGGGTAAGAAAAGAAAGAAGCGAAAGGGAGAGGAAGGAGAAGCATCAACGTCCACTGGCCAGACTTTTGCAGACAAGATGTTAATGAGGATGTATGCTCATCAAAAGAACTTGGGAGAGGCCACGGTGATGGACATGCATTTTAGCAAGTCAAAAATCGCCACTGATAGACCCAAGTCCTTTTGATGGGTTTATGAATGGGTCAAAATCCTGACTTTTCCAATTGATATCCAAATTCACCAAACTCTGTGGCTATACTTCCCTATACCACACTGAGTACTATGACTGGGAGTAGACCCATATTGAACTTCAATTGGTCAATTTATGACCTAATCAAGTTCTAAGGTGATTAGAGAAAATTAGGGTTTCTAATTACCAAAACCTAAATTTTCTTACAATTTATTATTAATTAGGTTATCATGATTAAAATGATATATTGGATGACCTAATTTGGAACTAAATTGACTAAGTTATGGTCAAATCAATTTCTAGGTCAATTAGGGTAATTGGTGAGGATACCCAAAAGTCATTAGTCACATTTCAAGTCCAATAGTAAAATTAATACAATCACTACACTCCTGATATTACTTTTATTAAAATTAGGCCCATATTGCCTATATTAGGATCAGTGGGGACAAAGTTATGGCTAGTCCAAATTTTCTAAGGTTTTGAACTAAGTGAGAGATCCTAAAATGTCATTATATTAAATATGCATCCTACTGGAAATTAGATACTACCATATTATTCCTCTCATTTTTATGAGAAAATTGAGATATATATTTAATTTATTTAGACTCATGGGTTAGGAGATGTTACAGTATAAAGATTCTGATAATTACTTAATTAATAGATGAATTAATTTAACTATTTCTTTTTATTTTAAAATTAATTATCTAGATTATTTTAATGGTAGGTGCCATGCAGATTCACAGCCCATCAGTACATTAGCAGGACCCATCACCTCAGTTTGAGAGGCTAGCGCGCCCGCTAATTCAAAGTGGGCCCCACAGCTTCTGTTGTTTTGACGCGCCGTAGCCACATCAGATCTCGAATCGGTCAGGTCGACTTGGCCTGACCTGACCCTTCTCTTTTACCTTGTGGACAATCGAGGACATCATGCTAGGGCATGGCATTTGGTAGACCTTCTGTTGGCTGCAGAGCTCGACTCGCACGATGATGGAAATAGGGCTACAAGGCCTTCCTAACGATGGATGCACCGACGTCTGAGATGGTCTGGATTGATGGTGAAACCAAGCCCTAGATCTATACATGTGGAATGATGGGGATTATTGATGTAGGATGGGGGTGATGACATGCAACATAATCAAATCCACCAATTAATTAACAAAACTAACCTTGCATTTTTAAGTTACTAGTAGATATGTGTGTCGCTTGTTGAGAATAAAGAGAGGTGCCGTAAGCGCTTACAAGTAATGAGAGCTAGGATTAAACGATCACACATGTAAGGTAGGAGGAAAGAAAATAAAAATAAATGAAGAAGATCTTACAGGAGCCTTATTACCGAATATGTCGCTTACGTTAAAGAAGAATAACTTCTACAAGCAGTCCTTCACCACTGTTCAAACTTTCTTTTCTTGAAAGATTTTTTCCAAGAATTGTAAACCACACCTCAAGAAGTCCTTCTCTCAAGAATGAAGCTCACATAACACAAAGAAAAAATGAGTATTTTTTTATATCACTTGCAATGTCATATTACATGTAGGGTGGCCAATTTATAGCTAGAAAATACATGCCAAATGACCATAAAAACTATTAACCAACCTCTAATGAAGGACTAAATTGTCCTTTCCTCTAAATGACCAAAACAATTATATACTTACTCTCTCATGAAGAACTAAAATGTCCTTTCACACAAATGACCAAATAAACCATAAACCAACTCCCTCATGAAAGACTAAAGTGTATTTCACATAAATAACTCACATGACAATATATGGTCTAGGATGAAGGCCCATTTATAGAACAAATACAAAAGCCCACAGGACTCAAAATTAGGAAAATAAAACATAGTGCCATTAAACTAATTTATGATCTGGCACGTCGATGATGATTTCATTGATGCCCTTCATCAGCACTCCCCAGATTTGAAGGATTCACCTCTGATGAATGAAGCTCATTATATTCTTGAAGTAGATCTGAATAAAGTTACTATAGTTATTCATGCATCAACTAAGAGTCTTCGAAAGTGAAATGCCTTTCCAGCTAATGAGATATCTTTGAACCCCACCATTAGTGCTAGCATATTTTGATCATCAAGTATTTCGGATGGATGATGAGAACGGAGGCGTCGAGTCGGTAGTGGCACTAGTAATACTGGTTCTTGGTTTTGTGGTTCATGCAGGTTAGTAATATAAATAGAAGCATCCAATATATCAAAAGAAGCATAATCATGGTACAATATAAGGACTGCCACATTGAAAACTCGAGAAAACTCGAGAAATAGAAGCATATATCAAAAGAAGCATAATCATGGTACAATATAAGATCAACTTCTTTAGAATTTTCATTGACTTTCCATAATATCAATAAAGGTCATGCTCGCCTAGCATTCAACTTTTTGAATGTTTCTATTAGAAATCTCTCATATCTCATCCTTATTATCACCTTATCACCTTCTTGAAATTCAATAAATTTTCTAAGCTTATTTGCATTATTTTTATACTTATTATATGTAGTAGTTATTTTCTGTTCAATTTCTTGGTGGAGATCATGCATTCTTTGAGAAAATGATGACACAAACTCACTAGCTCTAGATATTATGGGAAGATCAATTTCGGTGGCTCATAACCAATTACAATTTGAAAAGGACTTTTACTAGTTGATCAATTAATAGAACTATTATAAGCAAACTCAGCAGTGAGTAATATAAGATCCCAATTGGCAGAATGGTATGAGATTAAGCATCTAAGTAGATCTTCTAAGCTTATATTTACCACTTTTATTTGACTATCTGTCTGCGGATGATATGTTGTCATAAAGTGAAGTTTTGTGCCTAGTTTATTCCAAAGAGTCTTCCAAATATAACTCATAAATCATACATCTCGATCTGACACAATTGTTTTAGGTAAACCATGTAATTTGACTACTTCACAAGAAAATAATGTAGCAACATGAGCGGCATCAAAAGTTTTAAAGCATGGAATAAAATGTGCCATCTTTGAAAATTGATCAACGACTACAAGAATAGAGTCATAGTGTCATGTTGTGTGAGGCAATCCTAAAATAAAATCCATACTTATGTCTTCCCAAGGTTTATGAGGAAGAGTATAGAGTCCATAATTACTCTGCTTTCCATGTGCTAGTTCGCATACAAGACATTGAGAAACCATACAAGCAACATCTCTCTTTAGACTAGGCCAATAAAATTGAGCTTGAATCATTGCAATAGTTTTGACATGCCCAAAATGTCATGTAATTCTTTCTGCATGTATCTTGTCAATGAGAAAAATATGAAGAGATGAATCAGGAATGCAAAGACGAGTACCATAAAAAAGATATCAATCTTGAAATTGGTAATTCGAATCAATAACTTGCCTCTTTTTAGATATTGAAGAATAAATTTGACCAAAATCTTTGCATGTAGAGTAACGAGAAATCATTTTATCAAACCCAATTACTTTTACTTTCATTGTATGTAAAAGGAGAAACATGCAACTAAAGCATTCGTGACTTTATTCTCAATACCGGCCTGATGCTTTAGAACAAAAGTGTACTCCTATAAATATTGAACCCATTTAGCATGACGAGCACTTGAATTTTTTTGAGAGTTTATGTATTTAAGGGATTCATGATCAAAGTACAGAACAAATTGATGAGATAAGGATAATGTCGTCAGCACCATAGAGTTTGAGCAACTGCATAAAACTCACAATCATATGTAGAATATTTTTGGCAAGCATCATTTAAATTCTCATTGAAAAAGGCTATTGGATGGCCTTCTTGCTAAAGCACTCCACCTATGCCAACCCCAGAAGCATCACATGAAACTTCAAAAACTTTATTAAGGCCTAGCAACATCAACATTAGCGGACTAGTTAGACGCTCTTTTATTTTTGTAAAAGCCATAGTGGCTGCAGGAGTCCATTTAAAATAACCTTTATTTCGACATTTTATGATAGGTTCCATGATGGCACTGAATCCATGAATGAACCTTCTATAAAATGTGGCCAACCCATGAAAACTCCTAACATCATGAATGGATCTTAGTGTAGCCTATTCCTTAATTACTTTTATCTTTTTAGGATCAGCTGAGGCTCCATAGTTTGAAACAACAAATCCTAAAAATATGACAGATAAACTCATGAAAGAGCATTTCTTTATATGAATATAAAATTTTTCTCAACGAAGTGTTTCAAGGAATTTTCTTAAATGACTTAAATGTTCTTTATGGGTCATGCTAAATATTAAAATATAATCAAAATACAAAACTAAAAAGACCCCAATATAAGGTTGAGTTATATGTGTCATGATGCACATAAATGTATTAGGAGCATTAGTTAAACCAAAAGGCATAACTAACCATTCATAAAGGCCATTTTATGTTTTAAAAGCAGTCTTCCATTCATCACATTCATGCATTCAAATTTGATGATATCCACTTTAAAGATCAATCATTAAAAATATTGCAAATCCAGCCATCATATCAAGCATGTCATCCAACCTTGGAATAAGAAATTGATACTTGATGGTGATCTTATTAATTTCCCTTTTATCAATACACATGTGCCAAGTTCCATCTTTCTTAGGTGTAAGAAGTGCTGGAACAGTACAAGGGGACTAGCTTTCACGAATGAATCCTTTATTCAATAAATCCTCAACTTGGCACTTAAGTTTAGCATGCTCAATTAGATTCATTCGATAGTGTGGCAAGTTGGGCAAGGTAGAGCCAGGTACCAAAATTGATAGCATGTTGTATGTTTCTCAATGGGGGTAGTTCACTAGGAAGTTCTTCAGGGCACAAGTCTTTAAATTCATTCAAGAGTTGAGTGACTTAACAGCATTGGGTTAACTTTTTGTTCCCTTTTAAAGAATCCATAATAATAAAAGAATAGACAATATTATTTTCACTGGAACACTCAAACTCTTGCCTACTAGTAATAGTTAAAGGTCGCTTTTCTATTGGTGCAGATGAGTCTTTTGGATTCTCAATCAAAAGATCCTTTGTCTTTGTCAGGTTTAAGATAATTTTCTTTCCCCCAAACTTAAAAGACGTAAGTATTAGCCCGCCCAAAGTGAGTAACATCTAAGTCATATAGCCAAGGTCTCCCTAAAAGTACATGTGCAACATCCATTGGGAGAACATCACACCTAATGTGATCATAATAGGTTGCTAAGTTGAGGGGAATAAGGCATCTTTGGGTTATAGAGATACTAGTCTTATTTACCCATCAAACCTTAAATGGCTATGGATGAGGCTTCAAGCTTCGTTTCATTCTTACTATTGCACTAACCGAGACAACATTCATGCAGCTACCACTATTAATTATAAGATTACAAGACTTATCTCCACTTGTAAAGTAAGTGTGAAATATATTTGTTCATTACGAATTGGTATTGATTTGTGGGGTAGTTAAGACACAACAAACTTCTACTAAATGTGGATTATTTAAAGCTTCATCACTGTCACTAGCATATTCACATGGATCATACTCAACATCATTACCTTGATGATCATCTTGTAATTCTAGATCAATGGAATCTACGTGAAGATTTCTATGTGGATAATTATTTGCATAATGTTTCGTCTTTCCACTAGTAAAGCATGTGATGGTTGAAGTAAGATTTGAACTTCCAGATATGGGTTTTACTCTTTTGATCATTTGGTACTTTAGGAACAGACAGTGATGGTTGATTTGGCTTAAGAGGTGCACCTTGCACATTGTTAAATTTGCATTGAGAAATTAGCCTTAAGTATTGTTCCATTTAGAGGGCTCTTTGAAATGCTTCTTCATGGGTATACACCTCTCAAGTCAACGTCTCTCGATGAATGTCATGTTTTAATCCAGCTCGAAACCTCGCTATAGTAGCTTTGTAATCTTCAATAATATCACATCAAATTAATAACTCATCAAGGCGAGTCATATAATCTGCAATACTCATAGATCCTTGCTTAAGTGTTATGAGTTCATCTAAAAGCTGGTCTTGAAATGTTGAAGGAAGATATTTTTGCTTGAGCATCTCTTTCATTTCTTCCCAAGATCTTTCAAATAATAGTCCTGATCACTATTGTTATCATTCTAGATGTACCCAGTAAGTTTTAGCATGACCAATAAGTTTCATACTAGCAAATCTAACCTGATAATTTCCAGACATTGCCATCTAATCAAAATACTGATCCATTACTATGAGCCAATCAGAAAATATTTTAGGATCAAGATGCCCAGCAAAGGTTGGAGGATCTACTCTAACCTTCCTAGTAATGTTTATATCTTAGACATGTTCAATGCGCACTATGGTGGCGTAAAGTAGAACATAACCTCGATAAGTTCTTCAAAGTATTGAGGATTTTTGTTTTGTTTAAAACCTCCTAGTCGACCAAAGGTGCATTAGCTCTACAAAGAGTTTGAAATGGATTATCTTTTGTCTCAAGTGTTGGTAAAACATAGCACAAGACAATCAATGTGGAATACCACTTGTAATGTAAACAACAAACCAAAGTCTAAAGACTTTGAGGATTAGGGTGCGTTGACAGTTACCAAGCTATCTTAGGAAATCAAAAAATCATAGCAAGAAGATTGCAGCACATAAATAATCATCCAAACACAAGCATATACGTGGAAAACCCAAAGATGAGAAAAAACCATGGAGCCACACTGAAGAGAAAATCTATTATGAAAAAGCTTCAAGGCTTACAAGTTATAAGAGATATATCACCTCAGCATACATAGCTGTATCTCTACTCTTAGAATGAAGAAAGAAAGAAGATGCTACCTCCTGGAGTTTCTCCTCCAAAAAATAAGCCTTTTCTTGCTTAGCAGCTCCCTAGGGTTTAGCTTAGGGTTCTTCTCCTTCAAGCCATCAAAACCTCCAAACTGGTTGTAACAACCCTTAGACCTTTTC
This sequence comes from Gastrodia elata, assembly GCA_016760335.1. Lineage (NCBI taxonomy): Eukaryota > Viridiplantae > Streptophyta > Magnoliopsida > Asparagales > Orchidaceae > Gastrodia > Gastrodia elata. Next base: position 46,543,278 of record CM028674.1, on the reverse strand, counting down.
TCAATAGTTAGCCTTAAGTACTTAGGTCATTCCGAAACTCCAAAAATATCCAAAATGCCATTATATTTTTTTAGATAGTGATCTAGAACAAAGCAGGTCTCCATCGGGCACTGCGGCGCACAGCAGCACCCGACCTTTCAGAGTGCAGTGCGCTGCGGCGCACTTGAAGCGCACTACAATGCTCAAGCTTTTGAAATACTGGCCTATTAGTTTGAATATGATCTGAGAAATGTTTCACCTAAAATAACATTGTGGCGTGCTGTGGCATCGCGATCCACTATGGCGCGCTGCAGCGCACTGCAGCGCCTGCATTTTGGTTGCTGACCACTGAGGCGCGCTGCAGCACCTCAGCTTTGGATTGGGACCGCCAAGGGCGTGCCATGGTGCGCTGCAGTGCTCGAGCAGCACCTGGACATTAAAGTCTCCATTACATAATAATCTCCCACTTAGAAACTTCTAGGCAACCTTCCCCATCTTCCTCCAATGAACCTTCGATGTCGTCTTCTGTGTCTGTCAAGGATTATGGTGTGGCTCACCACCGCTCTCCCTTCACATACTGAGGCTAACAAAAGCAGCACATAGCTTTAGTTTTTCCATTGTTACTATTTTGGTAAGCATGTCGGCTGGATTCTTAGAAGTATGAATCTTTTCCAAGCCAAGCTTCCCTTCTTCCAACAGTGCTTGAATGAAATGGTAACGAAGTAGAATGTGCTTTTTCCTGGCATAAAAAGCAGCATTCTTGTCTTAATGAATGGTGCTCACACTACCATTGTAGAGCTTCGCATCCTTTTGCTCCTTGCCTAATTAAGCCATGAATCCCTTTAACCAAATCATCTCCTTACTTGCCTCCGTGATGGTAACGTACTCTGCTTCCATTGTAGATAGCAATACAATGTTCTGTAGCTTAGAGATCCATCTCACCACTGTACTACCCAATATATAGACATAGCCTATAGTACTTCTCCTGCTATCAACATCTCCTACAAGATCTGAGTCTACAAATCCCTATAAAACAATATCAGATCTTTCAAAGCAAGAGCTTTGTTTGCTGTACCTTTAAGATAATTTAGGATCTACCTGAACGCATCCCAATGGTGCTTTTCTAGGTTTTCCATGAATCTGCTGACCACTCCCACTGCATAGGCAATGTCCGGTCTTGTGAAGATCACCGCGTACATCAAGCTCCCAACTACTGAAGCATAAGGAACTTTCATCATATGTTTCTTCTCCTCTTTTGGCATCTCTTCCTTCAATAAGCTTAAGTGACTTGCTAGGGGAGTTCCTACTAGCTTTGCTTCATTCATGTTGAATCATTTTTGCACCTTTTCAACATAATTCTTCTGCGATAGCTTCAAAATTTCTGCACTTCTCTCCATATGGATTCTTATTCCAAGAATCTGCTTGGCCAGCCCCAAGTCCTTCATGTCAAACTCCCTTGACATCTGCTCTTTCAGCATCTTTAGCTCCTCCAAGTTTGATCCTATGATCAGCATATCATCTACATACAGTAATAGAATGATATAAGAGGACTTGCACTACTTTATGTAACAATAGTGATCCACCTAGCATTTTTTGTACCCTTATTCTAACATGAACCTATCAAACCTTCTATACCACTACCTTAGCACTTGCTTCAAGATATAGAGGCTTTTCTTAAGCTTGCACATTAGCTAAGACTTCCCTTTCCCTTGAGCCTTGTACCCCTCAGGCTGTTGCATATACAGCTCTTCTTCCAGTTCTCTGTGAAGGAATGCAAGTTTAACATCCATTTGCTCTTGATGCAAATCTTCAACTGCAACTAAATTTAGTACAACCATGATGGTTATGATCTTCACAACTAGGGAAAATATTTCACTGTAGTCGACCCCATGCTTTTGCTGGAAACCTTTTACTACAAGTCTCGCCTTGTAGCGCTTTTTTCCATTTATCTCTTCCTTCATCTGATAATTCCACTTATTTTGAAGACCTTGGCTGGTAGGGGTGCCAAATCCCTTGTCCCATTTGACATGAGTGATGCTATTTCATCATTCATGGAAGCCTCCCACTTGCTTGAATCTTCAACTTGAAGTACCTCTTCTAAGCTTTCTAGTTCACCACTATCAGTTAGTAACAAATAGAACAAAGAAGGGGAGTACCTTTGTGGCAGTCTAGACACTCTTGTAGATCTATTTAACATGGGCATTTGTGGTTCAACATTGACACCCTCTTGAGCTTCTGCAACATCTATGTGTTGGGGTTTGATAGACATAAAATACACGTCTGTGCTTGCACACAAGTGTACGTGGTCTGAAGTAATAATTTGGAATGTGAGTTTCGAGATTTATCATCCTCAGGGAATCAGGTATTTTGTTACTAAGGTATATCTACATTCAATAAAATTAAAACTATGCATATTTTGTTGATTAGGTTCCTAAACAAGCACAACAAGTCTTGGTAGAAAGTAACTGGATAAAAGGAGAGGAGAGTTGGGTCTCTCTCACATGAAATGTTAGAGACTCATGTAGGATAATTCTTCAAGCATTGCCCTTTATATATTTTTACTTAATCTTATGTAATTTAATTAAGTGCACATTGGCCTCCCCAGAATTTATCTCCAAGATTTACAAGTTCAAATCTCGTGCTTGAAATGAACTCATAGTCGGTTCTATCAGCATTAAGACCCTCATAAGATTTTAAATTATTAGTTTTTCTCTCATTTTTGGATTATAGAAATGAGAGTTGTTTCTTTATTTAAGATCTTACAAGCATTGATTCCACTAAGAGCATCACACGCATCATGTGCAGTTCAGATAAGGAGATGACTAGTTTGGCTCAATGTGCTATGTCACATCACACATGAGCTCTCAACAAGTTATCTTCCTCCCATCACGTATGTTGAGCTGTGGAGCTCATTTAGTGGGTCTTAGCTCACACGCATCAACACCTTAGTTAGGCATAGATCAAGGTGCACTAGGCTCAAGAACTTCCTCACATAGTTGTAAGCTCCTATGCACTCATGATTCCAGCTCCAAACTAAGAGTGAGCTATGGAGCACAAGACTTTTAAGTCTTGATGTCATTTAGTTCCTTCATCATATGGTCAACATTTAAGTCCACAAATAGTCCTTTTTTTATTTCTTTAACAAGTCATTCATTTCACAAATTTTCATTAGAAGCTTGAGAAATTTTTTATACATAATAGTCCCTTACATGACATATAGGATTGGCCCAACCATCCCTAAGGGGGGGTTTAGCTCTCCATTACACTTGAGATAAAGAAGAATACATACATGGATAAAGACCCTTCATGATCAACTAAGAATAATACAAAGAGAAGAGTTAAAGATTACTAGGAACATTCCTTTGATGGAGTTCTCCAGATTTCTCCTCTTCTTGTGCTTGGTTATTTCTCTTAGGTCTGTAGTGCTACCTTTCTCCCTTCTTCTCCTTAGCAATTGAAGTTCTTCCATCCTTAGAGAGTTAAGTTCTCCTTCTCTTTTATGCAGCCCTCTCCACACTTCAAAGTTTTGTAAGCCAAATTGGGAACTCTTCTAATGAATTGAAGAGCTATATTTATAGGAGGGGTGCACATCCATTTTCAGCCCTTTTGAAATCTGAAAAGTTGATTTAAAATTTCTTTCATCATTACCAAACCAAGTGGAGCTTGATGTGACAACTTATTTTCTCCTTTTTTATTCTTTTATTTTGTTTCAAATCACCTCCTCCCAATTAAATATCAAGCAACAGGTCTGGAAAAATGGCTGGAAGATAAGATTTAGATTTTGGGTCAAATCTCAACTGCATTTAATGCTCTGAGAAGATAGAAATCCAACGCCTGCTGTAGCGCACTGTTGCGCGCTGCAGCGCACTGTAGCGATCGAGCCCCGCAACTCATTTACTGCAGCATGATGTGGCAGTTTTAAGTCATGTAACCTGCCCGCTGCAGCGCGCTATAGCGGTTGAGTCCAGTAAGTTCTCTCGCTATGGCACGCTGTAGCAGTTGAGTCCCACAAGCTCTTCTGCTGTTGTGCGCTATAACGATTGAGTCCCACAAGCTCACCCACTGTAGTGCGCTAGGGCGCACCATAGGAAAAATGCTCCAGAAAACCAAAATATCCTTGTTAAAAGTTTTCTGAAAGCAAGTAGCTGTGGCGCGCTGCAGCAATTTTCTTCCAGAATTTGCAGATACATTCCAGAATTGTCTAGAAATTGCTGAGCTTGTATTTTCCCTAAAATTACACAAAATTTATCAAAGTAGGCTGATTCAAACTTAGATTGTTTATGAAAATTCCTTTATATATGAAGTAAATAATGGATTCATCAGGGCTCTCCATCCGAAGCATCCTTGGAGTCAATCTTGACTCCCATACAACCTTTGTACATCATACTTTCATTAAAAGTGACATCCCTATTTCTGAAGACTTTTTGGTTCTGATTGTCCTAGAATCTATATCCAAACTCGCCCGTGCCATATCCAACAAATGTGCACTTGATCGCCTTTGCATCAAGTTTGCTCTTGAATCCTGCATCAATATGCACATATGATGAGCAGCCAAATACCTTGAGGTGGTTCAACTTCACCACCTTTCTGCTCCAAGCTTCTTCGGGGATCTCTTCATTCAAGGGTACGAATGGTCCCCTATTAATTAAGTATACAGCCATGTTAACAGCTTTGGCCCAGAACTACCTCGGGAGACATGCATGCAATCTCATGCTTCTGGCTCTCTCTGTGATTATACGGTTCATCCGTTCTGCAACACCATTTTGCTGTAGTATTCTAGGAACTATAAACTCCCTTTTGATTCCTCTCAAGGCACATAACTCCTTGAACTCCTTATCACAGTACTCGCCAACATTATCACACCTTAAGAATTTTAGCTTCAATTTGGTCTCATTCTCCACCAAAGCTAACCACTTTCCAAACACATCAAATACATCGGATTTATACTTTAAAAAGTAAACTCATACCTTTCTTATATGATCATCAATAAAGGTGACAAAGTATGTTGCTCCACCTATGTAAGATATAAGAGTTGCCCCCCATACATCTGTATGTACCAACTCCAATTTCTTGCTTTTGAGCTCCCTTCTAACTTTGGAGAAAAAAAACTTTCTTCAATTTGCCTTACTGCATCTTCATAAAAATCCATGTCAACTAACTTCAATCCTTGGAGCTTCCATTTTGACTATAGAGATTTCAACCCCCTCTCACTCATTTGGCCAAGATTCTAGTGCCATAGATCTGCATCTATCTGTTCTGCAGCTGCAATAGTGTCAGATACTTTATTGATCAAGTAAAGTGTACCTTCCATACTTCCCCATGAAATAATGAGTGCACCCTTGGTAACCTTCCATGAGTCTCCTGTGAAACAAGTGTTGTAGCCTTCTTTGGCTAACTAGCTTACTGAGGTCAAGGCTTTTCTTAGACAAGCACATGTCTAACATCCTTAAGCTTCCAAATAGCACCGCTTAGTAACTTCACATCTACATCACCTCTGCCGATGATATCACACACCTTATCATCTCTAAGATATACTTTCCCCAAGTCACCCTTGGAGTAGTTCTTGAAGGCATTCCTCGATGGAGTGGCATGAAAAGAGGTGCCCGAGTCACATCCTAAGACTCTGTATTAACAAGTGAGAGGATTAAAGCATCCTAATCCTCCTCAACTAAAACATTTATAGTGGGGTTCAACATCTTACCACCACTTGTCTTCTTTAGAGTAGGGCAGTCCTTCTTGAAGTGACTTGCCTTCCCATAATTCCAGTAATCCGACTTTGCTTTTCTGGGTCTTGATTTACCTCACTGAGACATAGACCTATTCTTGGTATGTCTCCTTTCAGCACGTCTTCCCCTACTCTCAACATTCAGTGCTGAGGTAGATGCCTTTCCATAAGTTTTCTTCCGCACCTCCTCATTCAGCACAAGTCCAACAATGTCATGGACTTCAATGACACATTCCCTGATGAATTACTTATGGATGTAACCAGCCTATTCCAACTGCTGATAATGAAGATAGGAACAATAGAGCTCAGACCTCATCATCAAAACTGATGCCCACTGAACTCAACTGGCTCGTCACGGTGTTGAACCTATTGAGGTGTTCAGTCACTGAATGGCCATCCACCATCCTCATATTGAATAGCCTTTTCATCAAGAAAACTTTAATCAAAGCAAACGTCTTCTCATACATTCTTGTTAGAGCATTCATGAGATCTACAATAGTTTTCTCATTAACAACATTGAAAGCAATAGAAGAGGGCAGTGATAAATGAATCAAACCCAAAGCGGTTCTATCAAGAGCCTCCCATTCTTCATCAGTCATAGTTCCAGGTTTCTTGTCAGCTCCTTTCAATGGAAGATACAACTTCTTCTAATAGAGTAAATCTTCCATTTGCATTTTCTAGAACACAAAGTTCATTCCACTGAACTTCTCAATCTTGTGTCTCATTTCATTGGCCATAGCTCCCACTCAAACAAGCAAACCCTCCTCCTTAATAATAAGGAAAAGAACATAGCTCTCTGATACCAGTTGTTGGTAAAACATGGCACAAGACAATCAATGTGGAATACCACTTGTAATGCAAATAACAAACCAAACTCTAAAGACTTTGAGGATAGGGGGTGTGTTGAGGGTTACCAAACTAGCTTAAGAAATCACAAAATCATAACAAGAAGAATGCAGCACATAAAAAATCATCCAGACACAAGCATATACATGGAAAACCCAAAAATTGGGAAAAACATAGAGCCACACCAATATGAAAATCCACTCTTAAAAAGCTTCAAGGTTTACAGAGTTACAAGAGCTACATCACCTCAGCATACACAACTGTAGCTCTACTCTTATAATGGAGAAAGGAAGAAGTTGCTACCTTTGGAGTTTCCTATCCAAACAGTAAGCCTTTTTTTGCTCAGCAGCTCCCTAGGGTTTAGCTTAGGGTTCTTCTCCTTCAAGCCACCAAAAACCTCCAAACTTATTGCAAAAGCCCTTAGACCTTTTCTCAACAATTAGCCTTAAGTACTTAGGTCATTCCCGAGCACCAAAATATTCAAAATGCCATCAGATTTCTTCAGATTATGACCTAGAACAAAGCAGGTTTCCGTCGGGCGCTAGCGCGCTGCAGCGCTCGACCTTCCAGTACGCAGCGTGCTGCGGTGCACTTGAGGCACGCTGTGATGCTCAAACTTTCAAAGTAGTAGCCTATTAGTTTGAATATGATTTTATAAATGTTTCACCTGAAATGATGCTATGGCACCACGATCCGCTATGGCGCGCTGCAGCGCCTGCATTTTGGTTGCTGAACGCTGAGGCATGCTGCAGCGCCTCAACTCTGGATGGGATCACTGGGGGCGGGCCTTGGCACGCTGCAGCGCCTGAGCTGTAGTTGGACACTAAAGTCTCCATTACACAATATCAGAATATTCAAATAAATCATTATGTAGAAACGTCCTATTCCTTTGTATTCTTAACGTATGTGGAGAATAATTTGTGTGCGGATCATACGGTATATTTTGCTCACTAATTTTTGGTGGGGCATCTGGTGTCAGATTATGTTATTGAATTGTGTTGTTGCTATTTTTGTTTTCTAAGGCTTCCAATCTTCCTCTGAACTCTCTACAAATTTGTTGATAGAGAAAAATTAAATCCTCGTGCTGCTCATGCAGGTTAAGAATAGCATTCCACATATATGACTGAACATTTCATTTTGATATGGGTGACCACTGCGAGTAGTCATAACTATAAAAGGTTGAAAATGACCAACTACAAAGTTGTAAGTCTCTTGTCGATTACCCAAAAATTAGATTTATAATGATAAATATATGCAACTTTTTTTCTTGAATGATTCTAATGACACGGATGTGAATAAATTAAAAATAAGAAAGAAATCTTTTATTATTATTATTTTTTATTTGTATTTCTTTGTTTTTATTTATTTTTTTTTTTTGGTGGCTAATAATGATATCAACTATAATCCTACTAAATTTTAATCAATTTCTGGATATATTTTACTTTTCTTTTCTAAGATGAATATTTTCTTCAGCTTCTATGATAAATGTTTCTTTCTAAATATATGCTTAGCTTCCGTACTCTATTTTTATACTACCGATACTTAATACTGTGATGTGATCGGTATACTAGAAATACTGATATTTGTGGACATACATTGGATTCCTTACTTTCTCTTATAATCCAATGTATGTATTAGTCTAATACTTAGGATAAGAATATTACTCTTATCTTAAGCATTAGCTCTCAACCTTCCTTTGGGGTTGAGTCAGCAGCCTTCAGTGTTGATTAGCTTATAGCTTATTCAGGGAGATGGGTTATGCCTTCCCGAGTAGCACACCGTTCTGCCTCCAATTTGGTAATCCTATCTTTTGTGCGCGCGGCGATGGGGCGGGCCGCTATAGTTCTCCTCTTTGGCACTCTCAGATCTAAAATTAAAAGCCTGCTATAAGAAAAGAATAGGAGACCCTCACCAAGGAAGGAAGAAGAGAACCATTGTTGGAGAAAGAAAGGAAGAACATCGTCAAGGAGCTAGAAGGGAAGAAGATTGGGGAGAAAGAAAAATCCAGAGAGCACCAACAAGGGCTGTTCCTAGTATTCTTTTCAACCTCCTTTTGATTTTTTCTTAGTAGAACCAAGAAAGGGTTCTTGTTCTTCTATGTTTCTTCTTCTATTTCTGTTCTAATGGAAGGCTAAACCATCCTTGGGAAGGGTTGGGCCGACATCATGTAAAATGTATAAGGGACTATTGGTGTTGTATGAACTTCTTTCAATGAATAAAATCTACTTTAATTTCCTATCTATATATGGTCTTGTTGCTTGCATGCTGTAGATTGAATGTATACTTTATATCTTTAAAATATTTTATAATGAAAACACATTGAATCACCTAAACATGTCAAACTCAAAGGGAATGCACATAAAGGTCCTCGTCGTGAACACATCTTCGTTGTGCGTGGATTCTCGGTGTAAAACACATTGAGATTGAAATGAAATCGTAATTTGATAATTTAATTCTCTTGAGCTCCATTTCTCACTAATTGGCATAAAGCAAGGAATATGTGCTTTAGTGCTCAGAGCCCAGTGACAAGCTCTTAAGCCTAAATGCATTATTCTTTGAGCTCAGTCAAGAGGTCAATGCATATGAGCCAAGACCCACCGATCAAGCTCCGTAGCTCTGCATACATCAAGGGAGGAAGAGGAATTGTTGAGAGCACATGGATGATGTGACATAATCCATGTAGCCCGACAATTCACTTCCTTAGCTAGACTATGCATGTAGCATGGCGCTAATTGTGTGGAAATCAAGCTTGAGTGAACGTTAAACTAAAACGTTCATTTTGATAACTTAGATGTAAGGAATCCTAATAATTCAAATTGATCACATGAGTGTCCAAGTGCTAAAATTGAACCTTTGTGTATTCATCTTGTGCACTAGACTTGAAATATTCAGAATTAGAGGACCAATCTAAGGAACACTATATTCACTTGATTAATTTGCAGGAAAATAAGTCCATTAAAAGTTGCATGAATGTGAATACGACACCAGTCCTTAATAACTTGCATGATGAAAACCCAGCTCTCCCTTTTTTATCAAACAGTATCTTAAATTAAGATCCTTAAACTGTCAAATTAGGTTCCACAAAACTAAAAATATGTTTCTCTAAATATTATTAAAATTAGATACACCTTAGTATCAAAACACACAGTTCCCTAAGGACAATAAATCTTGGAACTTACCTTTCATTATTACTTCGGATTGTGAACACTTGCGTGCGAGCGCAGATGTGTATTCACTGTCTGTCAAGTTTTTGGCATTGTTGCCGGGGAATAGTATATGTTTTGTATTAAGGATAATCTATTAATTAATAGTGATTTAGATTTATCTTACTTTTGAATATAGTCTTATCTTTTTTAATTATATATTTGTTAATTGTAGTATTAACTTAGACTGTTAATTTGGTTATTTTCATTTTTATTGCTGAACCATTGAATTTAATTGATACACATGTTCTATATAGCTTCTTTATTTAAAATGCATGAATTGGAGAGAAAACATTGACATTTTGTTTGATCCTGAAATTGAGCGAATGTATTTGAGAGCTAGGAGAGAGCAAATATTATTGAATAGTAACCAAGCTATAGTGGAAAATCTAGAAGTAAGCCCTATAAGTGAGCAAAGGGGTAGAGCTTTAAGAGATTATGATTTACCTACTATTAGAGGCATACCCCATGCAATCGTTAGACCTAATATAGACGCCAACAACTTTGAAATTAAACCCTTGACTTTAAGCATGGTTCAAAACAATTAACTTGGGAGTTTAGTCACTGAAGGTCCAAACTCACATATCTCCAACTCTTAGGAGATATGTGACACCTTCAAATTTAATGGTGTTTCTAAAGACACTGTTAAACTCAGGCTATTTCATTTTTCATTACGTGATAGAGCCAAAAGTTGGTTCAATTCACTACCGGGCAATTCAATTCGCACTTGGGACGATTTGGCCAAGAAATTCCTGGCTATATACTTCCCACCCGTAAGAATCCCCTGATTGAGAATTGAGATCACAAACTTTAACCAATTTAAGGGGGAACACATTATGATAGCTGGGAGAGATTTAAAGAGTGCCTGAGGCGGTGCCCACATCATGGGTTCTCTCAGCGGATGTAGGTTCAAATATTTTACAATGGCTTGAACACACCAATGAGGACACTCATTGATGCGGCAGCTGGAGGGTCGCTTAGCAGTAAAACCCAGGAGGAGGCCTATGATTTGTTAGAAGACATGGCTAATAATGCTTACCAATGTCCTACTAAAAGTTCAAACCAAAAAAAATGGGAAGCTAATCAAATTAGTGAAACAAATCAAATTTCTACCCTACAAAATGAAATCAATGCCCTTAACCAAAGAATTGAGAATATGAATGTGAACTATGTTTAGGAAATGTATTGTGAGTTGTGTGGGAGAAGGCATGTGATGAATCCATAATTTATATCCTAATTAATGAAAAATTTCATTCATTTCTTATATTAAAAATGCTTCCTTAATCCTATTTTACTTATCTTTTCAGGAAAAATGCGTATCCAACAAATTCTGAGCAAAATGAACCATTTTCCAAATTTTCTAAAGAAAAATCGCTGCCACGCGCTGCAGCAGGCCACTTTACAAAATCCTCCGCCACAGCGCGCTGCAACGGTCCAGCTTGCGAAGCGCTGGCGCCACAGCGCGCTGCAGCGGTCCTATTTGCAAAGCGCTGGCCCAACAGTGCATTGCAGCAGAGCTCTTTGCGAAGCGCTAGCGCCACAGCGCACCGCAGTGGGCCAATTTTGGAAATTGGGCGCCATAGCGCGCTGAAGCAGAGCACTTTGCAAAGCGCTAGCGCCACAGCGAGCTGTAGCAGGCCAATTTGTGAAATTGGGTGCCATAGCACGCTACAGTGGAGCACTTTGCAAAGCGCTAGCGCCACAACATGCTGCAGCGGACCAATTTGCAAATTCGAGTGACACAGCGCGCTGCAGTGGTCCAACTTGCGAAATCACTAGGGCTATAGCACGCTCTAGAGCGCTACAGGCCGCTGCTGCTGCGTGCTGCACCGGCCCTTCATTATTTGAGCCAAAATGCCCCAGCGTGCCTCAGCGGCCCACTTTGCGAAAATTTCCACTGTAGCGCACTGCGGTGGCCCGCCAAATTTTTGTCTGGCAGAGGCATTAATTGTGGCCGGGACATGACCCCCAACCAGCACCTTGTCTCCAGCAATCATTCTCTCTGCAGCAACTATGTTTCTTAAGGGGAAAATGGTCTTCTTGAGGTGACGTGGAGAATTATCAATGGAAAAGTAATAGTCTTTTCATCCCTCAAGTGGATTTTGCCATCCTTGCATCAGAATTTTTAAAAGGCAAAAGCAAATTTTGAAATGAGAAGATGAAGAAGCAGCCCTCCTCTATAAATACCACTTCTATTGACTTAAGAGAGGTTCCCAACTTGGCTCACTACAACCTAAGTAAAGAGAAGGCTGTATAAAGGAGAAGGAGAACTCTCCAAGGGTGGAAGAGCTCATCTTGCTAAGAAGAAGGAGAAGAAAGGCAGCACTAGGGACTTAAGAGAAGCAACTTCAAACAAGAAGAATAGGAGTCCGGAGAACTTCCCAAAGGAACGTTCCTAGTATTTTCTAAACTCTTGCTTTGTGTTTTTTTTCTTAGTTGATCATGAAAGGGTCTTTATCCATGTATGTATTCTTTTTCATCTCTTTTATATTGGAGAGCTAAACCTCCCTCGGGGAGGGTTGGGGCAATCCCACATGTATTGATAGATATTATAATTGTATGAAGTTTTTCTCAAGTTTTAATAAAAATCATGAACTCAATGTCTTGTTAAAGAAATAAAAGGACTATTGTGGACTTGAATGTGGACCAAAGTACAAAGGACTAATTGAACTCAAGGACTATTTTGTCTTATGCTCTATAGCTCACCTTAATTTTGATGCTAGATTTATGAGTGCATGAGAGCTTAGAACTATGTGAGAAAGTTCTTGAGCTTAATGCACCTTAATCTATGCTCAATTAATAAGTTGAACTGTGTGATGCTAAGACCCACTAATTGAGCTCTGATGCTTAGCATACTTGAGAGAGGGAATGGATTCATTGAGTGCTCATGAATGAGGTGACATAGTCATTGAGCCCAATGAAATCACTCACTTATCTTAACTATGCTTGAGGCGCATGAAGCTCTTAGTGGAATCAATGCTTATAAGATCTTAAACTTTATAACCCTCATCTCCATGATCAAGAAATGAGATAAAAACTACAAATCTAAAATCTTATAAGAGTCTATGTGCTGAAATAGAACCGACTTTGTATTCGTTTTATGCACGAGACTTGAACTTGTAATTCTTTGAATTAAAACTCTAAGAAGAATAATGTACACTTGACTAAAGAACTAATGAATGCTTGAGGAATCATCATACATAAGTTATCTATCATATCATGTGGGAGAAACCCAACTTTCATCTTCCTTTTATCAGAAGTATTTTCTACTAAGCGTTGTCATGCTTGTTCAGGAACCAACACAAATCAATACACATATAGCTTAAACATTAGTGATCATAGATAGACCTTAGTAACAAAACATCTAATTCTCCGTGGTTTGATAAATCTCAGAAATTCAAACTTTTCACTTATTACTTCAGACCACGTACACTTGCGTGAAAGTGCAGACGTATTTTAGGTCTGTCAAGTTTTTGGCACTGTTGCCGGGGAATTAACTTGTTTCGTATTAAGGATAATCTATCAGTAATTAGTGATATAAGCAATTTCCTGCATATACGCTTAATTTTTGTTTTCTGTAATTATAGGTGCTAACCATTTACTTTTTATTTTTTCTTATTACTACTGAATCTTTGAACATTATTGCTGCATATGTTCTTGATAGCCTAATTGGTGTTGTGTATGAATAGAAGAATTTGCTCGAACTATCGTTTTGACCCTAAAATTGAGAAAACCTACTTGCAGGCTTGGAGAGAACAAAACATTTTGTTAAGCTAATAAGCCGTTATGGAAAATCATAATGAAAAAATTGTAGAGAGCCATTAGGAGAACCTAGGGGAATAGCACTGAGAGACTTTGCACTACCCATTGTTAGGGGAATTCCCTATACTATTGTAAGGCCTAACATAGAGCTAATAACTTTGAAATCAAACCTTACACTCTGAGTATGGTTTAAAACAACCAGTTTGGTGGATTGGCCACTGAAGACCCTAATTCACACATTTCAACTTTCCTTAAAATTTGTGACACTTTTAGATTTAACGGCGTCTCTGAAGTTGCTGTTAAATTAAGGCTTTTTCCATTCTCTTTAAGAGATAGAGCCAAGAGTTGGCTCTACTCTCTCCCAAGCGATTCAATCCGAACTTGGGACGATTTGGCTAAAAAATTCTTAGCCAAGTATTTCCCTCTGGCGAAAACCACTCGGCTAAGAATTGAGATAACCAACTTCACTCAGTTGGAAGGTGAGACACTGTATGGCAGATGGGATAGATTTAAGGAGTACTTGAGGCGATGCCCACATCATGGGTTTCCATTGTGGATGCAAGTTCAAACCTTCTATAAAGGGTTGAATGCTCCTACAAGGACTCTCATCGATGCGGCCGCCGGAGGCTATATCAGTAGCAAAACCTAAGAAGAGGCTTACGACCTCTTAGAAGAAATGGCAAACAATGCATACCAATGGCCTTTTAAAAGGCTTAAAAAAAATCTATGAAAGTGAATGAATCAAACCAAATAATGGCACTGCAGCAATAAATCCATGCCCTGAATGAGAAAATTTAGAGAATGAATGTTAACGCTGTTCTGGAGATACAATGTGAGTTATGCAAAGGGAGATATAATAGTGAGAGCTACAATTTGAATAACCCCTTCGTACAAATAAACATAGAACAAGTTAATTATTTAAGAAACAACAACACCATGAACAACCCTTACTCTAATACCTATAATCCAGGATGTAAAAGCCACCCTAATTTTTCATGGAGTAACAATAATACCAATAGAAATCAATATGGGGGGAGTTCATCAAATCAGTAGGGCGTTAGTAATGGAAATAATAATAACAATGACCATCCAAATTTAGAAGGAGCTTTCAACTCCTTTAAGGCTGAAACCATCCAATTCATGTGCCGCACTGAAGCCACAATCACATGCCACAATGCCTCTATCAAAGGAATAAAAGCATCCCTTAGGAACATAGAGACCCAACTAGCGTAGATCTCTAAACAACTGACTATTCGGCAGCAAGGAGCTCTACCCAGTTCCACTGAAGTGAACCCTGTGGAGTTGGTCAGTGTGATTCATTCTGAAGGGGTGCATGGGAGGTTGTGTATTCCTTGCATAATTAGAAATGAAGTATTTTTAGATCCCTTGTGTGATCTTGGTGCTTCTGTCAATATTATTCCCTACCACATTTATGAACATCTGAAGGTAGGAGGAATGGAGTACACTTCCATGATTCTAGAATTTGTAAATTTAGAATCCCTTACCCCTCTAGGAATTGTAAGGAATGTTACTGTCGGATTGGGGAGCTTCATTGTTCCAACTGATTTTGTGGTACGTGAATGGGACAGATGGAACAAGAACTCCACAATTATTTTTGGGCGACCTTTTCTTATGACCACAAAAGCTATTATTGACGTAGGCCATGGGGTGATGAGTATTAAAGTTAAAGGGAAATATGAGTTAAATGATCTTAAACCCACTGTCTTTAAGCAAAGAGAAATGGAAGAAGAGGTGAGAAAAAAAATGAGGGAAGAAAGAATTAGGCTTGATTATGTTTTTGAGAATCTAGCGTTAGGAGATAGGAATTGTGATAATAGCTCAACTTCTTCCTCAGAGAAGGAGAGTAAGGAAGAAGTGAGAAGAAGAAAAATGTGAAGTGGAAAAAGGAAAAAGAAGATTCCCCTTAAGATAGAACTTGAAGGAGATGATCCCGTGAGGGAAGGAAAAGAGGACAACAGTTCGAGCACCCTTGAGGGTTGTGCTCACCCTAGTACCTTGAGGTTGTGGAAAGAGAAACCTCCGGATCTAATTATATGATCATTAATGAGTCTAGCTAAAGACGTTAAACTAGCACTTCTTGGGAGGCAACCAAGATTAAAAAAAAAAAAAAAAAAATTGTAGGCAGCACCGCAGCAGCTAATCCACTATAGCGTGCTGCAGCGATTTGCTTCAGCTGTGGAAAAAATTTGACCGCCTTGGATTCCTTGCAATCAAAAAGTAATATATTTGGGTTTCCAAAGCACTCAAAAAGGTGTGTGCTGAAAAGGCTGCCCCCCCCCTCCTTCACATGGATCATCACATTTATGGCATGGGGAAGACCCACTGACCATAGCTCTCTTGCCTTTGATTTCCTTGGCTATTTAAGGGAAGGTGGGGGGGGGGGGGGGGGGTTAATCCTTGCACCTTCTAAATTTTCTTGCTTCCTCATCAACTTTTGCTCTCCTCTCATTTCTTCATCATGTCTTCCGGCAAGAAGTCAATTCCTAGGAGGGAGACCGAAGCTTCCTCATCTGTGGGAACATTTAACAAGAAGAGGTTCTCTTTTGCTGAGGCCGAACACCGGTTCTTCTCCACAACTTCTCAGTGGAAGTTAATCCCTTAGAAAAGCTTTAGTCATTACTATCCAGTGCCGGTGGAGCAAGTCGACCCTCGGGGATGGAGGGTGATGGTAACAAAAAAATCCCCTACCTACCCGACCATCGTCCAAGAGGTGTATGTTAATGGAATAAATGCGGCTGGACAGAAGATCTTTTGTAGAGGTAAGGGAGACACCTTTGGAATTGCTCAAATCGATCAATTCTATGGGTTAGAGGAGGTAAGTTCTTGCTCTTACCTTGAACTCTTGGAGTCTTGCTATGACCCCCTTAATCTTGTTGCAGAACTCATCCATGAAAACACGGACAGGGAGGGAGGACTAGCCAACATTTCTCATTCTAAATTAACGAATACGAGTAGTGCATGGCTGGTTTTCATTTCCAGCTATGTCATGCCTACGAGTCACTTGATTGAAGTGACTCGTGCCAGAGCACTCCTCATGTAGTCATTGGTTAGGCCAGGCGAGATCCGTATCTCAAGTATTATTTTTGAGCAGCTCTGGAAGGCTCTCAAGGGACCCTGTGCTGCATTGGCCTTCGGGTCTTTAATATCAGGGATATGCAAGGCCCAAGGGGTCAAAATCCTCTCCTTTGACTCCATGTTTCCCCCAGCGCCGCCCTTGCACATTCAAATCTGAATGCCCGGCTAGCGAGCGGTAGCTGCCCAAGAAAAGGAGGGGAGAGCAAGGGGAAACGTCCACTCCGTCTAACAAAAATCTCACCAATGAGTTGTTGCTACGACTCCACATGCAACAAGTTGATCTTAGCAAGGCCTTGGCCACCGATATGCGGTTCTTTAAAAAGGAGCTTGCCCAGCAGCATGAGTTTCAGTCCGAATTTGATGAAGCCCTTGGACTAATGTTCGAGGACTAGAGCTTGCAAGGAGAACTGGACCCCTCCGTATTGCCGCGACCTCCTGTCAATGCCCCCATTCTGGACACGCGCTACCCATGTGACTATGTCTTCTTTAACATGGGAGAAGAGGAGGAGGAGGAAGCCCAAGAATAAATAGGTTGTATTTTTTTTTATTATTTTGCATTATTTGTTTTTGTACTTTTATTTTTTGTGTGTTTTATTTTGAGGAATTTAAATTATAGATCATCATATTCCTAATTCTCTCTACAATTTGAAAATGATAAATTTTTCTGAGTTTTTCAAGAAATAAAGTCACAAAAAAATCAATAAAGAAAATGATATGAAATAAAAGGGGTGCTTAACAAAAAGTGATCAAAATATTGACAACATTAAGCCTTTGAACTAAGCAATGAATTTAGGTTAATCTAATCTCCAAAAATTTAAATCAATGCTAAGGACTGAGTGTGGCAGAAAGCATTGGACCTAGGAACTAGATATTATGGTAAGTAATCTAAAAGAGTGTGCTAGGCTCCCGTAGGACTTCATGATCACAAAGATGTGAATTGGGGATGAAGAAAAATATATCTTCCTAAGAATGAAAAGAGAAAAACATTAAAACATGGATGATGAAAAATGTATCTTCCAAATGAAAGAAATGAAATATGATGATGAAAAATATATCTCCTTTAATCTAATCAACTTTGTGATTTATAAGAAGGAGCGCATATGGCACAAAACTCTTGATTATTTCACTACCTCTTTAGTCTAGTGTTCCAAAGAACCTCCCCCATTACCTAGTAACAAGCATAAATACAAATACTTGGAGATTAATCTATTAACATGGTTCATATCCAAAATTTGAAAATTTAATACTAAATGATTTTGGTCATTTTAGTTAAGCACATGCCTTGAATTGCTCATTAAAATCTAATTAATATCCATTATTGACTTTCATGCCTAAGAAATAGAAAAATATCATTTTAAGCTAACTCAAGGACGAACAAGAATTTAAGTGTGGGGTGTGATAAATCCATAATTTATATCCTAATTAAAGAAAAATTTCATTTATTTCTCATATTAAAACTGCTTCCTTAATCCTATTTTGCTTATCTTTTCAGGAAAAATGCCTATCCAATGAATTATGAGCTAAATGGACCATTTTCCAAGATTTCTAAAGAAAAACCGCTGTCGCGCGCTGCAGCGTGCTACAGCGAGCCATTTTGTGAAATTGGGCGCCACAGCGTGCTACAGCGGTCCAGCTTGCAAAGCGCTGGTGAGCAAATCGGGCTTTCTCATCAATCTTAGGCTTTCTGAGCAAAATGGACCATTTTCCAAATTTTCTAAAGAAAAATCATTGCCGCGCGCTGCAGCGGGCCACTTTGCGAAATCCTCCACCACAGCGCGCTGCAACGGTCCAGCTTGCGAAGCGCTGGCACCACAGCGCGCTGCAGCGGTCCAACTTGCAAAGCGCTGGCGCAACAGCGCATTGCAACAGAGCTCTTTGCGAAGCGCTAGCGCCACTGCGCGCCGCAGCAGGCCAATTTGCGAAATTGGGCACCATAGCGCACTGCGGCAGAGCACTTAGCGAAGTGCTAGCGCCACAGCGTGCCACAGCAGGGAAATTTGCAAAATTGGGCACCATAGAGCACTGCAGCGGAGCACTATGCGAAGCGCTAGCGCCACAGCGCGCTGCAGCAGACCAATTTGCGAATTCGAGCACCACAGCGCGCTACAGCGGTCCAACTTGCGAAATTGCTAGCACTATAGCGCGTGGCAGCGCGCTGCAGTGGCTCTTCATTATTTGAGCCAAAACCCCCCAGTGCGCCTCAACAGCCCACTTTGCGAAAATTTTTGCTGCAGCGGCCCGCCGAATTTTTGTCTGGCTAACGCATTAATTGCTGCTGGGACATGACCCCTAACCAACACCTTGTCTCCAACCATCATTCCCTCTGTAGCAGCTACGTTTTTTAAGGGGAAACTGGTCTTCTTTAGGTGATGTGGAGAATTATCAATGGAAAAGTAAGAGTCTTTTCATCCCTAAGTGGATTTTGCCATCATTGCATCAGAATTTTTAAAAGGCAAAAGCAAATTTTGAAATGAGAAGATGAAGAAGTAGCCCTCCTCTATAAATACCACTTCTCTTGACTTAAGAGAGGTTCCCAACATGGCTCACTACAACCTAAGTAAAGAGAGGGCTGCACAGAAGAGGAGAACTCTCCAAGAGTGGAAGAGATCATCTTGCTAAGGAGAAGGAGAAGAAAGGCAGCACTAGGGACCTAAGAGAAGCAACTTCAAGCAAGAAAAAGAGGAGTCCGGAGAACTTCCCAAGAGAACGTTCCTAGTATTTTCTAAGCTCTTGCTTTGTGTTTTTTTTCTTAGTTGATCATGAAAGGGCCTTTATCCATGTATGTATTTTTTTTCATCTCTTTTGTAATGGAGAGCTAAACCTCCCTTGGGGAGGGTGGGGCAATCCCACATATATTGATAGATATTATAATTGTATGAAGTTTTCCTCAAGTTTTCATAAAAATCATGAACTCAATGCATTGTTAAAGAAATAAAAGGATAATTGTGGACTTGAATGTGGACCAAAGGATAAAGGACTAATTGAACTCAATGACTATTTTGTCTTGTGCTCCATAGCTCACCTTAGTTTTGATGCTAGATTTATGAGTGCATGAGAGCTTAGAACTATATGAGAAAGTTCTTGAGCTTAATGCACCTTAATCTATGCTCAACTAATGAGTTGAAGCGTGTGATGCTAAGACCCACTAATTGAGCTCTGTTGCTCAGCATACTTGAAAGAGGGAATGGATTCATTGAGTGCTCATGAATGAGATGACATAGTCATTGAGCCGAATTAAATCACTCCCTCATCTAAATTATACTTGAGGTGTATGAAGCTCTTAGTGGAATCAATGCTTATAAGCTCTTAAACTTTATAACCCTCATCTCCATGATCATGAAATGAGATAAAAACTACAAATCTAAAATCTTATAAGGGTCTATGTGCTGAAACAGAACTGACTGTGTGTTCGTTTCATGCACGAGACTTGAACTTGTAATTCTTTGAATTAAAACTCTAAGAACAACAATGTGCACTTAACTAAAAAACTAATGAGCGCTTGAGGAATCATCATACATAAGTTATCTATCATATCATGTGGGAGAAACCCAACTCTCCTCTTCCTTTTATAAAAAGTATTTTCTACTAAGTGTTGTCGTACTTGTTCAGGAACTGGCACAAATCAGTACACGTATAGCTTAAACATTAGTGATTATAGATAGACCTTAGTAATAAAACTTCCAATTCTCTGTGGTTCGATAAATCCCGGAAATTCAAACTTTTCACTTATTACTTCAGACCACGTACACTTGCGTGAAAGCACAGATGTATTTTAGGTCTGTGAGCATGCTAGTGAAAATTGTAATTTAAATAACCCCTTTGTACCATCAAATACTAAACAAGTCAAATTTCTTAGAAATAATAATTCATGACAAAATAATATGATATATAACCCTTACTCCAACAGTTATAATCCGAGATGGCGAAATCATCCTAATTTTGGATGGAGTAATAATAATAACAATGGAAACTTTAATGGGGGAAACTCTTCTAATAAAAAAGGATATAATAATGGTAATAACACTCAACCCAATCAATCAAATCTTGAAGGAGCATTTAATGCCTTTTAGGCAGAAACTATACAATTCATGAGGATTACTGAATTAACAATCACCCGATATAGGATGGAGGCATCCCTTAGAAACATCGAAGTCCAACTGGGACAAATCTCCCAATAGCTATCCACTCAGCAGCCGTGAGCTTTGCCTAGTTTGACTGAATTAAATCCAAGGGAGATGATGAGCATCATTCACTTCAATGCGATTGAAGGTAACCACATTAATAATCAAATTGAGATTAACAAAGCTGAATTGGGGGTTGAAAGAGAGAAAGGGAAAACTGAGAATGGGAGATTAGTAGCTATGAAATGTGAGGGTTGGGTAGGTTGAACATCCCATGTGTGAAAGGGAGTGAGGTTCTTTTAGATCCCTTGTGTGATCTTGGAGCCTCGATCAATATTATGCCTGATCATGTTTATGAACACCTTAATCTAGGAGGGATGGAGACCACCTCGATGATTCTGTAAATCGCAAATTTAGACTCGATAACCCCTTTAGGAGTAGTTAAAAATGTGCCCGTTGGCTTAGGAGGTTTTGTTGTCCCTACTGACTTTATAATCTGTGAATGGGATATGTGGAATGAAAATTCCACTATCATTTTTGGATGACTCTTCCTAGCTATACAAATGCTATAATTAATGTAGTCAAGGGAATGATGAGTATAAAGGTCCATGTTAGAGTTACACTAATTGATCTTAAGCCCACCCTGTTCAAAAAAAAGACTGTAGAGTCAGAGTGGAAGAGGAAAATTAGGAAGGAAGACTTGTGCAATGCTTTAGATCTTGAAAAACTTGCTTTGAGTGGGAAAGAGTTTGAGGGTAGCCTTAGCTTCTCATCTAGAGGGGAGGCTAAAGAGAAAGTCATTAGAAAAAAGAAAAATAGGAGGGGCAAGAGGAAAAAGTAGGGAACCTCTTTGCCGATTGCAGAAGTTGGGTTAGAAAATAAAATAACTGAGGACATCATGAGTTTGAGCACAACTTCTGTTAGTGCTCACTCATGTAAATCAAAAACTTGGAAAAGAAAACTGCCACATGATTCAAACCCTTTCTGATCATAACTTGTTGGGCTGACGACACTAAACCAAGCTCTTCTTGGGAGGCAACCCAATTAATTTTTGCTAAATTCTAAATTTAGGAGTGGTTAGTTTAGAATATAAATCAAGAAAATAAAAATAAAATAGCCTGACCACAAATGAACAAAAATAATTCTGAAAGCTCAGTTAATGCTATGGGAAAAAATTGCTTAAGAAGGTGCTACAGCGTGCTGCAATGGATTTAGTCGCTATAGCACGCTGCAGCAGATTTCGCTGCTACAGCGCGCTGTAGCGAACATGAGCACTGATGAAAAAAAAAATATAAGTTCTGAGATGCTATAGCATGCCGTAGCGCGTGGCACACAGCTTCAGTAGTCATTAACTGCTTAAGATTTCCCAAGCAGTCAAAGTTGCTATAGCTATTTTTTATCCCCATTTAAATTTGAATTGATATCACATTAAAGGCAAGACTCTAAGACTTCTTTGACCAGCATTAATCAAGTAGTTAATGATGATTTATTTGATAATTCTTTCCAAAATTTTTGGGTATTTAAACTTGTAAAAGGGGGGGTGGGGGGTGGGGCGAAGCACTCACTTGTTTGAGCTTCTAAAATCCTCATACATTCATTCACTTCAATTTCTAAACCTCCTCCCAAATAGAATCATGTCTTCTAAGAAGAAGAGCGTAGTGAGTAAGGAGGCAGCTGCTTCCACATCTAGTGGAGCATATAACAAAAAAGATTCTCCTCCATTGAAGCTGAACAAAGGTTCAGCCAAGTGATTTCTAGGAGGAAGTTGATCCCGAAAAAAGGTTTTGGATGTCCCTTCCCCATGAGCTCCAAGCAAGTTTTGAACAGTGGATGGGAAAAGCTAGGTTATTCGTAGACTGACTCTTACCCCGCTCTTGTTCAAGAAGTCTATGCTAACGCTGTTAACGTGGTGGGGCATCAGAGTTTTATACGAGGGAAGGGGTAATTTTTGGGCTCGAGCAAATCGAGCAATTTTCTGAGTTGAGGGAGGTAGCAGACTATTCCTACCTAGCCCTTGGGGGATTGAAGTATGACCCAGTGGAAGTAGCAAGTGACCTCACCTACGATAACGCGGGCAGGAGAGGGAACTTTGCCAACATTCCTCGAGCCCTTCTTATGGACTCGATCAATGAGTTGCATGTTCTCATCTCCATCTTTTTCATGTCATCTTGGCATTTAAGTAAGGTGACCCGATCAAGGGCATTGCTCATGTGCACAATCCAAATACCTGGAGAAATTCTTATATCCAGGATCATTCTTAAGCAGCTCTGGAATGCCTTGACCGAGCCATGTGCTGCACTTGCATTTGGGTCCTGAATTTCTAAAATATGCTTGGCCAAAGGGGTCAAGGTTTTATCCACTAATGTCACCATCCCTCCCTATGCTCTTCTTTCTCGTACAAACCTAAATGTCCAAGTCCATGAGGGAAAGAGGAGCAAGAAGAGAAGGAGAGAAGAAGGTGAAGCTTCATCATCCACCAATTAAACTTTTTCGGAGAGAGTGATGGCTCGGCTATACGGTCATCAAATGGATCTGAGGAATGCCATGACAAAGGACATGCGGTTCTATAAAGTAGAAATTGCCCATCAGCTTCAATTTCAATCAGAATTCTATGCAGCCCTTGGAGCCATGTTCCAAGGGTGGAATTTCCATGGAGGATCGAGGGACTCTGTGCTGCCGTAGCCCCCAGTTGGTGACCCCATCCCAAACACTCCTTGGCTAGTGAACTATACTTATAAATACGTAGATGACAAAGAAGAAGAAGAAGAAGAAGAAGAAGAAGAAGAAGAAGAAGAAGAAGAAGAAGAAGAACAATAAGAAGAAGAAGAAGAAGAAGAAGAATGAAAAGGTTGTAATTGTTTTGGTTTTCGCATTTTCTTTTTGAATTTTCTTTTTTGTTTCCATTTGTTCTTTGTTTTTCTTTTTAATGATTTAATCTTGGACCTTCTCAATCCTCATAAGCTGGAATAATTACTTGTTTACAATGATTAATTTTTCTAAGATTTTCAAATGCCATGGATTCAATAAGAAATTAAATGTGAAGAATAATGTCATAATAATTTGCTTAATCAAAAAGTGATTGGACTAAATTGACACCCTCCAAATAAGGTGATATTCCTAAGTTGCATCATCTCTAAAAATTTAGAAAGATCTAAGTGTGGGGGTGAGGAAATTTGAGGAACTAATTTAATAAATGGCAATGACTGAGTAAACTTATGAGTGTGCTAGGCTCCTATAGGATTTCATGATCATAATGAACTAAGATAGGGATGAAGAAATGTCTCTCTCTTGAGCTGAACAAAAATTCCAAAACAAAATAAAAGATGAAGAAAAATATCTCTCCCAAAAGTATAAAATCTGAGAAAAATAGGATGATGAAAAATAAATTTCCTGAATTTTGAATTGTTCATTGTGATTTATATGAAGGAGCACATATGGCACAAAACTCTAAGTCACTCACTCATGCCTAATTTATTTAAGAATTCCTAGAGAACTTCTCCCCTAATTATGAAATAGAATCATAAATTTAAAATTGGAGACTAGAAAAGTAATCAAGGAGCTGAACTTGAGTTTGGAATTTGTTAAAGGCTAAATTTCTGTAAATCACTCCAATTAAGTAAACAATCAATTGATAAGACACTTCACATTGTCATCTAAAATTGAATCTCATAATTCTTATTTTAGAAAAATCATTTTAAGCTTACTTGATAATGAGAAAGAAACTAAGTGTGAGGGTGTGATAAGTTCAATATTTATAACAAAATAAAGAAGAAATATAGACATTTCCGTGATTAAAATAGTCTACTTTGATGAGTTTTTCAACATTTCAGGCAAAAGAACAAGCTGAGCACAATCTAAAGCAAACCTGAATTTTAGAAGAAAACCACTGTAGCATGCCCATGCATGCCATAGCACGCCATAGCAGCAAAAGAACAAATTGAGAAAAATCTACTATCATGCGCCCAGCGCGCCACAGCGCGCCATAGCGGTAAAACTTTGAAGTCTAGGCGCTACCGCTTGCCACAGCAGCATTCATGGAAACCAGACTCAGCAGAAGAAGATTAATTGATCTGTCACTATGCACTACAGTGGGTTCGAATCAAAATCTAGCCACTACCGCGCAACACAGCATAATGAAAATCAAATAATAATCAATTTGATCCGCCACAACAAATCACAGCGAACTCAATTCAAAGGCTCTTCACTAATGCATGCTATAACAGAATACATTAGAAATGAAAGTTAATTAGATCCGCCACAGTGCGCTACAGCGGGGTCAATTCAAAATCTCACAGCTAATGCGGCCACAGCGGAATGGATCAGAAAACAAAACTAAATAATTCCGCCATCGCGCACTGCAGTGGACCCGAACTCAAAGGTTAGGCTATACAGCGCACCACAGCGGAATGAAGATTGAAATGAAGTTTATTGATCTTCTACCGCACACCGCAATGGACCCGAACTCAAAGTTTAGGCGCTACAGCGTGCTACATCGGGTTTGACTTAGAGAATTCTTAAATCTATCCGCTACCGCGCACTGCAGCAGAATACCAGGGTAAAATGGTATGAATAAAATAAATTTTATTGCAGCCACCACAGCGAAAAAAAAGCTAAAGTTTAGATGTTACAGCATGCTGCGACCCGTTACAGCGTGCCGCCGCGCCCACTGTAATTTCTGCCATGTTTGAGCTTTAATGACAGCATAAGGAATGACACAAATTCAAACTGTTTGCCTTCCCCAGATGTTTTAAACTCCAAATTATTTAGTTCTTGCCTTTTCTCAAGAGAATGTGAGAATAATTGCAAACCATCAAATCAAAGAAGTTGGAAAGGGTGGAAGATTTAATTACAATGGCTAGAGGCTTCTCTATAAAATCTATCATTCAAGACTAAGAGAGGGTTCCCCTCTTTGACACTCTCAAATCCAAAATTAAAAGCTTATTATAAGAAAAGAATAGGAGACCCTCACTAAGAAAGGAAGAAGAGAACCATTGCTGGAGAAAGAAAGGAAGAATATTGCCAAGGAGCTGGAAGGGGAGAAAATTGGGGAGAAAGAAAGATCTAGAGAATGCCAACAAGGGTTGTTCCTAGTATTCTTCACAGCCTCCTTTTGATTTCTTTTTAGTGGAACTATGAAATGGTTCTTATTCTTTTATGTTTCTTCTTCTAATTCTATTGTAATGGAAGGTTAAACCCTCCTTGGGGAGGGTTGGGCCAACATCATGTAAAATGTATAAGGGACTATTAGTATTGTATAAACTTCTTTCAATGAATAAAATATGCTTTAATTTATTATCTAGATATGTTCTTGTTGCTTGCATGATGTGGATTGAATGTATATTTTATATCTTTATAATGGTCGATAATGAAAACACATTGAATCGCCTCAACATGTCAAACTCAAAGGAAATGCACAACAAGGTCCTCACTGCGATCACATGTTTGTTGCATGAGGATTCTTGGTGTAAAACACCTTGAGATTGAAATGAAAGGGTGATTTGATATGTTAATTCTCTTGAGCTCCATTGCTGACCAATTGGCATAAAGCAAGGAATATGTGCTTTAGTGCTCAGAGCCCAGTGACAAGCGTCTTAAGCCTAAATGCAATTTTCTTTGAGCTCAGTTATGAGGTCAATGCATATGAGCCAAGAGCCACCGATCAATCTCTGTAGCTCAGCATACGTCAAGGGACAAAGATGAATTATTGAGAGTACATGGATGATGTGACATAGTCCATGTATCCCAGTAATTCACTTCCTTAGCTAAATTACGCATGTAGCATGTGACACTAATTGTGTGGAAATCAAGCTCGTGTGATCACTGAACTAAAATGTTCATTTTGATAACTTAGACGTAGGGAATCTTAATAATTCAAATCGATCACATGAGAGTCTAAGTTCTAAGATTGAACCCATGTGCATTCATCTTATGCACTAGACTTGAAATAGTTGGAATTAGAGAACCAATCTAAAGAACACTATATTAACTTGATTAATTAACATGAAAACAACTCCATTAAAAGTTGCATGAATGTGAGTACGTCACCATTCCCTTACAACTTGCATGATGAAAATCTAGCTCTCCTTATTTTATCAAATAGTATCTTAAATTAGGATCTTTGAACTGTTAAATTAGGAGCCACGAAAATTGAAAACATATTTCTCTAAACATTATTAAAAGTAGATACACATTAGTATCAAAACACACTACTCCCTAAGGATGATAAATCTCAGAACTTACCTTCCATTATTACTTCAAACCACGTACACTTGAGTGCGAGCGTAAACATGTATTCATGGTATGTCAATGATAATTAAGTTCTTTCTAAGTGAACATGTACTTTAAACTTTGATGATCAATAAACATCTTACACTAAACTCAGTAAAGGTAGTGTCTCCAAATATTAAGACCAAAAATTACCCCTGCAAGTTCCAGATCATGCATACAATAATTCTTCTCATTATGTTTAAGTTGTCTTGAAGCATAGGCTATTACACGATGATCTTTCATCAAAACACAACCTAGTCCTTCATTTGAGGCATCAGTATAAATAGGAGCAGAAGTTAATAATTGCTTTAACTTTTGAAAAGCTTCTTCACAAGCTGTACTCTAAATGAATGGAATTTCCTTCCAAGTTAACTGAGATAATGATGAAGCGATTTGAGAAAATCTAGGAACAAACCTTCTGTGATAAATAATAAGTCCAAGGAAACTACGAATCTCAGTTATATATTTAAGTTGGACCCACTATTGAACAGCTTGAATATTCTTTTGGTCGACTCAAATGCCTTCAGCATCAATCACGTGACCCAAAAATGCTACGAATTTGAGCCAAAACTTGCACATCAAAAACATAGCAAACTAAAACTCTTTCAGCTCAAGAATGGCACATAGATGTTGTTCATGATCAATAGCTGACTTGGAATATATTAGGATGTCATCAGTGAAAATGATGACAAACTCATTGAGATACGACTTTAGGATAGGCTACATCAAGTCCATGAAGATAGAAGGAGCATTCATCAGTCCAAATGATATGACTAGAAACTCAAAATTCCCATATTGGATCCTGAATGCATTTTTAGAAATATCATCATCCTTAACTCGAATATGGTAATAACCTAATCTTAAGTCAATCTTGGAGAAAACTTTCACTCTAGCGAGCTGGTTGAACAAATCGTCGATCCTAAGAAAAGAATATTTGTTCTTCATTGTCACCTTGTTAAGCTCGCAGTAATTTATACATATCTACATCGATCCATCCTTCTTCATGATGAATAGAATGGGAGCTCCCCAAGGTGACATGCTAGGGCGAACAAATTCTTTTTCCAGCAACTCTTGCAATTGCGCTCTAAGCTCTTGCAACTCTTTGGGTGCCATTCTATACCGAGCCTTTGATTTAGGTTGAGTCCCAGGAATAAGTTCAACAGAAAACCTTACCTCACGCAAAGAAGGTAGTCCAAGTAAGCCTTCGGGGAACACATCCAGAAACTCTCTAACGATGATAGTTTCTTTAGGATTCCTATCTTGCTTTTCCTCGCCTATTAAGGTTATTGAAATTGCATAGCAAACCTTACTAATGAGGTGCTTGGCTTAAATTACATTTATTAGGGATGCAGTTAAGCCAATTTTTCTTACAAAAACTTCAGGTTTCTTTCCAACCTTAAGCAAAACTCTCTTTCTAAAGCAGTCTATAACAGCACTATACTTACATAACCAATCCATACCTAAAATTATGTTGAAGTTTGTAATCAACATAACAATAAGTTTTGATTGAAAGAAATGGTTACTGTTTGGGATGTCTACTAAACAGAACTTATTAGCGCACATTTCAGCACTCGATGGCATCTGCACTCACAAGGCATTACCCGGGCTAAAATGTTGGAGATTAAGGGAAGAAGCACAATTCTCTGACATAAAAGAGTGGCTAGCACCCCTATCAAAGAGTGTTGCAGAATTAATTCTTAATAATTAGACTTTCTATAGAAGGGAAAATAAATTCTAATTACAATTATTGAAATTAAAAGCAGAAGCATAGCAAATAAAATATAGAAGGAATAAAAGATAGAAAATAAAAAAATTATTTGAAGAACGTACCACAAGGGGTTATCATCCTGAGAAATAATAAGAGAATGTGCACAAAATCATGGTACCACAATAGGTTGAGAAACATTCTTGCCTTTAGCAGTTCTATTAGACTATCCTTGCTTCTGAGTAGATGGAGGTGCACCTTTCGAACATTGAGCACTTCCACTAGTATGAGGTATTAAGGCAAGTGTTGGCGCTTGAGAATTAAGATGAGTAGGGTTCTGGATAAAAGGCTGGTAATTGATCCGCATTTTGTCCACTGTCTAGTTCTGTGATGACCCCAATATCGAATAGGAACTCAATCTAATATTGGAGCATCACCACAGCATTTAATACTGAATTAGAAAGAAACTAACCTAATACTAAATGTTGTGTAGCCAAGAATCTTTTTGAGGGTGTGAAGTTAAGATGAGAGGAGGTAGAAGAAGAAAGGTATATGAATAAAGGTAATTGCAAATACATGTAGGTTGAAAGTATTAGCAAGTAGAACTAAGAGAGAAGAATCACATGCTATTAGAATTTTACATGCAAAAAAAAGATATGCATATTCATCCATCCATTTATCCAAACCAAGAATTTTAAATATGAAAATAAAGCCATCACAGAATAAGTAAAAACAAATATAGAAATTTAATTATTACAATCTTGAAATAAAAAGCGATAAAAAAGTTCACTCCCTCACAAGTTATAAAAGTAAGAACATATACAGAAGCAGATTTTATAAATTCTTCAAGTACTTGGTTCAGCTCCACTAGCATTATAAAGTTCCTGATCTATTATATTTTGGTATTTAAATATGATAGTGCAAAGCCAACAAAACAAAAAGAGTAGTTTGGCTGAATAGTCTAAGTACATTTTAAGATTAGTTAAATATTATATAAGTTTATTTGGATATCACATGCTAATTTACTATTTAAATATAAGCAGCAGAGCATTTAAAAGCATTTAAATAGAGAAGGAAAATAAACAAAAATGTAAGGAAGAACAATTGAAAATAAAATGAGTAAGATTACTCATAAGCAGAGACATTCTAGCCTGCAACTATAAAGTAAGGGAAGAGTATCCTAAATAAGACTAGAAACTATAAAAGTGCATATGAAAGTAAATGAAGTGAAACATGCATATGTCCAAATGGAAATTATGCTAAGTAAGGAAAAGAAAATAGTGAAGCATTTAAATGAAATTAAAGCAACATACACTGCATTCTAAATGAACTGTAAGTAAGTAAAGTATCGTACTAAAAATAAAAAGTGCAAAGCATAGTAATTGAAGAAAAATCTTAGCCTCTTAGTCTAAGATACACATAGCCTAGGATAATGGAAAGTAATATAGCTAAAAAGATATGATGAGATCTCATAACCAATAAGATTGTATAAGAACTCATATTTTATTAACTGAAGTTATTTTATAAAAATACTTATTATGCGGGCACATACAGAATGAAGCGAGGAGTTAAGCACGTCTGCCTAACCAGTAAAGAAAAGTGGGGTTTCAAAGATAATAAACACTCACATTCACCCTCTGAGAATGCGAGGTCTCCTTATGTCTTCTATTTAGCCTACCCTTGGCTATCCGGCAATATAAACCCCTATAGTTTTATGAAAGTCTTATTTATGCACTAATCTTGTATGTATGTTCAAAAGAATAGGCTCAAAGTTAAACAAGGATTCAAAGAAATTCAATAATTGTAAACTATGTGATATCCAAAGGTATCTAATTTTAATGATCTTCTTACTGATTTGAGCTATTTGAGCTCCCAATTGACTTAGATATATTGATCTCAAGTCAATTGCAAGTAATAATATAAGTAATTGGAGTTTTGGAAAATAGTAGTTCAATTTATTTTATGGAATGGCAAAATAATTTATAAGTATAATAATATTACATGAAATTATTTCTGCTCTTATCCTAAGCCATTTGATTGAAGTAGTTTATTAAAATCAAGGCATAGGAAACTAATTAGGAGAAGGTAAGGTTAAGGAATTACTATATTGAGAAAAATGGAAGTTAAGGTTCTACATACTAAATTCATCTAATTAGGTTTAATAGGAAGGATCTATCCAAATCAATCACTAATCAAGCTAAGATCAAGGAGTAGGAGAAGTCTAAGTGTATGGAAAGAAAGGATTGTAAGCTACAAGCTCTATATTTACTATATGTTGAAGGTTAATGAAATATATAAGATTCCTAAACTGTACTAATAAATTAAGGAGTCCTAATTCAAATCCTTAAAAGGACTTAAATGAGGAATTAAGAATTAAAGGTGAAGTGAGCTTGGATCCAATCTAGCTACTTAGGGCTAGTACTAATAGATTCATAATCTATAATTACACAAGCATTAAAGTTAACTACATTTAATGGATACATTAAATAGTCCTAAGGATCACTCGTAAATCAAGTTATAAATCAATCCTATAGTACTTCTCCTAAAATTGAAAATTGAATCAAACATCTTTGCTAAATATACAAACATTTAATTTATAAAAACAAAGCTTTAATCATGCAATTGAAATGACATGGGAAGTAAATAAATGAAATATATTCACTGTCCTAGGGTTTAAATACCTAACATATATATAATTTAGAAACTATGAAATTACAAAATTACCTAATTTGTGGAGCTAAAAACCTAAAATTACCAATTATTGTCCAAATAAAGTGATATATGACAGACGTATAATACACGTCTGCGCTTGCACGCAAGTGTACGTGGTTCGAAGTAATAATTTGGAATGTGAGTTCTGAGATATATCGTCCTCAGGAAATCGGGTATTTTGTTACTAAGGTATATCTACATTCAATAATGTTTAAACTATGTGTAACAACCCAAGTTGTTACGATAGCTAATTAGAACTAATCATAAGTATTAAATATAATTATAAGTGCTAATTAGGTCTATTGGAGTCAACCTCTGAGACCTAGTCCAAATCAGGAGTCAAATGGATCGAATCATGATTTCTAGAAATCTAGAAACCCTAAAATTTGACCTATCTAAATTGACCTTAGATCAAAAAATGGACACCGCCATTGTGTTTATTGACCCCAAATTAGCTTGGGGTGAAGTTTTCGTGTCAATCAGAAGTCGTCGAAATTTCGACGAATATTTTAATAATAAAAATACCCCGGAAATCGAGGAAGCAAAATACTCGTCGGATTGAAAATCTGACTTCGCCATTGCGTTTCTCACCCCTCAATTAGCTAGGAAAAACATGTTCAAAATTTTTGGAAATTTTTAAATATATATATATATATTATTTTAATAATTAACGGCGTGTCGTTAAGTATTTAACTTACCGTCG
Source organism: Gastrodia elata (assembly GCA_016760335.1). Taxonomy (NCBI): domain Eukaryota; kingdom Viridiplantae; phylum Streptophyta; class Magnoliopsida; order Asparagales; family Orchidaceae; genus Gastrodia; species Gastrodia elata. The sequence continues at coordinate 46,511,159 of CM028674.1, read as the reverse complement.
ACTGTAGCTGACGGCGCTATCTATCCTGACGGCGCAGTCTATCCAGACGGCGCCATCGCAGCCGTTGGATCGGGCCTGGATCCAATGGCTACTGAGCCGTCGTCCTCGACGGCTCCGTCCCACGTGCCACGCGGCGCTCCGCCACCCCGCGCGGCCAAACGGTGCCTCCCCCAGCCTCGGTGAGGTCACCGTCTCCTCCTTTAAATCCCCGGCAACTCGACGGGCTTCGGGTTAGCGAAACCAGAGCCCGAGTGACCTCCCGACCCGACCCGAGCCCCGGATCGTCCGCAGCCGTCCGAACCAGGTACCCCCCGATTCCCCCTCTCTTCCATTTGATAGCCATTTCAACATTTGATAATTGTAGATGATAGGTTGGATTGTCAATCCATCAGACCTGATCGGGTTCGATAAGGTCCGATCGACTCAAATCAAGGCTTAAAGCCTCGGGCCAAACCCTCGTCGCGTCCGCCGAAACCCTAGGACCTAGGGTTATCTCTAGTCGCCATCTCCGGCCACCTCCAGCGAGGGTCCTCCCACCGACGTGTAGGCCTCGTCGAGGGCTACCGTCGGCCATGCGGGCCGAGGTGGTCCGGCACCGGGAAGGCCGGCAAATGTCGTGCCCTAGCCCAGCGCCCTCGGGACACCCCGCGAAGCGGGTGGCGTCCGGGTCGGGCCGGGTCGACCCAAGCCCGACCCGGCTGCGGTCAGGTCCGCGTAGGCCAGGTGGGGCCCACAGAGCCACGCGGAGCCTTCAGGGCCTGCCACGTGTCCAGTGGGACCCACCAGCCGATTCCGTGTCATTTCAGCTTCGGCCATGGGGCCCACAGTGCCACTTGGCAGCCATCCGGCACGCTACGTGTCACGTGGGGGCCCATAGCCCGAGCCGCGCGACTCTTCGGCTTTGGCCGTGGGGCCCACGACGCCACGTGGCATCCAGCTGGCACGCCACGTGTCACTTGGGGCCCACAACCCGAGCCCGCGTGGCTCTTTGGCTCCCCTGTGGGGCCAACCGTGCCACGTGGCAGCCTCTGGGCCTGCCACGTGTCAAGTAGGACCCACTGCCCAGTCACCCGCGACGTTTCGGCTCCCTGTGGGCCCACAGTGCCACGTGGCAGCCTCTGGCAGTGCCACATGTCATGTGGGCCCACTGCCCAGTCAGCCCTCCCATGGGGCCCACAGTGCCACATGGCAGCCTCTGGCAGTGCCACGTGTCTAGTGGAGCACACTGTCTGTTAATTTAAAATTAGTTAATTACTGTTAGTGATTAATTAAAAGTAGTTAGTGGTTAATTAAATTAGGGTTAGTGTTAATTACTTTTGAACAGTAACTTTTATAATTAATTAACTGAATTTAGTAATTAAGAGATTAATTAGGGTTAATTAAATATTAATTTAACTTTAACAATAATTAGAATAATTAATTATTATTAAACAGTAAAATATAATTAATTATTCTTAATTAGGTATTAACAGGTAATTAAAATTAATTAAACAATAATTAGTATTAATAACTTTACTATAGTAAAATAATAATAAATATAATTTAATTAATTAATTAATGGATTGATAACTGTTAATTAATAATTAAGCCTAATTAATTACAGATTAATTAAAGATTAATTTATTTAAAAATCATATAAATAAACTTTAGGAATGAACAGTAAAATTATTTAATTTGAATAAATGAATAGTAAATTAATTCAAATTGTATTTTTGAATAGTAAATCTTAAAAGTTTAACAACTTTTTATAGGATGATCCAAACATAGTCAATATAGGTCTCAAAATACTCAAAAAAATGTAAGGAATCAAATAACGTAATGTAAAAATTTATTTCTGGGTACGTATAACGAGGTAACATTTTATGACCTCTTTAGAGCCTTATAACTTTTTACCTAGTTATCAGAATATAGTTAATATGTGTCTTAAAATGCACAGGAGAGCAGCCCCATCACTGTAGTAGTATTAGTTTTCCCATTCTGACATCAGGACAAAAAGTCAACCTTAGAAATCTCAGTGAAAAATGACCAAAATACCCCTAGACTTCAAACAGCCATAACTTAGTCAAATCAACTCCAAATTGGAAAATTCAAGATCCTAACTAGCTTAGAATTTCAATATCATCAATAAACTGAAAGAATATTTAGGATTTAAATCCTAGGAATTTAGGTAAATGATCAAATTACCCCTGGCCTTATTTTGGTCATAACTTGACCGTTTCTCGTTCAATTTAGGAGTACTTACTGTCTATGTTCAAGTTAGACAGTAAGGAATCAGTTGGAGCTAAGAGAATTCAATTCTGACCCACAAGTCAAAAATTACTTTTTGACCCTTAAAGTAGGGGCAAAATGGTCATTTTGCCCTAAGATTAGATCAAGTACCCCTAGCCGTTAGTTAATATTCCAAAATATTGAAACTAATGTTATAATCGTGTTAGTGACATCTAAGTGAGTGAAACCAACCATTAGGTCAGATTCCAGTATTCTTCTAAGTCTTAACACTACACCTTAAGGACCTTTCCAAAGACTAGGACTAGATTATAGGTTAGAGTTCATTCATTGGGTAAATGGGTTACTCAATGGGTGAAACTTTAGTTTTAATAGTTTCTAGACTTTTCTTTTATCTTACAACTTATTCTGATTATTTTGTCTTTTAACTTTAGATTTAGGATAGGAGATTCATCCTATTAAGCTTGATTGCTTAATAGGATTTACCCTAACTAGTAGATCACTTATAGAATAAAACCTAGAACTTAGGTCTTATCCTTTTTGGATTATGTGATTAAACCTAAATTTCATAGTGTTTAATCCATAATCTATAGGGTTAGAAGATCTTGATCAGATTTTAGTTAGAACATCTAAATTCACAAAACTAGGACGTATAATTTCTTAATTTAACTCGTAGTCGTCTATCTGATTAAACTAGATTAGAACCTGATCAGTTCTAATCCTTTTTAACTTATAAGGACGAGTTTCTGAGTTACACTCAATAGTAGGATAATGGTGATCCTGAACTTGTGTAACTTGGAATAGTTAGAATGGTTAAGTATAAAACAAATGATATCACCATGTGTAGTAGAGTCTCTTACTTCTATTTGATATTTTGTTACTACGCGTTCCTTGTATTTTTGTGCCTTAACTTCTTGAGCATATCATATAAGATCTTTGATGCATAATAAAATGTTAAGAAAATATGGAGACTCCTTAGATTCTTTGTGAAAATATTAAAGTGATTAATGAAAAGATGATAGTTATATGAGCTGCCTCTCAGATATGTCCTTATTGCCTAGCCTCCTTATGTCGCAAGGGGAAGGACCTATTTTGTTGTGTGCCTAGTTTACTAGACTCCTTATGTCGCTAGGGGTACACCATTGGTGCCTTAGCCATACTGGTGTAAGGTTGCCTTGTATGCTTAGTTTATTAGCCTCCTTATGTCGCTAGGGGCATACAGTTGGTGCCTTAGCCGTACTGGTGCTAAGACCCTTCGCTTATTTTGTGTGCTTCTTTGCCTAGCCTCCTTATATTGCTAGGGGTACACAATTTTATGACTTATCCATGATGGTGCTAAGCTTCTTTGATATTCGATGGGCTAGATTAGCTCTTTTCTGTATGGCAGTCGATGAACGGATATTTTTATGCAGTTAGGTCATTTTGTTTACTTTTCAGCCTTTTTATTCATTCAGCTTCTTTTTTGTACTACTTTTATATATATTTAGGATGCTAGAATTTTGCCGCTATTTATACTTACCACTGCTGAGTTATTTTATTTTAATTGGCATGTTTCTTTCGATTACCAGCATGTTAAGGGTGTAGCATTTTTCTTACTGCACTTGTTTGATTATGTATATTATATGCCTTACCTTATTTAGCTCGCATGTGAGGCATGTTTTAGCCTCTCCTTTGCTTAAGTTATAAATAATGATTTATGGCTTTCCCTTTTCTTTTGTACTACTTGCTGCTCCTTTATATACATTGTTGCCTAGAAGTCGTAGAATGCTGATATTACATAACACATAAAATTTATCAGCTTAAAATATACTTAGACAATTGTCTAACCAGATTTTTCTCCTTTTTTTTTGGCTGGGGCCCTACATTGTGAAATCGATAATGGCAGACCCTCTTCAGTTAGATGAGCAGGAGTTAGGAGTGGAGCCATACCCAGAGGAGGAGCCCGTGGAAGAAGCCGTTGTTTAGCCCTTTTAGTTTATATGTGAGGATGAGTGTATTTGCACTTTCTTTTAGTATTTGAAACTTTAAAATGATGTAATAATACAAGTACTAGTGACTACGTATTTAGATTTTATACTTATGTTCTGAGATATTTCTCGTTATATTTATGTTGTGAGGCTTGGATGATTTATATTGAAAAATCGCTTCCACACTCTGTATGTCTACTTAGATAGTGATTGAATATTGATTCTATGCTTACTCCTTCCCTTATTAGGTGGATTGTGGATTTCATCCTAATCCAATTATAAGTGAAGGGTTAGCTAGAGTGACACGCCACCCCTTAGCTTAATCTTGTGGATTAAGGGGTGGGGCACCACACTATGTGTATTTTGTTGATTAGGTTCCTAAACAAGCACAACAAGTCTTGGTAGAAAGTAACTATGATAAAAGGAGATGAGAGTTGGGTCTCTCCTACATGAAATGTTAGAGACTTATGTAGAATAATTCCTCAAGCATTGCCCTTTTTTTTTACTTAGTTTTATGTAATTTAATCAAGTGCACATTATCCTCCTTAGATTTTAACTCTAAGATTTACAAGGTCAAATCTCGTGCTTGAAATGAACACGCAGTCAATTTTATTTCAGCATGAAGACTCTTATAAGATTTTAGATCATTGGTTTTCCTCTCATTTCTGGATTATAAAAATGAGAGTTCTTTCTTTATTTAAGATCTTACAAGCATTGATTCCACTAAGAGCATCACGCGTGTCATGCGCAGTTTGGATAAGGAGATGACTAATTTGGCTCAATGTGCTATGTCACGTCACACATGAGCTCTCAACAAGTTATCTTCCTCCTATCATGTATGCTGAGCTGCAGAGCTCATTTAGTGAGTCTTAGCTCACATGCCTCAATACTTTAGTTAAGCATAGATCAACGTGCACTAGGCTCAAGAATTTCCTCACATAGTTTTAAGATTTAATGCACTCATGATTCCAGCTCCAAACTAAGAGTGAGCAATGGAGCACAAGACTTTTAAGACTTGATGTCATTTAGTTCCTTCATCATATGGTCCACATTTAAGTCCACAAATAGTCCTTTTTTATTTCTTTAACAAGTCATTCATTTCACAAATTTTCATTAGAAGCTTGAGGAAATTTTCATATATAATAGTCCCTTACATGACATATAGAATTGGCCCAACCCTCCCCAAGGGGAGGTTTAGCTCTCCATTGCACTTAAGATAAAGAAGAACATATACATTGATAAAGACGCTTTCATGATCAACTAAAAAAAATACAAAGACAAGAGTTAGAGATTACTATGAACGTTCCTTTGATGGAGTTCTCCAGATTTCTCCTCTTCTTATTCTTGGTCATTTCTCGTAAGTCCGTAGTACTGCCTTTCTCTCTTCTTTTTCTTAGCAATTGAAGTTCTTCCACCTTTGGAGAGTTCTCCTTCTCTTTTATGCAACCCTCTCCTCCCTTAGAATTTTTGTAAGCCAAATTGGGAACCCTTCTAATGAATTGAAGAGCTATATTTATAGGAGGGGTGCACATCTATTTTCAACCCTTTTGAAATCTGAAAAACTGATTTAAAATTTTTGTCATCATTGCCAAACCAAGTGGAGCATGTGGTGACAACTTATTTTCCCTTTTTTTTTTATTCTTATATTTTATTTCCATTCACCTCCTCCCAATTAAATATCAAGCAACAAGTCTGGAAAAATGGCTAGAAGACAAGATCCAGATTCTGGGTCAAATCTCAGCAGCATTTAATACTCTGAGAAGATAGAAATTTGGCGCCTGCTGTAGCGCGCTGCAGCAGTCAAGTTTCGTAAGACGGTCCTCGACGATGCACTGTGGCGTTCTGGCTCTTCTCTACTAATCCGCTATAGTGCGTCGCAGCGCGCCATGGCGGCTAAAGTTTCGAGGATGCATACGCTATAGCGCTCTAAAGCGATCAGATTTTGAAAGCGCATCCGCTAGAGCGTGTTGCAGTGGTCAGGTTTCGAAAACTTGTCCGCTATAGAGCACTTTGGCAGCTAAAGTTTCGAAGATGCATTCCGCTACAGCGCGCTACGGCGCGCGATAGCACGTTGTAGCGTCATAATGCTCCAGGTCAGTGGTTACTGCCATAACTCTTCCTGATAATGCCTGGACCGCTGTGGCGCGCTGCAATGCGCTGGAGCGCGCGGCAACGGACAATTTCCAAAATTTTGCAGATACGCTTAGATTTTTCCAGAAAATTGCAGATCATTGTATTTTCCCTGAAATTACATAAAATTTATCAAAGTATGTTGATTCAAATATAGATTGTTTATGAAAATTCCTTTATATATGAAGTAAGTAATAGATTCATCAATATATATAAGAAAAATGACACTAAGTCAAAATAATATTACATTGGGATTTTAAGATTTTCGGAACTCCTAATTATGATTAAAAAGTGATTATAAAAATTAGGATTTATATCCTAAATTTAATTATGTCAGTATGTTCATCTCAATTTTTTGATCAAAATGATATACAATATCATATATTTTGGATGAGTATTAATAAAGTTAAGATTAAATGAAATTTGAATTCATAAATAATTAATTAAATACATAAAAGTTCTTTTTGATTAAGTATCCTATTAGGAATATATTTTGGGATCCTTATATTTTAGGATGACTTTAGGTATTATTGTAAACCAATCATTATCTTTTTGTATCTCTTTGTTTAATTAATAAAAAATAGTTTTTTCCCTATAAAAAAAAAGTTAAATGCATAAAAGTTAATAAAAACAATCATTGATATTTAATTTAACTGCTCGACAATAAGTCTCACAGCACAGAAAAGTATGGTGCCGCGAAAAATGGGACTATCGCCTCGACACACGTCGGCTTCTGCAGATGCCGCGTCTTGTTGCAGAGCCCGCCGCGGAAATAACCGCTGACCCGAGGTCCAGCGGTTGAACTGGCCTGGTCCATAAAGGAGACCTGGACTGAGGCACACGCGGTTCAGACCGCTTCGTCCCGAGAGGGGATCGAGAGAGCACAGCTAGGGTTTGAGACCTCGGCCGACTCCGGAGGTCCCACGACGAGACCCACACACAGGCGTGAAGGTCTCACCAAGGCCGTCCTGATGAACCTAAAATGGGGCCATGGGGTCGACGGTGGCGCCAACGGAGTGATGCCATAGATCCCAATAGACGGACCTGGGTTTCTCCATTGATCTACTGTGGACGAGATCGAAGATTCAGGTTCGATCAACCTCGATCGAGTCTGATCAGAGCCTAGGTCAAAAACAAAAACTCGCTTAGGATAAAAGCCAGAGCAATTAATTTAAGGGTTTAATGGTTGGATCGTTACCTGGACTCCTTCAAAGGTTCCATCTCCGGCAAAGTTCGACAAGCTCATGAGGGCGATTCCACGATTTCCAACTCCATGTAAGGGTCTCAAGCAATTCAGCAAGCGATAAAGAATGAATTGGAAGGTCTAATGTAGGCTGGGAGAGGCTGGCCTGATAGATCGTGCTATGACCGGCTGCGCATGGGCAGTTGTGGCGATCAGGGCAGGACGACATACAAGAGATTGATCTGGGCCGTTCATTCAATCGAATGATGGAACGACTAGATTAGCTCTCGCAGATCAGGACACTCCACAACTGTCAGATCCTCCTACGAGAAGGCAGAACAATCAGGATCGCATGGGATCAATGTCCCATGCTTGATACCTCGCAGCTGATCCGCGCATTTTATTTAATTGGGCGTTGGATTAATAATATTTATTATTTATATATTTATAATGTAATTACTTTAATTAACTATTTAATTTATTAATTTATTTACTCAATTTAAATAATTAAATGACCTCTGAAAAATCTTAAAAATTTATTGTTATTAAATTGAGGGGTGAGAAACTCAAAAATGCAAAAGGATTTTGAATCAAAGGTTAATTTAATTATTTTAATTTTCTGAGTATTTAAATATTATTAAAAATATTTGGGGAAAATTTGACGACTTCCAAATACTTTCAAAATACTACCCTTGGCTAATTTTGGGGTGATGAGTCCATGGACTCAAATTTTAATTATGAGTCTAAATAAAATAGGAATTCTCAGAATTATCGAGAAATCAGAAAATGTTGGAAATTAACAAATGATCTCCAAATCACATGAAACTTTAGGTGGAGGCTCTTAACACTATTATAAGAGTAATGGAAATAAAATTAAGCTAATTGGGCTGCTAAGTGATGGGTAACAACACTAGGGTTGTTACAAGTTTGCTCGACACTCCCAAAGGCGATGATTGGTTCTGCCATAGATATAACATCGACCACTAGTGTGGTAGCACTTACTATAAGGATGTTGTCTGTTATATCTGATACTATGTCTTCCTTATTAATTTTGACTCTGAGTTAGCTGGAAGACTTTAGGACCCTGAGAACGGTTCCTCTTTAAGGGTTCAGATCTCGAAGGCTGGGGATGGGGACACTTCTTGAACTCTATTTGCACTAAATGGTGCTCAATCATATGTGCACCTTTCAAAAGCTTAGGAAAATCATTGTGATGCTGAGACATCAAATAACATTTGATAGAATCTTTCAAACCTAATAGGAGTTTGCTACACCTAGCCATCCATTTCGCTGCAGACTAAGTTTGGAGCAAAATGAGATAACTTTTGGAATTCCATCTCGTAGTTATGAACCGAACAATTCCCTTGAGTAAGCTGCATGTAGTCATTCTCAATTATTGTTTGAACAGAGGGAGGAATGAATTCATCATGAAAGACTTGTTCAAACTCATCCCATGGGATGTCATCTGCACAAACTACTGAAAAACAAGCCTTCAACTTACTATCTAACCAATGCCCAGCATTGTCATGAAATAGGTGAGTTGCTAGGCGAATGCACACCCTTTTGTGATATTTTATACTGGCTAAGGTTTTTTCTATTTCTTTTGAATGGGTGAAGCAAAGACATTAAATGTATGAGGGTTCAAGCGAAGGAAAGTAAGGAGAAAATGTCAACCACAGAGCCAGGAGTTCGTCTGGGGTCACAGGAACTTCAGGAGGAACTAGAAAGGGAGTTTGAGGAGGAGTTGGAAATGATTTTGATGGGGTATGGGAAGGCTGAGATGGAGTACTGGAATAGACCATGCTATCAGCTACACGCGTTTGTGCTTCAATCATCACTCTCATCAATTCCATTAGATTCCTCATCTCATTAATTTGAGATGTTGTAGTAGAAGCAGGTTCTTTCACCATAGATGGAATAGGATTATTCAAATCAAGATTAATGCTAAGAAAGGAAAGGATATATAGTTTAGGGATAAAGAAAATGGAAAAGGATATTTTTAATAAAATTTATAAGATTTAAGAGATACAATATGAAGGATAGAAGAGGAAACAAACTAAGATAGAAGCTATAAATAAGAAGCTACTATACAAGAGAAAACTAGTACCAAAAGGAAACTAGTACAATCATCTACAAAAGTTTGCATAAAACAAAATTCAAAGTCCTCATAGATAGGGGCATGATGGAGATGTCTACTCCCTCGAATGAGTGCGTCAAAGGCGTGAACCCACCAATCCTCGGCATAATTGTTGAAGAGTTGGTGCATGATCTTGAAACAAACGTGGTCAGGGAAAGTTATCGCTTCAAACGTCTTGGTGACACGGGAAAGCCATTCCCTTGCCAACTCCAAGATGCAATCACCTTGAAACACGCAGTACTTCAAAATCTTGTTCAATACATTGCCTCCAGCTTGAGACACTCCAAAGTAGAAGCGATCGTGCAACTAGTCAAAGAGATGATCATCCTCCCAATATTTGAAGAACATTCTAGTAAAGTATTTTAGTTCACACTCACAGTCTGCCATCTACAAGTTTTATTAAAGTTTAAGTTAGAAATATAAATAAGTTATTGGATTAGTAGTGTGTTTACTATCCTATGGTGACATTTTTGAATGTTTTTACTATTCAATATTGTTTACTTTGGGTAAGTGGATGTTCTTATTTTAACTTAACATTCTCAACTTAGCTCTGATACCAACTGTAGTGACCCCAGTAATAGATTTAAAAACTATCCCAATAGTGAAGCACTACCACATCACTTAACACCGGATTGGAAGGAAGCCAACCCAACCATTAATGCTATGTGGCCAAGAATCTTGATGAGGGTGCTAAGTTAAAAGGTGAAGTGGAAGAAGAAGGAATATGGAAGTAGAAAAATAGGAGAATATAAATAATTGGAAGTAGGAAATCACATATAAATAGGAGATAGTATATAATCATCCACTTGTCCAATCTAGGCAGTTTAAATATGAAAATAAAATTCATCACTAAATAAGTAAGAACATTGCAGAATATTTAATTATTACAAACTTGAATTAAAAGAGAAAATAAGAAAAGTTCGCTCTCTCACAAAAAAGCAGTAAATGTAAGGAAATGCAGAAGCGGAAAATAAGTATTCAATGCTAATGACCCAAACTAGATTCAACTCCACTGCTCTGAAAATGCCCTTGATCTATTATATTTTTTATATTTAAAATACGGTAGGGCACAGCCAAGAAAAAAAGAAGGTGATTAGACTAAGAGTCTAAGTACATGTAAGATTGGCTAAATATTATTGAATTTAATTTGGATATCATATATACAATTTACAATTAAAATCTACAGTTGAGTATGAAAGCATGAAAGAAATGAGGAATAAGAAATTATAAAGAAGAATAGTAGTAAGTGAAAAGGAGTAAAAACTCACAAGTAAGTTTGCTCTAACCTACAACAACAAGGGAAAAGAATCCTAATATGGCTAGAAACTACTAATGTGCATATGAAAATATGAAATGGAAATATGTATATATCCAATAAATAATTATGCTAAGTAAAGCAAATAAAAGTAGTGAAATATTAAATGAAATTGAATCAACATACACTGCATAATTAATAAACAGTAAGTAAAGCACGATACTAAAAATGAAAGTGCAAAGTAAGGGAAGAACTTAGCTTCTTGGGCTAAGAAGACATAGCCTAGGACTATGTAAAGTAAGCATAGCTCAAAGGCTAAGATGAGTACACACAATCAATAAGATTGTTATCACTCAATTATGCAAATTCTTAAAGTTATTTTAATATTTTGTTCTGCAAGCAAAATTACAGAACGAGTAAGGAGTTAAGCACGCCTGCCTAACTAGTAAGGAAAGCGGGGTCTCAAAAAAAAATAAAGACTCACATTCATCCACTGAGAATGTGAGGTCTCCTTATATCCCCCCTTAAGCTCCTGCCCTTGGCCATCACCAAAAAGGACCCCTAATTTATTAAGAATATTTTTTTATGCATAATGTCTTGTATGTATATTCAAGAATATAATCTCAATACAAAGCTTTGAATTCAAGGAAAAATAAGTAATTATAAACTATTATAATTTTAGAAAGTAGTAGTTTGATTTAGTTTATGAATTGTCAAAATAGTTTATAAGTATTTTAATGCAAAATGAAACTAATCCTACACTTATCCTAAACCATAAAATCAATATAGGTTACTAGGTTCAAGATTTAGGGAACTAGTAGGGAAAGGTAAGACTAATAGATTAATACCATTAAGGAATTTGAAGTTATGGAGTTACTTACTAAGCTTATCTAACTAGGTTGTAATTGAAAGGCTCTATCCAAATCAATCACTAATCAAGCTAAGATCAAGAATAGAGAAAGTCTAAGTGTAAGGAAAATGAAGGATCATTACCTACATGTTCTATGTTTACTATAGGTTGTAGTTTAATAAAGTCTATTGGATGTTTATAACACAATAGGAAAGCTAAGGAACTTCTAAGTCAAACACTAAAAAGCTTAAATGAAGACTAAGAGCTAAAGAAAAAGTATACTAAGATTCATCTAATTGATTAGAATTAGATCTAATAGGTTCATTACCTACAATCACACATATACTAAGGTTAACTACACTAATTAGAATAATTAACAAACTCTAAAGATCATAATAATTAAAGTTATAAAATTAATCCTAAAGCATCTCTCCAAAAATTGAGAATTCAATTAAGGATTTTACTAAGCACATAAGCATCTAAATTAAGAAAAATCAAGTCTCAAACATATGATTTAAATTATAAGGGAAGTAATTAAAATGAGATATATTTGGTGTCCTAGGGTTTAAATACTTAAAACAAGCATATTTAGAAATTTAGAAATTATAAAATTATCGAATTTGAGGAGCTAAATACCTTAAATCTCCAATTGTTATCCAAGTGAAATAATATAAGTAAATATGAAATCCTTATAGAATAAGGAGAATAATGACACTAAGTAGGACAAAGTCAAACAATGTTGGATTTTTAGGATTTGGAAGACTCCTAATTAGGGTTAAAAAGTCATTAAGAAAATTAGGATTCAAAACCTAAATTATATTCATTTTTTTGATCAAAATGATATATAATTTTGTATTCTTTTGTTAAGTATTCTTAAAGATATTATCGAAATGAAATTTGCATTAATAATAAATCATTTAACATTATTACAGCTGATTAAATCAACACCCAAAAAATTAGGCTGCACAAAATTCTACAGCACAAAAACCTAAGGCACAGAAAATGGGAGACTGTGACTGTCAGCTGACAGTGCATGAAATTATGTGCACCACCAAGACACGCATCGAGTCAAGCAGGCAACGTGTGTCAGCTCTGACTCCCACGCGAGAGGCGCAGTCTGACTATAGTCGGCCAAGTCCAAGAGGCATCACCGAACCACAGCGTTCGAAGGTTTGAGCTGCGTTGCTCCAAATAGAGATCCGAGAGGGTTCTTCTAGGGTTCAACATCCGGGTCGAACCCAGGAGTGTTACTGTGCGACCCGCATATCGTCGGCTAGCCCTCACAATGATTGACTCAATGGACCTGCTTTGAGCTCTTGATATCGATGAGGTGGCCGGCAGGGTCAAGCCTTAGGTCCCAAGAGGTGAACCCGGACTTGGTTCTGTAGCCCACTGTGGACGCGGATGCATGCCGGGGCTTGATCGAGCCTGATCTAGGTTCATCTTTACATGCAAGGGCTCAAAATAAGTATTAGAGCATTCAATTAGAGATGATGCAAGGAGGATCGGTACCGTGTAGCTTGCAAAAATTTGAGTTTTGTCTGCTAGGGTTACGATCTTAATGAAGCTTATCTCCCTCGATCATAGCTCACAACACCTCCTAATAATCTACTAGGTAAGGAAAGAAGAAAATGGAACTTAGGGGGAGAAAATTAGGGGTTAAGGGAATTAAAATTTAAGCTATAAGGCTAGGATAGTCCTCCTCAGATGCACAATGGTAATGTTTGAGAATGATATACAAGCTTTGATCTGTACCATCAGATCAAACTTTCGATCAAACAATCAGATCTCGAAGATGGACATTGGGTCGTTATATCGTATTTAAATATGATCCACATCTCAGATCACAAGTATCCGCTGCATGCTGTTTGCCCTGACGCAGCCGATCCGCATTGTCTCGGGATTAAGCCATTGGATATATTATATTTATTATTAAACTAATTAAATTAAATATTTATTTAATTAATTAATTAAACTCAATTAATTACTAAAAATTAAATAATCAAATGGACTCAAAAAAAATCCCAAAAATTCACTTATCTAATTGAGGGGTGATGAACTAAAAAATACAATTAGATTTTTGACCGGAGGTCAATTTAAATATCTTAATTTTTTAAGTATTTAATTTTTATTAAAATATTCAGGGAATATTCGATGATTTCCAACATTCCCAAAATACCACCCCTTACTAATTTGGGGGTGATAAGTCTAATGTTGGACTCTGATTTTTATTCTGAGGTTTAAATAAAATAGGCTTTCTCAGAATTATCAAAAAAATTAGGAATATTGGAAAATCTCAAATGATCTCCAAATTGTACAAAACTTGAGGTAGAGACTCTTAACATTAATATAAGAGCATTAGAAAATAAATTATGTTGATTAGGCATCTAATTACAAGTTAACAACACTATGGTTGTTACATTGTGGTTCCTCAACTGCTTGAGATCTTGTTCCAAAATTGCAACGGGTTTAACGATGAAAGTCAGACCGGGCTGTAGTTCTATTACTGGAATTTGGACTTGCTGACTTGGATCAAGCAAGCACCTTTTTAATGATGTAATGTGGAACACATTATGCATGATTGAAAAGTCTTCAGGCAACTCTGACCTATATGCAGATGTTCTAACTCTTCCAATCACTTCAATGGGTCTCAAATACCTTGGACACAGCTTTTCAGATAAACCGAATGTTTGCAAACCACGCATCAAACTAACTTTTAGATACACATGATAGAACTTAAAATTCTAAGGGATGTTGACGGGCATCATTGTATTATTTCTGTCGATCCTGAGCTATCATCATATTACGTGTATTCAAAAGAATTTTTCTAGTAGTCTCCTCGATCAATTCAGAACCATAAAGCTGAGAGTCTTCTACTTCAGTCCAAATAATAGGAGTAATACACCTCCTACCATAAAGAGCTTCATAAGGAGCTATATTGATACTAGACTGGTAACAATTGTTGTAGGCAAACTCAACTAAGGCAAGATGATCTTATCATGATCCACCAAAATTTAGAATACAAATATGCAAAATATCTTCTAATGTTTGATTAACTCACTCAATTTGACCATCAGTCTAGGGATGAAAAGCAGTACTCAAAGCTAAGTTTGACCCCAGGTCTTGTTTAACCACAGACCAAAATCTAGAAGTAAATTTACTATCTCTGTCTGAAACTATGCAGTTTAGCATACCATGTAAACGGACAATCTCCTTAAGATAAAGCTTGGCTAACTTCTTAATATAATCAATCTAATAGATTGAAAAGAAGTGAGATGATTTGGTGAGTCTGTCTATAATCACCAAAATTGAATCATAACTAGATCTACTCTTAGTCTTCTAAAGATCACACCTTCAGTATCTAGACATAATTCTGATCTCATTCCACTAACAACATTGGAAACTAGAACAAAATAACTAGCATCTTCTTCACTTTGACAATCATTGACCTTAGAGAAACATCTGACTGAATAGCAAATAATAAAGTGCACAAATCAAAAGATCTGATCATCTCAAGATTCAATCTAATGAAATCTTCGATCAAAAATTCATTGCTACAAAGAGAAGGCAAAGTCGCCTTTTGACTCAGGGCATCAGCTACTACATTAGCTTTACCTGGATGGTACTGAATTTCCAAGTCGTACTCACAAAGTAACTCAAGTCACCTATGATGATGGTAATTAAGTTCCTTCTGAGTGAAGATGTATTATAGACTTTTAACCATTGATGCTCCATCTCATTGGGCATCTGCATTTTCTTTCTCTTCTTAAGATGATGTTGAGGATAACATAATTTTTAAGTAGGGAAGTATGTAACAACCCTAGGTTATTACCCAGTTAATCTAAGCTTAATTATGCCTTAATTTTAGTGCCATTGCATTTAATAAATCATTAAAAGCTAAACCTCAAAGTGTGAGTTCAATCAAACACATCTATAGATCAATCGTGTATTTTTGATCAATGAAAATACCCTAAATAATAGCAAAACTATTTTGACCTCAGAATTAAAATCTAATTGCATTCTTGAATTTCTTACCCCCAAATTAGCAAGGGGTAAAATTTTGGGATTTTTTGGAAGTCATTTGGACCATAATTCAAATTAAATTAAAATTGGGATAATTGCACCTAAGGGATCCCAACGTTTTGAATTTGCAAATTTACCCATTAAACGAAATAAACGATCGAGTTCCGTTGTGTGAATCGCAGGTGATCCGCTGTGGAGCCCGAGTCACATGACATCGGAGTCCTCGTTAATCTCACCATCGCGCCTTTTGAACCTATGGCTAGGATCTAATCTCATGGGATTGCGGATTCATCCTTGGATCTACTTGTCGGATTCCACGGCTCAGATCACTCTGGATTTGGTCGTTAAGATCCGGACCATCAAGACTGTTCCATGGTTCTGATCGATAGATCAGATGACACTAGTGCACCTGCAGTATGGATCTTCATCCCACTCTCACCCGTAACCAATAGGAAGAATCCCTGTGATCCCCGACAGCTGGGTTTGCCTCCCACTACTCCCTCCACCTCATCATGTTGTTGGGGATCCTCCCTCAATGGCATATCAATTTGATCAGGCCCTGTGGCTTGGTTAGCTCCATATTTGAAAGAATGGCAAACCTAGCCTCGGCCCTTGCTCTCGAATCACCTTTAGCCTGAGCCACCCATCTGTAAGGTTCCTAAATCCTTGTTGAGGATATAAATTGCCCCAACATTACTCCCTAGGATCCCTTGCTGCTAAATTGATCTCACTTGAAGATCTCCCTCATGAGCCTCCATTGATGTCTATTCGAGCTTCCCTAGGCATCCCAAGCGTGCGAACCAATGATTGACTATACTCCTGGTGTTCAAGATCTCTAACAACTCCTCTGCAACTCAGCTAGGCCTCTGCATTACTCTCTATTGATTAGCCAAGCCCCACAGAATAACCAGGTACTTGATCCTACTAAACTCAATTGATTATGCTTAGTCCCTCTGCTCATATGATGTGTAATTGCTTGTTTATGCTAATTGAACATATGGCTATCAAAATTAGGACTTAACTTAGCCCTGATCAATCTAATTGATTGATCAGAATAAGTCTCTTCAGGATCACTGAGTCTGAGTAAGGACCTAATGATCCAGCCCATCCCAGACCCGATTGACAGAGGGTTTCGATCCACCTCACCTCCCTAAAGGTGTTAGGATCAAGCCCTGGGTCAATTGGGATCTTTGTGGGGAGAATTAACTCCCCATAGTTGCTCCATAGGTATAACTCTCAGGTGAGTAAGGTCCAGGCAAACCAGACCTTCTCATAGGGGGCTTCTGGTCCCAATTGGTGTGCGTTGACCTTAGGATCAATTTCCAACCGATTTGAGGCCATGGCTTGGCCTCTCGGCCGAGAATTCAATTGATTAGGGTTTTTCCTAATCGGCTGAAGGTCAGGAAAGATGTGGGGGAAGAAGGAGAATAGTGCGGGTCAACAAAGAGAAAATTAAGAAGTTCTTAAGGTTTTGATTAAGATAGTTAATCACATGAATCACCTAAATATATATTCTTCTATCTTACTAATCTAGGATCAAATGCCAAATATCAGTAAGTGTCGATCAAATCCATGTAAATCAATGAGTGCCCAAGTTATCAAAATTAGAAAATAATTAAGGCTAGTTATCAGTAATCCAATCCTAAAGTACTTAGCATTTAATTAACAGGGTAAGATTTAGAAAATAAGTAAATTCACTAATTAACCTTAATCATGCACTTTAGTGATTAAGGTAAAATAAAGAAAATTAATTAATTAAAACTAAATTAAACATTGGAAATAAATTCTACATGACATAAAGAGCAACTAATCATGCCAATTGAATAAGAAATAAATTTCATTTTAAAAGTCACCTCTAAATTTATAACCTGCATGATTTTACTAAAACTGGGAAGAATACTGAAATTGTGAAGTCGTGCAAAACTGGGCACTGCAGTGTGTTGCATCCCACACATCTTAGGTGAACAGAACCACTCCACTAACATATCCTAGGTGAGTAGAACTACTCTGCTAAAATATTCTAGCTAAGCAGAACTGCTCCGCTAATGACATGATATGCTTATGCGATTCATAATATGCCAAGGAGTTTAAAAGATTGAGTGCTTTTAAAGCAATAAAACTAGAAAAATGATAAAACCAATTAAAATCCCTTTATGTTGTCTAATTACTTATCATAGTTTCTTACACACATTCACCTTGAATGCTATACAGATCAGAAGTTTTAATTGTATGAACCATACAAATCTATTTTAGTTCTGCTTAATTCACTGTTTACTCCATACTATGCTTTTATAATTTCCTAATTTATCTCATGTTAAGAGTACACATACATGATTGGTATGTTTATGAAAGGCAATCTTAAATACTTAGTTTTTTTAATTGCACTTATCAATGTGCACAAAGATAAGGGACATAATCCTTTTACAGTTTATTTTATCAAACTAAGCTATTCAATCCCCAACTTATAACGTAGTTTAAACTTGGGATGTTTATTCTAAATTGAATTGTACTTATCTTATTACCTAAGATAAGAACAAAACTCTACAGTTCTATTTAGGGTAAATCAACTAACTCCATCCTGTTAAATCAAATCAGTCCTATAGATATGCACTACAATCTCCATATGATAAAACTAATGTTCTCACCACTTATAATTCTAACAAAATAATTTAGAACCAAGGAAATTCAAACTATATAATCCAATCTCCATTGTAGTAGGTTCTACACAAATGGCTCCAAGGAAATGATATATAAATCATTTAATTTAGGACAACTACCACAAAAGTTAACTCAATTTAAATCTCTTTGGGTTATCCTGCCACAAGGCATGGGATCATTCATGTAGGATTGATAATGTTAATCTAAGATCTTACCTCAACATATAACAAATAAGGTATTTTCTACCTCAAATGTTATCTTATTAAAGATATAATATTTACTTAAACTTAAGGCTATCCTTATACTTTAATGATCCAAAGTTTATATTTACCCCATAAAATTTATACTTACCTTGAGTTGATTCTAAATCTAGTAGTGTAATTACTTGTAGATTTATAAGTTCAACCATTATGTTAAGATGCAAAATCTAGCATGCCAATCTTCTAAATTCTATTCCAACCATAAGCACTAAAATTGTAAAGTAAAATTATACAATTATTGGAAGTTGTTTATTTCTGTGGCGACCGGGGATCGAAGTTTGAGAGTCTTTAAGGAACAATTCATCTCAAATGAAAAAAAAATATAGACATTTTTATAATTCAAAAAGGACATAATAAAATAAATAAAGTTTAAAGTCCTTTTATACATAGAGCCAAAACATATATGAATATTTACAATAATATGAATTAGAAATTTCTACATTCTTTTGCTTCCTTTATTCTTCTTATTTTGATTTGGCAGATCTTCTGAGTTCTTTTTAATTATCAAACCTGAAAAATTCAGATTACCAGTCAGGTAGGAGTACGCAAATTGTTCTTATAAGAATAAATCTAGCATCCTATAATAGGTATAAATCATATATGAAAATGACTGAAAATAAAACTGCAAGTAAAGTAAGCAATTTCTGCCCTGCAAAATAGCTGTGAAATTCAACATATATGAAATAAATTTTATTGAGAGCACTTGTAACAATAAGGCGAGTCCTGAAGACTCCTGAGCCCAAATGGGTAAACCCATAGGCATAATCTGTAGGAAGCTTATCTCGCCACCCGTCGATAGCTTACTCAAATTATAATTCTTGGTGTGTCTTTCCTCTGGATTGCCTACTTCCTACGAGAGGCTAAATCCCTCCATATAACTCCCAGGGGTTGCTAGCTGGCCCAATCTGTACAGATTCTCAGTGTTGAGTTTCTCCCTCCAAAGACAACCACCACAATAATATATTCATTGTTTCAACTTTTTGTTACATGCTATTCAATATCATTCTTTTTGCAAATTATAAAGCGGTAAGCAGTGTAAATAATATTCAATTGGAAAAATGGCTCAAATATAAGAATACTGAAATGAAACTTATAAGTAGATTTGCGTACCTGACTTGTTTTGTCTTAAAATCAATCAATTCGATTTGTTTGATCTGCCAATAAGTAGTTTAAGTCATTAATTTGATTCTTCATAATATGTTTTTATGACATTTTATTTGAATTCATTAAATTAATTACTTTTACGTTTAATATTTTCAAGTGACATTTTATATGAAATTTTTAGAAATATGTGTAAACATCTATATTTCCTAAAATTTTCTAAGTCCTAAAATTCTTAAAAATTTCGGCAGAGTCTCCTTTGTTTTTGTTCAAATTTTCCAAATTTTATACAAACATTCTCCAATTCTAAATATAGAGTTCAGTCTTTTTTACAAGACTGCTCATTTCCAGTTCTAAATAGAGTTTAATTCCAGTTCTAAAATAGAGTTCAACCCTTTTTACAGGATTGCTCATTTCCAATTCTACAAAAATTTTAATTACATTCAATTAAACTAAGCAGTTTAATATCCTATATCAAACATCTAATAGCAAAAAAATGCAGAAATTAATTCAGCAATTTATAGGGGCAGCATTTATTTGGCTTATTTTTGCTATATGTTAATAGCATTTAGCGCATCATTTCTCTTGATACTAATTTACAACTCGACCTGCAAAGAATAATCATCAATAAAATTAATATTCAAATATAAATGAAATAAGTAGGGTTGAATTCTTAAAATATCATTTGATTCTTTAAATGCATTTTAATAAAAGGAGTTAATACAAGTAATGACAATATTCCATGATTCTTTCATATATTTATTTGATAACATATGGTTTTAATAAGACAATTGATAGTATTTGATCATGTGATTTTACTTTGGAATTAGAGAAAACTTTCGATTTCATTTTAAATGAATGACAGCATATGATTCTAATATATATATATACATGGTAGCATTTGAATATTATTTAAATAAATGGCAGTATTTAGATCTCTTATACTACATGAAACATTTAATTAACCATAATTTAATGGATAGTATTTGATCATATTAATTTAATGAATAGCATTTGATCACATTAAAGAATGGACAGCATTTAAATTCGTTAAAAGAAATGAAGACATTTTATACCATGATTTTAGAAATAAAGGCAACATTTGATGAAGTGCAAATGACAATTCCTAGTAATAGACAACCAACTAGTACAGCCTATGCAGGTTTCTAACATTTTCAACAGCTTTTTCCCAAGTAAATAAGCTCATTATGCTGTCAAAGGAAGTACAAGCTATCACTTCATGCCAAAAGGTTTGCATTCAAGTTGTTATATGCATAGAATTTATATTGTATATATATTGTTAATAGTATGGCTTTAGGTATTGATGTATGTTAATGGATGAAAGAAAATGTGAATTTCATTATAATCAACCATATTAATAAAGTATAAAACAAATTCAAAATTAAAAGCTTTTATCCATAAAATTTTATTATAATCAACCAGAATATATATATATATATATATATATATATATATATATATATATATATATATATATATGTAAGGAATAGCAGTGTCTTCTATCCTCTAATTGTCATATTGTTCATGGTAGCCAGCCCATCAACTTAATGCACCATCGTCATTGTAATGTATACTGTCATACTATATTAGCGCTTTGTACAAAAACTTAATATACTGTTTTACTCCATAGTTTGTTTCAATGGATTCTTATACTTGCGTGATTTGTGAGCTAGCACATTTTTGAAGGCAATGGATGATTTATCAATACTGAACATACTATAAGGTGGTGCTTAAAATAGGATTTAATAGTATAGTGGCTACAAAGTTGACAAGATCAATTCTAAGATAGACTATTATGATACCATAACATTTAGTCTACAAAGCATTCACAAGAGGAATTTAAATTTCAAACAATTGAATTTGGCTGAATTCGTTTGTTATACTACGCAATAATCTATCCTTATAACAGCAAAACAATGATTCTAATATGGGGTATTTAAGAAATATTCATGCAGATGTTAAATAGATTTAAGACAGATTTTATTACTGAGTTAAAGGAATCCTTTTAGATAAAGATCCGTTGGCTCCAATCCTAATCAATTTGCCTAAGTTATATAGATTATAAAGAATATACAGCAACAAAAATAGAAGATGAAGGACAGTTAACGACATCCCAATTTATAAATCAAACTCTTGAAGGGATCGATTAAACCAAAAGATATTTATAAATTCACTTAGCAAACATCTATGAAAAGCTAGATAATTCCTAACACTAAGTAATTAAAATATATATATATATATATATATATATATATATACATATAATAACCTCTTCAAGAATCACAGTATTAAGAAACACACTAAGTACCTAATGTAGCCGTAGAACAAGAAAATGCCGCATAACATTGTCAATGAAATGCTAAGGCTACAAGAGGCAAAAATTCCCCAAATATGTATGCTAGGAAAAATTCCCCAAATATTCCGCATAACATTTTTTTATGAGAATTGCTTCAACCTTAATCAAACAAAACTATCCATGGCATATCATAGTTCAAAATGTTTCATTGTAATACAAGAGAACACCCAATGAACACAAATTAGACAAGTAAATGCCCTTAAAGCTCATGATCGAACTGTTAAACCTATGGTTCCATAATCAGAATCACACTAAAATAGCTTTTTGATGCAAAACAACAAATAAATCATGAATGCTCAAACAATCAATTTTGAACAAAAGTTAAGAATTTAAATTCAAAAAAAACAAAGTCAAGAGAGTTTACTTAATGCAATCCTTTTATCAACAAAATCTCTAGAGCAGTGGTACCACTAATCAGACCTCCTTGCTACAGAAAAGCTGAATACTTAATAAACATAAATCAGATGACTGCCCTGTAACCTAAAAATAAGAAACTAATCTCATACTGAAACGTTCAAAAATACTCTTAAACATATAACTGCTATGATATTCATCGAACTAAAATTACAGTCCAGGGATTTCAATAAAAGAAAATCTAAACAAAAATCAAGCATAAATTTATTCAATATAGATGGCATTCTCACTATAGATTGGGGTTTTATTATAGCATTTTCTCTGAACTCATATATAACTTTACAGATTTAATCTAGTTTATGGATGTAAGATCTCAGAATCCATATCATCTCACATGTCAAATAGAATTATCTATATAGACAACGATAAAGAACAAGTAAGAAAATTCCAGAAAATCTTCATTAAGTAGGAGGAATAATGAAATGGAAGGATTAAATCGGTGGAAATACCTTGCTGCTAGAGGTCGCACCAAACAAGGCTAGGGTTTGCAAAATGGAGACGCTTGGCTTGGAGGGAGGCGCTCGGCTTGAGGAGACGTTCGGCTAGATGAGGAGAATCGGAAGAAGGATCGGCTAGCGTTCGCTGTTGTCTTCCCTCGCACGCACCTTTCCTTCTTATAATGCTCTCTTCGAAATGAATAGAATGATAGGATGAAGTTGAAGCTTATCTTCTCGGCGAGGACAGCTGGAGTGCGTATGGAAGGAGATCGCGTGAGGCTTGCGTAGGGAAGAAGGCGATCGGTCGAGCGTGCATGAAGGAGTCGGCTTGCATAAGATAGGAAGTTTCGGCTGAGGGCATTAGGATTTAGATGAGAAAGAATTTAGGTTAGGTTTATAAGTAAACTTAGGATTTTATATTAGCCGTTTGATTAAAACAAACGGCTGGAATTTCTGAGCCAAGATCTGGAGTCATTTGAGCTCCAAAAATTATAAACTTAGTATTGAAACGACCGTCTCGACGAGACGAACACCCGCATCCAAAAATTATTGAATTTGGACAAGTATTTTATTTTATATTGATTTTTAAGTGAAAAACTTGGAAAAATTAATTATGATAAATTGGAAACTTGAAAATTAACAAAACTTGAAACATAGCATCCTCATATGATGCTTGACTTGGATATTCAAAAATTTTAAAATTCCAATTTATATTTTTCTTATTATTAGCCTTTGAAGTTTACACTTCATGAATTTATTCAGGACAAATCAGGATCCCATATGCGCTCAAATTTTTGCAGTACGATTCTTTCAATAGGTGTTATAAGAGGATATTTTTATTATATTTTTATTTGATTTAAATCGGAATTCAAATTTTAACGAAAATTTATGAGCGATCGAAATTTAGCAGAAAATTCGGGAAAATTAATAATTTCCAAAAATTTTCAGAATAACACTCTTAAGTTAATTTGGAGTTACTGAGTCCAATGGTAGACTCCGTTTTCAATTCTGAGTTCTAAATTATTTAAATATTAATAAACAATTTGAAATGAAATTTTGGTATTTTATATTCTCTCCAACTTAAAAGAGATGTCGCCCCGACATCAATTTAAAATTTAAAGATATTTACAAGATCTATAGTCACTTACTAGTGAAATAAGTGAGGATATGCTTTCTTCATACTTGATTCTTCTTCCCATGTAGCTTCTTCTTTACGACAGTTCTTCCATTTGATCTTTATCATGGGAATAGTTTTACTTCTTAACTTCCTTTCATCTCGATCTAGAATTTCTTCTGGTTCGATCACATAACTTAGATTTGGTTGCAAATTGATATCTTCTACTTCTACTCTTAATGTAGGTTCAGATAAGCACTTTCTTAGTGAAGAGATATGAAACACATTGTGCATTAGACTCAGATGTGGTGGTAGTTTGATTTGATATGCCACCTGACCTACTCTTTTTAAAACTTCAAAAGGTCCAATAAATCTTGGACTTAACTTCCCAGAAATTCCAAATCTGGAAACTCCTCTGAATGGGTTCACTTTCAAATATACAAAGTCTTCAACAAAAAATTCAATATGACGATGATGAGCATCAAAATATTGCTTCTGCCTGTCTTGAGCTGCTTTCATTCGATGTTGAATTATCTTTATCTTTTCTGTTGCCTGAAGAATTAAATCTGATTTTAATATCCTATTTTCTCCAACACTATTCCAGGATAAGGGAGTGATACACTTCCTTCTATAAAGGGCTTCATAAGGAGCCATTCCAATACTTGCTTTAAAACTGTTATTATAAGAAAATTCAATTAATGGAAGGTGATCATCCCAACTTCCTCCAAAATCTAAGACACAAAGGCGAAGAAGATCTTCTAGAGTTTGATTTACTCTTTCAGTTTGTCCATCAGTCTGTGGATGAAAAGCTGTACTCATACAGAGCTGTGAACCAAGATCTTGATGAACTGCTTTCCAGAACTTTGAAGTGAATCTACTATCTCTATCAGAAACAATGGTTTTTGGAATACCATGCAACCTTACTATCTCTTTTAGATAAATTTTTGCCAATTTGTCTACTGAATCTGTTTGCTTGATGGGTAAAAAGTGGGCTGATTTTGTAAGCCTATCCACAATTACCCAAATAGAATCATTATTAGATTTTGAACGAGGAAATCCAATTATAAAATCCATAGAAATATCTTCCCATTTCCATTGAGGTATAGCTAGAGGTTGAAGTAATCCTCCTGGATTTTGATGTTCTGCTTTTACCAGGTTACAAGCTTCACACTTTGATATGAACTCAGCTATACTTCTTTTCATTCCTGGCCACCAAAAGTGAGATTTCAAGTCTTGATACATCTTATTATTTCCAGGATGAATTGAGTATCTAGACTGGTGAGCTTCTTTTAATACTTTAGTTCTTAGCTCGTCTTTATTTGGTATCCATATTCTAGATCCACACCAAATATTCTTATTTGAATCTAAATTCAATTCTAATTGCTTTCCTGATTGAATGGATGCAGATAAGGAGTTATATTCTTCATCCAGGTGTTGAGCTTCTTTAATCTCATCCATTAATGAACATTCTATAGTCATCTGAAATAGCTTAGCATTTGCTGGCAATATGACTTCTAATTGAAGATCTTTTATTTCTTTGAGTAATATAGGATTAGAAGTCAAAACATGTAAATGTGAAACTGCCTTGCGACTTAGTGCGTCTGCTACTACATTTGCCTTGCCAGGATGATATTGAATTGATAAATCATAATCTTTAATTAATTCTAACCATCTTCGCTGCCTAAATTGATCTCTTTCTGAGTAAAAATATACTTCAGACTTTGATGATCTGTGAAGACTTCACATTTTACTCTATACAAATAGTGTCTCCAGATTTTTAATGCAAAGACTATTCAGCTAACTCCAGGTCATGAACTGGATAATTCTTCTCATGAATTTTGAGTTGTCTAGATGCAAAAGCTATCACTTTTCCTTCTTGCATAAGAACACATCCTAATCCAATTCCAGAAGCATCACAATAAATCTGATATTCTTTTCCTTCAACTTGTAGAACTAAAATAGGAGCTGAGGTTAGACATTCTTTTAACTTCTTAAACGCTGATTCACAAGATGAATCCCAAACATAAGGTACATCTTTTTGAGTAAGACGAGTAAGAGGGACTGCAATTTGAGAGAAGTTCTTAACAAACTTGCGATAGTACCCAGCTAAACCCAAGAAGCTTCTTATTTCTGTTACTGAAGTAGGTTGGGGCCAATCTTGAATTGCACTTATCTTGCTGGGATCAACTGATATTCCTTCCTTGCTAATTATATGGCCTAAGAAGGCGACTGAGTGAAGCCAAAATTCACATTTTGAGAACTTGGCATACAGTTGATGTTGTCTTAATAAGTTCAAGGTGATTCTAAGATGCTCTTCATGTTCCTTAGCATTCTTAGAATAGATTAATATATCATCAATAAAGACGATAATAAAAGAATCTAGATAGGGTTTCATTATTCGCTGCATTAGATCCATAAAATAAGATGGGGCATTTGTTAACCCAAACGGCATTACTAAAAATTCATAATGCCCATATCTTGTTCTGAATGCAGATTTAGGAATATCTTCGTCTTTGATACGAAGTTGGTGATAACCAGATCTCAGATCAATCTTAGAAAATATGGAAGCACCAACTAACTGATCAAAGACGAAGATATTCCTAAATTAGTCATATTTTATTGGACTATTAGGGATCATTTTATGCTAGTTATCTTGCTTAAGAGAAAATCAAGGAGTTCTTAAGGTTTTGATTAAGATAGTTAATCACATGAATCACCTAAATACCTATTCTTCTATCTTACTAGTCTAGGATCAAATGCCAAATATCAGCAAGTGTCAATCAAATCCATGTAAATCAATGAGTGCCTAAGTTACTAAAATTAGATAGGAATTAAGACTAGTTATCAGTAATCTAATCCTAAAGTACTTAGCATTTAATTAACAAGGTAAGAATGAGAAAATAAATCTAACTTTACCATTAGATGCAAAACATTCAAATGAACCTTCAGGAACTAACGCACGCCATTTAGGTTAAGTAAATTCTCTAATTAACCTTAATCATGCACTTTAGTGATTAAGGTAAGATTAAGAAAACTAATTAGTTAAAACTAAATTAAACATTGGAAATAAATTCTACATGCCATAAAGAGTGACTAGAGACTCTAAATAAAGTATTTGGATAAGTAAATTTGCTAGTAATCATGCCAATTAAATAAGAAATGAATTTCATATTAAAAGTCACCTCTAAATTTACAACATGCATGATTTTACTAAAACTGGGTAGAATACAGAAATTGTGAAGTCGTGCAAAACTAGGCACTGTAGCGCGTTGCGGTGCACTGTACTGCTCCCTAGCAAAGATCCAAGCACTATTGGGCGCTACGGCGTGCAACTGCGCTGCTGTGCGCTGTAGCGCTCCCAGGCCAAGAGCCAGGTACTACAGCATGCTACATGCAAAAATTTATGAGAGCCAGGTGCTATGGCGCACTACAGTTTCACACATCCCGAGACACGGGTGTTGCTGTGCGTTGGAGCTCCCCCTGGTCGAGAGCCAGGCACCATGGCGTGCTACGATGCGCTACGTGTAAAAATTTATGAGACTCAGGTTCTACGATGAGTGGTAGTGCCCTTGGTTGAGATCTAGGTGCTACAGCACACTGTGGCGTGCTATGGCGCGTTGTTGCGCGCGTGGGTCATTCTTCACGAATGAAAGGTGGGAGGTTTCCCCTAGTGCATCCAAATACTCCCTATTTAGGGAATCTCAAGGGTAGTGCCATATACTGATGGAAAGGTATTTCAGTACTAAAATCGACATGAAAGGACCACTCAAACATTGCAAATAACAATTCCATAGGTCTGGGTATACAAAAGTCCTACTACTTGAAACTATTTTATAATGGATGAATCAAG
The DNA here is from genome assembly GCA_016760335.1 of Gastrodia elata. NCBI lineage: Eukaryota > Viridiplantae > Streptophyta > Magnoliopsida > Asparagales > Orchidaceae > Gastrodia > Gastrodia elata. Next base: position 46,483,177 of record CM028674.1, on the reverse strand, counting down.
CTTTGATCGGACTAGTTCGTGTTCTGTTGAGGCTCGATAATCAAACCTAATGCCATGCAATATCTAATCGAAACGCCATTACACTAAGACATTGACTAAATCAAAGGGAAGATGGGTACCTTAGCTTGAAATGGAGAGTTCTTGCTAGAGTTCTTCAGAAGCTTGGGAGGAATAAACTTCCTTAGTTGCCAACAAATGGGGAGAGTAGAGGCTAAGGAAGCATAGATAAAGGAGGGAGGAGGGATGAGCTTAACCATGAAGATAAGCTTCCATTGCCTTAGGCTGTATTTATTTATTTGTTATTCTTATTTCAATTTCATTTTGTAATTTTTTATTGTAGCACTGATGAGCCCAAATTATATATATATATATATATATATATATATATATATATATTCCTAATTTATTTAACTATTTTTAGTAGAATTATTTGTTATTTTAGTCCATTTTGCTTTATTTTATGACTGTTTCAGCTCAAGATCAACTTTGCACAAAAGAAGAGCATTTAAGGGAAAATAAGACATCACTGCACGTTGTAGCACTGAAGCCTCAAGACGAGACATTGTAGCTCACCATAGTGCCAGACAAATGCAAAGATGGCTACCACAATGCGCCATAGTGCCCAATCATCAAGATCATAACATCATAGCTCGCTACAGCGGAAGACCAAGAAATCAATTAAGATAGTGGGCGTCAGAGCACGCTGCAGCGCCAGACCACCGAAAGCTCAACGCTATAGCATGGTGCAATGTCAAACTACTAAAAGCACGATGCTATCACATGCTATTCCTGTTGTAGCATGCGATAGTGCGCCACGATACCCAACTACGGCAAGTTAAGCTCTACAGCGTGTCGTGGCGCCCACCGTGAAAACTACAAAAAAAATTAAGCAGTGCTAATACAAAATGAGGAAATACGAGGAATAAAAGAATATTAGATTATATTCCTTCTTGAAAGTTGAAATGTTAAACTAAGCATGCCATCAAAAATACACATAAAATTTAAATTAATTAACCCATACAGCTCTCAAGACTAAATGAGAAAAAGTAAGGGAACCTTTCAACTTTCAAGGAGAAATAAAAGAATATTTAGAACATATGCTTTCAAAGAGTCCAAGCTTCAAGAATGATAAGGAGGAGAAATTTAAAGTCAAAATTTAATTATGTGGGCTAAAGAGAGTAAGGCTATTAAATAGAAGCTTGGAGGAACAATCATGATTTCTTGGACCCCTCAAAAGGGAAGGAACCCAAGCCACCACATAGAATTCTAAGAAGTTATTAAGGAGAAAGGTGACAATAAAAGAAGAAGAAGATGCACAGATCCAAGGAAGGAGAATGAAAAAATGCTGGGAGAACAAAAAGTGAACACTAGGAAAATAGTTCATGTATTGTATTCTTATTCCATTATTCATTGTTCTTTGAACTTGAGAGAGTATCATGAGTATATTGTGCACTATTTGTGTCTTCTTCTTTTTCTATTTTGTAATGTTAGCCTAAACCCCCCTTTTGGGGAGGGTTAGGCAGAAAACTGTGAAATGTAATAAAAAATGTGCATGTAAAAGACCTTCATTGTAATGAAAAATTATAAACTTTTGAGCTGAATGTTTTATCTTATGTTATGAAAGAAATATGAATGTATTGTTTTAATATGGAATCATTAAAAGAATTAAACTTTAATTTCCAAAACCTTTGCTGAGCGAGATGACTCTTTTTCATTTAAATCAAGAACATTACGAGCATCTAGCTGCTAACAAAGTGACATAAGTTCGCTGAGCTTGGCTGCACGTACACTTAGGTGAAATGAGAGGTTAGATACATCTGAGTCACAAGGAATTATTTAAAATGATCTCTAAGTTCCATAGCTCAATTCTAGACACCAAGCAATTGGCATGTACAACAGTGGATGATGGTTGATACATAAGTCACGTAAGCTATCGCTAGTTTCTTTGTTAAGTCTAAAATTTTATGCATGTGAGCTGAAATTCATTCACTGAGCCCTATGGCTCATTAGTGACTTATGAGAGGAAACTCGACCCACGTAAACCATAAATGATGTTACATAAACTCACAGAGCTTTGTTGCTTATCTCCTTGGCTAAGTTAGAAATAGATGCGTATGAGCTCTGAATAGATCAAGGCTTTGTGATCACAATGTAAGAATGTAAATTTTATCACTTAGATATAAAAATAAATATTTATTTGCTAAGAATGATCATAAGGTTATCAATGTAATTAATTGGAGCCCTTGAGTGTTCATGATAGCAATTGATAGGGCTAGCTTGAGATAAAGTTAATATTAGCATATAGCCCCTTGATAAATGCAAAGAGGAAGATAACGAGAACATTAAATGAAGAGTCTTATGCATAGATCTATGACAAATCACAAGTTGAAACCTAACTCTCCCCAATTTTATCCAATTAATCACCAAACAATTTAGGATAATTTAGAGTAAATATTAGGACTAAAAAAGAAACTATTTGATCATTTAAATATTATTAAAAGGAGGAAGTACTTAGTAGCAAACATACATCATTCTCTGAGGATGATAAACCTCAAAAACTCACCTTATTTTATTACTTTGAATCATGTGCACTTGCGTGTAAGCACAAACACTCATTTTTGGTATATCAAGTTTTTGGCACCGTTGTCGGGGAAGGGTTGCTTATATTAGAGAAATAAGTTTTAGTCATTTAGAGTTAGAAAAGTTTAGTAATAAGTTAATTAATTATCACTTGGAACTCTTAGAGTAAATTTTGGATTATAAAATTGACTGTAGCTGAGTGGCGCTACAGCGCGTCATAGTGCCTGCAACTCAAGAGCTAGGCGCACTAGCACACTGTAGCGCCAGCCAATTGAAAACTAATCACTACAATGCACCATGGAGCCCACTACTTGAGGACCGTACACTACAGCATGTCGTAGCACCCTGCTTTTAAAGACCTGAATAGGAAGTATCAAGAATCTGATCTTGCCCATTTTTGACACTATAGTGCGCCAGATAGCTGCCTAGGGAATTGATTAGTCATATGGAAATTAATTTAATATTGTCCTTTTGTCTCCATTAGCATTGAATTGTTAGATCAAATTCAATGGGATATATTTGACAAGTTGACTACCCATTAGGAAGAGTACATTTGTAAAAGTAGTTGGAAATTAATTACTTATTCTCAAAATAACTTTCCTATAAATACCCTAGGCAATGAGAAAGGGTTTACAGTAAGAAATCTTAAGATTCTTAATTGCTTTCTCCTCAATACTTTCAAAACAACCACTTGAGATGGCATCCAAAAAGAAGGTGACCATGGGAAACATAACTACCACATCTTTATCAAGAGCAACTTTTGATAACCATAGATTCTCATCATTGGAGGCTAAGCAGAGGTTCTGCCAAATCACCTCTAAATGGAAACTCATTCCTAAAAGAGGGTTTGTTGAACCATTATCAATTACTCTAGTATTTTTCCAAGAGAAGAACTGGGATATACTTGTGCGGCACCCCAGACTTATTTACCATGTTCTTGTATAAGAAATCTATGCTAATGTCTTAAGTGCTCGTCTAATGAATTTTTCTGTAAGGGGGAAGGGTATAGACTCTGAGTTGAATACGATCTCTACTCTTTATAAGTTAGAGTATGTAGATTCCTGGCCTACATCCACTACATCAACTTTAAATTTGACTCTGCTGAGGTGGTTAAAGCTCTAACTGGCCACAACGTTGAACGGAAGGGAGACTTTGCTGATATACCCACTCAATCCTGCGAGTAATGCCTGACGCATTCTAATTTCCAACAAATTTATGCCAACTATGCATCTAAGCAAAGTAAACTAAAGCATAGGTTGTGCTAATTTATGCTATTTAACAGACCTAATTTATATTGTCTGCATTTACACACAAGTGTACGTGGTTTGAAGTAATATGGGATGGTGAGATCCAGAGATATATCATCCTCTAGACTGGTGTGTGTGTGTATTACTTATTACAGAAGGGTATCTCTTTTCAATAATATTTAAACTAACAACAATTAGGGGTTTTTGTCCTAATAATTATGCTAGATTACACTAAAGTGGATTTTTATCAATATGATGAAAATTGGGGAGAGTTAGGATTCAAACATTAAATTTATAGTAAATATGTGCGCAAGTATTTTTTTCTTAGTTTCGTGTCATAATTTTATGTTGTTTTATATAATTCTCCAATTAAAAAGTCTAGATTTATCTATTCAACATTGAGTTCACTAGGACTCTATCTAGCATAGGATGAACACTCTTGGGTTCAATCTCAGCACATAGATATATTTGTGATCTTTTTGTAAATGAAACTTATCCTTATATCTAAGTGATAAATTCCATATTTTATCTTATGATCATTAGGTTTTGATTTCATCTATGAATCACATGCTTCTATTCTTGATTTAGCTAAGATAATGAGTTGCAGAGTTAAATGAGCTTATATCACATTGCTCATATCTTAATGTACTCTATTATCTTGCATAAATTGAGAGTGATCAAAGGAGCTCAACATATGGGTCTTGGCTCACATGCATCAAATCCATACCTTAAACTTGTTATCAATGTCCTATGTGAGCTATGTTACCTCGTCCACTACCTAACATGTCTTCTCTATGTATTTATAGATTAATCTATGGAGCAGAGATTTTACCAAAATTTACTTATGGCTTAGATGATCAAGTCTTGGCCAAAAGCTTGTGCATGAGTAGTTACGCTCAGTGAATTATGTCACATTCATTCACGACGTGAACGCTCTAGATGCACAGGTTCTAAATCAAGACGTTCATCAAGCACTCTAAATTTTTCAATATAAATATAATTTAAATAAGATTCAAATTAAAAGATAAAGAATATTTCAGCTCAAACATGATACTTCATTTAGGAAAGAATAAATGCACGCACAACATCTAAAACTCTTTTACATGTTCTCTACCAAACCCACCCCAAGGGGGGGGGGGGGGTAGGTTGTTACTATAATGAATACGACAAAAGAGCTATAGGTATTACGAATGCATACATTTCTCACACAAGAAATGAAAATACAAGGTGAAGTTAAGAGGATGACACGCATGAACTGTTGTGTGCGTTCTCTCCATCTTCTTTTGTCTTTAGACCTTGCTCCATCTCTTTCTTGTTGTGCTTTGTCTTGCCTAGGATGCAGCCTCTCTTCTTTAGAACGCTCTTGGATAGTATATGGAATTAGAGTTCTCCCCTTTTTTACATTTTTTTAACTGATTAAAAATCCTCCTCTTAGTCTTCTATTTTTGCCTTAAATAATCTCTCCCACAACCATCTACTTTTCAATTATGTCATTAACTCCTCCTTGAGTGAGTTTCTTGAAAGTTGGATTCATTAAGTCCTTTTGCTTTGATTATCCCCTAAGTCCTTATTGAAAGTTGAGTAATAAATTCTTCATTTAATTTTGGTGCTGAGAGCAAGAAAAATTTAGTGTTTGGGTCCTTTTAAAATCTCTGTTTAATTCAAGTTTTAAATAAAAATTTTTGCCGCGAGAGATGGTGCACTATGGCACATTAGTCTCAAGCCATCTGGCGTTGTGGCGTGCTGTGGTGCAATGGCCTCGAACACTCTGGCACTACAACGCATTGTGGTGCATTGGTCTTGAGCCATTTGGAACTGTTATGCACTTGGCGCAATGGCTTCGAATGGTCTGGCGCTACAATGCGCTATGGCGCATTAGTCTTGAACCATCTAACGCTAAGGTGCGCTGCAGCATCAACCCTTATTCCCTTCCATGACGCTATGGCACGCTGCGACAGGTTTCTTGCAAACTCCCCAGTGCTGTAACGCACTGTAGCGGGTTCCTTGCAAACTGCAACGCGTTGTAGGGCATTGTGGTGCCCTTCATCATTAAAATTATCATTTGTTGATTTAATCATTTTCAAGCTGAAGTTACATTAAAAAAAACTAAAATAACCGCTAAACTTATTAAAAACTCACATTCTAAATAAAAAATGACTATAATTATGGGGCTCATCACAATCCAATGACTAGTTTCAATAAAAAATTCTAAAATAATTTTTGACCAATTCTCGAAAGCCTTATATGGCACTATGCAGCCCTTGCATTAGATCCCTAATTATTGAATTATGCATAAATCAAGGGGTAACCATTCCTGATGAGGAACCTCAACTTCCTCCTAAAGTATCATTGACATTCAGAAATCCTAGCAAGTCTTTCGCTGAAGAAGAACTGAAGAAAAGAAGAAGAGAAAGATACGGGCAAAGACTACCAACTATGGAAGGGCAGCATGCAAATATTCAAAATCTAAATAACACATGGAGAGGCTCGAAGAATACAATAAGCAAGTAGGAAAATGCATCTATCAGAGATTGGATTACTGTGAGACCACATTGTACAATCACTGCAGGTACACCCAAAAGTTCACCAACACTCTTGGGAACATTTTTCAAATTGAAACATACACGATGGTCTAGGTGAAACATCTTTTCTTGCCTTGCCACCGCTGATACCATCTCCAACAATTACTTGGCCCATATACGAAGAAGGAGATGATGATGAAGATGATGAAAAAGTGAATAACTAGGTGGTAGTTTTGTTTTGTTTCTTATTTCATTTCTTTTTATTTTGTTTTGTTTTTTGTTATCATCTTTGTAGTTAGCTTGTAAGTTCAAAAAGGATGATTAAATAGTAATTGGGAAATTTTGATGATGATGAGAATTTTAATTTCTTTTTAATCTGATTCGAAAATAATTGTGAGTTATAAATTAAAACAAGAAAAATAAGGTTTGATAAAACTAGCCCGACAAATTAAACTTAACACACTCAAGCTTAATTAAAAGATAAAATTAACTAAGTGTTGGGAAATAATGGTTGTGAAGAGAGAAAAGAATGGTGGTTAATACAGAATGTGTTATGCTTCAATAGGACTTCATGAATATAATGCATTAACTAAATTTGACATATAAAAAAACTTAAATGAATATAATGGGATTAAGAAAAATATCTATTATCAAAAAACTATATGAAAGAAAAAGGGAAGAAGAAAAATGTCTCGCCTATAATAAAGATATTTATATTTCATAAAAAGAAGTACATATAACGGTTAAAGTTTCCTGCAACAATCACCAAACAAACTCATTCAATATCAGCCAAATTTATCCCAAACTATGTTTAACAGTAATTATAAAATTAAGTAAGAGTAGTCAATGTAAGCTAAAGGTTAGCTTCTCGAAAAATAAGAAAACACTTGGTCAAATTTTTATCTAGCCTTAATCACATTGATCCAATATTTGATTCCACTGAATTTCTCTTGAAAATTAAATCATATTTGCAGAAAAAATGTACTTACTCATTAACCTGAATTCATCCTAAGAACTATTGATGACCAAATAAATTTAAGTGTGGGGTGTAATGAGCCCCAATTATATATATATATATATATATATATATATCTTTAGTAGAATTATTTTCTATTTCAATCTATTTTGGTTTGTTTATGGTTTTTTCAGTTTAAGATCAATTTTGCAAAAAAGAAGGGCATTTTAAGAAAAATCATATGCCACAACGCGTTGTAGCACTGAAGCCTCGAGAGTGTGACGCTATAGCACACCCAACGCCAGACAAATGCAAAGCTGGCCACAACAGCGTGTCATAGCGCCCAAGCATCGAAAGCACAATGCAATAGCACACTGCAGTGGATGACCAGAAAATCAATTAAAATAGCGGATGCCAGAGCGCGTTGTAATGCCAGACCACCAAAAACGCAACGCTATAGCGCGCTACAGTGCCAGACCACCGAAAGCGCGACGCTATAGCACATTGCAGGGTAATTGAGGGAATTATTATTAAAGGTATTTAATTATGGACAAGTGTCACAGTGCGCCACAGTGCTCGACCACCACAAGCTAAGCTCTACAGCATGTTGTGGCACCCACCGTCAAAACTACATATAAAAACTGAATAGTTGGGTGTCCAAGGGATTTAAATTATATAACTCCTACAGCTCCCAAAACTGGATGACGAAAAATGAGGGAACCATTCAACTTTCAAAGAAGAATAAAAAACTATTTGGAGCGTATGCATTCAAATAGTCCAAGCTTTAAGAATGATTATGAAAAATTTAAAGCTAGAATTTAATCCTATGGGCTAAAGAGATGAAGGCTATTAAAGAGAAGCTTGGAGAAATAATCAGGATCTTTTGAACCTATCAGATGGGAAGTAACCCTAGCCACCACATAACATTCTAAGGAGTTCCTAAGAAGGAAGACGATAGTAAAAAGAAGGAGAAGTAGCACAAATCCAATGAAGAAGAATCAAGAGCAATGTTGAAGAAGACAAAGTGAATACTGGGGAAAGTATTTCATGTATTGTATTTTTGATCCCATGGTTGTTTGCTCTTTGAACTTGTAAGAGCATCATGAGTATATTGTGCAACATCTGTGTCTTCTTCCTTTTTGTTATTTGTAATGTCAATCTAAACCTCCATTTTGGGAAGGATTGGGCAAAAAAATGTAAAATATAATAGGAAATGTGCATGTAAAAGACCTTCATTGTAATGAAAAATTATAAGCTTTTGAGCTAAATATTTTATCTTATGTTATGAAGAAAATATGAATGTATTGTTTTAATATGGAATCATTAAAAGAATTAAAATTTATTTTCTAAAACCATCGCTAAGTGAGATGACCCTTTCTCATTTAAATCAAGAACATTACGAGCGTAAGATGCGAACGAAGTGACATAAGTTGGTTGAGCTTGACTGCATGTGCACTATATTGAAATTAGAGGTTGGATGCATCCGAGTCGTAATGAATAATTTAAAATAAGCTCAAAAGTCCATAACTCAATTCTAAACATGGAGAAATCGACATGTATAGCAATGGATGATGTGACTTAAGTTCACGTAAGCTATTTCTAGTTTATTTGTTAAGTTTAGAATTAGTTGAATGTGAGCCGAGATCCATTTACTAAGCCCCATTGTTCATTCTTGACTTATGCGAAAAAACTCCACGAACGTAAGCCAAGAGTGATGTGACATAAGCTCATAGAACTTTGTTACTCATCTCCTTAGCTAAGTTAGAAATAGATGCATATGATCCATGAATTGATCAAGATTTTGTGACCACAATGTAAGAATATAAATTTTATCACTTAGACATATGGATAAAACTTTAATCAATAAGAATGATCACAAGGTTGTCTATGTGCTTAATTGGAACTCTTTAGTGTACATGATAGCAATAGATAGGGCTAGCTTAAGAATAGAGTTAATCATGACATATAGCCCCTTGATAAATACAAAGAGAAAGATAATGAGAACATAAAATAAAGAGTTTTATACACAGATCTATGACAACTCACAAGTTGAAACCTAAGTCTCTCCAATTTTATTCAACTGATCACTAAACAGCTTAGGATAATTTAGAGTAAACATTAGGATTAAAAACCAAATATTTGATCATTTAAATATTGCTAAAATGAGGAAGTACTTGGTAATAATCATACATCATTCTCTGAGGACAATAAATTTAAAGAACTCACTTTCTTTATTACTTCGGACCATGTGCACTTGTGTGTAAGCGTCGACACTCACTTTTGTTATGTCAAGCATAAAGCAAAAATCCATTTTTATAATTGCTCTCTTAAGTAATAAAATTAGTGAATGTATTTTGAGATGAGGTAACTTGTTTGTGAATGTGCTCTCTTTTATTTTAATAAATTAACAAATTGAGAATAGTGAGAAATGATCTAAGTTGTGAATGGATGTCAATTGTAGATTAGATTTGAATCTTACTAGTTGGATTAATTAGACATTAGATGAACTAACTAATATAAAGTCCCTTGTTAATGTGAATGATGATATAAAATAAGTGTGGGGGAGAGTACAGTTTGTATGATGGGGGGAATTTAGCTTATGGATTAAGGGATTCTAGGCTCTAAACAATTCTCATGAGCATGAAACCTCATATACAAGTGCATGATTTATCAGAAAAAAAATGGGATGAAAAAGAGTGAGAGTTGTTACTCGTTACTTAATAAAGAGATGAAGAAAATGTTTATCCCTAATAAAGGATCATAACTCGTGAGAAGGATACACATATTGTATTTAAAAATTCTAAGACATTTGATATACCAATTCCATTCAAATGACTAAATTCAAACTCACACCAAAGTCACATGGATTCATAAATAGTGACTTGGGATTATTAAGGTTAGCAATACAATAGTCTTAAGAGATCATGTTTTGTAGGGATAGAGAATCTATATATCAAATGAAATTCAAATTGCAACAAGATCATTATTAGCCAATCCTTGTATTTATTAAATTTTCATAATGAAGATGAGAATTTCATTTTCAAGCATACATACATAACCATTTATGACTATTCCCCAATTAATCTTACTTGAGTAAGAGCAAGGGCTCAAGTGTGGGGGTGTGATAAGACTTAAAATTATACTAAAATCATCCTATATTTTTGTGTTATTTCATATTAGAATATAGATTTCTTGTAATTCTTTTTTGGTTTATTTTGTTTTCTTTTTAGTTTTCAGGTATTCAAAAGAAATATGTTTATTTATTACTAACTTATTTATCAAAAAAGCAGCCCAACACTTGAGCAACATTCAAAAGTTTAAGCAACAATGGCAAAAATTGTGCTGTCAAACGCTAGGATGGCAAAAGCCTGTGCGTTCAAGAGAGGTCATGCACAGAACGACGAATATTTGTGCTCTTCAGCACACTCGAACGTTAGGATGGCAGAAGTTTGTGTGCTTATGCGCGCTCAAGCATCATATCGACAGACATTTCTGTGCTCAGGAGCTCTCAAGCGCCCGACTGGCAAAAGCCTGTGCGCTCAAGCATGCTCATGCACCGTACTGACAGACATTTCTGCGCTTAGGCGTTCTCAAGTGAGCCCTTGACTGAACTTTGTGCGCTTAGGCAGGATCAAGTGCCTGACGGGTACAGGTTTTGCAAAAGTCAAATTGAAGAAGGAAAGGAGGCGTCCCTTGGCCCTCCATGGACGGTTTTGGGTGGTTTCAAGGCCAAATAAAAGCCCAAAATTTTGAGAATTAAGGAGGAATTAGGGAATGAAAAGGAAAAGAAGTTAGAGTTCCAAAGCATCCATTAAGGAATAAAAGAATAAAAAAGAAGATGAAGAAGGTGAAGATGAAGAGAACTCTACGGACATTTCTTCAGTAACATCCTATTCACTTCCTTTATCTTTTCTTTTGTATCATCTCGTGTACAAGTCATTATGCTTTTTAAAACTGTGTATTTCTTTATTTGTGACTCAATTATAATGGTTGCCTAAGTCCCCCTTCTAAGGAAGCTTAGGCTAGTCCTATGTAGCCGATTTTTCTTAGAATGTTGAGTTTGCTTTATATAATTATGTAATAAATATTTTTGTTGTGCTTGTTGTAAATCTTTCTTTTATAATCTTAAGATAGTCTCTATAGTTACTAGAATGCATTCACTACGCACTATAACTTAGATCAAACAAAAAGTTCATATCAAGATGTATGTGCATAGGGAAGCATAAAAGTCAAAAAGCACTAATTCCTAGATCGAAGCAAAATTCCAGATCAATGATATGTGTGCACTTGACACATAAGTATCACTAAACCTTAGATCAAAGCAAAATTCTAGATTAAGGATTTAGGTGCACAAGATTTATAAGTAGCACCAAATCCTAAATCAGAGAAAAAATTCATATCAAGGATTTGAGTGCCCTTAATATTACTTGTTTCTTGTGTTCCATACTTCAAGCAATCTCATGCTTAGATGTAAGGTGAGATCAAGTTAAGGATTGTTAAAATAGAAAAATCTACATACTCTCCTTATAACATAGATATGTCTATGTACAAGTAAGAATAAAGATGAAAATTTAGTTCCACTTGCAATAGACAGGGATTGCTAATAGAACTTAAAGAAGCCATCATTTAGTTGTAAGGTCCAAAGTCAAGAGGTTTCATACGAGATCGACTAAAGAGGACCATAATGTTTAGTCTTGAGAGACTCATGTGCATAAGATCTCACTAGTGAGTTTAATTGTCTATAGCCCCTAGAAAAACAAATTAAACATTCTCATACTATAAGTAACTTAAAATTAACAAGAATTAGGAAGGTTGAATCATATACAATTCGTCTAACTCTCCCCAATATTTTAGTCATTGTTACATCCTCATAATTTAGATTTACTTGCGTGCATGTGTAGATTTAAATTAGCTTTAAAACCAACATTTAGATTGTCTAAGCATTAGGAAAGAGAAGATTATCTAGCAACCCTCTATTAAACCTTGAGAATGATAAATCTGGGACTCACCATCCATATATTATTTTAGACTACGTATACATACGTGTGATCAAAAGTCACTATTTGTAAACTATCAAGTAGCAAAGAAGAGACTTTTATAAAGAGGATCCAAGTGATGCAAGAAGTTGTCATAGCTATTTTTGACTTGTACAGTCAAGAGAATCTCACTTTGGTGTAGTTAGTTATGATATTGTGTAATGCCCCACCCCATCGCTACGCATAAGAATAATAATATTAGCGATATAATGGGTCATTTCTCAAGAATAACAACCCTCCTACTAGTATCTAACTGGATGTTGGTACCCTAGACATCTTTGATACCAATTGTAATGCTCCACCATTATCTAAGTTAAGTATATTCTTAACTTAATGAATGATGAGAGTCTACAAATCTGATGATCACAACATAATATATGTATAGTGTAACTTAGAATATGTAGTGTAGAAGTTAAAAGGTAAATCATCTATGGATTCATCCATCCAGAACTAGTAAGTAAAAATATACATATCAAAAAGGAAAGAAGAAAATACTTCCAGACATGATTAGTTAATACAAACTTAATAATACACTGAAATAAACTCTCATCTCATTAAAGTAAGAAATATAACTAAGGAAGAAGATAGCAACAGCTACTCAGCAACATAATGCTCCTCTTCCTCCTAAGTCTCCTACAACTCCACCAGTATAGGCTCCCCAAAGCAATCTGAATCTGTCATTATCAATTTCACAATGCCAGGGCCTCAGTAAAAAAAAAAAAAAATCTTACTTAAAAATAATGGGTCAATGTACATTTTAGGCTCACTAAAATGCATTAATTATATTATAGGTTATATTTAACAAAAAATAGAAAGTAAAATAGAACTGAAAGTAAGCCCCAAAAGTATAACTAGAAATCACAGAAAACTAAGTAAAACTAAATTGCATAAAATACTAAAATATATACCATTAATTGAAGTAAATTGAATTCCATAATATGCAATATGGAACTCTAGAGCATATGCTAACATAAAATGCATATCCCACACTAATGTAACAAGAAATGTGCCCAACGCACCGGAATAAGGATATGTGCCCAATGCACCGGAATAAGGATATGTGCCCAACGCACCGGAATAAGGATATGTGCCCAACGCACCGATACATAGATATGTGCTCAATGCACAGATACATAATATATGCGCGACACACCGATAATAGATCCTTAAATTGTGCCCAATGCACCGCTAATAAGTCCTTAAGTTGTGCCCAATCCAATGCTAATAATAAAATCCCGAAATGTGCCCTGCACACTGATACAATAAATAAGTTGTGCCCAAAGCACTGAATACAATAAAAGTTATGCCAAACTCACTGATAAGCAACAATATGATATGCATGGTTTTTGTTCTATAACATGCATAAACTATATGCCAGAAACTCAACTAATTATTAAAGTGCCAAAATATTATATAAAAATATATTCATGACCTCTAAACTATTTGGATGCATATTTAAATAAAAAAGGCATCAAAAGCATAAAATAGATATCCCCTTTGTTATCTATTTACCTAAAATTATTTGCCTAAATAGATGCTAAGACATAATCAAGTTTTAACCTAGCCATAAGACTAAATGAATAGATTAACATACTAACATCTTAACCAATATTTTGATTAACTCATTAACATATTATAATTTAATTATTGACAGATCTAAATTGGCTTATCTATCTATCTTATCAATTCATTCACTTATATAAGCTTAACATCTTAAGCCTGTATCATATCATATTTTAGTGAAAATTAACCTATTCTAAGTCCTTAATCAATCTAACTTAAAACACTAATGGACTAACTTAATAAGGTTCTGAGGATAGACTAATTATTCAAGACTTGTGATTTAATCTACAAGTTAGGACTCTAAACTTCTAAAAGTATTTAACACTAAAATGTTAAGGTTCACAAAGGATATTTTAATATTAAGGCTTCTAGATCTAAAATCTAGTCTTAACTTCTATAGGATAAGCCCAATATTAAGCTTATGGTTTTGTAACTAAACTTGCACATAGAATATTACATGCAAGGGTTAGGATGAACTAATAATAGATCTATTTATTCTTAAGAGCCTTGACAGACTATAAATATACGTCTGTGTTTGCACGCAAGTGTACGTGGTCTGAAGTAATAAGTAGAAAGTGTTAGTTTTCGGGATTTATCGAACCACAGAGAATTCGTTATTTTGTTACTAAGATTTATCTATTCTCACTAATATTTAAGCTATGATGTAATTGGTTGGGTTACTTCTGAATTAAGCACACTAATCACTAAATAAAAATTAAATTAGATAAAAGGAAGAGAAGAGTTAGGTTCATCCCACATGTCATTATAAGTTACTAGTGCATGATGATTCCTCAAGCATAGTCTTTCATTTACTTTAAATTAAATCAAGTGCACATTGTTTCTCCTTGAGTTTTATCTCAAGGTTTCACAAGTTCAAATCTTGTGCATAAAATGAACACACAGTCGGTTCTATTTCGGCACAAAGATTCTTATAAGATTTTAGATTTGTAATTTTCATCTAATCTCTTGATCAAGGAGATGAGGATTATTAAATTATTAAGATCTTATAAGCATTGATTCCACTAGGAGCATCACTTGCATCGCACATAATTGAAATGAGGGAATAATATGTTAGGCTCAATGACTATGTCATCTCATTCATGAGCACACAACTATTTCTTTCCCTCCCTCAATTATGTTGAGCTAAGGAGCCAACTTAGTGGGTCTTAGCATCACATCCATCAACACCTTAGCTGAGCTTAGATTAAGGTGCACTAAGCTCAAGAATTTTTCTCACAAAGTTCTAAGCCTTTATGCACTCATAAATCTAGCATCTAACCAAAGGTGATCTATGGACCACAAGATATTTTAGTTCTTGAGTTTATTAGTTCATTGTCCTTTAATTCACAATGAAGACTAAAGTGATACTAAGCATTTCTTGAGCAAGGCATTGAGTTCATACATTTCGTTAATACTTGAGGAAAACTTCAAATAATTAAAATGTAACTATCAAACACATGAGATTACCCCATCCTTCCCCAAGGGAGATTTAGCTATCCATTATAAAAGAGATGAAAAAGAACACATACATGGATAAATACCCTTTCACGATCAACTAAGAAATGAAATTACAAAAGAAGAGCTTAGAAGATACTAGGAACGCTCCTTAGAAGTTCTCCAGATCCTTCTTCTCCTTCTTGAAGTTCCTCTCTTAGGTCGCTAGTGCTGCCTTCCTTCTTCTTCTCCTTGGTAAATTGGCTCTTCCACCCTTGGGGAGTTCCTCTCTTCCACTATGCAACCCTTCTCTTTACTTAAGTGATTTGGGCAAAAATTGGAACCCTCCTCTAGTTAAGAGGAGTGATATATATAGGAGAGGGGCTGCATTCATCCCACTTAAGATCTAAACTAGCACTTCCATTTGAAAATTTTGAGCAATGATAGCAAAAATCTCAATTGATGGTGAGGTGACCAATATCTTCATTTGTTTAGCCAATACATCATCTCATAAGCCTCCTTTTTATTCAAAAACATAGTAGCTACAAAGGGAATGATGGTTGGGGACAAGATGCAGGTTGGGGGTCTTGTCCCAGCCGCAATAAATGCTCCTGCCTAAGGAAATTGCGGCGGGCCATCGTAGCGTGCGGCAGCGCGCTACGGCGCGCTGCGGCGTGCAATGGCGCAAGCAATTTTTGCTAAATTTCATGCTGGACTAGAGAGGTAGTAAAACACTCAAGAGTTTTGTGTCATATGTGCTCCTTCTTATGAATCACAAAGATTAAAAAATTAAAGGAGAGATATTTTTCTTCATCCTTTCTCATTTTGATCATTTGGGAGAGATATTTTTCATCATCCCTTTTTAATATTTTTCTTTTTTCTTTTCATTCTTAGGGAGAGATACTTTTCTTCATCCCCAATACACATCTTTGTGATCATGAAGTCCTACGGGAGCCTTGCACACTCTTTTAGAGTACCCACCATAATCTCTATTCATTAGTCCAATGCCTTCCCCCACACTTAGTTCATGGCTTTAATTTAAATTTTTAGAGATAGATTATCCTCCATTCATTCTTTAGTTAAAATGTTTTAATGCTCATAATGTATTTGATCATCTTTTTGTTAAGCACTATTTTACTTTATATCAAATTCCTTATTGATGTTTTGTGACTTTCAATTCTTTGAAAAATTCAAAAAAAATATGTCATTTTAGAATACCAGAAAAATGAGGGAAATATGAAAGTTCATAAATTAAGATCTCAAAATAAAACACACAAATAAAAATACAAAGAAAGCACAGAAAAATACAAATAAAAAGAAAAATACAACCTATTTAATTTTGGGTTGCTTCCCAATCAGCACTTATTTTAATGTCTCAGCCTGACACGAGAAAGACCTTTATGTGATACCTTCATCCGGAAGGTCCTGAAGGGTCCATCCGCCCTTTTCTTGAAAGATTTTTTCCTCCAAGTATAACTTCAGCCAATTTCCATTTACCTTAAAAGTGCCATCTTTGGAGGCGACTTCAGCTGCTCCATGAGGAAAAACCTTCGTGATAGTGAATGGTCCTATCCATCTTAACTTCAGTTTTCCTTAAAATAGTCTTAATCTTGAGTTAAAAAGCAATACTTTTATTCCAGGTTGAAAATGTTTTGGCTTAATCAGCTTATCATGCCATTTTTTTTGTTTTCTCTTTATACAACTTGGCACTCTCATAGGCATTTAACATAAATTCGTTAAGTTCATTTAATTGCAGCATTCTTTGCGCACCTACTTTTTGGGAGTCAAAGTTTAATTTTTTTATTGCCCAAAAAGCTCGGTGCTCCAATTCAACTAGAAGGTGACATGATTTTCTGTAAATGAGCTTATAAGGGGACATTCCTAAAGGAGTTTTAAAGGCAGTTCTATAAGCCCACAGGGCATCCTGAAGTTTTGAAGTCCAATCCTTTCCATTTTGATTCACAGTTTTCTCTAGAATTTGCTTAAGCTCTCTGTTGGAGACTTCAACCTGCCCACTAGTTTGAGGATGGTATAGAGTACCCACCTTATGCCTCACACCATAGCTTTTTAAGGCATTTTCTAACTACCGATTACAAAAATGCTTTCCCCCATCACTGATTAAAAATCTGGGCATCCCAAATCTGGCTAGCACGTGCTCCTTAAGAAACTTAATAATAGTTTTAGCATCGTTATTCACACATGCTAATTCCTCAACCCATTTAGACACATATTCAACTACCACAAGAATATACATATTGGTTTGGGACAAGGGAAATGGTCCCATGAATTCAATCCCCCACACATCAAGTAGCTCTACTTCAAAAATTCTATTTAAAGGGAGCTCAGCCCTTTTGCTTAAATTCCTGGTTCTTTGGCACTTGTCACAGCTTTTGACAAAGTCGACGGCATCTTTGAACAAATGGGGCCAAAAGAATTCAGATTGAAGCACCTTTGCAGCCATTCGCTCAATCCCATGGTGCCCCCCGTATGGAGATGTGTGATAATGATAGAGAATATTTCTAATGTCTGAATCAGGGACACATCTCCTTAGGAGTTGATCATTGCAACACTTGAACAAAAATGGATCGTACCAAAAGTAATTTTTGATATCTGCGAAAAAAAATTTTCTTTGTGGGTAACTCATGTCTTTTGGTATGACTCCACCTACGAGATAATTTGCAATGTCAGCGAGCCAAGGAGAATAATTTGAAGCGACAGCATAAAGCTTCTCATTGGGAAATGATTCACAAATTTTGGTTAGCTTATCATTATCCAGGTGGGTCAATCTAGATAAATGATCTACAAGCACATTCTCACTTCCCTTCTTATCCTGGATTTCAAGATCAAATTCTTGCAAGAGCAACACCCATCATATCATGCACAGTTTTACTTCTTTCTATTGAATGAGATACTTAATAGCTGCATGATCAGTATAAACAATAATCTTTGACCCAATGAGATAAGACCTAAATTTAGTAAAGGCAAAGATGACGGCTAAAATTTCCTTTTCCGTGGTAGCATAATTTCCTTGAGCATCATCTAGGAGCTTACTAGCATAGTAAATTGAACATAATGTTCACTCCTTTTGCTACCCAAGGCCAGCACCAACTGCAAAATCACTCGCATCACACATAATTTTAAAAGGTGAATCCCAATTCGAAGCAGAAATTATTGGAGCAGAGATTAAAGCAGTTTTTATAGTATTGAAACTTTTTAAGCAATTCTCATCAAAGCTAAACTCGACATCCTTCCCTAGTAATCTACAGAGTGGCATGCTTAGATTTGAGAAGTCCTTGATAAATCTTCTATAAAAACCAGCATGCCCAAGGAAGCTTCTAATTCCTTTCACATTGATGGGAGGGGGAAGTTTTTCAATTACCTCCACCTTAGCCTTATCAACTTCTATCTCTCTTCTTGAAATCAAGTGCCCAAGAACAATGTCCTCCTTAACCATGAAGTGACATTTTTCCCAATTCAAGATTAAATTTGATTCTTCACATCTTCTTAAAACCTTTTCTAAATTAGTTAGGCAATGATTGAAAGAGCTTCTGACGATAGAGAAGTCGTCCATAAAGATTTCCAGAAATTCCCCAATCATGTCAGAAAAAATAGCCATCATATAGCATTGAAAGGTGGCTGGAGCATTGCATAATCTGAATGGCATTCTTCTAAAGGCAAATGTCCCAAAGGGGCAGGTGAAAGTGGTTTTCTATTGGTCTTCGGGTGAAATAAGAATTTGATTATATCCTGAATACCCATCAAGAAAACAAAAGTAGGAGCTCCCTACCAATCTATCAAGCATTTGGTCAATAAAAGAAAGAGGATAGTGGTCCTTATGGGTAGCTTTATTTAATCTCCTATAATCAATGCACACTCTCCATTCGGTCATGGTTCTGGTGGGGATCAGTTCATGGTTCTCATTAAGAACAACTGTCATCCCACTCTTTTTGGGGACCACATGAATAGGGCTTACCCACAGACTATCCAAAATTAGAAAAATCATTCCAACATCTAAGAGTTTAATGATTTTTTTATGAACTACTTCTTTTATGTTGGGATTTAACCTCCGTTGGGGCTCAATTGAAGGGTTGGAGTTATTTTCCAAAAGGATTCAGTGCATACAAAGAGTTGGACTAACCCCCTTCAAATCTTCTATACTCTAACTGATTGCTCTCTTGTGCCCTTTCAAAACCTCACATAGAAGATTCTCTTGATGTTGGGTTAATAGGGAAGAGATTATTATAGGAAGGGATTCTTTTTCCCCTAGATAAGTGTATTTTAAATGTAGGGGAAGGGGCTTCAGTTCTAATTTTGGGGGGAGGATTATAGAGGGCTGAATTATTTTTCTCTCCATAACCAACTCCTCAATCACATTTGTATTCGTGAGATCCTCATCTTCCTCGCCTGCTAATAGTCCTTCTTCATCTGTATCTCTCATTACCCACACTTCTTCTATTGAATTGATTTTCCAACACTTCTCATTGGGTTTAGATGGGTGTCTCATAGAATCATTCACACGAAACTTAATCTCCTCCTCCCTATATCGCAACTTCAATTCCCCTTTATCTACATCAATCAAGGTTCTTCCGGTGGCCAAGAAAGGTCTACCTAAGATAATAAGAATTTCTTGATTTTTATCTTCCATATCCAAGATGATGAAATCAGCATGGAAGATGAATTTGTCAACCTTTACGAGCACATTTTTTACTATTCCTAAAGGGGATTTTACGAATCTATCAGTGAATTGAAGGAGAATAGAGGTGGGTTTTAGGTGATCAATTTCTAACTTCTTGAATATGTAAAAAGGCATCAAATTAATGGATGCACCTAGATCACAGAGAGCCTTTTGGAAGGACCGGCTTCCAATAGTGCAAGGGATAGTGAAACTCCCCGGATCTTTCTTCTTGATGGGAATCTTTTTCTGAAGGATTGCACTGCTCTCTTCTGTTAATGCTATAGTTTCTTTTTCATCAATTTTTCTTTTCTTGGAGAGGATATCTTTCATAAATTTAGCATAACTAGGCATTTATTCTAGAGCTTCTGCAAACGGGATATTTATATGAAGAGTTTTAAAAGTTTCTAGAAATTGGTGGTATTGGACATCAAGTTTCTCCCTGGCTAGATGTTGAGAATAAGGTATATTAGGGACTACCTTAAGTTGATCTCTAGATTCTTCCCTTACTTCATTTTGAACTTCAGTCCTCTCTTTTCTGACTATTTCTTCTTCCTCCCCCTTTTCCTCTCTAGTTATATCTATGTTTTCCTGAATTCCCTTTCTCACAACCGAGTTGGTGATTTTTCCACGTCTTAGGGTTGTTGCATTCCCTGACTCCTCTTCATACTTATTGATGACTCCCACTAATGAAGGTTGCTTTAACTATTTCATGATTTCTTTTAGCTTTTGTTCTATTCTTTTTACTGACTCTTCTTGCCTTAACAGAGTTGTGTTCATGCCTATTTAAGGTGTCATCAGTTTTATTCATGAATTTGGTTGTGGAGGTTCTGAATTCGAATAGTGAGTTTTCCAATCTCTCCCTATTCCTTCCATGATTCAAAATTACATTAAATTTCTTAACTCACCATCTTCCTCATGACAAGAATCTACATACCCGCATTCTAATTTTTTAGTGAGTTGAGAGATTTGCTTTTGGAGCTCAAGGATTTGTTGTGAATTTCCTAGTGAATTACATTCATTTTTATTATGGTGATCATTCCTATGGAGAGGCCATTGGTAGGCATTGTTTGCCATTTCATCCAAGAGGTCGTAAGCCTCCAATTGTGTTTTACAAAGAACCTCCAGCGGCTGCATCAATGAGTGTCCTTGTAGGGGCGTTCAATCCATTATAAGATGTTTGAACTTGCATTCATAAAGGAAACCCATGATGAGGGCAATGCCTCAAGTATTCTTTAAATTGGTCCCATCCATCATAGAGTGTCTCCCCTTCCAACTGAGTAAAGTTGGTTATCTCAATTCTCAACCGAGCAGTTTTTGCCGGAGGGAAATATTTGGCTAAGAATTTCTTAGCCAAATCATTCCACGTCCGGATGGAATCGCTTGGAAGAGAGCTGAGCCAACTCTTGGCTCTGTCTCGTAAAGAGAATGGGAAAAGCCATAATTTAATCGCATCTTCAAAGGCGTCGTTAAACCTGAAGATGTCACATATTTCAAGAAAAGTTGAAATATGTGAATTTGGATCTTCAGTGGCTAATCCCCAAACTAATTATTTTGTACCATACTCAGTGTGGAGGGTTTGATCTCAAAGTTATTGACTTCAATATTAGGCCTAATAATTATATGGGGGATTCCCCTAACAGTGGGAAGTGCATAATCTCTTAGTGCTCTCCCACTAGCCACTCCTATTGGCTCTCCTAATGGTTCTATAGGATTTTCATTAGTGTTATCCATAACAACTTGTTGGTTCAAAAGGTTTTGTTCTCTCCTAGCCTGCAAGTAGGCTCTTTCAATTTCGGGGTCAAACAGATAATTCGTGCAAACTCTACTCATACACTACAATAATCAGGCTTTCAAGAACAAATTTAACAGAAATTTTAACAGAAATAAAAGGACAGAAACAACAAAAAAAATAAGTGTTTATAATTACAAAAATTAAAAACTAAAAGTATATGCAAGGAAATACTTAAATCACTAGCTGCTTATATATTATCCTTAATACGAAACAAATTCCAACTCTCCGGCAATGGCGCCAAAAACTTGACAGACTGTAAATGCACGTCTGCGTTTGCACGCAAGTGTACGTGGTCTGAACTAATAAGTAGAAAGTGTTAGTTTTCGGGATTTATTGAACCATAGAGAATTGGTTGTTTTGTTACTAAGGTTTATCTATTCTCACTAATGTTTAAGCTATGATATAATTGGTTGGGTTAGTTCTGAACTAAGCACACTAATCACTAAGTAGAAATTGAATCAGATAAAAGAAAGATGAGAGTTAGGTTCATCCCACATGTCATGATAAGTTACACGTGCATGATGATTCCTCAAGCGTAGTCTTTCATTTACTTTAAATTAAATCAAGTGCACATTATTCCTCCTTGAGTTTTATCTCAAGGTTTCACAAGTTCAAATCTTGTGCACAAAATGAACATACAGTCAGTTCTATTTCGGCACATAGATTCTTATAAGATTTTAAATTTGTAATTTTTATCTTATTTCTTGATCAAGGAGATGAGGATTATTAAATTTTTAAGATCTTATAAGCATTGATTCTACTAGGAGCATCAATCGCATCTCACATAATTGAAATGAGGGAATAATATGTTGGGCTCAATGAATATGTCACCTCGTTCATGAGCACACAACTATTTCTTTCCCTCCTTTAATTATGTTGAGCTAAGGAGCCCACTTAGTGGGTCTTAGCATCACACGCATCAACACATTAGTTGAGCTTAGATTAAGGTGCACTAAGCTCAATAACTTTTCTCACATAGTTTTAAACTTTTATGCACTCATAAATCTAGCATCTAACCAAAGGTGAGCTATGGAGCACAAGACACTTTAGTTCATGAGTTCATTAGTTCATTTTCCCTTAATTCACAATCAAGACTAAAGTAAGACTAAGCATTTCTTGAGCAAGGCATTGAGTTTATACATTTCATTAATACTTGAGGAAAACTTCATACAATTAAAATGTAACTATCAAACACATGGGATTACCCCAACTCTCCCCAAGGGAGATTTAGCTATCCATTATAAAAGAGATAAAAAAGAACACATACATGGATAAATACCCTTTCATGATCAACTAAGAAAAGAAATTACAAAAGAAGAGTTTAGAAGATACTATGAACGTTCCTTAGAAGTTCTCTGAATCCTTCTTCTCCTTCTTGAAGTTCCTCTCTTAGGTCGCTAGTGCTGCCTTCCTTCTTCTTCTCCTTGGTAAATTGGCTCTTCCACCCTTGGAGAGTTCCTCTCTTCCACTATGCAACCCTTCTCTTTACTTAAGTGATTTAGGCAAAAATTGGAACCCTCCTCTAGTCAAGAGGAGTGATATATATAGGAGAGGGGCTGCATTCATCCCAGTTAAGATCCAAACCAGCATTTCCATTTGAAAATTCTGAGTAATGATGGCAAAAATCTCAATTGATGGTGAGATGACAATATCTTCATTTGTTTAGCCAATAAATCACTCATAAGCCTCCTTTTTATTTAAAAACGTAATAGTTGCAGAGGGAATGATGGCTGGGGGAAAAATACAGGTTGGGGGTCTTGTCCCAGCCGTAATAAATGCTCCTACCAGAGGAAATTGCAGCGGGCCACCGTGACGCACGGCAGCATGCTACGGCGCACTTCAGTGTGCAATGGCACAAGCAATTTTCGCTAAGTGTCCCACTGCCGCGCGCTACCGCATCTATTTTTCGCAAAGTGTCCCGCTGCAGCGCGCTTTAGCACTAGCATTTTGCAAATCGCACTGCTGCAGCGCGCTGCAGCGCGCAGTAGTGCCAAAACTTTTAAATTGCTGTGCTGCAGCGCGCTGTAGCAGTAGCATTTCACAAAATGCTCCGTTGCAGCGCTCGATCACACCCGCAATTTGCAACTTGAACCGCTGTAGCATGCGATCGCGCTCGCGATTCGCAACTTGAACCGCTGCAGCACGCATCATATTTTGCAAAATGACCCGCTGCAGCGTGCCACAGCGTCCGTATTTCGCAACTTGACCCACTGCAGCGCGCTGCAGTGTGCAGCAGTAGTTTCCTTTGAAAAAATGTGGAAAATTGCATAAATGTCTCAGAACGCCTTTGGATATGTCATTTTCCTGAAAAGATAGACAAAATTTAATTAAGGATCAGTTTAAAGATCAGAAATGTATGAAATTTTTCTTTATTTTAGATATAATTTATGGATTTATCAAGCGTTAAAATTGAAGTTATATTCATCACTTACTAAGATTCATACTAAGGAAAGGAGAACGCTATCCAATTAGTTTGGATACTTAAGATTAACTGAATGAAAATACTAGCACACTAAGTCACAAAATGTAACTTAGCCAAAATATGATTCTATGGATTTAATAAACTATTTCAATATAAAGGTGCTGTCCAAGGTGAATAAGCATACCTTGAACACACACTTAGGATTGCTTAGGAGTGTTGAATATATCTAATTAGGTTTTAACCTTAATTAGGACATAAACCTTCCAACTAAGGTTGGATTATCCAAAGATCAACCCAAATGACTAATAGGTTAGCTTAACCTATTCAATGTGCTTAAGAACATATTAGGAAACAAGATTAGAAGCTTAAACCATTAAGGGAAACTTAACCTAATCATAAGGGGAAAATGGTCATATATTAGACATGGAGGCTAATTTTAATTAATGTGGATTCAAATCATAATTAAGAGCATATATTAATGATCTACACATCCTAAGGAAGAGATTGATAGTAAGAACATTGAATTTGGAGTTCTCTAAGTGCTAATTCAACCAAATCAACTTAAATTATCATTAAAGCATAATTAGCAATATTAATTATAACAAGTAATATTTATTAGCACATTCAGGTTCACCTTAATTTAATAAGCAAAACAAGACCATAATTAGCCATTTTGTATAAGTATTAAGCTAATTATGCATTAATCTATTTCTATGCTAAATAGCACATAATGAAGAAATGCAATTACAGAAACTTAAATCTTTTTGCATAATCAAATTCTACATATTTTCTTGATCAATTTGGTATATAAACTTACAAAATTTGGATATCATATGATTGAAAATAATCAAATCGTAATTTCCATTCAAATCCCTAAGATTATAACTTTATGATTCATGAAAATCAAATGAAATAACTCAAATATGTTGTTCGGGCTCTATCGGGTCGATTGGGACCCGACATGTAACACCCCGCTATTAGATTAGATATATTAATCTAACAATGGGTGTTACGGTAGTACTTAATATTGAGGAAATTCTAACCCAACATTAAGTACTACCTTACATTATGAGGACCTATGGGTGGAAGGAAATTCAATCAGTCTAATCTAAACATTCATCATTTATAATATGAACTGAAAGAATAATTTAAGAAAAATATCATAGAATATTTAATTTACAAGTTTTGAGAATGAAATCACTCATCCTCACATAATAAAATGAAGAGAGTAAATGAGAACTATAATCCAGATATAGCTCAGGTTCTTCCTTAATTGCAGCACCAGATCCATGCTCCTGATCTACTATATTTTGATTTTTAAATAAGGTAGGGCAAAGATAAAAAAAAAATAAAAAGTGATTAATATTTAAGAACTCTAAGTATATTTTAAGAGTAAACTAAATACATTATTAAGTGGATATCACATTAACCATTTATAATTATTTAAGCAGAGCAAAAATGCAAGAGACTGAACAGAAAGGTAAAATACAGTATCAAAGACTATAAAGAATGTGAGTAAGTTTACTCAATATATATTAAGCTGTTCAATCCAGCATCAAATATATTAATAAGGCATAAAAGCACTTAAATAAGAAAGAGGGAGCATGAATATGCCCAAATAAGTAAATTCTAAGTAATAGTAAAAGATAGTGTAGAAAAAAAATGAAATTGGTAAGTAAAACTACATTGTAAGTATACTGTAACAATTCGAGGTTGTTACTAGAATAATTAATCCCAAATTCAGGAGGATTAAGTCAAAATTTGAATTTCAATTTTAGTCAAATAAAAATTAAATAAAAATATTCTCAAATAAAGCGTATCAAGGGGATCCTTCTACCAAAATTTAAGCGCAATCTGAATCCCGAATCGTTCTAAATAAATTCAGGAAGCTTAAATTTCTGGAGTTGATAAAAGATAAAATAAATGTCAAATTTCAAAAATTTTTGTAGTTTTGAGTTAAGCGTTATATGAGGACATTATGTTTTAAGTTTCGTGATTTTTCAAGCTCCGGATTAATCGTAGCGAATTTTTAAAGTTTTTCACTTAAAAATTAATATAAAATAAAATACTCATTTAAATTCAATAATTTTTAAATGCTTGCATTCGTCCCATCGAGACAGTCGTTTTGATACTAAGTTTGTAATTTTTGGAGTTTAATTGACTATAGATTAAGGCTTGGGAATTTTCAGTCGTGCGATTTAAATCTAAAGGCTACATTAGATCTTAGATTTTACTTTATATCTCATCTAAACCCTCTTTTCTTTCCTGAACCTAAAAATCCTGCCTCTCATTTCTTCTCCTAGCCGAAACACCATCATCCCTTCCCTAGCAGAGCGATCTCCCCTTCCCTCTCTCAATCGAGCAACTCTCATCCTCCACGACCGAGCTCGAGCCGCCTCTTCTCCTCCACGGTCGAGCAGTGGCTCTCTCCTTCCACAGGAAAACATCAGCTCTCATTCTCATGAGAACCAAACCCATCTTGCTCCTCTCTATGGCCGAGCAGATCTTTCTTCCAGCTGAGCCGACTCGTCCGCCTTCTCCTTCACCTCCACAGCCAAGCCCCCTTCATCTCCCCGGCCGAGCTCTAGCAGCCCTTCATCGAGCAGCAGCAGCCCTCTTTGATCTCCATTTGAGGTATAACTTTCAGCTTTTCTTATGGAGAATGTGGATATATTTAATTTATCCTACTGATTGCATCAACCATTAAGTGCTATAATCAATTTAACTACCTTACTTCTTCTTCAGCATGCACCCCTCATTGTCTTTGTCAATTAATCATGTAGTGATAGTATGGAGAATGTAATTTATTGATGGTGCTGATTTCATCTCAATCAAATTATAAAGAATGATGTTCAATGTAGTTTCATAAATTCTCCATTAGGATGATTATTATTTCTCTTATCTACTTAGCATATTTCATCTCGTAAATTCTTCTCTTGCATGCTATAGTTTAATCTCTTATTCTTGGAGTTTGTATTGAATGAAATTGATAGAAATCATGCTAGTCTAAAGTTAGCATCACTTATCAAATGAATTACCATTGGGTTGTATCACGGCCAATAATACTTTTTGCGGCCAGGCATACAAATTCAGATTCTGGTCTTTTTGAATATCATCTTTGGCTTAATCATAATTTGTTCATCTTTGTTTGCTCTTAATTTAAATTAAGGCATGGCTTGTTTGAAATCGTTCTCTTTATCTTTTGAGATTTTTCCTTACCATCTAGTAGTATTCATTACTTCCTCAAGCTTTAATACATAGGTTGCCTTAAACCTTTTATGCACGTCTAATAGTAATGATGCTAATAATCTAAAATGTTTAGGTGGCATAATAATCTTTTAAGCCATCTATAGGAATGACTACTATGTCTCCTACTAAGAAAATATGTTTCATTTAGCAAGTCATTCTAAAGTTTGATATAGTTAATCTCTTATCTTTAAGTTATGTAAAATGAATTAAATAGAGCCCATTCTAAGCAAAAGTAAGCAGCACTTGTAAAAGTAGTCATCATTTAGCTGTCTTACTTAAATAATGCAGGTGCAATGAATGTTGTATCATCTCATTCCAATCAACCGACGAGCTTCAAGTTTGAATCACCTTAAAGGTACGTTACGTACTTAAAACTTTGTTGAGTTCTGTATTCATTTAAATATATTATTTTCTTGAGCTCTATGTACAGTGCGTACACCACTTGTATAGATCTTAGCATCATTAGTGATTTGATTGTTATTTGAAAACCAAGACATCAGGGTATAGGAACTTTTGCTAACTAAGTAGTAATCATTACCTTAGTTGAAAATTATAAATTATGCGGACATGAATGAGAACCTAGAGTTAAAACTAAAGCACTTCCTTAGGATCTTCACTTCACCATAGGATCTTTTCCTTAAGATTAGGAATAGACACTAGGTTAGATTTTATTCATTGAATAAGTGATTTATTCAATGAATGAAACCTTGGTTTTATTAGTTTTTAAATTTTCATAATTTCATTTTGATTATTTTATCTTTCAACTTTAGATTAAAAATATGAGATTCATTCTATTAAGCTTGATTTTACTTAATAGAGTATGCCCTAATCATCAGTTCACTTGTAGATTGAACCATAGATCTTAAGCCTACCTTTGGATCATATGATTGAACCCAAATTTGTGGTGTTTAATTCATAATCCTTAGCTTAGTAGATCTGGATCAGATCTTAGCTTAGAATGTCTTAATTCATCAATTAGGATGTGATGATTAATTATTTAACTTATAGTTGATTTTGATTGAACTAAATTTAAACCTGATCAGTTTCTGATTATTTTTAACTTATAAGGCCATGTTTCTAAGTTGTATAACTTGGAATAGTTAGAATGGTTTAATAGATAACAATAGATATCATATAAGTCTAGATTGAGTCTCTTGCTTACTTTAACTAGATTTGCTTTGCACACCTTGGATATTGAGCCTTATTCCTTGAGCATAATAGTAGAACTTAATATATGGATGATACATCCTAAGTTAGTATTTGTAAAGTATATGATTCATCTAGTTCTTGCAGTGCTTTCAGTTAGTAGAATATGTCCTAGCTTAGTCTGCCTCTTCAGTTCTATTATTGTATAGAATAGACCCAGGCCTAACAGATTTGGATGTCTAGGATGGGTATTATTGAAGGCCCTGTATGGCCTATTGTCTGGTATGGCAGTACTATGTCTTAGGCTATTGCTACTCTTGTTCAGTTTTCAGTCTTGTTTTTGCTTTGCCACATGCTTCAGTGGTCTTACTTGCAGTACTTGCTTGCTTTGCCACATGTCTTAGTGGCTTTATGTTATATCTGATTGTTTTGCTTTTTGCCACATGTCTCAGTGGTCTTTCATTTTTAATCTGCATGTTGTATGTATATTCTTATGGATTAGCTATGTATATTGGCATATTTAGGATGTTAGAGTTTCTTGTTATATTCAGTACTTGTGTTCTTTTTATACTCAGCATATTTCATGTGGTCATAAGCATGTTAGGATCAGAAGTATTATAGTAGTTGCTGTTACTTTAGCTTTTAGCTTCACCTTGCTTACTTTCATGTTTTTATGTTATTTCACATACTCGTTGATTAACTATAAATTATTAGTTTATAGTTACCCAATTTTCCTTATAGCTTGTTGCACCTATTTATTTTGCTTGCTTAGTAGTATCAGTAAAATAGTGATATCATTAAATTCATTCAATTTTAATAGCTTAAATTGTACTTAGACTTATTAAAGTCTAACCAGATTTTCTTTTTTGGCTGTGCCCTGTCATATATGTACATATGGCAGATCGAGAGTATAGGTCAGATCCAGCGCTTAAGGATCTAGCTGCTTGTGGGTTAAAGTGAGGTGTGGCTCATTAAAGGAGATATGCTTCAATCTCCTTGGCCTGCATTTATTAAAAGTGTAATAACTAAGTTTTCTTATTCTTATAGTTCTGCATTTAATGTAGTGTATGTGAATGAATAAAATGTGGACTGTGTCTGGATACCTCCTCTTTACTTATTTTTGTACTGCTATACTATATGTATATTTCTGTTGGATCTTGCTCTGCTCTTGATTAGTATCACGGATATGTTTTTAGTTTAATGTCCATGGTATTAATAATGACCACCTCTTAAACTTAGTTGATTAAGGGGCGGCCGCCACATATACAAAGCTGTAAAGTAAGGTGTCACAACAAAGTAAACAAGTAAACAATCTCAGTCTCAAGGACTGAATGAATATAGTCATAAGATTATACTAATCATTCACAATCAATAAGATTGTGAGAAATGGAATTTATGATTTATTTATCTTGTATTTTTGTTCTGCGGGCGCAGAATAAGCGATAAGTTGAGTATGTTTACTTAACTTATCTGAAAGTAGTGTTAATTGTAAACACACACATTCCCCCTCAAAAGAATTATGTGGTCTCTGGATACACGAATAGCCTGCCCAAGCTTAATGACAGATATACTAAATCCACTATATAAATCCCTTTAAAGTATATATTAAATGTTTATTATTATGCACAATCTTAATGCATGATTTCAAAGAATTAGTTTTCAATGGGTTGCAGCATTTCAAGGATCAAAAACTATTGTAAACCACATGATTTCTATTATTTTCTATTTTTAATTATCTATCCTAATGATTTGGGACTAATAAAGTTTCTAAATAATTTAGGAAATATAGATTTCTAAGTTATAAATAATATGTTTAGTTTGAAGGTAATGATTGAACTTTTATGTATTCCATGAGTTATTTAGAAACTAAAATTCAAAAACACCATATTTCAGTCATAATGAATGTCAGTAACATAAACATAGAAAACAAACTGAATGATATGTAATGCAATTTGGAAATGCTATAAATCAGTGAGTTAAATTGTCCATATGAAACCCTTCAGCAAAATTATTAATTTATGACACTTCAAAACCAAGAAAGATAAAATAAATTATGTTACAATGTAGTTTACCAATTTATCAATGTAGTAACAAACCCAGGGCTATAATTTCAATATTTTTCTTTGCCAGATTATCAAGACCTTCAAAAATTAGATTCCTAAAAAAAGTTACTCTCCAAGCACCATAATTATGAGATTACACTCAGTAATTTTTGTAGTTCTTTTTCAACAATGTCATGTTTGATGTGAAAACACTAGAAGAAACTAAAACTAATTTGATTATCAAACTGAAATGCAATACCTTGTTACTTAAATGAGGAATGCTTGTATCAATGGCTGCTTGTAATAAATTGATCAAATTGGGAAGTTGTCGAGTATCCCGCCTCAACCTTCTGATAAATTGGGGGCTTCATATTTTCAAACAATTTCATTCTAATAATGTAACTGATGTTACTGCTTCACAAGGCAAGCTAATTTTTCTGTAACAGTTAATACCAAAGTTCATGTTTCTTTAGTTTAAACCATTTTATCAATCCAAAGTCATTTTTCTTCAAATCACAAAAACCCAATTCAATGCATTTTTCTAATAGAATCCAATTATTGTTTTTCTTTCAACATATATTGATTCTGTTAGGAAATGCATTGAATTGGTATTTTAGTGATTTGAAGAAAAATGGCTTTGGAATAATAAAATGGTTTGAACTAAGGAAACATGAACTTTGGTCTTAACACTTAAAGATAAATTAGCTTGCCTAGTGAAGCAGTAACTTCAGTTATATTATTAGAATGAAATTGTTTGGAAATATGAAGCCCCCCATTTTATCAAAAGGCGGAGGTGGGATACCCGACAACTTCCCAATTCGATCAATTGATTACAAACAGTATTGATAAAAGCATTTCTCATTTAAGTAACAAGGTATTGCATTTCAGTTCGATAATCAAATCAGTTCCAATTTCTTCTATTGTTTTCACATCAGACATGACACTGTTGAAAAAGAACTATGAAAATTACTAAGTGTTAATCTCATAATTATGGTGCTTGGAGAGCATTTTTTTTCAAGAATCTAATTTTTGAAGGTCTTGATAATCTAGGAAAGAAAAATACTAAAATTATAGCCCTGGGTTTGTTACTACATCAAGAAATTGGTAGGCTACATTGTAACATAATTTATTTTATCTTTCTTGGTTTTGAAGTGTCATAAATCAACAATTTTGTTGAAGGGTTTCATTTGGACAATTTTAACTCACTGATTTTTGTCATTTCCAAATTGCATTGCATATCATTTAGTTTGTTTTCTATATTTATGTTACTGACATTCAATATGATTGAAATATGGTGTTTTTGATTTTTTATTTCCAAACAACTCATGGAATACATAAAAGTTCAATCACTACCTTCAAACTAAATATATTGCTTATAACTTAGTAATCTATATTCCCTAAATTATTTAGGGACTTTATTAGTCCCAAATCATTATGATAGAATTAAAAATAAAAAATAGTAGATATCACATGGTTTATAATAGTTTGTTGATCCTTAAAACACTGCAACGCATTGAAAACTAATTCCTTAAAATCATGCATTAAGACTTTGTGCATTGACAGACATTTAATACACGTCTACGCTTACACGCAAGTGTGCGTAGTCTGAAGTAATAATTTGGAATGTGAGTTTCAAGATTTATCATCCTCAGGGAATCGAGTGTTTTGTTACTAAGGTATATCTACATTTAATAATGTTTAAACTATGTAAACTCAAATTGGTGTGGTTCCGTGTTCAAAGAAATAATTCAGATAATAATGAACTATTTAAAGATGAGAGGAGAGTTGGGCTTACTCCATGTGAAATGATGGGACTTCAAGTTGTATTACTTCTCAAGCACATTCATTTCCTTTTATTAAGCTAATAACCACATGCACGTTGAATTCCTTAGAATTGTCCTCTAAATCTTTCAAGTGCAAATCTTGTGCAAGAGATGAACACTCTAGGGTTCAATTTCTACACAAAGATTCCCATGAGCTCACAATGAGAGCATCTTAGTTACCCTATGTCTAGGTCACCAAAATTTACAATTTTAATTAGCCGATCTCAAGAGCATGATTCCATTAATGAGCTTCATGCGAATCATGCGCAGTTCAGATAAGGAAATGATTTCATTGGGCTCTATGACTATGTCACATCATTCATGAGCTCTCAAGAATCCACTCCCTCCTTTCATGTATGCTGAGCAACGGAGCTCTAATTAATGGGTCTTAGCTCACACGCTTCGACTCCTTAGTTGAGCGTAAAATATGGTGCAAGAAGGCTCAAGAACTTCTCACTTAGTTCTAAGCACTTCTTTCACACTTACTCCGCTCTTTACTAAGAAATGAGCCATGGAGCACAAGACTTTCATTTTTGTTTATTAGTATTTATAGTTATATTTTTTTTATAACATAAGATTTTCATTTGTTACACAACTTGTTCTTAAGATGATTTCATTGAGTCATTCAAAAATAGATTTTTTTTTTTAGTTCAATGCTTGAGGAAGTTCTACATTATTCATATAGTCCCTTACATTTTACAATGGGCTTAGCCCAACCCTCCCCAAAGGGGGTTTAGCCTTCCATTATCGCTGAGAAAAGAAAAGAAGTATACAAGGATAAAGATGCTTTTATGATCCACTAAAAAGAAAGATCAAAGTAAGATTAGAGTTTACTAGGAACGACCCTTAATGGGGTTCTCCGGATCTCTCCTCTTCTTTCTCGTCTCCTTCCCTTTAGCTCCCTAGTGCAGCCCTTGGTTCTTTCTCTTCTAGCATTGGTCTTTTCCACCTCTCTTGGAGAGGTCTCCTCCTTCTTCTATGCAGCCCCTAAGAAACTAGATTTTGGGATGAAAAGTTCAAACTCTTTAAGTGAAGAAGAGATGCTTTTATAGATGGTTCCTCTTCCTTGCCTTCAAATTTTGGTTTCTTCCCTCCAAATTTCAGCAACAATGATGCAAATGCCACTTTAAGAGTGAGGTGACATCCCCTTTTTCATTCTTTAATCTCCACATCACTTCAAAAATCCATTTTTCCTTTTAAAAACTATTCTACTGCAGATGGAATGATGGCTGGGAGATAAGGAGCAGGTTGGGGGTCTTGTCCTAGCCATAATAAATGCATGGATCAGACAAATATTCGGCACGCCGCTGCAGCGCGCTGCAACGCGCCGTAGCGATCGAGTCCCGCAACTCCTTTACTGCAGCGCGCCGTAGCGGTTTCAAGTCATGAAATCGGCCTACTGTAACACGCTGTAGCAGTTGAGTCCTGCAAGCTCACCCGCTGTGGTGCGTTGTAGCGGTTGAGTTCTACAAGCTCATCCGCTATGGCGTGCTGTAGCGGTTGGGTTCCGCAACCTCACCTGCTGTAGCGGTTGAGTCCCGCAACCTCACCCGCTGCAGCCCGCTAGGGCGCGCTATGGTGCACCGTAGCGGAAACATCCCATAATTTAATAGTCCCCTTTGATACTAGTCATCTATATGCAAGAAACTGGTGCGCGCTAAGGAGCACTGTAGCGGATTTCTTCCAAAATTTGCAGAAACATTGCAGAATTGTCCAGAAATTGCTGGTCTTGTATTTTCCTTGAAATTACACAAAATTTATCAAAGAAGGCTGATTCAAACATAGATTTTTTTATGAAAATTAGTTTATATATGAAGTAAATAATGGATTCATCATGCTTAATAATAAACATTTAATATATACTTCAGAGGGTGGTTCATATGGTGAATTTTAGTAAAGCTATTTTTAAGCCTGGGCAGGCTATCGGTGTATCCGAAGATCACATAATTCCTTTGATGATGAATGTGTGTGTTTATAGTTGACCACTTTCAGATAAGTTGAGTAGACGTACTCAACTCATCACTTGTTCTACGCCCACAGAACAAAAATACTATATAAATAAATCATAAATTGCATTTCTTACAATCTTATTAATTTTGAATGATTAGTATAGTCCTATAACTAAATTCATTCAATCCTTGAGATTGAAATGGTTTACTTGTTTACTTTATTGTAGCACTTTACTTTATAGCTTTGTATACTTACAGTATAGTTTTACTTACCATTTTCATATTTTTTCTTTATTATCTTTTACTATTACTTAGAATTTGCTTATTTGGACATATTGATGCTCCCCTTTACTTATTTAAGTGCTTTTATTCCTTATTAACATGTTTGATGCATGATTGAATAGCTTAATATATATTGAGTAAACTTACTCACATTCTTTATAGTCTTTAATACTGTACTTTACCTTTCTGTTCAATTTTTTGCATTTTTGCACTGCTTAAATAATTGTAAATGACTAATGTGATATCCACTTAATAATGTATTTATTTTACTCTTAAAATATATTTAGACTTCTTAAAATCTAATCACTTTTTTTTGCTGTGCCCTACCGTATTTAAAAACTAAAATACGGTAGATCAAGAGCATGAATCAGGTGCTGCAATTAAGAAAGAACTAGAGCTGTAGCTGGATTAAAGATCTCATTTACTCTCTTCATTTTATTATGCGAGGATGATTGATTTCATTCTCAAAACTTGTAAATTAAATATTCTGTGATGTTTTCTTAAACTATTCTTTTATGTTGTACGTATTTTCATATTATAAATGATGAATATTTAGATTAGAATGATTGAATTTACTTCCACTCATAGATCCACATAATATAAGGTAGTACTTAGAGTTGGGTTAGTATTCTCTAACTCGATATTAAGTGCTACCATAACACCTGTTGTTAGATTAATATAATAAATCTAATAGCGGGGCGTTACACGACAAGCTGCCCTTTATAGGACCACACGGGTCAACTAGGACGACAAGTCTGTATTGTCGAACAACACAGGCCATGGGTCAGCCCAACCCGCATTGTCCCTTCATCATCATGATGCCAAGCCGCATGACAAAGAACTAAGGTTTATTCCCGACACCAAATTCTTGCCATCCACGCGACATCGAGCTCATCCGCCGTTCCTAAAAGCCCTAAGCTATGCAGATGGATTCACTATAACCTTATAAGGATAAGATCCTAATTTACAAAGTTACAAAGCACTTGTCAATCTTGTCACTAGGATCGGGATTTGATCGCAGAGAGTCGTCAAAGCAAATATGAAAATATACTTATACAAAACTAAAGAACATCCACATCACAAGAAAACATAAACATGCAAGTATACAAACACAAGAATATATGTGGAAAACCAAGAATGTGATAAACCACAGAACTACACAATCACATAAAAAAGTTAACTATGAAAGGAAAGATTACAGAGTTACAAAGCACTTGTCAATCTTGTCACTAGGATCGGGTTTGATTGCTAAGAGTCATCGAAGCAAATACAAAAATATACCAATACAAAATTAAAGAGCAACCACATCACAAGAAAACATAAACATGCAAGAATACAAGCACAAGAGTATACATGAAAAACTCAAGAATGTGATAAATCACAGAGCCACACAACAACACGAAAAAGTTCACTACGAAAGAAAGATTACAGAGTTACAAAGCACTTGTCAATCTTGTCACTAGGATTTGGATTTGATCGCAGAGAGTCGTCGAAGCAAATACGAAAATATACTAATACAAAATTAAAGAGCATCCACATCACAAAAAAACATAAACATGCATGTATGCAAACACAAGAATATACATGAAAAATTCAAGAATGTGATAAACCATTGAGCCACACAGCCACACGCAAAAGTTTACTATGAAAGAAAGATTACAGAGTTACAAAGCACTTGTCAATCTTGTCACTAGGATCGGGGTTTGATCGTCGAGAGTCATCGAAGCAAATATGAAAATATACCAATACAAAACTAAAGAACAACCGCATTACAAGCAAACATAAACATGCAGGTATACAAACACAAGAATATACATGGAAAACTCAAGAATGTGATAAACTATAAAGCCCATAACAACATGAAAAAGTTTGCTATGAAAGAAAGATTACAAAGTTACAAAGCACTTGTCAATCTTGTTGATGAAAAAGATATTCACCGCCCTAAGCTTTTATTCTTCTTCTTTTTCGCTCACAGATTTCTCCTTCTTCTCAGTCTAAGGTTCTAGTCTCCAAATCCTCCAAAGCTCTCACAGGATTTTTGGCACACACAACCTTAACCCTCATGTTAGAATATATAGGAGATTCCAAATCAAGCCCTCAAAGTACCATAAACAACATTAACATGTATATATTCTTCAACATGCCAGAATATTAAATTTTTAATAAAATTGTATTCAACTTATTTTATATAATTATAATCAATAATCAAGGAGTGCTTCTTCAATATTCTTGGGTTCTATAAAATATATGTATATGGTATGATATAAATAAATTTTAGAAGAATTTTCAATTAAGTTATATTCAGTGTAAATAGTGAACAATAACCTCAAATGGCGTGGGCGTTATATTGGAATGCTTGGTTTGTATACAAACTAGATTTATAGTATACTCTCAATCTAGGTCTTAAGCTTTTGAATATCAAATCCTCTAATCGAACAATGGTTTTGTTGGCAATTTTTGATCAATCATCTATTTGTGAATGGAAGATTGTGCTCTAATTCAAAATCATATACATCATGGCCCAAAGATGATAACATACTAATGCTCAATGAACAACACAAAGATGTACTTGGCTAATAAAAAACATTTGCCTAATGGAAAGATTTATCTGAATCCAATTTAAATAAATATCACCCCATTAATCTTCTAAATATAAATTAGATTGTAGTTCTTCTTGATCATAACAATAATTTTTTTCAAAGGAAGATTGTAATTCTTTCCAAGCTACTAGATGACTCAGTGGATTGGATAAACAGTTGTTCATATTTTGGCAGGCATGATTGAATTTATTATTCACTACAATAGTGGACAATTTTAGGATGGTCATAATTGTATTTGTATAGGTCATACTTCATCGCATTTTTCGTTAGAGTAAACGATTGCTACTTTCTTTAGAAAATATCATCTCAATCTCACTAGTATGGGCTTCCCAATTAACCATATTTTCTTCTTAATCCAGCTTAGAAAATATGGCTCAATATGTCATATAGTATTTAGACACAATATGTAACATAACAAGGTTGTTACTTGGGAAAACCTAGCTTAATTAGTCAAAAACTAGTTCTGTTAGTCTTTAATCTTCATTAAAAGTTAACCTCAAAATTTTAGTTCAATTTGGAGATCAATCAGATTAATTGATTGTTTTAGTTGAATTATTTAATTAAGAAAATAAATAATTATTTTGATCGCTGATCGAAAATTCGATCGTGTTTTTGAATTCCTAACACCCAAATTAGCTAGAGATGAATTTTTGGTATATTTCGAAGTCCGTTTGGTTGAAGTGAGTTTTTGAAATATTAATTTATATTATTTTTATTAATTCCAACGGCATTTAACTGTTTGCTCAATGATCCGCCATGTTCGTTTGAACACGGGACAGCCAGATCCTGCAATATAAGCTATCCCGCATTCCGATTGGATTTGATTGAATGGCATCCACCGTCTAATCTAGATCCAGCTGTTGAATTTGAGGTCGAATATAACGAACATAATACTTTCTGCCGTAAATCTGATCTAGTGAATTGGATCTGGACTGCCATATATGATCTAGCGGCCAGGATCAATAGGGCACTGTGTCCTATCATTCCCAGGCCACGTGTCCATGCACGCGTACGACCGTGTGTGCGCTGCGGCCCCCCCACATGTGGCTGCAATGACTGTCCTTCCCTCGACAGTTCCTTGACTTTTAGCAAGGCAAAGCCCCCCATTTTCACCCCATTACATTCCTTAAGCTTTTCTCTAACTCCCAATGGCAAAATTGGGCTCTCGCAAAACTTTCAAGACTGTTGAAGCTTCTTTTCATACATCAAAATAAATAATCCTACTTTTGAAGAATTTTGAAAGCATTTGTAAGAAAGCCAAGAATCCATGTTGATTCTACTAATCACATTCATCCAGACAATTAAAAAGAAAATTCTGCATGCAGCACAAATCTAAGAGATGAATAACACAAGTATTACTCTAGCAGCTATTAATATACACTAGCTGTGGGTAGCGTTAGCATCTAAGAATCCTAGTTGCTCTATACAGCATAAGTTGCCTATACTTTCTGCATATTCAAATAAAATTATATGATGGGAGGATCGCGAAGACTTCACTTACAAGTCATCAAAACAGAGTTTATGACATGCATTATTAGGCGGATGCTGGACGCTTCGGATCCGCTGGTCGAAGGCAGTGTCCTCTGGTGGGCAAGCATGCCATAGACCTGCTCAAAAATGGGCTGCACATGAATGGAGACAATCGGGTCCAACGGATTGATGGCTGCGGCCACGTCAGTCATCCACGCTAATTTTCTCGCTGTGTCATTGCTGATGTCGCAAGCCAGCTGCTGCAGGAGCGCAAGGAGCACGCCTTGGTTCAGAGGCAGCGGCATCATTGAACACATTCCACGTATATCAACCTATCCGTCATTCATCAAGCCCAGCAATCATTATCATCGATATTCATTGTAAGCATTCAAATCGAGAAAGTGGAGAAATAAAGACCTGAGAGCAGAGCCACGACACGATGGCGACATCGCTCCTCTGAAGAGCCGCGTTGAAGGCTTCGTCGTATTTCTGTTCAGAAATCAATCTAGACAGTTCCTTTGTGGGATCATGATGTGCCTCAACTTGTTGAACCGAAAGGGCCATCTGACAATTGAGTATAATATCGGGGAATGAGTCTTTGAAAATCCAAATCCAAGAACAATGGTGGGATATGCATTTTGCAAAATACCATTTCTGGAAAACTGCTGCCCAAGGGGCCATTGATTTGCTGCATCGCCATAGGATTCAAGGGCTTTGTGTTCCCTGATACAAGGGCGGCTAAGACCTTGCGTTGCCCTTCAGCCACCTCGCTTGTTAAGTTTTGGGCGATAGATGAAGCTGAATTAATTGCATCCTATTTTACAAAATAAGTTATAAATTTTTTGATGCGTTGAATGGATAATAGCAAAATTTCACAATACAACGCACATAAATCAGGCAATACTGCAAATGATCTTATCGTTATAATTCAATCCATCTATTTTAGTAAGATCATGCTTCTTAAAAAGGTTCACAATAAGCATAATTCCAACATGAGCACATTGTAACTTTATCTATGGAAGCAAATAGGAAAGAAGCGCTTGCCCTTAAAGTAAGTGCCAATGGGGTATGCGAGGATTCAAACTGCTGCAGTGCGGCGGCCTGATGTTCCCCCATTCCCTTCTGGAAAGTGGCATCTACTTGTTCAAACATTAATTTACACGACTTCTCAAATGCTGGAATTAAAGAGGATTCCAAGCTGAACCGCAGTGCATCCTGCAACAGTACAATTGCAACAACAACATATAACTATCAAAATCTATTCAATGCATGCTAGTGATGGAAGTTATGCTCACAGCATATTAAAATTTTTCACAAGTCAAATCCGTTAAACTGCTGTATAATCACAGAAAGATGTCGGGAAAACATGAAATTGAATAAAAAAAAATTGCTAGGTTGGCATAAGAGCTCCGATAGGAATATTTATTCATCCATTTATACTAAAGCATGGTAACCAATGTTCAGTAAATGGTGCGTTGAGAGTGATAATTATTGTCAAACATTCATAAACAGGGTCATAAACAGGGTAACCCATTATATTTCATTTTAAATTACGGATAGACCAAACACAAGTTATGCATTAGCCGTTAAACTTAACGTTGAGCAGTCCAGAAGAGAGTCTTAAATATCACCAACTACAAGCAAATACTATTTTGATGTGTCTTTAAATAGATCTGTATCTATTTAGAAAGCATTCAGACTTTAATATTTGCCGAGCACAAACCTGAAGAACTTGTCTGCCTATTGACTGGAACTGTGCTTGAATTTGCCTCGTAACAGCTCCATCAAGTTTAGAATTAACAGACTTTTCCAGCTGGTTCACTGCCTTGTCACCCACACCTCTCTGAAACAGGAATGATCGGTCAGGAATCGATGGACAACAGAATTACAAGGAAAAGAGGGATATCATACAACAAGTAAAACCTGGAACGAATCAAAAATAGATGAGGAGATAGTCTTTTCAATGACAGGTGAGATTGAACGAGTTATTGCTGTCCCTATCAATGGTATCTCCTTCTTTAGCGTCCTTTCCAAAACAGCAGCCAGATCCTTGTTGATAAAATTTGTGATCAAGCTTGAAATATGTTGCAAATGATCATTTTCAGCTCTGTCACGTCTTGCATTTTCTTCAAGAAAACGAACCCACAAGGCATCAGCATTAGCCTTCATAATTTTCTCGATGCTCCGACACAAAGCTGTTTCAACTCTCTTCCCCTCTTTTGTGATTAGACCATTCACTGTTGTGCTGATCTGCCTATTCATTTCTATTTGCATAGACAAAATCTGAAATGCATAATTTAAATTTAAATATGATAAAACATAAATAGATAAAGAATAAAGAGTAAAAAGATATTGAGATGTACCTCATGACTGATGCATGGTGCATTACATTTACAATTTAAACTAGCACATTCCATTCACATATTTTGGCAAAGGTTCAGAAAGATGATAATTCTATTATAGCTAGCATAATTGAACTCTAAAGCTGTTTAAGAAAACACTTTGAGAAAGAAATTAAATAAAACAATAATAAAATGTGAGATTATCATTAATTACAAGATGTCAGAACAAGAAAAACAATATATGATTGCTACAACTCTAAAGGATTATCCAAAGAGAAAACACCTATTGCTATAATACTTTTTACGCTAGAATAAAGGTATAGATATGGAGAACAATTTTGCCGGAAGATTGGCCAAGTAATTTCGAAGTCTATGCTTTAAATAGAGTCCGTAATCTACAACACAAAATATATTTACACGCATGAAGATAACACTTAAACAAACCAGTAAAGACAATAACAATGATTTACAGCAGTTTGTCCTATGTATAGGCCTACGTTCACTTTAAGAGAAGGAATCTTCCAGTCTTTAACAGTCTCCTTGTTTGTACAACTTACCTTTGTTGTTTTAAATAGGATGGATTCTATTATTTATTTTGATCACCTTACAGAAGTCACATCAAATATTAACAAATTTTCAGAGGAAAGCAATGGACTTCTTTGCTAGAAAACCAGGAAGATCAAATCAAATTCTTTGCTCGGGAGAGGATCATTTATTTTAGTGGCCATAAAAGAAGTTTCATGGTGGGAGATGTTAATTTAGTTACATGATGATTGGTTGGTGTGTTCCTGACAGCCCATTAATTGTTGATGCGGAACAATGACAACAGACGCAATGCCATGATGGAAGACATGACAAACTATATTTGCCAAAGGAGGCAAATGGGTTTTTGATGGGCAACGCATCATGCGATGACTAGTTGGTTGAGGTGGCTGGTAACAGCTACTGACAGCACCTGAAGGAGTTTAGTAGAAAGATAACGATGGTTTTCCAACTAGAGATTTACTGGAGTGGGAAGCTTCCAAAACTTTAAGAGTTCAGTAACAACACTGAGATTCTTCTATGAGGAAGACTTCCAAAAATTATTTCCAATGTTAGTCTTTCATTCTACTTATCCCAGACTTAGAATTTACTGTCATGATTTGCAAAATTTCCTTTAGTATCATGATCTTCATACGTTCAAATTTCTCTTCCAACTGTTAGAGCCAGTCCTCAGTGCCTTTGGGTACATTATCGCTAATAGCCTCACATTTCAAAGTATTGTTTTGCTATAAGTTATAGCTGATGGTGGAACATACTTCTCAAGGAATATCTTTATAAATTCTTTCCATCTAATGCTTTCCAATGCCCGAACATTGAATTATGTCTCATTACCAATTGCCATCAGCCCTCCATCTCGCCTTCTAAAAGACAGGTGGCCAGAATCACCTCATTTGTTATGGAACAATCCAAACAAGCGATGATCAATTCGATCTATTGAAACCAATCTTTAGTAGCATTGGGGGTTATTAATCTATGACAGTGCACAAATGGTCGCATGCTCCACACATTTCATTGAGTAGATGAGAATATCATCGATAAATACTGTTACAAATTAATCCACGAAGAGCTTAAGCACTCTTTGCATTAGATCCACAAATGCTGAGGGGACATTAGTAAGACCGAAAGTATAACTAGCCATTCCACAATTTATTAAGAGCAAGGTGGTGGAAGATAAGGATTATGGTTCACTCAACATAAATTGAATGAAGATCTTATTATTCGAGAATTAAGGTTTGATTGATAACAATTCTCTTCAAATCTTATTTTTTTAACTTAATTTCTATATAATTTGCACAAGTATGCAAATCATATTGATTTCTATATTAGGACAATACTTCACTCATTTAACACTTTTTGTCTAGAGAATTATAGTAGCATGATATGACAAGAAATGTCTCACTTAACCATTTACGTGCATCAATAAAGATGCCATTTTATCCTAAATGTTTTCACTATTCACTTTATTTAAAGCATTCTAAATCTGAGTTTTATTTGCTCAACAAATGCAAGAGTAATAATATATATATTTGATGGCCCATGCAAAGGATTAGAACTACAAAAAAGTCAAACAATTGAATGCAATTTAGTTATGTTTCATTAGATAATTTAACCATAATCATCCATACATGTTTCCTTTAGGGGTTGTTTGATTTGCTATATGTTAAATGTAGCAAGAATTTAAGTATATAATAATATGATACTTTGTTGTTATTTGATAGTGCAAATTTTTTGTAAACTTAAAATTTTGTTGGTTGATTAAGTATGCTCTAGTCAATTAAAGATATCATAATTAAATAATAACTAATCTAATTAAATAACGCTTTAGTTAGTTAAACAATTACTTCAAAAATTCAATAATCACAAATTAATATTTTATTGTAATAACTCTAGTTAACATTGACTATTGTTTATGCAATCATTAATTAAAGAGCTTAATTTAAGTACTTCAATAATCATAATTGATTATATGATCAACTATTATCATTACTATTAATTAATGTTCATTATTTACTTAATAATTAATCAAAAACATAAATTTTATTTTTTGTTAATTTGTCCATCAATGTCCTCACATCAGCAAATGAAAATTTAGAGCAAGGGAAAGAATGCATCTATTCCGTGTCCCTAGAATCATGGCATTTGGAGCGGATTGAAGAGCAAATTGACAATAGTCTTGGCAACAGCTAAGTGTTACCAAGTGAAATAGATGAAAGCTTGAAGCATTGACAACAACAGCCTAGGGCACGTGAATAAACAAGATGAAAAAATATAAAACGAATAAAAGAAGAGCACAACGTAAACCAAAACTACTCAACTCGAGCCTACTCCAAAACCTACATTTTGAGCCATTTGAGGTGAAACATTTATTCCAATATAAAATTTGCAAGTAATTTACTTAACACTTAACACACAACATTGAAAATCATAGGCAAGCTAATTTACCTCAACTTCAGTTCTCAAAGAAGACAACCTCTTAAAGCTAGTTTGTGGACATCTTGATCACTAAAATATGAACTTTATTGAGATGTTATACTATTTGGATATTGGTGTTATTGGGATGTTAGTGTTGATTTGATTCAATACTTTTATATCTGCAAATTTTTAAGAAATAACCTCTAATAATTATCTATCTTTTTATTTCAAATATCGATGAACGCAAAGCATTAGCTTTAAATTTTGAGGCATAGCTCAAGAGGTAGTAAATTAAGTTTAATTTCGAAAATTAAAGTTTATTTGAATAATTTGAAATATCTTAAGTAATAGAGAAAAAATAATAGATCACACAATAAAAAAGCAAGAAATAATAAAGCAAATCCGATTTATAATGGTTCAAATCTTTGTAATCCTACATTTACATTTTAAAAATTTGCCTTCTCTAGATCTTGACTTCAAAGAGTAAAAGACATTATTTTGAAATCCACTGCCAAGAACATCCTCTTCGAAGTGTCTTTATTGGCAAGATCACCATTCACTCTTGCACAACCCACAAAAGTAGACTGAAGATGAATAACATTGGTTGATAGGCAATCTTGAGATGAATTCTTAAGATCACAGT
The DNA here is from genome assembly GCA_016760335.1 of Gastrodia elata. Taxonomy (NCBI): domain Eukaryota; kingdom Viridiplantae; phylum Streptophyta; class Magnoliopsida; order Asparagales; family Orchidaceae; genus Gastrodia; species Gastrodia elata. Next base: position 46,438,450 of record CM028674.1, on the reverse strand, counting down.
TAACTAAAGTTTTAATGATTTAAGGTCAAAATTTTGGAGAAAAGATCAAAATTTTATGTATTTGATATTTACTAATTTCTCTCCTCAATTAAGGTATTTAAAGCTATTGTTTAGATTTGGGTTGTGATTGGTTGAGGATCAACAATATCATTAAACAATGGCATCAGGTTGTTAAACCTTAATACAATATTCATTCCGCATCAAGGTAAAAGCGCTCAACTATAAAATTTGACCTAGAATGATGATGATTATGCAACACCACAACCACCGCCAGATGCTCCTATCCGCTAGCCCTTTGTATCTCCACATAGCACCTTCAAGCTAAGAGAGTCAACATGCTGCCTCCCTCATTATGATGTCACTCATGCTAGTTTAGATGCTCACCTCACAACTTTTGAGACAAGATTCACACTCTAACGTCTGTGGTGAAGATGATTAGCAAACACCTTTGAGATTTCATCAGAGTGATGCAAATGCCATGTATCAATAACAGTGCCAAGCTTATGTAGATGATTAGTGGTTTATGTTTAGTTTGATTGCTTTGAATGTTTGTACTTCCACCTTTTAGTTGCTTTGCATAGAGCAGCAAGCATTTTTAAGTGCTTTTGATTTTTATTTTAGCATGTATGTTCTATTTTTTTTATTTCAATCAGTGTTTCGTTTGCATATTTCTTTCTTTGCTTTAATAATTCATGGGGTGAATTAAAATTAAAAAATATGGTATCTAAAATTAAATAAATTTTTTAAGTTAAATAGAACAAGAATATATGGATAGTTTATATCTAAGAAAAATAATTTATTTTAAATTATAATTCTAGATTAAAATTGCTTAAAATTTAGATTCCAAGCAAAAATAAGATTATACAAGGCAAATCATCAAAAAAGGGAAATAACTGGGCCCATTAGACCCATTAGTTGCTGAGATGAAACTAAATTTTATGGTTAGCAAACTTGAATTAAATTCATTGCTTATTACTAATGTGCTATTTGAGTTGCGATATCATTATATAAACAGCATGAAAACAAAGTCGGAATGCACTGATCACTTGAGAAAAGTACCTTGGCACTAAATACTTTCTGAAAGCATAAAAACTTGCATTAAAGGCTTGGATCAACTTTAATTGAAAAGTGGAATAGATGTAAATTTTTGTTTGTTGTATTTTATTTTATCTGAACTAATTGCAAAAATAAATTTAGAGCTAAAAGATAAATTAGTATTTGCTAGACAAATTACATAAAGTTGGTACATTGTTTGCAGGTACTAAACAAAATAATAATAGCCAGGATCAATCTCAGCAATCACTCTAATCACGCTCACATGCCATATGTGCCTACTATACTACCGATATATATATACATGTGTCACTACTTTTCTGTAATAAGATATTACACATTATGTTCTCCCGCCCAAACGATCCGATCTTCTTCTCCTACTTCAGCACTCCCTTCTATCTCCTGATTTTAACATAATATCAGAGCAATGCTCATCCTCGACATCCAACCACGATCACCCCTCGATCATTCAAATCTAGCCATTTGTTACTGCACCGGAACATCTGATTCGACGACAACGACGAGTCGATGCTTCTCCGTCGATCCGCTGCGCTTCCTAAAATTCTTCGCATTCCCGTTAAATCTGCCTCCATGGGATCAATTAACGTGGACTCCTAACGACTACTCCAACTCGCTTCACAGCAACTCCACCCACTCATCTGAAACATAAGACCTCGAATTCTTGATGTCTAACATTAAGAACATCATCCAGTCATACCCCTTACCCCCAAGAACTATCCCATTAGGCTTGTTCAGGTAATACAACTATTCAAAGCCAATAACAGATACAGATACCTTGACAGAACCAAAACTACCCCCCACGTTGACAACCCCAACTATCCACTATGGATTTCTACAGACCAAAATCTTATAGCAGCCCTCTACTCTACCATATCACAATCTATTCTTCCTTATATCTAAGAATTCGACTCATGTGCTGAAGTCTGGCTCACTCTGGAACAATGTCACCAATCCTTAAATCTCTCTTTAAGTTATCCAACTCAAATATGAACTCCACAATATATATCTAAAGGACATATCTATGCATAACTATATGTCTGAAATCAAGTCATTAGTGGTCAAAATCACAACATCGGGTTCCAAAATTGACAATGATAATGTTATTCTGTATACACAGAACAGCCTTCCCTCCACTTACCAAGCATTCAAAACAACCATCAGAACAAAGCTCAAACTAATCAATCTTACTCTGTTTTCGAACAGACTCAAAGACCGAGGCAAATTCAGCATGAGATGTAGCTGATCCTCAACACCGATCAAGCAACCCTCGTGCACAGAGAAACACCAGATTATCGTACATTGAATGCCAAATCTACAAGCCCGGTCACTCCGCCAAAAATTGCACATGATGGATTCTAGAACTGTCAATCTTCATGTAACGACCCAATGTCATTACTTTTCAAATTAGGTCAAAACCCGTCTCAGACATCAGGATCTTGGGGAATTTTAAATTAAGGCAAACAAAATTTCCATTAGATAGAAATAATTTTTAGATCAAAGTGCCCTAATTTGGGAGAATTCGGATAACTAAAACTCCCGCTTTATTATTCAGCATTAATTAAATCCAATAAATTAAAAATATTGAAATACGTGTCATAATTCATCGATTTCAGTGTCGTTGTGTTAAGTATATTATTTAAAGACTGCTCAAAAAGTTTCATCAAATTATGAGCGCCGATTTGGTCATGATTAATTTTTGAAGTTTTAGCTTCAAAAATTAATATAAAATAAATTATTTGTCCGAATCGAAAATTTTTGACGCGAGGGTGTTAGTTATGTCATAACACACCTCGGTGTCAAGTTTCATTATTTTTGGACATCAAACGGTAAAAAAATGCTAATAATTTAAGTTTAAGTAATTATATAATTTTTTCCTTAAGAATTTTCCCTTTTTCCTTCCCACTTTCCAGCACCCCCCGATACCGTAAGGCCTAAGGCGCGGAACTTTCCGCGCCAAGGGCTTTCCTGCACCAAATTGGCACAGGAATGGTCGACCAAATGGCTGACCAGCCCTCTCCCTTTATTCCCCCTCTCTTCTCTATAAGACCCCCCAACCCTCTCCCTTCCTTCCCCAAAACCTACAGCCCTCTCCTCCCCCTCACAACAGCCCAGCCAGCCTCCCTCAGCCCTTCCCCTCCCCTCCTCCCAAAGAGGGGCAGCCCTCTCCTCCCTCTGCCCCTCCTCCCTCTCCCAACAGCCTAGCTAGCCACCTCCCTCCTCCGGCCAGCCAGCCCCGGCAACCCCCTACCGGCCTCTCTCCATTTTTTCCGGCAACAAAGTAAGAGGAGAAGAAAAAGAGGAGGGGTATGATAAAGAGCTTTTGTTATTTCTTGTTTTTTTATATATACTTAATAATTATTATAAAAAATAATAGTGATAAAATTATATTATTCACATTAATATGGTTCTCATTAATTAATAATAAAAACTATACAAATATTATAAATTGACCATTATTTCAATTCAAGTATTTTTATTTTATCATTTTCATTCCCTTATTATTATTACTTTATGCAGATTTTTACAGTTATTTCCATTCTGTCCTTTCTTTCATACATTATTATCATTATTATTATTACATAATGATAATAATAGCATTAAATTAAATATAATTACTATCCTCAAAGACTTGAAATGATGTCTTCTATCAAGATAAAAGAATGAAAAAAGGCAGAATGAAAAACAAGAAACTAAAAATCCATAAAGAAAAATATATCATATCACTTTCATTTTAATTTAAAATATCAAAACCTAAATGCAGATTGAGCGAACTGTCACTCATCCGAACTGTTAAGCTTTTGAACTTATAGAACAAGGTATCATATGTCTTTTATTACTCTTGTTTAAATATGATTTGTGCTCAGCATCGCACAAATTTGATAAAAGTACTTTTTAAAGGCACATAAAATGATATATGAACAAGTTTGGATATATGAGAAGCAAGGGTTCCATGTTGATTTATTCTTTTTATCTGATCAGACAACTGCTAGGACGGGGTTGTTCGACATCGGGAGTCATAAGGAGTATATACTGATAAACCTTTGAGGGGGCAGGTATAGAGGGAAGTTGGGATATGTAACACAAAAATGAACCCCCTTTTTCTCGATTTTGTACTTGCCCAACAAAATCATATTTTACCTCAGATATCAAATGCTAAAATTCTGTATTTATTTTTGTGATTGCAATTATTTTTATGCTAAGTTTCAAGTGCAATTGAAACAGGTTTGCAGGGATAAGTTCATACAGCTTTTATTTCCTATCAAATGATTAATTATTTTGCTTATTATTTAACATTTGTAAAAATGACATCTATCAATACTTAATTTCACAACTAACTGGTATTCAAATGCCCGCACTTTTGAAATGTGCACATATCAGGAGTGCGTCCTAGAGGAAAGGTGCTAAGAACCAAGTAGTGTTGATACTGCTTCCTGCTAATTTTTCATTTTCTTTTTGACACTTGAAAAACTTGTAACTTTTCTTTTATTTTAATCTTTATAATCAGGGCTTGTGAATTAATGAATAAATGAGTTATATTTGATGTCTATATATTTGTCTCTTAAATCACTCAATATGATCATGCGGCTAGAAGACTTATTGTTGTTCTATCCCAAAAGAAATCGGTGTTGGATTAGCTCCTGCTGACCCGGCACCGGTTCCTCACACTTCAAGTCAACGAGGGCACCACCCAACAGACCAACGAGCCGATGGGATGACTAATCACGGCTAATACCTCAATTTCGGCGCAACAAACCACATCACCAATGACCCTCAGCAACCTCTCTATCACTAAAACTTATCAAGTCATCGATCATGTAACAGTTGGAAGTGAACAGTCTCTCTCAATCTCTAAATCATCTTCTTCATGTTCCACAATGCCAATACAATCTCATCTCCATCCAAAAACTAGCTTGTGATAATTCTTGTTCTATCTTATTTGAACTGCATGATTCACCATAAAGAATCTCCATACAAATCTCTCTTCTTAAGGGTCGTTGCATCAAAGAATTATGCACCCTCCATCCAATACCAGAAGCTCCTCCCTCAAAAACTATTCTACGATCTTCCACAAATCCAACCAAACCATCATAACATCTATGAATTAGGCATCCAAATCCTAAAATTCATCAACTCCTCCTGAAGCACCATCCAACCATCAGCAAGAGATGCACTCTACCTCTGTGCTCCATGTGCATTACAGCAAAACAACACAAACTACACTTTCCCAATTACTCAAATAGACAGTACAATGCATTTGAATTATTACATACCGATGGGGTCTAGCCCCAATTATATCCAATGAATGATACAAATTTTCTTGGCTCTTTCCACTTAAACAAAAATTTGAAACCATACAAAAAATTATTCAACTCCAAAAATACATTGAATGTCAATTTGATAAATGTATTAAAGTGCTTCAATCTAACAAAGGCAGTGAAAATAGCTCAAGCACCTTGTTGGCATACATCACCAAATGTTGTCCTTGCACACCTACACAAAATGATGTTGCAAAAAGCAAACATCATCACATCCTCGAGACCATTGTAGCTCTCCTCCAAACAACTCATTTACCTGAACACTTTTGGGTTCATACTGCCATCACCTCCACCTACCTAATTAATCGTCTTCCCTCTTCGAACACCTACCACCTTCGAGTCTTCAATTGTTTGTGTTCCCCTATCCTTCCTTCTACAAAGACAACTAAACTCTAACCAAGAACTCTTCCATGCATCTTTCTCAACTACTCACCAAATCACAAGGGTTACATCTGCTACAATCCCACAAACCTCCACCTCTCTAATCTCCTGCCAAGTAAAATTCATTGAAACTGTATTTCCCTCTTTCACATCTAACACGCCACCCTCCACTTCCTCTACTCAACAATCACACTCCAACCCACTCACTCTGGTCCCAAATTCAACCACATCAACATACAAACCAAAACACACCTCCATCTACTCATTACCACCCCTTCATTCTCTGCCCTCCTCGAACAATGCAATTCAACTGACCTCAGCACACATGCTCTACCTCCCAATCATCTTCCCAACCACCTCCTCCTACTCAGAACTTCACCTCTCCACCAAAACTCAAAACCAACATTCCCACGCATCCCATGCTACCTCGCCTCAAAACAATTATCATAAAACCCAAACCACTCACAAATCTCATTCATACCACATCACCACATGCTGAACCAACCTCTTGCACTATCACGGTCAAATTGGAGCATTGGAAGCTAGCCATTAAAAATGAGTATTGTGCCTTGATACAATAGCAAACCTGGACAATTATAGCTCCTTAGCCACATAAAAACGTCTTCGACTGCAAAAGGACGTGCTAAACAAAACTTAACAAAGATGGCCCAGTGGCCCGTACAAAGCCCGACTAGTGGCTCTAGGCTTCAATCAAAATTACGGTGTCGACTACTTAGAGAGTTCAGCCCTATTGCAAAAATGCCAAGCATCCGAACTCTACTCACCATTGCCACTTACTACAAGTGGTCCGTTGTTCAACTGGATGTATCCAACGCTTTTCTACACAGGCATCTCAACGAAACTGTCTACATGAAACAACTGCAAGGTTTCAAGGACCCTAGTCATCCTCATTATGTGTGTAAGCTCAACAAGGCAAACTACTGCCTTAAATAATCACTTTGCCAATAGCACTCTACCCTTACCGATTTTCTACATTGTGAAGACTTCAAAACCAGCACAGTTGATCCATCCCCCCTAAAAGACAACACTCCCAACTGCAACTACATTCTGACATATGTGGATGACATTCTCATTCTCATTGCAGGCCCACAGCAAACTGCTCTCAATGCTCTCATTCAACAACTAGTTCAGCAATTTAGGATGAAGCATCTCGAAACACCAACCACATTCCTCAACATCACCCTCCTGAACACCGCAATCAGACCGACGCTCAGCCAAGCCACCTATGCCTTCAACATCCTAAAAACCTCTGGCATGAAACAATGCAACCCTGCTCTGATTCCCATAACAAGCCAAAACAAAAAACTAGCTCAATACCCCTCTTTCACCAATCCAAACTATACAAACAGCTCGCCGGTCACTACATTACCTCACCAGTACCCATCCCTATCTCAATCTTGCTATATTAAAATACCAACATATGCATAATCCTACACAAGCACATTTTGATCAACTTAAGCGCATCCTCTGGTACATCAAAAGCTCCCTTCACAGTGGGCTTCCCATCACTCCTGATAAACAAGTTGCAAGCTCTCAGATTCTGAAAATCAAGTGCTCAAAACCTCAATCAGTCTAAGGATCATACGCATAAAGACTTCACCTCAAGGTAATGTGTTTTCTTGCTCTTACAACTTTCAGAGCTGTGCAAGAGGACTTCGTGGCAGCTCCTCAATGCAAGGCTTTGACAAGAAGGGGTTTGTATAGCTCCATTAGCAAACTTGCAAAAAGAGAATTTGCAAAAGTTTTCTCATTTTACTGAATAGAAGTGTTTCTAAATTGAGGAAAAGTAGTGTCCCATCAATCCCATTGCCAAAAAATAAATGTTGGGACAAGAGAACTTGAACCACTGTACATCAACATGTTTGTTCTTTTTTATTATTTTTAAGTATTGTGATTTTGATTTTTTGTGAATGTTTTGTGCATGCACTGACATTCCTTTCTCTTTTTCATTTAATTTTTTAGTTTCACAAATATCGTTAACCCATTTAGCATCCCCTATTAGAGTAGTGTTATACACTCTTTGACCCAACAAAAGGCTGAGAAGGCTTGTAGTCTACGAATTGCAGCATGTTTGCTTCCATTGTTTGCTTTTTGCCTGCTTGACTAATTCTTATAGATGTCTAGGATTAATAATATGCTTCAGCACATCAATATCCACTTTGATTACTTCCCATGGTTGACTGGAATACCACATGGTTAAGTCTGCTTAATTATTGATTCAGTGAGTGGGAAGCCACGGTGATTATTTCTTTTGGTTTGGCTGACAAAGTGCACGAATACATTTATAGTGCTTTTACAATTCTCCATCCATTGGACAACAGCTAAATCATTTTATGAAACATTTTAATGACCTGAATGAAAATCAGATTTTAATAAATTAGCACCCTCGCCCAAGTAAGAAATGAAAATACATGTTTTTCCTTATAATTATTAACCACCTTGTTCTCTATACCACAAGCCTTTGTGGCTAACAATTGTTTTGTCTAAATCACTATTACTAAAATTAGAAGGGTGAGCTGTGGATACAGGAATGCATATTTGTATGCGTAAATGACGTTTATGTGTATACATGTGTATACACGCATGTCAAATTAATTTGAGTTGAGTAAATTTGAATGATTAATGAGTGAATTTGAATTACCTGATTTAACAAGTCCTGGATAGACAAAAATTGGGAAAAAACAGACTCTGATGGAAGAACACCCATGCTGAAGCCTGGTTCATTTGATGAATTAATGGGGTTGAAAGGACTAACAGATGGTGATGATGGTCCTGATGCATGAGACTGCTTTGCTTTTTGCTTCTTTCCATTTGCAGTTTTTGAAGTAGGAATATCAACAAATGCAGATTCGTTTTGAAAGACGGTTGTTAGATCTGTTGGGATTTTCAAAAACTTTTCTTCAACAGAGAACTGCTCAACAACATCAGGTGTAGTAACATGATCGCCCACTTGAACTTCATTGACATTATAAAGACCTGCACTACGTACAACAACCTCTTTGGGTAGGTCATTCCGGGTATTTGAAGATTGGGAACTTGATGGTTCATTCAAACCCTGATTAGAAACATTGTTTGCCTTGATTTGAGAAATAAAGTCCTCAGACTGATCCATTACACTTACATCCACGACTTTAATTACCTCTAGATGTCGCAAATCATTGTTGCCAACCAGATCTAGAACCTTGACTTCATCACTTCCTTGATTAACAGAACTGGTTTCAGATAAAGACTTCACCCCTGAAAAAATTTCCAATGGAGTCACCAAATGGGTAGTTTTTTCATCCAACTTGACCATTAGTTGAGAATTCGGAATCATGGCTCCATCACTTGGACCAGTTATAAAGTTATCCTTTCCAGTGCTGTCGTTCATCAAAGATGTATTAGGATTGTTTCCAGGTGTATTCTGTTCTCCCCGTTCAGTTTGATAACCAGAAACTCCAAGATAAACACCACGATCCCCAAGTGACTGCCCATGTTCAAGAACTTTTAATGCATTTTGAAAACCTGAAAATTTCCCAGAGATGTCCAAATCTAAAGGGCCTAAGGATGAAGTAGACTGCAAATCTTCACGTTCAATAATTGGGAGTGGAGGAGCAGAAGGCTGAATATCAATACTCGAAGGTGGTAAATCTGGAATATTGTTAGACTCAGTAGATATCAGAGCTAAATGATGGTCAATTGGGTTCCCAGAATTGCTTGTACCAACAGAATGTATAGGAAGAACACCAGCTGAAGAAATATCATGAAGGCCACTATGGGAAAGCTCCGATGCGGAAATTTTTTCAGAAGAAACTCCGTCATAAATGTGAGAAATGCAAGGATCTTTAGCCAATAAAAGGTTATCAACAGCAGGGGGTAAACACTGTGCCAAACTCAATGCATATTGTTGAATAGCCTGTGTTTGGACGCAGTAAACTTGAACTACATGTTCACCATCAGGAAAGATGTCACTGGTTCCAGTAAGACTCAAAATAGGCATTGTAACAGTAAAATCTGCTATATAGTCCATGCAGGTAGCAGCAGGGTACGGTCCATAATCTATATGTATAGCATATATAGCATTCTTTTTGGCATTTGCAAGTAATATAAGGCAATCTTGGGGTAAAACAACAACTTGATTAAAGAAGGCCTCCTCTACTCGAGGTTCCCTTGAACTTCTTAATTCCAAAGTTTGATTGCACCTCCATGTTTCAGAATCACTGGGTAATAACCAGCCTTCCTCAGCTGTGGATGACCATAACTTCACTTCACGATTCAATGGCCCCTGTAGAAAATATCTCAAAAATAATAAGTTAACATTCTTCCATACTGAAGTGCAAATGTCAAATAAGAGTAATGTAATGGTGGCACAATAATAAACTAGCAAATAAAAATAAAAGTTAGGAGACTGAAGTGAAAAGTCAAGGTTCCAAACCGAGGTGAGAAGAACCATGTGATCAGGACGATGGGGGGATGCCAAGAATGAAACCGAATGAACTGGTTGTCCTTCGTGTGGTCTCAACATCATAAGGGGAAGTGTCTCATGATCATCCCATATTTTAACCTGTGAAAAGAACCAAAATTCAGGAACAAAGTATCGATTGCATGCTCCAAGTCATAAGAACATATTAGACAAAATGTTTTGACAGCAGATTTGTTATGAAAGTACATAAAATACAAAGTAAGAGATCATACGGTTCAATGCCAATTCCATGGAGATAGCAACAAAAAAAATTTGAATGAGAAAATCACAAAGAACTTAAATAATGTGAAAAGCATACTTGTAAAGCATGTTAATGCCAAGAATAACAGTATTGTTTTCTGTAAGAACCGGCTTGAGAGATCTAAATGATAAGTTTGCTCTTATCAAGCTAAATGATAAAGAAGGGCCATAACCAACTCTACCGATTCCCACACAATTTTTATTTTTTTTCAAAAAATGTGATCCATAGCAACTAGAATAGTCGAAACATAATTTAAGAAAGCACCTAATATCATGTATGATTCGAATGAATCTCTATAATAAGCATGACTCATCAAAGTTGACAAAGATCTATTAAAATGATTAAAAAATGTGTCCATACATTCAGCATAATAAGATAATTATGTAAACCAACTAAGTTAGCCAATACACATATACATTATGTTGTAAATGCAGAAAACCATAAGCCATTAGAATCATCTATGCTGAATGAATAGTTTGTGATAGTGCTATTGACTCTGTATTTTACTTTCATCAAGTGGAGCATACAAAAAATAACCTTCTAGCAGATTTAAGTTCCACCTTGAAGCAAGGGAGTGGTTTCACGCAGCTTTTTCTCTTCTCCTTTGCGCTTGGTTCAAGGAAAATCAGAAGGCGGATCATTTCCATTGTCAACCTAATACATTTTTCCAGTGATTTCCAATGATTTTTTAACAATTTCTTGTATTTTGCTTCGATTTTTTATCGAATACCATGATTTATTGATTTGTGGTGTTTTTATTGAATCTTGAACAAGCTCCCACGATTCGCCTTCATTGCAATCTAGGGTTTTCGTTTTCTGTAAGGACTTTGTCTCCTGCTCTATATCGTCTATTTTCTTGAGATTGGAGTAAAGTTTTTGACATATTTGGCTTTCAACAACAAGATGTTCTAGGGTCTTGTTCTTTCTCAAGATTGTAAGGTTGTCTAATTTTCTTTTTTTGTTACTAATAGGGCTCTTCATCTCTCTGACGTTTGCATAGAACTAGAACTCCCACAAATCTTTGTTTTCTGATTCTTTCTTCAAACTTTATCAAGAACCTTTTCTGATTATATGTGGTGGTAATGATTATGGAAGCTTTGGGAGACTCTTCAGTGATTCTCTCTAATCCTCGTAATGTTTCCAAGATACCAGTCCTCTCCAAAATCTTTTCTGGAGGCTCTCACGAATGCAAGTTCATTTTCTTCTAAGATTAGCATAAAGCCATTATCTACATTAAGAGGAAAACTAACTTTATTTTTTAGTAAAGAAGAAACTGCCTTGCTTGCTTTACCATTGAGTTTTCTTTAGTTGGAAAGTTTTCTTACGGAAAGCCAAATATGTTATTGTGCGAAATTTCTATATTGAACTGGAATAATGAGATTGCAGTAGAAGGATTGTGGCTTCTCTTTTATTTTTCATTGGGCGGTTCACCCACTGTGATGGGCTTCTAACGAAAGTGTTAGAGGTGGAGTGATGTCAGTAAAGGTTGTAAGAAGTTCTGTTGCCTGTGGCATGTATCATAGGTCCCCCAACTGTGGTCAAAGACTAGAGAGCCCAAGTGATGCTGTCAGGGTTGCTGACTTTTGTTGGGGCTTTGGAAAAGGAGTAGATTGCAGAGGAAGGAGAAAAGATTGGCCGATGCTAAGAATAAAGGAATACTATGAACTGGTCTTGCTGATGGAATGCAAAGACAAGCTGATGTCGAAGTGCAAGTACACAAGCCACTGATGAGAGTGTCGATGCCTGTCACAGGAGTTATGGTAGATGACAAGTATCCTCCTACGGGACTGAATTTCCTAAAGAAAAGATCACTTGAATTTCTTTAATTACCACTTTCTACAAAATATGGTAAGGCCAGTATTTGTAGTCTACTAAACATGATGCATAGGAGAGAATAAAAGAGGGGGAATTTAAACAAGAGTTTTTAACCAAATTATGCCCAAATAAAATATAAAAAATTGAACCGAATATAATTCAAAGTATGAAAACGCAATCAACGTTACTGGATGTAGATATATTTACTAGAATGTTGAAAGGGCTTTATTTAGCGCACTATATCAAACGGTTTTGTTCAGGTGGTTGATAGAAATCAGAACCTTTTCACACATGTTCTTTTTAGTCATACATCACAAAAAAATTGATATTTTTTGTTGTAGTAATATTTATATGAAAAAACAAAATAAATATTTCCACATTTTGTTTTCACCTGTAAATGCTTTGCATGTATAAAGTTAAATTAATTCAAAGACTTTAATATGGAAAGCTATAATATTTAAAATATGTTCTATCCGCATATGCAAAATAGTCTAAGATTTAATTTGGGTAGAAAAATATTATGGGCTTGCTTAGTTCCAATTAAGTCTAATTAGCTTTGCTTGGATAATTAGTATTGTTTGATAGCCAAACTAGCTTAATCTATGCTAAATTAATTTAAAAATAATAGTAGTTATAATTAATTATTAATTACTAAAATAAAAATAATATGAGATTAAGCAAGAAGGTATAAAAATAATGAATAACCAAGGACATTTATGAACATGCAGATAAAACATGGTTATAAATAAAGAATAATAAACAAGAGTAAAGAAAAAGAGGACGGAGAAGAATTAAATTGAAGTAAATAAGGGGAGGGAAGGAAGAGCAGGAGGTGAAAAATAGGGAAGAAAAACAGAGGAAAAAGGAAAAAAGCAGGATGAAGAGGTGAAAAGAGCAAGGAGAGAAGGAAGAAGGCAGAAAAAGGAAGGAAAAGTAAGGAGCAAGAAAGGTGTAAAAAAAGTAGGAAGATAATAGCAAAAAGAATAAAAAAGAGGAATTAAAAAATAAAAAAATCACCTAAAATCATATACATTATTTAGTACTTGAAAATAATAAATGTGGTAAATAAAAAATAATTATTTTAATAAAATCTAATAAATTTTAAAAAAAAATTAGCAAATACCAAAAATGTAAATTCTTAATAATTAGTTTAAGCTAACTATAATATTTTATACCAATAATTCGAATAATTAAGTATTTTAATAATAATAATTATAAAAATTTATTATAATGAGTTTATTTTTAATTTATATATTTTTAAATAATAAGAAAATAATAAATAGTTGATTAATAATAGTTAATTTATAATTATAATAATAATAATAATGATTTTTTCAAATTTTGTTATTGATATTATTTAATTATTTAATAATAAGTAGTTCATAATTAGTGATTAATAATTAATAGTTAAATAATATTTAGTGCTAGTTGAGCTAACCAAATTTTTGCTAGAGCTTATTGATTCTGGCTAAAGTTTGCTTGAGCTATAAGCTTCAAAGTAATATTTATTTGGCAACCAAGCTAAGTGAAGCTAAGTGAGAATCAAGCAAACTTGAAGAAACAATAAATCTAATCTGCACAAGTTATTTTCACCACCTTGGTTATCACTAAGCCTTCTTAAGATCTACTAACCCCTCACGGCATCTCTCACTTGCACACACTTAATGTCCAAACCAAACAATCCAAATTGTTTTAATCATCAGAGTATGACATTGAGTTTAATAAAACCTTGATTGTGATGATTGAATGAGATTCTTTCTTGACCGTCATAATGATCACAACCATCTAGATGATACATGGAAATTATATGAACCCTCTAGACAATTGCGGATGGAGGTTAAACTCTCATGAAATACAATAAAAATACTAATGTGCATGATCCGAAGATCAATTCACAACTTAATTGAGCAATTCTCAGGCCATTGTAGCAATATCCTGAGTCAATCAACCTATACTCCAAGTTACAAGTTCTTGAATTAGAACTTATCCAGCCTAGTAACTTTGATAAGTTGGGAAGCTTACCTGACTTTGCTTCCTCGACTCACAATAGTCAGGTATTTTGTGAGAGCATTTTTTTGAGGAAAATTTGCAGGACATATTTTCTTTGGAAACACAGGGTTTTCTAGTCTCATACAGAAAGCTGGATATTGCATGTAGCATGCACAAAGTGGTTGTAAACACTGAGACCACAAAGGTTTGAAGGCTCGATGTTGTAAAGGGATAACTACCATAGCCTTTTGAATGTGGCCAACTAGATTATAGAATAATTTAATATTTTTCTGTTTTTTTCTTGAAGTATGCTTTGTCTAGCTAATTTTCTTTGTTACCATAACAAGGATTTAAAACTCCTATCCATTAAGAATATAAGCATCTAGATCATCACAAGATGATGATTTCATTTTATAACGTAAGTGATACATGAAATATAAATTATTTGTTACAACACTGATGAAATTGGCATGGAAGTGGTTAAACTCTCAGTCGCTAAAAGCATTATGATTTTTGGCCAGATGATCTGTCTATTGGTAAACCATTTTATGACATCAAGAAGGCACTCAAAGTCTTCACAAGTATTATTTCTTATAAAATAACAAGAAAGAGAATCCCTAAGAGATTATGTTGCTAGATTAATGCTTGCCATCACATGATGTTTTACACAAAGATAAATCATTTGAATTATTAGCATACATACATGAATTAAGAAAAGCACGCACTTAATTTAGTGTGATGAAGAAGCCTTTGAGAGTTATAGATGACTTGTAAAAGGGCTACAAAATACATTAACATCAAAGAGGAGAGGTGAAGATTATAGTGAATCCCCTCCTAATTGAAGAAAAATGGTTGGAAGCATAAGAGATTCAAGAACGGCTCAAGCGGGGATCCCAGAATAAGAAGGAATGATTTTGGAAAAAGCTTTAATGATGGTGCATCGAATTGCACCACAGAGTGGATCCTTAGATCATGACTTGGGGAGATAAATGTAAAATCATTCTACTAGCTGCCACACAACCATGAAATGGCTTAGGAACCATCTTTCAGATGTCATGATGCATGGGGGCCCTCTATTGAAAGGTGTTACTGTTCCATTCCTTTTAATTGCAAGAGAGACTGATGAAGTAAATTTACTTGTTCTTCCTAGTTAGAATGCTCATAATCCTAAAATTATTCATGGGGTGATAAGGAAAAGAAAACTATTAACATAAAAAATAGTGAAATGTCGATTGAAAAGCTTCTCAAACACATTTAAAATCCAAAATGAGTTCGACCAAGCTGAGCCGAGATCACTCTGAAATGCTAAATGCATCGTAAAGTCAGTCATTTTGAAACAACAGAGCATTGAAGCATATTATTGAAA
The DNA here is from genome assembly GCA_016760335.1 of Gastrodia elata. Classification (NCBI taxonomy): domain Eukaryota; kingdom Viridiplantae; phylum Streptophyta; class Magnoliopsida; order Asparagales; family Orchidaceae; genus Gastrodia; species Gastrodia elata. The sequence continues at coordinate 46,422,785 of CM028674.1, read as the reverse complement.
AAATAATGTTTCTATTTGGCCTTCGTTTGCAGTAAGACAAAATTTTACAGGGGAATTGCTTTGTTTCTTTCAAATTGGCTTTGAATGTAGCCAAGAAGGCAAAATCCAACCCACATGCTTGAAATAGTCATGTCATTGAAAAACTGTTCAATCTTCGCTACATTGGTTATCTTAAGGCTGTTGTTAGTGCTCTCCCTTGCCTTGGAAACATTGATTGTTCTAATTGACAAATTCATTCTATTAAACCTTCAAATTGTTAATAATGTCTTTTGAATCTTGCAATATTTTTTGGAGAATCCACACCAGGAAAAAAACACAAGTGTTGTAAAGAGTCGAGTAAAGCAACCAAGTAAGACATTCGCTCTTCTACAATTTAAGATTTTGTGAATCCGTTGATCACAGGCAAACATGTGCTTTACTAAAGACACTATGATTTGTCAAATCCATCAAAAATAGAATGATTGACTCGAAACTTTACAATAAATTAGTTGTAAGAACCCCATGCTAAAAATCCTTAATTTATATATAAATAATCTTGACTAAAAAGTTTACTATTTTATGAATAAATAATTTAATGTAGTTGGATTGAGAATTATTCCCAATGGAATCACCCAATCAAATAAATTATGATTCAATAAGAAATTCAAATCCTAATTCAAAGTAAAGGTAATTAAATCAAGAATAAATTCAAGATAAATGAAGAACTTCAATTCAAAGAATTCAAATAAAATATAATTTTCCAATATTGTAAATAAAATTTTCTACATTGAAAATTTAATAAGTAAATTAATCCTTTCTCACTCCAGAATTTCCCATTTAGAGGGAGAATTTATTTGAATCGGAAAGAAAATTACTTTTGGAATATAACTATGCAAACAAACTGAAAGATAATTAGGTGATTCTCAATTTAAATCTTCCTCTGTTTAAATTTTATTCATCCCAATTCCTTAAAATTTCCCAATTAAAATCAATTGTTTTTTAAGTATGATGAATGATTTATAAGTTTAAATAAGCCAAAGAGAGATGTTTAATGATCCAATACTTATATGGGTTAAGAACATGAAAAACCATGATTTATTTTTTTCTTGAGATAAATTTATTTGTATTACAAGTAATATTTTTAAAAAAGTTAATTAAATGTTGATAAGGAAGAATAAATACCCACCTTAAAATCTCAACTTAGAAATAATAATTTTTGAAATGAGAACCTTAATTACCATCTCAACGAGCATGAATCAAAAAATTATCATTAGATTAATAAGCTCTAAGTGGATTTTAAAATAGTTGCGACGCTCAAGGTAAAATAAATAAAACCACCAAATGTGTGCAACTATATTCATTTATATACGAGTAAACATGCACTCATTCATTACTATTTTTTAAGTTTGTCTGATATGCTTACATAAACTAGGCCATATCCACTAGGATATTTGAAAGGTTCACTTTTCAAATGATACCAATATTATGCTATAGATTTAGATCAAACAACTTCCACATAAAATACTGAAACATAGGATCCTTAAGGCATCACGAGGAATGGCACCAATATTCACCAACAGACAATCATCATCTCAACAAAGAAGTCCCTCGCTTTAAGGTCAGGAGAATTGGAATTGATTGCTTTAAGGTCGGGAGAATTGAAATTGATTTTGACATCTTTTATTCTTTTCTCTAATTCTGCATATCTCAATAAGCTTATTTTATGTGTCTTTCATTTTTATAAAAATGAAAGATAGAATTGAAGACAAAGGTGTTATGCATGTATCCATAAATATCATTGATTTATTAAGAAAATCTTTACATTTCTTATATTTATTTCAATTATTTGAATTTTTATTTGTTGATATCAGCTATGCGTTTGAGAAAACTTACTCTCTTTAGAATAGATGTTTATGAGCAAACTTACACTCTTTATGTATCAGAGCAAAACTAATTTAGAATAGAAGTCTTTATGCAAACTTGCACTCTTTATTAAGTTTTGCATATCTTTATTTATGAGGATCAGTGTCGAATTTTCTATATTGGTTCATCGGTAATATTCCATCAATATCTTTTGCCTTCCTTATTTAGGACATCAGCTAGGCGGCTCATATTTTATTATCTAGCAAGAATTTATAATTATCTTCCAAAACTTTTATTAAGAGTTATTATGACTAAGAATGTTCATGCTAGGGCTAGCACTTTGTTCAAAATTTAAAACTCATAGAACACGCTTAAGTTCTGATTTAACTTGAACTTAAATAAAACAATTTCGATTTCAGTAATGAATCGAGTCTTGGACGTCAAATATTTTTCATTCATTTTTGAGTCTATGCCGACTTGCTTAATTTATGGTTCAAGCCACCTCAAAATTAATAATAAATGTATGTTGTACGCATTCCTAACAAAATTGTGGTCCATCTTAGTTGGTTTGGGGTGCAACAATAGAAGGAGAGATCATATGTTCAAATTTTATCTCCTTCATATTTTGCATTTTATTTTCAAAATAGGCTCGATTCGATTTCGAATAGGCTCAAAATTAAATAATTTTGAGATATGCCTGCTCAACTGAAAATAATTTCATGTTCTAGTCAATTTCAAGTCGAGCTAAACTTGAAAATTTCGAGTTCAAGTTCAGCATGACTCAAATCAAACTCAACTTAAAGCAAATTCTAGTCCATAGCATCCACTATATTAAGTTTTAAAGGCTCATATAAACCTCCTGACTAACTCGATTCAACTTTAATTGGTTTGGAAAGGTCTTTAACCCTACATATTAACATCAAAGATCTAGGATCAACATTTTATGTCTCTTCAAATGGAGAAGTACTCTTAGGATCAACATTTTATGTCCCTTCAAATAGAGAAGTGTTCACAATCTCGTCATAACTAGAATGTACTGAAAATATTCTATTTGATCTTTGAACGAGATTGAGCCTTATCAAAATTCAAATCTTACTCTTCCCTCTCTAAGGATAATGATGGGAAACTTCATTGCAATTATGTTCCCAATAACTTGGTCGAGAAGGGGGATAGATAGATCATCAAGAGCTTGATAACCTTTGTGAACATCTCTTTCTTTAATTTTGTGTTCATTGTTGGCCTCATCCATTGAACTAGCAGTTCCATATAAGTTCTATTTCTTGTCATCAATTTTGTTTATATTAATTTCTTGATTCAAGGTTCTCTTGGCGAATGAAACCTCACTGATATCACCTTGTGCCTTATTGACTTCTTATCATGTTCTCCAATTATCATTAGTTTCTTTATAAAAAAGGTACAATTGTTATCAAATTGAAAAACAACCATTTTATTTAGATCATCATCTATGAGCTCTTCTGCAGAAACTTGAACGGACTGAAAAGATATTAAAGAGGAAGGAGCGAAAGCACCAACCCCACATAAAATCTTTTTGCCCACTTTGCAGCTTTCTTGAATTCCATTACTAAATCACTATTTGAGCTTTATGATAATCCATGATTAATTTCTTTCAGGAATCATCAATAATTGTTGAGAAATTCACAAGGAAGTCTAGCCCCTAAATTTAAAAGATTTATGTGTTTATGTTTCAACAGGAAGATGTTAAAATCAAATTTTTTCATAATTTGATATGCTTCGTTCACATGTTATGATCTTCTGAATGGTCCTAATTTTAACTATTTAAACCAAATTGATATAGGATTTATTTCAAAGATTAAAGAAATGTTTTCCCAATTCAAATTCTATATGATTGGCCCAGTCATGGGAAGAAAAAAATAGTTCTCAAAAAATTCTTACATCGAGCCAGACTTGCATTTTATGATAAGAACAGTATCATACATGACCAAACATAGTCAAAGTGCATAAAGCATCATGTATAAAGTACATAACTTATCGAGGATGATTACAACGGTCTATACACAGCTCTTAATGGAAGGAACAGTACAAAGAGGACATTTTTTGACATCTCCTGCGTGATGCACTGTAAGCATATGTTCTGTAACGCAGTGCGCCTCAACGGTCAGCAACCGAGAAGCAGTTGCTGCAGCGCGCCGCGGCGGATCATAGGGTCCAGATTTAATGCGGGAGCCGCAGTGCGCCGTAGCGGCTCAAGATTCGAAAATTAGTTGCTATAGCCGCAGCGCGCCGTAGCGCGCTATAGCGTCTGCAAATTCGAAAGTCGACCGCTACGACGCGCTGTAGCGGCCGACGGAGTTCTGCTTCGTTCTAGATCTCGATTTGAAGAAATTTGAGGGGAATTTTGAACTTTTTGGGTCCGAAATAGAGCTAACTTCTTAAACCTAAGTAGTCGAGGAAAACCTAAAGCTTTTGCAATCAGTTTGGAGGCTTGAGTGGCTGTGGAAAAGAGAACCCTAGAAGGAACCCCATGGGAGCTGCTATCCAAGGCAAGTCTTGCAAGGTGGTGAAGCAACTCCAAGTGACAGCCTCTATTCCCCCTCTCCATTCTAAAGTAGAGCTTAACTCTTGTGCTGAGGTGATATAGCTCTTGTAACTATGTAACCTTTGAAGATTTCATAGTAGATTTTCTCGTTGGTGAGGCTCCGTGGTTTTGCCCATTCTTGGGTTTTCCATGCATATCTTTGTGTTTGGATGATTATATGTGCTGCGATCTTTCTCTTGTGATTTTGTGATTTCAAACTTGCTTGGTAACCGTCAACACATTCCCTGATCCTCAAAAGACTTGGAAGATTTCGTGTTTCAACAACAACAAGTGGTATCAGAGCGTTGGTTCTTTGCCTTGTTGTTAAGGAGGGTTTGCTTGTTTGAGTGGGAGCAATGGCTGAAGAAATGAGACACGAGATTGAGAAGTTCCGCAGAACAAACTTTGCATTCTGGAAAATGCAGATGGAGAATCTGCTCTACCAAAAGAAGTTATATCTTCCATTGAAAGGAGCTGATAAGAAACCTGCAACTATGATTGATGAAGAATGGGAGATTCTTGATAGAACCACTTTGGATTTGATTCGTTTATCACTATCTTATTTGTTGCTTTTAATATTGTTAATGAGAAAACTATTGTAAATCTCATGAATGCCCTGACAAAGATGTATGAGAAGCCTTCGGCTTCGAATAAGATTTTCTTGATGAAGAGATTGTTTAATATGAAGATGGTGGATAGCCATTCAGTGACTGAACACCACAATGGGTTCAAAACCGTGACGAGTAAGTTGAGTTCGGTGGGCATCAGTTTTGATGATGAGGTCCGAACTCTATTGCTCCTCTCTTCATTGCCGGACAGTTGGAATTGGTTGGTTACAACCATTAGCAATTCATCAGGAAATTCGTCGTTGAAGTTCGACGACATCGTTGGGCTAGTGCTGAATGAGGAGGTGCGAAAGAAATCTCATGGCAAGGCATCTACCTCAGCACTGAATGCTGCAAGCATAGGGAGACATGCTGAGAAGAGACATACCAGAAATAGGTCGATGTCTCGGCGAGGTAAATCAAGACCCGGAAAAGCACAGCAGGATTGCTAGAATTGTGGGAAGGCAGGAGCCCTACCCTGAAGAAGCCAAGTGGTGGTAAAATAATGAACCCCACTGTGAATGTTTCAGCTGAAGAGGATCAGGATGCTTTGATCCTCTCACTTGTCAACATGGAGTCCTGGGTTGTGGACTCGGATGATAAGGCGTGCGACATCATTGGTAGAGGTGATGTGGATGTAAAGCTACCAAGCGATGCAGTTTGAAAGCTGAAGGATGTTAGACATGTGCCATGTCTAAGAAGAAATTTGATCTCAGTAAGCCAGTTAGCCAGAAAGGGCAACAGCACATATTTCACAGGAGATCATGGAAGGTCACCAAGGGTGCACTCATTATTGCACGAGACAGTATGAAAGGTACAATTGATCAATAAAGTGTCTGACACTATTGCAGCTGCAGAAGAGATAGATGCAAATCTATGGCACCAGAGGCTTGGCCATATGAGTGAAAGGGGACTGAAATCCCTACAGTCAAAAGGAAAGCTCCAAGGGATGAGAAGTCAGTTGACTTAGATTTCTGCGAAGATTGTGTGCTGGGCAAATTGAAGAAAGTTTATTTCTCCAAAGTTGGAAGGGAGCTGAAAGGCAAGAAATTGGTGTTGGTGCATACAGATGTATGGGGACCAGCTCCTATATCTTCCATAAGTGGAGCAACATACTTCGTCACTTTCGTCGATGATCATACAAGAAAGGTATGGGCTTACTTTCTCAAACATAAATCTGATGTATTTGATATGATTGAAAAGTGGTTAGCTTTGGTGGAGAACTAGACCGAATTGAAGCTGAAATGCTTAAGGTCTGACAATGGCGGCGAAAACTGTGATAGAGAGTTCAAGGAGTTCTGTGCCTTGAGAGGAATTAAGAGGGAGTTTACAGTCCCTTAAACACCGCAGCAAAACGGTGTTGCAGAATGGATGAGCAGGACAATCATAGAGAGAGCCAGGAGCATGAGATTGCATGCAGGTCTCCCGAAACAGTTCTGGGTTGAAGTCGTTAACACGGCAGTATATTTAACCAATAGGGGACCTTCAATACCCTTGAATGAAGAGATCCCCGAAGAATCTTGGAGCAGAAAGGAGGTGAAGTTGAATCACCTCAAGGTATTTGGCTGCTCATCCTATGTGCATGTTGATGCAGGATCCAAGAGCAAACCTGATGTTAAGGCGATCAAGTGCACATTTATTGGATATGGTGCAGGAGAGTTAGAATACAGATTCTGGGACAATTAGAACCAGTAAGTTATCAGAAGCAGGGATGTCACTTTCAATGAAAGTGAGATGTACAAGGATTGTATGGGAGTCAAGACTGACTCCAAGGATGCTTCAGATGGAGAACCCCGTCACATAGAAATTGATGACAGCATTGAGCCAGATATTGGAGAACATGGAGAAGCTCAAGAGGGTGCCAATGTTGAACAACAAACACCCATGTTAAGAAGATCCACAAAAATGTCTAGACCGTCATAGAGGTACCTCTCCTTCTTTGTTCTATTTGTTGCTAACGGGTAGTGGTGAACCAGAAAGCTTAAAAGAGGTACTTCAAGTTGAAGATTCAAGCAAGTGAGAGGCTGCCATAAATGATGAAATGGCATCACTCATATCAAATAGGACATGGGAGTTGGCACCCTTGCCAGCTGGGAAGAAGGTCCTTCAAAATAAGTGAATTTACCAGGTGAAGGAAGAGATGAATGGGAGCAAACGCTACAAGGCGAGACTTGTAGTAAAAAGTTTCCAACAAAGGCATGGGGTCAAATACAGTGAGATCTTCACCCCAGTTGTGAACATGACAACCATCAAGGTTGTGCTGAACATTGTTGCAGTTGAAGATTTGCATCTGGAACAAATGGATGTCAAGACTGCATTCTTTCACGAAGAACTGGAAGAAGAGCTTTACATGCAATAACCTGAATGGTACAAGGCTCAAGAGAAAAGAAACTCTAAGCTAGTGTGCAAGTTCAAGAAGAGCCTTTATGGCTTGAAGCAAGCGCAAAGGCAGTGGTACAAAAGATTTGATAGGTTCATGTCAGAATCAAGGTACAAGAGATGCCAGGCGGATCACTGTTGTTATATAAGGCAGTGTAAGTCCTCCAATATCATCATATTGCTATATGTGGATGACATGTTGATCGCAGGATCAGAAATGGAGAAGATAAAGATGCTGAAAGAGCAGATATCAAAAGAGTTAGACATGAAGGACTTGGGGCCGACAAAGCAGATTCTTGGAATGAGAATCAACAGGGAGAGAAGTGCAAGAATTATGAAGCTGTCACAGAAAGATTATGCTGAAAAGGTGCTAAGAAAATTCAACATGAATGAAGCGAAGCTAGTGGGCACTCCCCTAGCAAGTCACTTCAGCTTATCGAAAGAACAAATGCACGAGATCGGACATTGCCCATGCAGTGGGAGTGGTCAACAAGTTCATGGGAAACCCAGGAAAGCACCATTGGGATGCGGTCAAGTGGATCCTAAGGTATTTGAAAGGTACAGCAAGCAAAGCATTATGCTTTAAAAGATCTGACATTATTTTACAGAGATATGTAGATTCAGATCTTACAGGAAATGTTGATAGCAGGAGAAGCACTACAGGATATGTTTATACATTAGGAAGTGCGGCGGTGAGCTGGATCTCCAGGCTACAAAATATCGTATCGCTATCTACCACAGAGGCGGAATGCATTGTAATTACCGAGGCAAGCAAGGAGATGATTTGGTTGAAGGGGTTCATGGCAGAACTAGGCAAGGAGCAGATGGATGTGAGGCTTTACAGTGATAGTATGAGCGCAATTCACCTAGCTAAGAATGTCGTTTTTCATGCCAGGACAAAGCACAATCAACTCCGTTACCATTTCATCCGGACACTGTTGGAAGAAAGACAGCTTTGATTGGAGAAGATCCATACATCCAAGAATTCAACTGATATGCTTACCAAAACAGTAATAGTGGAGAAGCTGAAGCTATGTGCAGCTTCAGTTAGCCTCGATACGTGAAGAGAGAGCAGTGGTGAGCCACACCACAGTCCTTGACAAACACAAAAGAAGACAGTGAAGGGTTAATGGAGGAAAGCATGGGAAGATTGCCTGAAAGTCTCCAAGTGGGAGATTATTGTGTTGTGGAGACTTTAATGTCCAGGAACAGCACAAGCCCTGCGGCGCGCCTCAGCGGTCAGCAACCGAAAAGCAGTTGCTGCAGCGCGCCGCAGCGGAATCAGATGCGGGCGCTACAGCGCGCCGCAGCGAAATCAGCCGAGGCGGATCATAGAGTCCATATTTAATGCGGGCGCCGCAGCGCGCCATAGCGGCACAAGATTCGAAAGTCAGTTGCTACAGCGCGTCGTAGCGTGCTACAGCGGATGGAAATTCGAAAGTCGGCCGCTACAGCGCGCCATTACGGCCGACAGAGTTCTGCTTCATTCCAGGTTTTGATCTAAAGAAATTTGAGGGGTATTTTGGACTTTTTGGGTTCGAAATGGAGTTAGCTACTTAAACTAAGTAGCTACTTAAACTAAGTACTGAGGAAAACCTAAGGCTTTTGCAATCAGTTTGGAAGTTTGAGTGGTTGTGGAAATGAGAACCCTAGAAGGAACTTTAAGGGAGCTATTGTCCAAGGCAAGTCTTGCAAGGTGGTGAACCAACTCCAAGTGACATATGATAACTCATGTTAGGTTGGTAACAACCCAACTAACATCGGGTACATCTTTCCGCATGATCATATTGGCGGTTAAGTAAAATAGCAGTTAAACAACATTCAGAGCCATTCAAATATAAGGAAATAACATTCATTCAATTTAAAGTAAATAACATTCAGAATTTATTACATAAATGTCTTTATACAGAAATGATTGTGTCCCTTGAAAGGTAGTTAGAATTCATTAATTTCGTGTGCCATGCTCTTTCTAACGGCTTTAAACTAAATCAATCTTCTCTGGCTGTATATGATCTGGCATTACAAAAAATAATGCCTTAGTGCACATTCTAAATATAAAGGATATTAAAAATATACTTAAAGTAAAGCGAAAGGCAAAAATGATAAAAATTGCAAGGAAACATAATTTTATTGCAAAAAGATAATCATAACTCCAGCAAAATAATTATTTTTTGTCACATGCCAAATTTTCAAATTGAAATCAATAATAGCATAAAAATTCATGCTTATGTTTATGATTTGATATTATGAAACAATATTAACAATTATGATGGGCAAAGCCAGAATCATGAGGCTGGGTTCATAAAACTGCATTTAAGCATGACCTTCACTTGGGCCCCCTTAAAAGCTCCAGATGGCACCTTCAACTGGGTCTCTTTAAAGGCTCCAGATGGCAACCTTCACCTGGGCCCCCTTTAAAGGCTCCAGATAGCATTATATACACATTTAAGCATAACCTTCACCTGGACCTCCTCAAAGGCTCCAGATGGCACCCTTATAACTCCCGATGGACTAGCCCCATCCCTAACTTAATTCAACATCCGTTTCGAAACCCTTTGCAACATTCACAAGATACATAAATATCATTTTGCCTCTCTTACATTATTAGCAGTAAGAGTAAAGCATTAAATAGCAATATAAAATAGGCTCAAAGCGATGCTTAAACAGCAAAAAGGTAGAAAGCATAAAAATAATATCCAGTATACTTTTTGTGTTTGACTTAACTAAATGAATCACTCACAAACTTGATGTATCTGCAAAAGTTATAATTGAAATTCTATTAAACCTTGAAGGTGATGTTTTCAACGAATCATATTTACTCGATATACTACCTATCTTTCCGTTCTCATATCCTTCCCAAACCTTGATTTAAATCTCATAATAGAAGATGCATTACAACAATTTTACTTAAGAGTTCTAAAACTGGTGATTTAGAGATTTTATGACAATAATTTGGCGCAATCTGTCAATATCAAATTTAATCAAACCATGTACAATAGTTTCTCACTCTTAAATTATGCTAGAGCATGGTAAACATGTATTGAATTGTTAAATCAATATTTACTTATAACTCTTGAAGTTTCAACAACTATAATCAAGCAATAACATTTTTGCGAGGTGCAGGATGGTTAAATTTTAGGGAAGGGGATAATTCGTGACCCAACTATAGGTTAAGAAGTTACCTATTACTTATCTTTACACCAAATTCAGTATTTATATATTATCCTAATTACATAATTCACATTTAACTCATCCAAATTTATCATTCAAATATAAATTTTATTTTAATCCTTAAACGAGGGAATAAGGTGATTTTATACTTTTAAGTATTTTTGGATACCCCAAAGATCTATAATAAAAGCTAACCACATTAATTAGACAAGAACACAATACTCCAAAGTTCTTGAGTGCAGTTTGCAATTTATAAAATTTTCTTAAATAAAATAATTTGACTTTGATTTGGAGTACTATTCACTATCATATACGATTCGATTTATTACTGCAATCCTATTAAAAGAGTCGAACAGAGGAGAGGAGGGATCGTACCTTACTCTCAACCGAATGCACAAGATCGGCGCTGAATCGAGCGGAAGAGGAGAGGAAGGATCGGCGCACAGACGGAGGGATCGAGCGAGGGGGATTGTGCGAGTGCGCTGGGACGTCGACCGTGCTCCCGTCGGCTCTTGTGCTGGTCACGCAAGACGCTGCTGCCGATGCGTCTCGTCGTTGGCTCAGGTATGCTCCTACAGCTCGAGCGGAAGAGAAGAGGAAGGAGTCTAGAGAAGGCAGTGAAGAATCAAGCGCTATGCTCTCGATTAAATAGGGTGTGCGTGCATAACGCACACCCGTTTCCTTCGGCTGGAAGGATGCCTCGTGTGGATCACGAGAATTAGCAAACTAAAACGGAAATGGCACGTTTATGGGAGCAGAAGGAATCGAGCGGCCCCTAAAGCCAATAAAGTGTGCGTTTCAATTTCATTTCTTTCCTAATGGAACCGTCAACCTTAATTGTCGTCGATTTTTCTGAGGTTCTCGTTCCCTTTTCATGCTTAATGTCAATTTAAAGTTTCTAATTTCAACTTTAACGAATTTGAAAACTTTCTATAATAAAGATTGTAACTGAAAATCGAAATTTAGCGGGAGTTTTAACGGAAAACTGAAATTTGCGAGAGAATTAACGAAATTTGAATATTGCAGGACATGACAGCCTCTATTCCCCCTCTCCATTCTAGAGTAGAGCTTAACTCTTGTGCTGAGGTAATATAGCTCTTGTAACTCTATAACATTTGAAGTTTTCATAGTGAATTTTCTCGTTGGTATGGCTTCGTGATTTTTCTCATTCTTGGGTTTTCCACATATATCTTTGTGTTTGGATGATTGTATGTGCTGTGCAATCTTTCTCTTATAATTTTGTGATTTTTAGACTTGCTTGGTAACCGTCAACGTATTCCCCGATCCTCAAAAGGCTTTTAGAAGATTTCGTGTTTCAACAACACATAGGAGGTCTTCAAGTCATTTTCTTGCTTTTCTTTGTAACAAAAGGGAAAATGTCACCAAAAAATTGAATTCTATATTCATTGTTTTTAGACAGTGAAACAACACCTAGTAAACATAGTGAACATAGGCCGACAAGGCTATACCATTCTACATCCTTGTGTGATTTTTCTCTTTCTTTCTCCTCTATTTTGCCTTACCAATACAAAATCTACTCAATCTTAGTACAACTTGATTTTAAAATAAAATGAACTCACATGAACTACTTTTTGATTTCTTGTTACAAGCAATTAACATAGAAACTTCAAAAATCATCATCATGTTATGAATCCCTTTAGAAATATGAAAAAAAACAGCTAGCTTTCTTTTGTTTCTAGGCTCATTATTTGGATTGTTTAGCTTTTAACTTTTGCTTTTTCTGACCTTACTCGCCTGTATTTAATTTTTCAGTTTCATTTTTTTTAACAGATCATTGGATATTATCTTTTTTTGGTAATAAAAGTTTTAAAGACAGCAAAACAAGTATGGATTTTGTGTTGTTCAAATTTCCAGTTGTATTGTTCGATTGTACAGTGCTTGAAATCTTTGATTCAGCTTGCTTTAAAGATAAACTTCTTTTGATTATATATCAATAATATAATTGATTAATAATCTGATAAATTTATGATGTTTGTGCGATAACTATACAATACTAGTGATTTGAGTTGTTCAGATTGTTCCAATTTTTTATTAAATGGCTTTGTGATGCTAGCTTGTCAATCTCATAATTGTAAAAAAGACGCCTTATGATGATTGACTTAATATTGTTGTGATTAGTATTATTCAGATCGGATTGCTTTACTTTATTAAATGGCTTTGCGATACTGTACTTGATATAGAAACAAACAATTAACTGAAAAAAGCTCTTTATTAAACTCAATCTTCCTAGATAGGATTCTAAGATTGTCACATCACATTTGCACACATGGAATCTTGTCAATGGTATGAAGGCAGCATTCTTTTTCACATGTTCTTTGTTGGCCTCTCTAATTGTTCTCTTAAGGCAGTTTGCAGTTCATCCCAAGCAAAAGCATTCAATTTCAGCATAAAGCAACATATCTCAAGATGCATCAGATATTGCAAAGCCTCCAGGCAGAACTCCAAACAATGATGTTAATCATAATTAAATGAATATAAAAATTTAGTCTAGTTTCGGAGCATGTGCAAGTGACCAGAATTACTGGACCTATCAAAGCTTCTTTATAAAAGCTGTAATAAATGAGATTTCAAACAATTAATTTACTAGTTGCATTGTTAAATCATAATTATCTTCTGCAGACACATGCGATAAATAGGTATCCCTTGCTCTTGCAACAGGTTTCAGGATCTGTAAGCTAAGGACAACAGCACTTGTAAACTGAGTACTACAGAGACTAGGAACATTGTAATTACACTTCTTCCACAATAGTGAAGCACCCAACAATGAACTCAATTTTTCCTCCAGTTTGTATATGTTTCAAGTTGTTTCTTTAACTGCTAACTAGCCATCTTGTAAACAGAATTTAATTTTTTTTAATTTAAATCAACCAAACTTGAATGCCCAAATTCCACAGATGCAAGCCAAACACGAAATTTATAAGTTCACAGATGTGATTTGTACTTGAAAGTGAGTTTCAGTGAAAACAATCAACAATGTCAATAGTTTCCAGCTAAACTCCAAATTGTGCAGGTTGTAATAGCATTATTGAATAAGCATAATGATTTAACAGCACGGTAGAAATCATTAAGGGCGATATCATTTATACATAATAAAGAATGAAAATAACAGTTTAAACTATTCAATTTAGTGTAAATTAGTTGTGAGTGCAAGAGAGATGACCAAGTGAGAAAATTTTGCAGAACATGATCTAAAAAGGAGCTTTTCAAACTTCCAAAAGTAAATAAGAAAAACAATATAATAATAACAGTTGATTAAGTGCATAAACAAACCGTTCCATCATTTGATGCTGAAGCAAATCGGGTTGTCATCCACTGTGGTATTGACAAATCTGTCACTTCTGCATCATGTCTGCCCACCAATTGCACTCCATCGACCAATTGCACTCCACAAACCAATTGCTCAAGAGGGCATTTAAGAGGTTCATCAGCAGAATAATCTGTGCCTCTGACAACCTTTGGGATATTAATTCTTAAAACATTGTTACCAATTCCAACAACCAACTTTTCCTAATAAAAATAACAAAATAAAATAAAGAAGATATCAGTATCATATTGAACACGCTTCATACCTTCTACAACAACAAACGTGACTTAAAAAAAAGCGTATATTCAGCTGATGTAAGAAGATTTAATCAAGTTAATCAATGTAGTTTCAATTTTTATTACTTGTTTGTGAGAGTGCCAGCAAATTTTTGGATGATAATCCCTGTCTCCAATAAACTGAATAGCAAGAACAAGTTTTCCTGTGATTTGAGGCTTGTCTTCATGATCAGGCCCCTCATTAATGTTCCATACAAAAACCTTCCCATCTACACTTACACTGCATAATATAAAATAAATCAGCTGCAAAACAAAAATGAAAAGGATGAAAAGCATACCTTGCTAAGAGGTGGACTTCTTCCGCAAAAAAGGCCATATCAGTCACCCTCTAACAATTGTTTTCAAAAAACTGTAGTTAGTTTCGGATGAAAATTGATAAAAAAGACCCAAATAGCCCATGTTAGTCAACTTGAAAAGGTAAAACTAAATCATATCATTGAATAAAAAAGACTTCATGAGTCAAGGTGAAATGGCAAATATCACATTGTAGGAAGTTTAAGTAATGAAAACAAGTACAGAACAAACTCAAAACAAGAAAAACAAAAAACCAACATAATAGTATATCAGTAAACGCTAAGAAAAATAAACAAAGAAAATGACCTCATATTTATCACGTGAAAAGCAAATTCAAATAATATGGTACATAAAAGATATAAACACATTTGAATAATAGGGAAAAGTGCAAAAAATAGCATCCAAAACAGAAAAATGAAAGTTGAATGTAGAATTTGCTTTTTTCTAATACTTCAATAAAAATCAATCAGGATTAGGGATGTCAATTTGACCCGAAACTCGAAACTTAAACTCGAACTCAAAAAATTTGGACTTGACTCAAAAATTTTCTAGTTGAACGGCTTGACTCGAACCCTATTTGAAATGATTCGAAATGACTTAAACTACTCGAACTCGAACAAGTTTGAGTCGAGTTCGAGTCTAGACTAATACGACTTGAACTCAACTCAAAACCAGCCCTAATCAAGATGAATTTCCTCAAAAAACTCCCAGTGCAAATATATCATATCAAAATAAAGTTCACCCATAAAGTTTACAAGCTGTTCTCGAGAGAATTTAAGCACATGACACATTCCGATAAGTCTTAATCATAAATGTCTACCACATAAATAGTGAAACATAAATAGTGAACCATGAACACTACCAAAAAGTGATACCCATGGTATCCTATAACAAGCATTGAGCTCAATGAAAGAGAAATAGCCTGCATTAATAAAAAGCAACAAGATACCAAAAATTCAAAACAACATATCCACAAATGCTTAAAAAACAACTATTCATCTGAAAATTTAATAGCAAATAAATCTTTTTAATCAAATGCTCCATTTTCAAAAGCATTCATCTTCTAGCTTTCTCTCTAGACTCTTATTTCGAGGACAGCAACAACATCTCTGATTCCCAACAGCTTCCACAACTTTTTATGACCCCAGCAGACTTCTTAACAAGGCATCTGCATATGTTGAGTACTCCCCAAGCATTTATAATACAAACTTCAGTTTGAACGAATCTCCTTGATAATTGGTGACACTGGCTATTCCCCAAGCTACAATAATTCCTTTCTTAGACTTAAAATCATAACACATCAAGCCTCTTTTCAGCATTTCGTATTATTACTTTATCCCAGTAATTAAAATAATAGAAATAAATTGATGGACCCCTCAGACAAGTTCTGCTTAGAATGTTTATATTTCCCACATGCTTAGTTGCAACAGCATTTATTCCATGTCAATGGATGGACAATTTTTTAAGTTAGCTTAAATAAGAGAAATCGGGCCAAATTTTATATCATTTAAACCCTATTTTTATGTTTGTTTTAGTATAGATTACATGCTATTCAAGTGTATTTATGTATTATTTTATGTTTGTGCAGTTATTTGGAGTGGCTATACTGATTACAAGGAGTTTTGATGAAGAAAACAAGAGCCACCGGAACTATGACCCATCCCGGCGTGGGTGGGATCAATTATTAGGTGCTGACGGAGACCCAGACGCTCAAGAACAGAGGCACAAGTGCCCAAGCGTGCCCCAGCGCCCGCCAAACAAAGCTAATGGACGCCCAAGCGTGCCCCAGGCACCCAAAACAGCTCAGGACGCGCAAATAGATGCCCCTTGTCACTCAAGGGGCGGTTTTTGGTGATATAGAAGCCAAACAAAAACCCTAAGTCAATGGATCATTGGGAGAAAAATAAGGTTCCTTAGAAAGAAAATTTCAGCCACCATAAGAGAAAGAAAAGGTAAAACCCTAAAGCTGCCGTCCAGAATTTGAAGAAGAAAGAAGACAAAAGAGAAGAAGAAGAGAACTCTCAAAAGGTATGTTCCTTTAGTAACCTCGAACTCTTCCTTTCTTTTTATTTTATGTAAAATATTTCATTATGAAATCATGTATACTTGCAATCTTTCAAACACTTTTGTTCTTATTTCATTTATAATGACAACCTAAACCCCCTTTGGAGGAGGGTTACGCTTAACCTATGTATTAAATATTTTCTCTGAAGGCTGAGTATGATGTGAAATTTGTTGTGATGAATGCATGTCGTTTTATTATCTAAATCTTCTAAATTGCATGTTAAAAATTGATATCTTTTAAAAATGAAATTTTCACATCACACTATATCTTCAATTGAACCATAAGTTAAGATCAAGATGTATGTGCATGATTGCATGCCATACAAGAACAGCACTAAAGCTTTGATTGAAGAATAATTCCAGATCATGGATTAATGTGCACTTGCTCATTTCATGCCTTCCGTGATCCATTTCTGATGCAGTCTTTCACTTAGATATAAGGTTAGACCGAATAAAGGGTTGTCCATTCAGATGAATGTCATAAGAAGATTTGTTGTAATAAAGGAGAATCAAAACACTTTTAAATTATTTGTTATTTTATTAAAACCATATTAGTTTAAGTTTCATCACAAATAAATATTTAGAAGTTCATAACTTACCATGGTGCTTATACCTATTTATTCAATCACATGTGATTAATAAGTCAAAAATTGAAACATCATTAAAGCATGTTATAGTTGTTTATCAACTTACAAGATGGAGTATTTATAAGATCATATATTTAATTATGCATTGTCTTTAAGGCTATGCCAAATATATAATTTAATTATCAACTATTTTTATGATACTACTAAAGAGAAAATCATTGGCATTAGCGTAAATTGTTAATGATATTCATCAATGCTAGTGCACAATAGTGCATTAAAATTTTTCATATTGTAAGAAAAAGTAATTTTAATTATTTTATTGCTTCGCATAAATTTTGATTTGTTAGTGCTCAGCAAAAAAGTTTGTTGACTTCATGAGCCTGTGTACTGATGTCACAGAAAAGATTTGATAATAACAAATATGGAGTGTTTATTAGTCATTAGCTAATGAATGATTACAAGTTGAACATTGAATAGGAAATCAAGAAGTAAATTGTATGGACCACTAAAAATTTGTGAGTTGCGCCACAAATAAAGGAGATCAATGTGCAACCAAGAAGACCGATGGATAATGAATCAAGTTCAATATCAAAAGATATCAAATTCAATGCACAAATTTTTTAGAGCCCAGCGTATGATAAAGTTCAGATTATTATTAAAAAGCAATGAACATCTAATAAATTGGTTAGATGCATTCAAAGCTTGATTTCAAATATACAAAAATTGTCAAGTTTTGAAAGTATATTTATGCATCATACCAAAGTCATGTTATGCCTATATAGCCTAATAGTGCTTAATTATATGGTAATTACAATCATATGATTAAGAGAATAATTATGAGAAAATAAGTATATTGTGCAGAATTAATCTTTCCAAAATTTAATATAAATTATAATATGCATGGTTTTAAAATGTTTACGCACTTCTATGCATAGTGAGCTTGCAAGTATTAATTAGCAGAAGGAGAGCATTAGCACAAAAGTAAAAGCTATCACTGTGTGACAAGGGGTTACAACTTCAAGTTGGTAAAACAAACTCTTATGATATATAAGGATAAAGCTGCATACAGTAGAGCCCAACGGGACCATACTTTCCCAAACCTGCATTGGCGGGATGCTTCATGCACTAAGCTACCCTTTACTATACAAATTAAAGGGAATCATGTTAACAAGTCATACTTTGAAAGTTTAACTAAGAGTGATTAAGTACAGATTACGATAAGATGTTCAAATTTAACAAATTCAATTAATTTTGTCCGGTAGATATGGACATTATACATTTACTAAGAGACTTGATAAATAAATTTAGATAAAGAAGAGAAGATTTCTATTTCATTTTTACCAATTTAGAGAAGGCTTAAAATGAAGTACCAATAAGCTCTTTGAAGAGTATTAAAAATAAAGTAATCTGTGTGGCTTATAATAATGCCATTAAAGATGTGTATAGAGGGATTGTTACATGTGCTTGATCGCAAGGTGGCTTGTCAAGAGATTTTTTAGTTATTATTGGATTGCATCTAATTAATGTTCTTAGTTCATATTTATTTGTATTAATTATGGATGTTCTTACTGAACACATTCAAGAAAAAACTCTTTGGTGCATGTTAAAAGCAAACTCGAGTTGTGGAGGACTGCATTAGAATCTAACAAAACTTCATCTTAGTTGATTTTAAATACAATATATGCAATATAAATTTAATCATAGTAGAAGTTATAATATCAAGAACATAACTACTAAGGATCATATGATCAAAAAGAGTGAGAATTTCAAATAGCTTGGTTCAACCATACAAAACAATGTTAAAATAGAGGTGATGTAATTAGTTGGATTCAAAGTAGTTGGGTAAAATGGAGTGTTCCCAACGTGTTGTGTGATCAAAAAATCTCACTCAAAATCAAAATAAAATTTTATAGAACGGCTATAAGACTGACAATGTTAAATGTGATCAAGAGTTGGCTTGCAAAAAAACTACTGATATATAAATGCATAGAGAAGAAAATGCTAAGGTATATAAGTGGATATAATTGAAAAGATAGGATAAGAAATGAGTTCATTCGCCATAAGGTTAAAGTGGCTCCAATGAAGGATAAGATTATAAATGTCATCTTAGATGGTTAAAGGATAGTAAGCATAGATCATCCTATGACCATGTTAGAAAACATGAATTCCATGATCTTCAGAGCGTGCATTAAACAATGCTTTACTTTGCGGTTAAAGCATAGCGAGGGCTTTGCAAGTTGAATTATGAGTACACTATTCACAAAAAGCCCTTACAATGGTTAGGCACGTAAACCCAAGCATGATTCTTTGTTATGATTGGATAAGCTAGGGTGTTCGACGATACATATTATGCTTATTAGATTATTGATAAAGATTATAGAATGTCATCTTAGATGGTTCAAGGATATTAAGCATAGATCATCCTATGACCATTTTATAAAACATGAATTCCGTGATCTTCAGAGCGTGCATTAAACAATTCTTTACTTTGCGGTTAAAGCATAGCGAGGGCTTTGCAAGTTGAATTATGAGTACAATATTCACAAAAGCCCTTACAATGGTTAGGCATGTAAAGCCAAGCATGATTCTCTATTATGATTGGATAATCTAGGGTGTTCGACGATACATATTTTGCTTATTAGATTATTGATAAAGAGGTCCAAATTGTCAATCCAAGATAAATCCTTGTTATTTTCTAAAAAAAAGAATTTAAATTAGTAAATTTATGAGCTTTAACTGCTCTCCATGTAAAAAACTCAAAAAATACTCTTGAGTAGAGTAATTTTTATAAGAATATCAAAGAAACATGAAGACAAAAGACTAGATAGAATCCTATTTATTGGATGAACATTTGACTTCCTCGACTTTGTGCTTTGCATACTAAAGCAAAAAAAAAATATTTTTGCATTGCACTATTTGCCGTGCTTTGAAAACATTGCTTGAGTTTATGAATTTTACCTATGTAAGCATAGGAAGACAAAAAAGACATGAAAATAAACTATTGGAAATGATCTCCATTAATTGAAACTCCAAGAGGGGCTTCCACTTGAATGTATTATCTTTCTATCTTACTTAACAAAATAATCATAAAATATCTATATTGATTACTATGAGGAATGTTTTGATCTATAGCATATTTAAATTTTGCAGCTATGAATCTTTAGCATCTCCAATATTGTTCTTAAAGAGAGAATCTTCTGACATAAATTTTTCATGCAATGTAACTTTCATCATTAAGAAATCCTCTATATTTATAATGATTTATCTTTACATAGTAGCAAAGATTTAATTTAATAGCAACGGATGTGTGGTGTCATTTTTCTTGAAATAAATAAATTCCATGATTTTGCATAATCAAGTAAACTTTTAGATATATAAGAAATTTAATCATGAACAGCTAAAGTGTAATTCAAGTATTAGGGCATTAGGGAGTAGATGGGTATTGAGCTAAAGTGTAAT
This sequence comes from Gastrodia elata, assembly GCA_016760335.1. NCBI lineage: Eukaryota > Viridiplantae > Streptophyta > Magnoliopsida > Asparagales > Orchidaceae > Gastrodia > Gastrodia elata. The sequence continues at coordinate 46,402,206 of CM028674.1, read as the reverse complement.
TCATGTATTTGAGAGAGGAAAAATTAAAGGGAGATGAAAAGGATATGGGATTAGGGTAACCGTGGGAAAAAAAATGGAAAAGATCAGCTACTTGCATTTCTTTGGGCTATTTGGCAACCATGAAAATTTAGTTCAAGTAGGATATAGGGGTGCTTCATTTAAGCATTAACTTTATGGATTAAATTAGATAAAAGATAAGATATAGGATGTTTAGTTGTTCTTTTAATTTTTTTTACTTTTAGCTATTTGGTTAATTTTAAGTCGGATAAGCTAAACTAAACTGCTAAAGTTATTCGAGAGCAGCTAAGCTAAGCCAACATAAGAGCGAACGACCCTATATAGACCTTTTTATTTGATAAATATTAATGAATTACCACGTAGGTTAATTTAGGTGCTAATTTTTCAAATAACAATGCTTGAATAATTTATATTTATATATTATAGAATTTTTATGATATCTAATTTTTAGCAGCAATCTTTAAAATAAGTCATCAAATTCCTAACCTAATGACACAACGCATTAATCAGAGATGTCCACACAAAGAAACCTAGTAGATTGTGAAATTCAAGAAGTTCGACAAAGTACAATAAATTTATTTGAGGCAATAAGCTCTCCAAAATTCAACCCCCAACATCTTACCATCAAAGCTAACAAATCACAGGAAGCTTGATATCAATATAACATATCCAAATATTAGTGGAACCACACCAGCTCAAAATACAAGAAAGTTTGAAATCGAAAGAAGCAAAACCTGAGAATGTCCCCGGAGAAGTGATCTCAGTGCTGTGTTGATGTTAAGAACCCTGATTGCGCCAAGCTTAAGTCCATAGCAGATGTAGGTCCTGTTAACGGCGATCTGCCTTCCAAGAACAAGTCCAGGGTCCGACGTATACTTCGTTATCGGCGTGACTTCAAGCTGCGGCAGCTGTGTCTCCCCCGGCAACCTCGCGTCCACATCGTGTACAGCTCGTTCCCCTCGTCCGAGATGCCAGCCCGTAGGCATCTTTGCGTTCTGTATCCTCGTTGGCTGCGCTTGCGTAACCGGCATTACAGTGGGCGGAGCAGAAGGCGCGGCATGGAGTATTGCAGGGAGCTCAGCTGATGAAGAAGCCGGAGGCATCGAGGCAGTGAAATCGAACTGACCTGGAGGGGTGTTTCCGAGGAGGGCCATGAGTCTGGCGCCGGGGTTCTGTGTAGCGCTATTAGGACTAGAGCTAGGGTTTGGAAGGTGAGAGGATTGAACGGGATATGAAATAATGGGCCGGTGAAGAATCTCTTGAGGGTAGTGCATAAAGGGATGGGGATGAAAAGGAGGAGTGGGCTGGTAGATGAAAGTCCCCTGAGAAGGCATCGCCGAATAGGGAAGATGAGAAGCACCGGCAGCGTATGAGGCAGGAGGAAGAAAGGGGGCGTTAGAATTAGGGTTAGTGCCAGGGTTGGGAGTGAGATTAGGGGGTTTGAAGAGCTTCTGCATGTCGAATTGATTGGGGTTGCCACTTTGCGACGACATCGCCGTTGTTGTCGGTATACGCAGGGATGCCGGCAATAACCCTGGCGACAACGGTGCGTGCAGATGACGGCGGACTATAGTGCGCCGCGGCGAAGCATCGCAGGCATACGATCTCGCAGATGCAAGTGAGATGAGTGTGCAGGGCGTCGAGAATTCCGTTGAAGAAGATAGTTCTATTTATAATGTTTTATTGAAATTTGCATATCAGAAACTTCTATTTATTTTTTAGAAGAAAGTTTTTTCATTTAGAATTTTGTATATATATATACTATTTACAATCGCTCATGTGGCACTCAAAAAAATTCATCCATATTATTTCACTAGTATTTATTTATTTATATTAAAATAATACAAATATTATTTTTAAATTTTGTATTAAAATGATGTATAAATCTTATTTTTTTGAATATTACGTCAACGAATCTAAAGGCTCCGGGAGCTACAGTTCTGTTCTTCTAGATCCCTGCAATGCCTCATGTTGCCTTCTGGGGATGCCGTGATTGATTGGTGACCCTTCCCGTCCCTATCAGCTTGCGCTCTTTAGAAGGATTTATTTCTTCTTTTCCAACGCTTCAGCTTCTGCTTCTTCGACTATCTAAGAATTCCCAGACGACTCGTCTGTCTGGTGTTTTTCGTAGTGTTGACACGATGGCTTGTTGGCTGCGCTTCAAACTGCAAGTTTCGATTATCCTCTCTTCAGACCCTGGTAGGCTGCACTTTCATCTTTTCCTGAGAAAAATTTTCATTGGCGTCCTATTAGTTTGCCTGGGGGAAACTCGCCCACTTCTGTGAAGCTATGGCTTCAGCCCGTCTCGACCCTCTATTGTTCGGCCTGTCATGCTCCTTCTGGCTCAGCTCTGTTATGTTGGTGCTGCTTATTCTCCTTCTAGAAGCTCTGCCTGTTGGTTGCTTCCCCTTTTTCTCCGTTGTAGGATCACTCTGGTTCGTCGCTTGGATCCTATCGGTGTTGATCTTTTCGGACTTCTAAAGCGCAGAAGTGACGCTGAACTTTTGACGCTGGTTTTTTGTTTGGTCTGATTCTTTTGCTCTGAGTTTTGGTTTGCTTCATATTTTGGCTGCTACGGCACATGGCTTAAGCTGGTAGCTAACCTTGATCGGAAGCGCATTTGATTGGTAGGTGGTAGACGTTTTTGCCGTCGAGTTTGGGTGGCTCGTTGCCCCAGGTGTTGTCTCGCTTTTGCTGGGTACTTGAAATTGGCTGTAATCAGGTCCCAGTTCAATTTGTAAACATTTGTTGATGAAATGATAATTCAGGCCGAGATGGCATTTTCCAAAAAAAATAAAAAATAAAAAAAAAAAAGAAGAAGAAAATAAATATATTTAGGGGTAAATTTTTAAGTTGCCCCTTAGGTCAAAATCTTTAATTTAAACCTATAGAACTCATTTCTTATCCAAATTGAGCGTACTTACTATCTATTTTCATGTTTCCAGTAAGGAATCATTTGACAGTAAGAAATTCTAATTTTGGAACCATAAATTAAAAAGTAACTTTTTGAACTCTTAAGTAAAGGCAAAATAATCATTTTGTCTAAGATTTAGGTTAAGCACTCTTAAGTCCTAATTTATCTTTTAAATTACTAAAATCAATATTAAATATTATTAGAATCTCTTAAAGTGAATAAAATTAACTTTTTAATAAAATTAGTTAAATTCCAAAAATTTCTCCAAGTCTTTTCCTTATGATCATTCACATCATATTATGACCATTCCTAAGACTAAGACTAGATCATATGTTAGATTTTATTCATTGGAAAAATAGGTTATATTCAATGAATGAATCCTTGGTTTTATTAGTTTATAGATTTTACAACTTAATTTTGATTATTTTGTCTTTCTAGCTTAGATTCAGGATACGAGAATCATCATATTAAGTTTGACTTTGCTTAATAGGATTTGTCTTAATTATTAAATCGCATTTAGATTGAAACCTAGATCTTAAGTTTTATTATTTAGATTATGTGATTAAGCCCAAGCTCATGATGCTTAATTCATAGTTTATAGTTCAGTAGATCTTGATTAGATCTTAATTAGAGTGGCTCAATTCATCAAATTAGGATATTGTGATTTATTACTTAACTCATGGTCATACTTGATTGAATTAGATTAGAAGCTTATTAGTTATAATCCTTTTTAACTTATAAGGATGTATTTCCAAGTTACACTCAATAGTAGGAATTGGAGATTCTAAATTTATGTAACTTAGAATATTTAAAATGGTTTAAATTAGATAACAAATGATATCACCATATTTAGTAGAGTCCCTTGCTTATTACTTAACTTTTGTGCTACGCATTTCTTGAACTTTGTGCTCATTTTTCTTTGGACATGTCATATAAGAAAACATTATTGCATGAAAATAAAAATATAGAATATTAGGATAACATATGCATTAGGCTCAATTAATGGTTGATATGATGTATTTTACTCTATTGGACAGGAGTAAGGAGAAATAAGGATGCTTAACATTACTCATTAAGGAGTGTGTGTTTAGCTTGGAACCCGTTTAGTCTAACAGATGTGCTTGACTCCTTAGTTGTTTCTGGACATGTACACATAAGCAAAAGTAAAATAACTAAAAGATTCTGTATTTATATTTACTACCTCTTCAGTTCTACTATTTTGATGTACATGCCCTAGCCCAAAAATGCTATAAGAATTTCTGTCAGCCCTAGCCCAGAAAGGCTTTAGGAATTATACTGGGCCAGATTGACCAATTCTTTCTGATATGACAGTTATACATACCTGTTTCAGTTTTAGTTTATTCTTTATTATGTTATTGATGCATGTTATTTCAGTTAGTTGTATGTCTTTTCTTACCTGCTCACTTATATATATTTATAAGATGCTAGATTTTACTATTTATTGTATGTATCACTTTTAGATTACTATTTTAAATTAGCATATATCATGTGATCATCAGTATGTTTAGGATTGGACCTTTCTTTTAGTACTTTTACTTTCTGCATTATATATGTATGCCTATTCCTTGCTTAGTTTGCTAGAGGTGTGCATTTATCTCAATTCTTATTTAGTTATAAATATTGTATTTATAGCTTATCTTGTTTCTTGTATGCTTACTTCTCTTATACTAGATAGTTATTTTAGTTTGATAAGTAAAATGGTGATATTAATACATTTATAATAATTTTTTAAACTAAAATATACTTAGATAATTATCTAATAAGATTTTCTTTTATTGGCTGGGGTCTTGGCATTGTAAAACTGACAATATCTGATCTTGAGCAGTTTGAAGATCCAATTCCTGTGGAGGAGCCCTATCTGTAGAAGGCACTTCAGGGCGGAGCAGAAGATCTCTTGTTTTTTCATTACTTGTGAGGATGAGTGATATGCTTTATTTTATTTCAAATTTTAATTAAATATTATAATAATGCAGGTACACTTGTGACTGTGTTTACTTTTCTGCACTTTTATTTTCTGTGCCATATTTCATTTTGTATCTTATTTGATGTATGGTGAAATAGATGTGATGTTTACTTTTATGCTTATGCACTCTGTACTCATGTTGATTTAGTTACTGATAATATATATTCATTATGTGCATATCCTTCCCTTATTAGTGGATTGTGGATCTTACCTAATCTAATAATAAGTGAGGGATCTGCCAGACTAGCACACCACCCCTTAAGTCTGATCCCGCGGGTTAGGGGTGGGGCACCACACATAGCCACTGAAATTTCACTAAAATTGAATAATCATCGAATTTTCAAGATGCGCCTAAGTTAATACTTCCATAACAGAAATTGGCTAAATGAAGCCACTGAACAGAAAGTCCCGCATATAATATCTAGCCAACCATAGAGCTAGATCCAAGTCGGTACCAACCACAAAACTAGATCCAGATTATTCTAATGTAAAAGAATTAAACTATAGAAGTATACTAACTAGAATACACTCAACTGAACTGATAACTAAGAGTACTAAATGTGCTGATTAAGATTACTAATGTATATGTATTTTAAATTTGACATAGAATTCTCATTGAGCATCCTATGTTCAACTGTATATATATAATGTATAAGGCTTAAATACAAGGTGTGCAATACATTAAAAGTCAAAGTAAGCAAGACTCTACTAAACACATGTGATATTTGTTATTATCTAATTTAATTGTTCTATCCATTGTGAGAAAATAAAAGCTTAAGATTTTCAATATCCAGCTATCAAGTAAAATCTCAGATTCATGATTTTACATAGTTAAATATTAGAATTTAACAAGTTCTAATTCAAAATTAGAAATATCATTTGTAAAGGTTAAGTAATAAATTAATGACTTAATTAATGTATTTTAATAACTCATAGCTAATCTTGATCAAGATAATCAAGATTCAAGGATTTAATTTTAAACTCCAAATTGAGATTTAAGCTCTAAATCTAAGGTGCTAATATTTAAGGATCTATAGTTTCACACAAAATCTCACTCAAAAGATAGTGAATTATAAGGACTGAAGGATTAGAAAAGATGAAAAGATCATAATCTAGAAAGGATGAAGTCTAAAGTCATAAAATAAAATAATCAATCCAAACTTCTAAATCTAGAAAATAGATTCAATCTATTGAATAACTTCATTATTCAATAGAGTTGAATTCACTTAAGCTAAAAGAATAGAACTTAAGGAATTAAGCACTTAAGAGATTCCTAAAGGTTCTCCAGAATGTAAATTTTTTCTTAATAATATGGAGGTTGGAACTCTTAAGATTACTTAATATATTGAGTAGTTTATTTTTTAATAAAAATAAATTATTAAAATCTAAGATTGAAGGATTAAGACTAAGCTCTTAAGATCTTCACTAAGGTTGGGCTTAAGGACTTACTTGAGATATAGACTAGGATAGGCATTAGGAATATTCTAATAAATAACTAAGTTAATTAGTACTAATATTATAAGCATTAATTTTATTTAGTGAGGCAAGAATGAAAATCTAAGGTCTACCTTAAGGATCATAATAATTTTCTTAAATTGGTTTTAGGAAAATTAGGGTTTGACATTTTGGATTCCATTCTTCAAATTTAAGGGTTTCTAAAATGATCTTAATCAATTATCTTACTGATTTACAGTATTTGGATAGGTTCTTAGAGTTTAAGAGCACCAAAACCAACCTTTGGGCAAAATAACCAAAATTTACTTCCCTTAAGGGTCCAAAATTAGGGTTTTAGGATATAAGGTTACAAATTAACCATAATCAGTTCTAATAGGCTCTATACTATCTAAGAGGAGGATTAACATCTTAAACAACATATTTGGGCTTAAGATGAGCTTAATGAGCACTAATCACAATTTAGGGCTAAGATAGGTGATTAACAAAATTAGGGCATGGAAATGAGATCTAAGCTCACTACTAGGTTTTAAAAGGCATAAGAAGATGAATGACATCGAGTTTGCCAAAATCAAAGCTTAAATGAATTAATTAGGTACTAATTAAGATTTAGGGTAATTAAGAGGTGATTAGTGTAATTAAATCTCAAATAATATTTTTGATTGCATAATCAAGTTCTCCTCTGTCATATAAACTCTTAGAGACCTTAATCATGCAAATTGGGTGATAAATGGATTTAATATTCACTGATTACATTTTAAAGTAATTAGGGTTAGATTAAGAATTTTTAGAACAAAAACCAAAATATTATTTCAATTTATTATTCCTTATATTTTTTGATTAAATAGTATATTGGATCATACCATTTAGATTTAAATTGGCTAAGTTATTTCATTAATTTAAATGGAATGTTTTAAATACATGAACCATAGGGTTTTGCATTAATCAATTAATTTCCTTAAGGATTTAGAATCCAATTAATCAGATTATATTTAAAACCCGATAATCGAATTGCACGGGCTGGGGTCCAGCTTGACCCGACATTATTCATCTTGCTCGCTTGACAGATCCCTTATAGTGGGTTTAGTGCTAGAGTAAATGACTAAATTCGGGCTATCTGAGACACTTCTCAGCCAAGTTACAATCGCTACATTATCCATGAATGAAGATGTATCGAACGCACCCCAAAACTCTTTGTCCAGTGGTCAAAGACACCGAGACCCTACTTGCAATAACCTTAGGTTGTTACTTAGCCCAATCTTAGCTTAATCATATCCTAATTATCATTTCGTTGGGTTTATCTGGTCATTAGAACCAAATCCTAAAATTTTGAGCAAATCAAAGCTCAATCGAATATTATGAATATTTAATATTTTTGATTTATTAGAAAATTGAGATATTTAATTTGATCTTGAAATTGAAATCTAACTTCGCCATTGCGCCCGTCACAATAAAATTAGTTAGGAGTGATGTTTTGAAAATTTTTGGAAGTCGTCGGATTTTCTCAAATATTTTAATGTATTTAAATACCCCAAAAATTAGGATAATTAAATTGATCTCCAAATTAAAATCCAACTTTGTCGTTGAGTTCCTCACCCCCAAATTATCTAGGGGTAAATTCTTGGTATTTTCTGGAGTTCATTTATCGGTTCAATTTTAATTTCAAAAAAGTGTTAATTAAAATTAGAAAATAGTTAATTTAATTTCAAAAATCCATTTTCATCTTTTCCCTCTGCGCTTGGGACCCCCCTGCCATTTTTCCTGCATATGCCTTCCTCCCCCTTCATGCACATGCTGGAAGCCCCTTGTCCTTCCCCATGCTGCTGATGGGAGAGGACTTGTTCCCTCTCCTAGCCCATGTCTCTACACTCCCTACTAAAGCCATCCCCTTCCTTCTCTTATCTAGCTCTCTCAGCTCTCCAGTCTCCCCATTTGCTCAGCTGCTGAAAGAATAAGCTCCCAGGCTCTTGAAGAACCCCCAGCACTCTTTCCTCATATTGCTAGTAGCTGAAGAAGGAGAAGCTCATTCCTCCCAAGCTCTTGAAGAACTATAGCTGGAGCTCTTCTTCCATTTGAAAGCTCAGGTACTCTCATTGTACCTTTCTTGTACACCTCTTTCCATGGATTTAATCAATGCCTTTGAGTAGCTCTTACATAGCATTAGGATTTATTGTTGGGCCTCAATCAAACTTGAACGAGTCCTATCGAAGCTCATTTTGTCCATCAAGAAAATAGTTTTGCAAGTAGGATTTATGTATACTTAGACCTAAGGCTTCATTGTTTGTATTGTTAGAATGGTCCATTGATGTAGATTTGGTATTAATAGAAAGGTCTCGGAAAGATATTTCCATCGGTATATGGCATCGCACTTGAGATGTTTTGAATCAATAGTATTTGGGTGCAATAGGAGAGACATCCCATTTTTTGTCTAGGAAAAATGACTGTTGAGCGCTACCGCATCCCGTAGCGCATGGCTCTCAGGCAGGCAAGTGCTCCAGTGCGCCGTAGCGCCCGCATCTCAGAGAATTTGGTTTCATAGAGTGCTGGAGCGCTTGAAAGCGTTACAGCGCGCCGCAACACCCGCGCCTTGGGATGTTTGGCGGCATAGCGCGCCGTAGCGTCAGGTTCTTAGCTAGGAGGATGCTCCAGCTTGCCGCAATGCAATTTTACGCCACACCGTGCCATAGTACCTGGCTGTTGGTAGGCAAGCTCTTATGCACACCGTAGCTTGCAGAACTGCCCAGTTTTGTTCAAACTTTATATTTTTTTGTATTTTGATGATTCTTTAACCCTAATTATAAAAAATTATGCCAAAATAAATATAGAGGTGATTTTTAAATATAAAATGCATGCTTAGGATGTTTAGACATTTTAAACATATGCTTGTATGAAAAACTTGCACTTGTAGCTATTTCTTTTGATCAAATCAATGTATTTATATTTCTTAGAAGCTAAGATAACCATGTTAAATAGATTCATTTTGTTACTTGAAATGTGAAACATTATGCTTGAAACATTGTGATAAGTCACTAGGATGCTTAGAAATTTATTTGTTCAATTAGATTTATTCTGAATTTTTAAATTGCTAATTAAGTACCAATTGCTTTAGCTCATAATTGGTAAATGTTAGCATTTATTTTCTAATTAACATTGCTAATTTATCATATGATCTAGATTTATTAAGTCTCATAAATGATAATGTGATTTTCTATCTTAATTTAAAGCTTAACTTCCTTTGATTTTCTCTTAAAGAAAGAGACCAGCATGAATTGACTCTTATCAAATCGATAAAATACACTAGATTGTCAAATGATCAATTCTTAATAAATTATATGATTTTACCCCATAATCAGAGTTTTGGGTTGAATTCGAATATGAAAGATTTACATACTTGACTTTTGTATATGAATCTTATTAATAAACTTTTAAACCTACATGGGATCTTATCATCTTGATTTCTTAGAATTTAGCTAATGATTTAATTGTGTAATTAGCAGCTTTAGATCTTTAAAATATAAAGATAGTTCTAAGCTTAAGTAAATGCTATACCTTTTATAGAATCACTTTGAGGTACAAATAACCTTAATTGTCTTATTTTGAGATATGACCCTAGATGAACCTTAATAACCATAGATTATTATTCCTATGCCATGTGGTAGGAAAACCTAAAAATACTTAGATTAAGATTATCTCATGTGGTAGTTATCCTAAATTGAATGACTATTATGTCACTTTCTTAGAGGTATTTGTGTAGAATTTACTATAATGGAGAATGGATTCATTAACTTATTATTCTTTGATCATTAAATAGATTGTTAGAATAAAAATTTGTAGTATTATCATCTAGAGATGATAGTACATATCCGTAGAATTGATCTAGTCAGTAGAAGATGGAATTGGTTGATTTATTCTGGATGGAACTGTAGAGTCTTGGTCTTATCTTAGATAAGTGCAGTTCAATTCAAGATAAATATCTTAGGTTCAAAGTATGTTATAGATTGGGAGTTTAACAGCTTAGTTTGAGAGAATAAACTATAAAAGATTTTGTCTCTTATCTTTGTGCGCATTGATAAGTGTAGTTAAATAAACTAAATTGTTAAAGTTACCCTTTGTAACAACCCTAGTTGTTACCTTAGCTAAAACTAGATTTAGTTAAGCTAAATCAAGCTTTGATTTTGATTCTATTAGACTCAATGAGTCATTCAAACCTAACTCTAGAAGTTTGAAATCAATCGGAGCTAAATTGAAAACTCTTGGCTATTTTTATGCCCTAGAAAATACTTAAATTAAATTGATCTCCAAATTAAAATCTGATTTTATTTTTGAACTCCTCATGCCCTAATTAGCTAAGGGTGAATTTTTGAGAATTTTTGGAGTTCATTTAAGCCTAAATTGAATTTAAATTTTATTAAGATTAATTAATTATTAATTAATTAATCATATATTATTTAAATTAAATTATTAATTAAAATAAAATGACGGGATTTGCTGTCGGGACCACGGCAGATCCACTGCGGGGTCCCAACAGCGGTGCACCGAGTTAAACTACCCGATGCATTAGGGCGCATCTTAGCGCAAACCATCGAACGATGGGATCTCCTCTGTGGTAGGATCTAATCCTAAGTGTCGGATCCGTCATGCACATCTGCGGCTATAAACCATCCTGCTTAAGTAATGCATCTGAGCCGTCCGAGACCAACGTTCGATTCATCAAACGGCGGACACAATCTCGAGCACTGTGGATCATCTCCCTCGTCTCGCCCATCGCTCGCTGGTCCCTCTCGACAGCCATATCCTATCCAGCCCCCGTGGAAGTATGGGAAGATGCCAAAATTCCTCTCCTACCCTCAACGCGTTAGTCTTGCCGTCTGCCTTCTCCCTGAATTGCCCCTGACCGTTCCAGCCACCCCATTGCTTCGAGCGAGCCATTCTCCAAGCCCGAGCCATGGCATCCACTCCCATGGCTCTCTATAGCCTATAAATACCCCCAGAGACTCACAGTGAGTCCCTTTGCTCACCGTAAACTCTCAATTCCCTAGCTAAAGTCCCCTGGAGCTCCCATCGCACTCAGTGAATTCCTGACATTTTTTGGAGCTTGGAACCGTTAATAGTGGGTTCGTCTGGTGTTTATACTCCCTGCAAACCTGCATCTACCACTTGGGAAGCTCGGGAGCACTCCAATTCCCCTCGATCGAGCCTGCGACCTCGACTTCAGGTACAGCCTTCCCCCGCTGAATTTCCTAAGTTCAGTCTCCATTCGGTCTTTGGATTGAGCCTTTGGATGTCATCTAGTTTGACATAGCCACTTAAGAAACCCAATGTGATTGTCCATAGGGTCTGGGCTAGCCTATTTTGATCGTTCGATCGTCTGGTTTGCACCACGAGCTCACAGCCGAGCTCGAGTAAGGACCCGATGATCCAGGGCACCCTAAGTTGTAAGATCTTGGGGGTTCGACTCGCCTCACCTCACTGTTGGTGTAGGGATCAAAACCCTTCAGTTTGATGGCTCCTGTGAGGAGAATTGCTCGCTCACAGGGAACCCTAAGTTCCTTCCCTTAGTGCCTCCCAGTCAAGTAGCACCCCGATGATCCACTATGATCCAGATGGGGGTTCTTACCTCAATCGATGTGTCTTAGCTCCCTGAAGGTGTAACCATTGAGATCAAGGTCTGGCGTGGAGTGTGCACTAAGAGTTTGATGACTGAAGCTAACCCTAGGCGAGTGGGTATCGGTCATAGGCGCGAGGAAGACGATGCACTAGCGCTTCGGGCCGGGTCAGACCCCGTCCCGCGCGGTTCTGAATTCGAGCCGCAGTTTTATTTAAAATATTTAGGAATTATTTTCCTTCTAATAATTCAGTGATAAATAGATTTAATTAATTAGCATATGGTTTGATTTAAATAAAAATACAGATTAAATTATTTAAATAACTTTAGCTATACTTGTCCAAATAGTATGATCCAATATACCATTTTAATTAGAAAAATGCAAGGAACCTGAATATAAAATAAAATCACAGATCTAAAGATTGGATTTTAAATAATTGTCTAATCCTTTTTTGTTCTTAATTAAATCATATTAAATTCAATAAATACCCAAATATGTTGATTAAAGGCTCTGATTGCTCATAAGACCCTAAAAAACCTTTGTAGACCAATAAAAGTAATTTAGGAACCCTAATTTTATTAATCACCTCTTAGGAGATTAGTGAATTAAACCCTAATTTAGCCTCTGATTTTGGTAAGTCTAGTTCATAATGCTATCTTAAGTGTAGTAGGACCTATGGATAAGGTTGGATTGCCCTAGAATGCTCTAATTTTCTTAATCACCTTAATTGGCTTAAGGATATGATTAGTGCTTAGACTAATTTTGTTGCCAAAACCTAAGATAAGTGTATTTCATACTTCATTAATCATTATGGAACTCATTAAAACAAATTAGAATCAATTTGGGTAATTAAATCATAAAATTCCATTTTAGTCATAAGAGGGGTATTTTGGTCATTCTGACCAAAATGTGTTTAAGTACTCCTTAAGCCTTGAAAATTCAGCAAAATATCCTTAGTTAGATTATTAAGTACCTTTCTGAATCCTTAGATTAATGATATTATTATTAAGTAAATAAATCTTAAATTAGTCTTAATTAAGATACTTAGATCTTAAGTGATCATAAAGGAACCACTTTGCCTTAATAGTTGAATCAAATAATCTCAAATGCTGAATCTGAATTTAATAGTTCAATTAAGTTAGTCCATGAGCTTGAATTATAAAAGGAACACCCTTGCAAAATCCTAAGTTGAAAACCTAACTTAAGTCTAAAGTGATCAAACATTAGATCTTAGATTGTATATCTTAGATTTTAGATCTTCTCTTTGAACTGAACTACCTCCATTTGGAATTCCTTAAGTGATTTATTATTTAAATCTTTTGGAAGACATCCATATGGGTGTAGGATTGATTCAATCTATAGAATAATAAAATTATTCTAAAGATTGAATATAGATCTTAGATTCTCAAGTTTTTAATTAATTATTTTGTCTTATTACCAGTAGAGTAACCTTTCACTAAGTTCTTAGTTCTTGGATCCTTCAGTTTATAGGACTCATTACCTTTAATTTGGGTTTAAGTGTGAATCCTAGATCCTTATTAAGACATCACCTTGGATTCAGGATTTGAACACCAAAGTGAAGTTTAAATCCAAAATCCTTAAATCTTGATTTACTTAATTAAGATTTGGGTAAGAGAGAAAAATATTAATAATTAGATTGTTGATTCATTTATTTAAACCTTATAGCCATTATATGATTATGAATTAGAACTTGATACATTCTAATATTAACCTTAAGGTCATAAATCTGAGATCTTACTCGATAGCTGGATATTGGAGATCCTAAACTTATATCTTCTTAGAATAGTTAGTTGGATAACTTAGACAGCAATAAATATCACATAAGTCTAGATTGAGTCTCTTGCTTACCTTGACTTGATTGCTCTGCACCCCTTGAATATTGAGCCTTATTTATTGAGTATAATAGGAGAACTTAGGATATGGATGATACATCCTAAGTTAGTATTTGAAAAGCATAACATTCATCTAGTTCTTTTAGCGCTTTCAGTTAGTAGAGTATGTATTAGCTTAGTCTGCCTCTTAAGTTCTAGCATTGTGATAGAATAGACTCGAACCTGGCTCTGCGGATGTCTGGGATGGATACATATCTTATCATATAAAGTTCAACTCGGACCTAGCTCTGCGGATGCCTAGGATGGACACATGTTAAACTTTCAGTTCAGAGGCCCTACATGACCTATTTATGTTACGGCAGCACTATGTCTTAGGCTTACTGCTACTTTAGTTCAGTTTTTCAATTTTATTTGTTTTGTTTTGCTTTGCCACATGTCTCAGTGGCCTTACTTACTTTACTTTAGTCAGCTTACTTTTGCCACATGCTTTAGTGCCTTTTTTTTCATATTAATTTGCATGTTGTATGTATGTCCTTATGGATTAACTATATTATATATTGGCATGTTTAGAATGTTAGAATTTTATGTTATTTTCCGCACTTATGTTCTTTCATATTCAGCATGTTTCCATGTGATCATAAGCATGTTAGGATTAGATTTATTTTTAATATTTGCAGTCACTTTTGCTTTTAATTTTACCTTACTTACTTGATGTATTGTATGTTATTTCATATACATGTTGTTTAGCTATAAATGATTAATTTATTGGTACCCCATTTCCTTTATAGCTTGTTGCACCCCATAATTGCTTGTATATTAAAATAATTTAATGTGATATCTTTAAATATTCACTTCATTTAAATAGCCTAAAATATACTTAGACAATTGTCTAACTGTAACCTTTTTATTTTGTTGGCTGGGGTCCTAGCATTTGTGATACCGGCAAATGTCAGATTTAGACTTGTTCGTAGGTAGTGCTGTAGGAGAGGAGCCAGTGCAGGAAGAGGATCGCTCTACTGCAGCTTAGATAGACTTTTTATTTTCTTTTAGTGAGATTGAAAGACTTTTATATTTTCATTTAATATAGTTTGTAATAATTAAATACTGGATGTATTTTACCTTCTACACTTGAGCTGAGTTACTATTTTGTTCTCTTCTTTCTACTATGTTGTGCTTGTGGATGTTACATTATATTTTATGCTTCCACCACTTTGATATATATATATATATATATATATATATATATATATATATTGATGAATGTTTATAGTATTCAGGTGACAAGTCTTTAGCTTAAGATAGGTTGAATTTTACCTAACTTTACTTAAGCTGGGGATTTGACACAGTTGAAGTACCATACTCCCTACAGTTAGTACGGGGGGCCCCACACCCTTCCTAGGACATGTTAATCATGCATGCATAATCTCCCCATGTGATAATTTATAGTACTGTTATGGAATAAATATTGAATTCAGTAGAATTAGAATAAAATCATGTATTTTATTTAGTTAAGGTTTGAATCATGGAGATAAATGAATTTATTTGCTTAGTTTTGATCATTTTTTGGTTTTAATGTCTTAAAATCATACAACTATTAAAGCCTTGGCATATCATGAATTGCATAAGTCATCACTACATTATTGGAGCATTGTGCTCACCTAGGATTCTATTAGCAGAGCATTGTGCTCACCTAAAATTTTGTTAATGGAGCATTGTGCACACCTAGGATCTATTAGTGGAGCGTCTGCTCTCCTAGAATTCTATGGGATGTTATGTGACATCAGCTTATACATATTTGTGGCATACAGTTCTGTGACATATTCATATATATATATATATATATATATATATATATATACATATACATATATTCAGTAACATACTGCATAATTGTATCTTAGCATTTATTCAGTTTCAGTTTCTTTACCATTTTATGTTTCAGTACTTAATCTTTCAGCTACTGTTTTACCTTATTTTTAGTTCTGTAGAATTTTATACCTTTTTAATTATTTTAGTACTTTTTATGTATAAATGTTTTGTTTACTTAAATATTTAACTTTAGATAGCTATAAATGTTTATAGTAGCTTTATATGTGCTATACTTGATATCTAATATGTGGTACTTTTGAGATCCAGTAATTTGTTGGATCACAGCAGTTTGTGGAGCAAGCTCAGGAGGCTTCCCAGACGATCCAAGAGGAGTTTGTGGAGTGTTAGCCGGCTTAGTCTTTAGCTTTTATTTTATACATTAGTTTATTTTCTACAGTGAGTGAAAGACATTTTACTGTCTTTTTAATTAAAGGAAATAATCTATAATAACTAAATTCTGAATGTATTTTTTTTTTTTTTTCTGAGAAGAATGTTTTACTTAATTTTTGATATGAATGATCTGGATAAATGCTTTTAGCTTCCACACTCTATATTTATTACTGCTTATACTAAGTATTGTGATGTGATTATCATGTTTGAAATGCTAATACTCATGTTTATTAGATTCTTACTAAAATTCCTCTTATAATCCAAATGTACATAAGTGTTTTATATAATACTTAAGATAAGTATTTTACCTTATCTTAAGGATTAGTCCTCAGCTCTCCTTTGGAGTTGAGTCTCAGTAGTTCAGTAGTCAGAAGTATTAGGTGATGCTTAGCGATCGTTCCCGAGTAAAGCACCATTATGTCGCTAATTATTATTAAAATATCTCAGTTGCGTACGATGACAAGATAGGGCGCTACATTACTCGACCGAGCCCTAATCCTAGGGTTTACTATGGGGAGCTTATTCTCCCCATAGAGGTTATGTCGCGGCTACCTCTTTATCCCTACACATTCAGTACATTAAGGCGATGAGGAGCCCTAACACGGCATGACATGGGAGAGGCTAGGTTGCTGGATACCTACTTAAGATCAACAATGAGCGGCACCAAAACTTGATCGATTGATATGACCTATCGAGGCTAGCTCAAGCTCTAAGAATGATTGCATTGAGTCTAGTTAGCAAAAGGGATGCAATCATAAAGGCACTTGGGCTAGAATTGAGCTTTGTTTCCATTGGGCAGCTACTATCTAGACTAAGCTCGACCTCTTCAATCGCTTCGCACAGGAGGCCTAAAGAACTAGGGATGGCTTGCAGCATATAACAACCCAAGGTTGTTACTCTATTAAATCTGAGCTAAATTAAGTCATGATCTTGATTCGAATAATCTTAATAAGCTATTAGGAGCAAATCTTAAAGTTTTGGTTCAAATTAGGAGTCATTTGGACTAAACCCTAATTTTGGGAAGTCCCAATAATTTGGAAAATTTCCTAATTAAATTGACCTCAAATTAAAAATCTAACTTTGCCATTACGCTTACCCCCAAATTAGCTAATAGTGATGTTTTGGAAGTATTTGAAAGTTGTTGGATTTTTCTCGATTATTTTAATATATTTAAAATACCCCAAAAATAGAATAATTAAGTACTCATAGAAATCAAAATTTGACTTTGCTATTGCGTTTCTCATCTTTCAATTAGCTAGTAGTGATTTATTGAAATTTTTTAGAAGTCACTTTATAATTAAAATTTAATTAAGAAAATTTAGAAGGAACTAATAAAATAATAATTAATTAAGTGCTTTTGACAGCACCGTCTCCCCATCCATTCGCACCAGTAGATCTAACGATGATCTCCTGAGCCATTGGATCATCAGATTAGATGGTAGAGATTCCATCTTCCTCTTGTACGCTATGCGTGGCATGCACGGTGATGCGTGACACCCAGCCATGGAACATGCGTCTGTCATCGCTCTTCGAGTGTCACAAACCTCCCATTTAAAGCACCTGAGACCCCCTTGCTTCGATTACACCGATTATACTTGAACATTATGATCGAAGAGCACCTTGTCTAGTCCTAATCGCTCGGCACTATCGTATCCAAGTACTCCAATCTCTTCACTAATGCAAGCAAATGTCAATCTTCCATTTCGAAACCTTGTTGTAATGCATAGATTAAGTTTTGATCAGATTCGATCAGGTGCGATCGAGACCAATCGAGCCAATATGATCGCACCTTCATAGTAGTCTATAGTGCTTGCCTTCATCATAAACAATAGGACCTAGGGCTCATGCTGGCATCTCAGGCCATCCTAGCAGTTGGTTCAGCTACCACTCGGTAGACCTCAATGAGCTCCGTCCAATACCATGCGGGTTGGGCCATGCCATCGCCGGGAATTCACAAAAATTATGTGCCCTAATCCTTTACCATGGGTCTGTGTCAGGAAAACAGTAGAAGTTCGGGTCGGGTCGGGTTGACTCGGGCTTGACTTGCGTGTTGCTGGGCCGATGCGAGGCATTTGCTGCCACGTCCATGTATTGGGTCCCACAGCTGATGCTATCAGGTTGTGTGGTGGGGCCCAAGCCATCAGCTACCGCACCGAATCAACTCTGTAGGTGGGACCCGCCTCTGCTACCAATTGATCATGTGGGACCTGTCGCTGTTCAGTTAGCAGAATATTAATATTGAAATATATTATATCTATTGATTTAATGTAATTAAATAAATTAATCACAAAACTTTAAGCCCTCATACTCAAATATAGCAACTATATATCTCATTTTTCTCAGAAAAATATTCTGGTAATGTCAAATTTTCCATCGGACTAGTATTTTGCCAAATAACATTTAGGACCTCCCTTAATTACTCCCTTAAATCCTAAATCTTCATTAAGCACATCTTAGCCAATTAAGCTCCAAATCTTGCAATCAAATATGCCATCTTGATCAAGAGAACATGAAGAATAGTAAATTGTAATAAACTTTAGGTTTTGATGATTAGGTTTCCTAATTAGCCCTAATCACTCCAAATCTTGATTAGTCAAGATTAGCTTCACTAATTACCCAAATTCAAAAATTTAAGTTCCTATTGGCTCTTTGAATAGTGTAGAACATAGTGGTGAAGTTAGTTTTGTGATTTTGTGTTTAATTTTACTAATCAACCACTAATTACACTAAACCCTAATTAAGACCTAATTTAGCTAAATGGGGTCCAAATTGAGTGAACTCAAATTAAGTGAACTCAGTTTTATTGTGATCAATGTGCTACAATAAAATAATAGCCATTGACTTTACTCAATTTGGACACCAAATGAAGAATTTAACTTTTTGAGCCTATTCATAAACTCCTTAAATTACACTTTTAGATTCTAAACCTTATTTTGACTATAACTTAGTCAAATGACCTCAAAATTTAATAAATTTAGATTCTATGTAATCTTTAAGTAGAGTATAATATAAGTATTGCAAAAATTTTAAATTTCCCTAGGTAATTTAGCTAACCAACCCTTAATGAACTTGAACCCTAGTTTAAGATCATTATGCTTAATCCTTAGCCAAATTGGGTGTTTTTAGTGTCTAACTTCATATTAGATAGTAAGAAATCATTTGGTATTAATAAATTTTAGTTTGAAACCCTAATTCAAAAAAATGCATTTTAGACCCTTAAATAGGGGCAAAATGATCATTTTGCCAAAAATTAGGTTTGTATTCTTAAGCCCTAGAAATGTGAAATATTCAATAAAATTAGTAAGATAAGTGATTAAGAATCATAATTAGATAATTTAGACTTGTTAGGTTGAATTTGAGCGAAACCCTAGTTTTCCCTTAAGACATTTCTAAGTTAAATAATAGATTTTATAATATGAAATTAGTCTCATATTTTTTATCATCTATAAGTTCACCATATCAGTAGATGAGTATAGTTGAGATTAATTAACTCAAATGTTTAATAATTGAATAAATCTTTAAGTAATTCTCTTATCTTAAGTCATAGGAGTTTTTTTTTTCCTTAGGAATTAGTGTAGAATTGGGTTAGATTTCATTCTATTGGGTGAATTAGGTTACTCAGTAGAACTAATCCTTGATTTGAATTTCAGAATTGCAATCATTTAGGATTGATTATTTTGTCTTTTGACTTTAGCTATTTACAACCAATCATAAGTATTGAAATTCCTATCTTTAGATCTTAGTCTTTCAAAATCCTTAGAATAAGCATTGTGAGAAACTTTAGACATTAAGATTATATCACCTTGGATTTTAGAAGTGAACCCCATGTTTAGAGGTTGTCTCTAAAATCCATAATCTTGGTAATTGCAATCAAAACTAGTTTAGGATGGGAAAATATATCTAATTAGGATGAATGATTATTTATTTAACCTTGTAGATGACATTTTGATTTTAATTTGAACTTATTAAAGTCTTAATGTTTAATTTATAGGGTCATGAATCTGAGATTATACTCAATTGTAGGATATTGGACATCCTGAACTTACATAAAATTAGAATAGTTAGAACAAATAAATTAGACAATAACAAATATCACATATATTTAGTAGTCTTGCTTACTATTGAACCTTTGCTTTGCATTATTTGTCTTTGAGCCTTTTTACATTGAGCATATCATGCAAGATAATTTGATGCATGAAATGAAAATATATAAAATTTGGATAATATTTGCATTGGGTTTATTATCTGGATAAGTGATTTGTGTATACACATTTACTGCCAATAGATAGGCGGTAAGGAGAAATAAGGATTATTTGACACGTACTCATTGAGAACAGTTGTGTGTAATTTTGAGAACCTGCTTTAGTCTTGAAGACGTGCTTGACTCCTCAGCTACTTCTGGACATATCCACAAAAGTAAAGTAAAATAACTAAAATTTACTACATATGTATTTCTGCCTCTTCAGTTCATTATAATTTTTTGCCTTAGCTTTGAGGTGCTAAGTGATATGACATGATATAGTTTAGCTTAGTTACAATTTAGTGGTTAGTTTAGCCAATTCTTCTAATATGATGATTTTACCAACTACTTTTTTATTTTCTATTTACCTTGCTTTAGTTCAGCTTTTTGTTCAGTACTTGCTTACTTACATAGGATGCTGACTCTAAGTTTATTATTGAACTCAGTTTACTTATATGTATCATAGTTCAGTTTACTTTTTATTAATTTGCATATATATTCATATGATCATAAGCATATTAGAATGTGTTTTCTTTTGTAGTCTCTATTATTACAGTCTTATATATATACATATTAATTAACCTTATTGCAGCTTCTAACTTGAGGTATGTCATTAGCATACTTCTTGTGCTTAAGTTATAATTATATTATTTATAACTTTTCTAGCTCCTTTTGTAGCTTGTTGCACCCTTTTTTCCATTATTGCTATTAAAGTTTAAATGTGATATCTTAAAGAAAATATAAATTAATCAACCTAAAATGTACTTGACAATTGTCAAATCAGATTTTTCTCTTTATTTGGCTGGGCCCTGGCATTGTGAAATCGACAATATTAGATTCTAAGCTATTTGAGGTGGTAGCGCCAGGAGAGGAGATAGTTCAAGAGGAGGAGTGCCCTGTTGCTGAATATCATTAACTAGATTATTCTTTATATATTTTTAATGAGGTTGAGTATCTATTTTTGTGGATCCCCGCCCCTAGGAGGGGCGGCCATCACTTGGCAAACCCCTCACTTATTACTAGATTAAGGTATGACCCCAAATCCTTTAACAAAGAAGGGATAAGCCTTGAAGCAAAGAGCAGCAAAAATATTCACTAAATACATACATATCATTCAGAATGCGGAAGCAAGTAAAGAAGTAAAGTCACATCATTATACCATAAGGCAAAAGATAGGAAAAAAGCAGCTCATAATAAAGTAATGTAGTGAAAAGGAAATACATAGAGTACCTGTGTTATTACAATATTTTTTTTAAAAGTTCAAAACTATAAGGAAAGGTAAACTCTCATCCTCACAAGCAGATAAATAATAAACTAGAGATCTTCAACAATAGGGTGCACTTTCTCCTGATCTAGCTATACTCCTAGCTCAATCACCTCAAATAGTTCAGAATCTGCCATTGTCAGTTTCATAATGAAAGGGCCCCAGCCAAAAGAAAAGAAAATCTGATTAGACATATTGTCTAAGTACATTTTAGGCTAATTAGTTTTATGCATTAACTGATATCACCATTTACTTCAAACAACTAAGTAAGCAAATAAGTGCAATAAGTTAAGAAAGAATAGGGAAAGCTATAAATAATATATTTATAACTTAAGAAATATTGAGGTAAAAGACATACCTCAACCCAAAGTTGTATCAAAGTGAGTCAATATATATATAATAAACTATAAGTACTGAAAAGAAAGACTCATCCTAATATGCTAATGATCATATGGAATTATGCAAATTAACAGAAATTAAATTGAAGTATGATTCATATAAGTAAACTGAATTAATATATAACATCCTAGCATATATGTAAGCAAGTAAGTGCTAGGATAAAGCTGAACTGTAGTAAAAGTAATAAAAAGCATAAGAGAATCATCTACAAGCTGCCATATCAAAAAAATTAGCTAAATAAGCCACTGTGCTATAACTGAACTGAACTGAACTAAACTGCATCATATCACTTAGCATCTCAAGCTAAGGAAAAAGACTATACTGTATTGAACTAAAAAGGCAGAAAATACATATGCAATAGATTTTAGTTATTTTACTTTCCTCCTGTGGACACATCCAGAATTAGTTGAGGAGTCAAGCCCATCTGCAAGACTGAGGTGGGTTCCCAAACCAGACACAAGTCTCCCCAATGAGTATGTGCCAGGTATCCTTATTTCTCTTTATCGCATGTCCATTAGCAGTAATGTATATACACAGTCTCCCATCCAAACATAAACCCAATGCAAGCATTATCCTAATAATCTATGTTGTTATTTCATGCATCAAATTATCTTATATGACATGTTCAATGTAAAAAGGCTCAAAATATAAGGAATGCAAAGCACAAAGTTCAATAGTAAGCAAGAGACTCTACTATACTCTAGTAATATCTGTTGTTTTCTAATTTATCTATTCTAGCTATTCTAAGTTTAAACAAGCTTAGGAACTCCAACACCCTACTATCAAGTGTAAACTTAGATTAATGGCCTTATAATTTTAAAGAAATTAAAACTGATCAGGTCCTAATAGAATTTAATAAATGATACTTATAAGTTAAATAATTAATCAATACATCATAATTAATAAATTTATATGATCCAAACAAATCTTGATTAATATAAACCAAGATTAAGGGATTAAGAATTTAACTTTGAAATTGGGGTTTAATTACTTAATCCAAAGGTAATCCTAATAGCTAAGGTTTAAATCCCAAACCTTCATAATATTATATGTTAGGCTATCTTATTTATCAGAGTCAAGCTTAATAAGATGGATCTCTAAACTTAGAATGTAGTTTAAATACAAAATAATCATAAATAAAAAATGAAATCTAGAAACTATTAAAACCAAGATTTCATCCATTGAATATCACATTTACTCAATGAATGAATTCTAACATACTATTTCTAATTCCTAAGGAAAAGATCCTAAGGGTTAAGGAATTTCCTAAAGGATTAAGTTAGGATAAAAGGTGAGGATTTGTGCACTTAAGTTAATTAATCTTAACTTATCTTATTAGTGATTTGGAGGACTTGTAATTAACTTAATGTGGACCTAAATCCATATTATGAGACTTATTAATTTACTTGGGGATTTTCTCGAGCTAAATATTAGGGTTTCCTTCAATATCAATTTAATGAGTCTAAATCTTCTAAAATTTATTCCAAATTAGTTATATTACTTATTTTAGTGAATAGACTATGATTCTATGGTCTAAGGACACTTAAACCTAAATTTTGGCAAAATGACCATTTTGCCTCTATTGAAGGGTCTAAAATGCTACTTTTTAATTTAGTGTTCCAAATTAAAATTTATTAATGCCAAATGATTACTTACTGTCTAATATTAAGATTGATAGTAAGTACACTCAATTTGGATAAAGATTAAGCCTTGTGAGCTCAATTTGAGGATTTTAGCTCATAAGGGAAATTTGGTAATTTTACATAGTGAAGTCTAACTATTTAGTCAGTTCTTTGTTGATTATTGTCTAAGTATTCCATAGAGTTTAAGAACATTAAATTTTGAGGTATATTGGTCAAGTTATAGCCAAAATGAGTTTTTGGCTTAAATATGTAATTAATAAGTTTTAAGAAAGGTCCAAAAGACCAAACCTTCATAATATTACTTACTGTCAACCTGAAAGCAAACCGCTAGAGCGGCCACAACGGGATGTGGCGACATTTCAGATTTTTAATATAAACTTTATATGAATTAATTGAATAGTGCCAAATCTACGATTTTGAACTTTTGACCGCCGCAGTGCGCTCCAAGCGCGTCACAACGCGCTATGCCTTATAAAGACTTATGCCGACCTGGAACAAAATTGCGGCAGCCTACTGCGGTATGCTGCAGAGGGCCACGACAACATTTCTAATTATCCATAAAAACCTTATATGCATTAATTGAACAATGACACTTCTGCATTTTCAAAACTCGAATACCATAGCGCACCGTAGTGATAAACTGAATTAATTCGACCCGCTATAGCGCACTGCAGCGGAATAGTGCTTGGATTGAAGGTGCCACAACGTGCTATGGCAGATCCTAAGTAGAATAATCCACTTAGAGCAGAATCAAATACAATCACTGCAGCGCGCCATAACACACTGTAGTGCGCCAAAGCACCCGGTACAGAAAAGCTCCAGAATCTGCAGTTAATTCAGCATAGGAAAGATCACAATTTCAGACCTTTGATATTCCTTGCCTCTTGAAACATAAAATAACATTAATTCTGATGAATCCTAAGTGAATAACAGAATAAAATTTAAATTATTTGCATTGAATCAAGGGGAGATGAAAGATCAACTTGATTAATGACTAGGGGCTGATAGTTTCCCTATTTAAGGGATAAATATAGACCAAGCAAGGGTTCCAAATTGAGAAATATCAAGAGAACCTCAGAAAACTTCTAGTCTTTTTCTTAGTACCACTTCTAAACTCTGTCTTACTTTCCTTATTGTGAACTGATGTCAAGGTTCATTTTATTTTGCAAGTATTTTTGTATTAATACTGAAATGAAAGGCTAAACCCTCCTTGGAGATGGTTGGGTTGTAGTTGTGGGACATTGTAGGGGCCTATGGTGTTATACACTATTTTGAAATGAATAAAAATTATTTATTGAATTATTTCTTGTCCTTGTTTAATAAAAAAATGCTTGGATGCATCTAATAAAAATCTTTATTAAATCAAACTAGAAATGAATTATCATTAAAAAGGACTTAAGCTCCAAAGCTCATCAATTGGATTACAGCAAGGAATGAGTGCAAATTAGACCTGAGAACTATATGACAAGTTCTCAAGCTCATTAGCACCATTCCTTAAGGATCATTCGAGAGATTGATGCTTGTGAGCTAAGTCCCCATCAATCTTGCTCTGTGGCTCAGCAAAGTAGAAGGAATGAGGGAATATTGGACACCCATTAGATGATGTGACATAGTCCAATGAGTCAAATGTATTCTCTCATTTAGCTAAACTGCGTGAGTATGCGCATGATGCAGATTGATGGAAATCATGCTTGTGAGATTAATTAACTAAAAGTAATATTTTGGTGACCTAGACATAAGAAATCAGAATTGAAGTAAATAAAGATCTCATAAGGGTCTATGTGTCGAGGTAGAACCCTAAGGGTGTTCTCCTTGCTGCACTAGACTTGGACTTGTTGAATTAGAGGATTACTCTAGTTAGGCAATGTTCACTTGATTATTTAGGCATAAGAAAACCCTTTATGAGTTTTAATAACTACATGATAGCACCAAGTCCTTACAAGTCTCATAACAAATCCCCAACTCTCTCCTCTTGAACAAAATAGTATCTTATCTTAAGTAAATTGTATTGTTAATTTAGGAACTAACAAAAATCCAAAAATCAATTATTTTAAACATTAGTAAAAGAAGATAAGACTTAGTATCAAAATCACCATTCCCTAAGGATGATATAAATTCCCAGAACTTACCATTCCACTCATTACTTCAGACACATACACTTGGTGCAAGCGCAGATTTACAGTTTGTCAATGACCCAAATTGCATCCGCACTAGATCTTGTGCAAGGCAATCCCATCACAAAGTTCATCGAGATATCAGACCATTTCTACTTAGGGATCTATAGCGAGTGAAGCAATTCACCAGGCTTTTGGTGTTCAGCCTTGACTAGACTATAGGCATAGCACTTAGCAACAAATTATGTAACACTTTTCTTCATGTCTGGCCACCAAAATGACTATTTTAGACCTTAGTACATTTTTGAGCTTTCTGGATGGATCTTATATCCAAAATTATGACCTTCTATAAGGATATCATGTTGCATGAACTACGGAATCCGTAAACAATTTCCCTGATAAATCACCGTCTTCTGTAACTGCAAATCTTAATGGTGACCACCTTCAATATCAACCTTGAACTTTAAGTATTCTTCATCCTTAGTTTGTGATATGGAGATATCTCGGTGGAATTTGGGTTCCACATTGATATTAGTTAATATCGAGCTTAGCATATATCTACAAACAAAGGTGATTTCTAATTTGAGGAATTCTTCCTCTAATGAACTAGAAACAATCATAGTGGATAAGGTAGCACGATGACTAAGAGCATCAACCACCATATTTGCTTTACTTGGGTGGTATTGAATATCTCAATCGTAATTGCTGATGAGTTCCAACTATCTTCTATGTCTGGAATTCAATTCTCGTTGAGTGAAGATGTATTTTAGACTTCGGTGACTAGTAAAAATGGAACATTGAACTCCATATAAGTAGTGACGCCATATTTTTAAGTCAAAAATTACTGCAGCAAGTTCAAGATCATGAACGGGGTAGTTCTTTTTGTGATGTTTCAACTGACAATATGCATAAGCGATTAACTTACCCTCTTGCAGTAAGATGCAACCTAATTCAGATCCAAAAGCATCCATGTAAACTTGATAATTCACACCTTCCATTGGTAGAACAAGAATGGGGGCTGATGATAGTGCTTCTTTCAGAGCTTGAAATGCTTCCTCACACACAAAACTCCAAATGAAAGCACATCTTTTTGAGTTAATTTAGTCAATGGAGAAGCAATTTGGGAAAAACCCTTAAGAAACTTTCTATAGTATCCAGCAAGTCCCAAGAAGCTTCTGATGTCAATTACCGTCCTTGGTTGAGTCCAATCTTGAACTGCACTGATCTTTTGATGATCCACTCTAATGCTTTGGGCATCAACAACATGACTCAGAAATGTTAGTGAGTCAAGCTACAACTCACAACTTGAGTATTTAGCATAAAGTTGATGGCTACGCAATTCTTCCAATATTGCTCTTAAATAATCTTCATGTTATTTCTCATTCTTAGAATATATCAAAATATCATCGATAAAGATGATGACAATCTTGTCCAAGAATGGTTTGAGCACACACTGCATTAAATCCATGAAAATTAATGATGTATTTGTGAGTTCAAATGACATTATAAGGAATTTATAATATCTGTATCTAGTTCAGAATGTTGTCTTTTTGATATCCTCATCCTTGATAAGCAATTGATGGTAGCTGGAATGCAAGTCAATTTTGGTTCCAGCTAGCTGACCGAACGAATCATCAATCCTAGGTAACGGGTATGTATTCTTGATTATTACCTTGTTGAGTTCTCTATAATCGATACACATCCACATCGAACCATCCTTCTTCTTAATGAATAACACTGGCGCACCCCAAGAGGATGAACTTGGTCGAATAAGGCTCTTTTCGAGCAACTCTCAAAGTTGACTGTTCAGCTGCTGCAATTATTTTGGTGCCATACGATAAGGAACTTTAGAAATAGGTTGAGTTCCTGGAATGAGTTCTATTAGAAATTCCACTTACATGATTGGTGGAAAACTTGGTAGGCCTTCAGAGGAAACATGAAAAATCTTGTAAGCGATTTGTTCTCACTTATAAGTGCTATCTCATTCTCTTTACTTAGTATTGTCTCTAGGAAGGTATCACAACCTTTCATTACTAATCTCTCTGCCTCTAAGTCATTGATTAATAATTCATGAGTACTAAATTTTCCAATGAATAACTTAGCCTGACTGCCATAACCCAACGTGATCTTCTTCTTTTGATAGTTGATGGTGGCGTTGTGTTGGCTTAGCCAATTCATTCCTAGAATCATCTCAAAATTTGTGATAGGAAGGCCAATGAGCTTGGCGTCAAATTCTTTCCCATCAATAGGAATTGTTATGCTACATAATTGACGAGCTGGCATGTGGGCTCCAAATGGCAACCCAACACTTAAGGAGTTAGCTAGGCAATAAAATGGCAAGTTAAGGGAATTGGCCCAGCTTTTTGACATGAAAGAGTGATTGGCTCCAGTGTCAAACAGTACATTACAAGGTTTACTTTTCAAACATAAGGTGCCTATTTACACATGCAACAAATTATATTTTTTGAAAAAATTATGTTGAGCGAGTAATAAAGATTCTTTGTAAGAAGAGATTGGTTTTGTAACAACCCTAAGTTATTACCCTGATTAATTCTCAACTTGATTAGGCATTAGTTTTAATCTTATTGTATTTTAAATATCAAGTTAAGAGAATCCTAAAAATTTGAAGTCAACTGGACTTTTCTAAGTCAAGTTAATATTTTTGCTTAGTCTAAATGCCCTAAAATAAACCTAAAATATTTTGATCTCAAAATTAAAATTTGAGCTTATTTTTGAATTCCTCACTCCCAAATTAACTAGGGGCAAAAGTTTGGTAAAATTTAGAGATCATTTAGACCGTAACTCAATTTAAATTAATTGGTCCAATTGAATTCTAGGGTTTCAAATAATTTGATTTTTGCAAATCTATCCTCAACTAATTTACCCATTGGGATTTGTTGTGCGTACCGTGGGCGATCCGTTGGGGAGCCCGAGTTGCACGAAAGCGGAGTCTTGTTCCATCCCACTGTTCCTTCTGTGGATCCTATGGCTAGGATCTAAGATCCGTGGAGCCACGGATCTACCATTGGATCTGCCCGATCAATCTTACGACCATTAGGATTCGAGCAATCCAAGCAGTTCTGCCATCTGATCGATCAATCAGATGGCATCTGAAGGTTTTTCTACCATGGACCTTCATCTTCCTCTCGCTCAAGCCCAACAAAATATCTTCCCCGTACTGCCAGCTGCCGGTCCTATCTCCCACTCTCGCGTCCACCTTAGCAGGTTGTTAGGAAGCTTCTCAGATTAGTTTGGAGACCCAATCAAGCCTCGTGGCCCGACCGAGCTCGAATTGGAAATTTGAGAGCTTGGCCATGGCCTGAACTCTCAGATCTCCCCTTCCCTAGCCAACCCTATGGAAACTTCCCTAATCTATGTTGAGGCAATAAATAGCCTCAGCATTCCTCCCTCTACCCCTTTGCTACTCAATTGGAATCAATTTTATTTCTTCCCCATTTCACCATTATAGTCTTCCTAAGCTTCTCCAGGCAAATCCAGAGCTTTGCAAACTACTAATAGTAGGCTCTTCTGGTGTTCAGAATCCTTCGCGCATTCTGGAAGCTAGCTAGTGCCCAAGTCTCCCTCTGTTAGTCAGCTAAGCTTGTCCGTTAATCAAGGTACGTCAGTTGCAAGTTTTGAGCCAACAAAGCTCAGGCTTCTCTCCTTTTGACTCGTATGGTTGTGTATTGTCGAATAGAACTCATTACACCTGTAATTGTACCTTAGGATAGTTCTGATCGATCGATTCAATCGATTGGGCTAAGTCTGTCAAAAGGGGCTGGCTCCGAGTAAGGACCCAGTGATCCTGCCCATCTGTGTGATGACCCCAATATTGAAAATCACTTAACTCAACATTGATACGTCACCATAATACCTAATACTAGATTAGAAGAAAACTAATCCAAATCATTAGATATTGTGTTTGCCAAGGATTTAGAAGAGGGTCTTAAGTTCAGATGAAAGTGAATTTATGAATTGTGTTATGTAATATACATATAAAGATGCAATACGTACTAGGACATGATAGAATATAAATTAAAAAACAATCGATGTGAATATTGGCAATTTTAATGTGAAGATTCTAAGTATTTAACATGTGAAATATGAATATACTATTTGCTAAATTATTATAAGTTATTATTTTCTTAAAAATTTTGGCAGTTTCCGTTGTACATGGCTAAAGAAATACATGCAAGGTAGACACACATGACTTTCATTCCAATGGAAGCTATAATTGAAAGAAAAACAACCTAAAATTAACATGTAATCAATCCATTATATAGGATTGTTTAGTTCCAGTTTTAGTATAGAGTGAATCCATTACATAGGATTGCTCATTTCCAATTCTAAAATAAAGTCAATCTATTATATGGGATTGCTCATTTCCAGTTCTAAAATAGAGTCAATCCATTACATGGGATTACTCATTTACAATTCTAAAAGTTTAAAGGTAGAAAGTTACATATGTAACAATTATCTATCCTAAGGTATGCTCAATTCATAAGCATTCATTTCATACATATAGATAAAGAGAACTTCTCAACCTAGACATGAAACTATTTTCCAATTCTATGAGTAATATAGTATTCATCTAAATCCAATTAACATTCAAAGTAGATATGCAACTAATAATTTAGTTAATATTCATTTTTATACATTTATAATCATCCATCCATTCATTACATCCATCCATTCATTCATCACAAGCATTTAATTATAAACTAAGCTCCAACAAAAATGTAATAAAAGTAAAGTCAATAACTTTAATTACAAACCAATAGTAAACATAATGAAAAGAAAGTAATTAAAGCTCAATTGTAATTAATTAAAAGCTATATATTTTTATTATATGATAAGCAGAATCAACTAGCTTTTAGCACTTGGTCCAACTCCACTAGCCTCCAAATGCACATGATCTATCATATTTTGGCATTTAAATATAATAGGGCAAAGCCAAGAATAGAAAATTTGGTTAGACTAAACAGTCTAAGTACATTATAAGATTGGCAAAGCATATTATTGCTTTAATTGGATATCACTCTTAGTTACAAGATAAGCACAAGTATGGGTGTAATAAGGTAAGCATACAAGTGTGGAAAGTAAGTAAGAAAAAGATAAAATGAGTTAGAATACTCACTTAAGTATACATACCAATCTGCAAATAACAAGGGTAAAAGCATCCTAAATAGGCTAGAAAGAAACTAAAGTGCATATGAAAGTAAATGAAGTAAACCATGTATACGTTCAAATGAACTTATGCTAAGTAAGGAAAAAAAATAGTGAAGCATTTAAATGTAATTCTTACAACATTCACTATAATCTAATTAAACTGTAAACAAGTAAAGTACAATACTAAATCATAGAAAATGCATAGTAAGGAAATTGAAGGAAGATCTTAGACTATTAGTCTAAGATTCACATAGTCTAGAACAATGGAAAGTAATATAGCTAAAAGATATGATGAGCCTTAACAATCTATAAGATTGAAGAAGATCTCACATGTTAATTAATTGAAGTCATTTTAAATCTGTACTCATTCTGTGGGTTAAACATGCCTATTTAACATTTAAAGAAAAGCAATGTCAAATCTTAAAACACTCATATTCACCCTATGAGAATGTGAGGTCTCCTTATAACTCCTTTTTAGCTTGCCCTAGGCTGATCCACCAATATAAACCCCTATTAAATTTAATGTGAAAGTTTTATGCATGGACAATGTCTTATATGAATAATTCAAATGAATAAGGTTCAAGGCTAAGCAAGTATTCAAGGAAAATTTAATAATTGCAACTAAGTGATATCCAAAGTTATCTAATTTTAATGATCTACTTAATGATTGGTGCTAATTGAGCTCCCAATTAACTTTGATATACTGATCTCAAGTTAATTGTAAGTATAGTAGTAGTTGGGGTTTTTGAAAGTAGTAATTTCAATTCGATTAGCATAATGTGATAAAATAATTTATATGTTTAATTGATACTATTAGAAACTAGGTCTTACTCACATCCTAAACTATAAGATTCAACTATATATTAAATCAAGGTTTAGGTGTTTAGTAGGAAAGTATTAAGATAAAAAAATATCTAAATTAAGAAATTGGAGTTAAAGTAAATTTGCTAAAGTTCACTAGCTAGATTATAGTTTGAAGGATCTAACCAATCAAGTACTAATCTAGCTAAGTTATAATGAAGTGAAATGTTTAAAGTAAGTAATTGATTGGAATTAAGAGCTACAAGTTCTAAGTTTCCTAATAACTAAAGTTTAAGGAAGTAAATAAGATTCTTAAATTACTCTAAGTAAAATATAGGTATTAATATTACTAGCTCTTAAGAGACTTATGAGAAGGCTTGAGGGATTAGAATGAATGAACTAAGTCCTAATATAAATCACTAAAGCTAAATCTAGTTGATTCAATAATCTACAATTATAAAGACATTAAGACTAATTATTCTTGATGGGTGTAACTAATAGATCTAGGGATCAACTATAAATCAATTTGTAAATCAATCCTAGGGTTTCTACCTTAGGGTTGAAAGGTGCGGAGCCCGAGCGGCCGGCGAGCGAGTGGAAAATCTCTGGAAAAACTTATTATTGCAAGGAATTAAGTACATGGCAATTAATTCACATAGTTTGAAAATTTAGAACTAAGTTCATATAAATGTAATCTAAATTGATATGAGGAATAATAAATGTGACATATTAGCTATTCTAGGGTTTTTATAAAACCTAAAACATGCCATCTAGAAATTTAGAATTATTACAATAACACTTAATTAAGAGTTAACAACCTAAAATTACTAATTATTGTCCAATGGAAATGATTTACATATAATTGAAATCCACATTTCATAAGGAGAAAAATGACACTAAGTATGTCAATTTTGGACAACCTTGGAAAAAATAGGATTTTTGTGACTCCTAATTTGGGTTAAAAATTGATTATAAAAATTAGGATTCAAATGTTAGATTTGATTTTATATTATTATTTCTCACATTTTTGTGAGTGAAATGGAATATTTAATCTTTTAATTTGGATATTACATGATCTAGTTAGGTCACATGAAATGATGAAATTAATTTATAATTAATTAATTAATCTTAAATATTGACTATTTAAAATATTTGTCAAAATAAAATTTAGATTGCATAATTGATCTACTCAAAATGGTATATAATATCATATGATTTGGATGAATATTTTACAATTTATAAATAAAATGAAAATTTTATATTAATTAAATCCTTAATTTCATTATATATATTATACAAAGACTAATTATCTATTAAATCAATTCAATCGGCGGATTAACAATTATAAGACCACGACAGATTAAAAAAATAAAAGGCGCAGTTCAGTAAAGTTTGACGGAAAGAGCAAAAGGAATGCAGGGATTAGGGAAATCCATTCGATCTCAGCAGATTTCAAGAAGTATACAGAAGTTGATTTATCTTAACGAGAGAGAAGTAAGGTAAGAGAAATGGGGTACATGACAGCCACTAACTTGCGATGTTTTGATCAATTTCAACTCGCTCTGTGCCTGATCTTAAGCACTCCTCTTGCTGGTCGGCCAATGCCAAAAAAAGTTGAGGAGTATCAGCCAAAAGGAGATAAGAAGGAAGAGTTCGAAAAAGGTTAAGGGAAAGGAGAGGCCTACTGGAGAATTTGGGAGATGTACCTCCACTTCTCCTGTGGCAGAGTACTATCGAAGGTGGAATTGGGAAAAAGGCATGCAGAGATTAAATCTCAGCCATCAGTTTCCTTAAGTGATATAATGGCTGGATCAAGACTCTAAACTGCAGGCCATTGGATCTTCCTGGTAAGAATCGACGTGCAGGATTTCAAGATTAAGCCGTTTCGTGTTCGAAATCGGGTGGGGATTCCTGATGTAGATTAAAAGTCGATTTAAATAACTTTATATATATATATATATATATATATATATATATAAAGTAAAAATAAATAGATCAGTATATTATATTAATTATATTTTTATCATTTATTTACTTAATTTTAAATATCCAAATGTATTCCAAAAAATCCCAAAAATTTACCCTTACCTAGTTGAGGTGTGGGGAACTCAAAAATGCTATCAGATTTTTGATCGGAGGTAAATTTAATTATCTAAATTTTTTGAGTATTTAAATATTATTAAAATATTTAGGAAAAATTCTACAACTTCTAAATACTTCTAAAATACCACCCCTAGCTAATTTGAGTGTGGTGAGTCCAATGATGGATTTTGTTTTCGATTATGAGGTCTAAATAAATTAGGCATTCTCAAAATTATCAGAAAACTATGAAATATTAGAATTTGCCAAATGATCTCCAAATCGTATGAAATTTGAAATAGAGACTCCTAATATTATTATTAGACTAATAGAAAAGGATTATAGTCAATTAAGTCACTAATTGATGGGTAACAACATTAAGGTTGTTACAAACTCCCCTCCTTAAAAAGAGTGTCACCCACAACACACAACAAACAAAAACAATAAAATTGAAAATACACGAAGAAAGTCTAAAGAACTTAAAGAAATTTAAAAGAACTAAATCTACCTGATTCATAAAAGAATTTTGGGAACTTCCTTAGCATGTCCTCTTCTTTCTCCCACGTGCTTTCACCAGCTGGATGATTCTGTCAGTGGACTTTGACCATAGGAATGCTGCGGTTTCTTAACTACTTAAGATCCCGCCCCAGAATCGCAACAGGTTTAACGACAAAAGTTAGATTAAGTTGCAGTTCCATTACATGTATTTGAACTTGCTGACTTGGATCTAGCAAACACCTTCTTAGTGACAAAACATGAAACACATTATGTATAGCTGAGAAGTTATTTGGCAACTCTAATATGTAAGCAGATGTTCCAGTCCTCTCGATCACTTCAAAGGGTCCTAAATAACTTGGACTCAGCTTTCTAGAAACACCGAATCTCTACACACATCGCATCTAACTTTAAGATAGCTCTATCGCCTACTTGGAACTCCAACTAATGATGACAAGCATCCTAATATTTCTTCTGTCTATTCTGAGCTGCAGTCATATTGCGCTTGATCAGTTGAACTTTCTTAGTGGTTTATTCTACTAACTCGAAACCATAAAGTTGAGAGTCTCCTACTTCAGTCTAAGCAACTGGAGTTGTACACCTCCTTCTATAAAGCACTTCATAAGGAGCCATACCAATACTGAGCTGATAACTGTTATTGTAGGCGAACTCAACTAATGCTAAACGATCTTTCCATGATCCACCAAAGTCTATAACACAAAGACGCAAGAGATCTTCCAAGATCTGATTAACACGCTCAGTCTGACAATCTGTTTGGGGGTGGAAAGTAGTACTCAATGCTAAACTCATCCCCATGTCTTGCTAAACAGCTGACCAAAATCTGGAAGTGAATCTACTATCTCTGTCAAAAACTATATATTTCGATGTACCATGCAGACGAACGATCTCCTCAAGATAAGGCTTGGTTAACTTCTCAACAGGATCTATCTAACAAATAGCTAGAAAATGGGCTAAATTTGTGAGTCTATCAACTATCACCCAAATAGAAATAGAACCAGATCTACACTCAGGCAAACCTACAATAAAGTTCATAGAGATATCAGACCACTTACATTCAAGAATGTCTAAGGATTTAAGAAGTCCACCAGGCTTCTAGTGTTTGGCCTTGACCAAGAAATAGGGATGGCACTTGGAAATGAAAATGGTTATATCCTCTTCATGCCAGACCACCAAAATGATTGCTTGAGATCTTGATACATCTTATAACTACCAAGGTTCATTGCATAGCCAGAATTATGAGCTTCAGACAATATCTGTAACTACAAGCTTTTTGGAATCCATAATATGGACTTCTGAAATACCGCACCTTCATCATCAAGATGTAATTTAGATATTTTGCCACTAACAATTTCAAAAACTAACACGGAATAACTCGAATATTCCTTCTGTGTTATGATAATCTTAGATCTTAGGGAATTATCTGACTGAATAGCAAATAGTAGAGTGCTTAAATCAGTTAAATTGATAAGCTCAAGATTCAACCTAATAAAATCTTTAATCAAAGATTCATTGCAACAAAGGGAAGATAAAGTCGCTTTACGACTTAGGGCATCAGCTATGACATTAGCTTTACCCATATGGTATTGGATTTCTAGATCATAGTCGCAAAGTAATTCTAGCCACCTACATTAATGGCAGTTAAGTTCTTCCTGAGTGAAGATGTACTTTAAACTTTGGTGATCAGTAAATATGTCACACTTAACTCCATATAGGTAGTGTCTCCAGATCTTTAAAGCAAAAACTACTCTTGTTAGTTCAAGATCATGCACAGGATAGTTCTTCTCATTAGGCTTAAGCTGTCTAGAGGCATAGGCTATAACATGACGATCTTGCATCAGAACATAACCAAGTTCTACCTTAGAGGCATCAGTATAAACCTAAAAATCTTTGCCCTCATGAGGTAGTACTAGAACAGGAGCAGAAGTCAATAACTGTTTCAACTTCTAAAAAGATTCTTCACAGGCTGTGCTCCAGATGAACGAAACAGCTTTTCTAGTTAACTAAGTTAACGACCAAGCAATTACAGAGAATCCAGGAATGAACCTTCTGTAATAACCAGCGAGTCCTAAGAAACTGTGAATCTCTGTTACAGATTTATGTTGGACCCACTGTTGAACAGCTTGGATTTTATTTTGATCTACTCTAATGCCTTCGGCATCAATAATATGACTCAGAAATGCCACGGACTTGAGCCAAAACTCGCACTTAGAAAACTTAACGAAAAGTTTATTCTCTCTTAACAATTCAAGAATGGTACGCAGATGATCTTCATGGTCAGTAGCTGACTTCGAGTAGATTAGGATGTCATCGATGAAAACGATGAAAAACGTGTCGAGATACGGCTTAAGGATACACTACATTAGGACCATGAAGATGGAAGAAGCATTTGTCAATCCAAAATACATGACTTGAAACTCAAAATGCCCATATCGGGTCCTGAATGCAGCCTTCAAAATATCTTCATCCTTGACTCTAATCTGGTAGTAACCTGATATTAAGTCAATCTTGGAAAAGATTTTCGCTCTGGGGAGTTGATCAAACAAATCATCGATCCTAGGGAGAGGATACTTATTCTTCACAGTCACTTTATTAAGCTCACGGTAGTCTATACACATCCATATTGATCCATCCTTCTTCTTGACGAATAGGACAGGAGCTCCCTAAGGTGACACACTAGGGCGAACGAATCCTTTCTCTAACAACTCTTGCAACTGTTCTCTAAGCTCTTGCAGTTATTTTGGAGCCATTCTATAAGGAGCCTTAGACTTAGGTTGAGTTCTAGGGACAAGTTCAATATAAAACCCCACCTCACGCAGAGGAGGTAGTCCAGGCAAGTCTTCAGGGAACACATACAGGAATTCTCTAACAATGATAGTCTCTTCTGGACTAGTTACTTACTTCTCTTCGCTGATTAAAGTTACTAGGATTGCATGGCAACCTTTATTAACGAGATCCTTGGCTTCAATTGCTTTGATTAAGGATACAGTCAAGCCAAGTTTTCCTACAAACACTTTAGGTTTCTTTCCAACCTTAAGTGAAACTCGCTTACGAAAGCAATCTATTACAACATTAAACTTACCTAGCCAATCCATTCCTAAATTTATGTCAAAATTTGTAATGGACATAACAATAAGTTTGGATTGGAAGAATTGGTTACTGATTGGGATGTCTACCAAACAGAACTCATTAGCACACATCTCAGCACCGATGACATTTGAACTACTAAGAGACTGCCTAGGCTAAAATGTTGAAGATTTAACGAAGAGGCACAGCTCACTAACATGAAAGAGTGACTAGCACCAGTGTCAAAGAGAGTGTCACAGAATTGGTTTTTAATAATTAGAGTTCCTATAATAGGGAAAATAAACTCTAATTACAACTTATAAAAATTAAAGTAGGAAAATGTTGAAATAAAAATTGTAGAAGAAAATGAAAACTGAAAACTAGAAATTAAACTTAGAACGTACCGGTAACAACACTATTGTCATCAAGAGTAGCTGAAGAATATAGAGCGTATACCCTTGGTACTGCAAGTGATTAAGCAACGGACTTGCCCTTATCCTTTCTACTATAATAGACTTGTTTGGAGGAAGATGGAGGTACTCCTTTTTGGTGTTGACCACTTCCACCAGTAGGAGGAGGCATTAAGGCAAGCGCTGGCACTTGAGAGTTTATAGGAATTGGATTCTACACAGAACCTTGACAATTGATCTTTATCTTATCCACAGTCCAGTTAGCACGATACTCCCAATGTTTATGATTGGTTCTGCCACATATATAACACCTACCACTTGAGTGGTTGCACTTCCCATATGGATGGGGTCTATTACAAACTACTACAAGTCTTCCTTGCTATATTTGCCTGGGGTTCTGGCTAGGATTTTAATTTGGATTTTGGCCAGAAGTAAGCTGGAAGACTTGGACCATAGGAATGATTCCTTTTGAAGGGTTCTGATATGAAAGGTTGAGAATGGGAGCGCTTCTTCAAATCCATTTGGTTTTGATGGTACTTAACCATACGAGCACCTTCTAAAAGTATAGGAAAATTTTCATGATGCTGGAACATCAAATGACTTTTAATAGAATCTTTAAGACCAAAAAGAAATCTAGTGCACCTAGCCACTTCAGTATGGACTAGATTTGGAGTAAAGCGAGAGAGTTTACGGAACTCCATCTCATAGTCGAGCACGGAATGACTTCCTTAGGTAAGCTGCATAAAGTTGTTTTCTATTATAGTTTGAGCAGAAGGAGGAATAAATTCTTCATGAAACACTAGCTCGAATTCATCCCAAGGGATGTCTTCCATCTGCACTTCTGAGAAGCGAGTCTTCAACTCACTATCCCACCAGTATTCTGCTTCTCTGTAGAATAGATAGATTAAAAGACGGAGGCATTCACTCTCCGGACACTTAATACTGGCTAGGGTCTTCTCAATGGCCTTTAGCCAGTGATTGGCTTCGAAATCAGAAATGGAACCATTGAAGGTCAGAGGGTTCAGACGAAGGAAAGTGAAAAGGTAGGCATCGACTATAGGGCCTGAGGATGGCTGTGGAGCCAAGGAAAGTTCAGGAATAATAGGAGAAGAAGCTTGAGGAGGAGTTGGGAAGCCTTGGGATGGAACTAGAGAAGGTTGGGAAAGGTTACAGGATAATGCCATCCTTTTTATTGCATGAGTCTATGCTTCTACCATAACCTTCATTAGATCCAACAAATTCTACATTTGATATGTTAGGGAAGTCATAGTGGAAGTAGGTTCTTCCACTATTGGCTCAATAAGAATATTGAACTTCGGATCCATTCTAAAGAAAGGAAATGAAAATATAATTCAAAAACTAGAGAAGATAAGAAAAGAAATTCTCATTAAAATTTGAAGCTTTTAAGAGATTACAACTTTAGAGGAAAAAGGAAAGAAACATAAGTAAAGTAGAAGCTATTTACAAAGCTACAAAAGGGAAAGAAGCTAGAGCAAAAAGAAGACCAATACTACTAGTTACAAAATTTTGCATAAAATACGTTTTTAAAGTCTTCATAAGTGGGGGCATGATGAAGGCGCCTACATCCACGAATGAGAACTACATAAGCATGACACCACCAGTCCATGCCATAGTCACCAAAAATTCATCTAAAATTTTAAGGCGTATGTAATCAGGGCATTCTATGGCCTCAAACACCGTAGTAACATGGGTGAGCCATTCCCTATCTAGCCGAGGGATGTAATCGCCTCTAAATACATAAAATCTCAAAATTTTATTTAGAATGTCACCTCCTGCAGCAGATACTCCCAAGTAAACACGACCAAACATCGACCCATACCAATGATCATACTCCCAATATTGGAAAAAAAAATTGGTATAAAGTCTTAGTTCAGTACTATGATCTGCCATCTGAAAGTTTAATTAAGATTTGAGTTAGAAATTTAAATCACTTATTTAATTGAAAATGTGTTTACTGTTATAAGATGTCATTTATTTATTTTTACTATACTGTGTTGTTTATTTTTGGATGAATGTATGTGTTTGTCTTAACTTAAAGTTCTCAACTTGGCTCTGATACCAACTGTGATGGCCCCAATATTGAGAATCACTTAACTCAACATTGATACATCACCACAATACCTAATACTAGATTAGAAGAAAACTAATCCAAATTATTAGATATTATGTTTGGCCAAGGATTTAGAAGAGGGTCTTAATTTAAGAGGGAAAGGAATTTATGAATTGTGTTATGTAATTTATATATGAAGATGCAATACGTACTAAAACATAATGGAATGTAAATTCCAAAGCAATCGATGTGAATACTTGCAATTTTGATGTGAAGATTCAAAGCATTTAACATGTAAAATATGAATCTACTATTTTCTAAATTAACATAAATTATTATTTTCTTAAAAATTTCGGCAGAGTTTCCTTTGTAAATGACTAAAGAAACACCTGCAAGATAGACATACAAGACTTCCATTCAAATGGAAGTTATAATTGAAAGAAAAATAACCTAAAACTAACATGTAATTAATCCATTACATAGGATTGTTTAGTTCCAGTTCTAGTATAGAGTCAATCCATTACATAGGATTGCTCATTTCCAATTCTAAAGTAAAGTCAATCTGTTACATGAGATTACTTATTTTTAGTTCTAAAATAGAGTCAATCTGTTACATGAGATTGCTCATTTACAATTCTAAAAGTTTAAAGGTAGAAAATCACATATGAAATAATTATCTATCCTAAGGTTTGCTCAATTCACAAGCATTCATTTTATACATGTAGATAAAGAGAACTTCTCAATCTAGACATGAAACTATTTTCCAATTCTATGAGTAATGTAGTATTCATCTAAATCCAATTAACATTCAATATAGATATGTAACTAATAACTTAGTTAATATTCATTTTTATACATTTATAATCATCCATCCAATCATTACATCCATCCATTCATTCGTCACAAGCATTTAACTATAAACTAAGCTCCAACAAAAATGTGATAAAAGTAAAGTCAATAACATTAATTACAAACCAATAGTAAACATAAAGAAAAGAAAGTAATTAAAGCTCACTTGTAATTAATTAAAAGCTATATATTTTTATTATATGATAAGCAGAATCAAGTAGCTTTTAGCACTTGGTCCGGCTCCACTAGCCTCCAAATGCACCCGATCTATCACATTTTGGCATTTAAATGTAATAGGGTAAAGCCAAGAATAGAAAATTTGGTTAGTCTAAATAGTCTAAATACATTATAAGATTGATAAAGCATATTATTGTTTTAATTGGATATCACTATTAGTTACAAGATAAGCACAAGTATGGGTGCAATAAGGTAAGCATATAAGTGTGGAAAGTAAGTAAGAAAAAGACAAAATGAGTTAGAATACTCACTTAAGTATACATCATAGTCTGCAAATAATAAGGGTAAAAGCATCCTAAATAGGCTAGAAAGAAACTAAAGTGTATATGAAAGTAAATGAAGTAAAGCATGTATATGTTCAAATGAACTTATGCTAAGGAAAAGAGATAGTGAAACATTTAAATATAATTTTTACAACATTCATTATAATCTAAGTAAATTGTAAACAAGTAAAGTACAATACTAAATCATAGAAAATGCATAGTAAGGATATTGAAGGAAGATCTTAGACTATTAGTTTAAGATTCACATAGTCTAGAACTATGGAAAGTAACATAGCTAAAAGCTATGATGAGTTTTAACAATCTATAAGATTGAAGAAGATCTCATATGTATATTAATTGAAGTTATTTTAAATCTGTACTCATTCTGTGGGCATATTCAGAATGAAGAGTTGAGTTAAACATGTCTGTTTAACATCTAAAGAAAAGTGGGGTCAAATTTTAAAACACTCACATTCACCCTTTGATAATGTGAGGTCTCCTTATTACTCCTTTTTAGCCTGTCCTAGGCTAATCTACCAATATAAACCCCTATTAATTTTAATGTGAAAGATTTATTCATTCACAATATCTTATATAAATGATTCAAATGAATAAGGCTCTAGGATAAACAAGTATTCAAGGAAAATTCAATAATTACAACTAAGTGATATCCAAAGTTATCTAATTTTAATGATCTACTTAACGATTGGAGCTAATTGAGCTCCCAATTAACTTTGAGATACTGATCTCAAGTTAATTATAAGTAAAGTATTAGTTGGGGTTTTTGAAAGTATTAAATTCAATTCGATTAACATAATATGAGAAAATAATTTATAAGTATAATTGATACTATTAGAAACTAGGTCTTGCTCACATCCTAAACTATAAGATTCAACCATATAATTAAATCAAGCTCTAGGTGTTTAATAGAAAAGTATTAAGATAAAGAAAATATCTAAATTAAGAAATTGGAGTTAAAGTAAATTCACTAAAGTTCACTAGCTAAGTTATAATTTGAAGGATCTAACCAATTAAGTACTAATCTAGCTAAGTTATAATGAAGTGAAATGTTTAAAGTAAGCAATTAATAGGACTTAAGAGCTACAAGTTCTAAGTTTCCTAATAACTAAAGCTTAAGGAATTCAATTGGATTCTTAAATTACTCTAAGTAAAATATAAGTATTTCTATTACTAGCTCTTAAGAGATTTAAGAGAAGGCTTTAGGGATTAAGATGAATGAACTAAGTTCTAATCTAATTCACTAAAGTTAGATCTAATTGATTCAATAATCTACAATTACAAAGACATAAAGACTAACTATTCTTAATGGGTGTAAGTAATAGATTTAGAGATCAACTATAAATTAATTTGTAAATCAATCCTAGGGTTTCTACCTTAGGGTTGAAAGGTGAATTAAGCAGTTGACAATTAATTCATATAGTAGAAAATTGAGAACTAAGTTCATATAAATGAAATCTAAATTGATTGGGGAATAATAAATATGATATGTTAACTATCCTAGGGTTTTATAAAATCTAAAGTATGCCATCCAGAAATTTAGAATTATCATAATAACACTTAATTAAGAGTTATAACAACCCAAGTTGTTATCTTAGTCAATTAGGATTAATCATAGTATTAATCTTAATCTTAAGTGTTAATCAAGTCATTATAAGTCAAATTCTAAGATTGAGTCCAAATCAAGAGTCAAATGGATCTAATCCTAACTTTTGGAAAATCTAGAAACACTAA
Source organism: Gastrodia elata (assembly GCA_016760335.1). Classification (NCBI taxonomy): domain Eukaryota; kingdom Viridiplantae; phylum Streptophyta; class Magnoliopsida; order Asparagales; family Orchidaceae; genus Gastrodia; species Gastrodia elata. The sequence continues at coordinate 46,359,250 of CM028674.1, read as the reverse complement.
AATTTGACCTATTTATATAGACCTCAGATCAAAAAATGAATTTCGCCATTGCACTCATTGCCCTCAAATTAGCTAGGGGTGATGTTTTCGTGTTAATCGGAAGTCGTCAAAATTTTGACGAATATTTTAATAATATTTAAATATTCAAAATATTATGAAATTAAAATACTCGTCGAATCAGAAATCTGACATCGTCATTGCGTTCCTCATCCCTTAATTAGTTAGGAGAGAGTTTGGGTTTTTTTTCGAGGAATATAATATTTAAATTAATTGAATAATTAATAAATAATTATTTAATTAATTAAACCCGCCGCCGTTATGGAGTTGACGCCGTCAGCCCCGCCGTCAACCCGGTCCAGTCCATCGGACCGTCCTATTTGGACGGTCCCGATTGCTTCTTCCCGATCGCCTCTGCGCGTGGGACACGCGTCGCCCGCGAGCCGCGCGGCAGGCCATCGCACGAACCACCCAGCTAGAGCCATCCCAGCCCTCGACTGTTCTGCCCTGACCCCTTTATCTACCGATTAAGGACATAAGGGCATACTTTTCGCAAGCAGCAAGCCCGAACCGAAGATCGAGCTTCTGTAACCCTAAAGAACCTCTTTGCTGTCGACCAGGTGCACTCCGATCCCTCAATCTCTCCATTTGATCTACTTTACATAAGTGCTACGTGATTGTAAGATAGCAATGGAGCTTTGATCGGACTCGATCGAGATCGATCGAATTCGATCGATTGGCACTCGCAAAAAACCCTAACTCTTTCCCCACTATCTCTTGCGTGAAGAAAGAATTACGGGTTGGATCGGGTCAACCCGAACCGTGCAGTGGATAGACGGGCTCTGCCTCATCAAGTTGCCTGCGAGCCCTTGTGGGGCCTGCACATGCCAGAAGGGCGCTCGCGGATTCGCTGCACGTCCCACTACGGGGCCCACCTCTCAGTCTTTTCCGTGCCAGCCAATGGGCCCCGCGGTCGCCTCGTCTGACGGTTTGTGGGTCCCGCCGCGCAGCCTGCAAGCACTCGACGCTCTCCGCGTGGCCGTTGTGGCCCGCCGTCATAATCTCTGTCAAATATAAAATCATTTATGATATGTATGTATTTATTTATATTGATATTATATATATAAATATATGAATGTATATGCGTATAAATTTAAATATATTGATATATGTGATCAGTAACTTTAGGATTGAGAACTATATATAGATATATATAATGGTTTGTAACCGTAACTTAGGTAAATAATTCGTGATCTTTAAACAGTTAATTAATTTGATAATAGCCGATTAAAATTAGTTTTTGTGTAATTAAAATATAACTAACTAGTAATGGTTGATTAATTAATGTTATTTAATTATTAATTAAGATAATTAATAAGTAATAGTAAAATTAATTAATCAAATAGTAATTTATATTATATAACTAGCTAAACAGTAATCCAAATTAATTAAATTAAACTTAATTATGATTATGATTTAAATAGTAACATAATTAATTGATAAATAGTAATGTACATTAATTCAGTTAATTAAATTAATGAAACAGTAAAATTAATATTAAATAGGTAATAATAATAGTTAATTAAGGTTAATTAATGCTAAACTTGAATTAATTACAGTAAAATTAATATTAGATAGGTAATAATAATAGTTAATTAAGGTAAATTAATGCTAAACTTGAATTAATTAAATGAATATTTAAATATACATAATAATTAACACATAATTAATATAATTAATTAATTAAACATAAATTAATTAATAATTAAATAAAATTAATGATAATTAAAATATATTATGAATAATTAAATAATTAATTAATAATATAGAAAATTCATTTTTAACTTTAGAAATGAATAATAAATTAATATAATTTGAATAAATAAATAGTAACTTTATTTATTTAAATTATTTTAATTCAAAATCTCTAAAAGTTTAATAACTTTTTTTTTGGATGATCCAAACATAGTCAATATATGTTCATTTTACTCAAAAAAATAAAAGGAATCAAATGACGTAATGCAAAAATTAGTTTCGAGGTACATATAGCGTAGTGTCATTTTAGGACATAAATAAACTCTCACAGCTTTTAACCTAATTGTCCAAATACAGGCAATATAAGTCTTAAGATACTCAGTAGAATAGTCCCATTATCATATAAGGATTAGTTTCCCCATTTGGAGCTTAATTTGAAAAGTAACATTTAGGACTCTACCCTGAAAATGACCAAAATGCCCATAGACTTTAATTTACCATAATTTGGTAAATTCAACTCTAAAGTACCCATATCCTTAACTATGCCATAACTTGACCATTTGAAGTTCAAATTGGGTTTACTCACTGTCAACACACTCAGTATATTATAAAAAATCTATAGAAACTGAATTTGTTAAAATTGGACTTCAAACGGAAAAGTACGATTTGTCTCCCATGGATCGACAAAATTATCGGATTGCCCTAGCAAATTTAAATAGCCATAACTTAGCTATTTGACCTCTGAATGCAGTATTCTTGGACTCTATGGAATCCTTGAATAGTAACCAACAGTAAACTGCTTAATAATTTAGATTCTATTAGGTGTAAATTACAAGATTGCCCTTAGGTCAAAAACCTTAGCTTGGACCTTTAGGATCCATTTCTTGTCCAAATTGAGCATACTTACTATCTATTTTCATGTTAGGCAGTAAGAATCATTTAGCAGTAAGAAATTCCCATTTGGAACCCTAATTTAAAAAGTAGCTTTTTAAACCCTTAAGTAGGGGCAAAATGGTCATTTTGCCCAAAATTTAGGTTAAGCATTCTTAGGCTCTTAATTATCTTCTAAGTCAGTTAAACCAATGTTAGGACTCTAATAGAATCATTTAAGTAATCAAAATTAGTAATTTAATCAACTTAGTAAAATTCCCTAATTTTTTTCTAAGTCTTTTCCTTATGATCTTTCACCTCATATTAGGGATATTCCTAAGTCTAGGGTCAGCTCATAGGTTAGATTTTATTCATTGGATAAGTGGGTTATTCAATAAATGAATCATTGGTTTTACTAATTTCTAGACTTTTACAACTTATTTTGATTATTTTGCCTTTTAACCCTAAACTTAGGACAGGAGATTTATCCTATTAAAGTTTGATTTGCTTACTAGGATTTAACTTAATCAATAGATCACTTTTAGATTGAAGCTTAGATCTTAGGCCTTACTTTTGGGATTATGTGATTTAGCCCAAATCTCATGGTGTTAAATCCAAAATCTCTAGTTATAGATTTTTGCCAGCTAATAGTGTAGAACATCTGAATTCATAAATTAGGTCATAAATATTTTTCATAGTCGACTTTAATTAAGCATATTATGACCTAGCTATTCATAATATTTTGTAACCTATAAGAATGTACTTCTAAGTTACACTCGATAGTAGGAATTGGAGATCCTGAACTTGTGTAACTTGGAATAGTTATAATATTTAAATTAGACAATAAATGATATCACCATGTTTAGTAGAGTCCCTTGCTTACTACTTAATTTTTGTGCTACACAATCCTTGAATTTTGTGCTTATTTTTTCTTGGACATATCATATAAGAAAAATGTTGTTGCATAAAAATGAAAGCTTAAATATTAAAATTTTTTTTGCATTTGGGTTCAATTTATGGTGGATTACAGTGCACATGTACTCCAATAGATAGGGGTAAGAAGAGATCAGGATGCTCAATATCACTCATTGAGGAGAGTGTGATAAGCTTAGGACCTATTTAGTCTTGCAGACGTGCTTGACTCCTCGGTTATTTTTAAAATTGTCCATAGAAACAAAAGTAAAGTAACTAAAAGATATTTGCATAGTATTATCTGCCTCTTCAGTTATACAGTACTATATTATTATGATATGTTTGCCCTAGCCCATAAAGGCTATGGGGATAGATATATATTAGGCCAAATTGGCCAATTCTTTCTGATATGGCAGTTATACATTTTCTTCAGTTTTAGCTTACTGTTTATTATGTTGATGACATATTTATTTCAGTTAGCTATGTCTTTTCTGTTTTACCTGCTTACTTAAGTAGATGTATATATATATATATATATATATATATATATATAGGATGCTAGACTTTACTGCTTATTATATGTACTATTTTCAAATTAATATCTTAAATTAGCATATGTCATATGATAATCAGCATGTTTAAATTAGACTTTTTTTTTCAATACTTTTATCTACTGTATTACATATGTATGCCCTACCTTGTTTACTTTACTTAAGGTGTACTTTTGCCTCACCTGTTGTTTAATTATAAATGCCATATTTATAACTTATTCTATTTCCCTTGTATGCTTACTTGCTCCTATGCTAGATAGATATTTTATTTGGTATAAAGTAAAATGGTGATATTAACAAATGCTTAATAAATTATTTGCCTAAAATGTACTTAGATATTTTGTCTAACAATATTTTTCTTTATTAGTTAAAGCCCTGATATTGTGAAATCGATAATGTTAGATATTGAGCAGTTTGAGGATGCTGTACCTGAGGGGGAGAGTTACTTAGAGGAGGCACAATAGCTTGGACCATATGATATTTAGCTGCATTTTCTTTACTGTGAGGATGAGTGATATTTATATTCTTAGCATTTCATTAACTTAAGTAATATGATGTAATAATACAGGTTCTGTGACTGAGTTTACTTTTTGCACATTATTATTTCCTGAGCTATATTATTGTTTCTTATTTGATGTATGGTGAATGGATGTATCCCATACCTCTTATTGCTTATGTACTATGTATATATAGATGTAGTGATTGATTCTCTTGATTATTCTGTGCATATCCTTCCCTTAGCAGGTGGATTGTGGATCTTATCTAATTCAATGTTAAGTGCGGGATTTGCACGAGTGACACACTGCTCTTTAGCCTAATGATTGTGGGGATAGGGAGCGGGGTGCCACAGTTAGTATCAGAGAATCCCATAAGGTATTAGATTGGAATGGTATTCCACTCTTCCTAATGAATGATTCTTCTGCCAATCAATCACTATCTGAATATATGAGTTACATCCAAACACTATGATCATGAGCTCAGAATAATAAGAGTATAAAAAGGGAAATGCATGCACAAGTAAAATACCCTTAAACTAATGTAACTTAAAAACTTACTAGACGTACAAGGATGATGCTTAGGTGGCATCACCAATAATTTGAAGATAGGTGGGAATACATCGTCCAACTTTATCAGCAGCATGAGAAGTACGTAGAAGTGTTAGACCCCAAAGTCCGAATGCTGGACTGACTACTCCAGCAAAGTGTATTCAGGGGATACAATCATCCTGTTGCAGCCAAGGAGTAGCTGAAGCGGGTAGATTTTGCGTTTGGAATTATTAACTACCCAGACAATAATAGGATCCCCATTGTATCCTGCCTCCTACGTGACAGAGCCAAGGATTGGTGGAGCGTCACCCTACGGGCACTCACCCATTAGCATGAAAGATTGCAAAGGGAGGTCACCTATGCGGACTTCCGCCATGCCTTCATCGCTAGATATGTCAGATGAATCTTCTAGCTTTCATTTATATGCTACCTATTTTATTTTATGCATTTTTGTGTCCTAATTTTGAATTAACTATTATTCTTATGATGCTTGATCTGGATACCTAGGGTTACTACTACACAATCATGACGACAAGTAATTTCTATACTCGCTTTGAGAATAAGTGGAAATTTGATGTGCTTACGGAAAAATGATACGGGAGGGAAGTCCCAGGAGTCTCCCCAGCGAGAGCTAGCATACTAAAAAGAATGCTAGAAGATGGTGTATACAGGGGATTGAATTTCCCCATCCTGGCCACATAATGCTTATGGAGATTAACCAAAGTATTCAATGAGCTAAGTTACCCAGTTAGTATCCGGCTCAGCATTGTTGAGCTCCTACTCCAGGACTACGCCAAGGAGTGGTGGGCCCAAAAACAATGGACGTTCAGGCACGGAGCAAATTGCCTGCCTCGAAGGATAACATACGCAGACTTTTCCCAGGCTTTCATTGAAGAATACATAGGATAGATTCTATGTTTTCTCAGTTGTTGTCTTTCATTTATGCTCTATCTACTATTTCCAATGATGTATTTTTCATCTTTCATCTATGATTAACAAAAGAGATAGAATGCTATGATCTTCTATTTTCTGGACTTGTAAAAGTGTATTGTTCTTAACTTAGATTCAAGTAAAGGATAATGAATCCCGGACAGAGCCCATCTCTTGCTCCCTCCAGCTCCTCATCCAGCGAGGTGAATGCCTTGCTGGAAGCTATCAAAGTAATGGTAGAATCCCACTAAAAATAGGCAAAATGCAGTAAAAAGCTGGCTAAGAAGGCCGTAGATGCTCAGGCCAAGCAGGCCGAGCAGATGGAACGATTGCTGGTAGCTTAAATAAGCCAAAACCACACCGTGGCAGAGGTTGTCCCAACATTACAGTACTCCCATCAACATCACATTCAGTCTGCAGAGGGACTGCTGCACAGTTTCCTCCTCTTGAGATCCCCCACCTTCAATGGGAGTCTCTTTGCAATCGACACACCCACCTGGATAAAAATGGTGGAAAAGAACCTTATAAGCATCAAGTGCCCTGACTCAGAGGTGGTCCGTCTCACTACCAACCTCCTACAAGATGAGGCCGAGTACTGGTGGGACACCACCCGTAGCATGCAATTTGCCAAAGTACCACTAAAAGACATTACATGGGATGATTTTATTGAGGCCTTCCAGTCTTGCTTTATCCCTCTATCTGCCAAACATCGCTAGGGAGACATGTTTCTGAAGTTACAACAAGGTGACCGATCTGTAGCTGCATACGAGGCAACATTTTGTCGCCTTGCAAGGTTTTCCACTAGCTTGGTTCCTACTGAGCTAGATCGCTGCCACCATTTTCAGAGCGGCCTGCGACCCTCCATCAGAAGCCAAGTAATCCCTTTCCACATGATGGACTTCGCGGAGCTACTTGAAACTGCCAAGGATATAGAGCAAAACTAGGATAGGGAAGGACCCAAGAGGATTATCGGCTCCACAACATTCCAGCAGAATCCCCCCAAACGAGCCAGGGTATACCAACTCGAGGCCGAAGTTCCTCATGCCGATCTGTTCAATAGTTGTACGAAACCACACCCGTATGGTCGGTGTTACCATGAGAGTCGTGTCTACTTTACTTGCGGATGGCCAGGCCATGGATTCTATCACCGTATGGCTACAGAAATAATTGATGGAGATCAAATGGACCGTTCCAGGCACCGCCAAGCCTTTGACTTGTTTCAGAAGCCTTCGGCAGCTCGTCCAGCACCACCCTCTACTCTAGCTGTGAGGTGCGAGACAGCTAATGTCCCTTGCCCAAATGCACCTCGACCACCTCCACGGTAGACCTATAATAACAAGCATGCCGGCCCTGCATGTGTATACACCCTCACACCAGTTAAGGTTGCTGAAGATAATCATGTGGTGTTAGGTGCACGCTATCAAACCTCTTTTATCTATACAATTATTACTTGCTTTACGTAGTTAGTAATTAATTACCTCTGCAATTAGGTTCAATTTGCATAAATAACAAACCCTATAATATTTTATTTGACACTAGAGCTAGTCATTCCTTTGTGTCTGATGGCTGGGCAAAATTACTTAACCTACCATTGTATCGCCTAGCCAATCCTCTTAATATTGTGTTACCTTTCGGAACCCAATTGCCAGCTCGCCAGTTCTGCAAAGTACAAATTCCAATTGAAATTGAGAAGTACGAAGCCAGGTTAGTAGTTCTCCCAATAGCCAACTTTGACGTAATATTAGGCATGAATTGGCTAAGCCAGCATAACGCCATTGTCAACTGCACAAAGAAGAAGATCACCTTGGGTAGTGGTAGTAAGGCCAGATCTTTTATTGGTAACCTTAGCACTCGAGCCTCACTAATCAATGCTATAAAAGCAAGAAGATTAGTTCAGAAATGTTGTGATGCCTTCCTAGTAATAATACTAGGGGAAAAGAAAAAAGGTGTTCCCTTAACCGAGATCCCCGTCATTTGCAAATTCACCGACATTTTTCCAAAACATCTACACGGTCTTTCTCCTATACGGGAATTGGAATTTGCAATTGACACCATTCTAGGAACGTAGTCCATCTCTAAAGCTCCCTACCGTATGGCACCCAAGGAATTGCAGGAGTTGAATAAATATTTACAAGAACTACTAGAGAAATGTCTCATTAGGCCAAGCTTGTCACCTTGTACTATTCGTAAAGAAGAAAGATGGTTCTATGCGTATGTGTATTGACTACCATCAACTGAATAAAGTCACAATCAAAAACAAGTATCCATTATCGCGTATAGATGACTTATTCGATTAGTTGGCAGGAGCCAAGGTATTTTTCTAAAATTGATCTGCGATCGGGCTATCAAGGACTCAGATGTTGAGAAGACAGCCTTCAGGACTCATTATGGACACTACGAGTTTTTAGTGATGTCATTTTGATTAACAAATGCACCTTCAATATTCATGAACCTAACACAGCGTATCCTTAAACCATACCTTAATAAATTCGTAATCATTTTTATTGACGACATCTTAATCTACTCCAAGAATCGGAAAGAGCATGAAGAGCACTTAAGAGTAGTGTTAGAAGACTACGTGACCATAGACTTTATACAAAATATTTCAAATGTGAGTTTTGGCTCGATTTAGTAGCTTTTCTGGGGCATGTGGTAGATGCCCAGGGTATTAGAGTCAATCAGAACAAAGTCAGTGCTATCCAGGAATGGGTTTAGCCCAAGACAATGATCGACATCAGAAGCTTCTTAGGCTTAATTGGTTACTACAGGAAATTTGTAAAGTGATTCTCCTAGATAGCCTCTCCACAGACTGAGCTAACCCATAAAGCAGTGCCATTCAAATGGTCTCCAGCATGTGAAGAGGCATTCCAAGCATTGAAGGATGCACTATCCACCGCTCCAGTTCTAGTCCTTCCAAAAGAAGGAGTGAACTATCAAGTCTATACTGATGCCATAGGTATAGGCTTAGGTGCCGTATTAATGCAAGAAGGAAGGGTCATCGTGTATGCTTCTCATCAGTTGAAGCCCTATGAAAGGAACTACGCAGTTCATGATCTCGAGTTAGCCACTATAGTGTTCGCTCTAAAAATCTAGCATCACTATCTCTATGGGATTCAGTGCTCAATCTTTACGGATCACCAGAGTTTGAAATACATATTCACTTAATGAGAGCTAAACTACAAACATAGAAGGTGGCTATAATTAATTAGTGACTATGACCATGATATCCAGTATCACCCTGGAAAGGTAAATGTTGTAGTTGACACTTTGAGCCGTCATGCCACTCTCAATGCTCTTATCTCCAAGAGTCCTCTAGAAAAAAATTCTGTAATCTAGACATCCTATCAGCATGTAGTGACCAAGTGAGTTCAATGCTCTCAATGAATAATGTGGAGCCCATATTCCACAGATATGTATCCATTACTCAAACTAAAGATGATGAGTACCTAAACTTCAAACAAGCTATCAAAAGTGGTCATCGTACCGATATTCAATTTTATAAAGGTGCCATCTATCAAGGAGATCGCTTATGGATCCCTAAGTCCATGCATCAGGAGGTGCTAGTTGAAGGTCATAATTCTAGATACCAAGTACATCCAGGGAGTTTAAAGATGTACCAAGACCTGAAGCAATCCCTCTGGTGGCTAGGAATGAAGAAAAGTATGGTTGAATTTGTTGCAAAGTGCCATGCTTATAGCTTAGTCAAGGCAAAGCATCAGAGACCCGGTGGTCTGCTTCACCCACTTTAGATTTATGAATGGAAGTGGCTGGATATATCAATGAACTTCATTATGGGTTTGCCTCTTACAAGATTTGGAGCTGACACTATTTGGGTCATAGTCGACCGATTGACTAAGTCTGCTCATTTCATTCCAGTTCAGTAGACAAATTCAGTTGAGAAACTTGCGAAACTCTACATTAAAGAGATAATCAGGCTCCATGGGATTCCCAAGACAATCGTATCCGACAGAGACAGTTGATTTACCTCCAAGTTCTGGTAAGCCGTGCATCAGGATATAGGCACAACTCTAGCAATGAGTACAACCTTTCATCCATAGATAAATGGTCAGACAGAGTGAGTAAATCAAGTTCTCAAAGTCCTACTCAGATTGTGTATACTTGACTTTGCTGGATCTTGGGAAGATCACCTCCCACTAAGGGAGTTCACATACAATAATAGTTTTCAAGCTAGCATCAAGATGGCTCCATATAAAGCCTTATATGGAAGAAAGTGTAGTACTCCATTAGCATGGTCAGAAATAGGCAGTGTGAAGCTATATGGATCTGAATTAGTAGAAGAGATGAACAATAAAGTCTAGCTGATTCAACAGCGAATCAGTGCAGCTAGAACCGCCAGAGTAAATACCACGACCTTTATCACTATCCTCTAGAGTTTAACATTGGAGACTTCGCATACCTAAAGGTCAGTCCAATGAAAGGAGTCTCCAGATTCGGCATAGTAGGGAAGCTTAGTCCTCGTTATGTTGGTCCTTTCGAAGTAGCAGTCAAAATAGGTTCTTCTGCCTACAAACCAACCTTCCAGATGACTTTGCTGTAGTTCACAATGTATTCCATGTGTCGTCACTAAGGAAGTGCCTCAGAGATTCGTCTCATCTCGTGTGATTCCCAGAGATTTAGATTCAGCCAAATCTATCATACGCCGAGGAGCCAATTCCAATTCTAGCCCATGATTGCCTCAGGAGTCATACTATCAATATGATCAAAGTTCAGTGGAGAAATCATTCTTGCAACGAAGCCACCTGGGAGAAGGTATCCTATATGCGAGTCAGATATCCAAGACTCTTCGAGAATACATGCATTCCAAGCTTACAAATTCAAGTCATATTTCATATTTGCCTTCTTATTTTCCACTTGAGTGATGTCGAGGAAGACATCGTTCTTAAGTGGGGGATCTTGTAACAATCCAAGTTGTTACCTTAGTCAAATATGACAAATTATAGTCTTAATCTTGATCTTAAGTGTTAATCAAGTCATTATGAGTCAAATTCTAAGACCGAGTCAAATGGATCGAATCCTGATTTTTGGAAAATCCAGAAATCCTAAAATTTGACCTATTTAAATAGACCTTAGATCGAAAACGGACTTTGCCATTGCATTCATTGCCCCCAAATTAGATAAGGGTGATGCTTTCGTGTCAATCGGAAGTCGTCAAAATTTGACAAATATTTTAATAATATTTAAATATCCCGAATATTGGGAAATTAAAATACTTGTAGAATAGAAAATCCTACATCGCCATTGCGTTCCTCACCCCTTAATTAGCAAGGAGAGAGAGTTTGTGATTTTTTTTCGAGGAATATAATATTTAAATTAATTAAATAAATAATAAATAATTATTAAATCGATTAAACCCGCCACCGTTATGGAGCTGATGCCGTCAGCCCCGCCGTCAACTCAGTCCAATCCATCGGACCGTCCGATTCGGACGGTCCCAATTGTGTTGTCCCGATCGCCTCTGCGAGTGGGACACGCGTCGCCCGCTAGCCGCGCGGCAGGCCATCGCACGAACCACCTAGCCAGAGCCATCCCAGCCCTCGGCCGCTCCGCCCTGACCCCTTTATTTACCGATTGAGGACCTAAGGCATACTTTTCACAAGCAGCAAGCCCGAACCGAAGATGGAGCCTCTGTAACTCTAAAGAACCTCTCTGCCGTTGAGCAGGTGCACTCTGATCCCTCAACCTCTCCATTTGATCTACTCTACCTAACGTGATTGTAAGATAGCAACGGAGCATTGATCTGACTCGATCGGGACCGATCGAGTCCGATCGATCGGCACTCGCGAAAAACCCTAACTCTTTCCCCACTGTCTCTCGCGTGACGGAAGAGTTACGGGTTGGGTCAGGTCAACCCGACCCGTGCGGTGGACAGACGGGCTCTGCCCTATCAGGTTGCCTGCGTGCCCTTGTGGGCCCCGCGCATGCCAGCAGGGCGCTCGCGGATTCGCTGCACGTCCCGCTACGGGGCCCGCCGCCCAGTCTTTCCCGTGCCAGCCAATGGGCCCCGCTGTCGCCTCGCCTGACGGTCAGTGGGTCCCGCCGCGCAGCCTGCAACCACTCGGCACTCGCCGCGTGGCCGTTGTGGGCCCGCCGTCATAATCCCTGTCAAATATAAAATCATTAATGATATGTATGTATTTATATATATTAGTATTATATATATTAATATATGAATGTGTATGCGTATACATTTAAATATATTCATATCTGTGATCAGTAACTTTAGGATTGATAACATATATATATATATATATATATATATATATATATTAGACATAAGTATATATTGGTTTGTAACCGAAACTTGGGTAAATAATTAGTGATCTTTAAACAGTTAATTAATTTGATAATAGCCAATTAATATTAGTTTAGGTGTAATTAATATATAATTAACTAGTAATGGTTGATTAATTAATGTTATTTAATTATTGATTAAGATAATTAATAAGTAATAGTAAAATTAATTAATCAAACAATAATTTATATTATATAATTAGCTAAATAGTAACCCTAATTAATTAAATTAATTTTAATTAGGATTATGATTTAAAGAGAATTAATTAATAAATAGTAATGTACATTAATTTAGTTAATTAAATTAATAAAATAGTAAGAGTAATATTAAATAGGTAATAATAATAATTAATTAAGATTAATTAATATTAAATCTGAACTAATTAAATGAACATAATAATTAACAGATAATTAATTTAATTAATTAAGTAAACATAGATTAATTAATAATTAAATTAAATTAATGATAATTAAAATGTATTATGAATAATTAAATAATTAATTAATTATATAGAAATTAAACTTTAGGAATGAATAGTAATTTAATACAATTTGATAAATAGATGCATCCGGGCAGCGGATTTTCTGCTGGGGAAAGGGTGTCATCCTAGGAATCGCTCAAATTGAGCAATTCTATGGGTTGGCGGAGGTAAGCTCTTCTTCATACTCTAACCTCTTGGACTCTCGCTTCGACCCCCGCACTCTTGTTGCGGAGATCGTCAATAATGACAACGAGTGGGAAGGGGGACTCGCCAACATTCCTCGCTCCGAATTAACGGAGACGAGTAGTGCTTGACTAGTCTTCATTTCTAGCTATGTCATGCCCTCGAGTCACTTAACTGAAGTGACCCGTGCTCGAGCACTCATTCTGTGCTCATTGGTTAGGGCAGGAGAAATCTGCATCTCAAACATTATCTTTGAGCAGCTTTGGAAAGCTCTCAAAGGTTCATGCGCAACATTGGCCTTCGGATCTTTGATTTCTGGGTTATGCGAAGCCCAAGGGGTTAAGATCCTCTCCTCCGACACCATTGTTCCCCCCAGCGTTGCCCTGCACCCCTCGAACCTTAACGTCCGGGCAAGTGAACGGAAATTGCCCAAGAAAAGAAGGGGCCATAGGGCAGAAGCATCTGCACCTTCTGATTCGTGTCACACGAACCAACTCTTAATGCGCCTCCACAATCAAAATGCAGAGCTTAGTAAAGCTCTAGCTATAGATATGGGATTTTTCAAACAGGAATACGCTCAACAGTGCCAGTTCCAATCAGAATTCCATGAAGCCCTCGGGATGTTGTTTGATGATTGGAATTTGCACGGCGGACAGGACGCTTCCATATTGCCATGACCTCCCATCGGTGCACCCATATCGGAGACGCACTACCCCACCGAAATGGCGTATGTGTCGGAGGAAGACGATGATGAGAATGAGGAAAATTAACTAGGTTGTATCGGTTCTTTTTCATTTTTTTCTTTTTATTCTTATTGTAGTTTGCTTTTATTTTTGAGATTGCAATTTATGAATTCTCATATTCCCGCATTTATTGAGTTATTTTTAATTGACATATTTTTCTAAATTATTCAAAAGAAATGAAAATCACAAAAATGCAAAAATCAAATGAGATATAAGTAAAAGAATGCTCAGCAAAAAAAATGATTAAATGAATTATTATGCAATCAAATGTGAGATTGAGGAATGAATGGAGGAAAATCTAAATCTCTAAAAATTTAAATAAAATGCTTGAGCTAAGTATGGGGGAAGGCATAGGATTTAAACTAAAAGAATATGGAATGGATTCTAAATGGAGTGTGCTAGGCTCCCGTAAGACTTCATGATCACAAAGATGTTAGGGATGAAGAAAAATATCTCTCCCTAAGGATGAAAAGAATAAAATTTTTATGAAAAAAGAGATGATGAAAAATATCTCTCCCAAGAGATCAAAATAAGAAAGGATGAAGAAAAATATCTCTTCTTAAACTTTTTTCATCTTTGTGATTTATAAGAAGGAGCACATATGATACAACCCAAAGAATCTTCAAACCATGTCTTTAGTCTAAAAGTCCAAAATGTATGGAACCCATCACCTATTTTCAAGTATTAAATAATTCAAATATTTGAAGATTTAGTGACTTACCATCTTAGTGACTCAATTAATAATATTAAGATTGCTACAATGTTCATTTCATTTTTTGTTGCAATGCACATATTTTCATTTATACTTATTTCAAATACATCATTGTGACTTTCATCCATTCAAAATACAGAAAAAAATTATCATTTTGAGCTTACTCGAGGATGAGCAAGAATTTAAGTGTGGGGTGTGATGAATCCATAAATTACATCTAAAATAAAGGGGAAAATTCATTTATTTAAGATAATTTTTATTATTCCTAAATCAAATTTCTATATATTTTTTAGGAAATAGATTCCAAAAGAGCTCTAGGGCATTTCTGCAATTTTATAAAAAATATAACAAAGTAATCCGCTACAGCGCGCTGCAGCGCGCGGTCGCATGCCGCCGCGGGCTGCAGTAGAAATATTTAAACCATATGAAACAGGCCCCCAATTAATTGAATAATATTTATTGCAGAATTCACCGCTACAGTGCGCGGTCACGCACTGCAACGGCTTATCACAGAAATATTTATGATTATTAAATGGGGGCTCAAGTAAATGAACAGTGCTTTCTGCAGAATTCACCGCTACAGCGCGCGGTCGCACGCTGCAGCAGTGTATCGCGAAAATATTTATGATTATCAAATGGGGCTCAACTAAATGAACAGTGCTTTCTGCAGAATTCACCGCTACAGCGCGCGGTCGCGCGCTGCAGCGGTGTATCGCAGAAATATTTATGATTATTAAATAGGGATTAACTAAATGAACAGTGCTTTCTGCGGAATTCACCGCTAAAGCGCGCGGTCGCGCGCTACAGCGGTGTATCGCGGAAATATATATGATTATTAAATGAGGGCTCAACTAATTGAATAGTATTTTTTGCAGAATTTACCGCTACAGCGCGCGGTCGCGCGCGGCAGCGGTTCATCACGGAAAACTTGGTAAATCGGGCCGCCCAACTAATTGAACATTGTTTTTGCGGAATGGACCGCTACAGCGTGCCGTCGCGCGCTGCAGCGAGAAGCTGCAGAAATATTTCTCTATACAATTGGAAAAAAAGCACTAATTGAACAGTATTTTTTGCGGAATTTCCCGGTACAGCGCGTGGTCGCGCGCTGCAGCAGTCTACAGCGGAGGACTTAGCTAAACTTGCTCAGAACCAAGGTATGCTAAGGCATGGAGCAGGGCGCTACAGCGCGCTCGAGCGGCCCGCCGAATTTTTTTTCCAGTCAGAGCATTTAATGTGGCTGAAGACATGACCTCTATCCTGAATGTTGTCTCCAGCCACCATATCCTGTAGCAGCCATTTTTGTAAAGCTTTGAGGTGATGTGTGGCTAAAAAAATGGGATTATTGTCACCTCACCCTAATTTAAAAATTAATGCAATGATGAATTCTGTATATTTAAAGGAGGAATCTGGTTGCTTATGAGGAGGAGCATGCAGCCCCCTTTCCTATAAATACCCCTCTTCTTGACTAGAGGGGGTTCACAATTTTAGCAAGAATTGCCTAAGTAAAGAGGAGAGCCAAAGGAAGAGAGAACTCCCCAAGGGTGACAAAGCAAGCTTTTGCAAAGGGAGAAGAGGAAGAAGGCAACACTAGCATCCTAAGGAGAAGGTAATTAGAAGGAGAAGAAGAATCTTGGAGAACTTCTACGGAGCGTTCCTAGTATCTTCTAAACTCAATCTTGTATTTTCTTTTTAGTGACCATATTTTCTTGTGTAATAAGTAGCTATGTATGTGTTTTCCTTATTTTCTTGTGTAATAAGTAGCTAAACTCCCCTTGGGGAGTGTTGGGATGAAGTCCCATTTTGCATGATGTAATATTATTGTGTGAATGTTTTCCCTCAAATATGATGTAATTGTGATTTAAATGCATTACTAAGAAATTTCTATCAAAATAATCTTGATGTGTTAATAAGAAAAGAACTAAAAAATCCAAGATCTAATAGTCTTGTGCTCCTTAGCTCACCTTTGGTTGGATGCTAGATTTTGAGTGCATGGATGCTTAGAACCATGTGAGAAGGATCTTGAGCTCAATGCACCTCAATCTAAGCTCAACCAAAGAGTTGATGCAAGTGATGCTAAGACCCACTAATTGAGCTCCTTAGCTCCACATAATTGAGATTGAGAAATGAAGTGTTGAGTGCTCATGAACTAAGTGACATAGTCATTAAGCCAAACATGTGATTCTTTCATCTCAACTATATGAGATGCAAAGTGATGCTCATAGTGGAAAATCAATGCTTGTGAGATCTTGAGATTTAAGAAAATTTAAACTCTCCTAAGGAGAAAATAAATTAACTTTAATTCTCAAGAATCTTACAAGAATCTTTGTGCTAAAGTAGAACCGAATGTGAGTTCATTTTGTGCACGAGATTTGAACTAGTAAGCCTTTGAGCTAGACTAAAGGACAACAATATGCACTTGATTTCAATTAAACTAAATGATAAAGCTTGAGAAACAAATCCACACAAGTATTATATCATTGCATGTGGGATGGGACCAACTCTCCTCTTTCCTTAAATCTTGTTATTTACTTAGTGAATATTCGTGCTAAATTTAGACCAACCAACCAATATAAACTATAGCTTAAGCATTAGTGAGAATAGATATACTTTAGTGCCAAATCAACCAATTCTCTGTGGTTCGATAAATTCTCGAAAAGTCACACTTTCCACTTATTACTTCAGACCACGTACACTTGCGTGCAAGCGCAAACGTGTATTTAAAGTCTGTCAGTCGTCCTGCCCTTCCTCTTGAAGCTCGAACTTTTTTCCCTTGCTGTATCCTTCGACTTCTTGTTCTTGGATAGCCTTCTTTCCTTTGGAGAGTTCTCCTTTCTCCTCTTGCAACAGCTTTTCTTATAGGGGACTTGAATATCAAAAGTTGGAACCCCCTTAAGGTCTAAAATTAGCTCTTAAATAAAGATGCACTCAACCTTAGAGTATTAATGATATGGCTTTTCCTCTTACTTGGCTTTAATCCAATCCCTTTTAATATTTCATTCATTTATTCTATTTGGATTCAATAATAATAGTGCTCTTCAGGTTTTCAAGATGCTGGGAAGGCCAAATCTTGCATATTATGGCCTTCCCTATGCTGCATTTATTATTGTTCTGTAAATTTCTAGATCATCCGTTGCGGCACACTGCGGCACGCTGTGGCGCGCTGCAGTAGCAGTGTTCCAAACACTGTTCCACCGCGGCGCGCTGCGGCAGCTACGCTCCAAACATCATTGCTGCATAAAGATTAGTATCTTGTCTTCGGTCGTCGCAGCATCCGCTGTGGGTCGTTGCAGTGCGCTACAGTAGATAAACCTTCGTAATCACTATTCAAATAGTTCATATATAGTTTTTATGATAAATAAATATTTCGCTAGGGCTTACGGCAGTGCGCTGGGGGGCACAGCGGCGGTTGAAAGTTTGAAAATGTGGAAGATTTACTGTTCAATTAGTTCATATATAGTTTTGTGTGGATAATCGAAAATGCCATCGCAGCGCACTGTGGAGCGCAACGGTGGTTGAAAGTTTCAAATATGCGGAAGATTCACTGTTCAATTAGTTCATCTATAGTTTAAATGATTATTAAAATATTCCACTGTGGTGCTGTGGCGTGCTGTAGTGGATAATTCCTTGAAAATGTGTATCATTAGTTCATCTATAGTTTTATAAAATGATAATTTACCCACTGCGGCATCCTGCAGCAGAAATATTTTGAAAATACTGTTCAATTTCTCTTTTATATAGTTTTAATTTAACTTCAGCGAAATGATGTTGTGGCACGCTACAGGCTGCAGCGGTCTATCTTCCAGGTCTGCAGTTTGCCTCCAGGTGGAGAATTTTTCATGAGCCGCCATGGCGCACTATGGTACGCCATGGCGCACTGTGGCGGTTTTGACCCAGAATGTGGTCATTCAGTCCATGTATTTAATTTTCTTCATTTTCCTATAATAGTATAATTTTCTAATCAAAGTATATGCATATATATGATGCTTTGAATGTTCAATCACTACATTTATGCTATAAATTCTAGATATATCAAAGGGCATTGAAAGCAGCATAGGGAAGGCCAACAATCTTAATTCTTCCCCTTCCTATAATAGGAATTAATGGAAGAATAATTAAACCATACTCAAGCTTCAATGGAATAAATAAATAAGTCTTTAATGCAAATCAATTCTCATTAAGTGGGAAAGGGTGGCAGCATAATTTTCGAGAAATTATTCAAGGACTATAAAAGCTAAGAAGAAAGGCTAAGAAGGGGTTCCACATTTTGACATTCAAGGGTTCAGAATATTGGAGGCTGTTGAGCAAAAAGGAAGGAGGGTCCCCCTGCTAAGGGAAGAAGAAGGTTTCTGTTAAAGAAAAAGGTCAAGCATAAGAAGTAGAAGAGAGAAGGAACTTTGAGATAGAGAGAAGGACTCGTGAATGCAACAACTCCTAGTATTATATTATAAACTCAAATCATTTTCTTTTCTTTTTGTAAGATACATGAAAATGTTTTCAGTTTTTAATTGCTTTTCTTGCCTTTCCTTTTCATTGGAAGCCTAAACCCGCCTTAGAGAAGGTTGGGCATATACATGTAATAAGTTAAGGGAAAAAGTCTTTGTACTCTAAAATTGTAAATGAATAATTTATTTAGTCAATATGCTGATTGAATGATGTGGAGAATGCTTAAATGAACTGTTTTGCTTGTTTACATTTCAAGAATAAAAATATTTTAACACTGAAATCCTCAAGCTACTTATTCTATTAGAACTAACGGTTTGCATATTGAGCATCCTCTCCATGAATGTCAGTGACAACATTTGTCCTGCGAGGATGACCAATACAAATCCTCAATCTAAGAGTATGAATAGAGCAATGAAATAATTGTGACTCTTTGAGCTCCACAACAAACTATTAACTTATGCAAAGAATAGGTGCATGATTTCCTAGAGCCTAGTGACAAGCTCTATGACGTCCTAGCATAGTTTCTTTGGCTAAGCTTAGAAGTTGATGCGTGTGAGTCAAGAGCCTCCGAGTGAAGTCCATAGCTCATGCTAGGTTTACGCGAGGATTAAGATACAATGTGTGCTTATGAATGATGTGACATAACACACTTCACCTAATTGATCTCTCTTAGCAAAGCTTAGAATGATGCATGTGAGCCATCGGTGGAATCAAGCTAATGTGATAACTAACTAAAACAATGAATTTAATAGCTTTGATGTAAGTATAAAATTCAACCAAAAATGGTCACATAAGAGTCTATGAGTGCCAGCCGCCCCTTAATCTATTGAGATTAAGTGGTGGTCATCATTGGGCAATTCCTCACTTAGCATTAGATTAAAAATATGCATCCCTAATCCACTGACAAGGGAGGGATATGCCCTAAGTAAAGCAAATTAAACCTTCACTAAATGAGCATATAGAATATCAGAATGTGGAAGAAAAGAGTATCAAATACTAACATCCATGCATCCATAATAAAATGAAATGACATTCAACTCATAATAAAGTTGTAATAAGGGAAAAATACATGGGTACCTGCATTATTACAAAGCATTTAAAAGTTAAACTAGAAAGAAAGATAAACACTTAGCCTCATAAGCATGAATAAAATAAAAATAGTCATCCTCAATCAGCACGCTCCTTCTCCTGACAAGCTCCTAAGAAAGGCCAAGTACCTCAAACGGCTCAAAATCTGCAATTGTCAGTTTCACAATGACAGGGCTCCAATCAAAAGAAAAGAAAATCTAATTAGACAAATTGTCTAAGGACATTTTAGGAAATGAATTTTATGAATTAAATGATATCACAAATACCGTAGGCATTCCAGGAGCAATAAAGCAACAAAAGAAAGTTGTAAAAGTTATAATCACATAGTTATAATTTAAGATAAATGTGAGGTAAGCACATACCTCAACCCAAAGCTACAGAAAATGGTTAAGCAATGCACATGTAAAAATTACTAAGTATAAGAAACATCCTAAGTAAATATGATTAATTCTACATATGCTAATTTTATTAAAAAAATGTATAAATAATAGAACTAAAATAAAAGACTAGCATCCTAACTTGCTTATAGATATAAAAAACACTACTGAATGTGCATATAACTATAGGAAATACTTCATAAATTTAGAAGAATATAAAACTAAGAATCTACAATAAAAATGTTATCTCATATGGACATGTTCTAACTTAGTCCTACCATAACAGTAAATACTACTCAAATTCTTCTGAAACATCTAGAAGAAATTTCCCATATTAAGAGGTCCATTGAATGTATACCATATAGGAGAAATTTCTGAGATCACCAATATTTCAAATATAATTCCCTGCATCTAGAAAAAATTTCCTAGATCAACATCATTTCAAATATATGCAACTACATTATAATGATAGACTAAGTAAGATGCATTCCACAAATATATTATAATTCATTTCTCCTCTTTTACTTGTAAATATACCTTATGAAATGTTCACATCTAACATAGAATATTAATCAAATATTCTATGTTTCATCTATTATGTCACAAATATAAAGGCTCAAAATAAGGAAGCAAAGTATACAGGAGAATGTGTAAATGACACTATACAAAACTCTATGATATTATTTATTTTATAATTTAATTCATTCTAACTAATATGAGATCGTACAAGATTAGGATCTCCAATATCTACCTATCAAGTATAAACTCAGAGTATCGGTCCTATAAAGTTTAAAGTAATTAGAACTAATCTAGATCTAACATAATTCAATCAATGACGCCTACATAAGTTGAATAATAAATCAACATTCAAATTGATGAATTTAAATAATCCCAATCTAACCTTAATTAATACAAATCAAGATTGAGCGATTCAGAGTTAAACTCCAAATATTTGGGTTTAACCTCTTAATTCAATACGTGATACTAAAGGTTAAGGTTTTAAATCCCAATTCTTACAAACTACAAATTATGGTTATCTTATTAAGGCAAGTCAAGCTTAATAAGATGGATCTTCTAAACTTAGACTAAAGTTAAAATAAAAAATTTTTTAATTAAAGGATGAAATTCTAAAAAACTATAAAACAAAGGTTTTGTCTATTGAATAACTCATTTACTCAATGAACAAACTCTAACATAACTTTCAATCACTAATTCTTAAGAAAGAAACTCTTAAATATTAAAAAGAAATCCCTTGGAAAAGATTTAAGATAAGGCAAAGATTTTAGCATTGATGTTAACCTTAGTTATGTATTATTCTAATATGATTATCTTATGAAAGGCATAAGGTGGATTAAATTCACCTTATGAAGCTTATTTTAAGATAGGATATTTTAAGTGAATTTTAGGGTTTTTCTTAAAATCACAATTTAATGAGCCTAAACATTCTAATTTGATTTCAAATCAATTATATTACTGATCTTAGTGATTAGAATATGTTTCTAAGCCATAAGAATACTTAAACCAAAATTTGGGCAAAATTACTAATTTGCCCCTATTTAAGGGTCTAAAATTCAACTTTATGATTAGGGTTCCAAATTAAAATTTATTGATGGCAAATGGTTACTTACTATCTAATATGAAATTAGACTGTAAGTACACCCAAATCGGATAAGGGTTAAACCTAATGAGCTCTAATTAAGGTTTTAGCTCATTATGGGCAAATGAGTCATTTTACTAAATGAAATCTCAAAATTAAGTTATACTATTATTGGTTACTATCTAAGTATTCCATAAAATCTAAATTCAATGAATTTGGATATCATATGGCCAAGTTATGACCAAAACAATTTTATGGTTTAAATATGTAGTTTTTTTTAGATTTACAAATGGGTAAAAAATCTAACTTTCTCAAATGGTATCTAAATTCAATAAGCTTAGTGGCTATAGCTTCTCTATAATATACTGAGTACTATGACTTGGAGTAGACCCAATTTGAATTTCATTTGAATATGTTATGTGCTAATTAGGGTTATGGGTGATCAATAAGTGATTAGTAAAATTAATCATAGAATCACAAAACTAATTACACCACTGAGTTCTATTCTACTTAAGGAACTATCAGCAACTTGAATCTCTTAATTGGAATCATTAATTATGATAATATTCACTATTTATGATTTAGGGTGATTTGGGTTAATTAAGAAATCTAATCACCAAATCCTAAATACTTTTGCAGTTTACTGTTCTACACATTCTTCTAATTAGAATGGTATGTTGGATGACCTAATTTGGAGTTAAATTGACTTAGTTATGGTCAATTGAATTTCTAGAGTTAAAGGGGTAATTAAGGAAATTACCCAAAAGTAATTAACCAAAACCTACTCCAAATAGCAAAGCTAATATTACCATAATATTCCTGGCAATCTCCTGATTAAAATTAGGCCTGTATTGGCTATGTTTGGAGCTAAGGCTGCAAAGTTATGAGCATTTGAAGTTTTCTAAGGTTTAGGGTTAAATAAGGGGTCCTAAAATGTCACTATGCTAAATACTTATCCAAATGGAGATTAGACACTGCCAAAATGTTCCTTGAATTTTACTGATTAAAATGATATATATATTCAATATATTTGGTTCAGTGGATTAAAAGTTATCGATTATTTAAGTTGTAAGAATTATAGAATTAATTAAACTTATTTAATTATTTTAAATTTAATTCCATTTTTCATTCTTAATTCCTACGTTAGTGGGCCCAGCAGATTCAAAATGCACACAGACTAGCATGCTGACCAACAGGCTGGGTTGTAGAGGAAAATAATGGGTCATAAGCCCATTCGCAGAATATTGGACCCGCAAGAGACAGGCCGATATCGCAGGCTAAAGCAACAAAAAAAACTAAATGGGCCAAACATGCCAGCCATAAATTTAGTAGTAGGGTGAAATGGGATGCACTGACACAACCTGGTCCAGAAGTTCCTTCTTCATCTTCAATGGAGGAGAGATGGAGAGAAGTTCTTGTTAGTTTCAATTTGAATGGTGCTTCGAGAATCCAAATTATGTAAAGCATCAAAAATCAAATGGAGATATTGGCCTTCTCACTGAGCTAAGGCATTAGCTCTATCACTCCTCGAACATGCAACAGGTAGAAGCCCTAATCTTCTAGGGTAAGGAAGATATGAGTTTACTGGATGAATGAAATTAAAACTCAATAGAGTTTGATTGAATAAATAACAATAATTCAAATGCGAATAAAACGCTTGAATGATGATAAGCAATGTACAGTCAAATAATAATTGGAACAAAAATTACAGGCTTTGAAATCGAGAAATGGGAAGAGTACCAGGAGGTTTTCTGCTCGAGCTATGGTTGCGAAGCTTGGATGACATCACCCCAGATCATTTGGATCTAGCTTCCCCAAGATTGATAGTACCATTGAGGGTATACAAGAAGGTGAAGATTTATGGTCACCTGTGTTGGGGAGAAGGACATCTAGCAAGAGCATGCGATAGCATCGCGTCGCTAGCCAGGGACATGTGCAAGGATGAGTGAACGTGAGCTAGGAAGTTGGGCTTGGGCCGAATGAACCTGCCTGATGAGGAAGGCACAAAAATTTGGGCCCGACCCTCTTGGGAAGACAAGGCAACCAGGCCTACGGAATGTGGGAGATGGGCCCGACCCGCAAGAGTTTAAATAATTCATTCTTATTTAATTTGAATTAAAATTTTATTTAAATTGAATCAGATTTCCTATTTAAGTTCTTAATGTGTTCCAAATAATTCCAATAATTCAACCCTTGCTAATTGAAGGGTGAAGAATGCAACGGCGAAGTCAGATTTTGATTCCGTCGAGTATTTAATTTTATTATTTTTTGGGGTTATTTAAATCTATTAAAATATTTGCCAAAAATCTAATGATTTTCAATTACCTTCAAAACATCACTCCTAGCTAATTTGAGGGTGATGAGCGCAAAGGCAAAGTCATATTTTCAATTTTAGATTAATTTAATTAGGTCAATTTCTAGTATTCTAGAAATTCCTAGAATTAGGGTTTGATCCATTTGATACTTAATTTGGACCCAAACTTCAGGGTGTGGTCCTAATGACTATTTAAGAGTGATGGAATCAAAATCAAGACTAGGTTTAGTCCTAATTTACTTGGTTACAATCTTGGGTTGTTAAAGATTCCCCCACTTAAGAACGATGTCGTCGTCGACATCACTTATGTAGGAAGAACAATGAGAGAATAAAAATGAATTAAAAAATAACAAGAAAGGTTGAGGAAATACCATGACCTTCAAATGGTCTTTGGTACTTTGATCGCATAACAAACTAGTTAATCTTGGATGGTAGATTTTTGTCATTGTGTTTACTTTTAGATAGAAAAGATCATCTTATTGGAATTCAGAAATATGATGACAAGGGTTATGATACTATTTTTGTTAAAAATGATCACTTTTGGAATTTCATAGAATCCTAACAATTTCATTAATACATAGATTGGCCAACTTCAACATGAAAATTGACTTGAATAACTGGAATGAGAAAGTGCTGACTTGGTCAATCGATCGACTACAACTAAGATTGAGTCAGCATTGTATCTTGACTTGTGTTAAGGCTCATGGGAAATTCAACCCATACTCATTTGGAAAGTAGTACAAGATAGAGAGTCCCTTCAGACTTTTGAGGTCCTACTTTGACTAAGCTATAACCATGGCACTTTGCAGCAGATTCAATAATGCATTTATTAAGAGATTACATTGCTTTTGGGGATCAACCATTACTTTCTATGACTGCCATGAACTTAAGAACTGATTTACAATATAAGATTTCAAATAGCTTAAGGGAAATTTGAAGGTTCAAGGATTCTAAATTTAGAATCCAACATCAAATTTATGGTTTAAAGCTGAACCTTTAACATGCTAACTTATAAGATAAGGTTAGAATATTCTAACCAAGATTCTAAGCTTAGGAAAGTTAACCAACTAAGTGATAACCATCACTTCATAAAGAAGGCATCAAAGGAATGACATCAGCATTTAACATAGTTGAATGCAACCTTAAGGAACTAAGAGGTTAAAGTCTTAAATCACATACATGGCTTAGCACTTAAAGACCTTAGTTTAAGGCTATCTATATAAGGCGATAAACAACTATTTGATATATAACATTACATACTAAGCATAGGATAAGCTAAGGATCAAAGATCCTAAAGGTTCTACACTTAAGTGATGTTCATTACTCAAGAAACATAGGCAGACTAGTTAAGTCACTATAAGCCTTAATTAAGACTAAAGGATACTAATGATTCTAATCTAGTGAATCAGAATAAAAAAAGGCTTGGCACCAAAGAACTAAAGTTCTTTAACTACTTACACCATTAGAATATAACATTTAAAAGCTATCTAAAGAACCATTATTAGACTAAGTCTAATAATGAAGCCAAGGGATTAGCTGCTAAAACCTACATAGAGGATCAGATTAGGATGAACTAACTATATGAATCAGTCCATACTAGGTTTGAACTAAGAAAGATACATTCATCTCTTATTAAGGGGTCTTACTAAGGCAAAAGGATCAATATGCATTTAGGATACATAGCCTCAAGGCTAAGGGATAACTTAAGATATTAAGTCACACTTGATGACTTCAAACTAGAGATTTAAGTGGCTACAATACGGCTACTCACACAAGTCATAAGCTAAGACTTGGTTAAGTCAAGGAACACACTTATACATACGGGTAAGTGCTAGGAAGCTTAATAAGGACTAAAGCTACAACCATAATTAATATTCTATGACTTATGTCAAGGGTTCTAAGATTAGATGCTAACATCTAAGTCACCGAATGTGACTTAGATCACTAAGAATCTTAATGGTTAAACTTAACCTAGTTTGAAGGAGATCTCATTCCAAGGGAATAATCAATTAATGCTTAAGTCATATCATAATATTGGCACACCTTCGAGGGTTGAACTTAAACTACTTAGGGAGGGAGATTTTCTAATTCAAAGGGAATATAATTTTCCACAAATGAGCTATTACGCTTTAGTGACATTAATCACTTAATTAAGATTATACTAAAGGAAAGAGAATTACTATCCAATCAAGATGGACATGGAAAAATACAAGGTTAACTCCTTAAGTTACCATGAGCGATTTAACTAAAAGGGTTTCCAATTAATAACTATGAATTCTAATCGAATAACTAAGATTCAAATGCTTTGCAACTTAAAGGAATGTTGAATCTTCAAAGAACAAAGATTCTTTGACTTAGAATGGGTTCTATATTTAAAAGCTATTTAAATCACCATCATATGACCAAGTCTAATGAGATAGGTTTTACTATAACTTATACTTATGAGCTTACATACAAAGGTTAGAACGATCTAACTATGGCATAATCTCTCACCAGGAAGGGCTAGGGTGAACTAACCATAAGGTTAATTCATTATAAGGCTTCTATTATTAACAAGATATTTATCTTTGGCTATAGGATGATTATTAAGATAAAGAAGATGATTATCCAATTTAGATACTTATCCTCAAGGGAGAGTAGAGTTTAATGCATCAAGCCACAAAATGTGATGTAATACTTAAAAGTTGTAAGAGTAAAAAAAGTCAAGGCAATAGATCTCTCATTTAATTAGGATGAGATACTACAAAACAACTCTTAAGGCTACTACTAAGAGTCATGATTATGACTAAATCAACTAAGGTGTTACGGTTACAATTATCTACTCCAAAGGGTATGGAAAACACTCATCCCAAAGGAATGATATGTTTGAAATCTAAGGGATAAGTTAGGCTAACACTTCAAGTCACAAATGTGGCCTATCCAATAATAGATTCAAGGATTCAATAATTCAATTAACCTAAGGAGTGAGAAGTTATTCACCCAATTGGGTAAGACACTTCTCAAAAATGGGACTATTACTATAAGTCACATGTGACTTAACCATATAAAATATATGGCTTGATTGACTAAGCTAAAGAATAGGTAATTGATCAATTAGGAAAAGGACATTTGATCACAAGATCAGGCTTACTACAAAAGCAGTGAATTAATGGGTAACCCTAAATAAGGATTTGTCCTACCAAACTTGGGTAGAGATATCTACACAATATAATATTTAGGTTAAGTCAAGCTTACCTATCCATATCCATAAGAGGTTTAATATATACAAGGAGAGTCAGTATCCTTAAATAAGGTTCCTTAATGAAGAAAGTTGTGCCACAATTTAGCAATTAGTTTATAATAAGGTTGATGGGGTTAATAGATCATAGGAACCACAAACATCGATGAGGAATTTTGATTGATTTGAGCAATGAATAGTGCTTTGATCTGCTCCATCTACTTTAGATGTATATCTATTAAGACTCTAATGGTTTCAATCAGAGTATTTACCTCTCCAGAAGGACTGTGGGATGCAATGAGAGTGGAAGATGAATGTTCAAGATTCACCTCCACCAGATTTGGAGACAATGCATCTTCATGAATCACAAAAGGTAGATTGTGCTATCATTATGATAAGGAAGACAATTTAGAAGGTGGAAGGAAACTACTTAAGCAGGGTAAAAAAATCATTCTATGCATTTTACAATGAAGTTTTTCTCTTGATTACCTAGTGAGTTTTCAAAAAGTAGTATTCCATTAGGCTTCCACTTCATCTTATAAACAGAAAGTTACTAGTGAAATACAAACCTGATCGGGACACTCAACGGTATCCAAGATGGATTCTACACTCTTTAGCCATTACTTATTTAAATGGGCAAAAATTCAGTCCTCTGAACTTGGTGAGCTGAAGGAGTTTGTCCAATACAATAATTCTTTCTGACACTCCTTCAATAAATCTTCCATATCTTTGGTCTATTTGATAGTCTAGTTCTTATACTAGATCAAATCTCTTGAAGTCCAGGTTTAACATTTCAGCTACTTTTATCTTATAGATTTTATGAATGTTTATTTAAGTTTGTTAACTACTTGTTTCTCTTTAAGTTTGTTCTTACTTAAGTTTCATTATCTATGAAAGTATTTTCCATCTCTTTAAGTTTGTTCTTACTTAGGTAATATGGATGTATTTCAAATATTTATTTAGTGACTGTATAGCAGAAGAACAATCCATTAGGTAGATAGGAATGTAAATTCCATTCTAACACCTTATGGTGTTCTATGATACCAACTATGCGGCTACTCCTTAATCAATTGAGATTAAATAGTGGTCATCACTAAGCAATTCCTCACATAGCCTTAGATTAGAAATAAGCATCCCTAATTCACTGACAAGGGAGGGATATGCCCTATGAAAAGAAAATGAAACCTTCACTAAATTAGTATACAAGAATATTAAAGTGCAGAAGAAAAGAGTATGAAATACTAACATCCATACATCCATAATATAAAATGAAATGACAGTTAACTCAGAATAAAGTAGCAATAAAGAAAAAAATACATGAGTACTTGTATTATTACAAATCATTTAAAAGTTAAACTGAAAAGAACGATAAACACTCATCCTCACAAGTAGGAATAAAATAAAACTAGCATGCTCAATTAGCATGCTCCTCCTCCTGAACAAGCTACTCAGAAGGCCCAACTACCTCAATAGCTCAAAATCTGTCATTGTCGGTTTCACAATGATATGGCCCAGCCAAAAGAAATGAAAATCTGATTAGACAATTTGTCAAAGTACATTTTAGGTTATGAATTTTATGTATTAAATGATTTAACAAATACCCTAAACATTCTAGGAGTAATAAAGTAATAAAAGAGAGTGGTAAAGTTATAATCACATAATTATAACTTAAGCAAAATATGAAGTAAGCACATACTTCAACCTAAAGATGCAGAAAACGGTTTAGTAATGTACATGTGAAAATAAGAATTATCCTAAGTAAATATGATCAATTCTATACATGCTAATTTTATAAAATATAACAAAACTAAAATAAAAGACTAGCATCCTAACATGCTTATAGATATAAACAAAACTATTGAATATGTGTATAACTACAAAAAATACTATAAGTACTAAAATACTGCATAATAACTAAACAATATAAAATAAAAAATATATAATAAAAATACTATCTCATATGGACATGTTCTTACTTAGTCCTGCCATAATAGTAAATACTACTCAAACTAATCTAAAACATCTAGGAGAAATTTCCCAGATTAACAGGTCCATTGAAAATATACCATATAGGAGGAATATTTTGGGATCACCAATATCTCAAATACAATTCCTTGCATCTAGGAGAAATTTTCTAGATCAACATCATTTAAAATATATGCAACCACACTG
This sequence comes from Gastrodia elata, assembly GCA_016760335.1. Taxonomy (NCBI): domain Eukaryota; kingdom Viridiplantae; phylum Streptophyta; class Magnoliopsida; order Asparagales; family Orchidaceae; genus Gastrodia; species Gastrodia elata. The sequence goes on along the minus strand of CM028674.1, from coordinate 46,329,548 downwards.
TAATTGCACATTAAGTAAGACACATTCCACAAATATATTATAATTCATTTAATTTATTTCTCCTCTTTTACTTGTGAATATACCTTATGAAATGCTTAAATCTAACATAGAATAATCATCAAATATTCTATGTTTCATCTATTATGTCTCAAATATAAAGGTTCAAAACAAGGAAGCAAGCATACAAGAGAATGTGTAGATAGCATTATACAGAACTCTATGATATGACTTATTTTCTAATTTAATCTGTTCTAACTAATCTGAGATTATACAAGCTTAGGATCTCCAATATCTAGCTATCAATTATATACTTAGAATATCGGTCCTATAAAGTTTGATGCAATTAGAGCTAATCTAGTTCTAACATAATTCAATCAATGATGCTTACATAAGTTGAATAATAAATTAACGTCCTAATTGATGAGTTTAAATAATCCTAAGCCAACCTTGATTAATACTATCAAAATGAGAGATTATGAGTTAAATGCTAAATATTGGGGTTTAACCTCTTAATCCAATAAGTGATACTAAAGGTTAAGGTTTAAGTCCCAATTCTCATGAACTACAAATTAAGGTTATCTTTTTAAGGAAAGTCAAGCTTAATGAGATGGATCTTCAGAACTTAGACTAAAGTTAATAAGCAAAATAATCATAACTAAAGGATGAAATTCTATAAGACTATAAAACCAAAGTTTCATCTATTAAATAACTCATTTACTTAATGAATGAACTCTAACCTAAATTTCTATCACTAAGACTTAAGAAAAAAGAACCTAAAGATTTAAAGGAAATCCTAAGGAAAAGATTTAAGATAAAGCAAATATTTAAGCACTGATGCTAATCTTAGTTATATATTATTCTGATATTATTATCTTATGGAAGGCAAAAGGTGGATTAACATCACCATATGAAGCTTATTTTAAGACTTAGGAGATTTTAAGTGAATTTTATGGTTTTTCTTAAAAACACAATTTAATGAGTCTCGACATCCTAAATTGATTCCAAATTAGTTATATTATTGATTTTAGTGATTAGATTATGTTTCTAAAGCTTAAGGATACTTAAACCTAAATTTAGGCAAAATTACTTTTTTGCCCCTACTTTAAGGGTTTAATATTCAACATTATAATTTAGGGTTTAAATTTGAAATTTATTGATGACATATGGTTACTTAATGTCTAATAGAAAGATTGACAGTAAGAACACTCAACTCAAATAAACATTAAACCTAATGAGCTCTAATTAAGGTTTTAGCTCATTATGGGAAAATTAGTCATTTTACTAAGTGAAATCTCAAAATTCAGTTAGAATATTATTGTATACTATCTTCCATAGAATAGAAAATCATTGAAATCTAATATCAAATGGCCAAGTTATGGCCAAAATAGTTTTAGAGTTCAAATATGTATTTTTTTAAAGATTTATAAATGGGTCAAAAACCTAACTTTCTCAAATAGTATCTAAATTCAATAAACTAAGTGGCTATAGCTTTCCTATAAGATATTGAGTATTATGAATAGGAGTAGACCCAAATTATACTTCATTTGAATAAGTTATGTGCTAATTAGAGTTAAGGGTGATTTGTGAGTGATTAGTGAAATTAATCACACACAAAACTAATCACACCACTTAGTTCTATTCTACTTAACTAACTATTACCAAATTGAATCTTAATTTGGATTATTAATTAAGCTAATATTTACTAATCAAGATTTAGGGTGAATATGTGTAACAACCCTCATGCTGTTACCTACTAATTAGTAACCTAATTGGCTCTAATATTCTTCCATTACTCTTATAATAGTGTTAAGAGTCTCCACTTCAAATTTCATATGATTTGGAGACTTTTTTGACAATTTTTAATATTTCCTAATTTTTTGATAATTCTAAAAATACCTAATTATTTAGACCTCAGAATTGGAAATAGAGTCCGCCATTGAAATCACCACACCCAAATTAGCTAGGGGTTGTATTTTGAAAGTATTTAGGAGTCATCAAAAATTTCATGAATATTTTAATATTATTTAAATATCTAGAAAATTATGATAATTAAATATACCTCCGATCGAAAATTCGATTGAATTTTTGAGTTGCTCACCCTCAAATAAATAAGGGTGAAAGTTTGAGATTTTTCATAGTACATTTAAGTATTTAAATTTAAGAAATTAATTAAGATAAATAAATAATTAAATATTATAATTTAAATCCCTTAATATAAATATATATAATAAATGCAATGGCTAATTATTAAGATAATAGAAATCTATTGTAAAAGACCAAATATGAGACTGCGACAATAGCCCAATCAGAACTGTTCATTTAATTTAATATGATCCAACAACATGCATCGATCCTATCCAATCTGACTGTCAGATCAAACTTGATATCTAATGGCTACAAAAATAGCACTGCACGTCTCCTTCCTCTTCCGCCATCATACCCCCAACACAGGCATAGTGGATGTACGATAGTCTTTGAGATGCCCCGGAATTATCCTCCTAGTCGATTAGGATTACTCCTGTCCTGAGAGTTTCTAGACTATCTTCCTAATTTTGCTTCTGCTAGTGTATACTGCTAACTGGAGATCTCACCGGAAGTCGCAAAACTATTGTCAATTTAAGGATTGAAATGCCCGCCTTAATCTTGTCAACTCTTGGAGCAAGGTACAACATATGATTCTACTTCCGTCGCAATATTCCTTTCATTTTGAATAATGATTTTTCTGAATTTCTAACAATCATGCTCTTAATCGTTTTCCATGATATAATTTTTTTTACATGCGTGCAATCAAATGTTCGAAAGTAAACTGATATTATTTGCATACCATTTTACTTCTTTTTGCATTTGCAATTTTTGATATATTGTAATATGGATCGTTTATGCCTCATATGGAAATTAAATTGCATTAGGTCATAGCTCCTGCATTCAAAACCATCAGTTATACTCCTTTCTACAAAAACCCTAATCATCTAAGCTCATTTCCCATTCGATCCCATTCGCATACCATGACAGGCAAGAGCTCGATGTCATTTAAATGGGCCAATGGATACGGCCCATTCGAGGCCCGTGTCTATGCAATTGCAAAACAGATTATTACGGGCCTAACGGGCTGTAGAGGAAATAGAATAATCAAATAACTTAAGTTTAATGATTTTCTTGAAGTTTCATATAATATTTGATGAAATTATTAAGTTTGCTTATTTAATAATTCCATTACTAAAATTTAAATCTTGCAAATCCTATGTATTAAAATGATGGTTGAATTTCTTACATGTATTAAAATAACATTAGAACTTTTAATTAATAAGTTGAATTCTTTTTACTATCATTTCGATTAGACTTGATGTAAGTTTAATCAATGCTTGAAGAAGTAATATTCCTTAAGTAATAAAACATTCAATTATTGTATAATACATGGAAGGTTTAAATCAAACTTTGTAATTATGAATATTATATCATCCACCAAAATATGAAGAAAACAATTTTGGTTAATCATAGTTTCAAATGTTCATTTAAATTGAATAATTCATCAATTACTAATTATATCATAACTTGATCATTTGATATCCAAATTGAACACTTCAATAGTCCATTTCACTCACAAAAACGTGTAGGACAATAATATGAGATCAATTTTAGTTTTTAAAACTTGAGATCTCTTATGGACTTTTAACCCTAATTAGGAGTCCACCAAATACTAGAAATTCAATGTTGTCTAAATTTGACCTAGTTAGTGTCATTTTTCTCCTTAAGACATAAGGATTTTAATGATATGTATGTCATTTTCTTTGGACTACATTTGGACATTATAGGTATTGGGCTCCTTAATTTAGGTTAAATTTTGTAATTTTATGGCTTTCAATTATGCATGTTTTAGATATTTAAATCCTAGGACATCAAACATGTCATATTTATTAACTTCGCAAGTCAATTTTAATTACATGTTTAGAACTTAATTTTCATATATTAGATGTTTGTACACTTAGCAAAATGATTGATTCAACTTACAGCCTTAGGAGAGAAGCTTTATGACTAATTTTATAACTTGATTTACTTGAGATTTTAAAAATTGTTAATACACCCAATTAGTGTAGTTAACCTTAACACATGTGTGATTGTAAGTTAGGAACCTATTAGGACTAGCTCTTAGAAATTAAATTGAATTCTAGTTCATCTTTTCTTTAGTTCATAGTCTTTTTGTAAATTCTTTATTGTTTGATTCAGAGGTTCCTTAGATATCTTAATCATGTCATAGATATGTAAGAGATTCCATTTAACTTTTAATATATAGAAAACATAGAGCTTATAGCTTATAATCCTTCCTCTCCTATACTTTTAGACTTCTCCTTTTACTGATAGTAGCTAGTCTAATAGTTGATTTGGGTAGAACATTCCTTTTACAATCTAATTAGATGAGTTTAGTATGTAGATTTTGATTTCCAATTTCATTAAATATAGTAATTCCTTATCCTCATTTTTTTCTAACTAGTTTCCTAAGCCTTAATTTTAATAACATATTTCAATCAAGTGATATAGGATAAGAATAGAACTAGTTTCAATTTGTATTATGATACTTATAAATAATTTTGTCATTCCATAAATAATGTTAAACTACTATTTTCCAAAATTTAAATCACTTATATTACTACTTACAATTAACTATAAATCAATATCTCTAAGTCAATTAGGAGTTCAATTTACTCTATCCATCAAGTAGATAATTAAAAATTAGATAACTTAGGATATCACATATTTTATAATTATTTGAAATTCCTTAAATGCTTGCTTAGCTTTTAGCCTAATTCTCTTGAACATACATACAACATTTGTGCATAAATATAACTTTCTTAAGACTTTAGGGGTTTAATATTGCTGGATGGCTAAGGGCAGGCTAATTAGGTGTAATAAGGGGACCTCATATTCTAAGAGGGTGAGTATATGAGTGTGTGTTATCTTTGAAATCCTGCATTCCTTTACCAGTTAGGCAGACGTGCTTAACTCCTCGCTTCATTTTGTATGTGCCAGCAGAATGAGTATTTTCATAAATAACTTCAATTAATAAAATATGAGTTATTTTACAATCTTATTGACTGTAAGATCTCATCATAGCTTTTTAGTTATGTTACTTTTCATAGTTCTAGGCTATGTATATCTTAGACTAAGAAGCTAAGATTTTCTTTCAATTACTATGCTTTGCACTTTTATTTCAATACTATACTTATTTTCAGTTCATATAGAATGCAGTGTATGTTGTTTTAATTTTAATTAAATGCTTCACTACTTTACTTTCTTACTTAGCATAATTTCTATTGAATATATTCATGTTTTCATTTCATTTAATTTCAAATTAATTTTAATATTTTTTAGCTTTATTTAGGATGCTTTTTCCTTACCTTTTTGAATGCAGGCTAGAATGATTATACTTGTGAGTTCTCTTAATCTTTCTTTCATACTATTTTTCCTCACAGTTACATTTACTTCCTTACCTTATTTGAATGCATTTAAATGCTCCGTTGCTTAGTTTAATTGTAAAAATTAGTTTGTGATATCCAATTAAATTTATAAATAATTAGCCAAATTTTAAAATTTGCTTAGACTATTTAGTCTAATTATTAATTTTCTTTTCTTGGCTTTTCCCTATCGTATTTAATTACTAAAATATTATAGATCAAGAGAAATATAATATAAGTGGAGCTGGACCTAGTGCTTGAAGAAAATAAAAGTGTACCTCTGCATATTTACTTGCATTTTATTCAAGTGAGATAGTGATTACATTTACTTTACTTTTACTCTTTAAATTTCAAGTTTGTAATAATTATCTTTCTGCATTTTTTTACTTATTATGTGATGGCTTTATTTCCATATATAAATGCTTGGTTTGGATAAATGGTGGATGAAAATACATATCTCTTTATTACATGTAAGCTTCTAATTGCTTGTGATTTCTTTCTCTTACTTCTTCTTGTAAAAACTCTTTACTTACATGTATTTGAAATTACTTCTATTCACATACTTTCCTTCTCCTTCTACCTACTATTCTTAACTTGACACCCTCACAAAGATTCTTGGCCACACAGCATGTAATAATTGGGTTAGTTTTCTCCTAATTCAGTATTAGATGATGTGGTGACGTTCTAATGTTGAGTTAATCTCCTATCCGATATTGGGGTCACTACAGTTGGTATCAGAGCCAAGTTGAGAACATTAAGTTAAGATAAAAATATCTACTTATCCAAAGCAAACAACACAGAATTGTAATGATAATTAAAAATGACATCATAGGATAGTAAACACACTACTAATCCAATAATTAGTTTAAATTTCTAACTTAAACTTCAATCAAACTCACAGATGATAGACTCTAAGACCGAACTAAACTACTTACTAGGGTATTCTTCCTCTATTGGTAGGATGATCATTGGCTTGGTTCAACTTATGGTTGGGAATACTTTGGATTATCTGAAGTAGGAGGTGAAGTGTTAAACAAAATTTTGAAGTATTGTGTGTTTTGAGGCAACTGCATCCCGCAACTAGCGAGAGAATGGATTTCACAAGTCACTATGACATTTGAAGTCATAGCTTGCCACAATCATGGATGCCTTCAAGTTTTGGATGAACTCTTCGCAAACTACACCGAGGACTGGTGATATCATGCATATGAAGTGCTACTTTGAGGAAGTAAAAGCCTCCATCGTACCCTACCTATGAGAACTTTGAGTTTATATTTTATGCAAAGTTCTGAAAATGATTGCATTAGCTTCCTTTTTATACTAGTTTTTCATAGTATAGTAGCTTTTTATGATTCACTTCTATCTTATTTTGTTTTCTCTTCTTCTTACAAAATGTATCTCTTAAATCTTCTATGTTTTAATGAGAATCCATTTCCATTTTCTTTATTTCCTAAATATTGTCTTCTTTTCTTTATTTAGAATGAATCCTAATTTGGATAACCCTATTCCACCTATGGTGAAACAACCTACTTCTATCGTTACACCTAAAACTAATGAGATGAAGAATTAAATAAAAATGATGTGTGTGATGATAGAAGCACAAACACGTGCAGCTGAGATAATGTCTTCATCCAGTACCCATTCTCATCCTTCCCCTACCATATCACAATCATTTCCAGCTCCTCCTCGAACTCCCTTTCTAGTTCCTCCTGAAATTCTAGTAATTCCACATCCAACTCTTGGCCTTGTTGTAGACGTCTTTCTCCTTAATTTTCTTCGTTTGAACCCTCCAACCTTTAATGGTTTCACTTCCCACATTGAAGCAGTTCATTTTCTTAAGGTGGTAGAAAACAACTTAACCAGTATAAAATGTCCAAACAGTGAGTGTATTTATCTAACCACGTACTTGTTTCATGGTGAGACAGAATACTGGTAGGACAGTGAACTTAAAGCTTGTTTCTCCGACATACAAGTGGAAGATATCCCTCGGGTTGAGTTTGAGCAAGTTTTTTGAGAAGAATATATTCCTCCATCTGCTCAAACTATAATTGAGAATGATTTGAAGCAGCTTGCCTAAAGAAATTGTTATGTCCACGAGTAAGAAATGGAATTTTGGAAGCTGTCTCGCTTCACTCCTGGCATAGTCTGCACAGATGTGGTGAGGTGCAGTAGATTCTTATATGGATTGAAAGATTATATTAAAAGTCATCTGATTTCTCAACATCATAATGATTTTCCAAAATTTCTGGAAGGTGCGCGTATGATCGAGCACCATCAAGCGCAAATGGATATGAAGAAACGTTTCCATCTCCAATCTTTGAGATCTAAACTGTTTAAAAGAAATTGTCCTCATGGTCCAAAGGTCTTCAAGATTACCACAAGTCAGTATCAGGATCAAAGACAGAATCAAAATCAAAATTAGAATCTACAAGGGAAGATAAGTGCTAGATGTAACAGACCACATCCTTATGGAAAATGTTATCATACTGGCAGATGATGTTACATATGTGGCTAAACGAATCACCTTCATTGGGACTGTCAAGAAAACTGGACAGTGGACAAGATGTGGATCAATCGCCAATCTTTGTGTAGAACCCTGCTACTCTTAATTCCCAATCTTCAGCACTTACCTTAATGCCTCCTTCTGCAAATGGAAGTGTTCAACATCCATAAGGTGTACAATCATCTGCTAATAAGCAAGGTCAATCTAGTAGGATTGCTAAAGGAAAATATGTTCCTCAATCTCCTAATATACCGCATGTCTACGCTCTTTCTCCTTTTGTTGCCTAAGATGATAACAACGTTGTTACCAGTACGTTTTACTTTTAATTTTCTATTTTCTATCTTTCATTTATTCTGCAATATTATTTTCAGCACTTCATACATTAATTTTCATTAGTTATAATTGGATTTTATTTTCCATTCTATAGGAACTCTAATTATTAAGAATCAACCTTGTTACACACTTTTTGACACAAATGCTTGCCACTCCTTTATGTTAGAGAGTTGTGCTTCTTCTTTAATCTCCAACATTTCAGCCTAAACAATGCCTTGAGATTGCAAACGCCATCAGGTGCTAAAATATCTGCTAATGAGTTCTGTTTGGTAGACATCCTAATCAGCAATCAATTCTCTTAATCCAAACTTATTGTTATGTCAATTACAAACTATGACATAATTTTAGGTATGGATTGGTTAAGTAAGTTTAATGCTGTTATAGACTACTTTAGAAAGAGAGTTTCACTTAAAGTCTCATTAAGAACCCTATTGAACTCTAAGTCCGGTTTCCATCATTTTCGAAACCAAATCTCATCTTCTTGAAGTAATCTTCATCCAGTCGTTCGATTCAAGGTACCTATATATTTCCTCTTAATCCGTCAATATTTTGCATTCGATTCAATCTCTATACTTATTTCATGCTGTTAATTGTAAATATTACGAGTCCAATAGAACCCTAACAATTCCGATTGATCAAATTTCGCATTTCATCTACAGTATAAATCGTTATACTTATTTTGCACCGCACCCTAGCCGTTAGGGTTAGACCTCGTCAGTGATGCCGTCCACCCCTGCTGATGATCCACCCACCCTTGGATAGGTCATTTCTATGACTGCCTTTAGATAGGCGGGCTAGACCTCATCGTCGCCGGGAAGGGTCCGAAAATTCATGCCCTAGCAGGATCGGCGCGGGGCTTGGCAATCGGGGAAGGAGGAGGAGGTTTCGCAGAGACCGGTCCAGTCTGGACCGGTTTGGGGTTGCGCGAACCCATCCGGTTTGAGTGGGATCGGGCCGGTCACCTCCACGCGACGCGTGGCCTCTGCATTGATGCGTTGGGGCCCACTCTACAGTAATCTAGCCTATTGATTACTGACACGTGGCATTTCTGATGACCGTTGTCATCTGGCGTCACCGGCGGGTCCCACCACCTGCAGAAAATCAGTAAATGATTTTATTTAAGTATTAGAAAATATTAATTAAAATCTGTTAACGTAATTAATTAATCAAATACAAATTAATTAAAACACATTTAATTAAATTAAATCCAGCACTTAAAACATTAATATCTTAATAAATATAAGTCCAAATTATGCAAATAAATATATCAAATTGATCAGCAAAAATTAAGGAATAATTTGAGACTATCAAAATTCTGTTTGGACTTATATTTTGTGCAGTGATATTTTAGGGTATGATTTAAATACAAATAATGCCACAAAACATCAAACCCTCATAACTTTGCAACCAATAACCTAAATATACCCAATATGGGTCTTAAAATACTCACAATATCCTAAGGAACATTCTAATAATATTAACTTTGCTGTTAAGATTAGTATTTGACTAATGACATTTAGGACCTAACCCTAATTAGCCTAATTTGACCTAGAACTTCAAATAGCCATAAGTTGGTCATCTTAGCTCCAAATTAGGTGATCCAAATACCAATTTAGATCAGCAAAACTTAATCTACAGAAATCTACAAAAATATTTAGGATCCAATAGTTAGATTTTTTAATCATTCCTAATTATCCTAAAACTTGATTAGTGAATATTAGCAAATCTAGTAATCCAAACTAAGTGATTTAGGTTTCAGAGGACTCATAGAGTCATTTAGAACCTAGCTGTAAGATTGGATTAGTGTTTGAGTGATGAATTTTACTAATCACTTACTAATCACCCTAAACCCTAATCAGGTCTTAACTTAGTCAAATTAGATTCAAATTGAGTCTACTTCATGTCATTATGATTAGTGGACTATTTGTAAATCATAGCCATAAATTTTGCTTAATTTGTACACTAATTGACAAAGTTAGGATTTTGACCCATAATTAAGGATTCCTTAATTACCCCTTTAAACCCTAGAACTTGTATTGGCCATAAATTGGCCAATACTTATCAGAATTTAGCAAATTTAAATTCTATGGAAAGCTTAGGTAGTAAACAACAATAATCTGAAAAAAAATCTAACTTTCACTTAGCCAAATTCCTAATTTGCCCTTATGAGTTAAATTCACTAACTTGATCTCAAATGGCTTAATAATCACCCAAAATTAATTTAGTTGCTGTCTAATCTTACATTAGACAGTAAGAATCACTTTTCCAAAAGAAAATTTCAGAATTTAAACCCTAGATCAAAATTTGATCTTTTGAACCCTTAAGTAGGGGCAAAATGGTCATTTTGCCCAATTTTAGGGTTTAGCCTTTAAAAGCCCTAAATTCAGTTTCTAATCATTAAAATCACTAAATAGAATGATTTAGAACTGAAATTAATCAAATCCAAGTTTAAATTAAATTTTTGATTAAAATCTTAAAATTTGCTCCTTAAGTAAAATTTCTTAAGTCTTAAGTGAGTGATTTCTCTTCTTTAATCATTCTTAGACCTTCCCTTAGGTCCTTATAATAATAGTTATGATGTGTGTCTTGAGAGATACTCTTAGTAATTAAGAGCCTTATTTCCTAAGATTAGGAATAGATCTTAAGTTAGAATTCATCTATTGAGTAAATTGGGTTACTCAATTAAATGAAACCTTGAGTTTACTAGTTTCTAGATTTTCTCAGTTTATTAAATGATTATTTAATCTTTAAACTTTAGAACTAAGAATAGAGATCTATCCTAATGAATTTGATTTATCATTAGGATTTGCCTTAACCTAATCCGTGAGTTTTGGGTTCTAAACCTTAGATCTTTAGTTATACATTTGGATTAAGTGATTAGACCCCATCATCTGGAGTCTAATTCTTAATCTTTTCATCTTGATTTGGCTAATCAAGATGAGGTTGGGATGAATTTAATTACAAAATTAGGATGATGATTTATTCATTTTAACCAAATAGTCATCTTTTGATTAAGTTATAATTAGGACTTGGCCAGTCCTAATTATCTTCAACTAGTAGGATTCGTGATTCTAAGTTACAGAATGTGTAAGAATTGATGATTCTGAAACTTATGTAACTTAGAGTAGATAGAACAAATAAAGTAGATAACAACGGATATCACCTGTGTTTTAGATAGAGTTTCTTGCTCATTTTGATTTTGATGCTACGCATTCCTTGATTTTGAGCCTTATACCTTGAACATATATTATATACTTAAGATATTTGATAAATATCTTATGTTAATTTGGAACATTCATAAGAAGCATTATGTTTTCGTTTCATAAGTGGTTTGTAAGGTGTAGCTTGATTAGTATACCTCTTCGATCATCCCGTTCGGGTCGGCAACCTTTCGAGGGTTTAATGTCCGACAGTCTATGGCCATGCCTAGTCTGAGTGATAGGATGGATAGACTCTTGCCATACTGACTATAGAGTCAGGATTCTGATATGGTTATACTAATTCAAGTACACTTACATTCAGTTCTGTCTTAGCTCATCAGGCTAAGAGTTTTCAGTGATGTTCAGTTCAGAGTTTCTTAGCTCATCAGGCTAAGATTTGCTGAGTATGTTTTCAGTTTGAGTGACTTAGATGGTCACTGCAGTTTCTATTTTTAGTTACTATTTTACTTGCATATTCTGCATTTCAGCACTGTTTTACTTACAGTTTTCCTGCACGTGTTTTTATATAGGATGCTAGTTTTACTTACTATTTTCATATGTTCACATAGGATGATAGTTGTTTTTAATTTTAGACTATTCAATTTCTGTATATTACCTAGCATAATCTGTTTGATCATAAGCATGTTTAGGTTATATTTTCTTTACAATTTTATTTAGTTTTTCTTTTGCTTACCTGACTTTGTTGCAGTTGCTTGGAGGAGGTATGTACTTACTTCCTATTTGCTTAGTTATAAACTATTTGTTTATAACTTATTACTGTTCTTTTTGTATGCTTTCTGCACCTATTTTGCTCAGTTCTGGTTTATGGTGATATTCAAGTAACTTAATAAATTGTTTACCCTAAAATGTGCTTAGACAATAGTCTAACCAAATTTTCTTTTGTTGGCTGGGGCCCTACCATTATGAAACTAATAATGGTAGGTTCTGAGTTTATTAGAGTAGTTGATCCAGTGGAGAGATTGCCATTAGAGGAGGAGCCCATTCCGAAAGACTCTTAGTCTTAGTTTCTTTTCTGCTTTGTGAGGATTGAGACTTTTCTTTTCAGTTCTCATTAAACTATTTTAAATTGTTGTAATAATACATGTTTAAATTTTCTTTTCAGCACTTTACTTATTTTGTATTGTTGTATTTATACTGTATGGATGGATGTTATATTTCTATTGCTTCCGCACTCTGAGTTCTTGTATGATCATTTAGTGATAGTATTTTTGGGGTGAATGACAAAGTCTTTATTTAAGTTGGATTAGAACATGTGTCTAATCCAATCCTAAATGGGGACCTTGTCATTTGGTGACCCCTCCACCGTAATCATATTAACTTATGGGTTAATAGGACCACGGCGGGGCAGGGCCGCCACAAGATATTCCTAAAATTGCATTTAGGACCCATTATGGGCACTATGATTTTCTTGTCATGCCTTTTGGACTAACTAATGCCCCTTCCATTTTCATGGACTTGATGCAGCATACTCTAAATCCTTACCTCGATCAGTTTGTTATAGTTTTCATAGATGACATCCTAATCTACTCCAAGTTAGTTGTTGAGCATGAATAGCATTTGCATGATGTTCTAGAGTTGTTTAGATAGTATAAGTTGTTCGCTAAGTTTTTGAAGTGCAAGTTTTGGCTCAAAACCATGTCATTTCTAACTCACGTGATTGATACTAAAGGCATTAGAGTTGACCAATAGAAAATCCAAGCTGTTCAACCGTGGGTCCAACCTAAATCTATAACAGAAATTTGTAGTTTCCTATGACTCGTTGGTTATTACAGAAGGTTTATTCTTGAATTTTCTCAAATCGCTTTGTCATTAACTCTATTAACTAGAAAGGAAGTTCATTCATTTGGAGCATAGCCTGTGAAGAATCTTTTAAGAAGTTAAAGCAGTTATTAACTTCTGCTCCTATTTTAATACTATCTTGGGAGGACAAAGATTTCCAGGTTTATAGTGATGCCTCTAAGATAGGGCTTGGTTGTATTCTAATGCATGATTTTTATGTAATAGCTTATGCCTCTAGACAACTTAAACCAAATGAAAAGAATTATCCTGTGCATAATCTTAAACTTACAGGGATAGTTTTTGCTCTAAAGATTTAGAGACACTACCTGTATGGAGTTAAGTGTGAGATATTTACTGATCATCAAAGTCTAAAGTACATCTTCACTCTAAAAGAACTTAACTGCCATTAGCATAGGTGGTTAGAATTGATTTGTGATTATGATTAAGAGATTATTTATTATCCAGATAAAACTAATCTTGTAACTGATGCCCTAAGTCGTAAAATAGAGTTTTATCTTCGCTTTGTTGTAATGATTCTTTGATCAAAGATTTTGGTAGATTTAATTTAGAGCTGATAAGATCTGCTGATTTGTACAATTTATTATGTATTGTTCAATCTTATTCATCTCAAAGATCAAGGATAATTGAAGCCCAGAAAAAAGATCATTCATATTCTGAATTAGTTTCTAATATTAATAGTGGAAAGAGTTCTAAGTTACATCTTGATGCTGAATGTGTGATTTTCCAAAAGTCTAGGTTATTGATTCCCAAAAGCTTGCAATTACAAATACTGTATGAAGCCCATAATTCTGGCTATACTGTGCACCCTAGTAGCTATAAGATGTATCTGGATCTCAAGAAATCTTTTTGTTGGTATGGCATGAAGCAAGATATAGCTATTTTCATTTCCATGTGCCATCCCTATTCTTATTCAAGGCTGAACACCAGAAGCCTAGTGGACTTCTTAAACCCTTAGACATTCCTAAATGGTAGTGGTTTGATATTTCCATGGACTTCATTGTTGGTCTGCTTAAAAGTAGATTTGGTTCTGACTCAATTTGGGTGATTGTCGACAGACTCACCAAAGCAGCTCATTTCCATCCCATTAGTCAGATAGATCCTGTTGAGAAGTTAGCTAAGCTTTATCTTAAGTAGATCATCCAATTGCATGGTATGCTAAATTGTATAATTTCTAACAGAGATATTAGATTCATTTCCAGATTTTGGTCTGTTGTACAGCAAGACTTGGGGATAAATTTAGCATTGAGTACTGCCTTCCATCCCTAGATAGATTGTTAGACTTGGGGACAAATTTAGCATTGAGACTGTCAGACTAACAACAACACAATTCAAGAAAAATATGTGTGAAATACACCTTATGACCCGCATATAAATTCTTCTCCACTTACGTTTAGAATACAAAGAAATAGGATGTTTCCACAGAATGATTTATTTAAATATCCTGAGGCAGAAGAAGTTCCATTTCAAACTCTTCATAGAGCTATTGCACCTTTGGGTCGACTATGAGGTTTTAAACGAAACTAAAATCATCTATGCTTTGAAGAACCTTATCAAGGTTATGATTAACTTTATGCCACCACAAGGCGCATTGAACATAACACAGATATAGACATTACTGGGATGGTTAGAGTAGACCCTCCAACCTTTGATGGGCATCTTGATCCTAAAATTTTTCTGATTGGCTCGTAGAAATGGATCAGTATTTTGATTGGATGACAATGTCTGGAAATCATCAGGTAAGATTTGCTTGTATGAAACTTGTTGGTCATGCTAAAACTTTTAAGGTAAATCTAGAACGACAACAACAACGATCATGCCAATTATTTGCAAGATTTTGGGAAGAAATGAAAGAGATGCTCAAGCAAAAATATCTTCCTTCAACATTTTAAGATTAGCTTTTAGATGAACTCATAACTCTTAGGCAAGGATCTATGAGTATTGCAGATTATATGACTCGCATTAATGAGTTATTAATTTGATGTGATATTATTAAAGATTATAGAGCTACTATTGCTAGGTTTTGAGCTGGTTTAAGACCTAACATTCATCAAGAGATGTTGACTCGACAGGTGTATACACTTGAAGAAGCATTTCAAAGAGCCCTCTAAATAGAACAATGCTTAAGGCCAATTTCTCAATGCAAATTTAACAATGTGCAAGGTGCACCTTTTAATCCAAATCAACCATCACCATCTGTTCCTAAAGTACCAAATGATTAAAGAGTAAAACCTGTATCTAAAAGTTCAAATGCTAAATCAAACATCACATGCTTTACTTGTGGATAAATGGGACATTATGCCAATAATTGTCCACATAGGAATCTTCATGTAGATTTCATCGATCCAGAATTACAAGATGATCATCAAGGTAATGATGTTGAGTGTGATCCATGTGAATACGCTATTGATGCTGATGAAGCTTTAATTAATCCACATTTAATAGTAGTTTATTGTGTCTTAACTACCCCACAAACCAATACATATTGGAAATGAACAAATATCTTTCACACTTACTTTAAAAGTGGAGATTAGTCTTGTTAAGTAATAATTGACAGTGGTAGCTACATGAATGTTATCTCAACTAGTGCATTAGTATGAATGAAACTAAGCTTGGAGCCTCATCCACAACCATATAAGGTTGAATGGGTAGATAAGTCTAGTATCTATGTTACCTAAAGATATCTCGTTCCCCTCAACTTAGCAACTTATTATGATCACATTTGGTGTGATGTTCTCCCTATGGATGTTGCACATGTACTTTTAGGGAGATCTTGGCTATATAACTTAGACATTACTCACTTTTGGTGGGCTAATACTTACATCTTTATGTTTGGGGGGATGAAAATTATCTTAAACCCAGCAAGCCAAAGGAACTTTTGATTGAGAATCCAAAAGACTCTTCTGCATCAATAGAGAAGCAAGCTTTAACTATTATTAGTAGGCAAGAGTTTGAGCATTCTAGTGAAAATAATATTGTCTATGCTCTTGTTGTTATGGAGTCCTTAAAATGGAATGAAAATTCAACCCCATCCTGTGAAGTCACTCAACTCTTGACTAAATTTCAAGACTCGTGCCCTGAAGAACTTTCTAGTGAACTACCCCCATTGAGAAGCATACAACATGCTATCAATTTGGTACCTAGCTCTACCTTGCCCAACTTGACACACTATCAAATGAATCCAATTGAGCATGCTGAACTTGAGCCCCAAGTTGATGATTTATTACACAAATTATTCATTCATGAGAGCTTGTCCCCTTGTGTTGTTCCAGCACTTCTTACACCTAAGAAAGATGGAACTTGGTGCATGTGTATTGATAGTAGGGCAGGAATAAGATCACCATCAAGTATCGATTTACTATTCCAAGGTGGATGACATGCTTGATATGATGGTTAGATCTATAATATTTTCAAAGATTGATATTCGAAGTGGATATCATCAAATTGGAATGCGTGATGGTGATGAATGGAAGACTACTTTTAAAACACAAAATGGCCTTTATGAATTGTTAGTTATGCCTTTTGGTTTAACTAATGCTCCTAGTACATTTATGTGCATAATGACACATATACTTTAACCTTATATTGGGGTCTTTTTAGTTATGTATTTTGATGATATTTTAATATTTAACAATACCTAAGAAGAACATCTAAGTCATTTAAGAAAATTCTTTGAAATACTTCATCAAGAAAAAATTTATATTCACATGAAGAAATGCTTTTTCAAAAATTTCTTCTGTCATATTCTTAGGATTTGTTATATCAAACAATGGAGTCTTAGTTGATCCTTAAAAGATAAAAGTAATTAAAGAATGGCCTACACTAAAATCCATTCATGATGTTACGAGTTTTCATGGGTTGGCCACATTTTATAGATGGTTCATTTCTGGATTCAGTACCATCATGGCACCTATCACACAAATCCTAAGTGATTTTAAATGGACTCCTGCAGCCACTAAGGCTTTTACTGAAACAAAAGAGTGTCCAACTAGTCCACCAATATTGAAGTTGCCAAACCTTGATAAAGTTTTTGAAGTTTAATGTGATGCTTCTTGGGTAGGAATAGGTGGAGTGCCTAAGCAAGAAGGCCATCCGATAGCCTTTTTCAGTGAAAAGTTAAATGATGTTCGCCAAAAATATTTCACATATGATCGTGAATTTTATGCAGATGTTCAAACTCTACGTTACTGGTGACATTATCTTTTATCTCGTGAATTTGCTCTCTACTCTGATCATGAAGCCCTTAAATACTTAAGCTCTCAAAAAAAGTGAAGTGCTCGTCAAGCTAAATGGGTTCAATATTTACAGGAATACACTTTTGTTTTAATGCATAAGGCCGATATTGAGAATAAAGTCACATGATGCTTTGAGTTGCATGTTTCTCCTCTTACATACAATGAAAGTAAAAGTAATTGGATTTGATAAAATGATTTCTGATTACTATACATGCAACAAATTTGGTCAAATTTATTCTTCATTATTTGAAAAGGGGCACGTTATTGATTCAAATTACCAATTTCAAGATGGATATCTTTTTTATGGCAATTGTCTTTGCATTCCTGATTCATCTCTTCATATTTTGCTCATTGACGAGTTACATGCAAGTAGAATTGCAGGACATTTTGGGCATGACAAAACTATTGCAATGATTCAAGATCATATTTATTGACCTAGTCTAAAGAGAGATGTTGCTCACCATGGTTTCTCAAAGTCATGGAAGCCAACTTGCAAAGGGAAAGCAAAATAATTTTGGACTCTATAGTCCTCTTCCTATTCCTCATAAACCTTGGGAAGGCATAAGTATGGATTTTATTTTAGGTTTACCTCACACAACATAGCACTACGACTCCATTCTTATAGTTGTTGATTGATTTTCTAGGATGGCACACTTTATTCCATGCTATAAAACTTCTAATGCATCTCATGTTGTGACATTATATTTTTGTGTAGTCAAATTACATGGCTTACCTAAAATAATTTTGTTTGATCGAGATGTACACTTTATGAGTTATTTTTGGAAGACTCTATGGAAGAAACTAGGCACAAAACTTCACTTTTCAACACATATCATTCGCAGACAGATGGTCAAACAGAAGTGGTAAATAGAAGCTAAGAAGATCTGCTCAGATGCTTAATTTCAGACCATTCTGCTAGCTGGGATCTTATATTACCTATTGCTAAGTTTGCTTATAATAGTTTTATTAGTAGATCTACTAGTAAAAGTCCTTCTCAAATTATAACTGGTTAAAGCCACAAAAACCAATCAACTTAATTAATCTTCCCATAATATATACGGCTAGTGAGTTTGCATATCATTTTCTCAAACCATGCATGATCTTCACCAAGAAATTGAACATAAATTAACCACTACATACAATAAGTATAAAATTAATACAGATAAGCGAAGAGAATTTGTTGTATTCAAGAAGGTGACAAGGTGTTAATAAGTATGAGATCTGAGAGATTTCCAATAGGAACATTCAAAAAGTTGAATGCTAGGAGAGCGAGTCCTTTTAAGATATTAAGTAAAGTCAATGAAAATGCTTATGAACTTAATCTTCCGAATGATGTTGGAATATCTCCAATTTTCAATGTGGCGGACCTTACATTGTACCATGATTATGCTTCTTCCGATATATTGGATGCTCTTACTTGTATTATTAGCATGCATAAACCACAAAACCAAGTACCAATATTACCATTGCAACTACCGAGTCGACGCCTCCGTTCTCATCATCCATACCAAATACTTGATGATCAAATAATTCCTAGTACTAATGGTGGGGTTCAAAGTTATCTCGTTTGATGGAATGGCCTTTCACCTTTAGAAGACTCTTGGTTGATGCATGAAGAAATACAACAACTTGATTTAGATCTACTTTAAGAATATAATGAGCTTCATTCACCAGAGGTGAATCCTTCCAAGCCGAGGACTTCTAATGCATGGCATCAACGAAATCATCATCGACGTGCCAGATCATAAATTAGTTTAATGGTACTATATTTTATTTTCTTATTTTTTAAACTTATGGGCTTTTGCATTTGTTCCATAAATGGGCCTTTATCCTAGCCCATATAATGTCATGTGAGTTATTTATGTGAAAGGATACTCTAGTCCTTCATGAGAGAGTTAGTTTATGATTTATTTGGTCATTTTTATGAGTGGACATTTTAGTCCTTCATGAGAGAGTAATTATAAAAGAATGACTTGCTCCAGCATCAAATAAATATTACAGTGTTAGTTGTTTATCATTAAGGTGCATATGATTATCACAATAAAGGATATCACTACATGCAATATTTAAAAAATTTGAATTGAAACTTACTAGAATTAAAATAAATTTAAAACATACTAGAGACAACATAGTTATCCTCATGCGCTGAAGCAAG
Organism: Gastrodia elata; assembly: GCA_016760335.1. Lineage (NCBI taxonomy): Eukaryota > Viridiplantae > Streptophyta > Magnoliopsida > Asparagales > Orchidaceae > Gastrodia > Gastrodia elata. The sequence continues at coordinate 46,309,854 of CM028674.1, read as the reverse complement.
AGTTAACATATATACTTTGGCAAGAGCTATTGGCTGCTTATTTTGGAGCCACTGGCCTTGACGGTTATAGGCCAGCCTGGGAGAAGGAGCTGCTACTCTTGGGTTTGCAAATCGAGTGGATGCTGGCATTACAGCCAAGGCAAGAGCTCGACTGTTCAGAGGTTGCAGACGAAAAGTCTGATCACGACGAGTGTGGGTAATCCTAACACCATCGATAGTGTAACAACCCTAGGTTGTTACCATGCAAAATATAGGTTGCTTAAATTCAATTTTTTAGTATCATTGCCTTTAGACCATCAATCAAAGCCTATCTAGAAAATTTGAAGTCCAATGGACTTCTCTAGGTCTAAAAAGACAATTTGATCAATCTAGATACCCTAGACTTGACCTAAAATGTTTTGATCTCAGAATTAAAATTTGATTATATTTTTGAATTCCTCACCCCCAAACTAGCTAAGGGTAAAATTTTGGTGCAATTTGGACATCATTTAGGCCATAATTCAATTTAAATTAAAATGGTACAATTGCACATAAGGGCTCCATACAAATTGATTTTGCAATTATACCATCCGCCCCTTTTAAAACAGCGGACGCGATCAAAGCCGTCCATTTCTCGGGTCAGATCGTGCGGCCTGCACTTTAGCTTAGGTTCAATAAATCCCAACCGTTCAGTGGTTCGATCGAAGGATTGGACAGTATCCAGCCACCCACCGTAAGAGGCGCTGCTTATTCGTCAGATCCAGAGCTTTAAATCCGATGGTCGATCCTCTCCCCGCGATCGGCTGTTAGTTGTCTGATGATCTGGACCATCCCGCTCCAATGATCGATCCATCAGAGGGTTGCCGTAAATCCCCACACTGCTCATCAACTTCTTCCCTCCGCCCGTATCCCCGATAGGAAAAGTTCGCATCTCCGACAGGCAGAGCCTGTCCCCCACTCCCCAAGCCAGCTCAGCACGGTCGTTTGTGCATTTCCTATCATGGTGGCACCTCTGGGTCGGGCCCTTGGGCCCTGTGCACCTCAATATGGAAGCTCCGAGAGCTCCTCCTGGCCCGAGCTCTCGGGCCAAGCCAAGCCTCAGCATTTCCTCCCAATACCTTCCTGAGGCTATAAATAGCCTAGGCCTCACCTTAGAAGGCTTTTGCTGTTCAATTGAGTTCATTCAAAGATCTCCCTCCGCTCACCATTGCTGCTCTGCCAGGCTTCCTCCAAACACTTTCGAGCATGCGTACAGCTGATAGAGGGTTACTCCTAGAGTTCAGGATCCCTAAGAGCCTCTCTACTCTAGCGTACCATGCGCCATCATCCAGTCAAGCTCCGTTCAGCAAAAACTAGGTACCCCCAATTTGGATTGAGTCGTATAGGCTCAGCTCATTCTCAATTTTGATCGACAAACTCCTCTCTAGCTATGACAAACTTATTGCAATCAAATTGGTGGGTTAAGGGAGGTCCGTTCGATCGTATCGATCGAACGGGCTACCCGTCTCATGGAGCTCAGGATTGAGTAAGGTCCCAGAGTTCTAGAGCCTCCCAGGACGTGCATAAATAGGGCTTCGACCCATCAGCACGCCCTGATGGTGATCGGATCCAGCCCTAGCCCAGGCGAGCTCCCTGTGAGGAGAATTTCCCCTCGCCGTGAGGAAATTCCTTGAGAATTAGAGAAATAGGCTCTCATGGAAATTAACCCACTTCACATAACATTTCAGGGTTCCCAGGGTTGGCCATGGTCCCAGGAATGTGCTGGTGTCGTTCTTACGCCCTGGCATGGCTCGAGGACTGAGGATTTTGGTGATTAGGGTTAGCCCTATCCGTCCTCAGTCGGGGGGGGGGCAGGCAGGGGAAGAAGATGACAGCGCGGGTCGGGTCGACCCGTGACCCGCGCTGTCTAACAGTGACGGGCCTTCAGGCCCAAGCGGCCCGCGCGTTTTGGGACCGGGCCGGCGCCATTTTAAATATTAAATAACTAATTTAGTAATTATTTTCCTTAAGGATATTAGGAAAATTAAAATACAAAAAATACATACTGTATTTTCTTAATAACTCTTAATCCAGTGGTCCAAATCCTATAATATCATATATGAAAATGATCAGAAAAATCTCAATAATCTAAATATTTAAAAAAATTATGCATCTGATGGTTAGATCTTTAATTATTACCTAATTACTGTGGATCTTAATTAGGACAAATTGGAAATTTTACTTACCCAAATTGCATGTTTAGGATGCTATTAGTTCACTTGTGATGACTATAATGCATGTGCTAAGTAGATTATTTTTCTGAGCTCTGTAGTTTTAGTTATGCCCTAATTTTTTTAAAATATGATTAGTAAATATTAGGGTTTATACTCATTGGATCTTAGAAAATTTAGGTTCTGATTACTTGTATGATTAAGTAGAACTTACATGCCAAATATCATTTAATTTGAATGGTTGGATTTATACTTAAATGCTAATCATTTTTTATTGTAATTAAGGTTTGATTAGCACTAAGTAACCCTTGTTTTAGAACTTGATTTATCAATCTGACTTATAACAGTAAGTTAAATGAAATGAATTCATCCCTATAAACTTATTAAGTATGCTTAAATAAATTCAAAGATATAGAATATTAATTATCTTAATTAACTTAAGAAATCTTAAGATTGGGATCAAGCTTCTAAGACTTGATCTAAGTCTGAGATTGCCACCAATGATACATAATTAATCCATTGATTTGATATTGATCTTAAATACATAACTTGATTTTTCTTAAGGCATGAGAAAGGACCAAACTCTGATCTACTTAAGAAGAATCTAAATCCTTAAGATCCCTAACTTAATTGATTTGATTTCAAATCTATGAATTGAACATTTTCCAATAATGCATTTGATTTATTATTGACTCTAAACATTTGAATTAGACAAAGTAAGGTTAGTAATAATTCTATGTGACTTCGATCTGAATCAAACCTTAAGATCCTTGATTTTCTCTAAGTAAGAGGACTAGCATAAGAATATTAATAAAATCATATTGATTAATCAAGTAATCTAAGTCTTAAATATTCCTGATTTAGATCCCATAATAGTAGTTTGAGTGTGATCAGATGACTTAATCATCTGATCTAATTTTTCTTAAACCTAATTATGAAACTGAACCTAAGAGATAAATATCAAAATTTAGAAGAGAGAACCTTAAGTATCTCTTCATAAGATCTTCATGCATTATTTAAAGGACCTAAATCCATATATCTTGAGGTAAGAAGCCTTGTATAACTCCTTGAGGTAGAAGTATAGAAGATCCCATCACCTTAGAAATTGATCTACTCTCCTTATGGTAGTAATCCATTGAGGCACTAGAAAAGATACTTCTCCTTATGGTAGAATCCATATTAAGTGATCCTCGATCACACTTGATTGGTGAAACCTTGTATAGGACTTACCTATTAGTTTTAAGATTTGTAGTCTTGATAAATCCTTGTTCTATTAAATAAACTTAATTGAACCTTGATTATTGGGCAGTGTAGTAAAGTATACCCATATTATTGGTCCACAGTAATATTCGGGATTGGTTGAGTCACTCTAAGTGAGATTTATCTTTGATGCTATCCTGCGGGCTTAGGCAGATATAACCTCACTTAGAGTAAATCAATCGATCCTATGAGTGTATTAAATGGGTACTCATTCCTTAGTTTAATTGAAAGACAAGTTGCCATCGGGCAATGCCTCATAGCGAAGTTCGCTTCAATAGGTATGGCTCAAATAAACTAAGTAACGGGATTCACCTTCCTTAAGACGCTAAGTATGATTGTGAGTTTAGTGACTAAATGCTTAGTTTGAGATACAAAATCATCATCAGATGGTGCCTCCTAATGAAGATCGCTTTGTTAGGGTGGCGTAATCAAACTAAATGTTGTGAGTCCTATCTTTGCAGCATATTTAATATGTGTATACAATCACCCCGCCTAGTGATCTTTAAGTAAATAAGCAACTTTAACTAAATATCAATCTAGAAATTTGGAGTCAGAATCCTTTTAGCAGGATTTTGCACAGTGGAGACTTAGGATTCATTACTATTTCTTACTATATTCTTCATGGATTTCGGGATTTCTCATTCATTTAACATAGTGGCATAAGCATAAGCATAAACATGAAAGTTGAACCATTCCTTCTGTTGTGAGACATGGGTATCAATGATACAGTATGAGATATGGAATGTTATATACACAGACTGGGGAATTTTAGGGTGCATCTGTGTCACCATACTGGCTTCCTAACTGCTGTGTTTATATTGGACCGTACTACTCATAAACCTTCAGTGATAGTTCTGTGATATACCGTGGTATAGCATATTTGCGAGCATTGTTTCAGTGGCATATCGTGCAGCTTATAGTATCCTTCTCAGGATTTGACATTCCTTCCACATTGATTTATGAGCACCTGATATTTTCATTTACTTTCAATATTTAGTTTTGATGCAGTTTTACTTTGGTTCGCCTATATAGATTCAGTTATTTAGTGTCTTTACAGTTTTTATGCACTTTTAATTTACATTACTTGTATATTTGTTATGTTTAGTTTAGCTTTGCATAGCTAGTTTCAATGTGTTAGACTACTTGTCTAATACGGGGTACTTTTGGGATCCGGCAATTTGCTAGATCCCGAGCAGTTTTTGGAGGCAGGTCAGGAGGACCTACCAGAGACTCAAGAGGAGCAATTGGAGCTGTAGGGGATCGAGCACCTACTTTTACTTGCTAGTTCTTTCCAGCATTCTAGATAGACTCTTTATATTTCTGCATTTAAATGGTTTGTAATAAACTCTGGATGTACTTGTACTTTTCTTTTCTGAGATGGATATTTACTATTGCTTGAGATGAATGCATTCTGGATGTTTTACTTTTAGCTTCCGCACTCTGTTATACTGCTATACATAGTATTGTGATGTGATCAGCGTACTGGAAACACTGATATGTTTTATAACATACATGGGTTCTTTCTCGCTCCCTTGAACCTTATGTACATGCCAGTCTATTACCTGAAATAAGTATTTCATTCTTATCTTAGATATTGACTCTCAAACCTACTCTTAGGGTTCGAGTCAGCGGCCTTCAGTATGACTCCGTCTCTCTAGCCTATTCAGGAAGATGGGTTTTACTTGTATGGCCCACCGTTCCCGAGTAGCGCACCGTTCTACCGCCGAACTATGAATTACACTTGTCTTTTGCGCACGGTGACGGGACAGGGCATTACAGTTGGTATTAGAGAAGTATTATAAGGTATCAGATGGGGAGCTTGTTCCCATCTACTTTTTAATCTGTTTTTTGTGTCAGGACAAGATCACAATTACTATGTGGAGTGTAAAGTAATCATCCAAAAGGTTCATTAAGCTGTCTCAGAAATAGAAAGGGAGATTCTGTCTATAATACTGACACCCTAGGGATTTAATGCACGTAACAAGATAACTGAAACTAAAAAAACTTAAAATGACATCTTAGGATTTGAATGAATTTTGAAAAGAATAAATGAATGAAATATTTATGGGTTGAACTATTTTAGGGGATGGAATACTCGCTGTCAGCATTTCAGTTCTACCTTAGGAGGTTTTATGATTATTGGATGGACGACCTTCGAGATGGTCAGATCTACGAGAGGACGGTAGATGGAGTATCACCTGAGGAGTCGCAGTACTAGATAAGATCCTGATTCATTCATCATTCTGAGGTACCAGTCTTTCGGCACTCGCCAAAGAGTGGTTGGATCGTGTTACCACGGCACTTCGAGAGACAGCCTGTCCAGAGAAGTACCGCCTAGAGATTGTAGAGATCCTACTGAGGGGATCAGCGAGTCGTTGGTGGTATTGGGTCGATAGGAGGTTAGCTCGGAAAGGTCACATAGTCACATATAATGACTTTTGTGCTTCCTTCTGGGTAGAGTATTGTAACTAGATCCTAGGAGTTTCCTTATGTCATTTCTTGTCATCTCGTTTACAAATTTTGATGTATCCATGTGTCTTCTCCTTTGAGAAAGAATTTAATAATGAATGAAATTTTATGTTTCTAAAACTTCATTGTAACTGCAGCTATGAATCTTGGTTCCCCCTCTGCTCCTACTCCTATTAAAAAGACGATCCCATCGTCAAGCGGACCTGAGGAGTCAAGCCTTATGGCCAATTTAATAAAGGCCTTAATTAACAGTACTGCGCAACAGGTGCAGGAGACACGGTCTCTCATCCTCTCAGTCAAACAACAATCCTTCGGATCCTCTTCTTATAATGCAAGAGACGAAGTCCTACACAACTTCCTTCGTTTCCATACTCCCACGTTCAACGGGGCATTAAACCCCATGGATACAGTGACATGGATAAAGTTGGTAGAGAAGAATCTAGCCTTAATTAAATGCCCTAATTTTGAGGCAATCCGTCTAGTGACCTACTTGTTCCAAGAAGAAGTAGAATACTGGTGGGAAAATGAATGGAATAACAGATTTGCAGACTTTAAGGTGGAGGATATTCCATGGGATATGTTCATGGAAGCATTCCATGAAGCATTCATCCCGGCTTCAGCACAAGCAGTTTTAGAGGATGAACTCCTTCACCTCACACAAGGAAATAAGTTAATGTCTGATTACGAACAAGAATTTAAGAGACTATTAAGATTCATTCCAGATCTAGTGAGAACGGAAGCATCCAAGTGTCACCGCTTCATGAAGGGTCTGAGAGATTCTATTAGAGCACACCTAGTCTCATGACAGTTCAAAACTCTAATCAAATTAATCGAGGCTGCCCATCTGCAAGAAGGACTCCAGGGTTAGCTAGACCGGAAGAGAAAAGCCATGATCACGCGCCCACGAGACGAGCGCTTTGGCCATCACAAAATGGCCAGAGTATACAATATGGAAACTACACAACCTCAGCCTCAGAATTCTAAATATAAGAGGAAGCATCTATATGGGAAGTGCTACCACTTCGGTGGTGTATGTTTTACTTGTGGCCATAAGGGCCATCGCTACTATGAGTGTAGGGAGAAAAATACCATCGATGGTGTGCCCATCGACCACTCCTGCCATAAGCAAACTTTTCGTGCTCAACCCGTGAACCAACGGGAGCCCGTTCCTACCATAATGCCGGCTCCTACGACAAACTCAAGGGCAAGTGTACCTATGTAAAGGTCAACTTACAATGCCCAAGATTCAGGGACCTAGAACAAGCAACCCTCGGCACCTGCCCGAGTATATATGCTAACTCCAGCTTCTGCTCCTGAAAATAATGACGTGGTATCAGGTACGCCTTAAATAAATTCTCTTTTCTTGCTGTATTAATAATTGTCCCTTACTATTCCAGTATGTTAATTCTTGAATAATTATCCTTATGCAAATTATCACAACTATAGGCACATTAACAATAAACGACATAACTTGTAATGTTTTATTCAATACGGGAGCAAGTCATTCTTTCGTATCGGAAGAGTGGGCTAAAACACTTAAACTACAGACACATCAACTAGCCAGTTCATTAAGTATTGGGCTACCTTCTGGAGCTCATATGTAGTCTCAACAATTCTGCAATATAGATATTCCTATTAAGGATCAAAACTTCAGAGCTAAGCTAATTTTACTGCCAATTACCAACTTTGACATAATCCTAGGTATGAATTGGTTAAGCCAACATGGTGCGTCCATAAACTGCCAAAAGAAGAAAATAACCTTGGGCAGCGGAAGAAACTCCAAATCATTCGCGGGAAAAATTAGCACCCAATCGTCGTTAATCAACGCCATGGTGGCAGAGAAACTAGTCAAGAAGGGATGCAATGCGTACCTTGTAACGATGTTGGGAGAGAAGAAAGAAGTCATACCTCTTTCTGAGAACCATGTAGTTTGTGAATTTCCCGATGTTTTTCCTGAAGACCTGCCTGGTCTTCCTCCGAACAGAGAAGTAGAGTTCACCATAGAAGTAATTCTCGGAACTCAACCACTGTCAAAGGTTCCGTACCGCATGGCGCCAAAAGAACTCCAAGAGCTGAACAACCAACTTCAAGAATTATTAGAGAAGGGTCTCATCCGTCCAAGTTCATTCCCTGGGGAGCGTCGGTGTTGTTCGTTAAAAAGAAAGATGGATCGATGAGGATGTGCATCGATTATAGGGAATTAAACAAAGTAACTATTAAGAACAAATACCCTCTACCGCGTATTGATGATTTGTTTGATCAGTTATCTAGAGCAAAAGTCTTCTCCAAGATAGACTTGCGATCTGGGTATCATCAATTGCGAGTTAAGGATTCTGATATTGAGAAAACAATATTTCGAACCCATTATGGACATTATGAATTCTTGGTGATGTCTTTTGGATTGACGAATGCACCATCCATCTTTATGGACTTAATGCAGCGTGTGTTGAAAGCACATCTAGATAAATTCATCATTGTCTTCATCGACGACATACTAATCTATTCCAGAAATAAGACCGATCATGAAAAACACCTTCGTATAGTACTTGAAGAGCTCAGGAACCACGAACTCTATGCTAAGTATTCTAAGTGCAAGTTTTGGCTTAATTCCATCGCCTTTTTGGGTCACGTCATCGACTCTCAAGGGATCAGAGTGGACCAAAACAAAGTAAGCGCAGTCCGAGATTGGTCACAACCAAAATCTGTGACGGATATCAGAAGCTTCTTAGGACTGGCAGGCTATTATAGAAATTTCATCAAAGGTTTCTCACAAATTGCATCTCCTCTCACCAAGCTGACTCAAAAAGCGGTACCTTTTGTTTGGAGTCCAGAGTGTGAAAAAGCATTCCAAACATTGAAAGATGCTCTTTCTTCTACCCCAGTTCTTGCCTTACCCAAGGAAGGATTGAATTACCAAGTTTATACCGATGCATCTGGTATAGGTTTGGGATGTGTATTAATGATGGAAGGGAGAGTCATAGCCTATGTATCTCGGCAGTTGAAACCATATGAGAAGAACTATCCTGTTCACGATCTCGAACTAGCATCAGTAGTCTTCACTCTAAAGATTTGGCATCATTATCTGTATGGCGTCTAATGTTCCATATTCACTGACCATCAGAGCTTGAAATATGTTTTCACCGAATGCGCGTTGAATTGCCGACAGCAAAGATGGCTCGAGTTAATAAGCGATTATGACTTAAGCATTCAGTATCATCTGGGAAAAGCAAACGTCGTAGCAGATTCACTCAGCCGTCATGCTACGCTATCTTCTATGATTCTCACAGTGCATTGGAGGAAGAATTCCGAAGGTTTGAAATCAGGCCAGTGCGTGGAGATATGCTAAGCACACTGGTATCCATGAGTTCAGTTGAACCTACCTTTCATCATGATGTTTTCATCTCTCAAACCAAGGATGAAGATTATTTGAAGTTCAAAGTCGATATCGAAAGTAGACGTCGCTTCGACCTTCAGCTTCGTGGTAACGTAATCTACCAAGGTTATCGTCTATGGATTCCCAAATCCATGCATCAAGAGATCCTGGTCGAAGGCCATAATTCTGGCTACCAAGTACATCCAGGTAGTACCAAAATGTACCAGGATCTAAAGAAATCATTCTGGTGGCCCGGTATGAAAAAGAGTGTGGCAGAATTTGTGGCAAAATGTCATGCTTGCATTCTAGTCAAAGTCGAGCATCAAAATCCTGGAGGACTTCTTCACCCTCTAGCAATCCCTGAGTGGAAGTGGTTCGACATCTCTATGGATTTTGTTATGGGTTTGCCTAAGCAAGATCTGGTGCGGATTCGATTTGGGTCATTATCGATCGATTGACCAAAACAGCTCACTTCATCCCTATGCGTTAAACAGATTCTGTGGAGAAACTGGCAAAGTTATATATCAAGGAAATTATTTGACTCCATGGGATTCCGAGATCCATTGTATCTGATCGAGATAGCCATTTCACTTCAAAATTCTGGCAAGCAATACATCAAGACTTGGGGACTACTCTAGCTATGAATACCACCTTTCATCCTCAGATGGATGGACAAACTGAAAGAGTCAACCAAGTTATGGAAGATCTCCTTCGTCTCTGTATTCTGGACTTTGGAGGTTTTTGGGAGGACCACCTTCCTCTGGTAGAATTTGCGTACAATAATAGTTTTCAAGCAAGTATCGGTATGGCTCCATATGAAGCTCTGCATGGCAGGAAATGTAGTATGCCATTAGCATGGTTTGAAACTGGCAATGTTCAGCTTTACGGATCAGAATTAGTCGAAGAAACAGATTGCAAGATTCAATTGATCCAGTAAAAAATCAAAACAGCTCAAGATCGACAAAGTAAATATCACGATGCTCATCATCGTGCTCAGGACCTTGAGGTGGGAAAATATGTGTACCTTAAAGTGAGTCCAATGAAGGGTGTTTATCATTTTGGTGTAGCTGGGAAGTTAAGCCCTCGCTACATCAGACCATTCGAAATACTAGAAAAGATTGGTTCCGCAGCATATCGATTAAAGCTTCCTGAAGATTTCTCTGCAGTTCATAATATATTCCACATCTCCTCTCCGCGGAGGTGTCTTCGTGATCCATCTCACCTAATCCAACTTCCAGCTGTATCACTATAACCAGATCTTTCTTATGCAGAAGAGCCGATTAAGATCTTAGCTAATGATCAAAACAGCTAAGGAATCGCTCCATCCCAATGGTAAAAGTTCAATGGAGAAATCACTCTTTAAAAGAATCTACTTGGGAGAAAGAGGAAGATATGAGAAAGAAATATCCCAGTCTCTTTGAAACTCCAAGTACTCCTTAGTTTTTAAAGTCTTATTCATGTGCTTCATTTTCTCCTGTTTGTCTTCTCTTGAGATGATGTCGAGAACGACATCGTTCTTAAGTAGGGGAGTCTGTAACAACCCTATGTTGTTACCATGCAAAATATAGATTGCTTAAATTCAATTTTTTAGTATCATTGCCTTTAGACCATCAATCAAAGCCTATCTAGAAAATTTGAAGTCCATTGGACTTCTCTATGTCTAAAAAGACAATTTGATCAATCTAGATACCCTAGACTTGACTTAAAATATTTGGATCTCAGAATTAAAATTTGATTGCATTTTTGAATTCCTCACCCCCAAATTAGCTAAGGTGAAATTTTGGTGCAATTTGGGCCATAATTCAATTTAAAATAAAATGGTACAATTGCACATAAGGGTCCATACAATTTGATTTTGCAATTATACCATCGACCGCTTTTAAAACAACGGGCTCGATCTGAGCCATCCATTTCTCGGGTCAGATCGTGCGGCCCACGCTTTAGCTTAGGTTCAATCAATCCCAACCGTTCCGCGGTTCGATCGAAGGATTGGACGGTATCCAGCCACCACCGTAAGAGGCGCTGCTTATCCGTCAGATTCAGAGCATCAAATAAAACGGTCGATCCTCTCCCCACGATTTGCCGTTAGTTGTCTGAAGATCTGGACCATCCCGCTCCAACGATCGATCCATCAGAGGGCTGCCATAAATCCCCGCACTGCTCATCATCTTCTTCCCCCCTCCCGTATCCCCGACAGGAAAAGTTCACATCTCCGACAGGCAGAGCCTGTCCCACACTCCCCAAGCCATCTCAGCACAGTCGTTAGTGCATTTCCTATTATGGTGGCACCTCTGGGTCGGGCCCTTGTGCCCTGTGCACCTCAATATGGAAACTCTGAGAGCTCCTCCTGGCCCGAGCTCTCGGGCCAAGCCAAGCCAAGCCAAGCCTCAGCATTTCCTCCCAATACCTTCCTGAGGCTATAAATAGCCTTAGGTCTCACCTTAGAAGGTTTTTGTTGTTCAATTGAGTTCATTCAAAGTTCTCCCTTCACTCGCCATTGCTGCTCTGCCAGGCTTCCTCTAGACGCTCCCGAGCTTGCGTACAGCTGATAGAGGGTTACTCCTAGAGTTCAGGACCCCTAAGAGCCTCTCTACTACAGTGTACCATGCTCTGTCATCCAGTCAAGCTTCGTTCAACAAAAACTAGGTACCCCCAATTTGGACTGAGTCGTATAGGCTCAGCTCCTTCTCAATTTCGATCGATGAACTCCTCTCTAGCTATGACGAACTTATTGCAATCAAATTGGTGGGTTAAGGGAGGTTCGTTCGATCGTATCAATCGAACGGGCTACCCGTCTCATGGAGTTCGGGACTGAGTAAGGTCCCAGAGTTCTAGAGCCTCCGAGGATGTGCATAAATAGGGCTTTGATCTGTCAGCATGCCCTAATGGTGATCGGATCCAGCCCTAGCCCAGGCGTGCTCCCTGTGAGGAGAATGTCCCCTCGCAGTGAGGAAATTCCTTGAGAATTAGAGAAATAGGCTCTCATGAAATTAACCCACTTCACATAAAATTTCAGGGTTCCCAGGGTTGGCCATGGTCCCAAGAACATGCTACTGTCATTCTTACGCCCCGGCATGGCTCGAGGATTGAGGATTTTAGCGATTAGGGTTAGCCCAATCCGTCCTCAGTCGGGGGGGGGGGGGGGGGGGGCTAGGCGGGGGAAGAAGATGACAGCACGGCTCGGGTTGACCCGTGACCCGCGCTGTCTAATAGTGATGGGCCTTCAGGCCCGAGCGACCCGCGCATTTTGGGACCGGGCCGGCGCCGTTTTAAATATTAAATAACTAATTTAGTAATTATTTTCCTTAAGGATATTAGGAAAATTAAAATAGAAAAAATACATAATGTATTTTCTTAATAACTTTTAATCTAGTAGTCTAAATCCTATAATATCATATAAGAAAATGATCAGAAAACTCTCAGGAATCTAAATATCCAAAAAACGTATGCATCTGATGGTTAGATCTTTAATTATTGCCTAATTACAGTGGATCTTAATTAGGACAAATTAGAAATTTTAGTTACCTAAATTGCATGTTTAGGGTGCCATTAGTTCATTTGTGATGACTATAATGCATGTGCTAAGTAGATTATTTTTCTGAGCTCTGTAATTTTAGTTATACCCTAATTTTGTTACAACATGATTAGTAATTATTAGGGTTTATACTCATTGGCTCTTAGCAAATTCAAATTCTAATTACTTGTATGATTAAGTAGAACTTACATGCCAAATATCTTGTAATTTGAATGGTTGAATTTATACTTAAGTGCTAATCCTTTTTTATTATAATTAGGGTTTGATTAGCACTAGGTAACCCTTGTTTTAGAACTTGATTTATCAATCTAACTTATAACAGTAAGTTAAATGAAATGAATTCATCCCTATAAACTTATTAAGTATGCTTGAATAAATTCAAAGATATAGAATATTAATTATCTTAATTAACTTAAGAAATCTTAAGATTGGGATCAAGCTTCGAAGGCTTGATCTAAGTCTGAGATTGCCACCAATGATACATTATTAATCCACTGATTTGACTTTGATCTTAAATACATAACTTGATTTTTCTTAAGGCATGAGAAGGGACCAAACCCTAATCTACTTTAAAAGAATCTAAATCCTTAAGAACCCTAACTTAATTGATTTGATTTCAAAACTATGAATTGAACATTTTCCAATAATGCATTTGATTTATTATTGACTCTAAACATTTGAATTAGATAAAGTAAGCTTAATAATAATCCTATGTGACTTCGATCTGAATCAAACCTTAAGATCCCTGATTTTCTCTAATAAGAGGACTAGCATAAGAAGATTAACAAAATCATATTGATTAATCAAGTGAATTAAGTTTTAAAATATTCCTGATTTAGATCCCATAATATTAGTTTGAGTGTGATCAGATGACTTAATCATCTGATCTAATTTTTCCTAAACCTAATTATGAAACTGAACCTAAGAGATAAATATCAAAATTTAGAAGAGAGAACCTTAAGTATCTCTTCATAAGATCTTCATGCATTATTTAAAGGACCTAAATCCATATATCTTGTGGTAGGAAGCCTTGTATAACTCCTTGAGATAGAAGTATAGAAGATCCCATCACCTTAGAAATTGATCTACTCTCCTTGTGGTAGTAATCCATTGAGGCACTAGAAAAGATACTTCTCATTATGGTAGAATCCATATTAAGTGATCCTCGATCACACTTGATTGGTGAAACCTTGTATAGGACCTACCTATTAGTTTAAGACTTGTAGTCTTGATAAATCCTTGTTCTATTAAATAGACTTGATTAAACCTTGATTATTGGGTAGTGCAGTATAGTATACCCATATTATTGGTCCCCAGTAATATTCGGGATTGGTTGAGTCACTCTAAGTGAGATTTATCTTTGTTGCTATCCTGCGGGCTTAGGCGGATATAACCTCGCTTAGAGTAAATCAATCGATCCTAAGAGTGTATTAATTGGGTACCCATTCCTTAGTTTAATTGAAAGACAAGTTGCCATCGGGCAATGCCTCCTAGCGATGATCGCTTCAATGGGTATGGCTTAAATAAACTAAGTAACGGGATTCACCTTCCTTAAGACGCTAAGTATGATCTTGAGTATAGTGACTAAATGCTTAGTTTGAGATACAAAATTATCATCGGATGGTGCCTCCTAATGAAGATCGCTTTGTTAGGGTGGCGTAATCAAACTAAATGTTGTGAGTCTTATCTTTGCAGCATATTTAATATGTGTATACAATCACCCCGCCTAGTGATCTTTAAGTAAATAAGCAATTTTAACTAAATATCGATCTAGAAATTTGGAGTCAGAATCCTTTTAGCAGGATTCTGCTCAGTGGAGACTTAGGATTCATTACTCTTTCTTACTATATTCTTCAAGGATTTCAGGATTCCTCATTCATTTAACATAGTGGCATAAGCATAAGCATAAACATGAAAGTTGAACCGTTTCTTCTGTTGTGACACATGGGTATCAGTGATACAATATGAGATACAGAATGTTATATACACAGACTGGGGAATTTCAGGGTGCATCTGTGTCACCATACTGGCTTCCTAACTGTTGTGCTTACATTGGACCATACTACTCATAAACCTTCAGTGATAGTTCTGTGATATACCATGATATAGCATATTTGCGAGCATTGTTTCAGTGGCATATTGTGCTGCTTATAACATCCTTCTCAGCATTTGACATTCCTTCCACATTGATTTATGAGCACCGGATATTTTTATTTACTTTCAGTATTTAGTTTTGATGCAGTTTTACTTTGGTTCGTCCTTACAGTTTCAGTTATTTAGTGTCTTTACAGTTTTTCTGCACTTTAACTTTACGTTACTTGTATATTTGTTATGTTTAGTTTAGCTTTGCATAGCTAGTTTCGATGTATTAGACTTCTTGTCTAACACGGGGTACTTTTGGGATCCGGCAATTTGCTAGATCCTGAGCAATTTTTGGAGGCAGGTCAGGAGGACGTACCAGAGACTCAAGAGGAGCAATTGGAGCTGTAGGGGATCGAGCACCTACTTTTACTTGCTAGTTCTTTCTAGCATTCTAGATAGACTCTTTATATTTCTGCATTTAAATGGTTTGTAATAAACTCTGGATGTACTTGTACTTTTCTTTTCTGAGATGGATATTACTATTGCTTGAGATGAATGTATTCTGGATGTTTTACTTTTAGTTTCTGCACTCTGTTATACTGCTATACAAAGTATTGTGATGTGATCGGTGTATTGGAAATGCTGATATATTTTATAACGTACATGGGTTCTATCTCGCTCCCTTGAACCTTATGTATGTGCCAGTCTAATACCTGAGATAAGTATTTCATTCTTATCTTAGATATTGACTCTCGAACCTACTCTTAGGGTTCGAGTCAGCGGCCTTCAGTATGGCTCTGTCTCTCTAGCCTATTCGGGAAGATGGGTTTTACTTGTATGGCCCACCGTTCCTGAGTAGCGCACTGTTCTGCCACCGAACTATGAATTATACTTGTATTTTGCGCACGGCGACGGGACGGGGCGTTACAGATAGTGGTTTTGGCATCACAATGATAGAAATGGTGGCCCTCTCGACCACAAGTGTAGCATACATTACCCTTGTGGTAACACTTGCCATATGGGTGGCAGTACTTGCATTCTGTATTTGCTGCTGGGTCTGGCTCATAATCAATATTATATTCCCTGGCCACCTTTCACTGACCAAAATTCTCTCTTTGAGGCTGCAAAAAGATGGCCTTCCTTTTTCTGTCCATTTGCCCTTGGAAACCTTCTTGTAGATAGGGAGCTTCTACTAACTTAGAGAAATTCCTAATCTGCTAAGAGATTAGGTGGGTTTTGATAGAATCTCTTAGACTTTTCAGAAACCAATGGCAACTTGAAGCTTCAGTTTTCACTAACTCAAGGGTGAAACATGATAAATTATGAAATTCTATTTTATAGTTGGTAACAGATCGTCCACCTTGTGTCAGATGGAGCATCTCATCTTCAAGGACGGCCAGTGCAGACACTATAATGATGGCTTCTTTAAAGGCCTCAACAAATTGGTTTCAAGAGATGTTTTCTATTCTATAGTTCACAAACTTGGCATTACGCTCATTTTCCCACCAGTACTCTTCTTCGTCCTAGAACAGGTGAGTAGCCAAATGAATCACTTTGGAGTTCGAGCAGTTGATGCCTGCCAAATTCTTTTCAGCTACTTTTAACCAGCTGATGGTATCCATGGGGTTCATTGCCCTATTGAATGTGGGTGTTCTCAGACACAAAGCTATAGAGAATTCCATCTTTAGTGAAGTGGGGTGTAGAAGAGGTTCCTACATGAGGAAATGACTGTTGTCAGGTATTGAGTATTACGGAACAGGTTTCTTGTGACTGCTGGGCATTGATCTCAATAAATTCCTTCATCAGACTGGTGAGAGAGTTCCATTCATCAGGTCTACTAGAGGATGAGACCATGTTTTTAAAGTGTAATAACCCTAAGTTGTTACCCTAGCTAGATCTAGATTTATTGAGCTAAACCAAGCCTTGATTTTGATTCCATTAGACTCAATGAGTCATTTAAACCTAAACCTAGAAGTTTGGAATCATTTGGAGCTTAAATGGAAAAATTGATATTTTTGGGTATTTTTGAACCCTAGAAAATACTTAAAATAATTTGATCTCCAAATCAAAATCTAATTTTATTTTTGAATTCATCACCCCCAAATTAGCTAAGGGTGAATTTTTGAGAATTTTTGGAGCTCATTTGGTCATAAATTGGATTTACGATATTTTAGAATAATTAAATATCCTTTAAATGGTTTTATTTATATTTAAATTAGATTTTTATTAAAATTTAATTCGGTGGGATTTGCTGTCGGGACCGCGGCAGATTCGCTGCGGGGTCCCGACAACGGCTTAGCCTTAGAAGCCAATGGATGTGTGTGCACGAATCGCGGCACGAGATCAGACGGCGCTGGATCGTATCGTCAAGATTTTGTGCCACCCGTCGGATCAGATAGATGATCCTATGATCGGCAGCGCGCCCGCTGTCCGTTAGTTAAGATCGGTATCGAGCCGTCCAAACCCAACGGCTTCGCTGATCAGACGGCTGAGGAAGGACCCCAGCTGTTCACCTTCGTCCCCGCTCGCCCCCAGCCCCAACCGAGGAGATTCACAGATATTTGCCACGTCAGGGTTGTCTGCCACTCCTCCATCCATTTTCTACAGATCGTTAGCATCTTCCCATTAATGGCCGAACCTAGGGAGCTGGGAAGGGTGGTTGGGCCAATTCAATTGAAGGCGACTGAGTGAACTCCTCGGCCCGAGCCTAATGCTTGAGCCTCAGCCATGGTTCCACCTCCCCTAAACTCCCTCGGACTATAAATAGCTGTTCCCCACTCCAGTGAGCTCGTTTGCACACTGAAATCCTCTGGAGTTCTCCCCTTCCTCTCGGCTGGTCTCCATTAAAGTTGCTACCATTACAGAAGATTCCCAGGGCTGCAAATTGCTGATAGTGGGTGCGGTTTGGTGTTCAAACCCCCAGGAACCTGCTTAGAGCTCAGCTGCCCCAGCGTCTTCTGTCGTGCTAGGCTCGCCCATTTCCTCAGGTACAGCCCATAAATGTAGCTCGACTCTTCCTCGCTCAAGCCGTAGATGCTGCATAGGACCTCTCCCTAGCTCCCCTGTGGATGTTCGAGTCTGTGGGTGAGGTCTGGCAGTGGGATAGACAGTGAATTTACCGTCTGAGTGCACTGTCAGAGGAACCTCTGGCTCGCCTAATGCCACATTCTCGTGCACAATTAGCCATCTAATTAGTGCTATAACCTTTGGGCGATGATTGTAAACTGGTATCGATGGTTGGGTTCGACCAGATCGATTGTTTCGACTGGGAATGATCGATCCAGTCGCAGCTCTAGATGGTAAAATATGACGAGTAGCACCCCAGTGATCTAGACCACCTCAGAACCTCTCGAGTTGACCTATCACTTCCCCATCGATCCCTGAACGTGTAGGGATCAAGATAACTGTGACCCGTGGACTCAGTGAGGAGAATTCACACCTCACAGGTGCGCCTTCTAGGAGGTCTCGGTCGAATGGCACTCCATCGATCCGGCACCTCCCAGTTAGGGCTTCTTGGTTTAATCGATGCATCTGGAGTCAGGGATCGTGTAGCCATTGAAATCAAGGCTTGGTGTGACTGGAGCACAGAGAATTTGATGCTGGAAGCTAGCTTTAGGGTTCGAGCTGCGGGCGTGTGCGAGAGGAAGAAGACGACGACATTTGGGCCGGGTCGACCCCGACCCGCGTGTTTTGAGAGCGGGCCGACAATTAATAAAAGGATTTTTGTAATTAAAATCCTTAAGGAAATTAAATATTAATTGGAAACCTATGGTTTTAATTTAAATAAAAATTCAGAATAAATTAACTTAATAACTTTAGCTATACAAATCCAAATTGTATGATCCAATATACCATTTGAATCAGAAAAATACAAAGAATCTAAATATAAAATAAAATCACAGATCTAATAGTTGGATTTAAAATGATTGCTTAAACCTTTTCTGTTTAAAATTAAATCATATTAAATTCAATAATTATCCAAACCTAGAAATTTAGGGCTCTGATCACTTATGTGATCATAGAAAATAATCAGGGACCCTTAAACCTAATTTTGGACCTTTAATTTCCTTAATCATGCCTTAATCACCCTAAATGAGGATTAGTAGTTTAGACCCTAATTGAGTCTCTGAAATTGGAGAAGTAAGCTCTTAATACTATATTAGATCTATTTGAACCTAAGGGTAAGGTTGGATTGCCCTAAGGATGCCTAAATTTACTAATCACTCTAATTGGCCTAATTAAGTAATTAGTGATAATTAGCTTAACTAAGTGGTCAAAATCTGAGATGAGTGAAACTTCTACTTCATTAATCAATATAAAATATATTAAAATAAATTAGATCTAATTTGGATAGCTAAACCCTAAAAACCCAATTTTAGCCTTAAGAGGGGCAATTTGGTCATTTTAACAAAGTATGTTTAAATGCTCCTTAAACTTGGAAATTTTAGTAACCCTAAGTTAGATTAGAAATGTTCTCTGAACTCTTAGACTAATAATAATGTTAATGTGATCATTGATTTAAGAAATCTTCAATTTAGCCCTAATTAAGACACTTAGATCTTTAGTGACCCTAAAGAAGTCACTTAAGCTTAGCCCTTAGATCTAATCATTTCAATTATCAAAACCACTTTGATAAGTTCAATTTAGTTAACTTATGAGCTTAAAATTCTAAAAGAAATAATAATGGAAAATTCTAAGTTAAAATCTAGCTTAAAGTCTAAAGTGATCAAACATCAGATCCTTAGATTTTAAGTAGCCTAAAAGGATCAATATGAGTTTGATGTTCAATCTAATACTTAAAATTGTCAATTTCAACCTTAATAAGCTTCATATAGTTTAACTATGAACTTAGATTCTAAAAGAATCACAAATGGAAGCTCTTAAGATGAAACTCTAATTTAGAGATCTAAAGTGATCAAACCTTCGATCTTTAGATCTTAAGATCTTAGACCTAGATCTTCAATTTGAAATTGAACCATCTCTAATTGAAATTCTTTAATGATTGATTGTTTAATCTTTTGAAACCTTCCATGTGGGTATAGAATGATTCAATCTATAAGATAAGGAAATTATCTTAAAGATTGAATATAGATCTTAGATTCTCAAGTTCTTAATCGATTGTTTTATCTTATAATCAGTAAAATAGCCTTTTCGCTAAGTTCTTAGTTCTTGAATCTTTCAGCTTATAGAATCCTTTACCTTTAATTTGGGTAATAAGTGTGAACCCTAGATCTTAGTTAGAATATTACTTTGGATTAAGGATTTGAACTCAACATAGGGTTTAAGTTCTAAATCCTTAAATATTGATTTACTTAATCAAGATTTGGGTAAGAGAGTAAAATATAAAGAAATTAGGTCATTGATTTACTTACTTAAATCATATAGTCATCACATGATTTTGGATTAGAACTTGTTAAGTTCTAATATTAACTTTAAGGATGTAAATCTGAGATTCTACTCGATAGCTGGATATTTGAGATCCTAAACTTGTACCTTCTTAGAGTAGTTAGATTGGGTAATTAGATAACATCAGATGTCACATAGTATAGATTGAGTCTCTTGCTTACTTGGACTAGATTGCTTGGCATACCTTGGATATTGAGCCTTATTCTTTGAGCATAATAGGAAAACTTAGGATATGGATGATACATCCTAAGTTAGTATTTGAATTGCATATCATTCTGTTTTGCCTTGTTTGCAGTTGGTAGAATATGTCCTAGCTTAGTTTGCCTCTTCAGTAGTAGTATTGTAAAGACTGGACTAGGACCTAGCATATTTGGATGGCTAAGCTGGGGATTGATTGATTGATATTAGAGGCCCGGTATGGCCTATTGGCTGGTATGGCAGTACTATGTCTTAAGCTTATCGCTACTTTAGCTGGATTGTATTGTTTTCTGATTTGCCTTGCCACATGCTTCAGTGGCCTTTTTTTTAGTATTTGCTTGCTTTGCCACATGTCTCAATGGCTTCATATTTCATAGATTGCTTTGCTTTTGCCACATGTCTCAGTGGCTTTTATTTTCTTTTCCTTTTCTTAATTAGCATGTTGTATGTATACTTATATGTTCACTTATATATATTGGCATGTTTAGGATGCTAGAATTGCATATTTTAAGTACTTGTGTTTCTTTTATATAATCAGCACGTGTTAATATGATCATAATCATGTTAGGAGTGGGATTATCATAGTAGTTGCAGTTCTTTTAGCTTTTAGCCTCACCTTATTTATTTTGCATTGTATGCTGGCTATAAATGGATAGTTTATAGTTACCTATTTCTTTCATAGCTTATTGCACCCTTACTGCTTGTATGTGTAGTTAAATTAAAATGTGATATCTTTAAATGTTCAGCTCATTAAAATAGCCTAAAATGTACTTAGACAATTATCTAACTGTAACCTTTTTATTTTATTGGCTGGGGCCCTGACATTTGTGATACCGACAAATGTCAGATTCAGACGTGTTTGTGGGCAGTATCGCAGAAGAGGAGGAAGTTCAGGAGGAGGATCGTGCTGCTGCTGTTTAGTTAGATTTTTGCCTTTTATTTCAGTGAGATTGAGAGACATTTTCATTCTCTTTAAACTTCAGTTTGTAATAATTAATTCTGGATGTATTTCATTTCTGCATTGTGATGAGTTATTGTATTGCATTCTCTTTTCCTACTATGTATGCTTGTGGATGTTACTCTATTATTCATTGCTTCTGCTACTTTGATATTTATATATTGATGATATTATAACACTTGGTGACAAGTCCTTGGCTTAAGGTAGGTTGGGTTTACCTAACTTTACTTAAGTCAAGGATTTGCCACAGTTGGAGCACCGTACTTCCTTGTTGTTAGTATGGGGGCCCCACATAAAGGGAGTAGGAGATGATGGGGATCTAGGATTCATGACTGCAATACCCATAATAAAAATTCAATAAAAAGGAAAATCCATTATTTCTTTTAATTACCTTATCAAATGAGAAGTTACAGTGATAGATTGTTAGATAGCTAATGTAGAAGGAAGATACAGAGAATGACTCAAAAATATTAACTACAATACTCTGCCATAAAGGCAACACATAAATCATCAATTAAAACTACTCGAAGGCTCCTTAAGTGTCTTTTGTAGGTCCAATACCACCATCTGTCAGCTGAGCCTCCAAGTAGCCAAAAAGTTGAATACAGTAGCCATCTAGACATGCAGTCTCTCTGAAAGTAGTGGCCACTCGATCTAACTACTCCTTTGCATGGGCAAAGAGATTAGTTCCTCAAAATGTTGGGCAAACTAATATCTTATCTAGCATTTCTATGCCACGAGAAGATACTTCTTCCACCACTCTTCCATAAATCTTTCCATCTTGGAAGTCATCCTCCCAATACTGGCTAAATAGACTAAGGTAGTAGTAATACCCTGAATGTCGGTAATCCATTTCCTAAAATTCATTCAATTATTAGTTCTGATTTCACATTTGTTTTGCTGATGAATAATTTACTTACATATTTTACTTCTTTATTATTTGTTCAGATTCTAGGATGTCATTTATTTATATTATGCTTTCAATTATTTATTTAATGTTCATTCTATTCCTAGGGTGTCTTTTCTAGCCATTCTTAATTTTTCCATTTCTGAGATTTCAACTTGATGAAATTATGGATGCTACTCTTACTCACACTTAGTGATTGTGATCATAACTGCTCCAAAGAATGGATCATAGAGTAGATAGGAACACTTTTCTTATATGGCATTTTATGATACTTCTCTGATACTAACTGTAACGCCCCATCCCGTCACCATGCACAATTTGGTTAAGAAATAACAGATTGGCAATGAGACGGTGCGTCACTCAGGAAGGATCCAAACACAACCTCCTAAAATAACTGCTAAGAAGATAGCTACTACACAAGGCCTACTAATACTCAACCACAAGAGAAGGGGGCTTAGCACTAATCCTTAAGATAAGATAGTATCCTTATCTTAAGTATCAGGAAAGGTACTCATGTATATTGGATTAAGAATAGAAATGTGATCCAAGTTACACGAATACTAGAATTTTATGTATATCTAGATCACATCACAATACTAAGTATAAGTGGTAAGAAGATAGAGTGCGGAAGCTAAGTATACATTCAAAAGCATTAATCATAGAAACTGAAATAAACATTCATCTCAGAAATAAAAAATAAAAATATCTAAAGTTATTACAACATTTTTTAATGAATACAAAAATAAAGTCTAAGTGCTGAACTGAAAGAAAATGAATAGAATGGAAAATGTTGAAGAAGAGTCCCCTACTGCTCATGAATTTCCTGAGTAACCACCGGGTCTGGCTCAACGAACTGCTCAGGATCTAGCAAATTGCCAGATCCCAAATATACCCTGTGTTAGATAATTAGTCTGACACAATGAAATATGTTCTAACACTTTATAATTTTTTTACTATTTAACATTTAAATAGTTTAACAAAACTGAAGAAAACACAGTTAAACAACTAAAAACTCAAAACAGTATAATTCAGAAATAAAGTAACAGAAATTAAAATCTAAAATGGTAGACTGGAACTGTAAACTAAAAATGTAACTAAGGTATAAAATAAAAACATTAAGCAAATTTGAAAACTACAACTATCTACTGAAACATGTGTAAAATAGTATGAAATTTGATTCTGAGTAAATGTGGTGTAAGACTAGTTTGTATGTCACTAAATTCATAAGTATGCATCTGAATATGCCACAGTACTATATGCCACTGATATGCTGATTGGGTGTCTTGTGGACACAACACTGATTTCCTAAGTGAGCAAACGCTTCGCTAACAGTGTCCTTTGGTGAGCCAAATTGCTCCGCTAATGAGAAAATGATTATGCATTATGATATGCCATGGCTTCAATGCCGGCATGATTTTTCGAACAAATCTTGAAATCATATGTAAGACCAAGTAATGATTCCATTTATCTCCATTGCGCAAAATTCATCTAAGTGAATTTCGACACCTCAGTCTAATTTATTATGTTATTTAGATTAAGATCAGTATAACCATTAGCTGAAAGGACTGAATACACATAGTTTGAATGTTTCAAAGAAAGGGGATTTAACACTTATTTTTTTTAATTACACATATCGAAGCACACAATAATAAGGGGCATGACTCGATTACAATTTATTCTCTTAAACTAAGCTGTTAAATTCATTAACTAAAATCATATAGTGTGCTCTAAAATGAAAACATGAGTTATTTAGTTTGTTTAACTGCACTTATCGAAGCACGCAATGATAAGAGACATGACCCAATTACAGTTTATTCTCTCAAACTAAGCATCCAAGTTTACCTAATTAGGAAACACCTAGGTACGGAATGTTTACTCTAAGTTGGATTGTACTTATCCAATCACATAAGTTAAGACCGAGACTCTACAATCTCACTTAGAGTAACTTATCCAATCCCATAATTTTACCGAAATGATTAAGTACTATAGATATACGATTTCACATTCTACTGACAATCTACTGATTTTCAAACTAGTAAATAAATATTAATTAAATTTATATTTATTTTAAATAGGTGCCGATCTGATCTCAAAATGTGCTGGCTGACCGAGCCATGGGCCCAAAACTATTATACAAAGTGGGTCACGGGTCATCCTGACCCGTGCTATCATATTCTTCCCCGTGCCTAGCCCCGACTGACGACAGTTAGGGCTAACCTTAAATGCTAAAATTCCTACTCATCGGGTCACACCAGTGGCTCAGAATGATTGACATGCATTACTAGGACTGGGACCAATCGGTAGAACCCTAAAATTTCAAGTGAGATGGTTTAATTTAGTGGGAGACTATTTTCTGCACATCTAGCTCAATCTCTAATTGGGATTCCATTGTGAAGAGAAATTTTCCTTACAGGGAACAAACCATGGCTAGGTCTTCATCCAGCCACCATCAGGATACACAGATGGATTGAAGTTCCACCTTGGCTCAGCCTGGGTGGGTCTAAATCTCTGGGACCCTAATCGAGTTCCAAGCTCTACATGCAGTGCAGTTGGATCAATCGAGAACCACAGATCAAAATCTATTGCAATCGTCTAAGCTAGAAATACATTCAATAACAAAATGAAGAGGAGTTGAGCCTACTCAACTCAGTCTAGAATAGAAGGGTACCTGGCTCCTTAATTGAGCTTGGGCTAAACAATAGGGAGCAAGTCAGAGGCTAGCCAATCTTCCAAATGGCTCTTAGAGATCCTGAATACCTAGAGCACCTACTATCAGTAGCTTGCATGCCTGGGAGAAGCTTGAGTAGACTGGCAATGGCGGAGAGATAAGAGAGCTTAAATTGAGCATCAAGGGCATATGGGTGGAATGCTTGGTCTAGTTATATCCTTAGCAGGGACTTAGGAACATTCCAGAATGAATGGTTCAGGTTAGAGGTTTCCCGAGAGCTCAGGCCAAGGCTAGCTTGCCATTTTTCAATTATGGAGCTAACCGGGCTATGGGGCCCAATCGAATTGATATGCCATTAAGGGAAGATCCCCAACGGCACGTTGTGGTGGAAGGAATAGTGGGACAAGCCCAGCTGTCGGGATCACAGGGATACTCCCTGTCGGGAGTGAAGTGCGGTAGGGACAAAGATCCACAGTGTGGATGCACTGTGGGTCATCTGATCTATCGATCATAGCTGCGGAATGACTCTAAGGACTCGAATCCTAACAGTGAGATCCGGAGTTATCTGAGCCGTGGGATTCTGAGGGATAAATCCAACGATGGATTCATGATCCCACATATTTAAATAATAGTCGCAAGATTTGAATGAGGGGGGATGATTAGCTAATGTGGAGTTCTGCTGTCGTGCTACCTGGGCTCCTCATCGGGTTGCCCGCAGTCTGCACATCGGATCTCGGTCAGGTATAACTGTAATAACCCAGATGTTGTTACCTATCAATTAGCAACTTAATTGACTCCAAACCTTTTCCATTACTCTTATAATAGAGTTAGGAGTCTCCACCTTAAATTTAGTATAGTTTGGAGACCGTTTGATAATTTCCAATATTTCCTAGTTTTTTGATAATTCTAAAAATACCTAGTTTATTTAGACTTCAGAATAAAAAATAGAGTCTGCCATTAGACTCACCACACCCAAAATATCTAGGGGTGGTATTTTGGAAGTGTTTGGGAGTGGTCAAAAATTTCACGGATATTCTAATAATATTTAAATACCTAGAAAATTAGATTGCATTTTTGAGTTCCTCACACCTCAAATAGGTATGGATGAAAATTTGAAAGTTTTTGGAGTGCGTTAGGATATTTAATTTTGATCTAATAAGAGGATACAATTATTTTTTAAATATAGTTTTTGAATAATTTAATATATATATATATATATATATATATATATATATATATATATATTAATCGACTGATTTAATATTATCAAATAGCTAATATTAGAAAATCGCTGATTTGTTGTAATTGTAAAACATGAAACACCCCAATCTTTCAATAACAATGCTCCCGTCCTTTCCTGTTATGATTGAACAGTTGATTTCGATCAAGAATATATATATATATATATATATATATATATATATATATGTATATTAATCGACTGATTTAATATTATCAAATAGCTAATATTAGAAAATTGCTGATTTGTTGTAATTGTAAAACATGAAACACCCCAATCTTTCAATAACAATGCTCCCGTCCTTTCCTGTTATGATTGAACAGTTGATTTCGATCAAGAATATCCAATGGTCCGATCAAAACGGATCCTTTTGTAAACACACGGAGCACCTCCGGCCTTCAGATAAGCTTTATGCACAATTCTGCACATCCATCGGTGCGAGTAGGATCAGTACATACTTGCCGAATGGATGTAATCCTTCGCAAAGAGATCGTGTGTTGCGAGGGATATCACTCCTTAAGGCTTGCCTTATCTCCATTCCTTCGAGGGATATTGGGGGCGGCTGGTACCTAAGGAGCTCTCACAAACCAGAAAGGTGGTAGACATGCTCTTGCAAACGAGAAATCAAGCTCTTCTTCCCCAATCTAAATCGGCGAAAAGGGGACTTTAAGGTTCTATACTAATTTTTAAATCATCCTTTCCATATTCATTTCATTTCTTAATGATCTTTAATAAGTTTCAGCATATTTTTAATACATATGCAATTTAACTCTTACCCTTAAGGGTATGCACTTTTACATTAGATTTGGAACTATAAAGAGTAGGTAGTGTTGATCGGGCATTAGAATGCTCGATCGAACAACAATACCTTCTGCAGAGGAGATAATCTAAATTTTTCCATTTTCAAATTTGGTTATTTATTCAGCATTTGAGAATTATTGTGATGGGAATGTTCCAAAATTTACTTTACGAATCATTTCATCTTATAGTTATTATATAAATTTCTCTTAATTAATTTCTATCTCTTCCTCTATTGTTTTATCTAAGTTACATATGAATGAAAGAGTTTAAATAAAAAAATTCATTCATTAAATTGAAGATGTAAAAAGGAAATTAGTGGTCAAATCCATTTAAACCATCTAGTTCTATGAATTACATGCTTCTACATTTAATTTGTTGTAATTTAGTTTTGTTGAGATTATTTGATTTAAAGATAGCAGATTTTAGTTTAGTTAATGACATCAATGCAATGTTAGACATTTTTATGTGTTTGATTAGACGTACTTTGATTAATGGTTGTAATTAAATCTTCTTTTAATTATTATATCCTTTAGTTCTTCTTCTATGCTTACTCTTATTTTCATTATCTTTTTTCATTAGTGAAGTCCTCATACAAGTTTAAGAGAAAATTACTAAATGAAGTTGATGAGATTTTCTTTTGTTAAATATATATATTTGCTTGTATGGCGACAAAGCTTCAAGTTAGTGGATAGATTAAAATTTCTAATTTTTTTTTATCTTCTTCTTCTTTACAATCTCTATATGAAAGTATTTCTTTTTTTTTTCTTATAGGATAAGATCCGAAATAAGTACAAAATAAAACACTTTATGCTTGAGATTTACTAGTTGATGTAAATGCAATTAAAATGATATAGTGTATATTTGTACCATTTCTTAAATTATGTCTTGCTATTATCATATTTAGTTTGTTTAATATTTTTCAAACATTAAAATGTTGTGGTGTATGATCACAAGATCCATTTAAATGTTATGTTATATTGCTTAAACTATTCTAGTTCCCATAACCACAACTAAATACTCTACTTAATATGTAATAATCACTTCAATATGAATTCGGCAGTGCACTAGTGAAAAAATCTATTAATCAAAAGTTCTTTCCCATTTTACCAAAAAAAAAGGGTGTTTTTAATTTAAGCCTATTCTTTTATAAAGAAAGTTGATCATTAATGTCAATAAGGAAATGTTTAGTTTAGTACATAAGTAAATGCAAGGTATGTTCAAACAAATTAATTACACTTAATGATAGTTCTGATATTGGTCTATACACAAACTCCTTTAATAAGGTGAAGAATTATATGCTAATATTATATCTCATTTGATTAAATGAACTTAAGAACACTAATACTTAGTATTTAGATTGAAGTAATAGCATACATCATTCTTAGTTTAAGATCCTGTATTAAAGTTACATAATGATTCTTCTTTGACATTTTATTTTCTTTGTATCATGAATTAAATTATGTCTTATCTATAAGACCTGACAGAATTATTTTCTTTCTTGTCTAGTTCATAAAATGGATATTGAACAAATGTTGAAAGTTCTTTTATGTCGAATGTTAGATATTAATACATATGCTACAGTTTTAAGTGTATCGATGAATTGTCATCTAAGCAAATGGTGTCATTTCCTTTTTAAAATCTTATGTCGCCATCAATATTAAGAGAGATTAAATGCTTTTATTTCCTTGTAAGGTAAGAATAGTTGTTAACATTTATTAAAGTGTGAATCATATGCTATCATTAGATGAATGTGAGATTAATGGAATATGAGAATGGATGTTGTCATTTTTTTTATAGAATCATATGTTGCCCTTATATGAAATTTAAATCAATTGATTTAGTTTTCTTTTAATTGCATTATTGATGGAAAATGGTTGGTTGTGATATTAATATTTAAATCCAAAATGATTTGATTAATGAACTTATTTCATTAGTTTCATATTTTATATTCATTAAGCAAAAGAATTTCAATGTTGATTATTTCATATGTAGAATATTGGCATTAGTAAATTGAATAGAAAAATTACATAATATGTGTTGAGCTTAAATCCTTATATTTCATTTATTTCATATGGATCAATTGCTATCATTTAATGTAAGTGAGAACAAGAGCTGCCATTTATTTTCATATAATCAAATGCTACCATCTTTTATAATGCAAGGTCAAGAGATCTTATGAGATCAAATGATGTTGTATTATATGAGATCCAATTGTTGTCATTTATTCTAAAGTGATAGAATTACTGCCATCTTTTATAATAAAAGGTCAAGAGATCTTATGAGATCAAATGCTACCATATTATATGAGATCCAATTGTTGTCATTTATTCTAAAATGATAGAATTGCTGCCATCTTTTATAAAAAAAGGTCAAGAGATCATATGTGAATCAAATGTGTTATTTAGATCCATGTGATCAAATTCAATTAGTTCTTTAATGTGATCAAACGCTATTAGTTAGTTTAATGTGACCAAATGCTATCAATTGATTTATCTGAATCAAATGCTGTTAGTTAAATCCATGTGATCAAATGTTATTAGTTCATTAATGTGATCAAATGCTATTAGTTAGTTTAATGTGACCAACTGCTACTAATTGATTTATGTGAATCAAATGCTAATAGTTAGATCCATGTGATCAAATGCAATTAGTTCATTTAATGTGATCAAATATTGTTAGTTAAATCTATATAATCACATGTTCCCTCTTAGTTCTAAAGTGAGATCAATAAGATTGTATGGGATCAAATGTTGTCACTTCTTTTATTAAAATCATATGTGGCCAATTATATAAATAAGGGAATCAATGGATCATATGGGATCTAATACCATACTTTATATTGTTTGAATTAAATTAACTTCTATCATTAAATGCATTTTAAGAAACAAATGTTGTGCTAGAATTTGTTATTATTTCTTTTATATATAAATGCTAACTTCAATACTGTTATTCTTTGCAGGTTAATTTACAAACTAATATCAATAGAAATGCTGAACCAAATGCCATTAGATATAGCATATTAAGTCAAATGATGCTGTCCCTTTATGTTACTAAATTAATTATTGCATCTCTTATTATTTTCATAGATGTTTGACTTAGGATGTGTGAATCTTAAGTTAGCAAATTGTTTCATTTGGTTTTCTCACCTGAAATTATTAGAACTAGAAATAGCCAATGCCATGTAACAGATTGAATTATAAATTGATGTTATTTACAATTGTTGAAATTATTAGAACTGGAAATAGCCAATCCCATATAACTGATTAACTTATAAATTGATGTTCTTTACAATTGTTGAAATTATTAGAACTAGAAATAGCCAATCCCATGTAACAGATTGACTTATAAATTGATGTTCTTTATAATTGTTGAAATTATTATAACTGGAAATAGTCATTTCCATGTAATAGATTGACTTATATATTGATATTGTTTGTGTTTATTTTGAGCAAATGCAAAGGAGACCATGCTGAAATTTTCTAAAATTAAAATGAAATCCTTATATTATAAGTGTTATGCTTTTCCAATAATTCAATGTAAGGTTGATTTATAACCTTTCCATTTTCTTTGTGACCTATCAAGTTTAACCTATCAATCTTCTAAGTTAAGATCACTAAAAGAACTTATATTCTAACTAGTGTTTAAATAATTACTTAGATGACTAGTGTATAACTTGATACTCTTTAACCTTCTACATAAATTCTCAATCATATGGATTGAGAGTAATAGCTTCCTGTCATGCTTTAGATAAGCTTTTAGATTTCTAATTCCCTATAATTGTAAAATGAATTATTTTATATAGGGTATAATCTATCTCTTTTCTTAATTTTGAATTTTCAGTATCAATTAATCTTAGATACCTTCATGATTGAATTGAGTTGATACTTTTTAGTATATAAGTTAAATAGGTGAAGCTAATAGAATATCCTTTAGCTTATACTTTCATTAACTTAGTAATCTATAAACATAATTCTTCCTTATTAGTCTCCTTAAACTTTATTCATAAATCTATTTGATTTAATTAGCTTAGGACTAGTATAGGATGAACTTCAATTACATGAAAATACTATTTTCTAAACTTATCTTCCTTCTACATTTATCAAAATTAACTTAAAGACCAATATTTATAAGTCAATTTGGAATTCAATTTGCTCCAATCATTAAGTAGATTATTAAATTTTAGATAACAAAAGAATATCACATAGTTTACAATTATTGAAATTTATTGAATGCTTGCTTAGCTTTGAGCCTTTTTCCTTGAACATTCATTCTAGTTCAGTGTGCATAAATAAAAAGTTTCATAAAATTTTTTGGGGAATGCCTTATGTCAAATTTGAACAAGAAAGATAGCACTTATAAAAGGACTTCACATTTAGAGAGTGAAAATGTGAATGTTCGACCCCCCACTGTATCTAGTTAGGCAGACATGCTTAACTCCTCATCCCATTTTGTTGAGTACTCCCGTAGAATGTGATACTTCTTTATTTTCTATGCTTTACACTCTCTATTTCTAGTATTGTGTTTTGCTCACTTACAGTTCATTTAAAATTTAGTGTATGTTTCTTAATTCTTAATTAATGCTTCTCTATATTTTATTTGCTTACTTAACATAAATTTCATTGGACATGTATTACTTTTATTTCATTTACTTTAATGCACATAGTAGTTTCTAGCCTTTTAGGATGCTTTCCCTTACAAATTTTGGATGAGGCTAGGACTTGTATATAAGTGAGTACCTTTACTCAACTTATTTCATACTGTCTCCTTTATAGTTATGCTTGATTCCTTTTTCCATACTTGACAATTTTTATAGCTCCGCTGCTTAGTTTAAATTGTAAATTATAATTGTGATATCTTATTAACTTAAAAATGTAGCCAATCTTAAAATATGCTTAGACTATTTAGTCTAAGTACACTTTTTTTTCTGGCTTTGCCCTATCATATTTAAATACCAAAATATGATAGATCAAGAGCCGCTTTGATTCAGGTAAAGCAGGTCCAAGTGCTTGAAGGGCTTATAAAGAGTTTTTGCTTCTGCTTAATTTTATATTATTTACTTATATTTTATTATAAGTGAGAGAGTGACCTACTTACTATCTTTTACTCTAATTTTTAAAAGGTTTGTAATAATTAAATTATAAATTGCTTAAGTTTGCTTAAGTTTCTTTTGCCTATTCTAAATTAATCTGTATTGTAATTACTATTTTTGTAACTGCTTAGGATGAATGAGTAGATTATTTTAATTGTTTGTATTGAAAATACTTGTAAAGTTGTATTTATATGTATCTCTGTATCATGTATCTTCTATTGTATTCAATTGTATAACTTTATTTTAACTTAACAACTACTGACAAAGTGACTTGGTCACTTAGCATCTATACTTAATTTGTTTTCTTTTACTCGAGTGTTGGGTGCTAAGGTAACATCCCAATGTTTGGATTAATCTCCTGTCCAATTATTGGGTCGTTACAAAAATGGTTTAGGATATATTTGCAATATTAATTATTGGGATCCCTTATATGCAATTATCCCAATTTAATTTAAATTGAATTATGGTGCAAATGACCTCAAATAATTACCAAACTTTCACCCCTAGCTAATTTGGGGGTGAGAAATTCAAAAATATAATTAGATTTTAATTCTGAGATCAAAATATTTTTGGTCTAAATTAGGGCATCTAGTCTGATCAAATAGCTAATTTGACCTATAGAGGTCCAATTGACCTCAAACTTTCAAGGTTAACTTAAAATGATGCTTTGGATGCAATGTAATCAAAATTAAGGCAAGATTAAGCTATTATTAATCTAAGTAATAACCTAGAGTTATTATACTACTTCTTAAAGTTGTTCTGACCCTAAAATCTTAGAGGTGTAATTTGCTCCCTTACAAGTTTAAAAGCTTGAACTAAGGGAGGAGGCATTATTAGCATCCTTGGAGTTTGTTTGTTCAAGGGCATAGCACTGATAACTTGGTTTTGCTTAGAATGGTTGATGAGAACACCATCCACTATTTCTTGCTGAGTGCAATTGTAAAACATGGATCTGATGACCACAAGTGAAGCACCAATGGCCAAAGTGATAACACTTGCTATAAGGATGGGGTCTGTTGTAACCTTGAATTAGTTTAAAGGGTAGTGCAGCTTTGATCTGATAAATTGTAGCTTGTTGAGGTCTGCGCTTTTTGAACATCTCATGGCGGTTCGACACCACATGAATCTTTCTTTTTAGATCTCTCTCAAGCTGGTGGTGTCCACCACTCATGTGACTCGACCAATTGGGAAAAGTTAGTGACACGCAATGGCACTACATGATCCTTGATAGAATCCCACAAATCTCTTTGGAAGTGATGGCATTGTGTAGCGTCAAATATAATGAGATTAGAAGGAAAGCAAGTCAATATTCAGAACTCCACCACATATTCTAAGATAGAATGACTACCTTGCTTCATTCTTAGTATCATGTCTTCAATTATGTTTTGAGCTAATGGAGGAATGAACTCTACCTTGAACACATCCACAAATATATCCCTGAGGATAACTTAAACTTTGTAGCCAACGAAACGGGTTTTCTGGATATTGTCCCACTAGTACTCGGCCTTTTCATGAAACTTGTGAGTTGTAAGATGAATTGCCTCTGAGTTGGGACACTTGATGCTGATAAGATTATTCTCCACCATCTTCATCCAACTGACTGTATCCATGGAAGAAAGGTTCCCACTAAATGTTGAAGATCCTAACCTTAGAAAGCTATGTAAAATTCTATTTGTAGACTGATGAGATATGCGGGGTGCATAAGTAGCAGTGTTGCTGGTGCAACATTGTTAACAGTAGCAGAAGGATGGATTGCAATTAGCTTTTGGATATCCAGTGCTTACTGAGTCTGATTCCTGAGCATTACTGCTACCTTGCTTCTTAGAGACGTGAGGCACTACTAGAAGTCATAGCGATTTTGATGGGAGCGGTCATAGGTGGTGATCTTGGATTCATCCTGTTGTGCCAATATGAATCACTACTTTAGAGCAAATAGAGAAATATGACAAAATTTAGCATTCCATAAAAGTCACTAAAATCTCTTTACTCATTTTAAAAGTGAAGGCTACATAAATAATAAGATGAAAAGATAAGACATATAGATACTACAGAATGATAAAAGAGATACAATCATTCTGGACAAGTTTGACTAAAACAAACACTAAGTTTATCCAATAAATTATGCAAAAAAGGCAAAACAGAAATCAGCATAGGTGACTGCATGATGCTTCCTCCTGCATTTATTTTCTAGCTTCCAATTGGTGATGATTCACCAATTCTCAGCTACGTCTTGCAGAAGAAAGGTCGCAAGTTCAAGACAAATAGGATATGGGTATTCTATGAAGTCTAGAGCTGACGCCACTCGATATAACCATTCCTTAACTAAGATTGGAAAGTAAATTCCTCTAAAGATGGGATAGTGAAGCAGCTTGTCTAGTACTGAAACACCCTTGGATGATACTCCTTCTACGATCCTGCAACCATCGTGAACAAGGTGGAAGTCAAAGTCTCAAATAGCTTCAAACCTTGTGATGCAGTAGCTATAGCCCGACATTCCAAACTTCATTATTTCTTTAGAATAAATATAAAATTCTTAAGTTAACTTAGAATTATTTTAATTATTATAGGTGGATAATTCCTATTCATACTTTTATATTGAGCTCCTTGAGAGTATGGCGCTATGAATGTTATGTTTGATGACGTATTACAAAAGAACGATCCATAAGGAAAATAAGAATGCAAATTCTAATCTAGAATCTTATGGTGTTCTCTGATACAACTTGTGAAGCCCCGTGTCAGTCATAGTCATGTTAATACTAATATTAACATAATTACAATAAAGCGGTCATCGTGTGACAAATCCCCAACAATAGTCAAGCTAGGTTTTCAGCCTAACCCGCCTTAATTATAGAATATGCCACATATAACTGTAATTCATTCATTAATCATAAATAAGAAAGAATAGAGTGTGGAAGCAAAAATAAGTATAATATCCATTCGCATAGCACAAGAAAAAAGGAATAGTAGCTCAATTCAGTATAAAAGTGTAGAAAAGTAAGGGTATTCAAAACATTAATTATTACAAAGCTGAATTTAAAGTTTAAAGAAAAAGGCACACTCATCCTCACAAGCAAAAAGCATAACTAAGCCTTAGCAACAATAAGAAGGTCCTCCTCCAGGCTAAGCTGCACACCTGAAGCTACCTCCATGAGCAACTCTGAATTTGATATTGCCGGCATCACAATGCTAGGGCCTGAGCCAAGAAAAGAAAATATTGAGTTAAACAATTGTCTAAGTATATTTTAAGCCGATTTAATAAAATCTACATATTTTAAGATATCGCATATTACAAAACATTAAAACAATGAAGAGGTAAAACAAGCAACAATGGAAACATGATAGTTATAAATAAAATATTTATAACTAACAATAATGAAGTATGTAAATAACATACTTCAACCAGAAGCTGCAATAAGGTTAGGCAATAAATATACATATAATTGTAAATATTGAAACTGCAAAACATAAAGCTCATCCTAATATGCTTATGATTATAGGAATACATGCTGATTTATAAAAAGACATTGAATTGAAGCACAAAGTAAACTGAAATAAACATCTGACATAGTTAACATCCTAGCATATAAAGAAATAAGTACTGAGTAAAACTGAACTAAATTGTAAAAGTGAGCAGAAAAAAGAAAATAAATATATAAAATGTTGTAATATTATTTGGCTAAATAGAGTCACTGAAACTAAACTGAAATTGAAATGAAATTGAAATAAGATATATGCCTAAGCTAGTACTGCCATAATATAAATTAGTTCAATGAAGCCACTGAACAAAAAGTCCCACATGTATCATTATAGCTAACCACAGAGCTACACCTAGCCAAAATATAAAATCAGACATGTATCATTCTTGCCAACCACAGAGCTAGACCCAGTAGATTGTATTACAAAAGAATTGAATTGAGAGGCAGATTAACTAGGACACACTCTACTGAACTAATATCTAAGGAATTGAATGTACTATTTTACCAAGTAAATGATGTTTATACATTTCAAAATCATCATAGGATACTCAACAAATATCCTATGTTCAACTGATTTGTTCAAGGTATTAGGCTTAAATATAAGGTGTGTAAAAATAATAAAGTTAAAGTAAGCAAGGCTCTATTAAAATACATACAATATTTGGTCTTATCTATTTTAATTTGTTCTATCTATTCTAAGAGAATATAAGCTCTGGATCTCTAATATCCAACTATCAAGTAATATCCTAGATTCACGACCCTAAAGGTTAAACATTATAACTTAACAAGTTCTAATTCACAATGGGAAGTGTAACAGCCCTAGGTTGTTACTTAGCATAATCTTGGTTAATCACATCATAATTATCATTCCATTAGGTTTATTTAGTCATTAGAACCAAACCCTGAAGATTTGGAGTGATTTGGAGCTCAATCAAATATTTGGAATATTTTAATAATATTTACATTAATTAGAAAATTGAGACATTTAATTGGACCTCAAAATCAAAATCTAACTTTACCATTGTGCTTGTCACCATCAAATTAGTTAGGGATGATATTATGGAACTATTTGGAGGTCATCAGATTACCTCAAATATTTAATGTATTTAAATACCCCAAAAATTATGATAATTAAATTAATCTACAAATTAAAATTCAACTTCGTCGTTACATTCCTCACCCTTGAATTTGCTAGGAGTGAATTTTTAGGATTTTCGTAGCCCGTTTGATCATCCAATTTTAGTAAGAGAAATGTGTAAAGTAAAATTAGAAGGAATTAATTAATTGTTTTTTTATTAAATTATCCTCCTTTCTTCTCTCATGCACCTAGGACCCACCTCTCTATTTCCTGCAAATGATGCCTGCTCCTCCCCTATGCACATGCAAAGAGTTCCTACCCCTTCCCCTTCTCCATGATGCTAATGGGAGAGCTCGTTGCTGAAGCCATGCTTGCCATCTTTCTCTCCTTCTCCTTAAAGCTAGCTCCCACAACTACCCTCTCCATTTTACTGTCAACTGAAGCTCCTTCTCCTCCCCAAGCTCTTGAAGAACCCTCACTTTTCTTCCTTCTCTTGCTAGCCGCTGAAGAAGAGGAGGCTCCTTCTCCTCCTAAGCTCTTAAAGAACTCTATCTTCTTCCTTTTGTAAGCTCAGGTACCCTCTTGTATCATTTCCTTGAACTTTTCTTTCCCCCATCGGACTAGTCTGATGGATACTTCTTGTTACTCACATGCTTATTTCACATCCCTAAGAACCTGTATTTGAGCGATCAAGCTCAATAGAGTTTGATCATAATCCATTTAAAAGAATGAGTAATGTAGCATAGTGAGAATCACACATAAGTTGTCAGGGAATCAATGTTTGCGATGTTAGAATAATTTTTTTATGTCAATTTTGGTATTAATGGAAAGGTCTTGGAAAGACATGTTCATTAATATATGCCACCACACTTGATGTGCCATAAATCATGAGTATTTGCGTGCAATATGGGAGACATCCAGTTTTTCGTACAGGAAAATCACCGTCGAGCGCTACAGCATGCCGTAGCGCTTGGCGTTTTGCCAGGGAGCGCTACAGCGTGCCGCAGCACCCGCATCTCAAAAAATCTAGCGTCGCAGTGCACCACAGTGCCTAAAAGAACTGCGGTGCGCCACAACCCTCGCTCCTCGTGTGGGCGCCACAGCGCCCATGCCTCGGGAAATATGATGTCGTAGCGCGCCAAAGCACATGGCTCTCGACCAAGCAAGCACTACAGCGTGCCGTAGCATGCAGAACTGCCCAATTTTGCCTAAATTGCCTATTCTCTTGTATTTTAATGACTCTATAATCCTAATAATACCAAAATATACCAAAATCAAAATAGGTTATAATGAATACATACATTGAATGAATATAAAGGTAACTCTTAAATATGAAATCCATGCTTAGGATGCTTAGAAATTAAATTTGAATTTTTGATTATTAATTAAGTATTAAATTCCTTAGTTCATAATCAGTGAAGGTTAATATTCATTTGCTAATCAATGTTGCCAATCTATCATGTGATCTAGATTTATTAAGTCAACATTGATTTCAACCTTAATCTGCCTTAATTAGACTCAAGGGAAAGTATCTAAATTGAACTTCTTGATTTGGCATTTGATAATCTACATGACTTCATTTAACTCTTGCTGATTTGGCATTGGATTCTAGACTAGTAGACCAAAAGTTCTTAACCTTATAATAATGCATGTGATTTATATTCTTAACTTAATTTTAAGATCTTGAATTATCTCCTAATCAAGATAACTAGCATGAATTAACCTTAATAAAACATGTTTGATTTGCAAATGACAAATTCTCAATAAATGGTGTGATTTACCCCGCATTCAATATGTCTTGATTTAAGTTATGAATTAGGAGAATTGTATACTTGACTTTTGCATGTGAATCTTATGATTGAACTAAACCTACATGGGATCTCATTATCTTCAATAATTATAATTTAGCTTATAATTTAATTGGGATGATTAGTATATGTAGATCTTTAAAGTACAAAAATAAAGTTAAGCTTAAGCAAATATTATACCCTTTATAGGGTTACTTTTGAGATAAGAAATGCCATGATTATATTATTTTGAGCTATGCCTTTAGATGAACCTCTTAAACATTAGATAATTGACCTTATATCCTCATGGTAAGATGTGGGGTCCCGTACCCTTTCGTGGTCATGCTAATATTAATATTAGCATAATTATGAGGAGTACGGTGCTCCAACTATGGCAAATCCCCAACCTAAGTAGAGTTAGGTATAACTCAACCTGCCTTAAGCAAGAGACTTATCACTTGAAACTGAGAACATACATCAACATATCAAAGTAGCAAAAGTAGAAAATACTAGCACATAACATCCACATCACAGCATAGTATGAAAAGGTAAATGAAATAGTAATTCAGCTCAAAGTGCAGAAAGTAAATACATCTAGATTTAAAAATTATTATAGACTGAGATTTTAAAAAGAAAATACTTGTTCTCACATCAAAAATATAAACTCTAACTAAGCAATAATAGGAAGGTCCTCCTCCCATCCAAATTCCTCTCTAGAAGAACCCCAACAAACAGCTCTAAATCTAACATTTATTGATATCACAAATGCTAGGGCCTAGCCAACAAAAAGAAAAGGGTTACAGTTAGCCAAATTATTTAAGTACATTTTAGGCTAATAAAGTTAACAAACATTTAAAGTCATCACATTATTACTTTAAGCATGCAAGTAGTTTAAGGTGCAATAAGCTATAATGAACATGATAATTATAAATAATATATTTATAACTAAACAATAAGGTATGCAAAATAACTACTAAACACGAAGCTGAACAAGTTGAAGCTAATAAGTAGAAGCCACTAAAGCATGTGGCAAAGCAAGCCAAAGAACTGAAATGAAATTAAAGTAAAGCCACTGAACCATATGGCAAAGCAAGCCTAAGTACTAAAATAGAACTGAAGTAAAGCATGCCTAAACCTAGTACTGCCATGACAGAAATAGGCCATACAGGACCTCTGAACAGAAAGTTCAATATGTATCCATCCTAGACATCATCAGAGCCAGGTTCGAGTTGAACTTATAAAATAAGACATGTATCCATCCTAGCCAAGCACAGAGCTAGGTGAGAGTCTATTCTATAACAAAATTGGAACTGAGGAGGCAAACTAAGCTAGGACACACCCTACTGAACTGAATGCACTAAATGAACTTAATGAATGTTTATGCTTTTCAAATACTAACTTTGGATACATTATCAATATCATGAGTTCACCTATTATGTCCAAGAAAAAGGCTCAATATATATGGTGTGCAGAGTAACAATAGTCAAAGTAAGCAAGAGACTCAACTAGACTCACGTGATATCCATTGTTCTCTTAATTTAATTGATTCTAACTATTCTGAGAGAATACAAGTTTAGGATTTCCAATATTCATCTATCGAGTATAATCCCATATTCATAACTTTAATGTTAACATTGGAGCTTAACAAGTTCTAATTCATAATCAAGTGATGACTATAAAGGATTAAAGTGATTAATTCAACTACTCAATTTAATGTGCTTAAATCACTCAACCCAAATCTTGATTTTATTAAATCAAGATTAGGGATTCTGGACTTAAACTCCATATTTAACCATTGAATCCAAGGTTCAAATCAACTAAGGGTCCAAGGTTCACACCCAACAATAATATAAAGCTGGAAGATCTTATGAGTTGAAAGATTAAGAAGCTAAGATTTTAGTGAAAGGTTATTCTAATATCATAAGACAAAATAATCCTTAAGAATATATGAATCTAAGATCTATTCTCAATCCATGGAATAATCACATTACTCCATAGGTTGAATAAATCCCACACCCCAAGGAGGTTTCAAATAGATTAAGATAATAAATCAATTTGGGATTTCCAAGATAATAGCACAATTAGATCAAAATGATTAAGAGTCTAAAATCTAAGATCTAAGATCAAAGATTAAAGATCTAAGATCTAAGGTTTGATCACTTAAGAAAATGAAAAATAAAACTTAACTCAATTGGATTAATTAGACTCAAAAGTTAAGAAAATGATACTAATATGTTTCATTACTGATGAAAAATACTTTAATGAAATTTCTAGGGTTTAAGGGCACTTAAACAATATTTTGGTCAAAATGACCAAAATACCCTCCTAAAGACAAAACATTGGAAATTTAAAATTTAAATATTCAAATTGATTCAACTCAATTTTAATGAACTTAATATTGGCTTATAAGATGAATGAAACACTTAATTCAATATTTGAATTTAATATTAACCTAGTTAGTACTAATCACATATTAAGTCTAAATTAAGTGATTAAGCAATTTAAGATTCATTAAGATGATCCAAGTATAGATATAAGCTTTACTGCACTTAAGAAGGTGATTGAAACCTAAAACTCCAAAATTTTAGGTTTAACTAAAGCTAAATTCATTAATTAAGGATTT
The DNA here is from genome assembly GCA_016760335.1 of Gastrodia elata. Lineage (NCBI taxonomy): Eukaryota > Viridiplantae > Streptophyta > Magnoliopsida > Asparagales > Orchidaceae > Gastrodia > Gastrodia elata. The sequence continues at coordinate 46,268,715 of CM028674.1, read as the reverse complement.
GGGTAATTAAGAGGAGATTAGCAAAATTTGAACTCCTAAATTATTTTTAAGGGCATACATTAGTTCCCCATGGACTTATGAGCAATTAGAGATAAAAAAACTATTATTTTTGGACATTAATTGAATTAATTTTGAATTAACTAAGATCAGAGAAGCATTAGGCAATTTTATAAAATCTAACCATTAGATTTTGAATTTTATTTCATCTTATTATTCCTTGTATTTTTTTGATTAAAATGGTATACTGGATCATACTATTTGGATAAGTATTGGTTAAATTATTTCTTTAATACATTCTGAATGATTTACTTAAATTAAAACATTGGCTGGCATTTATTCAATAAATTTCCCTAAGGAAATTTATTCCATGAAATCGGCAAAACATACATCGGCCCGAAAGCAAAACATGTGGGTCGGGGTTTGACCCGACTCGGTACTGTGTATCATTCCCACCAATTTCCCGACCACAAGACCGCTATGGTTAAGTTATGATGCTGAATTCTCTGCCTCTAGACCACAACGTGCCTAGATCTCAGTTGCTACACCATCAGTGGCTCAAGGCGCATCGATTGAGCTAGGAACCCCCTTCTGGGATGCGCTGGATCGTTGGGGTGCTACTCAGTCTATCAATCCAAATGGGGAAAAATCTATGAGGAGTGAATTCTCCTCATAGAGGCAATGCCACGAGCTAAGACTTTAACCTACATGTTCAAGGATTGAAGGAGAAGCGTTTAAACAATTCGACGATTCCAAGGAGTGGATGGGTCACTGGAGTGCTACTCATGGCATCTTCTCATGGAATTTTGTAATCGCAAATTGAGACTGAGTCGATCAATTCTGGTTGTATTGATCGATCAGATCGAAGCTACAAATTTGCAATCACTCAAGAAGGGAATTAGATTTAAATGGGGACTCAATGGCTCGAGCAATCACCGCGATACAACAGTCGAAAGGCTGACTGACAGTGCACTCTCAGATGCAAATTGCACTGTCTGGTTCACTGTTAGTCTCCACCACTGCCTTAGCTGCCTAACGGGGAACTAAGGTGTGATCCTAGAACAGCATATAGGGTAAGGAAAGTGTGAATCGAGCCAGAACCAAGTCGATAAAGAGAAAGTCAGAAGCTGTACCTAAAACTAGAGAACGACTATGATAGAGGTGAAATGAAGAGTTCAAAAGTTTCCAGGTAATTGCATAAGCTCAGCAATGGGGTCTAAACACCAAACCACACCCTCAATCAGCAATTTGTAGCTGCAGGGATCGCTAAAATTGACGGGAGCTCTGAAAGCTTCAACTAGAAAATTTAGGGGATCACAGTGAACAAAGGGACTCACAGTGATATCCCTGAAGTATTTATAGGCAAGGGGGTGGTCCAAGGGTGGATACCATGGCTGGGATCCATGGTTCAGGCTCGGGCAGAGGCAGAACCTCGAGCCACCATAATTGGGGCTAACAGGTCCTCATGACCCGATGAGCTTCATCCTACCATAACCGGGAAGGTTTAACAGCCTAGAGGATGTGGCAGAGGGAGTAGGGGACAAGCCTGGCACCAATTTTATGAGCAAATAATTTGTCGGGCACGTAAGCTAGGGATGAAGATATACAGCAACGGGTGGAAGCACAACCATCAGATGGATCATCCTTTGGAATGGAATGGCACTGATCATCAGGCAGGCAACGGCCGATCGGGGGAGGGAGATCGTCCATTGGATCATATTCCCAAAAATTCACCCATGGCTAATTTGGGGGTGGGGAATTCAAAAATGTAATCAGATTTTAATTTGGTGATCGAATTAATTTAGCTATTTTTTAGGATCAAAAATAGGCAAAATTGCTAAAATGCTCAAATTAGCTTTGATTGATTTCAAACTTCTAGGGTTAGGTTTAAATGGCCCATTAAGTATAATGGAACTAAAATTAAAGCTTAGTTTAGCTTAATTAATCTGAATTAAGCTAGGATAATAACTAGGGTTGTGACAGACTCCCCCACTTAAGAACGATATTGTCCTCAATATCACTCAAGTGAAGAGAGCACTATAAAGACTGTAATATTAAATGGAACAGAAAAGAAAGGAAAAGAAATGGTACCTATGCTTGCAAAAACCTGTGGATAGCTATTGTGCATATCCATTTTTTTCCCAAGTAGACTCTTCCAAATATCGATTCTTCCACTGGACTTTAACCATTGGAATTGAGCGATTTCTTAGCTGTTTCTGTTCAAGAGCTAAGATTGTTACTGGCTATTCAGCATATGAGAGATCGAGCTAAATTTCTACAGCTGGAGACTGAACAAGATGAGAAGGGTCTCTGAGACATCTTCTTAATGAAGATATGTGAAACACGTTGTGAACAGCAGCAAAGTCATCAGGAAAATGCACTCTGTAGGCTGATGATCCTACCTTGGCTAGTATCTCAAAAGGTCCAACATAGCAGAGGCTGACTTTCCTTACTACACTAAATCTATAGGCACCCTTCATTGAATTGACTTTCAAATAAGCAGAATCAACACCAAATTCATGCTCTAACGACCTTGAGCAAAACGGATTCTCTGCTGAACTTAATGAATATTTTTATTAGTTTCTTTAACCAACTCAGATCCAAGAAGTTGAATGCTTCCTATTCTGACCAAGCAAGTGGAGTATACATTTTCTACCATACAATGCTCATAAGGAGCTATTTTAATATTGGCCTGGTAATTGTTGTTATAGGCAAACTCTACTAACGGGATGTGATCTGCCTAGGAACTGGCAAAATCAAGAATCTAGAGCCTAAGTAAATCTTCAAGGACTTGATTCACCCTTTTAGTCTAACCAACCATTTGAGTTTAAAAAGTTGTAGTCATAGCTATAGTAGTACATAAGTCTTGATGCACAGCTTGCCAAAACTTTGAAGTAAATCTGCTATCTGTGTCAGATACTATTGATTTTGAAATACTATGCAGCCTGATAATTTCTTTGACATAGAGCTTTGTGAGCTTCTCAATAGAGTCAGTTTGACGGATTGGAAGGAAGTGCGCTGATTTAGTTAAATGGTCTACTATAACTCAGATTGCCTCGGCACCAGATTTTGCGTGAGGCAATCCCATGACAAAATCCATTGAGATATCAAACTACTTCCATTCAAAAATTTCTAAGGGATGTAGAAGACCACCAAGCCTTTGGTGCTCGGCCTTTACCAAGTTGTAGGAATGACACTTAGTCACGAAATCCGCTACACTCTTCTTCATACCGAGCCACCAAAATGATTACCTTAAACCTTGGTACATCTTAGTACTGCCTAGATGAACATAATATCTAGAGTTATGGCCTTCTGATAAACTTCACGGTGCTTGGATTTAGGAATCCATAAATAATTTCCTTGATAAATTATGCCATTACGCATCTGTAGATCTTGACGATGACCACCTTCAATATCAACTTTGAATTTCAGATAATCTTCATCCTTGGTATGCGAGATGGAAACATCTCAGTGGAAAGTGAGTTCCACATTGATATTTACTATAAGTGAACTCAGCATATCACCACTGACTTGGGATATCTCAAGCTTACAGAATTCTTATTCTAGAGAACTTGAGGCAATCATGGCAGATAGAGTAGCACGATGACTAAGAGCATCGGCCACCATGTTTGCTTTACTGGGGTGATACTGGATACTCAGGTCATAATTACTAATTAGCTTTAACAACCTTCTCTGATGGCAGTTCAATTCTCTTTATGTAAGGATATACCTTAAGCTTTGATGATCAGTGAAAATTGAACACTGAACTTCATATAAATAATGACGCCAAACCTTTAAGGCAAAAATTACAGCGACAAGTTCAAGATCATGAACTGGATAGTTCTTCTCTTAGGGTTTTAACTGACGAGAGGAGTAACCGATTACCTTTCCCTCTTGCATTAATATACAACCTAAACCAATTTTAGAGGCATCTGTATACACCTGGTAGTTCAAACCTTCCTTGGGCAGAACAAGCACTAGAGCGGTAGAGAGTGCGTCCTTCAGGGTTTGAAATGTTATTTTGTATTCAAGACTCCAGACAAATGGAATGGCTTTCTGAGTTAGCTTAGTTAGAGGCAAGGCGATCTAGGAAAAGCTATTGACAAACTTTCTGTAATATCCAGCTAATCCCAAAAAGCTTCTGTTGTCAGTGACTGACTTAGGCTAAACCCAATCATGAATAGCGCTTACTTTATTCTGATCTACGCGAATACCCTGGGCATCGACTACATGCCCTAAGAATGCTTTGGATTTAAGCCAAAATTCACACTTGGAAAACTTGGCATAGAGTTGATGATTACACAAAGCTTTTAATGCTAACCTCAAATGATCCTCATGATCCTTTAAGGTTCGAGAATAGATAACGATATTGTCGATAAAGACGATTACGAATTTTTCTAAATACCATTTAAGGAGTCACTGCATCAAATCCATGAAGATTGATGGTACATTAATGAGTTCAAAAGATATCACTAAAAATTTGAAATGCCACAACAAGTGCGAAAAGCGTTCTGTCCTACATCTACTTCTTTTACTCGCAATTGATGATATCTAGACCTTAAGTCAATCTTAGAGAATACAACAGCTTTAGATAACTGGTCGAACAAATCATCAATTCTAGGCAATGGGTATTTATTCTTTATGGTGACTTTATTTAATTTTTGATAATATACGAACATTTGCATAGATCCATCTTTATTCTTTACAAAAAAAATGGTCGCTCCCCAAGGAGACATGATTGGCCTGATGAAGCCTTTATTCAAGAGCTCTTTTATCTGTTCGTAAGGCTCTTGAAGTTCATTAGGTGCCATTCTATATAGAGACTTAGATATGGGCTAGGTACCTGGGATCAATTCAATAGAGAACTCTACTTCTCTAGGCGGAGGTACACCAGGCAAATCTTCTCGGAACACATCAACAAATTCTTTAACTACTTAATAGTCAGAGAGAGGAATACTTTCCCTTGCTTCACCCATCATAGTGATGAGAAAGGCATCACATCCCTTATTTATTAATTGCTCAGCTATGATAGCATTAATTAATGGTAATTGCATTCTAACTTTTCCTATGAAAGTTTTAGACTTGCCCTGGGAATGGAGAGTGACCTTCTTCTTAAGGAAGCTTATTACAGCATTATGGTCACTAAGCCAATTCATTCCAAGGATGATATTAACATTTGCTAATGGCAGAACGATTAACGTAGAGTCAAACTCTTGACTATTTAATGGAATTTTGATATTGCAAAACTTCTGAGCACTGAGTTGGGCTCTTAATGGAAGTCCAACACTTAATAATTTAGCTAAATTGTATTAGTTCTGCTTAAGAATATTGGCAAAATGTTCAGAAACAAAAGAATGACTATCTCCAGTTTTGAATACACATTGTAGAGCTGGTCGTTAAAATATAGCATGCCTAAAACTCTTTCATATGAATTGTATTACAAATTGCGATAATTAAAGTGAAGAAATGCGAATTAATAGAAGAGGTTCAGAAATATGTACTTGAAATTACATTATTATCTTCCGCGGCTTTGAGCGGTGTTAAGACGTAGACTCAAGCAGAACCGATAGGATGATTGTTCACTTGCTTTCTGTGATCATTCTGAAACATTGGAGCATAAGGTCACTCCCGAGCTACTTCAAAGGCAAGGGCTGGCATTATTGCCGAACTGGGCTCTCTCTTATTTAACAGAGTCACTCTAAGAACTTGATTTTCCTATGACTGTTTGATTTGGACTCCATCCACTATTTTTGTGTACGTGTAGTGATAGAATAGATGGGTTGGATGTCCACATGTGTAGCACTTATCGCCAAAGTGATAACACTTGCCATAGGGGTGAGGCTAGTTACAACCTTGAATCAGTTTAGTAGATGGTGCTGCTTTAATCTTATAAACCTTTACTGATTGAGGTCAATGCTTTTTGAAAGCTTCATGACAGTGGGGAACTAATTACATCTTACACTTGTGATCTCTCTTGGATTGATGGTGCTCAAGCACTTTTGTTGTTTCCTCAAATTCAAAGAAACTAGCCAAATAGAGCGAGATAACAAGATCTTTTAACAAATCTCGTAATGTAATAATCCTAGTTGTTACCCAAGATAAAATAGAATTAATTAAGCTAAACTAAGCTTTAATTTCAGTTCTATTAAACTCAATGGGTCATTTAAACCTAACTATAGGAATTTGAAATCAATCGGAGCTCATTTGAGCATTTTAGTATTTTTTCCTATTTTTGAATACTGAAAAATTACTAAATTAGTTTGATCTCCAAATTAAAATCTGAGTTCATTTTTGAATTCCCCACCCCCAAATTAGCTAAGGGTGAATTTTTGGGATTTTTTTGGAGTCATTTAAGCCTAGTTTAGATTTAATTTAAGTTGGTTCAATTGCATATTAAGGCTTAGAACAATTCCTAATTACAATTCTACCCTCCCTCCAATGGTCGACTGCCTCAAAACCGCAGGAGCCATCCAGACTGTTGATCTTGTAGATCTGATCCAACGGCCCGTGCCTTCTATTGGATCCATCTCATCTTGATCGTTCTGCGGTTTCGAGATTCCAATATGACAACAACTAGCCATCCGTCTTAAGTAAACCCCGATCATCGTAAGATCTCTCAATCTAATCCAATGGCTGAACCAGCATCCTTGCTCAGCCGTTAGATGTCGGGAGATCAGAGTCGTTCTGCATCAACTGATGATCAATCAGATAGTTCTGGAGCTCATTGCAACTGTGGATCGTCTTCTTCCTCAGCTCGCGCTCGACAGCCAAATCCCTTCATACTGCCACATCCTCAGACCGGTCTGCCACCATTCATGCCACGTTTGAGAGGCCGTTGCAACCTTGCCCTCAGCTCACTAGCACTTTTATCTAAGAATGAGGCCCAATCCACCCCCAATTTGGGTAAGTGATGAAACTCCTTCGGACAGAGCCTATGCCATGGCTCCTGACCTCGACAGCCACCTAGACCTTCTCTCAGCCTATAAAAACCTCTAGATTATCACATTGAGTCCCTTTGCTCACTGTAGTCCACAAATTCCCCAGCTTAAGCCTCTGGAGCTCTCGGCATTCCTGACGATTTCTAATGTTGCAAACTGCTGATTGCGGGTGCGTGTCTGGAGTTCAGAAACCCTGTTCAGTTCTGCAAACATCTGGAAGCTCCAACTCTCTTCAGACCATCTCTACCATGCCTGTAACCATGTTTCCAGGTACAATCTCTTTCCACTAAATTGTGTTAGTTCAGTTTTTCAATTAAGCTTCTGGATTGTGCCTCTGGATGTAGTATAGTTGCCTTAGCCCCTTAGGAGCTTATCCTAATTTTTCTCTGGGCTTGAGCTAGCTCTGATCGATCATATCAATCAATCGAGAGAGTGTCCGAGCCATGGCTGAGTTTGAGTAAGGACCCTGCAATTGGCTGCACCCCATGCTTCATACCCTTAGGGATTCGATTAGTCTCACCACCGAGATGGTGTAGGGTTTGAGCACTGGCCAAATGGTGATCTCTATGAGGATTATTTAATCCTCACAGTAAACCCTAATCCCTTATTCTTAGAATGTTTTGGTGGAGTAGACATCCGGCGATTCACTTCACCCTAGAAGGGAGTTCTTAGATCAATCGATGCGTCTAGTGTTCCTGATGGTGTAGCCATTGAGATCCAGACATGGCATGGTCTGTAGATAAAGAATTCGGCATCTAAAGTAAACCCTAGGATTCACTCTATCAGGTTTCCCTCGCGCATGGAAGAAGAATAGTGTCGAGCCGGGGCAGGCCCCGGCCTATGCAGTTCTGATTTCGGGTCGCGATTTGATTTAGGATTTATGAAATTACTTTCCTTCTGTTAATTAGCTGATTAATATATATAATTGATTTCCCTATGATTTTAATAATGCAAAATATTCAGAATAAATTTACTAAATAACTTTGACTACATTTATCCAAATTGTGATCCAATATACCATTTTAATCAGAAAAATGCAAGGAATAATAATATGAAATAAAATTTAAGATCTAATGATTAAATTTTATAAATTAGCCTAATATTTCTATTATCTTAATTAATTCATAATTAATTCAATTAATGTCCAAAAATCATGATTTAAGTCTCGATTGTTCATAAGTCAATAGATGACTTATCTAAATCTTTATAAATAATTAAATAATATTAAATTTGTTAATCACCTCTTAATCAATATAATCCTTATTAGTAAAATTAAGTAATAATTAAGCCTCTAATTTTAGTGAACCAAGTTCCTAATGCTTTCTTAATAGTATTAGAACTCTCCTATGTGCTTAGATTATCTTATTGAACCCTAATTTCCTTAATCACCTTCCTTAGCCTTAAAATAAGATTAGTGTCATTAAAGCTAAATCTTAAGATAAGTGTTCCATTCACCCTATTAATCAATATCAAGTTCATTAAAACTAATTTGAATCAATCTGAATGTTTAAATCTTAAATTTCCATTTTTTAACCTTAAGAAGGGTATTTTGGTCATTTTGACCAAAATATGGTTTAAGCATCCTTAAGCCCTAAAAACTTCAGTAAAGTGTTCTTAATCAGTAATAAAATGTATTTTCTTAACTTTTGAGCCTAATTAATCTAATTGAGTTAAGTTCAACTTTCCCTTTTTCTTAAGTCATCAAACCTTAGATCTTAGATCTTAGTCTTATTCATTTTGATATATTTATGCCATCATCTTGGAAATCCTTAATTAATTTATTATCATAATCCTTTTAAAACCTCCTTGTAGGTGTAGGATTGATTTAATCTATAAAATAATATGATTATTCTATGGATTGAATATAGATCATAGATTCTTATATTGTTGATTAATTATAGTCTTATGATAATAGAATAACCTTTCACTAAGATCTTAGCTTCCAAATCTTTCAGTTCCTAAGATCCTTTATCTTTAAACTAAGGTTGGATGTGAATCTTAGATCCTTGACAGTGTAGTACCTTGGACTCAAGATTTGAACCCCAGTTTTGGAGTTTAACTCAAGAATCCTTAATCTTGACTAGCATAATCAAGATTTGGGTTAAGTGAGCAAAATATAATAATTAAGTTATTGAATTATTTACTTTAATCCTTTATAGTTGTCACTTGATTTTTGGATTAGAACTTGTTAAGTTTTAATGTTAACATTCAGGTCGTAAATCTAGAATTATACTCGATAGCTGGATATTAGAGATCCTAAACATATATTTTCTCAGATTAGTTAGAGCAAATTAAATTAGACAATAATAAATATCACACGAGTCTAGTTGAGTCTCTCGCTTACTTTAACTATTGTTACTTTGCACACCTTGTATATTGAGCCTTTTTCCTTGGACATAATAGATGAACACAGGATATTGATGATGTATCATAAGTTAGTATTTTGAAAGCTTAAACATTCAGTCAGTCCTTTTAAAACATGCAGTCCAATAGAGTGTGTCCTAGCTTAGACTACCTCCTCAGTTATAGTTTTGTTATAGAATAGACTTGGGCTTAGCTCTGTGCTTGGCTAGGATGGAAATATGTCTTATTCTATAAGTTCAACTCACACCAAGCTCTGATGATGCCTAGGATGGATACATGTTGAACTTTCTTTTCAGAGGCCCTGTATGGGCTATTTCTCTTATGGCAACACTATGTTTTGGCATGTTTTTACTTCAGTTCAGTTCTAGTGCTTTGGCCTAATTTGTCACCTGCTTCAGTGGATTTTCTTTTACTTTTATTTCAGTTCAGTGCTTTGGCTTGCTTTGCCACATGCATTAATGGCTTTTACTTATTAGTTCTGCATACTTGTATATTTTTCTAGTTTAGTACTTATTTAGCTATTGCATGCTTAGGATGTTAGAATTGTATATTCCATTACACACAGTTTTCTTTTATGTAACTAGCATGTATTCATGTGATCATAATTAGGTCAGGATGAGTTTTACTTTCAGTACTTGTAGTTATTTGTTTATTATAGCCTTACTGTACTCAGCTTCATATTTAGTATGTTATTTTGCAGCCACCCTATTCATTGTAGCATGTTGCACCATAAACTACTTGTATGATTAAAGTAATAATAGGATATCTTTAAATGTTTAGTTCACTTAATAAGCCTAAAATGCACTTAGACAATTTGTCTAACTGTAACCTTTTCTTTTGTTGGCTGGGCCCCTGACATTTGTGATACTGACAAATGTCAGATTTGAAACTATTTGTTGGTGGTTCCGCTGGAGAGGAGCTTGGACAAGAGGAGGATCTTCCCATTATTGCTTAGTTAGATTTCATTTCCTACTATGAGGATGAGAGCTCTTTTCTTTCCATTTAAATATTCAATCAGTAATAATTCTTAAATCTGGATGTATTTATATTCTGCACTTTGTGCTGAGTTATACTATTGCATTTACCTTTCTATACTATGCTGTCATGTGGATGTTATATTATACTATTTTCAGCTTCCCCTACTTTGATATGTTGATGTATGTTCTCAATTTTAGGTAACAAGTCTTCATCTTAAGGCGAGTTGGGTCCTACCTGACTCTACTTAAGTTGGGGATTTGCCATAGTTGGAGACCGTACTCTTTGCAATTATGTTAATATCAGTATTAGCATGACCGCAGAGGGTACGGGGCCCCATAGTTGGTATCAGAGAACACTATAAGGTGTTAGAATAGGATCTGTGAGTCCTTTCTACCTAATGGACCGTTCTTCCGAAGTACAAACATTAAGATATTATATCATAACATAGTACCATCAGTAGCTCCATGAAAAATGTAGAATGAAAATGCTTATACTAGATGATTAAGTCACCTCTAGTTCAACTAAAATTAATAAATTCTTCTAATATAACAAAATAGATCCTGAGGAGTCCGACTTAAGCTATTATCTTAACACCTTCGACTTGGCTTGGAATTAAAGCTTAAAGTGGAGACAAGAGGGTAAATGGCAAATTAATGGAGCTTCAGCACAAGGAGTCCATGTTCTGGAAAAACTGCTTCACCAATCAACATATGGAGGACTTGACTTCCCAATCTATACAAAGGAGTGGTTGAGCCAAGTAGAATCAATCATAAGGCACATAGAGTGTCCAAAGTCCATCTGCATTGACAATTTAACATATCAAATGCTGGAGTATGCAGAAAAATGGTGGTTCATTACCATTAAGAAGCTCAAAAGGAAACACAAGAGAATGCATCATGAAGTGACCTTTAAGGACTATCATTTTGCATTTAGTGCTGAGTATATTAAAAGTATTTGAATATTAGTTAGCATGACTATCATTCCCTGTTACTTTATAATTCCAGTAGTATTATGATTTTTTTTGCATTTTCTTCATATTATGTAACCCTTCATTTCAAAGTAATGAGAATTTCTGGCATCTTCGAAGTTTAAATTATTATCTTTCTTAATAGAATTATGAAATTTAGATTTATATTGCTCGATTAGAACGATTTCCGGATCTCTTTCTGCGGCTACGCCTATTAAGACTACTGTCGCTTCAAGTAGTTCTTCTGATGAACTAACCCTCCTTCGAGGAATGGGGGCAGCTATGTTGGAAAACCAAGCTTAGCAAGCTCTGGTTTTGCAGAAATTGATTGTTGATTGCTCAGTACTGATTGCTAATACTGCTCCAGCTATTCCTATTCATCAAAACTATTTTCCTTCCCATCACTCTATAGATGGTCTTCTTCACACCATTTTTAGACTAAGGCCCTCCACTTTTAGTGGGAACTTGTCTCCAATGAATACAGCCGACTAGTTATAAATAGTTGAAAAGGATTGGATCAGTCTAGTAATCCCAAATTCTAAAACCGTCCATCTCGTAGCGCATCTGTTTCATGCCGAATCAGAGTACTGGTGGGATGACATTCAAAACACCAGATTTGTCGACTACAAACTAGAAGACATTCCTTAGGATGAGTTTGTAGAAGCATTCAAGGCCGAGTTCATTCCTCCGTCCGCACAGAATACAATAACATATATGTCTTAAGGCTAGCACAAGGAAGCCGCTCTATTTTTTATTATGAAAGAGAATTTTACAGGTTAATTTGCTTCGCTCAAGAACCAATCAAATCTAAATCAACAAAATGTCATCATTTCCTCAGTGGACTACAAGATTCGTTAAAAGATCTTATCATTCCACTCTGTTTGACTAATTTCTTTGAATTGGTGGAAACAGCAAAAGTGCTTGAGCACCATCATTCCGAGAGAGATCATAAGCACAAGATACAATCAGTTCCCCACCATCGAGAAACTTTTAAAGTGCATAGACCTCATTCTGCAAAGGTCTATCAGATTGAAGCTGCACCATCTGCTAAACCGATTCAAGGCTGTAACCAGCATCATCCCTATGGCAAGTGTTATCACTTTGGCCATAAGTGCTACACATGTGGACATCCAGGCCATCTATTCTATCTCTACAAGTATACAGAAACTATGGATGGAGTCCAAATCAAGCAATCGCAGAAAGATTGAGTTTTTAGAGCAACGCCATTAAACAAGAGAGAGCTCAATTTGGCAATAATGCCAGCCCCTACTTCTGAAGCTGCTCAGGATCAACCTTCTGCTCTAAAGTATCAGAATAATCCTCCAAAGCAGGTGAACAATCGTCCTACTGGTCCTGCTAGAGTCTACACCTTAACGCTGCTCGAGGTCGTGGAAGATAACAATGTGGTTTCTGGTACACATTTTTGAACCTCTTCTTTTAAATTGCATTTCTGCACGTTAATTATCACAATTTGTAATGCAATTCGTATAAAATAATTTTAGGCACGCTATATTTTAATGATCAGCCCTACAATATGTTATTCGACACTAGTGCTAGTCATTATTTTATTTCTGAACATTTCATCAATATTCTTAAGCTCCACTCGTACAAATTACTAAGTCATTAAATGTTGAACCTCCATCTAGAGCCCAACTCAGAGCCCATAAGTTTTGCAATGTTAAAATTCCATTAATAATCAAGAGTTTGACTCCAAGTTAAACGTTCTTCCATTAGCAAATTTTGATATCATCCTTGGAATGTATCTGCTTAGTGACCATAATGTTGTAATAAACTTCCTTAAGAAGAAGGTCACTCTCCCTTCCTAGGGCAAGTCTAAAACTTTCATAGGAAAAGTCAGTACATATTATCATTTATTAATACTATCAAAGCTGAGCAAATAATCAGTAAGGGATGGGTGAAGAAAAGGAAAGTATTCCTATCTCTAACTGCAAAGTAGTAAAAGAATTTGCTGATGTGTTCCAGAAGATTTGCCTGGTGTACCTTCTCCTAGAGAAGTAGAGTTCCCTATTGAATTGATCCCATGTACCCAGCCCATATCTAAAGCTCTGTACAGAATGACACCTAAGGAACTTCAAGAGCTTAACAAACATATACAAGAGCTCGTGAATAAAGGCTTCATCAGGCGAATCATGTCTCCTTAGGGAGCGCCCATTTTTTTTGTAAAGAATAAAGATGGTTCTATGCAAATGTGCATAGACTATAAAAAATTAAATAAAGTCACCATAAAGAATAAATACCATTGCTTAGAATTGATGATTTGTTCAACTAGTTATCTAAAGCTATTGTATTCTCTAAGATTGACTTAAGGTCTGGATATCATCAATTGCAAGTAAGAGAAGTCGATGAAGGAAAGAACGCTTTCCATACTTGTTATGGTCATTTCAAATTTTTAGTGATATCTTTTGAACTCACTAATGTGCCATCAATCTTCATGAATTTGATGCAGTGAGTCCTTAAATGGTATTTGTAATCATCTTTATCGACAATATTCATATCAATTCTCGAACCTTAAAGGAACATGAAGATCATCTGAGGTTAGTATTAGAATATTTGCATGATCATCACCTCTATGCTAAGTTTTCCAAATGTGAATTTTGGCTTAAATCCATTGCATTCTTGGGGCATGTAGTCGATGCCAAAGGTATTCGTGTAGATCAGAATAAAGTAAGTGCTATTCAAGATTGGGTTCAGCCTAAGTCAGTCATTGACATCAACAACTTTTTGGGATTAGCTGAATATTACAAAATGTTCTTCAAGGACTTTTCCCAGATTGCCTCACCTCTAATTAAGCTAACTCTGAAAGTCATTCCATTTGTTTGGAGTATTAAATATGAAGAAACATTTCAAACCTTAAAAGATGCACTCTCTCGCTCCAGTACTTATTCTGTCCAAGGAAGGTTTGAACTATCGGGTGTACACAGATACCTCTGGAATTGGTTTAGGGTGTGTATTAATATAGGAGGGTAATGTAATTGCTTACACCTCTTTTTAGTTTAAACCCCACGAGAAAAATTATCGAGTTCATGATCTTGAACTTGCCGCTTGTAATCTTAAAAATTTTGTGCCATTATTTATATGGAATTCAGTGTTCAATTTTAATTAATCATCAAAGCTTAATGTATATTTTCACTCAAAGAGAACTAAATAGCCATCAGAGAAGTTAGTTAGAGCTCATTAGTGATTGTGATCGAAGTATTCAGTATCATTCAAGTAAAGTAAATGTGGTGGCCGATGCTCTTAATCATCATGCTACTCTATATGCCATGATCGCCTCTAGTTCTTTAGAACAAGAATTTCGTAAGCTTGAAATTTCTCTAGTCAGCGGTGATATGTTAAGTTCGCTTCTAGTGAATATCAATGTGGAACTCACATTTCATAGAGATGTCTCCATCTTGCAGACCAAGGATGAAGATTATCTGAAATTCAAAGTCAATAATGAAGGTGGTCGTTGTCAAGGTCTACAGATTTGTAATGGCGCAATTTATCATGGAAATTGTCAGTGGATTCCTAAATCCATGCACCACAAAGTTTTGGTAGAAGGCTATAACTATGGATATCACATTCATCCAGGCAGTACAAAAATGTACCAAGACTTAAAGCAATCATTTTGGTGGCCCAATATGAAGAAGAATGTAGCCAATTTTGTGGCTAAGTGGCATGCCTGTAATTTGGTAAGGGTCGAGCACCAAAGGCCTGGTGGTCTTTTTCATCCTTTGGAAAAACCTGAATGGTAGTGGTTTGATATCTCAATGGATTTCATCATGCAATTGCCTCGCACAAAATCTAGTGCCGATGCAATCTGGGTTATAGTAGATCATTTAACTAAATCAGTGCACTTCCTTTCTATCCGTCAGGCGGACTCTATTGAGAAGCTCGCAAAGCCTTATATCAAAGAAATAATCAGGCTGCACGGTATTCTGAAGTCGATAGTATTTGATAGAGATAGCAAATTTACTTCTAAGCTTTGGCAAGCTGTGCACCAAGATGTGAGTACTACTCTAGCTATGAGTACAGGTTTTCATCTTCAAATGGATGGTCAAACTGAAAGAGTGAATCAAGTGCTTAAAAATTTTCTTAGGCTTTGTGTTATTGATTTTTCTAGTTTCTGGGAAGATCACATCTTGTTAGTAGAGTTTTCCTATAACAATAGTTATCAGGCCAGTATTAAAATGGCTCCTTATGAGGCATTATATGGTAGGAAATGCAGTATTCCACTAGATTTGTCAAAAATAGGAAGCATTCAGCTTTTGTATTTGAGTTTGCTTAAGAAACTAACAAGAAGATATATTTAAATTAGCAGAGAATCTATTCTGCTCAAGATTGCTAGAGTAAGAACTATGATTCTCATCACCAGTTGTTAAAATTCAACATTGGAGATTCTGCTTATTTGAAAGTCGGTCCAATGAAGGGTACCTATAGATTTGGTGTAGTATGGAAACTTAGTCCCCGCTATGTTAGGCCTTCTGAGATATTAGCCAAGGTAGGATTATTAACCTACAGGTTGAATCTTCCTGATAACTTTGAATTCCCCATCCCCAAATTAGCTAAGGGTAAATTTTTGGGAATTTTTGCGGGTCATTTAGGCATATTTTGGATTTTATTTAAATTAGTTCAATTGCATAATAAGGTTCAGAATAATTCCTAATGGCAATTCTACCATCCCTCCAATGGTCAGCTGCCTCCAAACCGCAAACGCCATCCGGATCGTTGATCCCGCAGATTTGATCCAACAATTTGCGTCTTCGATCAAATTCGTCTCAACTCAATCGTTCCACAGTTTTGAGAATCCATTCTGATGACATCTAGCTATCCGTCTAGTAAACAATAATCACTATAGGACCTCTCAATCAAATCTAATGGCTGATCCAGCATCTTCACTCAGCTATTAGATGTTGAGAGATCAGAGTCGTTCCGCATCAATTGATGATCAATCAGACAGCTCTAGAGTTCCCCACAACTGTGCATCATCTTCTTTCTTAGCTCGTGGCCGATAGTCAAATCCCTTCATAGTGCCATGTCCTCAGACTGGTCTGCCACCCTTCGTGCCACCCCTGAGAGTCAGTTGCAACCTTGCCCTCTCCTCCCTGGCACTCCCAGCAAAGAATAAGTCCCGGTCCACCCCCAATTTGGGTAAGTGATAGAACACCTTCAGGCTGAGTCTATACCATGGCTCCCAGCCTCAGTAGCCACCCCAAATCTTCCCTTAGCCTATAAATACCTCTGGATTATCATAGTGAATACCTTTGCTCACTATGATCCATGAATTCCCCAGCTTAAGCCTCTGGAGCTCTCGGCATTCCTGACGATTTATCCTTCTGTGAACCACTGATTGAGGGTGTGTTTCTGGTGTTCCAGCCACCTATTCTGTTGCTACAAATCTCTAGATGCTCCAGCTCTCTTTAGGCCTTCTCTGTGGTACCTGTAATCCTGTTTCTAGGTACATCCTCTGTCCAGTGAATTGTGTGAGTTTAGTTCTTTAATTAAGCTTTTGGATTCAGCCTCTAGATATCATCTAGTTGCCTTAGCCCCTTAGGAGCTTATCCTAATTATTCCTAGGGTTTGAGCTATCTCTGATCGATCGAGCTAGCGACCGAGCCATGACTAAGTCCGAGTAAGAACCCACCAATCGGCTGCACCCCAGGCCGTATACCCTTAGGGATTTGATCTGTCTCACCACCAGGATTGTATAAGGATCAATCTCTGGCCAAATGCTAGTCTCTGTGAGGAGAATGTACTCCTCATAAAAAAACCCTGATCCCTCATTCTTAGAGCATTTCGATGGAGTAGCCATCTGGCGATCCACTGTACCCAAAAGGGAGTTCTTCGCTCAATTGATGCGTCTGGTGTTCCTGATGGTGTAGCCGTTAAGATCCAGACGTGGCATGGTCTGTAGACAGAGAATTTGACAACTGGAGCAAACCCTAGGATCCCCTCTATCGGGGATCCCTCGTGCGTGGAAGAAAAATAGTGATGGACCGGGTCAGACCTCGACCCGCGCAGTTTTGATTTTGGGTTGTGGTTTAGTTTAGGATTTATGAAATTATTTTCCTTCTGTTAATTAGCTGATTAATATATATAATTGATTTCCCTATCATTTTAATTAAGCAAAACATTAAGAATAAATTTACTAAATAATTTTGGCTACACTTATCCAAATGGTATGATCCAATATATCATTTTAATCAAAAAAATGTAAGAAATAATAATATGAAATAAAATTTAAGGTTCAATAGTTAAATTTTAAAAATTAGCCTAATCTTTTCTTGATCTAATTTAATTCATAATTAATTCAATTAATGCCCAAAAATTATGAGTTAAGTCTCTAATCGTTCATAAGATAGTAGAGGTATCTTACTTTGGAGTTGAATTGACCAATAATCAATTGAAGACTAGGCATACTTTGGTTATTTTTAGGGTAGGTCCTAATTGTTACTTTTCAAACTAAACTTCAAATAGAGAACTAATACTTATATAGTAATGGGGCTATTCTCCTATATATTTTAAGATCCAAATTGATTATATTTGAATAACTAGGTTAAAATTTATGAGGGTTTATTTAGATCATAAAATATCACTACGTTATACATACCTCGAAACTAATTTTTGAATTACACCGTTTGATTTCTTTTATTTTTTGAGTAAAATAAGACATATATTTACTATGTTTGGATCACTATATAAAAAATTATTAAACATTAAAGATTTTAAATTAAATAATTTAATTAAATAAGTAAAGTTACCATTCATTTATTTAATTTGAATGAATTTACTGTTCAAAATTTTATCATTAATCCCACTATTTTAATTAAACTAATTAATTAATCATTTAAATAGTTAATTACTAATTATTGTTAAATTGAATTAATAATATTTTTTGATTTAATTTAATTACTGTTTAATATTAGTTACTAATAATTATTGGCTAATATCAATTGATAAAGCATTAATCATTATTTAATTATTTAATTTTCTTGACTTACTATTTAATTTTATTTACAGAGGAGAATAATTTACATAATTATTACTAATTAATCTAATTAACCTAATTTAAAACAATATATATATATATATATATATATAAATCTTTAAATATATTATTATCCTTTTGTCGGCATTAACGGAAGTGGGGCCCGCCACGGACACGTGGCGGCCTTTGGTTTGGCACGCTAAAGGGAATGGGGCCCACCCTGCCACATGATAGTACCCGGTTGGCCGCAACACAGCGGGGGGTCCCACAGCTAACTGCGGCTGTCGGTGCGGGGCCTAGCGAGATGCGTGTCAGCACGCGACACACAGGGCTAACGTTGGTGGGGCCCACGGCCCGCGCACAAGGCCTGCGACCCGCGGGTCAGGGTCGACCCAGTCCGGCCCGCATCGGGTTGCCTTCTCTGTAGAGGGCCGGGACTAGGGCTCACAAAAACATGGCCCTCCGACCACCATCGGAGTCCGACCCGCATACCGACGTGTAGGCCGTGACGCAGGCTACACATGACCGGCGATTTCTCCGCAAGGGATGGTCTGGGTCACGAGCTAGGGCTAGCCCTAGCTCCTAGGGTTCGGTGAGCATGGGTTCTAAAGGAAAGGACTGTGGACGATCGAGCCAATTGGCTGGATCGGGAGGGTCTAAGTTCAATCAGGGTCGCTCGATACTCAATCAGGTTTGCGGAATAGACATGCGTAGTGACTGATAAACGATTGAATAAAAGTATCGAAGGGTAGAAGCATACCTAATGGATGGTTGGCTGCGATTGGGTCTCGATTGGACGATTGGGTCAGCTCCTGGAGTCCTGATTTTGCACAAAGGAGCTCCCTGAGCTGCGGACTGGGTTCTTAAGGACCCCTGGACGGAGCGATCGAGGCTGCAGGGCACTGAGGTAGGGCGTAGTAGCAGCAGTCCGCCACGTGGAAAAGATGCAGAGAAACCGAGGACGACAAGTCTGAGCCGTTCGATCATTCTGATGGAACGGCTCAGATCGACCCCGGGGGATTAGACGGCCGCGGAACGGCATTCGGGAGATCTTGATTGCGCGTGAGTTTAACGCAGACAGCGCCGTTAAGATTAATATTATTTTGTTTAATTTAATTAATTAATTCCCTAAATAAATTAAATAATTAAATTGTATTTAGAAAATTTTTAAATATTCACCCCTAGCTATTTGAGGGGTGAGGAACCCAACGGCGGTGTCGGATTTTTGATTCGATGAGTATTTTAAATTTCCCAATTTTCGGGGTGTTTAAATATTATTAAGTTATTCGTCAAAATTTTGACGACTTTCGATTGACACGAAAATGTCTCCCTAACAAATTTGGGGGCAATGAGCGCAATAGCAAAGTTCATTTTTTGATCTGAGGTTATTTTAGATAGGTCAAATTTTAGGATTTCAATATTTTCCAAGAAATCAGGATTTAATTTATTTGACTTTTGATTTGGACTAAGTCGTAGTGGAGAACTCCTAATGAATTGATTAACACTTAGGATCAAGATTAAGACTGAGATTAGTTCTAATTGACTAGGGTAATAACCAGGGTTGTCACAAGCTCCCCCACTTAAGAACGATATCATCCTTGACATCACTCAAGTGGACAGAAGAACGCAAGATAAAGAACCTGAATTGCAAACTTGGAAAGCTTAGATTGCTAGGAAAGAATACCTAGATTCTCGAAGAGTCTAGGGTATTTAGCTCGCATGTCCGATTCCTTCACCCAAGTGGCTTCATTGCAAGAACAATTATTCCACTGAACTTTGATCTTCTCGATAGCACGGTTCCTAAGTTGCTTGCGATCATGGGCTAGAATTCGATTTGGCTTCTCAGCGTATCACAGATCGGGCTGAATTTGAATTTCTGGGAACTGCACGAGATGAGATGGATCTTTGAGGCACCTTCTTAATGATGACACATTAAATACATTGTGAACTGCTGCAAAGTGATCTGGAAGGCTTAGCCTGTAGGCAGAAGAGCCTACTCTAGCTGCTACCTCAAATGGACCAACATAACGGGGGCTAAGTTTCCCTGCTATGCAGAATCTGAAGACTCCTTTCATTGGATTGACCTTTAAGTAAGCGAAGTCTCCAGCCTTAAATTCCAGAGGATGGTGGTGGAGGTCGTGGTATTTACTCTGGTGGTCTTGAGCTGCACGAATGCGTTGTTGAATTAATTAAACTTTCTTATTTGTTTCTTCTATTAGTTCATATCCATACAATTGTAGACTTCTTATTTCTGACCATGCCAATGGGGTGCTACACTTTCTGCCATACAAGGCTTCATATGGAGCCATCTTTATACTTGCTTAAAAGCTGTTATTATAGGCGAACTCCACTAGTGGAAGGTGATCTTCCCAAGATCTAGCAAAGTCAAGTATACAAAGTTTAAGCAGATCTTCGAGAACCTGATTTACTCATTCTGTCTGACCATCCGTTTACGGATGAAAGGATGTACTCATTACTAGAGTTGTGCCTAGATCTTGGTGTACGGCCTGCCAAAACTTAGAGGTAAATCGACTGTCTCTATCAAATACAATTGACTTGGGAATTCCATGCAACTTGATTATCTCTTTGATGTAGAGCGTTGCTAGTTTCTTAACTAAATTTGTTTGATGGGTAAGAATGAAATGGGCAGACTTGTTCAATCGGTCAACTATGACCCAAATAGCATTGGCTCCAGATTTTGCACGAGGTAATCCCATAACAAAGTTCATCGATATATCTAGCCATTTCCATTCGAGAATTTTAAGCGGGTGAAGCTGACCATCGGGTCTTTGATGCTCTGCCTTGACTAAACTGCAAGCGTGGCACTTCACGATGAACTCAGCCATACTTTTTGTCATCCCTGGCCACCAGAAGGATTGCTTCAAGTCCTGGTACATCTTTGAACTTCTTGGATGAACTTGATATCCGGAGTTATAACCTTCAACTAGCACCTCCTGATGCATGGACTTAGGGATCCATAATCAATCTTTTTGAAAGATGGCTCATTTATGGAATCGAATGTTGGTACAAAGGCCACTCTCAATGGCTCGCTTAAAATTTTGTTTGAGTAATAGATACATCTCTATGAAATGTGGGCTCCACATTAATCGTTGAGAGCATTGTACTCACCTGGTCACTATGCACTGATTGGATATCCAATTTACGGAATTCTTCCTCCAGATGTCTCTTAGAGATAGGAGCATTAAGAGTACCATGACGGTTCAAAGCATCAGCTACAACATTTGCCTTCCCAGGGTGGTACTGGATATCAAGGTCATAGTCACTGATTAATTCTTACCACCTTCTCTGCCAGCAGTTTAACTCCTTTTTAGTGAATATGTACTATAGACTTTGGTGATCTGTGAAATCGAGCATTGAATCCCATATAGATAGTGACGCCAAATCTTTAAGGCAAACACTACATCAGTTAATTCGAGGTTGTGGATGGCATAATTTTTTTCATGGGTCTTCAGTTGATGGGAAGCATATGCTATGACCTTCCCTTCTTACATTAGTACGGCACCTAAGCCTATACCAGAGGCGTCAGTATAGACTAGACAATTCACTACTTCTTTAGGAAGAACTAGGGCTAGTGACTATTCAAATGGTATAGCCTTTTGGGTGAGTTTGGTGAGTGGAGAGGATATTAGAGAAAAGCCTTCACAAACCTTATGTAATGATCGGCCAAACTCAAGAAGCTTCTGATTTCTATCACTGACATGGGTTGCACCAATTCTTGGATTGCATTGTCCTTGTTTTGATCTACTTTGATCTACTTTGATCCCTTGAGCATCTACTACGTGGCCTAAGAAGGCGACAGATTCAAGCCAAAATTCACACTTTGAATACTTGGCATACAGGTGGTGGTTTCTCAGTTCTTCTAACACTCTCCTAAGATAACTTTCATGTTCCTTCTTCATCTTGGAGTATATTAAAGTGTCATCTATGAACACGATGATGGATGGAAGGCACATTTGTCAATCCAAAAGACATCACTAGAAACTCGTAGTGCCATATCTAGTTCTGAAAGTAGTCTTTGCTATGTCTGAATTTTTTACTTGCAACTGGTGGAACCTTGATCGCAGGTCGATCTTTGAAAATACTTTTGCTCCGACTAATTGGTCGAACAAATCATCAATACAGGGCAGCGAGTATTTGTTCCTTATGGTTACTTTGTTTAGTTCTCTGTAATCAATACACATCCGCATCGACCCATCCTTCTTCTTGACAAATAAAACTGGTGCTCCCCATGGGAAAGAACTAGGCCTGATAAGACCTTTTTCCAATAACTCCTAGAGCTTCTTGTTCAATTCCTGTAGCTCTTTGGGTGCCATTCTATAGGGTGCCTTGGAAATTGGTTGGGTTCCAGGGGCAATGTTGATTGTAAATTCTACTTCCTGTATGGGTGGAAGACCGGGTAGGTCTTCGGGGAAAACATCGGTGAATTCACAAATGATGGGATTCTTGGATAGGAGAGTGTCTTCCTTCATCTCTCCTAGTATTGTCACTAGGAAGGCACTGCAACCTTTACTTACTAGCTTCTTGGCTTTGATAGCATTGACTAAAGAAGCTCTTGTACTAAAGTTCTCAACAAATGACTTAGCTTGTTTACCATTACCTAGGGTGATCTTCTGCTTTTGGCTGTTGATGATGGCGTCATGCTGACTTAACCAATTCATGCCCAAAATAACATCAAAGTTGGATATTGGAAAGACTACAAGCTTGGCTTCAAATTCTATTTCTTCAATGGGGACTTGTATCTTGCAGAATTGATAAGCTTGTAGTTGAGCTCCAGATGGTAGTCCTACGAGGGTTTGCTAGACAGTGCAATGACAGGCTGAGAGACTTTGTCCAGCTCCCAGAAATGAAGGAGTGACTCATGCCAGTGTCAAATAAGATGTTGCAAAGCTTATTATTTATATACGTTGTACCTAATTGTGGATGCAGTAATCTAATAGTTATATTTAAGTAAGTAATAATAAAATGGTAGATTGGTTCAAAAGTGTGTACCTGACACCACATTATTATCTTATATGGCTTCAGTAGAAATAAGGGCATAGACTCATCCTGGATCAACCTGTACTTGCTGTCTCACGTCATTGAGTAGAAGGACGATGTTGTAGCGCCAGATGGGCTATGGCAGGCTTCTGGAACAAATCAAAAACTCATTGGCATTTAGAGTGATCAATTTGATCACCATCAATAGTGTTGGTGTAGTTGCACCGATAGTAGGAGTGGCCTGGCCTCTCGCAGTTGAAGCAGTTCCCGGTCTTATGGTAGTATTGCCCAAAAGGATGCGGGTAAGTGTAACCTGCGAAAAGATTTGTTGACAAAGTTCCTGCCTCTAGTTGATATACCCTATCTCTCCTAGGGTGCTCATGTTGAACGGTTGTCGTACCAAAACTTGCTTATGCTCAGATGCTCGTCAAGTTCAAACATCTTGGCGGATTCCAGCAGCTCCGCGAAGTTGGTCGAGAAGTGAGATACGACTAGTATTTGGATGGAGGGTCGTAGCCTGCTCCGAAAGCGATGGCATCTATCTGATTCTGTAGGGACAAGATTGGAGGCAAACCTTGCTAGCCGCCGAAATTCAGATTCATATGCCAAAATTAATCGGCTTCCCTGTTGTGGTTTAAGGAACTAATCTGCCATTGTATGCCTAGTAGAAGTAGGGATGTCCAGAGTCTGAAATGTTGCTATGAACTCGTCCCATGATATTTCTTCCAGTTCCCAATCTACGAATAAAGTGTGGCAGATGTTGTCCCACCAGTATTCTGCCTCACTTGGAGTAGATGAGTCGTTAGATGGATTACCTCAGCATCAGGGCACTTGATGTTGGTTAGACTCTTCTCTACTATCTTTATCCAGTTTTCTGTATCGATAACATAGAGACTCCCATCAAATGTTAGGGGTCTGAGGCATAGAAAACTGTGTAGCAGTCCATCAACGGACTGGGCATGGAACTGAAACGAGTAGTGGGGTGCTATGGTGGTCTCAGGAACTATGCAATTCTGGCTTATTTATGCCGTGAGCAGTTGCTCCATGCATTCTGCCTGTCGGGCTTGAACTCTGGCTGCTCTCCTGGCCTACTTGGCTTGAGCCTCTGCGGCCTGCTTAGCCTGCTCCTGGTGGAATTCTACTGGTTTGTAGTGGGATTCCATCATCATTTTGACCGCTTATAGCAAGGCACTTACCTCACTAGATGAAGTGCTGAAGGGAGCAGGAGAGGGGCTCTGTCTATGATTCATGATTGTTCTTGCTAAAATTTAAATAAAAAATAATACATTTTAGAAATCCAGAAAGTATGAGATTATAACATTCCATCTCTTTTATTAATCAGTAATAAAAATGAAAATACATAATCAGAGGCAGTAGATAGAATATAAGATAATGAAAGACAGCAACTGGAATAACATAGAGTCTATCCTATGTATTCTTTAGTAAAGGCCTGAGAAAAGTCAGCATATGTCATCTTTCAGTGCAGGCGATTGGCTCCGTGTCTGAGCGTCCATTATTTTTGGGCCCACCATTCCTTGGCATAATCCTGGAGTAGGAGCTTGACAATGTTGAGCTAGATACGATCCGGGTAACTTAGCTCATCGAAAGTTTTGGTTACTCTTCGTAACCACTCCATGGCCAGGATGGGGAAATCCAATCCCCTGCATATAACATCTTCTAGCCTCCTTTCCATATGTTGGCTCCCTCTGGGGAGACTCCCTGGACTTCCCTCCCATATCAGTTTGCCATGAGCACATCAAATTTCCATTTATTCTCAAAGCGGGTGTAGAAATTGTACACTGTCATGATCGTGTAGTAGTATCCCTAGGTATTCTGATCAAGCTTTATAAGAATAATAGTTCAATTCTAACTCCAATATTCAAAATTAAGATACATAATGCAAAAAATAGAATATGTAGCATAGGAATGAAAGCTAAAAGATCTATCTGATATATCTAGATGTAAAAGCACGGCAGAAGTCCGCATAGGTGACCACCCTTTGCATTTCTTCATGCCGATGGGTGAGTGCCCGTAGTGTGACGCTCCACCAATCCTTGGCTCTGCCATGTAGGAGACAGGATACAGTGGGGACTCTAACGTTGTCTGGGCAGTTAATAGTTTCAAACCTAAAATCTACCCATTTCAACCACTCCTTGGCTACAACGGTGAGATCGTATCCCCTGAATACACTTTGCTGGAGTAGTCGATCCAGCAATCGGATGTCAGGGTCTGACACACATTCTACGTACCTCTCATGCTGTGATGAATCCATAATTTATATCCTAAATAAAGGAATATTTCATGCATTTCTCATATTAAAACTGCTTCCTTAAGACAATTTTACTTATCTTTTCAGGAAAAAATTGCCTATCCAACAAATTCCGAGCAATTTGGACAATTCACTAAAATTTCTAAATGAAAATCGCTGCTGCGCACTACAGCGAGCCATTTTATGAGATCAGATGCTATAGCGCGCTGCAGCGGAGAACTTTGCAAAGCATGGGCACGATCGCATGCTGCAGCGTGCTACAGCGCTCTGCAGCAGGCAAGTTTGCAAACATTGGCGCTACAGCGCGTTGCAGTGACCCATTTTGTGAAATGCTGGCGCTGCAGTGCAGTGCAGTGGGAAAATCATGCGAAACTGCTGGCACGACTGCGCGCTACAGCGCACTGTAGCGGCCCTTCACTTATCAAACCAGATTGCTCCAGCATGCCTCAATGGGCCTTTTTGCAAAACCATCCGCTACCACGCGCTGCAGTAGCCCACTGTAATTTTGTTTGGCAGAAGCATTAATTGCGGCTGGGACAAGACACCCAACCAGCCTCTTGTCTCCGGCCAACATTCCTCCTGTTGCAGCTCCATTTTTAAATGGAAAATGGTCATTTTGATGTGATGAAAATGATAAAACAGTGGAAATTATTAGTCACCTCATCCATCAAATGGATTTTGCCATCGTTGCTCCAGAATTTTAAGGGAAATAGCTGGTTTTGTATTTTGAGAAAGAAGAAGCATCTCCTTATCTATAAATACTACCTCTCTTGACTAGAGAAGGGTTCCCAACTTGGCTCACTTCAACCTAAGTAAGAGAGGGGCTGCATAGAAGAGAAGACGAACTCCCCAAGGGTGGAGGAGCTCAACTTGCTAAGAAGAAGGAGGAGAAAGGAAGCACTAGGGACCTAAGAGAAGCACTTCAAGCAAGGAGAAGAAGAGTCTGGAGAACTTCCTAAGAAACATTCCTAGTATTTTCTAAACTCTTGTTTTGTAATTTCTTTTCTTAGTTGATCATGAAAGGGTCTTTATCCATGTATATGTTCTTTTTTATCTCTTTTGTAATAGAGAGCTAAGCCTACCTTGGGGAGGGTTGGGGCAATCCCACATGTTTTGATAGTTACTATAAAATGTATGAAGTTTTTCTCAAGTATTAATAAAAATTGTGAACTTAATGACTTACTAAATAAATGTATAAGACTATTGTGGACTTGAATATGAACCAAACGAAAAAGACTTCTTAACTCAAGAACTAAGTTGTCTTATGCTCCATAGCTCACCTTAGTTTGATGCTAGATTTATGAGTGTATAAGAGCTTAGACTATGTGAGAAAGTTCTTAAGCTTAGTGCACCTTAATCTAAACTCAACTAAAGAGTTGATGCGTGTGATGCTAAGACCCACTAATTGAGCTCTGTTACTCAACATAATTGAGGGAGGGAATGAAATAGTTGTGTGCTCATAAACGAGGTGACATAGTCATTGAGCCCAATGAAATCAATCGCTCATCTCAACTACGTGTGATGCGCGTGATGCTCTTAGTGGAATCAATGCTTATAAGATCTTAAAAATTAACAACCCTCATCTCCATGATCAAGAGATGAGGTAAAATCTATAAACCTAAAATCTTATAAAGATATTTGTACTGAAATAGAACCAACTGTGTGTTCATTTCGTGCACAAGGTTTGAACTTGTAATTCTTCAAGATAAAACTCAAGGAAAGACAATGTGCACTTGATTAAGATCTAAGTAAATGAAAGATAAATGCTTGAGGAATCACCATACATATGTTGTCTATCATGTCATGTGGGAGAAACCCAACTCTCCTCTTCCTTTTATTTGACTTATTTTCTACTATGTGATTGTTGTGCTTGTTCTGGAACCAACTTAAACAAAACATCAATAGCTTAAATATTAGTGATAATAGATACACCTTACTAACAAAATATCCAATTCTTTGTGGTTCAATAAATCCTGGAAAGTCAAACTTTCCATTTATTACCACGTATTCTAGGTCTGGCAAGTTTTTGGCGTCATTGCTAGGGAATTGGTACTTGTTTTGTATTAAGGAGAATCTATCAGTAATTAGTGATTTAAGCAATCTCTTTGCATATATATTTTCTTATTTCCTTAGTTTACTTTTCTTTTAATTTTTATAGATTTTATCTTATTATATGGAGTACTCAAAATTCATAGGTGTGCACAATAATAATCAAAACTCGTGTATTTGGTGTGGGGGAACACATTTAAGTCCTAATTGTAATACAAACAACCCTTTTGCACCTTCCAAACAAGACTGATTAATGATATTAAGTTTGATAACAACTTGCAACACAAGTACACTCACTCTGATATGAACATTAAACATTGCATTCTAGAAAAAGCAGATGGAGAATTTGCTTTACCAAAAAAAGTTATATCTTCCATTGAAATAAGCCACAGAAAACCAGCAACTATGACTGACGAAGAGTGGAAGTTCTCGATAGAACTTTACTGGGTTTGATACATTTATCATTGTCTTATTCGTTGCTTTAAACATTATTATTGAAAAATCAATTGTAGATCTTATGGATGCCCTGACGAGAATGTATGAGAAGCCCTCGCCTTCAAATAAAGTTTTCTTGATGAAAAGATTGTTCAACATGAAGATGACAGATGGTTATTCAGTGATTGGACACCTCAATGGGTTCAACATAGTGACAAGCTAGTTAAGTTTGGTGGGCATTAGTTTTCATGATCATGTTCGAACTTTGTTGTTCCTCTCTTCACAATCGAACCATTGGAATGAGCTAGTTACAGCCATTAGTAACTCATTAGAAAATGCGTAGTTTAGATTTGACAACATTGTCGGGCTTGTACTAATTGATGATGTGCGGAAGAAATCCCATGGGGACACATCCACTTCAGCACTGAATGCTAAAAGCAGGGGAAGACATACAGAAATGAGACATAACAAAAATAGGTTAATATCTTGATGAGGAAAATCAAGTCCTGAAAAAGCAAAGACAAATTGCTGAAATTGTGGGAAGGCAGGTCACTTCAAGAAGAACTGCCCTACCCTGAAGAAGTTAAGCGTGGAGGTAAGATGATGAACCCTACTATGAATGTTTCAGCTGAGGAGGATCAGGATGCACTGATCCTCTCACTTTGCAACACAAAGTCCTGGGTAGTGAACTTGGGTGCATCCTTTTATGCTAATCCATTGAGGAGTGCCTTCAAGAATTACACCATGGGTGACTTGGGGAAAATATATCTTGGAGATGACAAGGCTTATGACATCATTGGTAGAGGTGATGTAGATATTCAGTTTCCTAGGGGTGCAGTTTGGAAGCTTAAAGATGTTAGACATGTACCATTTCTAAAGATAAATTTGACTTCTATAAGCCAGCTAGCCAAAGAGGTTTGAAGCACTTATTTTATAGAAAACTCATGCAAGGTCATCAAGGGTACACTCATTGTTGCACAGGGCAACATGGAAGGTACACTTTACCTGATCAATAAAGTGTCTGATTCTGTTGCAGCTGTAGAAGAGATAGATGCAGATCTATGGCACCGGAGGCTTAGCCATATGAGCAAGAGGGGATTGAAATCCCTGCAGTCAAATGGGAAGCTCCAAGGACTTTAGTCAATAGGCTTGGATTTTTGTGAAGATTGTGTTCTGGATAAACTAAAGAAGGTTTCATTCTCCAAAGTTGGAAGAGAGTTGAAAGGCAGGAAACTTGAGTTAGTGTATTCAGGTGTATGGGGGTCAACTCCTACTTCTACTGGAGTCACATATTTCATCACCTTCATTAATGAACATACGAGGAAGGTATGGGTTTACTTTGTGATACATAAATCTGATGCATTTGCTGTGTTTGGAAAGTGGTTAGCTTTGGTGGAGAATGAGATAGGATTGAAGCTTAAGTGCTTGAGGTCTGATAATAGCAATTAGTACTGTGATAAAGAGTTCAAGGAGTTATGTACCTTGAGAGGCATCAAGAGGGAGTTTATACTTCCAAAAACACCACAACAACATGTTGCTGCAGAATGGATGAACAGGACAATCATAGAAAGATCTAGGAACATGAGATTGCTTGCAGGTCTCCCAAAGGAGTTCTGGGCTGTAGCTGCTAACACCTCTGTTTACTTGATAAATTGAGGACCTCTGTACTCTTGAATGAAGGAATTCCTGAGGAAGCTTGGAGTGACAAGGAGGTGAAACAAAACCACCTCAAGGTATTTAACTGCTCATCATATGTGCACATTGATGCAGGATCCAGAAGCAAACTTGACCCTAAGGCGATCAAGTGCACATTTGTTGGATATGATGCAAGCGAGTTCAGTTACAAATTCTAGGACAATCAAAACCAGAAGGTCAACAGAAGCAGGGAAGTCACCTTTAATAAAAGTGAAATGTAGAAGGACTATGTTGGAGTCAAGAATGATTCCAAGGATGCTTCAGATATTGAGCTCTGGCACATAGAAATTGATGACAATGTTGAGCCAAATATTAGAGTACATGAAGAAGCTCAGGAGGGTCTCAATGCTAAATCCCAAGCACCCATGTTGAGAAGATCCACAAAAGTCGCAAGACTACCACAGAGGTATATTCCTTCCTTATTTTACATATTACTAATAGATGGTGGTGAACTAGAAAACTTGGAAGAGACACTTTAGGTTAAAGATTCAATTAAGTGGGTGGGTGCCATGAATAATGAAATAAAATCACTCATGTCAAATGGGACATGGGAGTTGGTACCTCTACCAGCAGGGAAGAAGACCCTTCAGAGCAAGTTGGTTTATCAGGTGAAGGAAGAACCAAATGGGAGCAAGCGCTACAAGGCAAGACTTGTAGTGAAGGGTTTCTAGCAAATGTATGGGGTTGACTACAATGAGATCATTACCCCAATTGTGAAGATGATAACCATCAGGGTTGTGTTGAACATTTTTGCAGTTGAAGATTTGCATCTAAAGCAAAAGGATGTCAAAACTACATTCCTTTATAGAGAGCTGAAGGAGGAGATGTACATGCAATAACCTGAAAGGTACAAGGCTCAAAATAAAGAAAAAGATGAGCTGTGTGTAAGCTCAAGAAGAGCCTCTATGGCTTAAAGCAAGCGCCAAGGCAGTGATACAAGAGATTCAGTATGTTCACATCAGAATCTAGGTAGAAGAGATGCCAGGTGAATCACTGTTGTTACATAAAATAGTGTAAGTCCTCCTATGTTATTTTGTTGCTGTATATGGATGATATGTTGATTGTAGGATCAGACATGGAGGAGATAAGGATGCTGAAAGAGCTGATGTCAAAGGAGTTTGACATAAAGGACTTAAGGCTGGCCAAATAGATTCTTTTGAATGAGAATTAATAGGGAAAGAAGTGCATGAATTATGAAGTTATCACAGAAAAAATATGTTGAAAAGGTGCTAAAAAGATTTAACATGAGTGAGGAGAAGCTAGTGGGCAGATGCAGATGTATGAAGAAGAGAATGAACGTATGCTAAAGATTCCTTATGCTTTAGTAGTTGGGAGCTTGATGTATGCAATGATCTGCATAAGACCAGATATTGCCCATTTCGTGAGAGGGGTCAGTAGATTCATGGGAAGCTCAAGGATGCATCATTAGGATGCGATCAAGTGTATCCTAAGGTATCTGAAAGGTACAATGAGCAAAGTTTTATGCTTTGGAAGATTAGACATTATTTTACAGGGCTATATAGACTCAAATCTTGTATGAGATATTGATAGCTAGAGAATCACTATAAGATATGTGTATATATTGGGAAGTGTAGTGGTGAGATAGATCTCTAGGCTATAGAACATCATGTCTCTATCTACTACGGGGGTGGAATACATTTCCATTACAGAGGCAAGTAAGGAGATGATCTGGTTGAATGTTGTTATGGTAGAATTAGGCAAGGAATTGGAGGATGTGAATCTTTGCAGTGATAGTATGAGCACTATTTACCAAGAAAAGAATGCAGCATTTCATGCCAGAATAAAGCACATTTAACTCTGTTACCATTTCATTCAGACATTGTTAGAAGAAGGATAGCTCGGATTGGAGAAGATCCACACTTCTAATAATTCAGTAAATATGCTTACAAAAGCAGTATTAGTGGAGAATTAGAATCTATGTGTAGCTTTAGTTGGCCTTACTACATAAAGAGAAAGAGGGGTGAGCCCCACCATGATTCTTGAAGAATAGAAGAAGAAAATGAAAGATCAAGGCCTGAAGAGGGAGTGATTACATAAAGGTTGCCAAGTGGGAGATTGTTGTGTTGTGGAGACCACTTAGTCCATCATGAAGATGCTAATGGCACTCCAATGAGATTCTGGGAGGTTCCATGACAATTTGGAGCAAAGGTGTGAAGTCCATGAATAGCACAGGCACTGCAGCGCACCATAGTGCATCGCAGTATGACTTGGCGGTCCCTCAACTGAGATGGAAGCACTACTGAGCTCCTCAGTGGTTAGTAGACAAGGAAGTGGGTGCTACAGAGAGCCGTAGTGTAAATCGGCGCTACAACACGCCATAGAGGAATTCGGAGCTACAACGCACCATAGAGTAATTCGGCACTACAGCGTGTCACAACAGCAGGCACCCTGAGAGACTGGTGTTCAAGCGCATCGCAACGGTAGGAAACCCGAGAGGTATGAGCTACAGTATGCCACAGTGGCTGGCTACCCGACCTAGGCGCTACAGAGCACCGTAGTGCCTGGCATAGTTTTGCTCTGGCTCGGGTTTTTCCCAAAGTAACTTGGAGGGCATTTTGGACCATTTGGGGTCCAAAAATAAGCTGGGTACTTAAGGGAACAAATTGGGAGGAATTTTCTATGTTGGCATTTTAGATTGAGAGGATTTGGCTACTATGAGGAGGAGATCCCAAGATAAATCCCTAAGGAAGCTGTAGTGCAAGAGAGCTCTTGCATATTAGAGAAGATACTCCTAGTGGTGGCCGCTTCCACTCCACTTCATCTTAGAGTAAGAGCTTGTGTATTTTCTATCAAGGATAAGCTCTTTGTAACTCTATACTCTTCAAGATTCTTAGTGGATATTTTCTATGGTGTGGCTCGGTGGTATTTCCCAATCTTGGGTTTTCTATGTAATTTTTTGTGATTAGATGTTTGTGTGCTTGAGTTTGTTTTGTATGCATATGTTGTGATCTATTATGCAGTTTGACTAGCACGTTCAATTGAGGACAGGGGTTACATTCTCTGTGCTCGAAGGTTTTGTTGTCCAATAGGAAATGCCTTATTTGTCTTATTTTGAGGTAGGATCTTAACTAAACCTTATCAACCTTAGATCATGGGTCAATTTCTTTATGGTAGGATAACCTTAAGTTACTTAGATTGAGTTATTTTTTGTGGTTGTTAACCTAAATTAAATGACTTATATGTCACTTCCTTGGAGCCATTTATGTATGGCCTACTATAATGGAGATTAGATTTTATAGTTTGAATCCCCTTGGTTATCAATTAGTTTGTAAATAATTATAAATGATGAGAACATTGGCATTATCATATGGAGATTGTAATGCATATACATAGAATTGACTTGATTCAATAAGATATAGAATTGGTTAATTTACCATACCTATAACTATAGAGTTTTAGTGTTATCTAAGGTAATAGATAAGTACAGTTCAGTTTAGGATAAACATCTTAATTCCTAAGTATGTTATAAGTTAGGGATTGAACAGCTTAGTTTGAGAAAATAAACGGTAAGAGAATTTTGTCCCTTATCTTTATAAGTATTGATAAGTGCAGTTAAACAAACTAAGTTTTTAAAATTACCTATCTTAGGACCTACTAATTATGTATATGTACTCCTAAACATGTGATGAATTAGGATGCTATAAAAGTATAGTTTTGAGTAAATATTGATTTCAATAAAATTTAACTTGGATTTGAACTTATATGGTTGACACATTCTAATTCGTATATAGCATTTAAGGGAATGTGCATACTAAAGGGGATAGGTTAAATAGTTAAATAGTAAGAAGGGATATTTACTTTTATTTTGTCTATTTTTTGGTTTTAATAATTTAAAAGCACTTATTTTATTTAACTCCTTAGCATATAACAAATCGCATAAGCATATTATGTCACTAGTAGAGCAGTTCTGCTCACCCAAGATATGTTAGCGGAGAAAATTGCTCACCTAGAATCAGTGGGATACCATGTGGTATCAAAGTAAACATATTTGTGGTATAAATTCAATGGCATATTTAAATGCATATATAGTGACATACAATACAACTTTACTTTTAGTTATTTCAGTTTATAGTTTCATTTCAGTTAGCTTGCTCATGTACTTTTATTTAAATTACAATTTTTCTTGCCTTCAATTTCAGTGTTAGATTTATAGTTTTAGCTTAATTCAATTTTTTGTAGTTTGATTGAAATTTTATTAAATGTTACGTAAAATCTCTTAAATAAATAAAAATATAAATTGCAGCCTAAAATGTACTTAGACTTATTATCTAACAAGATTTTTTATTTTTTTGGTTAAGGCCTTGGCATTATGAAACTGATAATGTCAGATCCTAAGTAATTGCAGGAGCTAGCATTAGAGGTATCTCAAGAGATCCAGGAGGAGTAGTAGCCAAATAGCTCATACTTACTATCTTAGTTTATTTTTGTTGTGAGATGAGAGACTTTTACTGATCATTTTATTTTAAGACATGGTTTGCAATAAATATATTATGGATTTTTTTCTCTTTTTTATTTGAGATGAATGTTATGTATGAATGCTAAGGCTTTCGCACTCTGTTATTACTACTACTTATCTTAGTATTGAGATGTGATTCATATGAAAATCAAACAAGATACTTATATTCATTGGGCAATTACTCATTTTTCTTTCTAAGCCCAATGTGTAAAATTATCTCAACCAAAATTTAGGATAAAAATATTATATTTATCTTAATAATTAGTGCTCTGCAATAAGTTAGATTAGTAAAAGTTCAGGTGTATCGAGTAACGCACCGTTCCTCCACCAGTTATGTTATCAATAGTCCTTCTTTTGCGTGCGGTGACGAGTTGGGGTGTTACAAATGGTGTTGGTGATCAAGGATGAAGAAGGCTAAATGGGATCAACAAGTTCCCATGCCAACGGAGTGTAGATGAATCAAATCTTCAAGGATCAATGCTTTTCTCCTTTTGTCGAATGAAAATTTTGTATCGAGGAAAGATGGGCTGGGGATCGGTGAGCTCCTTCGTTGATTAGAGAAGAGACCAGCAAGGAAGAAGAAGTTGTAAGGTAGAAGGGAGATCAACGAGCACCTTTGTTGATTAGTGAGGAAGAATTGGTGCATGTGTGGCCTTATCGAATGTTCTGGTGAAATGAATGGAGAGGCGGCTGCTCGGCCGAGAGGGTGGAGGTGAATCAGCTAAGCGAATCGAGGAAGAAAATTTTGGCTTTTGGTCGCTTGACAAGGGAAGAAGTGAGAGGGTTTCGGCTAAGAAAAAAGTAAGAAAAATTAGAGGAGGAGAATTTAGGTTTTCCTTTTAGGTTGAATGAGAGGATAATATATATTGACAGCCCCAAACATTTAAGAGCATTAGGTTGAAATCAAACAGCTACAAATCATCCAAGAGTTCCAAGCTTTGATCGATCGCCGATTGAACTCCGAAAATTACAAACTTAAAACTATTTTGAGAATATCAACTAGCGAACATGCTTGTTCAAAAATTTTCAAAATTGAACTATTATTTTATTTTATATTAATTTTTAATTGAAAATCTTTGAAAATTCACTATGATCAATTCGGAGCTCGAGAATTACCCAAACTTGAAACATAACATTCTCATTTGAAGCATGACTTAAAACTCAAAAATATCTAAATTTTGATTTATATTTAATTTAGGACCATTAGGAATTCCAATCGCGCTCAAAATTTCACAATAGGATCCCATTAGTATGCTTTATCTAAGGATATTTTCATTTAATTCTTTTTTATTTGATTGAAATCAGGATCTTGACTTTTGTCTTAAATCGATCAAGTTTACGTCTAATCGACCTGGTAACAACCGTGGGTTATTACACTTTTGGGGTGCACTACATAGCCCAGGTTTACGTCTAATTCTGAATGTAAGAATTTTTTGAGACCCAAATTCTATTGTCATTATAGATATAAAGTTCTTTTTGAAGCTGCATTACGATGGTATGCTTTAGGGTACTAAAGTTAAGAAATTCATTTAACTAATCCCCATTAATGAATCTTATATTAAACTTTTGGAATTCTTCTTCAAATGGACTTATTAAGATCATAGTATTTAGTATTTCTTTTCTACTTAATGCATCTGCAATCATGCTAACTTTTCCAGGATGATACTAAATATCTATGTAGTTCCAACCATCTACTTTGTCAACAGTTTAGTTTCTTCTATGTGAAGATTTATTTTAAACTTTGATGATCTATGAAGGTCTCACATTTCACTCCTTAAAGATAGTGCCTCCATATATTTAAGAAAAATACTATTGTGGCTAGTTATAAATCATAAATGGGGTAGTTCTTCTTGTAAGTCTTCAATTGTCTTGATGAGTAAGCAATGGCTTGTTTATCTTGCATGAGGACACACCCTAGTCATATTAATGAAGCACCAGGATACTTTATAGTTCTTCTCTTCTTGAGGTAGGATCAAGATAGGTATAGTTATAAGGGCTTACTTTATTCTTAGAAACAATTCTTTGCACTCCTGGCTCCATAGAAATGTTGTTGCTTTTTGAGTCAGATGTGTTATTGGTTTGGCCAATTTTGAGAAGCCTTCCACAAACTTTTGGTAGTATCCTGCCAGTCCTAGGAAGCTATAAATCTCAGTCAAGATGTTGGTTAGGGCCATTTTTGTATGGTACTGATCTTATCATCTACTACATGACCCAAAAATTCTACTGAGTCCAACCAAAACTCGCACTTTGAATATTTGGCAAACAATTGATGCTACCTAAAAGTTTCAAGTACTATTTTCAAATGGTTCTCTTGATCCTTCTTAGTTTTGGAATATATTAAGATATTGACATTGAAGACTATCAGAGATTTATTGAGGAAGGGCCTGAGGATTCTCTGCTTTAAATCCATGTAAATAAATGACACATTTGTGAGTCCAAAGGATATTACCAATAAATTATAGTTCCCATAGGTTGTTATAAATGCAGTCTTGAAGACGTCTTCTTCATTGACTCTCATCTGGTGGTATATAGACCTAAGAGCCATTTTGAAGAATAGTTTGGCTTGAGATAATTGAACAAAGAGGTCTTCGATACAGAGTAGAGGATACTTATTTCTTATGGTTACTGTGTTGAGTTCTCTAAAATCTAAATTCATACGCATAGATTAGTCCTTCGTTTTTACGAAGAGTACAAAGGATCCCAAGGGGGACATCCTTTGGATCAATCCTTTGTTAGTTATTTCTTGAAGTTATTCGTCTAATTCCTGGAGCTCCTTTGGTACCATGTGGTATGGTGATTTTGACTTGGGTTGGGTTCCCAAAATTAGTTTTATTGAGAACCTAATTTATCTTACAAGTGGTAACCCAAGTAAGTCTTCAGGGAACACATCTTCAAAATCTTGAATAATGTGCATTTCTATTAATGGCATAATTTCATTTCTTTCTCCCATCATTGTCACTAAGTATACATTGCATCCTTTCGTTATTTGTTTTCTTACCATCAAAGGGTTTATTAGGGATGTCAGCAGGCTTTGTCTTCCTATAAAAACTATTAAGGATTTCTATTTTGATTGTAACATTTTTCTTTTGATAGTTGATTATAGTGTCACACTATCTTAACCAAACCATCCCCATAATAATGCCAAAGTTGGTGATGGGTAGAATTTCTAATGTAGGTCTAAATAGTTCACTTTTGATGGGGATACCATAGTTGCAAAAATTTTAAGCATTTATACTATCTCTAGAAGCTAACACAATAGTAGATGTTGTCGCCAAATGGGAGGATGGTAGTTCTAGCATTGTTACAAGTATTTCATATATGAAGGAGTTGACTACCCCTATATCAAATAAGGTGTCACATGATATGTCATTAATGAATAAGGTGCCTAAATATTTAATGAGCTATAAGTATTTTGTACGAGCTTATAAGTGCAATAAAAAGAGGGAATGGAAAGAGTAGCATACCCGATACTACATCGTTGTCTCCAAGTGTTAAGACTGGATTGAGCATGTAAATCCTTGCAGTAACAAAGTTATGAGGGGTGGGTCCTCTCCTTTGATTGGGTGTCAGTGCAGCTGGTGGCCTTTGAGTGTTGGCCAGCTCTAGGTTAGTCCCCCTTGTTGGGATAGAGAATGGGGTTAGAGTGATTATTGTTGTTGGTGGTAAATTTGTGCCTCTTTTAATTGATACTACATCAATCATTCTTACAGATCAACAATCTCAAATTTGGTGGTTGTGCTTTCTGCACAGAAAACACCTTTTACTATCATGGTAGCACTTATTGTAGGGATGGGTTCTCTAGTAATCCCCTCTTCTTCCTTGTTTGGGATTCCTAGAAATTAGTTGAAGATTTTAGCAAGTGGGATGGGTTGTTATCTTTTAAATGTCTCCTATTCCCTTGAGGGATGATCTTACTTCTTCCCTTGTCCCATTGTATTATAAAGCTTGTTTTTTTCTTTATGTTCCATGATTAATGCACATTCTAAAAGATCAGAGAAATAAGTATGCCTAAATAGAAGCAGACTCCATCGAAAGGTGTCCTTCATCCCTGGCAAAATTTGGTTGCACTTTGTTTTCTCTGTCCTTACTAATTTTTTAGCGTACCTAGACATTCTAGTGAACTCGACCTCAAAGTTGGCAACAAAGTTGCTACCTTGAACCAATTTGATGAAGTGGTTCTCCATAATATTTTGGGCAGCATGTAGAACATATTTGGCTTGAAATGCTTCTAAGAGAGGTCCCCAGCTTATGTGTTCCAATTATACACCAGTGAATTCGGTGATGGCGATGGACTCCAACCTTTGGTTGGCTTCGTCTTTAAATAAGTAGCGAGTCACTCACATAATCTTTGCATTTGAACACTCTATACTTTCTAGTGTCTTCTCTTTATCTCTTAGCCAATTTTATGCCTCAATAGGCAGGTAGTCTCATGGAATATTGGTGGTTCAATTTAAGAAATGATTGGAGAATTCCATCAAAATGGTGCTTTTTGGGTGAGTGTGCATAGTTTGATAGGGCTGCCTTCTTTTGGCTAGCTAGGAGCTTTAGAATGACCTCCATGAAATAGTCATTGATACTCCTTAGAACCTCTATTGATAATGGTGTCTTTATTGGGTTTTCAATTGGGATGCTTAGATATTCTTCCTCTGAATTCATCTATTATCTAACGGTTGTAAGCTCAAATTACATAGGTTTATGTCCTCATTCTCTCTTCTTTTTATGAATTATAATTTGATGTTTACATATTATATCTCTTAAATTTTCAATCAATTCTACTCTTATACCAACTCTGGGGACCTGATGTTTGGTTAGTAAAAGCTAATCCAGTATTGGTGGGGCAATCCATAGCTGCATGATCATGTTGAGGGATTTAAAAGAAATAACATATATGCACCAAAATACCACATTTATTAATATATTTGAAATATCATAGAGTATTGATTCACAAAGATCTAAATAAAATAAAAAGTTATAAATTTAATAAGAGTCAAAAAGTAGTAAATCAGTAGGCAGTAGTAGCAGCATTATCTTATTCTTAGAGTATTTCCTCTATGATGAACTAATTATTTAGGTATGTTTCAAAAGTGTAGACATTTAAAAACTAGTTAGTTGCAAAACAAAGTATTGATGGATATCAACTTAATAGTTATTAAATAATAAGCAAGAAAATGAATAAATTGATAGGAAATAAAAAGTTTTACAAATTTATCCCAATAAAAATGTTTCAATTGTACTGAAATAATGGCCAAAAATATTTTTTGTCACAAAAATAAATAAAAAATTTTAACATTTGATATCTAGCACAAAAATATAATTTTGTTGGGAAAGTACATAATCAAGGATAAGATGAGTTTAATTTAGTGTTACCTATTAATCCTAACTTCCCACTGTACATGTCCCCTCAAATGCTTATCAGTATAGGCTCCTTATGCATCCCAATATCAAACTTCCTTGTCCTCTAAATCAGCAGTGAACCTATATTACTCAATTATCCAAAAAAATTCATATATCATTTTATGTGACTATGAAAACACTTTTATCAATATTGTGCGATGCAGAGCACTAAAGCATATTAAACTAGAGTAAAGAAAGATAATGAGTACCTTTTTTTTTTGTGTTAAAAGTAAAAAATCTAGTATATATACACCATTTTATAATTGATAAGCAATTACTCAAAAATTAATAGATATCCTATTAATAGTGATAATTAACGTTTGTAAATTTTAATAAAGTGAAAATAAAATAAAAATATTTTTTATTATAAATCTATGATGAAAACAAAACAATTTTATAATTATAAGTGAGAGAAATGATCATACTCTTCTTCTTTCTTTAAACTCACTCTCTCTCTCTCTCTCTCTCTCTCTTTTCTTTCTATCTTTCTCTTCTTCTCCTTATTTCTTTCTTTTTGTTATATTTATTTTTTTTCTATCCTCTCTCTCTATCTCTATCTCTCTCTCTCTTCTTATATGAAATTATCATCTCTTCTTCCCTTCTCTCTATCTCTCATAAGAAATTATCATTTCTTCTTCCTCTCTCTCTCTCTCTTTTTCATTACATTTCTTCTTCCTCTCTTTGTATGAAATAATAATAATAATAATAATAATATTAAAACAACATTCTTATTATTATTAATATTATCTAATGATAATAATAACTTTATAATAATAATAATATTATTATTATTATAAATATTAATAATAATATGATTCTTATTATTTATTAATATTATGCAATGATAATGATAATAATAATAATAACAATATAATAATAGTAATAATAATAATAATTTATATAATATTGATAGAAAAAATGACTGAATTAAAGTCACTGAAATGAAAATCACCTGAATAAAAATAATAGTAGTAATAATAATAATAATAATAATAATAATAATAATAATAATAATAATAATAATAATAATAAAAGAATAAAAATAACTAAATTAAATTGATTGAAATGGAACATGCAAATAATAATAATAATAATAATAATAATAATAATAGTAATAATATTACTAATATATATATATATATATATATGTATCTATGTATAATAATAATAATAATATGAACATATTTAAAAGTGTAAAATTAAAATGACAAAAATGTAACTTGCATAAATAAAATAAAAATAAAAATAATAGTACTAATAGTAATAATAATAGTAGTAATATATAATAATAATAGCAGTAATAATAATAATAAAAATAAAATGACTAAATTAAAATGACAAAAATATAAATTGCACAAATGGAAATGATAATAATTATTATAATAGTGATAATAATAATAATAATAATAATTATTATTATTATTATTATTATTATTATAATATCAACATAAATAAAGTGATGGAAATAAAATAACAAAATAAAAATTATAGAAAATAGAAATAATAATAATATTATTATTATTATTATTAATTACTTTAATATTATTGTAATAAATAACTTTATAAAGATAATAATAATAGTTTTATTAGTATTTTTACTAATTAATAGTAATAATTTCTTTATTATTATCGTAATAATACAAATATTAACAATAATAACTTTACTATTATTATAATAATAATTTTATTATTTCATAATAATAATTTTAAAGTATCATAATAATAAATGATTAATAAAATTAATTATACAAAAATTAAAAAAAAAAACAATTAAGAAAGAAAAAAAATGTTGCTTGCTAGGATAAATGGTTGTGTGTATGCTTGAACTTGAAATGCTCATCTTTAGCATAAAAAGTTAATAAATATGAGGATTGGCTTGTAATGATCTTATTAAAATTTGAATTTCATTTGATATTTAGATTCTCTCTCCCTACAAAGCCTGATCTCTTAAGAGTATAGAATTTCTTACCTCAATCATCCCAAGTCACTATTTATGAATCCATGTCACTTTGTCGTGAATTTGAGTATAGTCATTTGAATGGAATTTGTATAGCAAATATTTTAGAATTTTAAGTGGCATATGTGCATTCTTCCATGAGTTATGATCCTTTATTGGATAAAGATATTTTTCTTCAGCCCTTTATTAAGTAACATGCAATAACTCGCACTCTTTTTTTCTTATAAATCATACACTTGGGCATGAGGTTTCATACTCATGAGAATTGTTTGGAACCTAACATCTCGTAATCCATAAGCCAAATTCACTCCATCATACCAACTTTACTCTCCCCCATACTTAGTCTATATCATCATTCACATTGACAATGGACTTTATATTAGTTAGTTCATATAAAGCCTTATTATTCCAATTAGTAAGATTCAAATATAACCTACAATTAACATCTAACCACCACTTAGATCAATTTCCTCTATGCTCAATTTGTTAATTCATTAAAATATTAGAGAGCACATTCACTAATAAGTTAACACATCTCAAAATGTCAATCAATACTTTCATTACTTAAGAGAGTAATTGTAAAAATGGAAATTTTCCTTATGCTACAAAAGAAAAAAAAATATAAAAGGAAACTGAAATAAAATTAACAAAATAAACAAATACAACTATGGCGGGTTGCCTCCCGTAAGTGCTTGGTTTAATGTCCTCAGCTTGACCATCAATCTTCAATATTCTTGTTGTATTTTGGCATAGTACAATGTGATGCTTTCTTGCTCTTGGATAATTTCTTGTTCCAAAAATGGCTTAAGTCTATGCCCATTCACCTTGAAAGTACCATCCTTGGATGACACCTCAATTTCTCCATGAGAATAAACTTTAGTGATGGTGAATGGACCTGACCAATGTGACTTTAGTTTTCCTATAAGCAATTTAAGTCTTGAATTATATAAGACTACCTTTAGGACGAGAGTAAAGTTCTTGGAATTGATGTGTTTATCATGCCATTTTTTAGTTCTTTCTTTATATGTTGTAGCTTTTTCATATGCGTTAAATATTATCTCCTTTAATTCATCAAGTTGATGTAATCCCTTTTCTCCAGTTGTTTTATATTCAAAATTTAGTTTTTTAATCACCCAAAATACTATGTTCTAATTCTACCAGCAAATGACGTGGTTTTCCATAAATGCACTTATAAGATGACATCCCTAGAGGTGTTTTATAAGCTGTTCTATAAGCCCACTAAGCAAATTCCAACATTAGGGCCCAATCCTTCTTATGATAATTTATTATTTTTTCAAGGATTTGTTTTAGTTTGCTATTGGAAACTTCTATTTGTCCACTGGTTTATGGATGATAAGTAGTCCTTAATTTATGCCTTACTCCATCCATACTTCTTCAATAAATTTTCAAGGTGTCTATTGCAAAAATATTTTCCCCCATCACTAATTAAAATTGGGATGCACCAAAACAAGTTAAAATATTTTTCTTGAGGAAACAAATTGCTACCATTGAATCATTTTTAGTGCACGCTATTGCTTCAACCCATTTTAACACAAAATCAATCACTATTAAGATATAACTATTGAGTTTAAATGAGGCAATGGGCCCTTAAATCAATACCCCACACATCAAACAATTCTACCTCAAAAATTCCTTATAGTGGAAGCTCATCTCTCTAGCTAATGTTGCCAATTCTTGGGCATTGATCACAAGTCTTCATAAAATTATATGCATCCTTAAATAGGGTTGTCCAAAAGAATCTAGATTGTAAGATTTTTGTGGTTGTTCTTTCAAAGCCATGATGACCACCATAGGGTGTTGAATGGCAATGAAAGAAGACAGATGTGGTCTCATTTTTTGGCACACATCTCTAAATAATTTGATTGGCACACCTTCTATAGAGAATTGGATCATATGACAAATAATGTTTTACATCACATAATTTTTTTTTCTTCATTGATAATTAAATTACGTGGGAAATAGATTGCAAGCAAGGTAATTTGCTATGTCAGCATACAATGGTGACATAGACGTGATCAATGCAAATAATTGCTCATCCAGAAAATTCTCAAAAATTACTTTTGTTGGTTCTAATTCCAAATGAGGAAGTCTAGGAAAATGATTTGCCACTACATTTTCACATCCCTTTTTACCCCTGATTTCTAAATCAAATTCTTGAGGCAATAATATCCGTTGGGGTCTTGCATATTTCTTATGTAGGAGGTACTTGACTGTTGCATGGTTAGTATAGACAATAATTTGGAACTAGTCAAGTAGGATCTAAATTTATCAAACGCATAAATGACAATAAGTAACTATTTTTAAGTAGTAGCATAATTCTTTAGAGCATCATTAAGCAAATTATTAGTGTAATAAATGTAATAAAAGATCCTATATTTTCTTTGATCTAAAAATGTTCCTACTGTAATACCACTAGCATCACTTCAAATGGCAACTTCCAATTAGGTGTAGCAAATATAGGATCTATAATAAATGCCACTTTTATTTACTTAAATGCTCATCAAATTTAGAAATTACATCTTTGCCAAAAGTCTACATATTTAGAAATCTTTTATGAATCACATGTAGAACCCAGCATGCCCAAGGAAGCTTCTTATATCTTTTATTGTTAAAGGTGGGGGTAACTTTCTCTATCACATCAATTTTTGCTCTATCAGTTTCTATTCCATTCCCCAAAATTTTGTGTCTCAAAACATTTTCTTCATTTACCGTAAAATGACATTTTTCCCAATTTAACATTAGGTTTGATTCTTCACAGTGGATGAGAACCTTCTCTTGAATTTCATGACATCCCTTGAAGATGGATCACACTAGGTTTGATTCTTCACAATGCGTGAGAACCTTCTCTTAATTTTCAAGAAATGCCTTGAAGGTGGATTCCACTACTAAATAGTTATCCATAAAAATTTCAAGAAAATCCTCCACCATGTCAAAAAGATTGCCATCATGCATCTTTGAAAAGTTGTTGGAGAATTTTATAATCCAAATGGAATTTTCCTAAAGGCAATAGTTCTATAGGGGCATGTGAAAACTATCTTTTATTGGTCTTCTAGGTTAATTAAAATTTGATTATATCCTAAATACGCATCAAGGAAATAATAGAAAGGATGCTCGACTAATGACCATGAATTTGGTCAATAAATGGGAGAGGGAAATAATCCTTACGGGTAACTTTGTTCAGTTTTCTATAGTTAATACAAACCCTCCAACCCATAGTCACCGAATATGGATAAGTTCATTATTTTTACTTGTAATTACAGTTATCACACTCTTCTTAGGCACTACTTGAATGGGACTCGCCCAAGAGCTATCTGAAATTTGGAAGATAATACCTGAATCTAATAGTTTAACTATTTCTTTTCACACCACTTCATTAACATTAGGATTTAATCATCTCTAATACTCAATTTAAGGTTTGAAATTTTCTTCTATTAAGACCCTATGCA
Organism: Gastrodia elata; assembly: GCA_016760335.1. Classification (NCBI taxonomy): domain Eukaryota; kingdom Viridiplantae; phylum Streptophyta; class Magnoliopsida; order Asparagales; family Orchidaceae; genus Gastrodia; species Gastrodia elata. The sequence continues at coordinate 46,223,742 of CM028674.1, read as the reverse complement.
TGCAAATGGAGGGGATGTTTCTTTTGGTTAAGGTAGTCAACTTTTAGGGTTAGCTAATAGTATACTCAGCCATTGTTCTAGTTTGTCTTCCAAAGAGGCTGAAATAATCACTAGAAGAGTTGAGCCCTTTCCCAAAAATATGTATTTCAAATGTGGTAGTAATAGTTTTAGATCTAGTTGTAGAGGCTTCTCAATTGATGGGACAACTCTGCTTCTCTTCTCAACTAGCTCTTCAAGAACTTCCTCACATTCTTGATTTTCTATGAATTAAAAGATATCTTCTAGTTCAACATTGATTGGGTTGCTATCAAATGTGTCTCCTATAAGTTCAATCTTCCAACAACTTTCATCAAAATCAAAAGGGTGCTATATTAAATGTTACTTCCTCCCCATCGACTGCAAAATGAGCTTTCCCTATCAACGTCTATCAAAGTTTTTCCTGTTGCTAAAAAGGCTTGGTCTTCATAATATAATAAGCACTTCCTAATTATCTCCCTCTTAATCCAAAACTATTAAGTCAGCAAGGAATATGAATTTATCAAACTTAACCAAAACATTCTCAAGAATACTTACAAGATTCTTAATAGATGTATCAGCTAATTGCAACAATATTGAGGTACATTTCAGGTTTTAAATACCTAATTCCATGTACACATAATAGGGCATAAGAATCACTGAGGCTCCTAAATCACATAAATATTTGGAGAATGTCTAGTTACATATAGTGCAAGGAATGGTGAAACTTCCTGGATCTTTCTTTTTGATGATTATTGCACTACATTCTTTAGTAAGCGCTACAATATCTTTATCATCAAGTTTCCTTTTCTTAGAGAGAATCTCTTTCATGAACTTTACATAAATAGGTATTTAATCTAAAGCATCAACAAAAGGAATACTGATGCGAAGTTGTTTATAAATCTCAATGAATTTTTCAAATTGTTTGTCTAATTTTTGTTTTGCTAATCACTGAGGGAATGGGACTGGTGGTGTAAAAGGTGCACAATTTTTCTGAGAGGGAGTTTTGAGTGGCTATGTTCCTAATGATGGTTTCTTTTGAGGGTCAGCATCTTCTAATTTTTTTTTATTATTGGCATTATTGATTGGATTAAGTTTTTTCCATTTTGCAATGTCACTGCTTGGGCTAGCTCATGCTATGAATCGTTAATTACTTCAAGATGAATTGGCATAGAAAGTTGACATTTTATGGCTTCCAAAGGTCCTCCAATTCATTCCACATATTTTCTTGACCTCTAAGGGTTATTAATGTCATTTAGAGTGGCATCAGTTTGCTGCATGAAGTTAGCTCTTAAATTCATCCATTGATTTTTTCAACATTGATATTCTATTTTTAAATTTTGGGTCATATGGATTCATGTAGGCTTTAGTTTGTTGATGAAAATAATTGTTACTTCTATTCACAAATTTTATTTGTTCTGTATGGGAGGGTGCATTAGGATTATTTGAATACAATTCGAGCTAATGTGAGCACCTCCACATAAATCACAACTAACTTCATGAATTACATTAATTGACAAAGCATTCAATTTTTATTAAGGGCTTCCATTTCTTGTTGAAGTTGGTAAATTGAGGGGTTCCCTATCGTGCTAGGTTGTTACTTCCTAGGATTGTGTAGTTGTTCAGTAGGCCACTAATATGTGCTCATGGCCATCTCCTATTGCAAATCATAAGCTTTCTCTTAAGTACTATTTATGGATCCACCTGATGTCACAACCATTAGCATTTTAATGCTTGTATTTAATCAGTTATAGAGCATTTGCACTTGAATCCAAAGGGGGAATCCATGGTGGGACATCTCCTAAGTAATTCCTTAAATCTCTCTCAACTATCCTATAATATTTTGTTATTATATTGGACATTGTTAGAAATTTCATTTCACAAGCAGGTTGCTAGAATAAGTTTTGAGCCAACTCATTCAGAGTGATTATGGAATCACTAAGGAGTGAGCTCTGTCAACTCCATGCTCCGTCTTTTAATGAAAAGAGGAAAACAACCTAAGTCTAATGGCATCATCAATAATACCATTGTATATAAGAGTATCATATACTCAAGGAAGTTTGAGACATGGATATTGGGGTCCTCACTTAGTAATCCACCAAATTGATTATTCTACACCATCTGTAGAGTGACTGGTTAAATCTCAAAATTATTAGCTTTTATAGTCAACCTAACAATTGCATTGGGAATCCCTCTCATAGTGGGAAGTGAATAGTGTCTTAAAAGCCTAAATGCATTGTTATTATTGTAATTATTGTGAATTTCATCTAAATTTGGTTCAGCCATATTTTAATTTTCTAAATTAAGATCTAAATAACATCTAAGTCTGTGATAAGTTTTATCAATTTCAGGATCAAAAAGTAAATTATGGTTACCTTCATGTCATATACACATATTAAAGAATAATTAACATGATATGGCTACAACAACATAAGCAATTTTAGGAACAAATAAAATAAAAACTAAATATGCACAAAAATAAAAATAACAAAAACTGAATATGAATACATTAAAAGTGTCTCAATTACTAGTATTAAAATTTCACTAATACCATCTAACTTAATACTAGGCAATGGCTCCAAAATCTTGACAGCCCACAAATAGTGGGACTGTTGATCATACATAAGTATGCATGGTTTGAAGTAATATAGGATGGTGAGTCCCAAATTTTTCCTCCTCAAGGATATTTAGAGGGTTACTAGATAATCTTCTCTCTTGTAATGCTTTGACAATCAAAATATTTGTTTTAATGCTAATCTAAATCTACACATGCAAATAAGTAAATCTAATAACGAGGATGTAACAACGATTAAAAGATTGGGGAGAGTTAGACTGATCGATTATGATTCAACCTTCCTAATTCTTGTTGAGTTAAAGTTGGTTATTATATGAGAACAATTTATTTATATTTCTAGGGGTTGTAGATGACTAAATCCAATAGTGATCTCTCACGCACATGGGTCACTCACCATTAAACTTTAAAATTGCCTTTAGTTGATCTCGTATGAGACCACTTAACTTCAGACCTTAACATCTAAATAATAGGATTTTTAAGTTCTATTGGTATTCCCTGTCTAGTGCAAGTCAAACTAAATTTTCCTCTTTATTCTCACTTGCACTAAGACATCTCTATGTTCTAAGGAGAGCGTGTAGATTTTTCTACTACAATAATCCTTTACTCGGTCTCAAAGTGCATCTAATCGTGAGACCACTTGAAGTATGGAACATAAGAGACAAGAAATGTTCAATGCACTTAAATCCTTGATCTGAACTTTTGCTCTGATATAGGATTTGATGCTACTTATATGTCTTATGTGCATAAATCCTTAATCTGAACTTTTCTTTAATCTAGAATTTAGTTCCACTAATGATTCAAGTGCACACAAATCTTTGATTTGGACTTTGCTCTGATCTAGGATTTAGTACTTCTTGAATTTTATGCTTCACTATGCACATACATCTTGATCTAAACTATTGGTTTGATCTAAGTTATAGTGCACAGTGGATGCATACTAGTTGCTATAGTGACTATTTTATGATTGTAAAATAAAGATTTACAATAAGCACAACACATATATTCATCACACAATTACACAAAGCAAACTCATCATTTATTAAGAAAATTTTACTACATAGGTCTAGCCTAACCCTCCTCAAAAGGGGGGTTTAGGAAATCATTATAATTGAGTCACAAATAATGATAAATATGATTTTTAAAAGCATCATGACTTTTACATAAGTTAAAACAAAATATAAGATAAAGGAAGTGAAGATGATGTAATTAAAGGAACGTCCCTATAGTTCTCTTTATCTTTGTCTTCTTCTTCTTCTTCCTTCTTTTGTGTTTATGTATTCTAGATTTTGGTGAAAGTTGGGAATATCATATTCACTTAATTGACTTTGCCTATAACAATAGTCATCAGACCAACATAGGCATGACTCCATATGAAGCGATGTATGGAAGACAATGAGGTACTCCATTTGCTTGGTCTGTAATTGAAGATGTTCAATTGTATATATCAGAATTAGTGGAAGAAATTAATAAAAAGGTGAAACTCATTCAACAATGAATTCAATTAGCCATGATAGGCAGACTAAATATCATAATGTTAAGCATTTTCCTCTAGTATTCAAAGTAGGTGACTTTGCTTATCTAAGGGTTAGCCCGATGAAAGGTGTTTACAAATTTGGCATACCTAGTAAATTTAGTCCCAAATATGTTGGACATTTTGAAGTGTTAGCTAAAATAGGTCATAGGGCTACAAGTTAAAATTGCTAGATGATTTTTCATCCGTTCATGATGTATTTTACATATCTTCTCTAAGAAGATATCTCCAAGAGTCGTCACATTATGTTTCAATCCCTTTTGTTGAACTTCAACCAGATTTGTGATTCGTCGAAGAACCCATTAAGATTATTGGGAGATACTAAGGCAATTAAGAAGTTGTTCCATTATGATAATCAAAGTTCAATGGTGAAATCACAGTTCTGAGGAAGCCACATGGGAAAAAGAATCAAATGTATGTCAAAAATATTTAAGGATATTTAAGAATTCATATAACTTAATATTCTATCAATTAATAATTTTCCTACTTTTACCCTTTGTTATTTGTGATGTTAAGGACAACATCATTCTTAAGTGGGGGAGTCTATAACAGCCCAAGGTTATTACTCAATCTAATCTAGTTTAATAAAAGCCTTAAACTCATCACCATTAGGTTCAAATCATCATAAGGACAAAACCCTAAAATTTAGAGCCAAATGATGAAAGAATATTATACTGGTCATTTCACGTAATTAAAATACTCAGAAATTTTAGTAAATTATTTTGGCCTCTAACCCCAAATTTGAGGGCATATTTGAATTTCTGACATCAAAATATGCTAGTAGTGCAACTTTCAAATTTTTTGAACTTGTATGGGTTAAAATATTAAAATAATACAATTCATATTTTTATTTAAATCAAAACTTAAGATTTTAGTTAAAATTTAATTAAAATTAATTTGTTATAACATTTAATTCAAAATTATTGAGATCCCGTGTAGTGGGTTGAAACACGGAACACCAGTCCAACCAATCAGAGTCGTTCCACATTTTGGTGAATAGATCTAGCTATGCTGATCTCATCACACCATCGAAACTCTCTAGGTTTAAAATGAGCCATTAGATTGTGCCATGGATCCAATGGTTGTGGTTTAATCCCATGATTGCTATTAAGACATGATCGATCTGAGCTATGAGACTTTTCTAATCTAATATCTGACGGCATCCGAAGCTACTGTCACTATTCACCATTGTTGCCACATGATCTCACCTGGCAAAAGAAATCACCCGTACCAATAGCATGTCAAGGATGTCCCCCATGATTACTTACATCGCCAACTGTTTACCATTATAAATGGGATCTTCCCTGAATTTTGTTGGTCCGATTCTGGCCCAATTGGGGTAATGGAGGCCAAATTCTTGGGTTTGATCCGTGAGCCCAATGGCTGGCCACATGGTTCTATCTTGGCTATTTAAGCCATCCAAATTCCTCTAGGGATCCATTTATGCCATCTACAAAAACTTGGAACCCTCAGCATCTCTTGAACCCTCATCCTTTCACTTAGTTTTCTCCTAAGGTTGATGAACCTCGGTGAGTTCTAGAGCTCCTACCCTGATCCAGTGGTTCAATCCTGATGTTTGATTGCTTGAAACCTTTATGGATCCTCAGGAAGCTGTCAGTAAAGTCTTAGACTCTAGCAGCCACCAATAGTCCCGACATTTTCCCCAATCACTCAGTGCAAGGTACCCCTCCCCTCCTCGAACACTTTTTTGTTTAGCTTCTATTGGCCAATTATCCTTATATTGCCTCTATGATGAATGCTAGAATAAAGCAGGATGTAATAGGATTAGATTCGAATCAACTAGTCAATTTCATTAACTTAAGGGTAGGTGGGCTGTAGGAATTGCCGAAGGCAGCTTGAGCAACCTTCTCGCAATTCCCTGCACCGATGAGCTCATTGACCCTCCATATATCCCTCAATTCCTATGTAGGAGGGTTAGGCATCAATTCTTAAACTCAATTCTGCCTAAGCTAACCTAATTGAGCCTCGATAGGATATGGCTCCACAGTGTCACACGGTGGAACCTGCTCGAATAGGTCCCCTTCATTTTGGGTGAGCCTAGATGGTGAGGGTAGGTGCGCTTGAACCACCGTGGGATGGTGATGGAGTAGGAAATAAACCCCCCCTCTAGTGTGGCCCGTGTCAAGCCAATTTTTCTCTTACAGTAAACCCTAGCGACTACCTTATAACCTAGTAAGTTCTCGACGATCGGCCCCACTAGCCAACGGGCTTCCGGTGCCAATCGATATACCTGGTCTTACTGATCATTTTGGTAGATTGCACATCTTTTAGGATGGTAGGAATTAGTGGTTGAAGTTTGCCTTATTTTGGCAGTTCCACGAGAACAATGCACAGTCATGGGTCGGATCTACCTATGACCCATGCCATTTAAGTTGGCAGAATATTCCCCTACTGTCGGACTTTCTATTTAACCCATGTATTAAACTGCAACAAAATTAGAATATTCCCAGAATATTCTAATTCAATTAAATGGCATGATTAATTTAATTAAATTAGAACTTCAAGAAATTAATGCATAATATATTAATGAATTAATTTGATGAATACAAATCCAAAATATATGAAATCATATATTATTTTGATCAGAAAAATATGAGAAACAAAAATATCAAATAAAATTTAAGATTGGCTAGTTTTAATAATAATCCTCTAATTGTAATTAACCTTGATTATGGCATATTATGGCATGTTGTTACCTAAAGTTGATGTTTAAGGTGTTATTGTACTCCATGGATAGTAATCGTCAATTTTAGATAAAAAGATGAAAGATTGGATGTCATTTTGTCTAAGTCAATTTTTTTGCTCCTAAATAATAATATTTTAATACCCCAAATTACCAAGCTACAATCTTAAACTCCCAATTTACTCTAGTAGTCTTTAGAATAATCGTCTTAGCCATTTGGAAAGTTTTTGAATTGCTCAATTAATCTTATTGAAACTTAATGGATTTAGATCCCATTTAGGATTGAGTCTAAAAAGCTTGAGCTAGAAATTTCAGTCTTAAGCTAAATATTAGATATTAAATCCTTAGACTTTTGTTTTAGCTCGTTGGCTAACTAGAAGCCTTAGAATGGTAAGAATACTTGGTTTGTTGCATTAATCCAAGGATATTATGACGCTTATGTAATGACCGCCACCAAACTGTCATCAAGTTAACACTAACTCGACTATAATTTGGTGGTGGTCATCACTTGTATCATAGACATTAAATAAGATATCCATGATAGTAACTATATAATGAGCAAGATCTTATTACAAACACATACACACACATATATGTATATATATATATATATATACATAGCAATGCAGAAAATAAGAGGAATACATCAAGACTATTTTCACATTTATCCATCCATTTACAATACAAAAATTTAGAAAAATAAGAAAATATATTTATTACATTTATTTAAATGCGAGAAAAAATAAATTAAAAAGAGCAATTTTCTTCCGCAAGCTCAATACTTTATTTTGATTCTTCTTCACGAGCCTAATCTCCAAGAGTTGGGTCTGAGCTATACTCCTGATCTATCATACGTACAAGGCACAGTAAAAAAAAATGATTAGACTTTAATAAGTCTAAGTATGGATGAATTTTAAGTAAATTTAGGATATCACATTTTAGACATTGCACACAACAAAGGTACTACAAAGCAAGCAATGAAAAGGCAAAGCTATAAATAATAAATTTATAACTTATCAAAAAGAGGTAAGCAAGGCACATACTTGGATCCACTAGCTACAACAAGGTTAGGCAATAATATATATAAGGCTAACATAACTAAACTAATACCTAAATAATTCTCTTAACATGAATATGATCAAAAGTAAATATGTTGAGTAGACTATAGATGCAAGTAAGTACTGACACATATAAGTAAAGCAGATCAAGACTAAAGCCAAGACTAATTATAATGACCCCAATAATTGGATAGAAGACTAATTCAAACATTAGGATGTTACCTTGGCACCCAATACTTGATTAGAAGAAAACAAATTGAGTATAGATGCTAAGTGGCCAAGTCACTTTGTGAGTAGTTGTTAAGTAAAATAAAGTTATACAATTGAATGTAATAAGAGATACATGATAAGGAGATACATGTAAATAGAACATTATAGGTATTTTCAATACAAGCAATTAGATTAATCCACTCATTTATCCCAAATAATTACAAAATAGTAAACACAACACAGATATTTAAGAATAGGTAAGAGTAACTTATGCAAGCTCAAGCAGTTTATAATTTAAGTATTATAAATCTTTTAAAAGTAAGAGTAAAAGATAGTAAGTAGGTCACTCTCTCACTTGTAATAAAGTACAAGTAAACAATTCTAAATTAAGTAGAAGCAAAATTCCTTATAATCCCTTCAAGCACTTGGACCTGCATTACCTGAATCAAAGGGCTCTTGATCTATCATATTTTAGTATTTAAATATAATAGGGAAAGCTAAAGGAAAAGAAAAAGTGTAGTTAGACTAAATAATATAAGCACATTTAATATTGGCTATATTCTTAAATTGATAAGATATCACAAACATAGTTTATAATTTAAACTAAGCAGCAAAGCTATTAAAGCTGTCAAGTATGGAAAAAGGAATTAAGTATAATTGTAAAGGAGAATAGTATGAAATAAGTTGAGTAAAAATACTCACTTATATAAAAGTCCTAGCCTACATTCAAAATTGGTAAGGGAAAGCATCCTAAAAGGCTAGAAACTACTATGTACATTAAAGTAAAATGAATTGAAAGTAATATATGTTCAATGAAATTTATGCTAAGTAAGCAATAAAATATAGTGAAGCATTAAATAAAATTAAGCAACATAAAATGTAATTAAATGTAACTGAAGTAAGCAATACACAATACTGGAAATAGAAAGTGCAAAGCATAGAAAATAAAGAAGTATCTTAGACTCTTGATCTAAGATAAATATAGCCTAGGACTATGAAAAGTAAGCATAACTAAACAGTTATGAAGAGATATTACAATCAATAAGATTGTAAAAGAACTCTTATATTATTAATTGAAGTTATATTTAGAAGCTACCTCATTTTGCGAGAGTACTCAACAGAATGGGGCGAGGAGTTAAGCACGTCTCCCTAACTATATACAGTGGGGAGGTCGAACATTCACATTTACCCTCTCTAAAATGTGAAGTCCTATTATAAGCACCAACTTTCTTATTCAAATTTGCCATAATGCATTCCCCTTAAAGTTTTATGAAAATATTTATTTATGCACAATGACCTTGAATGAATGTTCAAGGAAAAAAGCTCAAAGCTACGCAAGCATTCAATAAATTTCAATAATTATAAACTATGTGATATCCTTTTATTATCTAAACTTTAATAATCTACTTAATGATTGGAACTAATTGAGCACCGAATTAACTTATATATATTAATCTTTAAGTCAATTTTGATCACATTAATGAATGGACAGTATTTGATCACATTAATGAATGGACAACATTTGATCATATTAATGAATGGATAGCATTTGATCATATTAATGAATGGACAGTATTTGATCATATTAAATGAATTAATAGCATTTGATCATATTATATAAACTAATAGTATTTGATCAAATTAAGTGAACTAATAGCATTTGATCACATTAAATGAATGAAAGACCTTGAATACGTTTGTGCTTTCACGCAAGTGTACGTGGTCTAAATTAATGAGTGGAAAGTCTGAATTTTCGGAAATTATCGAACCATAGAGAATTAGATATTTTGTTACTAAAGTATATCTGTGATCACTAATGTTTAAGCTATACTTGTATTGATTGGTGTTGGTCCTTGAATAAGCACGACAACTATTAGTAGAAAATACTTCTAATAAAAAGAAGATGAGAGCTGGGTTTCTCCCACATTATATGATAGATAACTTATATATGATAATTCCTCAAGTGTTCATTAGTTCTTTAGTTAAGTGCACATTATTCTTCTTAGAGTGTTAATTCAAAGAATTATAAGTTCAAGTCTCGTACATGAAACGAACACACAGTCAGTTCTATTTTAGCACATAGACCCTTATAAGATTTTAGATTTGTAGTTTTTATCTCATCTCTTGATCATGGAGATGAGGGTTATAAAGTTTAAGATCTTATAAGCATTGATTCCACTAAGAGCTTCACGTGCCTCAAGCATAGTTTAGATGAGAGAGTGATTTTATTGAGCTTAATGACTATGTCACCTCGTTCATGAGCACTCAATGAATCCATTCCCTCTCTCAAGTATGCTGAGCAATGGAGCATCAATTAGTGGGTCTTAGCATCACACACTTCAACTCATTAGTTAAGCATAGATTAAGGTGCACTAAGCTCAAGAACTTTCTCACATAGTTCTAAGCTCTCATGCACTCATAAATCTAGCATCAAAACTAAGGTGAGCTATGGAGCACAAGACAATATAGTCCTTAAGTTCAATTAGTCCTTTGTCCTTTGGTCCACATTCAAGTCTACAATAGTCCTTTTATTTCTTTAACAAGGTATTGAGTTCATGATTTTTATTAAACTTGAGAAAAACTTCATACAATTATAGTATCTATCAATACATGTGGGATTGCCCTAACCCTCCCCAAGGGAGGATTAGCTCTCTATTACAAAAGAGATGAAAAAAAATACATAAATGGATAAAGACCCTTTCATAATCAACTAAGAAAAACATAAAGCAAGAGTTTAGAAAATACTAGAAACGTTCCTTTGGAAAGTTCTCCAGACTCCTCTTCTTGTTCCTTATAGTTGCTTCTCTTAGGTCCCTAGTGTTGCCTTTCTTCTCCTTCTCCTTAGCAAGATAAGCTCTTCCACCCTTTGAGAGTTCTCCTTCTCTTCTATGCAGCCCTCTCTTTACTTAGGTTATAGTGAGCTAAGTTTGGAACCTCTCTTAATTCAAGAGAAGTGGTATTTATAGAGGTGGGCTGCTTCTTCCTCCTCCCATTTCAAAATTTGCTTTTGCCTTATAAAAATTATGGTGGCTAAATCCACTTGAGGGATGAAAAAACTATTACTTTTTCATTGATAATTCTCCACATTACTTCAAGAAGACCATTTTCACCTTAAAAAACATAGTTGTTGTAGAAGGAATGATGGCTAGAGACAAGGTGCTGGTTGGAGGTCTTGTCCCAGCCGCATTTAATGCTCTGCTTAGAAGAATTTTAGGTGGGCCGCTGCAGTGCGCCGCGCTACAGCGCGCTGTGGCAAAAATTTTCACAAAGTGGGCCACTGTGGCGCGCTGGGGCATTTTGGTTCATATAGTGAAGGGCCGCTGCAGCACGCTATAGCGCTAGCGATTTCACAAAAAGCCCCACTGCAGCGTGATGTGGCACCAGCGATTTGCAAGTTAGACTGCTACAATGCACTGTGGCACCAGTGCTTCACAATGTGCTCCGCTACAGCGCGCTATGGCGCCCAATTTCACAATTGGCTCGCTATAGCGCATTGTGACACCAGCGCTTCGCAAAGTGCTCTGCTACAGCGCGCTATGGAGCCCAATTTTGTAAATTGGATCGCTGCAGCGCACCATCGCGCTAGCGCTTTGCAAAGTGCTCCGCTGCAATGCGCTATGGCGCCCGATTTCGCAAATTGGCTCGCTGCATCGCGCTAGAGCGCACCACAACAGTTTTCCTTTAGGAATTTTGGAGAATTGTTCATATTGCTCAGAATTCGTTGGATAGATATTTTTTCTGAAAAGATAAGTAAAATTGGATTAAGGAAGCAATTTTAATTAATTAGGATATAAATCAGGTATTCATCACACCCCCACACTTAAATTCTTGCTCGTCATCGAATAAGTTTAAAATAGTATTTTTCTATTTCTCAGGTGTGAAAGTCAACAAAAGATAGCAATTAGATTATGATGAGTAATTTTAAGGCATGTGCTTAACTGAAATGACTAAAATCATTTGACATTAATTTTCTAACCTTGGATATGAATCAAGGTTAATAAATTAATTTCCAAGTATTTGTATTTATGCTTGTTACTAGGTAATGGAAAAGGTTCCTTAGAATAATAGACTAGAGAGGTAGTGAAATAATCAAGAGTTTTGTGCCATATGTGCTCCTTCTTATGAATCACAAAGATGATAAGATTAAAGGAGAGATATTTTTCATCATCTTTTTTCATTTCTTTCATTTGGGAGAGATATTTTTCATCATCCCTATTTTTATATTTTTCTCATTACATTTTTAGGAAGAGATATTTTTCTGCTTCCCCAATTCAAATCTTTGGGTTCATGAAGTTGTATGGGAGCCTAGCACACTCTTTTAGATTACTTACCATAATCACTAGTTTTTTTTTTGTCCAATGCTTTTTCTCACACTTAGTTCTTAGCATTGATTTAAATTCTTTGAGATTAGATTAACCTTAATTCATTCCTTAATTCAAAGATTTAATGTTATCAATGCATTTGATCACTTTTTATTTAACACCCCTTTTATTTTATATCATTTTCTTTATTGATATCTTTGTGACTTTCATTTCTTAAAAAACTCGAAAAATTTTATCATTTTCAAATTCTAGAGAGATTTGGGAATACGATAATCCATAATTTAAATTTCTCAAAATTAAACACACAAAAAACAAAGGTACAAAAACAAATGATGCAAAATAAAATATAAAAAAATATAACCTATTTATACTTGGGCTTCCTCCTCCTCCTCTTCTCCCATGTCATAGGCAAAGTCGCATGGGTAGTGTGTGTCTGGAATGGGGGCACCGACAGGCGGTCACGACAACACAGAGGGGTCCGATCCTCCTTGTAAGCTCCAGTCCTCGAACATTAGTCCAAGGGCTTCATGAGATTCGAACTAAAACTTGCGCTGCTAGACGAGTTCCTTTTTAAAGAACTGCATGTCGGTGGCCAAGGCCTTACTAAGATCAGCTTGTTGCATGTGGAGTCGTAGCAACAACTTATTGGTGAGATTTTGATCAGACGGAGTGGACGTTTTCCCTTGCTTGCCCCTCCATTTCTTGGGTAGCTTCCGTTCATTAGCACGGGCGTTCATATTTGAACGAGCAAGAGCGGAGCTAAGGGAAATGATGAAGTCGGAGGAGAGGATCTTGACCCCTTGGGCATCGCATATTCCTGAGATCAAAGACCCAAAGGCCAATGCAGCATAGGGTCCCTTGAGAGCCTTCCAGAGCTGCTTGTAAATGATGCTCGCTATGCGGATCTCACCCTGCCTAACTAATGAGCACAAGAGCAGTGCTTTGGCGTGGGTCACTTCGGTCAAGTGACTCAAAGGCATGACAAATATGGAAATGAAAATCAACCATGCACTACTTATATCCATCAATTCGGAATGAGGAATGTTGGCTAGGCCTCCCTCCCAGTCTATGCCTTCATGGATGAGTTCTGCTACGAGATCATGGAGGTCAAAGCGAGACTCTAAGAGGTCAAGGTAAGAGCAAGAACTTACCTTCCCTAACCATAGAATTTCTTGATTTGAGCAATTCCAAAAGTCACTCCCCTACCTCTCACGAAGACTATCCGTATGGCCGCATTGATTGCATTGGCATGCACCTCCTAGATTATGGATGGGTATGTAGGACATTTTTTTATCACCATCTCCCACCATCCCCGAGGGTCGACTTGCTCCACCAGCACAGGAAAGTTGTGGGTAAAGCTCTTCTCCGTAATTAACTTCCACTGATAAGTTATGGAGGAGAACTAGTGTTCGACTTCAGCGGAAGAGAACCTTTTCTTGTTAAAAGTTCCCCCGGATGAGGAAGCTTCGGTCTCCCTTCTTAGAATCGACTTCTTGCTAGAAGACTTGATGAAGAAATGAGAGGAGAGTAAAAGTTCATGAGGAAGCAAGAAAATTTTGAAGGTGCAAGGATTAACCCCCCCCCCCCTTACCTTCCCTTAAATAGCCAAGAAAATCAAAAGCAACAGAGCTATAGTCAGTGGGTCTTCTCCATGCCATAAATGTGATGATCCATGTGAATGGAGGGGGGCAGCTTTTTTAGCACACACTTTTTTGACTGCTTTGGAAACCCAAATATATTACTTTTTGACTACAGGGAATCCAAGGCGGTCAAATTTGCCACAGCAGGAGCAGACCGCTGCAGCGCGCTATAGAGCTGCCTACCAAAAAAAAAATTTTATTAATCTTGGGTTACCTCCCAAGAAGCGCTTAGTTTAATGTCTTTAGCTAGACTCGTCAACGATCATATAATTGGATCCAGACGTTTATCTTTCCACAACCTCAAAGGATTAGGGTGAGCACGACCCTCAAGGGTGCTCGAACTGTCGTCCTCTCTTCCTTCCCTCATAGGATCATCTCTTTCCAGTTCTAACTTAAGGGGATTCTTCTTTTCCCTTTTTCCTCTTCTCATTTTTCTTCTTCTCACTCCTTCCTTACTCCCCTTCTCTGAGGAAGAAGTTGAGCTATTATCACAATTCTTCTCTCCTAATGCTGGATTTTCAAAAACATTATCAAGCCTAATTCTTTCTTCCCTTTTTTTCTCCTCACCTCTTCTTCCATTTCTCTTTGTTAAAGACCGTGGGTTTAATATCAATTAACTCAGATTTCCTTTTAATTTTAATACTTATCACCCCGTGACCTACATCAATAATAGCTTTTGTGCTCATAAGAAAAGGTCGCCCAAAAAATAATTGTGGAGTTCTTGTTCTATCTATCCCATTCGCATACCACAAAATCAGTTAGAACAATGAAGCTCCCCAATCCAATAGCAACATTCCTTACAATTCTTAAAGGGGTAAGGGATTCCAGATTAACAAATTCTAGAATCATGGAGGTGTACTCCATTCCTCCTACCTTCTGATGTTCATAAATGTGGTAGGGCATAATATTGACAGAAGCACCAAGATCACACAAGGGATCTAAAAACACTTCATTTCTAATTATGCAAGGAATACACAACCTTTCAAGGTTATCACATTTCAAAGTTGTGAGCTTCTCACATTTCGTTCCCCTCGCTCCTTCCCGAGCCTCTAATTCTTCTTCTATGGCACTCAAGTTATCAATTATATTTCTCCCATGCACCCCTTCAGAATGAATCACACTAACTAACTCCCTAGGGTTCACTTCAGTGGAACTAGGTAGAGCTCCTTGCTACTGAATAGTCAACTGCTTAGAGATCTACCCCAGTTGGGTCTCTATATTCCTAAGGGATGCTTCTATTCCTTAGATAGAGGCATCGTAGCATGTGATTGTGGCTTCAGTGCGACGCATGAATTGGATGGTTTCAACCTTAAAGGAGTTGAAAGCTCCTTCTAAATTTGGATGGTGATTGTTATAATAATTTCCATTATTAACGCTCTGTTAATTTGATGAACTCCCCCCATATTGATTTCCATTGTAATAATTGTTACTCCACATAAAATTAGGGTGGTTTTTCCACCCTGGATTGTAGGTATTGGAGTAAGGGTTGTTCATAGTGTTGTTATTTCTTAAATAGTTAACTTGTTTGGTGTTCATTTGTACGAAGGGGTTATTCAAATTGCAGCTCTCACTATTATGTCTCCCTCCTCATAACTCACATTGTATCTCTAGAACAGCGTTAACATTCATTCTCTCAATTTTTTCATTCAGGGCTTGGATTTATTGCTGTAGTGCCGTTATTTGGTTTGATTCATTCACTTTCATATATTCTCTTTTAAGCCTTTCAGAAGGCCATTGGTATACATTATTTGCCATTTCTTCCAAGACGTCATAAGCCTCTTCTTGGGTTTTGCTACAGATATAGCCTCCGGCGGCTGCATCGATGAGAGTCCTTGTAGGAGTATTCAAACCATTGTAAAAGGTTTGAACTTGCATCCACAAGGGAAACCCATGATGTGAGCATCGCCTTAAGTACTCCTTAAATCTATCCCACCCATCATACAGTGTCTCACCTTCCAACTGAGTGAAGTTGGTTATCTTAATTCTCAGCCGAGCAGTTTTCGCCGGAGGAAAATACTTGGCTAATAATTTCTTTGCCAAATCGTCCCAAGTCCGGATTGGGTCGCTTGGGAGAGAGCTGAGCTAACTTTTGGGTCTATCTCTTAAAGAGAATGGGAAAAGCTTTAATTTAATAGTGTCTTCAGAGATGCCGTTGAATCTGAAGGTGTCACAGATTTCAAGGAAAGTTGAAATGTGTGAATTAGGGTCTTCAATAGCCAATCCTCCAAACTGGTTATTTTGAACCATGCTCAGAGTGGAAGATTTGATCTCAAAGTTATTAGCTTCTATATTAGGCCTTACAATAGCATGGGGAATTCTCCTAATAGTGGGTAGTGCATAGTCTCTCAGTATTATTCCCCAAGGTTCTCCTAATGGCTCTCCACGATTTTCATTATAATTTTCCATAATGGCTTGTTGGCTTAGCAAAATGTTTTGTTCTCTTCTAGCCTATAAGTAGGTTCTCTCAATTTTTGGGTCAAAAAGATAATTTGAGCAAGCTCTTCTATTCATACACAACACTAATTAGGTTATCAAGAACAAATTCAGCAATAATGTTCAAAGATTCAGCATTAATAAAAAAATAGAAAAGTAAATGGTTAGTACTTATAATTACAAAAATAAAAAATTAAGTGTATATGCAAGAAATTGCTTAAATCACTAATTACTGATATATTCTCCTTAATACGAAACAATTTCCAACTCCCCGACAACGGTGCCAAAAACTTTACAGACCTTGAATATGTCTGCACTTTCACGCAAGTGTACGTGGTCTAAAGTAATAAGTGAAAAGTTTGAATTTCCGGGATTTATCAAACCACAGAGAATTGGATATTTTGTTACTAAGGTATATCTATGATCACTAATGTTTAAGCTCTATGTGTATTGATTGGTGTTGGTCCCTGAACAAGCATGACAACTCTTAGTAGAAAATACTTCTGATAAAAGGAAGAGGAGAGTTGGGTTTCTCCCACATAATATGATAGATAACTTATATATGATAATTCCTCAAGCATTCATTAGTTCTTTAGTCAAGTGCACATTGTTCTTCTTAAAGTTTTAATTCAAAGAATTGCAAGTTCAAGTCTCATGCATGAAATGAACACACAGTCAGTTTTATTTTAGCATATAGACCCTTATAAGATTTTAGATTTGTAGTTTTTATCTAATCTCTTGATCATGGAGATGAGGGTTATTAAGTTTAAGATCTTATAAGCATTAACTCCACTAAGAGCTTCACGGGCCTCAAGCATAGTTTAGATGAGAAAGTAATTTCATTGGGTTAATGACTATGTTATCTCGTTCATGAGCACTCAATGAATCCATTCTCTCTCTCAAGTATGCTAAGCAACAGAGCATCAATTTGTGGTCTTAACATCACACACTTCAACTCATTAATTGAGCATAGATTAAGGTGCACTAAGCTCAAAAACTTTCTCACATAGTTCTAAGCTCTCATGCACTCATAAATTTAGCATTAAAACTAAGGTGAGCTATGGAGCACAGGACAAAATAGTCCTTGAGTTCAATTAGTCCTTTGTCCTTTGGTCTACATTCAAGTCCACAATAGTCCTTTTATTTCTTTAACAAGGCATTGAGTTCATGATTTTTATTAAAGCTTGAGGAAAACTTCATACAATTATAGTATCTATCAATACGTATGGGATTGCCCCAACCCTCCCCTAGGGAGGTTTAGCTCTCCATTATAAAAGAGTTGAAAAAGAATACATATATAGATAAAAATCCTTTCATGATCAACTAAGAAAAACACAAAGTAAGAGTTTAGAAAATACTATGAACGTTCCTTTGAGAAGTTTTCCGAACTCCTCTTCTTCTTACTTGAAGTTGCTTCTCTTAGGTCCCTATTGCTGCCTTTCTTCTCCTTCTCCTTAGCAAGATGAGCTCTTCCACCCTTGGAGAATTCTCTTTCTCCTCTATGCAGCCCTCTCTTTACTTAGGTTGTAGTGAGCCATGTTTGGAACCTCTCTTAATTCAAGAGAAGTGGTATTTATAGAGGTGGGCTGCTTCTTCCTCCTCTCATTTCAAAATTTGCTTTTGCCTTTTAAAAATTCTGATGCAATGATGGCTAAATCCACTTGAGAGATGAAAAGACTATTACTTTTCCATTGATAACTCTCCACATCACCTAAAGAAGACCATTTTCCCCTTAAAAAATGTAGCTGCTGCAGAATGAATGATGGCTGGAGACAAGGTGTTGGTTGGGGGTCTTGTCCCAACTGCATTTAATGCTCTGCTCAGAAGAATTTTCAGCGGGCCGCTGTAACATGCTGTAGAGCACTGCAGTGCGATGTGGCGAAAATTTTCGCAAAGTGGGCCACTGTGGCACGCTGGGGTGTTTTGGTTCATATAATGAAGGGCCGCTGCAGCGCACTGCAGCGCTAGCAATTTCGCAAAAGGCCCCGATGCAGCGCACTGTGGCTCCAACGATTCGCAAGTTAGACCGCTGCAGCGCACTGTGGCGCCAGCGCTTCGCAATGTGCTTCGCTGCAGCGCGCTATGGCATCCGATTTCGTAAATTGTCTCACTGCAGCGCGTTGTGGCACCAGCGCTTCACAAAGTGCTCCGCTATAGCGCGCTATGGTGCCCAATTTCACAAATTGGCTCGCTACAGCGCGCTATGGCGCCCAATTTCGCAAATTGGCTCGCTGCAGCGCGCGGCAGTAGTTTTCCTTTGTGAATTTTGGAGAATTGTCCATATTGCTCAGAATTCGTTGGATAGGCTTTTTTCCTAAAAAGATAAGCAAAATTGGATTAAGGAATCAATTTTAATATGAGAAATGAATGAAATTTTCCTTTTATTAGGATATAAATTAGGGATTCATCAATGAACTAATAGCATTTGATCATATTAAATGAACTAATAGCATTTAATCACATCCTTACAAAGGATAAGTAATTTCAATTACATTCCAATACGAAGTATTTGACATTCAAGGAAACATGTAAATTGCATATGACTAACATAATTCATTTATTATTATAACCAATCTAAAACTCATAAATTTATTTATGAAGTAACAACAATTTGAACTAAAATGAGAAATTGAAGATAGTAAGAATCATTATTTCAAGCATTTAATAGAATGTTATTAAGTTGGTGCACATTCTTTTCATTATGGATGAATTAAACTAGTGTTTAGTTTTATTTGAAATAAGAACAAATAATGTAAATCTTCAACATGCCATTTTTCTTTCATTTTATTGATTTTCATTATCTGAGAATCAAAATAGTATATAACTATTACTAGATTGAATTTCCATAATCTGAAGATCATTAAATCTATTAAAAAATGGTTATTCGATTTTTCTCTTTATTAATTTATCATTTGGATTCTAGTTAGTTTGTAAAATAAAAAGGAGAACATATTTGTATTTATCTCTTTAAAGTCCATGGAATGAAAGTATTATTCTTTTATAATTATGATATTAAGTTACAAATGAGCCCTGATTAATAGGTTCTTTTAACGATGAAAGTCTTTCCTCCCCATAAACATGAATGAAACATAATTATATTTACACAATAATGTAAGATACTTGAAGAGCAAATTCTATCATCAAAATTACAATTCAATTAGAGGATAGAAATTTTTAATTATTACTAAAGAACACTCATGAATATAATTTAAGTTAAAGTTAACTTCTTATCATAATTACTCAAAATTTGACGGGCCACTACCATTACGGTTTGTAATTTATTTGAATAAAATTCATCAAGCAATTAAATGGACTGCCGTGTAAGGTCCATTAAATCGTCGTCCTCCCCTTTCATATGCAAGCGAGAACACTGACAAGAGGGAGGAAGAAACCTAAAGAATTTTTAGACCTACTTGAAGTATTAGCCATTGATATCGAAACATTCACTGCTAAATCAAATAGAACATGATTTATATTGATTAAGTTCATTTTCGACCCTTTACTTGAAACGATTAGAATAAATGATTCAACAAGAAATCCTTTAATCTTGAATAACCATTACTATTATTCTATTGTTATTAATAAGAGACTTCGTATACTAATATATAAGGAATTATCAAGATAGAAGGAAAACAATATACTTCATATTCCATAACCATATTTGATGATTTGTAGAAATTTGAAAATACAGGACATGAGAAGCAACAGAATGCCATTAATCCCTTCATTCGAATTAAGATTGTTTCTTGATTGTTAAGATTTATCTAATATGAGATAATTTGAATTAATTGTCGAACAATCATAATATGCAAGGTTTAAGTAAGTGAAGTACTTAGCACTGCAAGGCTTACTTCCCTTTTTAATTGAACTACTAAGTTGAAGAAATAGAAGAGCGTAAATGCAGAAATTAAATTAAAAAGACATATTACAAAATTTATATCTCAAACAAAAAATGTTGAAACAATTTCATTGAAATCTCTCAAAAATTATTGATGAATCCATAAATTATATCTAAAATAAAAGGGAAATTTCATTCATTTAAGATATTTTTTGCTGTTCCTAAATTAAATTTTTCTATCTTTTTCAGGAAATAGAATCCAATGGAGCTCTAGGGCATTTCTACAATTTTCCTAAAAATATAACAAGGAATTTTGCTACAGCGCGCTGCAGCGCGCGGTCGCGTGCCGCAGCGGGCTGCAGCGGAAACATTTAAACTATATTAAACAGGCTCTCAATTAATTGAATAGTGTTTTTCGCAGAATTCACCGCTACAGCGCGCAGTCGCGCGCTGCAGCGGTTTATCACCGAAATATTTATGATTATTAAATAGGGGCTCAACTAATTGAATAGTGTTTTTTGCCGAATTCACCGCTACAGCGCGCGATCGCGCGCTGCAGCGGTTTACCGCATAAATATTTATGATTATTAAATGGGGGCTCAACTAATTGAATAGTATTTTTTGCGGAATTTACCTCTCCAGCGCTCGGTCGCGCGCTGCAGCAGTTTATCACGGAGGACTTGGCTATATAAATCGGGCCGCCCAACTAATTGAACAGTATTTTTCACGGAATTTACCGCTGCAGCGGTCTGCCGCGAAAATATTTCTCTCTATAAAATCTGGAAAAAGAACTAATTGAACAGTGTTCTTCGCAGAATTCCCCGTTACAGCGTGCGGTCGCGCGCTGCAGCGGTCTAAAGCGGAGGACTTGGCTAAATTGCTAGGGACCAAGGTATGCTAAAGCACGCCGCAGCACGCTCTAGCGCGCTGCAGCGGCCCGCCGAAATTTTTCCCAGACAATGCATTTAATGCGGCTGGAGACATGACATTTATCCTGAATGTTGTCTCCAGCCATCATTTTCCTGCAGCAGCCATTTTTGTAAGTTTTGAGGTGATGTTGTGGCTAAAGAAATGAGATTATTATCACCTCACCCTAAATTAAAAATTAGTGCAATAATGAATTCAGCATTTTATATGGAAATTTTAGTTGCTTATGGAGGAGAGGAGCATGCAGCAGAAATATTTAAACTATATTAAACAGGCTCCCAATTAATTGAATAGTGTTTTTCGCAGAATTCACCGCTACAGCGCGCGGTCGCGCGCTGCAGCGATTTATCGCGAAAATATTTATGATTATTAAATAGGGGCTCAACTAATTGAATAGTGTTTTTTGCCGAATTCACCGCTACAGCTCGCTGTCGCGCGCTGCAGCGGTTTACCACATAAATATATATGATTATTAAATGGGGCTCAACTAATTGAATAGTGTTTTTTGCAAAATTTACCGCTCCAGCGAGGCCGCGCTGCAGTGGTTTATCACGGAGGACTTGGCTATATAAATCAGGCCGCCCAACTAATTGAACAGTGTTTCTTGCGAAATTTACCGCTACAGCGCAAAGTCGCGCGCTGTAGCGGTCTGCCGCAGAAGTATTTCTTTCTATAAAATCTGGAAAATGAACTAATTGAACAGCGTTCTTCGCGGAATTCCCCGTTACAGCGCGGTCGCGCGCTGCAGCGGTCTACAGTGGAGGACTTGGCTAAATTGCTAGGGACCAAGGTATGCTAAAGCACACCGCAGCACGCTCCAGCGCGCTGCAGCAGCCCGCCGAAATTTTTCCCAGACAATGAATTTAATGCGGCTGGAGACATGACCTTTATCCTAAATGTTGTCTCCAGCCATCATTTCCTGCAGCAGCCATTTTTGTAAGCTTTGAGGTGATGTTGTGGCTAAAGAAATGAGATTATTATCACCTCACCCTAAATTAAAAATTAATGCAATAATGAATTCAACATTTTATATGGAAATTCTAATTGCTTATGGAGGAAAGGAGCATGCAGCCCCCCCCCCACTTCCTATAAATACCCCTCCTCTTGACTAGAGGAGGGTTCATAATTTTAGCAAAAATTCCCTAAGTAAAGAGGAGAGCCAAAGGAAGAGAGAACTCCCCAAGGGTGGCAAGGCAAGCTTTTGCA
The DNA here is from genome assembly GCA_016760335.1 of Gastrodia elata. Lineage (NCBI taxonomy): Eukaryota > Viridiplantae > Streptophyta > Magnoliopsida > Asparagales > Orchidaceae > Gastrodia > Gastrodia elata. The sequence goes on along the minus strand of CM028674.1, from coordinate 46,201,283 downwards.
AAGGGAGAAGAGGAAGAAGGCAACACTAGCAACCTAAGGATAGGATAATTAGAAGGAGAAGAAGAATTTCGAAGAACTTCTACGGAGCGTTCCTAGTATCTTCTAAACTCAATCTTGTATTTTCTTTTTAGTGACCATAAAAGGGTCTTTATCTATGTATGTGTCTTTCTTATTTTCTTGTGTAATGAGTAGCTAAACTCCCCTTGGGGAGGATTGGGATGAAGTCCCATGATGCATAATATAATATTGTTGTATGAATATTTTCCCTCAAGCATACTGTATTTGTGATTTTAATGTCTTACTAAGAAATTTTCATCTAAATTACTCTTAATGTATTTATGAGGAAAGAACTAAAAAAATCCAAGATCTAATTGTCTTGTGCTCCTTAGCTCACCTTCAGTTGGATGCTAGATTTTGAGTGCATGGAAGCTTAGAACCATGCGAGAAGGTTCTTGAGCTCAATGCACCTCAACCTAAGCTCAATCTAAGAGTTGATGCAAGTGACGCTAAGACCCACTAAATTAGCTCCTTATCTCCACATAATTGAGATTGAGTAATAAAGTGTTGAGTGCTCATGAACTAAGTGACATAGTCGTTGAGCCCAACATGTGATTCTCTCATCTCAGCCATGTGAGATGCAAAGTGATGCTCGTAGTGGAAAATCAATGCTTGTGAGATCTTAAGATTTAAGAAAATTTACTTCTCCTTAAATAAGGAGAAAATGAATTAACTTTAAATCTCAAGAATCTTATAAGAATCTTTGTGCTAAAGTAGAACAGAATGTGAGTTCATTTTGTGCACGAGATTTGAACTTGTAAGCCTTTGAGCTAGACTAAAGGACAATAATGTGCACCTGATTTCAATTAAACTAAATGATAGAGCTTGAGAAACAAATCTACACAATTATTATATTATTTCATGTGGGATGGGCCCAACTCTCCTCTTTCTTTAAATCTTGATATTTTGAATATTTGTGCTAATTTTAGACCAACCAATCAATACATATTATAGCTTAAACATTAGTGAGAATAGATATACTTTAGTGCCAAATCAACCAATTCTCTGTGGTTCGATAAATTCCCAGAAAGTCACACTTTCCACTTATTACTTTAGACCACGTACAATTGCGTGCAAGCACAGACGTGTATTTACAGTCTGTCAATTGTGAATCTTTGAAATAAAAAAGTAAAAAATTGATTGAATTTTCTTTTACAAACTAACTTCAAATGAAAAGAGTCTATCCATATTATGTGATAATGGCTACATAGAGTAAAGATTAAGATTAAAGGCAATAATCGCAATACTCAATATCTCATTTTGACAAACTTCGAACGAGTTAAATCAAATCATCGAGATTCGTCAACAAAGCATAGTTCTCTACAAATCTTAGTAGAATACTATTAGAGTAAGGAAAGAAGATGGGGGAGTACCTTGGTAGCTTGTGAGAGGTTGGGGTTCCGTCGGTTACTATTTGGGACGGTCGCAGATCATCTCCTTTAGCAACCTCACTCTTAGATGGCATGCCACCCATGTTCTAGGTTTGGTCGATTCCTCCGTAAAAATCCCCGAAAATGGGAAAGGAGATGGAAGTTTTATCCATCCCATTCGACAAGTGGAGACAAGGACTCTGATGCAGGTACGCCTCCGCCCCTCCACTCACAAGCGCAACGTACGAATGAAAGTGGAAGAAAGGAGAGGCGTACTGGTATTTCCTTCGTTGATCTTTTGTGGGATTAAACAGTTCTGACAGCCAGTAGGGATGCGAACCATCAAATCTACCCTATATTTATATAAAGGATCTGATTCGTTTCGCATAAGATGTTCCGTGTTATGAAGATTATAGCGGATTTCCGCTGAGCTTAATTCAATTGAATTATTTATATAATAGAATACATATTAATTTTAATTAATATGTAATATCTAAATAATACTTTTCTCTTAATTTAATTCTTAAGTTTAATTATGCAAATGGACTTTGAAAATTCTCAAATCTTTACCCTTACCTGATTGAGGGGTGATAAACTCAAGAATGAAATCGAATTTTGATCGGCGGTGTACTTAATTTACCTAATTTTCTAGGTATTTAAATATTATTAGAATATTGACGAAAAAATTGACGACTCCCAAACACTTCCATATTGCCACCCCTGGCTAATTTGGGTGTGGTGAGTTCAATGGTGGACTCCATTTTTTTATTCTAAAGTCTAAATAAATTTGGTATTTTCAGAATTAACCGAAAACTAGGAAATATTGGAAATTACCAAACGGTCTCCAAATCGCACAAAATTTGAGGTGAAGACTCTTAACACTATTATAAGAGTAATAGAAAAGGTTTGGAATCAATTAGGTTGCTAATTGATATGTAATAATATCTGGGTTGTTACATTAACATCCTAGAATGTACATATAAGCATTAACATGTTCGTATAAATATGAATCTGACATAATCTGAAAGTAAATGCATGTTATCAAAGGAATTGTCTAATAAAGCCACATAAATTGAAACTGAACTGTAAATATCAAGCATGTATCATCTAGCATCTCAAATCTAGATCCAAGCTATATTGTACAGAACATAAATGAAGTGAAGATGTAGAAATACAAAAGTAAATGCAATGTATATTTTTGTTATTTTACTTTACTTCTTAAGGCAACATTCAAAAGTTGCTGAGGAGTTAAGCACATTTGTAGGACTGAGGTGAGTTCCTGAACTAGACACAACTCTCCCAAATGAGTATGTGTCAAGTGATCCTTATTTCTCCTTACAACCTGCCCATTGGTCAAAATGTGTGTACACATGCACATGTCCTGATATGAACCTCATGTAAATTATTTTCTAGTTTTTCTAAGTTTTCATTTTATGCACAAAGTTCATCTTACATGACATGTTCAAGGTGTAAGAGGCTAAAATGCAAGGAACAAGGTAGCAAAAGTCAAGGAAAAAGTAAGACTTCTAATACAACAAAGGTGATATCCATTATTATTTAATTTATCCATTCTGACTATATTCCAAGAAGACACATGGTCAGGATCTCCAATATCCTACTATCTAGTATAATCTTAGTTTCACGGTCTTAAGATTAATACATTAAAACTCAAATGAAGTTCTAATTCTAATCAAATAATATTGCCTACTGAAGTTTAATTGTCAAATCAATCATCCTAAATTTTTATTTTTTTTTCTACAAAATAATATTGATATAGTCTATCAAGTTTAGAAGTTAAGAGATTAAAATATAACCATAGGACTTAAGTCTCTTAACTTAAGATTCATAATCTTCTAAACTCTTCTCAAAACTAGACTTAATTAGGGTTTGACCTAATGAACTCCCATTTAGTCTACTTAGTCTCAACATGATTCAATAACATTATAATTACTAGTTTAAAGGTTTTAGGAGGAAAATATGGATTTCAAATCCATATTTAAAACATCTAAGGCTTAATCTAATCAAAGTTAGAAATAATATATGGTTGATTAAAGGGGAAATATATTGAGTCTAATTAAACTTAATAAATCAACTAAATTCTACTATTACTAAGTTAAAAGTCATGGGAGAAATCAAGGGTCTCAATTTTATATTTTAAGCATTTTGACCTTTTCCCCTTAACATAATAATATTTTGAAAGTTTAAAAGTTGACTTTGAGAATTAATATTCTAAATGGAAATGTTTCTAATCCTATGGCAAGGTAGATGTCAAGGAGTAAATCAACTCTAAAAACACCCAATGTAAACACATATAGGTCCTAATTTTGACTAAACAATGTTTGACCTAATTAATGAGTAATTAACAAAATTACTCATTGATATCTAAGTTTTAATTCATGTTTGCATATTTTATTATTTCTAACAAGATGATATTACTACCTTGAAAATTCACTGATTAGTATTGCTTTCCTACATTTATAAACAAATTCCTACATCCTAATATCATGATTTTAAATAGTAATCATTCACTAACAAAACTAAGATATATGCTAGTGATGTACGCACTGCACATAGAGCTCAAAGACTAATATAATTTAATTAATTCAGAACTCAATAAAATTTTCTAAGTACTTAATATACCTTACATGAGTGATTTGAACTTGCAGCTTATAGATTAGTTGGCATGAGACATCATTCATAGGACCTGTAATATTTGGGCAAGATATGACTAAATGATAATTACTTTGATAAGTGTTGCTTATTTAGTAATACTCCAGACAACATGAACCCTACTCAGATTAATCAATAATTAGAGATAAAGGACTGAAATATAGCATGCTATGAGGGATCTACAATATCGCATATATAAAAGCTTGATCATGAACCCTACTCAGATTAATCAACAACTAAAGATAGAAGACTGAAAAATAGCATGATAAGGAGGGATTCGTAATGTAGCATATATAATAGCTTGATAAGAGTGATAATAATCATTCCTATGGAGGATTTATAGAAATACATTGAACATAATCCATTATAATTTGATTGAGATGAAATTAAAACCATCACTAAATTACATTCTTCATGCAATTATTAATGAGAATAAAAATGAGAAATGATAGATAAAAATTATGTGATAATTTAATTAATTATTTCAACTAGTAGTACCATGATCTGGACATAAATTAAATATGAAGATCTACAAATCCTTAAATTGCATTGACTAATCACCCTAAGGGCATACAAGGATGCTGCTAAGATAAACCATTCATACATGATTAATTAACAAATAAAAGGAGGGTTGCATGCACATGGATCGACAAGGATGACAACTAACATCCTGATAGAAGCATTAAACATCATTTTGTATAAGCAATTAATGGAATTATCCTAAAAAATTATGCAAGAATAATTACAAACAAATTAAAATAGAAGCAATCACACTATTAAGGCTAGCTCAAGCTTTGACTGAATAAAATCATAGGTGATGCATAACCCAACTTGAACCATACATGAAGTTGACATAATACATGCAAATAGGTTTAGATCAATAGTGTTAATGAACAATTAATATTATGATACCTATTTGATAACTACACAAGCTTGCATTTGATAATAATTACAAGCATGAATCAAATCCATAGAATTTAAGTTTAGAGTAAATTAGTACATTGCTGGCATTGACCAGAATATTGGCCAAAGAATAGAAGGGTTGTTGTCCTCGACCAGGAAGGATTTTGGCGAGGAGAAGTGCCGCTGATTTTGACCATGAGAGAGCGAGCAAAAGAGAAGCTACACCCGACCAAGAAGAATGAGGGTTCATCCAAGAAGAGGAGGTCGACAAGTGGGAAACTATGACGGGCTCGGTGAGTAGAGATGGATGGATCGGCACTCAACAGTGGACTGCTCATGGACAAAAAGGAAAGAGCTCGACCGTGGAAGAGGATGGTTTGGCCATGGGAGCAGATAGGGTTACAACTCAGCTTGAGTGAAGGAGGGAGCTTCGACTGGAAGGAGGAGTATCGATTCTTGTAGAGAGCACTAATTGGTGCTTAGAAAGACCAACGCTCAGCCGAGGGAAAAATTTGGCCGCATGTTCAATGGTTGTTGATGATCGACCAAGGGAAGGGGCTGGGTCAACGAGAAAAGTTGCTGATTGGCGAGGGATGGAGAAGAAGGAACTCTGTCGAGGAGGAAGCTGCTCACGACCAAAGAAGGAGAAGGAGGAGCTTGGCCACCGGCAACAGAGATGAAGGGAAGAGGAACTCAATAAGTAGAGGCAAAGAGGAGGTGGCTACTGCATGCATCACACAAGTGAGAGTGGATTTCGGTTGAACCTAAGGGAGGGATTTAGGTTCTCTACTAAAGGTTTGGGTGAGATGGTAATTCTAAAAGAAGCCCCAAACATAAGAGCCTTGGATTGAGATCGAACGGTTACAGATCGTTCGAAAGTTTCAAGATTTGATCGATCATAGATCGAACTCCAAAAATTATGAAACTTGGCATGATCGATTGTCTCGATGAAACAAATGTACACATTCAAAAATTGTTGAATTTGGATGATTTATTTATTTTATACTTGTTCTTAAATGAAAAACTTCAAAATTTTATTACATTCAATCCAAAGCTCAAAAATTGATGAAACTTAAAACATAGCATTCTCATTTGATGCTTGACCTAAAACTACAAAAATTTCTAAATTCTTATTTAAATTTTGTTTTCTATCAATTTATGAAGTTAAAAGTTCAAAACTTAATTTAGAACAATCCAAAATCACAATCATGCTCAAACTTTTGCAATAAAATCCTCTCACTACACTTTATCTAAAGTTCTTTTTATTTGATTTTTATTTGACTTAAATCGGGATCATGATTTCTTACTTTATCTGATAGGCTTAGGTATAATCGACTTAACAACAATCTTGGGTTGTTACAGAGTTTGTCTGATAAATAGTCAAACTGAGTATGCATATTTTTAATGATTTTTGAGTTAAAACTAAGTATAGTTTTAACATGGTGATATTAGGACCTTCAATCCAAAAATGTACAAAATAGTAAGATGTTGAAGATCCTGTGCTTGTACATTTTTGGGAATAATTAGATTGGATAATTTGACAATAATGAAAACCACATATTTTTTAGTCAAAATATTTTGATTAAAACCTTGAATGACCACTTTGCTTTGAGCCAAAATCATTGTGGCATATTAAATAAGATATGTGCATAAAATTGAAACATAGCATTAGAAAACATTTAGCATTAGGTTCAGTTCTGGATGAGAGACTGTGCATGCACATATGCAAAGTAAGGTGAAATATGGATTTACGTGTACTCATTGGGGAGAGTGAGTTAAGTTCGGAAACCCACACTTAGTCTTGCAGACGTGCTTGACTTCTCAGCCACTTTTGTAAGTACCCACATCATATGCAAAGTAAATAAGATAACATAGACATTGCATATGTATTATTGCCTATTTTAGTTCAGTTTTAGCTATGAGTAGCTAGTTATTTATATTCATATCAGTTTTAGCTTCATTAACAGTTAGATAGTGCAATTTTACTTTTAGTACTTTTTGCATTTATTTGTTTAGATTTTATTTCAATATTTATTTTCTGCAGCATTTCTTTTGTTATAGCTATGATTTATGGTATCACCTGTTTGTATGTTTGTATCAATACTTACTTATAGTACAGTCTATTCAGAATGTCTTTTTGTCATATTTATGTCAACCTTTATTCAGTAAATTATATATATTTTTGCCTAACCATTTCTTCAGCTTATGGTCAGTGAGGTATGCACTCTAGTTTACCTCAATTTGCTTAATTATAACTTGATAAGTTGTAACTTCACTTTCTTATTATCTAGTTTTGTTGCACCCTTTATTAATTATTTAAATGTGATATCCTTAAATATAAGAGAATCAATTAATCATTCTAAAAGGTATTTAGATAATTATTTAGCACAAGATTTTTTTTTATGGAGACGTCGCATGTGAATCCGACATGTCACATTTGGAACAACTCGATGAACCAGCTGTCGTAGAGCGGATGCTCAACGAGGAGCCTGTCATTCATTTTTCATTAATATTAATATTATTAGTATTATAAACGATAATAATAAAATTACTATTACTATTATGATTACTATTATCAATATTATTATTATTATTATTATTATTTATTATTATTATTATTATTATTTATGCAATTTACTTACTATATTTCCTTTCTAGTTATTTTCATTTTAGTTCATTATAATCACTATTACTATTATTATTATTATTATTATTAATGGTATGTTTACTTAAAATAAAAGAAAAGATATCATTTTTTCATTTAATTGATTCTTTCACCATTTTTTTTGCATCCTTATTAAATTTTGATTTACTTTGATATTCATATAATATTTTATGCTAAGAATTTGAAATAAAATAAACAGAAAGCGATATCATGAGTTTATACAAGTATATCTCAGGTCTATATAGACAATATGTTAGGATAAGACATGCTATGGAGTGATAAAGAACCACACATAACTTTTGAGGAGGAATGTGTAATTAATCAGAAATTCACATCTCATATAGTTAGAGACGTATCTAACTCATTGTTTCTTCTGTACTTTTGTCCAACATTATAGTATTATATATTCTACTATCATTTTCTTTAGAAAGAACATATTTCTTAAATATATATATATATATATATATATATATATATTTAAAAAAAAAGGCCATCCAACTGTGAGGTTAACATGAAAGGCCAAAATACACAGCACAAAAGATCAAATTTGGGGAGAGCCCGCAAGTTGAATATCAGGAAACCTATCAAAAAACAGAGGAAAAGACAAAGCAAAAAAGGAAAAAAACATCAGCAGTCAGAAGGATTAAGGGAAAGCGAAAATCAGAAAAAATCGTTTGGATCCACATCAGTAGCCAGAAGGAGATATGAAGACGGAACAACGGGATCCATGCAGGATCGACATTCGGGATGTAGACCAGCATATCGTCCATCATCATGCAAACCACCATGTACGAGATGGCGCACGTCCAGAAAATATTGTCAGTTAGAAAAAGCATACTATCCAGTTGACTTTCTATACAATACCAGTAAAAAGAGATAATGGCGAGCCAGCAAATGTACCCCCCCCACCAATACTAAGTTTTTGAAATAAAAGAAGCAGGAAGAGGAAAAATGGCATCCACAGCAGCGGGTTGTCGAGAAAGAAGCTAATCAGGGGGCAGGGAGGGTGGAAAGGACAAACCAAACTTTAGCGCCCCAGTGCATGACAGAGTGTCTGAGAAGAGCACCAGAGGATCCCTGGGCAACTGCATGAGCGGCTACCAACAGACAGATCACCATGATCTTCTCAAAAAGCATCAACTTTAAAACCCAGCAAAGCATAAAATGAGGCGTCGCCTGGAGCCAGATAGGACAAGGACCTGCAGGCGCAGGACCCCGGTACGAGAGACCCTCGAAAGAAGGGCCACGAAAGAGCGTCTTGACAGAAAACCTATTAGCATATTTGGTTTAATGCACTTAAAATTGGATCTTTTTTAAAACAGCCCTAGTTAAACTTTCTTTTATTGAAAGTGTTAACCGATTGGTAAATATCAAAATAAATCGCTTTTAGAATGTTGCTCGCTTTGAAAAGGTTTATTTAGGTATTTTGCTTTGTTTCGATTATCCCAAATGTGCTAGAGCCCGAACGCAACGATCAGGTTTTTGATATCAAGCTTTTTATTTTTTTCGGAGACGCCACCACCTCTTTTGAGAAATTCAAGCATCGACGTATTTTTCGCAGAATGGGAGAATTGATGTTGAGTAACGAGTTGATCTTCCGCCAAACGACTTTACCTATGGCATTATCAAAAAAGACGTGTCGAGTAGTTTCTTCCTCACAGCAGCAAATACATTTTGAGGCAAAAGCATAACCCAGACTTTTTATGTTTTCATCAGTGCTAATGTAACCTTTGGAAATTTTCCACAATAAGTAGTTAATGAAAGCAGGTAAACATTTATTCCAGGTCCAGATTAGCCAACCATTTGTGCGAATTTTCCTGTTTATGTTCCAGAGCCTTGTAAAATTTATTTTCCCTGCATCACATAAATTGGAAGTAATTACAGAATTGGTCTCTAGTTTTGGTTGAAAAGCAGTAAGTTTTCAAGCATCGGGGCAGGGAAAATCTGATTCATAATGGATTTGTTCCATCCCCCGTCGAGGGAGAACACCTCCCCAAATTTTAGGTTAGGTCTGATTAAATAATCCGTCAGGTTATCGATATTGCTCCAGTTATCAAACCAGAAATTGCAGTTTGTGTCAACAGTGTCCCAATGCAAGGTGTTTTCAATAGAGTTACGTTGGGACAGCAGACGGCTCCAGGTTTTGGAGTCCGTGATTTTTTGAGAAACTTGTGACGGGTGCTTAGTAGCACAATATTTAGCTGTTACTAACTTTGCCTAGATTGAATGAGTCGTTCTAAACTTCCACCAATGTTTATCAGTGAAAGCTTCATGGATGGTCGTAAGGCATCTAATACCAATACTGCCCTCTTGCCAGGGGTAAAGAAGGTGGTCCCAGTTAGCCCAAATAGTTTTAGATCCCCGGTTGTTGTCTTTCCGAGTCTGCCATGATTGATTGGCGCCCTGTCATGTTCTGTCAGACTGCGGTATCTTGAAGGATAATTTCCTTTGTTCGTCGCTTCGGCTTCTGCCTCTTCGGCTATTTATTGTCTTCCTTGGCAGCTAGTATGTCTGGAGGGCACGATGACGAGCTGGATTCGTTACAAACTACAAATTTCGGTTGTCTTATCTCCTGATATAGGTAGGCTGCTTTTTTTATCTATTTCTTTGGAAATTTTATTAGGGGTCCTCTTGGTTTGTCTATAGGAGAAGCTCGCCCAGTTTTGTGAAGTCGTGGCTGCGGCCCAACTTGACCCTCTGCTCTTTGGTATGCCGTGCTCCTTCTAGCTCTGCGATGTCATGCTGGTTATTCTTTTCCTCCTTTTGGAAGCGCTTCCGGGTGGCTGCTTTCCCTATTCTCTCTGTTGTCGGATCACTCTGGTTTGTCGCTTGGATTCTCTCGGTGATAATTTTTGCAGGACCTGTAACGAGCAGGCAATGGCTGCTCGGGCGCACTCTATGATGCCGAGCCTTCTTTTTCTTTTTTGTTCTTCGCTGATATCTGTCCAGGCCTGGTAGTGTGCCTTGTTGTGGTCGATGGTTTTTTCCGTCTGCTCGTCTTTTTCTGGGTTCCGGTTATCTCAATGTAAACCGGCCCATCTCATATTGTAAACCTTATTTTGATGGAATGAAGATTCAAGCCGAGATGGCATTTTGCAACAAAATATATATATATATATATATAAGTCTCGATATAATTCTAAGATGTGAGCAGATTAATGCTAGCTTAGCTAGGCTGACCCCATCACCACAAGTTCAGCGGAGCTGAATTGCACCAGCTATGCGAGCGAGACAGGTGAGAGTTGTGTTTGTTTTTCAATATTTGGATTTCAAATTTTACTAAATATATTGTGCATTTTGATAAAACGATCAAACTCACGTAAAATTTTTTTAAGTTGGAACTTAATTTAGAAACATCATTTATAACAAAAAGTTTTATTATTTATGGATTTTTTAAAGTTAAGACATCGTGAATTAATTTAGAAAATATCTAAAATTTGTACAATAGTATTCTTAAACGATACTCTATCTAATGACAATATCAGTTCAGTTTTATTTGAATTTATTGAAAAGCTTTAGAGTTTTAATCTACTTAAATAATTTCAGATTGTTACAAATCTTTGGCTACTAACTCTGATCATTGATATTCTCGATGATTTCTGTACAAAGGGTATCTCAAGTTAAGAAATTTGCTCATATTTTAAATACAACAATTGTGTAATCCGACACAACTAAGAAACCGAAACAACCTCATCTCCTACAATGGAATATGCCCCTTCTACAGGCCAAACAACTATGAAATTTTGCTTTAATTCTTTTAATAGGTTGGATACCTCTTTATGTGTAGACATATTTAGTATCTTTTTAATGAAAACTCCATAAAAATCTCATCCAGAGATCACCTAACAAAAATTATCCACGCTACCAATTATTTTCATGCAAATATATGATCCGAGCACAAAAGCACAAATGTCAATCTAACCACAACATCACACTCGTGTTTATAACATAGATAAACCTGCCTATGGAAAATTTTATAAAACTTGGCTGTTATACTGCTCAATCAAATTTGTAAGAAAAAAAAATCAGAAAGAATGATTTTTCCATGCGATGCACTTAAAATGGCAGTCCAAAATTCATTCCTAAAGCTATAAAGTATTCGCCGATGCCGATCAGTCCGCCTCCAAACCTATAAAATCCTTAACTATTATGAACAAATAAGAAGCTGAAACCCAGGAAGCTGCACTAGAAGCTCCTCCAAGCAGCGAGAATCTGTTGAAAGATCTCCGCAAAGAGCTCCCTGTCAGCGCCTTTGAGAAAACTCATGATCTTGGTCGCGATTTTCGCGGATCTTCCCAAAGTTAACAAGGAAATTTAAAGCAGCCAGCCTTTAGATCCTGGAGACTGAAAGAGATGGGCGGTTTGGAGCCTCTCGAGCACGTTGGTAGTGTCAATGTCTTCGAGCAGGCTCTGGTGGCAGGCCTCCTTGAGATCGGCGATGTCATACTGTCGGAAGCCCAAAGGAGGGGCAGGCGATGAGCCAGAAACTGCTGGGCATCAAAATTGCCGTAGATGTAGTTGAGCATCACCAGGCATGACTCAAAGGACATGTCCGATATAGTCACTGCAGAGAGCTCCTTCTCCTTGAGGCTGCGAGAGGAGAACATTGCTCCTGAAGACCGGCGATCTTGTGGAAAGAATGCTCGATGGGCGGCGATTGACCCGTTGCAGGTTCTTATTGTGATGTCCGTCTCGATGCTCTCTGCTAGCATTCGCTTCAAGCAAGTTGCCAGCCGCCCACAAGGATTTCTTTTCGATCTCATAACAAGACCAGATGGACAACGCCTCCCCCGCCCTGTGTGTAGCAGCCATATGCCAACAAAGAAGGCTAGTAGATTGTATCAACTATAAACATCCATTGTGAATTCAAAGATTTATATTTTAATTTTTGATGATGTTATATCTCTATCATTAGTAATAAGATCATCTCTGAATTCCACCAGCAACTTTGATCAACTTGGTCCTTAGCATCAATGTTTTGATCCAACCTCCAGCTGAGCTATTCAAACATTATAAAAAAGGTTTGATTTAACAACATCCCATATCAATTAAATCTGTGTTTAGGTCCTTGTCGATCTACTCTCTTACCATCGATATTCACAGCTATTTGCTCAAAAGTTTGATGATCGACCAAATCGATCCCCCAATTTTAACTATCTGCTCTGTGATGAATATCAAAACTTATCTACAATAGGTTTGCTTCCCTTGTGACCTCTATAATTATGCTAAATCTAAACCACTAGTCTCCTCATTCTTCTGTCATACAATCAATAAGCTCTATCAACATTTTACCCCAAAATCTACTACAAAAACTGAGAACTAGGTTCTTTACCAGCACCATGCTGCCACCATGTTCAACTCCTGTTTTATGCATTCACTGGATCTATTTACCTCCTTACGTGCAAAATCTGCAGACTTTAATTCATCATCACTTACTTGAGCTTTGGTCTTCACCCAAGTTGTGAAATGCACCATTAATGTCGCAACAAGTCACAGATTTCTTTTAATCCATCCTCAATCTATTTCCAAGCAATGTAGAGATTACAACCACTTAGCTCTTACCATTATCATAGCTCATATGGGAAACATGAACATTTTCAGCCTATTACAACCATTTTATCAATATACCCATCTACAATCTCAATATCTAAGGTATGAAAAGTTTCTTGCCGAATGAAAACTGAGTACTATTTTTAGAAATGTCATTCAACCCACAAAAAATCAATCTAGAGAGATTTTTAAAAGAAAGATAATAATATTTAATCAAACTATTACATGAAGTCAAGACTTATGTCCGTATTATCTACTGCAAAACATACATGAGATCTTATCGAACACTATACTACCACGGATCCTGCTCATTGTTATCACTTGTGAAACACTCTCCACAACTTTAACAAAATCCTAATCACTCTGTTAATGATACTTGGCACAAGTTCAACTTTAATGAAATCAATTATCTCAAGTTGAAAAAAGCAAATAACATCTTCAGTATATACAATTTCTTATGGCACTACACTCGAATTTGAGGTTGTTGCAACCTCCTTAACTTACCAGAATTCTTCATCTCTTGATGTCCCCATTTAAATATAAATCTTTAAGGATGAGGAGACAACATGGGCTTGACAACCTCTCACAAAAGGTGTTAATCTTGCAGCTACTGTGGATCAATAAAATATATTTGTAAATGCCCTCTACAGCGTAAGAAAGGATCACAATGAAACTCCTTCACTATTGTCATCGCTCAAAAATATATATCCTATCACCAAAAAACAATCATGAGGGTTTTGAAAAATAAGTTATATGCACTAACTGTGACACTACTTAACAATTAAGTTAATAAACATATCAGGCTTCTAAATTCATCTTGAATGAAATCATATGACTGAAACTGAAAATCTTATCAATAAAAGTGCATTTCAGGTTTCTTCTGACAATTCTATTGCTAATGAATCACATAAAAGTTCATTTATATTGAACAAACCTTGAATCTCAATTTAATCTTATCAAAACCTATACTATTCCCAACTTATCTCTTTATCTTGTTCTTGTTAGCCAAGCATATGATAAGGTCTTCCTTATTATCTATGAGATTCAAAATTCTCAAACAAAGCAAACTCTTAAAATAAGACATAAGTGGGGAGATTATTTAAGCTTATCTTGTCTATCTTAATCCAAATATGTGATATTAGATACTAATTCGACATCTTCTCTATTAATGGCACAACGATATGGATAATGCCTCTCACAAATACTATTTGACATTTGATCTTTCATCGCTTACAGAGTTCTACCAAATTCGACTCTTTTTTTAATTAGATTGGCAACTTATAAAATAAGAGTATATGATAATGCCTTCACAACACTATGACATTTGGTCTTCACAGCCTTACAGAGTTTTACTAAATTTTGATCTCTTTTTTATTTAGATGCCAGCTATAAAATAAGAGAAAAATTATCAAAATAGTCCCTTGACTCGTGCAAAATGTTTTTAAATAGTTTTTAACTTTTGTATATGCTATTTTTGGTTTAATTGATCTTGTTTAAGTGTTTTTTACTCCTCCCGCTAACGCACTGTCCCCTTCCACTAAGTTTGAGCCAGAATCAGTGTTCCATAAGGATTCAGCAATCGATTCTAGTATGAATCAGCCGCTGTATTCAACGACCGATTCACGCTGGAATCGGCCGATCGTGAATCCAACGACCGATTCCAACTGCAAGCGGCCTTGTCGCTGGAATCGGCCGTTGAATGCAGCGGCGGGAATCGGCCGCTGGTATTCAGCGGCCATTTCTAACGGTCGATTCCCGCTAGATTCAGCGGCCGATTCTCGCTGGAATCAGCTGCTGAATCCGATTGACCATTTCCGGCTGCCGATTCTCAATGGAATCAGCCACTAAATCCAGTGACTAGCAGATTCTAGTGGAATTTAGCTGCTGGATTCAATGGTCATTTTCACCAACCGATTCCCACTGGAATGGGCCGCTAATGCAACGGCTCAGTCTGGCAAGAATCAATCGCTAATCCCGCTGGAATGACGGTTCCGGCTGCAAACTCAGAAAAGGACGGTGTTGTATCAATGAGAAGACAAAAAAACACTTAAACAAAAGTCAATGGACCAAAAAAATATGTACAAGAGTTTAAGGACTATTTTAAATATTTTGCAAGAGTCAAGGGACCATTTTGATAATTTTTATATAATAACAACCAATATCTTTTAATACAATAATATCAAAGCCACTCTATTTGGGACGAATTCATTATAATATATTAATGGTTTTTAATATTTTTCTTTATTGATGACTATTAGCTATTCATAAAATATATATTAAAAAACAAATATCTAAGTTATCTCAATATTGAATTTGCTTATAAGGAGTAAATATGTACCCTCATATAAAATAAAAAAATTTCAATTTAATAATGATATCCAGGCTCTTTTCTTATATCCATACTAAAGAGCACAAAGTCCAATTATCATGCCATTGCACTTCCCAACAAATTGGTATATCTAATGAGAAAATTGACATATCTTAACTCTTTCCAAGTACCTTTAATATTTCTTGCAAATGTGCCTTAACGATTATTCAACAATTAACCATTCTTCTACTCTAAACCTTAACAGCCTCTCTCCTTTTATTAACTAATCAGCAAAATGTAAGACTACTCAAAACTAAAGCCAGTTGAGTTGATAATGGCATGTTTTGTCCTTTAATAATAACAAATATATGAAGTTTAGAAAGTTGTGCTCAAGATTTTTGAATCCTTAGTTATGGGATTGAACAAAGAGTATTATTGCTGACATTCACTATCTACTGCGTGTATGCGTGTATGTATATATATATATATATATATATATATATATATATAACATTTTCCTTAAATAAAAAAGAAACAAATAAAAGATAACATTTTCCTCTTATCCAAACTTCATTCTTCTTCAATACTTCCACTCATTTTCTAATGTAGTGTTCAAATCTTACCCCAAAAAGACAGCCATTGCATGTAATTGGGGTTATAAGATTAAAACATGATCTAATGTAGTGTTGAATGACATAAACCCCAACTTACTGGAAATATATAAACACATTTGTAAGGTGTTGATTATAAAGAAATTGTTGATTATACTATCGTATATATTTTGTTTGTTATAGTCTCCATTGTAATTGTTATACAACAAAATATTCTTTAAATGTATATTTAAAATGCCTCGCTTACATGTAATTAAAAAAAAACTATATCAAATTTTCTATGCTTAAGAAAGGTCTCTATGATTTTAAACAAGCTCTAAGAGAGTAGTTTGCAAATTTTAGCCACACAAGCATTCAATTTATGTTAATTCCAAGTATATAGGACTCTTCCTTGTTAAATAATTAAGCAAATCACAGATTTAATATTCTATTGAAGTATGCTAATTATACAATCATTATTTTTGATGATATAACATGTACTTTTGATCTAAAATAAGATCACTATTATATTTTTGATGATATAATCATGGCTCACTTAGCATCAACTTAATTGAACTTGAAGTCTTCTCCAAATGCATATTGTCTCTCTAAAATCTTATGCCTTATTTATTTTCACAATTTAGTTTCACAAACAATAAAATAATCTCTCCATCTTATTTTAATAAAATATCAAACTAACTCTAATGAACAATACTCTTCTTGATAGTCTAATACTTTATTGTCACCTAGTTGGTATTCTTATTTACCTTACAATGACCTACCTAATAATACACATATTGTTCATTTGATCAATTAGTTCAAAGCTGCTTTTCATTTTACTCATTATTCCATTATGCTCCTAATTCTCAAATATATCAATGGAACTTTATTTTATGAGATTCACTTTTACTTGCATCTAATACTATTTTAGATTTAATAATATTTTAGATTTATAAATATTGATTGGTTTATGGCCTTATTAATCATCACCTCATTATTAATTTTTATTATTATTTTTTAAAACTCATATTTTCTAAGAAATAAATGGTAGTCAAATATCACTCTTGACTTCACTAATCAATGTGCTATTTAAATCATCCATAACAATATATTTCATGAGTACACCAAACTAATAAAAATTCAATATCAGTTCGTACATCAATATGGCACTCTTTGATTACTCGATTACACATGCTGCTTTCATTGTGGACACATTACCAATACTTTAACTTCTAGAATATTTTCAAGAGCGATTTTTCAAACTAAAGGTATTGTTAAACCACCTTAAGTTTTTAAGAAATATTAAATTAAAAAATTATTATTCCCAAGTGTATCCTAATTCAATAAAATTATATATTTTCTTGTTTATTTTATTCCAATTATCTCGTCTAGGCTCTACATAAACTATCTATATACATTCATAAATATATAAAATTATACTTTTCCTAAATTTTTCAACACCATTTATTCCCTTAAATTTGTTTAACACCAAAATTTTAAAATCACCAAATAAAACAATCCATTAATAAACAGTACTCAAATTGCAATCAATGGCTCATAATGCTATAAAGTACAAAAAGTTTAAACATTGGTCACCATAATTTGATCAATTTGAATCAAACATCATCTCATCAAAAGTGTTAGTTTAAGCATTATTAAGTTTAGACAACTAAATGAAGCACCCTATGTACTTCTGTATACAGTAATATTTAGGCTCTAACGTTCCATAAGATGCTCAGTCAAAACAGCTAAAAAATGGAATGGGATTCTACGTCTTTAAAATAAACCCATCCAAGAAAACTACAAATTTGATGCTGGAGTAGTGCTTCAACCAACCATCCATGTCATAAGACTAAAAGGAACCCAATCCTTTCCATTGATTGTCATAAGTAGAAACACTCATAAAAATGGCATCTTGCAGACGGTTCAAGTTCATGAAAATAAGCAAAAAAAGACTGCATTTTCGTATGTTAAAGAGAATAAGGAAAACTTCTTCTATTAAAAAGACAACAACAACAACAAAACCAAGCCTTAGTTACCATAAAAATAGCTACATTAATTCTTTATTTCCATTGTGCACGGTCAAATAGAGCCCCTCCCTAAGTTCCAAATTGAGAAGATCCTTCGTCTTTATCTTCCTCTTTTACTAAAAAGACTACAACGAACATCATATTTCTTTATGTTTACTTCAAATGCATTAGTTACTATAGATTCAAGAAAGTAATTGCTTACAGATTCAGGCACTTTCTTAAGATCAAGGAACTCCACATCAACTACAAATTTTCCAGAAAAGAAGGTGTCAACTGTCCAAACAAATATTCACCATTCTTCAGATGCTTGTCGCAAACCACTGCATGAAAATAGCTTAAAGTCAGCTCAGCTTAAAAGAATTCCGTTGTCCTTCAATTCCTTAACAATTTAAAAGACAATACTATCTGCTACCGAGTAAATAACATTTAAGTAAAATCATAATAAAAGAAACTAAAATCATAAATATAGAGAGTGAAGAATAGAGGACCTGGATGAACAACGCTTTTATGATTAGAAGAAGAGCAGGGGACAATTTTAATGTTGAAGGAAGCAATTGGAGGGTGCTCTTTGGTCATGCTCGATGATTCAGGGTATAATTTCACAATAACTTGCCTGGTTCTCTCCACACTTAGGTGCCTAATTGTTTACAAAATGCAAGAACTAATTAGTCATTCGGTCTTTTAATTAAAAGAAAGGAAAACTACAAGTGCTTTTAGAATAATCATCATAGAATAGTGGTTTTTCAAATGGAAAACGAGACCGCTGCATGCAGAAAAGTATTCCAATAGAATTTTAACTTCAAATAAATGGGCAGACTTATTTCATCTGAATTATCTCCAGAATAAAAAACAACAAACAAAAAAATACAAATATTCATCTAAAACAAAGCATGCATTGCCAAAAAAATGAAAGTAAAAAAAAAAAGAAATTTCCATATAACAATAACGGAAGACGGATCCAAATAGAACAAGGGTTAGGGAGAGCAAGAACCAATTCCAAAGGCCGATCTTGAAGGGCTCCGACTTTCGATAGTTGAAAGGTGAAAGGGTTTCGATCCTCCATTGGGCCAACCGGGGCGTCGTCTCGACTCTGTACACCGATTCGCTCATGTCTGATGGCAGCTGTTATTTCATTTAAGTAGAGCTAAATTCGAAAAAGCCCTTTGTGCATAGCCTTCCTTTTTAGGGGAAAGCCACCATCGATGTGGAAACCGCAGCACGCAAAATCTACAGATTTCATCTTCCTTTACTACAGTACCAAGAGAAATTTAATAAGGTTTTCCGGATATCTGTAAGAAAGCCGCACGCGATCTCTCGGAATTTTTTATACGAGGGAAAAAGAGGGAGGTAGGGAAAAGGAAAAGACATAGGAAAGGAAAAAGAAAGAGGAGCAGAGCCAAAAAGAGAGACAAGAAGAAAAAAACGAGAGACACAAGAAAGAGGAGAGGGACAGAAGGAGAGAAGAAAAAAGCAGGGGAGGGGGAAGGGGAGAGGGAAAAGCGCACAAAAAAAAAGAAGGGAAGGAATAGAGAGGGACAAAGAAGGAACAGATAGAAGATATATATATATATATATATATATATATATATATATTGATATATACTATTGGTACAATTATAATTATGGCATATACATTATGAAATAAATTTTATTTTATTTTTAATGATAAAAAATAATTAATATTTTTAATAAATATTAAAGAAATATTTTGGAGACTTATAATTTAATTTTTTTATATTTAGTAAGTTATCCTCTTAGGAATTTTTACGAGAATTTTGCTATACTTACACTACTATATACATATTAAAATGAGGATGATATGATAATCTTATATGTAAATATATGATTGATGCAATTCATTTTATTGGAATAATGTATAAGAAAAAAATAAAAAAAAATAAGAAAAAAAATTTTTAATTGGGATGAATATGATTATGTATATGATGATGTTAGGGTATCATTTTTCTTTTGTAATATTTTTTAAATATTTTAAATAGTTAGTGTGATGTAATAATGTTTTATATGGGTTTTGACTCCTCGCCGCGGGGAACACGTGCGGTTCCGGGGGGACATGCGCGGTTCCGGGCAAATATTCTCTTTTCCCAGAAAAGATATTTCTTATGAATAAAGAATTTATTGTGAACGGCCTATTATTTAAATTTATATATTCAAAACCCATAATGATTTACATTTGGCCTCATAATTTTTAATAAAATATTTTTTTAATGATTACAGATTTATTATATAAAATATATCATTTTTAAATTACTACTGCCTAAGAATATCTTAAAATTTACATCTTTTTGATATATATTAACAAATAAGATTTTTAATTAATTTCTTATAAACAAAAAACATAATAAATTTAAGTTTTTTTCTTATGCTTACTTAAAATATTATCTTCTTTAATTTTTATTTAATACTACTTTTCAATTAGACTAAACCAAGAGCAGACCAAGTTAGCCGTGGCTCAATCAGCTCATTTGGAAGCTTACCTGGACCCCTTTGGATCACCATGAACCTCTAGAGCCTTGTATGTATTGAAATATTTCAAGAATTCATTTGACATGGCATGCTCGTCATCAAACCCAATGTCGGATGAAGATTGGGAAGTTCTTGATAGAACCACATTGGGTTTGATACGTCTTTCATTGTTTTCTTTTGTTGCATATAATATTGTTAAGGCTTCTAACAAAGTTTTTATGATGAAAAGACTATTTAATATGAAAATGATGAATGATTGAGCATCTGACTAAGTTCAACACTGTGACAGTCAGTTGAATTTGATGGGCATTAATTTTAATGACAATGTTCAAACTTTGTTATTCCTCTCATTATTGCCAGACAATTGAGATGGGCTGATTATAGCCATCAGTAATTCATCAGGAATAGCATCATTGAAATTTGACGATATTGTCGGACTGGTGTTGAATGGAGAGGTGCATAAAAGATCCAATGAAGAGGCATTTACTTCAGCATTTAATGCTGAAAGCTGAGGAAGAGGTGTAGGCTAGAGATATAACAGAAACATATCTATCTAGAGAAAAAGAAAATCAAAATCCAAAAAAGCAAAGCTAGATTGCTGAAACTGTAGAAATGTAGGTCACTTCAGAAGGACACTGTCCTACCTTGAAGAAGATAAGTGATGGGAGCAAGTCATGAACCCAATAAATATATATCATTTAGTGTTAGAATTCTTATTTTCATAGAATTAGTGGTATTTTGACATGTATTTTTGTAGAATTTTGGGATACTGAGCTTATTATCAAGAAGAAAGAAGAATTTATGTAACAAGGATGCTGCAGCGCACCACAGTGTGCTCTAGAGCCCCATTCCAGAGAGCAAGACGCTACAGCGCATTGTAGCGTGCTTCAAACAAAAACCCTAGCACTACAGCGTGCCATAGCTCCTATCAGACAGAGAACTTGGCGCTACAGCACGCCATAGCGCTCACATATCTCACAGAGAACTTAGTGATACAACGCGCCCTAGCGCTCATCCATCAGACAGAGAACTTGGCTCTACAGTGTGTCATAACGCGCTTTAGACAGAAACCTTGGCGCTATAGCATGACACAGCTCTCATCAAACAGAAAATTTAGCGCTACAGCACGCCATAGCACGCTTCAGACATAAACCCTAGCGCTACAGTGCATCGCAGCACCTATCAAACAGAGAACTTGGCGCTCCAGTGCGCTATTGCGTCCCATCCAAAAGAGACTTTGATGCTACATAATGCTGCAATGCCCATCAAACAAAGAACCTAGTGTACAACGCACCGCAGTGCGCTTCAGATAGACAACGTGGCGCTATAAAATCATAGCCTAAAATAAAATGAGCAGTAATAGTTTCTCATTTTACAGCAGAAAGTAAACTAAGCAAGTAAGTAAATATTGTGCTGGCTACTGCTACTCTGACTCCTCTTGAATCTTTTGAGATGCCTCCAAAGCTAGATCTTCCAGCTGCTCAGTATCTGATATTGTTAATTTCATAATACTAGGGTCCTAGCTAAAAAGAGAAAATCTTATTAGACATAAGCTTAAGTATTTTAGGTTGCAAATAATTTTCTTACAATTAAAGGATTTTCATTGACAAATAAAACATAAATCAAATTGTAGAAAGCTAAAGTAAATCAAAACTATAAATATAAATATTGAAATTAAAAGTAAGAAAATTATAACTAAATAAAATACTGAGAGTAAATCAGCTGAAAAGAAATTGGAAACTAAGACAACTGAAAAAAATTATATTATGTGTAGTACTGTATATGCATCTGAATATGTCATTGAATATGCTATAAATATGCATAACTTTGGTGCCATATGGCACCCCACATTTTCTAGGTGAGAAGAACTGCTCCGCTAATATATCCTAGATGAGCAGAACCACTCCGCCAATGATATGATATGCTTATGCATTTCATGGTATGCCAAAGAGTTGAATACGCAAGTGCTTTCAAGTCATCAAAACAAGAAAATAATTAAACAAAAGTAAATATTCCTTCTTATTATTTACCTATTTAACATATTCCCTTTAATATGCTCATTCACTTTGAATGCTATATAAATCAAAGTGTTTTAACTGTAGGAGTTATATAATTCAAGTTTAATTCTACTAAAGTCAATATTTACTTAAAACTATACTTTTATAATATCCTAATTCATCACATATTTAGGAGTACATATACATGATTAGTCTGTACTAAGAAAGATGATTTTAAACACTTAATTTATTTAACTATACTTATCAATGCACACAAAGGTAAGTGACAGAATTATTTTATAGTTTATTCTCTCAAACTAGGTTATTTAATCCCTAACTTATGACCTACTTTGATCTTAGAATATTTATCCTGAACTGAATTGTACTTATCTAATTATCTATTATAAGACCAAAAACTCTACAAATTTATTGAGAGTAAATCAACCAATTCCATAACATACTAAATCTAGTTAGTTCTATGGATATGCACTACGATCCCCATATGATAATATCAATATTATCATTACCATAATTCTAAACTGACTAATTTTATAAATAGTTAAATTTAAACTATATAATCTAATCTTCATTATGTAGTAGGTCCTACTCAAATAGCTCCAAGGAAGTGACATAAGTCATTCATATTAAGCTAACTATCTCAAATGGGTAAATCAATCTAAGTCTTTTTAAGTTATCTTACCATAAGGCATAAGATCATCTTCTAAGGTTGATAAGTGATAGATAATAAATACACAGTCTACGCTAGCATGCAAGTATACGTGATTTAAAGTAATAAGGGATGGTAAGATCCTGAGATTTATTGTCCACTGAGAATGGTGCTCTATTTTGTTATTAGAGTATACCAAGTTTCACTAATGTTTAAGTGTCAATTGGTTGTTGTTTGTGATCCTAGTTAACAATGTCAAAGTTTCTTGGGTAGAAACTACTAATGGAGAAGTAGGGAGAGTTGAGTTTTAGCATGCAATTTTATAAGAGTTCATACAAATACTCATCATCTTAATTTAATATCAAGTGAATTGGATTATTATTTATTGATTAAAAATAAGAGACTTAATATTCATTAGGGTGTCCTCTAAATAAACTAAGTTTTATCTAGTACTCAAAGATGAACACAAGAATATTCAATCTCGACACATAGACCTTCATGTGATCCATATTGAGCAAGTTCATTGCTTATGTCTAAGTTTTAAAATTTGTAATACAGGCTTAGTATCACATGATCTGATTCCACTAATAGCACACAAGCAACAATTCTAGGTTTAGCTAAGGAAAGGAGCTACTAAGCTAAGTGGTTTATGTCACATCTCCATTAGTACTTAGCGCTCTCAACCTCGCATAAATCTAAAATGAACTATGGGGTTTAATTAGTGGCCCTCGGCTCACATTTGTTAACATATTAACTTAGCTTAGGGCTAGTTACTTAGCACTAGGTTTAACATGCACAATCTCCTCGCGTAAGCTTAGAGTGAGCAATGGAGCTCAGATTTCCATGGCTCAACTGATCAGTTTTAAGTCTAGAATTGAGCATGGGCTATTTTTTGCACAACAAATATTATCACAGATATTTGCGACAATACGCAACGATCACACATGACAACCCTACTTCTAAGCTATCTATGAGCTTAATGAACTTTTTCCTATTAAAACATTAAATTTAGATTTTTAATATTACTAACTTTATTTCCCATTCTTATCATATACATTCACCCAAAAGTACTAAATGACATTCATTGATAAAGGAGAGTACACGCATTAATCCTTACATTTTCACATACATTATGCCCAACCCTCCCCAAGAAAGTTTAAGAAACCATCAAGTAATTAATACAAGGAAAGCTATAAGAAATATTAAGCCCTTGTATAGCTTTTACAAGAAAACCAAAGGAGTAAGAAAGGGTACAATACTAAGGAACATCTGTCGCGTTCAACCAGACCTCTTTTCCTTGAATCTCTTTAGTTTCCTGCTTTCTGTGCTACTCCTTCTCTAGTTGTAGTCTCCTTCTTTGGGTGGGGTTCGCTTTTTCCTTACCTCCTACCAGTAATTTCTAGGACAACAACTTTGGACTGAAAATTAGCAACCCCTTCTTTATTTTTATGTTGTCTTTTATAGCTCCACCTTACATTCCCTCAGCATTTACTTGGCTTCCTTCTCTCTTTCTTTAGAAATTGAAATGTATTAATGTTTTATTCCTTTATTCTATTAGAAATGAGATTCTTGTTTATTTGTCATTTAACTCTTGCTGTGGGAAGGGAAAGGATTTAAGTCCATTTCCTTTTCAATGCAAATTTGAAAAAGGTGAAAGAAAGAATCTAGAAATTAAGCGAGCACTACACCACACTGTAGTGCCAAGCCTCTATCGATCGCATGTTATGGCAACTGTAGCACCAGGCTTTCTGTTTGTTGGGTGTGTGTTGTGCCACACTTTTATCTAAGACCTGCTATGGTGTAGCGCCAATCCTTTGTTTGATGGGTGTTATGGCGCACTGTAGCGCTAGGCTTTCTATTAACATGCACTGTGGTGCGCTGTAGCGCTTGGCTTTCTATTTGGATAAATTTTTAAGGCACGCTGTAGCACTGAGATTTCTATGATCTACTGTAGAGCATTTTAGCTACAAGCCATATGTTTTAGATCCACACTGTGGTGTGTGCTGTAACGCAGTCCTCTCGGTTTGATCCCACCATAGTGTGCTGGGGAGCGTCGTAGTGCCTTTCTCGTTCCAGATTTCTTCCTTGACATTAATTTCAGCTCTTTTGTCCTAAAATGCCATAGAAACACACATTAAAGTACACTAAACATAAGGAAAGCATTATAATTAGCACTAAATAACTATACTTGTTTGGTTCATCACAGCTCCACACTTAACTTCTTGCTCATCCTCATGTAAGCACGAAATAACTTCTTGAATATTTGGTTACACAATCTTGCTCTGAATTAAATAGTTTTTAAATTCTTCTTTGTAATTTAAGGCTTATTCAATAATGTGATATTTGATAAGGTTAGTCTCTCATTTGTTTTTGGTTCTCTAGTCTCTCATTTGTATTTGGTTCAATATTAACCGACTCATTTCACAACATTTTCTCCCTTGCTTTAAAACAAGGTGTGAATACTTGAATATATTTTAGGGGGAACCTTTAGGCTTGTTTGCGCATAAGCTTAAGTTGGTGTCTCTAGAAATTGGTGTGCAATATATGCTTCTTCTCTGAAATGTAATGTGTATCATTCTTCAAGAGAGATTTTTTTCTTCATTGTGATTTTTCTCTTTTTGCTTGGGAGAGATATTTTTCTTCATCTTGATTCCTTCCTTTTGATTTTTCCTTTTAATAGGGAGAGATATTTTTCATCCTCCCATTGTTCATACATTGCATTCAGTAAATCTTACAGAAGCCTAGCACATTTCTTTACTTCACCATTCTTGTGTTTATCTCATACTAGCCATGTTTTATCCCACATTTAGTTCAAAGTATCATGAGTTTTTGATAAGGGAACATGAGTTAATAACTTGAGCGAGTTTTTGCTGAAAACATATTAAAATATGATTGTCACTCACTTGTCCAATGTCACAAATATTAAATAGCAAAATTAAGAAGAATTTTAAGATTATCAATTAGAGCTTAATGGTGTAGCTTTTAACTCACAAAAATGCTACAATTGATGTTTATAAAGGTACAAGCCAGAGTTAAAGTAGTGATGCATTACCCCAAAACTAAGAAAATTAAAAAAAATAAAAACTACAAAACAAAAGGAAAAATTTACAACCTTTATTATTCTTCTTCATCTTCTTCATCATCTTATTATTCTTCATCTTCTTCTTCAAAATCAGGCCAAAGTATGTTTGGAGGAGGTTCAAACACTAGGGATTGTGAGAAGACAGATTCTCTGAGCCCACCATGCAGATTCCAATTTGTAAGCATTTCCCCAAGGGTTGTGTGAAAGTCTTGGTTGTATCTACATTGTTGGTAAATGGCAGTTTTGCAATACTTCATGTCTTCCTCCACACATTTCCCAGTATGCTTGTGCTGCTCCTTCAATCTAGTAATTTCTTTTTGAATATTTTTAAGTTTAGGGTTTAGTCCAGTTGAAGATGATGCCTCACCTTCCTCCCCTTGCCTTCTCTTCTTGCGCCTCTTTCCCTCTTGGAAATGAGAGTGAAGATTTCTACGGGTTATAGGAGCACGGGGAGGAATCATCAGTTCATTACTATTTACCTTAACACCATGGTCGAGGCAGATTCCAGAAATAAGAGATTCAAATGATAAGGCTGCACAAGGCTTGGTTAGGGCTTGCCTGAGCTTTCAAGTATAACCCCGAAGATATAATTATCTACTGATCATTCGATGGAATAGATGAGAATGGCACTGGCCCGTGTTACCTCACTTAAAAGCCCATATGGCATTATTCTGCTGGAGATGAGGATGTGCCAAGCATTACACAGGTTAGTTAGTAGTACGAGAAATATTGGTAAGCTTCCTCCTCTAGTTGGCATCACATTGGGTGAGTGTCCTTGCAACATCCATAGAATCAAAGTCTTCATTCAAGCATTCTTGATAGAAGCAGCTCCCCACTGCTTTGAGTCCATAGAATT
This sequence comes from Gastrodia elata, assembly GCA_016760335.1. Taxonomy (NCBI): domain Eukaryota; kingdom Viridiplantae; phylum Streptophyta; class Magnoliopsida; order Asparagales; family Orchidaceae; genus Gastrodia; species Gastrodia elata. Next base: position 46,174,054 of record CM028674.1, on the reverse strand, counting down.
TATCGATCTGCTCGAGCCCAAGGCTAACAGCCTTCCCTCAAACGAAGATCTTTGCCAATTTGCATCGATCGCATTGGCGAAAACCTCCTGGACTTAGATCGGGTATGTGTCGCTCTGCAAACCTATTAAGCTTTCCCAGGGTAACTAGTAGGGTAAGGGAGGGTGAACCCCCATTCAAAGATAAGCTTCCTCTTTGACATAATTTGGATGAACTGCTACTTTGCCTCAATGGAGGAGAAACTTTTGCTATCAAAACTGCCTCCATAAGTTGAGGCAGCAGTGCCCTTGCTTACGGTGGTTTTCTTTTTGTATGCCATTTACTTCAATAACTTGGTTGCTAAAAGTTTTTAAGCAAAGGGTGAGATTTTAAGGAAGTGCAAGGGAGCAGTCCCATTTTCCCTTATATTTATAAGCATACCAGGTTTTGTGGTTTCCACCTAATTTGTGCCATAAGGGGCCTCCCTAATGGGTGGTCAAACATTTTCTTGAAGCCACATAAATGTGACTTGATTTTTCAACCATGGGAAGGCCAAGAGGTGGCTTGAAACAGCCTTTGACCAACCTATAGCAATAATGGCGCGCTATAGGGGAAAGGATCTGTTTGAATTCTGCACCAAATTAAATTTTAGTTACTGTATCAGTTGCACGCTTCAGTGCGCTGTAGCATCTCTGGCTCTCTGTTTGAGCACGCTACAGCCGCTGTGGCGCTGTAACGTGCTGTGGTGCGCTATAGTGCTAAGCTCACTGTTAGGTAGGCACTGCAGTGCACTATAAAGTGAACCTCTTGGGTTCGCATCGTTGCAGCGCACTATAGTGCCTCCCTTGTTCAGAAATATTTCTGTAAGTGCGTAATGTAGGCGCATTTCAAGGATCATAACCCACATGATTTCTTAGTATCAGGTTGCATAACCAAAACAGAAGATAGAAATAACTTGGATACTAGAAGTTTTAACTAAACTAATAGATGATGCTTGGGTTGCCTCCCAAGAAGCACTTGGCTTTACGCCATCATCCCGACCAACTTAGACTCTTTACCTATTATCCCCTAGTTGTATTTCTTTCTAGATTTTAGATTGGCCTTGGTGAGCACTAACTGGTGTTGTTCCAGTTGTGCTCCAAACTTAAGCTGTCTAATTCTTCATTCAAGTGATCCTTCATTTTAGTTTTAGGTATTGATGATGTTTTCTTCTTTATTTTTCCCTCTTTGTCTTTCCTCTTCTTGTTTTTCTATTAATTTTTACTTCTTTTGTGATGTAACCTCCAGATTAAGTGCAAATGGTTCCTTCTGATTCAGTTTTAGTAAACTTAACACTTTGAATTTTTGGTTCATTGTGTGGTTCCTTAACTTGAATTTTGTCTCTCCACCTAAAATTGATGCTCATTCCCTTTAACAGAGTGGGCGTTAAATTGATTTCTTCTACTCTCCCATTAATTCTTACAATCATATCCCTCTTTCAATTTCGATTATCGCTTGATTTGTGGCTAGGAAGGGTTTTCCAAAGATTATGGTGGAATTTTCAATCCACTTGTCCTATTCACAAATTATAAAATCAGTGGGGATTATAAAGCATTATAGTCCAACATGAACATTCCTTACAGTACCAATGGGGGTCATTGAATCAAGATTGGAAAATTATAAAATCATTGGGGTATCTTCCATTCCCCCTACTCCCAACTGAACATAGATATGGTAAGGCATAACTATTGAGTGAAGCTTCAAGATCACACAAGGGGATCTAGAAGAAGTTCACCTTAATAATACATGGAATATTTAGTTTTCCCCAGATCTTTTCATTTGAGAGCCATCAAGTTTTCTCCTGGGTACTATTTATCCTCTCCTTAATTTCTTTTCTCTAATTTCCTTTTGCCAAATTATTTATTGGAGCTCTTTCATCCAATTCATCAGAATAAATCGTACTAACCGTCTCCCTTGGATTAATTTCTATTGGGCTAGACAGCATTCCTTGTGGGAGAGCAGACGGTTGTTGTGAAATTTTGCCTAGCTGAACTTCTATATTCCTAAGGGTCACTTCAATTCCTTAGATTGAAGTTTCATGATGGCTTATGGTTTGTTCAGTTCTTTTTATAAATTGGATTGTCTTAGCTTTAAATGAATTGAACGCCCCTTCTAGTTGCATTTCTTGATTTCCTTGCTATTGTGGTTGATATGAGTTGTTATAGTTCTGAGCTTGTCTATTTTGTGTCTAATTACCATTATTGTAATTTTTTGAGATGTTTCCAGTACTCCAAGAGAATTTTGGGTGATTCCTCCACCATGGATTATAAGTGTTGGAGTAAGGGTTATTTTGTGAATTGCTCGGTTTATTATTGTTATTCCTTAGGAAATTTACTTTCTCAATGTCAAAAGGTGGAAATAGATTGTTTAATTTGTAGCTCTCATTGCTATGTGACCCTCCACACAACTCACAATGGATTTCGTGAACTGCATTTATGCTCATATTGCCTTTTTTTAGGTTTAGCAAGTCAATCTCCCATTGGAAAGCAAAAATTTGGTTTATTTCATTCAGGTTGTTACCTCTTTTCTATTTGAGCCAAGTCATTTAGTTGGCCATTGGTACGCATTATTGGCCATCTCTTCTAGGATGTCGTGAGCTTCCTCTTGTGTCTTAATACTGTGAGAACTACCAGCAACTGCATCAATAAGGGTTCTAGTGGGTTTGTTCAAGCTATTATAAATATCTGAACTTGCATCCAATGTGGGAACTCGTGATGAGGACAACACCTTAGGTACTCCTTGATTTGCTTCGAACGATCATACAAACTCTCCCCTTCTTACTGAGAGTAATTTGAAATCTAATTTTTTAGTCTGACGGGTCTTCCGAGTTTGGAAATATTTAGCTAGAACTTCTTAGCCAAATCATCCCAAGTGCATATATAATCTCTAGGCAATGAACTGAGCTACCATTTGGCTCTATCTCTCAGCAAGAAAGGGAATAGTCTTAATCTATTGGAATCATTAGTAATGCCATTAAATCTAAAAGTGTCACAATCTCCAAAAAAATTAAGATGTGTGAGTTGGGGTTCTTTAGTAGCTTGATCACTGAATTGATTATTTTGAACCATTTGTAGAGTTGAGGATTAATCTCGAAATTATTTGCCTATACATTGGGCCTTACTATGGCGTGCGATATACTACCTCTAACAGTCAGTAGAGCATAATCCCTCAATGCTCTACCCCTATTTTGTTCATGAACTTCTCCTAAGTTATCTCATAGATTATCCATTATTTGTTTAGTTTGATTACCCTAAGTTGTGTCCGTCTAGCTCTCAAATAATTTCTTTCTATTTCATGGTCAAAAAGATGACTAGCACAATTTCTCCCTACTTATACACCACTTAATTCAATAATGATTTGCAATAAGATCAAGTGATATTAAATGCAAAGCAAAAAAGTAAAATAATAAATACAAAAAAAAATTAAACTAACACGCAATTACAAAAATTGAAAATATGTTCATCAAAAATCTTAAATTACTAGTTACACTTAGGTTTTCTCTAATAAGATACAAATAAATCATTCCCCGGTAATGGCGCAAAAAACTTAACAAATCATAAATACACAGTCTGCGCTTGCACACAAGTGTACGTGGTCTGAGGGATGGTAAGATCCCGAAATTTATTGTCCACTGGGAATAGTATTCTAATTTGTCATTAGAGTATACCAAATTTCGCTAATGTTTAAGTGTCAATTGATTGTTTTTTAGTGGTCCTAATTAACAATGGTCAATGTTTCTTGGGTTGAAACTACTAATGGAGAAAGTATAGAGAGTTGTGTTTTAACATGCAATTCTATAAGGGATTATGCAAGTGCTTTTCTTCTCAATTTGATATCAAGCGAATTGGATTAATTTATTGATTAATAATTAAGAGTTTTTATCTTCCTTAAGGTGTCCCCTAAATGTACTAAGTTTTATCTAGTACTCAAAGATGAACAAAAGAAGGTTCAATCTCGGCACATATACCTTCATGTGATCCATATTGAGCGAGTTTATTTAAGATGCGCTACGGTGCGCTGTAGCACCAGAATGCGTTACGGCACGCTGTAGCACTCAGCTTTCTGTTTGAATAAATTTTTGAGGCGTGCTACTGCGCCGAGCGTTATGTTTGGATCCACTGTAGTGCACTATAGCGCCAGGCCCTCTGTCCGAATCTATGTTTTGGCACACTGTAGCGTAATCCTCTCGGGTTTGATCAGCCACAATGTGTTGGGGCGCGCTATGGGGTGCTGTAACACCTTTCTTGTTCCAAATTTCTTCCTTGACATTAATTTCTAGACTTTTGTGTTGAAATGCCGCAGAATCACACATCAAAGTACACTAAACCTAAGGAAAGTATTATAATTAGCATTAAATTAACTTTATTTATTTGGTTCATCAAAAAGGTTCATCTAGGATCCTACCTCTATATAAAATAAATAAGGCATTTCTTACCTCGAGGTTATCTTAGCTATTACTATATTATTTTAATATAAAGCTTAATTTTACCATTAAAACATCTAAAGCTCTTAATACTTATATCTACAACCTACAATTGCTAAGGATCTATCCAAGATCAAGATGATTATAATTGTTTGCAATTTCATAAGTTCAATCATTGATTAAATGAAACAATAAAGGCTATTGATCCCTTAATTCCTATCCTTAAGATTTTGACATTCAGGTTATGGGATAAATTATTAAATACTTAAGGATTGGTTATTTGATGAATCTACATATTTTAATAATTAATTAAAGATCAATTTATGTTACTCCTTTTACTTAAGAGAAAATCATTGAGATATAGGATTAAGATTAAGGAAAGAATTAGATAAATTCATTTTGAATCTTAATGATCTAACTTGCCAGATTAAAAGTCAATGATCAATCAACTTATGCTAAACCATCATTTTTGTGTAATAGGTGCAAACTTGTAGATTAAATTAGTATTTATTAATTAGTGAGCATACAAAAGAGCTTAATTAGAGTTTTAAGCTAAATTGGGATAGTTATGAATTTATCAAGCAAAATAAGAATATAAGTTCATCATTAGGTTTATTACTGTTTATGGATCATATGGATATCAAAACATCAAAATTAGTTAAGTGAATTATCTAATCTTCACTTAATTAGGGTTTTAAGTGATTAGCAAGTAATTAGAAAAATTAACCATGGAAATGCAAGTCTATTATTGCAATTAAGTTCTACATAACATTATAAAATAATAGGAACTAAAAGCATGCAAATTGAAGGAGTATGTCTCCTAATTTTTTCTAATCCAAGTTAAATGTAATTAACATAAATTTAAGAAAGTAAATCACATCAACATATATCCATCCTTACAATCATGATTAAGACAACAAAATGATGCAATAGAGATTAACAGCATGCCATTTGGACATGGATTCATCTTAGTTATCACTAATCATGATTTAATGCAATTAGGGCATGATTAGTAAAATTATCCGTAGAACCTAAAATATTTTTGTAGTTTATTAATCTACATATTTTTTTGATCAAAATGGTATATAATATCATGGAATTTGAATTTAAATTGAAGGAAATAATTGAAACCCTAGTTTTTAACCATTTTCCTAATATAAGAACTTTATGTTATAAAAATATAGTTTCATTAGGTTAAATTTAGCGCTCGGGCTCTATTGGGTCGGTCGGGACTTGACAGGCCAGCCCAAATCAAGATCGCATGGGTTGACTAGGCTCGACAGTTCAAAACTGTAGTACGCGAAGGTCACAGGTCGACACAACCTGTGTTGTCGTCTTCTTCGTTTCGAAGCGGACAGGAGTGAGAAGTTGAGATTTTAAGGTTTCAGAGAAACCCTAGATTCTCAACAGATGGGACCACTCAGGACATGAGCTCTATCTCAAACGCACACTTTCACCAAGCTCTACATACACATACATAATGCCTTATGATGGACACATTGATTCGTCGAACCCCTAATCGACTCCTCCAACCACTAGGGTTTATTATAGAGGAGTAATTTGCTATCAGCATGTAATAATCCTAGGTTATAACCAAGCTTAGCTTAGGATTAATCACACCTTAAAATTTATTCCATTGCATTCATATGGTCATTTGGACCTAACCCTGAAATTTTGGGGTCAATTGAACCTCACAAAGATAAATTAGCAATTTTGCTAAATTAGGAACCCTAGAGCATAGATAAAATATTTTGATCTCCAAATCAAATTCAAATTGCATTTTTGAATACCTCCCCCTAAATTAACTAGGGTCGCAAGTTTGTAAGTTTTTGGAATTTAATTTAAATAGGGAAAATTGCACAAAGGGTCCTTCAACATTTCATATTTACACTTGTACCTCTAACAGTAGCTAACCATCCAGGTTTCGCTGCGTGGACTGTAGGTGATCTACTGTGGTGCCTGGGTCCCGTGACAGTGGATTCCTATCACATCTGGGCATTCTCCCATCACATCTGATGACCTAGGTTTAATTGAGCGTGGGTGCCGATCGAGCGTCGGATCGAGCCTGGGTATCCCACATCCCATATTACTCACAAAATCAGCCCATTAGGATCCGAAGGGAATAGAACAATTCCAACAGTTTTGATTGATAGAATCGAGATGGGACCACAATGCTCCCACAATGTGAATTCTTCATCCTAGAAGAACCCCGCGCCTGATAGGCAAAATCCTCCGTACCCCCAGATAGTAGGGCCTGTCCCCCACTTCTCCTCCACCTCAATAATTCCGTTACATGATTCCCCAAATCAATTAACCACCATGATTGGGCCCCTAAGCCTAATTTTCTTTAAATGAATGCTTCGAGAGGTCCACCTAGACTCGAGCTCTCAGGTTAGACCATGCTCCCATCTCCAACCCTGAGACCCTCTAAGGCTATAAATAACCTCAAAAGCCTCATTGTGGACATTTTGTTCACTGTGAAGCTTCAATTTTCCTGCCTTCCCCAATTGATTCCTCTTGGCTGCTCTCGAGCTCCCAGCTTTCCCTAGCTCTGACTCATGAAATTCAAGGGTGAGACTTGGAGTTCAAGTCCCCTAGCCACCTCCTAAAGATCGGTCAGATCTTGGGACCCCTTCTGTCACACAGACCTAGCACCAATTTTGTCAAACCAGGTACCTCAAACCTCACAATGATCTTGTGAGCTCACAATCTCTTCTGTGAACTCAAATCCATCAATGCACGTAGATGTTTCTGATTCAGGTTTGACAAGGATTAGAATAACAGTATCAGGGAGTTGATGAAGGTTTTGACAGTGCTGAGCACTGTCTGAACTCTGCTGCAACTCAATGGTGCGTGCTCATTGTCCCGCATGCTATTAGGGGCTAAAAATGCCTTGATTGTCTTCTGTTTAGGTAGGACCATAGATGGAAAATCAAAATATAATTAAGTCAAAAAATCAAAATTTAATAAATATAATTCAAAATGTAATTAATAACTTAGTCATCTTAACTCCAAACCATATATAATATATACCATTTTATTCAAAAAATATAAGGAATAAGAATATACAAAAATAGTTTAGTTTATGTAAGTTATTTTTTAATTTTGTCTAATTAATCTTATGACTTGATTAGCAAATATTATCACTTATACCTGTCCAAATGTCTTGATTTAAGTTTCTAAATATTAATCATGGCATGTTGAATGTATCCTAGTGCTGAATTTCTTTTTAAATATATGCTCTTAATTATGTCTTAATCCTTAAATTACATGCTTATATAATAATAGTTTCTACTTAGCCAATTGGCTTGCTATAGTCTCTAATTACTCTCTTGCCTATTAAATCCAATTAGCCATGTTAAATTTATTTTCTAAATATTATTCATACATTGGTATGCTAATAACTTTAGCAATGAATTAATATTAATGAGCCTTAATTATCATTTGATTTTATTTATTTAGTATGCATATGATCATTGAATAATATAACTATATCAGTAAACTCATAATCTAGTTTAGACATCTTAGATCTTGAATATCTCATAATTAGGGTTAAGCCCTAATAAATAGTTTATAATATAAAACATAAATCAAGAAATTGTTTGTACCTTTGATTTTGCATGGACTTAGTTAACACTTGCTAATTTGACATTGACTCTAGGCAAGTAAACTAGAAGATTTAAATCTTATAATAGCTCATGTGATTAATCATCTTGATTAAATCTTAAGATCCTTGATTTTATCCTAATAAGACAACTAGCATCAATTAATCCTTACTAAAATATGATTGATTTACAAATAATCAATTCCCAATAATTATAAGTATTTTACCCCACCATTCATGTGCTTAAGATTAAGATATAGTTTAGAAGATTTGCATACTTGACTTTTGCATCAAAAACATGTTGATTAAACTAGTAAATAACATGAGGTTTCATCATCTTGACATCATAGAATATAGCTTAAGGTTTAATTATGATGATCATAAACTTTAGATCTTTAAAGTATACAGATATTTTAATTAAGTAAATATTATACCTTTTAATAAGGTCAATTTTAGGTAGGAAATGCCTTAATTGTCTCTTTTTTAGGTAGGACCTTAGATGAACCTTAATAACCCTAGTGATTATTCCTATGCCTTATGGTAGGAAAATCTAAAGAGACCTAGAGTGAGTTATCTTTTGTGGTAGTTATTCTAAATTGAATGACTTATATGTCACTTTCTTGGAACCTTTGGTGTAGGACCTATCACAATGGAGAAATGATTCATTAGCTTGTAAGTCCTTGATCATTAAATAGATTGTTAGACTGAGAACATTAGTAGTATCATATGAATATTGTAGTGCATATTCATAGAACTGATTTATTCTGTTGAATATGAAATTGGTTGATTTACCCTGAATAATACTGTAAAGTTTCAGTTTTATCTTAAGTAATTAGATACGTACAGTTCAGTTCATGATAAATATCCCAAATCCATAATGTGTTATAAGTTAGGGATTGAACATATTAGTTTGAGAGAATGAATTATAAGAAGAAAATATCCCTTATCCTTGTGCGCATTGATAAGTGTAGTTAAACAAACTAAGTGCTTAAAGTCACATTTCCTAGGACATACTTATCATGCATATGTACTCTTAAAATGAGATGAATTAGAATGTTATGAAATTATAATTTGAATCAAATGTAGAATTCAGTGGAATTAAAATAGAATGATATAGTTCATACAACTCAACTTTTGATTAGTGAAGGTAAATATATATAAGGAACTAGAAGGGATATTTACTTTGGTTTTTCTCTATTTTCTAATTTTTAATGATTTAAAAGCATTCTGTTATTAAGAACCTTGGCATATCATAAATTGCATAAGCATATCATTGTATTAGTGGAGCGGTTTTGCTCACCTATGATATGTTAGCGGAGTAGTTCTGCTCACCCAAGATCTATGGAATATCATGATACATCAATGTTATGCATATTTGAAGCATAATATTCTTTGGCATATTCAGATATATATATATTCAGTGGCATACAACATAATTTTGTCTCAATATTTTATTTAGTTTCAGTTCTTCTATAGATTATTATTTTCAGCACCATGTCTTTTAGTTACTATTTTTCTTTACATTCATTTCTGCATAGTTTTATATTTTTCAGTTGTTTCAGTACTCTTTTATAGTAATGTTCTATTTTATTTAAAATGTGAATCTCTTTAAACCTTAATAAGGTACGTTGTAGCTTTTGATATATTAGACTTATTATCTAGCACGAAGTACTTTTCTTCTTTTCTTTTATCTAAGAAACTAACATTTTTTTTTTTATTCGACAATTTGTTAGATCTAGAGCAATTTGAGGAGCAGGCTTTGTAGGTTTCTTAGGAGATCTAGGAGGAGCTAGTGGAGCATTAGTTAGCTCAGCCTTTACTTACTATTTTAGTTACTTTCTATTATATGTTGTGAGACATTTATTGCCCTTTTTATTTAAAGCAATGGTTGTAATAAATTTAACTATGGATGTATTTTTTAATTCTTTTATGAGATTAATGTTTTTACTTAGCTTTTGTAATGAATGTTATGGATGAATGCTATAGTTTCAGCAATATGTTATTACTGCTACTTATAGTTAGTATAGTGATGTGATCGGTATCTAATATATGCAAATACTCATATACATTGGATACTTTTTATACCACCTCTCATAAATCCAACGTATGTAAGTACATTGTCTAATACTTAGGATAAGAATATCACACTTATCTTAAGGATTAGTCCTCTATCCTACCTTGGGTAGAGTCTCAGTAGCATTTGGGGAGGTTCAACAGTCCATCCTGAGTAATGCATCGTTTCGTCACCAATTATTTTGTCTTTAATATCTCGGTTGCGCATGGCGACGGGATGGGGCACCCTAGTTGGTATTAGAGAAGAATCATAAAGTGTCAGATACGGAGAGTGTTCTTTTCTACTTTATGATCAGTTCTCTAGAGCATATATGATCATAATCACTAAGTGTAAGAAGGCATCATCCATAATTTATCAAATTGAATCTCAGAAATGAAACTAAGAACATTTGGAAAGGACATCTGGAAAGGACATCTTAGGGTTTAAACAAACTTTAAACAAGTAAAATAAATATAAGTAAATTAAAATAAAGTTAAAGCTAATCTTCAAATGAAATTTTAGGAATGGAGTATCAATGTTATGAGGTCAGATACTACCTTAGACTCTTCGATGACTACTAGACGGATGATTTCTAAGATGACAAGATTTATGGTAGAATCATTAGCGAGGTATCTCCCAGAGGGGTAGAATTGCTTGATAAGATCCTAGTTCATCCAACCTTCAAAGGAATTAGCCTTCCAGTCCTTGCTATAGGGCAGCTAGATCGTGTGATGATTGCCTTCAGGGAAACTACATGCCTAGATGGCTACTATCTTCAAATATTGGGAGCCTTACTCGATATACCAGCTGAAAGATAGTGGTTCTAGATGTATTGAAGACTCGTGAGAAAGCACATGGGAGGATGTCATCTTGTCATTTATGATGACTTTTGTACATTTTTTATAACTAAATTTTATAGTTGATATTATTGATTATTTCTTATATTCATCTTTCATATAATTTCATCATTTATGATTATCCATGTGACTTTTCTCTTTGAGGAGTAATGATTTAGAAATAGTTATTTGTTTCATTTTTTGAATATCTGTCCTTGAAAATTGCAGTCATGAATCCAGGATCCCCCTCGATGACTATCCCGATTAAGAATGCTATCTCATCATCCAGTGGGTCTAATGACATTAACTCATTAGTTGTCCAGGTGAAGACTCTGATCGAGAGTCAATCACAAAAAGCCCAGGAAACCCATAACATCCTCACAGTGCAACAACCACCTGTCATCCATGTGGCATCTCCAATTGCCCCTCATTTTTCTATAGATGAATTCCTTTATAGCTTCTTAAGGCTAAGAATACCAACATTCAATGGGGCTATGAATCCCATGGACACTATCAGTTGGCTGAAGCTTGTAGAGAAGAACCTCACTAGCATTATGAGTCCTAACTTTGTAGCTATCTGCTTGGTCACACACCTATGTCAGAATAAAGTAGAATACTGGTGGGAAAATGAGAGGAACTCAAAATTTACCGACTACGAGATTGAGGATATTCCTTGGGAATTGCTTATGGAGGCATTCAAGGAGGCCTTCATTCCTGTATCTGCTCAATCTATTCAAGAAAATAAACTACATAATCTCTCTCAATGAGGGAGATCCATCTTAGATTATAAATTAGAATTATGGTGACTATCTTGTTTTACCCCAGATCTAGTAAGATCATAGGCATCAAGATGTATCCGATTTCTAAAAGGACTTCGAGATTCGATTTGGGCACACCTCATTTCTCATCAATTTAAATATTTCTCAGAGTTGGTTGAAATGGCTCGACTACAAGAACATATCCAGAGCCATATGAACCAAAAAAGAGAAGCTCATTTCACCTTGGCAAGGATAGAGACTTTTTGTAACACCCTGCCCTGTCACCACATGCAATTTATGTAGGAGATAATAGATTGACGAAGAGACGATGCGTTACTCGAGAAGAATTCAAACATAACTTTTTTGAATAACTGCTGAGAAGACTGCTACTGCATAAGGCATGCTAATACTCAACCTCAAGAGAAGAGGGCTAAGCATTAATCCTTAAGATAAGTATAAAATCCTTATCTTAAGTATTAGGTAAGGCACTCGTGCATATTGGATTAAGAATACTAGCTATAAGTGGTAAGAAGATAGAGTGTGGAAGTTAATCATACATCCAAAAAAATTCATCATAGAGACTGAAATAAATATTCATCTCAGAAATAAAAAAAAAAAAAGAAAATGTCTAGAGTTATTACAATGCTTTTTAATGAATACAGAAACAAAGTCTAAATACTAAATTGGAATAAAATAAATAAATAAAAAATGTTGATGAAGAGTCCACTACTGCTCCTCTTACTGCCCCTGAATCTTCTGAGTATCCTCCGGATCAGGCTCAATGAGCTGCTCAGGATCTAGCAAATTATCGTATCCCAGAAGTACCCCATGTTAGACAAGAAGTCTAACACAATGAAACTATGCAAATACTTTACAATTTTCTATTATTTAACATTTAAATAGCTTAATAAAATGGTAGAAAATATAGTAAAATAGATAAAATCTCAAAATAGTATAAATATGAACTAATGTAATTAAATTTGAAAAACTAAAACTGCAGATTGAAACTATAAACTGAAATTGTAAACTAAGCTGTAAACTGAAAATAATAAATGAATCTGAAACTATAAATGTTTACTGAAATATGTGTAAAACAATATGAAATCTAAATCTGAGTAAACGAAATTGTAAAACTGTGTTGTATGTCATTGAATTTATAAGTATGCCTTTGAATATGCCACAGAACTGTATGCCACTGATATACTGACTGGGTGTCTCACAGACACACCACTAATTTCCTAGGTGAGCGAATGCTCCGTTAACATAGTCCTTAGGTGAGCCAAATTGCTATGCTAATGCTGACATGATTATGCATTATGATGTGCCAAGGTTTCAATGCTGGTATGCTTTTAAATCATCGACTTATCCCAAAATCAAATGTAATATCTAGTGATGATTCCATTTATCTCCATTGCGCAGAATTCACCTAAGTGAATTCTAACTCATGAGTCTTATTTATTATGTTATTTAGATTATGATCAATATGACTATCAACTGAAGGAATTGAATACACATGGCTAGTATCTTTCCAAGAAAGGGGATTTAACACTTAATTTATTTAACAACACTTATCAAAACATTTGACGATAAGGGGCAGGACCCAGTCATAGTTTATTCTCTAACACTAAGTTGTTAAATATCTTAATCTAAATCATACAGTGTGCTCTAAATGGAGAGCTTGAGATATTTAGTTTGTTTAAAACTGCACTTATCAAAATGCATGACGATAAGGGGCAGAACCCGATCACTGTTTATTCTCTCAAACTAAGCATCTAAGTTTACCCAATTTGGAAAACACCTAGGCTTGGAACATTTACTCTAAGTGGGACTGACTTATCCAGTCACATATGATAAGATTGGGACTCTACAATCTCACTTAGAGTGATTTGTCCAATCTTAGAATTCTACTAAAAGGATTCAGTACTATGGATATACAATTTTACATTCTACAGACAATCTACTAGTTTTCCCACAAATATATTTAGACAAATAAGGATTTTCAAACTAATGAACCTTTCCTCCACTGATAGGTACTACACAAGGTTCCAAGTATATGGTACTAAAGTCACTCAATTTAGGTTACTACCACATGAAAGAATTTCATACTAAGTTCTTAGGAAACTTACCACAAGGATCTAAGATTAAGCTTTAAAGATTAATAAGGATCATCTAAGTTCTTGCCTCAAAAATGTTGAAAATAAGCTCTTCCTACCTCAATAGTTTAATAAATTAAGGCTTATAAATGCTGATTTATTCAAACTGAGGTAAAATCATAATGATCTTGCACTTCTAACTTAAAAAAGAAAATTTAAGTCCTAAGTTTACCATTAATTTCACAGGTATTACTTCTTTAAGTTTAAGTTGATTAGATCAGATGGGAAAACCCATCTGATCACCACTTATACTAAAATCATGGGTTTCAATCATGTATGTTATTAGGAATTTGTCAATTTGCAAATCAATATAGTATTATGACTTATCTTATTCTAAGGGTTTTATATAAGAGAAAATTAAAGAGTTAAAGGTAAGTATTCATAATTTCAATCACATGAATTTATTATAGGCCTTAGCACTTCTAATTCAATGATTTAGGATCAATATCAAATTAGATATATTATTGGAATTATGCTAGTTGAATTGTCTTTTAATCAAGATCATTTGATTTAAGTGATTAAGGGTTTACATCTTAATCAGACAAGTTAGAGTTTATCCCATAACTTCACCCAACTAAGATCAATAGTTTGATTTATAGATTAATGACAAATCAATGTATTATTTGTGTATTATTGATGACAATTTTCAAATTTGGATCAAGTATTAGGTACCTAATTAAGCTCATAAATATTCTTAAGTTTAATTAGAGATAAATGCCAATTTTATCAATTGAAGTGTCCAAGACACATATAAGAGGTTCATTACATTCATACTACTATTATAAAACTATAATATTAGAAATTTGCATAAAATAGAAAGTAATTAATGCTAATTAAACTCTAAATCAACCAAAATAGATTAACACTTAATTACAAATCCAACCATTGAAAATTCATGAAACTTGGCATTGGGATTCTACTTGTTCACATGAATAATCAGAGACTTAGTTTACTAAATTTAGATAAATAGAAAACCTAATTTTCTCTAATCATGCATTTACAAGATTATGGCATAATTAAAAAAATAATAATAAAAAAATGCAAAAAATATAAATTTTTGGCCTTTCCGGAAAGTTCTGGGCAGTTCCAGACAGTTATGGGCTCTACGGCACGCTGTGGCGCCTTCTGGCTGAAAGCCAGGCGCTATGGCGTGCTGTAGCGCTTTTAGGCGTTGCAGCATCCTGCGGTGCATTGCAGGGCTTTGGCGCGCTATGGGAGACCCAATATTTAAATTCGGGCACTGCGGCGCGCTATGGCTCACTACGGTGAACCCAATTTTGAAACTCGAGAGCTGCGGTGCGCTGCAGCGCCCGACGGTGATTTTGCCTGTGCAAAAATCACAATGAGATATCTTTCGGGCTCAAATAATCTCAACCTAGAGCACTTAACGTGCAGTGCCATATACCGACGGAAAGGTATTTCCGAGACCTTTTTATCGATAAAATTGACATAAAATGATTATTCTAACCAGGTGTGCAGAAAGAAAGAAAAATAGAGCTATTACAACTTCATAAAATCACAAGCCTAATGAGCTCTAACACATTTTCTTTAAGGATGCAGCATAAGATTAAGAGTAAAATAAAGTTGCCATTGAATCCATTTAATAGGGGAAAGGAGGTACCTTAGACTCACAAATGGAAGCTCCTTCTAGGGATCCTTGGGAACCTGAGAGCTTGAGAGGCTGGAGAGCTTCTCTTCAACAGCTAGCACAATAAAAATTAAGAATGGGGGGGGCACGGGGGGGGGGGGGGGTAGAGCTTGAGTTCCTTCATCAGCTTTAGTAGGAAAAATAGGGAATGGAGCTGAAGGAGGAGTCTCTTAAGGAGAAGGGAAGCCTACTATTGGATGAGATGGGCCTGAGTTGTCCTATCGTAGGTGTGGAGATAAGGGGATGGCAGGAGGTTGAGAAGAGAGGAGAGGCTGAGCATGGTAAGGGGCTGAAGGGAAAGCAAGCTCAGAAATACAGCAGGGATGGGATGGCTGTGGATCCCAATTAAGGAAGGAGGAAAAAGGAGGGAAAAATAAAAATGAATTTTAAATAAATTAAATTAATTAATCTCTAAAATAATATTTTATAAATGAGCTCTAAAAATCCCAAAAATTCACCCCTAGCTTATTTGGGGGTGAGGAATAAAACAACAATGTCAGATTTTGATTACGACGAGTATTTAATTTTCCTATTTTTTAGGGTATTTAATTATATTAAAATATTCGTGAAAATCCAACGACTTCCAAACACGTCCAATACATCACCCCTAGCTGATTTGGGGGTGACGAGCACAATGGTGAAGTCGAATTTCATTTCAAGTTCAAAATAATTAGCTCAAATTCCAGGGTTCTTAAAATTTCCAAAATCAGGGTTTGATCCATTTGACCTCTGATTTGAACTAAGTCTTGGTGGTGAGCTACTAATGACTTAATTAGTATGCTAGAAAGCAAATCAAGACTTGGATTAGTCCTAATTGGCTAAGGTAACAGCTTGGGTTGTTACACCATGTCAGCAAGCTGTTGCTTGCCTTCCCATTTATGGATAAGCACTCTTAGCGGGCCATTAGGCTTGGTTGATCTGCTGCTAGCGTTAGGAGAGCCAAGATTTTGGGCATGAGAACAAAACCATGTACTATCTACCCCGTTATCCCTCAAGCTATAAATAGCTTGGGAAAACTTTAGAGAGCCTGTTTATACTCTCTGAAGCTCTTAAACTCTCTCCCAAGCCTCTTGTTCCCTCTACATTTTATTCATCTATCCAGTTGGCTTCCCATCTTCTAGGCAATCTATAGCAACCCTAGGTTGTTTCTAAGCTTAGCCTAAGCTATCAAACCTCTAATTATGGTTCTAGTGCATTCAATTAGTAATTAGGACCTAACCCTAAAGATATTGGGTCAATCAAACCTCACTAAATAAAATTGGCATTTTTGCCAAATTAGAAACCCTAAATAATATCCATAAATAGTTTGATTTCTAATCTAAAATTTGATTGCATTTTTGAATTTCTCATCCCCTAATTTGCTAGGGGTGCAAGTTTAGGAATTTTTGGAGATCATTTAGGCCTTAATTGAATTTAATATAATTTAGGAAAAATTGCACATAAGGGTTCATAACAAATTTGAATTACAGACATATCCTTAACAAGTTAAACCGTTTGGGATCCGTTGTGTGGACCGAGGGCGATCCGCTATGGAGCCCAGGTGGCATGACAGCGGAGCCCCGCTCCATATCACCGTTGCTCCCGATATATTAATGGTTAGGACCTAAACCTGCAAAAGCACTTAACTGTCGTTAGATGTATTCATGGATCCCATGGCCCGGATCATCTCGAAGCCAGTCATTAGGATTTGAAAGATCAGGACCATTCTACAATCTGTATCGATAGATCAGATGGCTATCTGAAGTCCCGACACTGCTCACTTTCATCCTCACTCACTCATATCTCCAACAAAAGGAGATCCTCCATACCCAGATAACAGGCTCTATCCCCCACTCCCTAGCCACCTCAACGTGCCATTAGCATCTTCCCTCACTCGGCTAGGTGTTCTGATTGGCCCTATGGCTTGGCAAAGCTCAAATAAGAATTTGAGAACTCGGCTATGGCCTAAGCTCTCAGGTCGATTCCAGCCTGCCAGCTTCACCTGATAACCCTCTAAGGCTATAAATAGCCTCAGGAATTCCACAGTGAACTGCTTGCTCATTGTGAGAACTCAATTACTCTCTTCCCCCAATTCTTCATTACCAACTAATTCTAGTTCACATGTGATCCCAACCATACCCACCTGTAATTAGAGAGTCAATCATGGTGTTCAAGATCCTTAGTACCTCCCTACAGCTCAGCTTAGCCTCAAGACCTTCCCCAGCAGCATCAGTGAGCTCTCTCGATTGAACTAAGTACCCTATTCTACCATGTTGAGCTGTGTAGGCTCAATACTTTGTTCTGATGGTTTGAAATCAATCTCCTAATCTAAATGAATACAATATAATAATTATGGAGGCTTGGGTTAGCCTCGATTGTTCGAGTTACTGTCCTCTTTAGGAGCTGAGTCGAGTAAGGTCCCAGGCTTCCAATGACTCCCAGGGTATGCCAGTATAGGGCTTAGGGGTGTCTAGTATTCCTAAAGGTGTAGCCAATGATCCCTTAGCCTAGCACGGTCTCTATGGGGAGAATTGACTCACCATATTAATACTCATAATGGAGATTTAGGGGTAGTAGTCTTCCTACGATTCAGGCACTCCCAATTAGGGATTCGGGTCTCAGTTGATGCATCCGGTCATGGTGAACATGTGGTGATCATCGAAAGGTCATGCCATGACCTGGATGCTCGGGAATTTAGATATTAGGGTTTACCCTAATCAGCCCAGTATCGGGGGTAAGGTGGAGGAGGAAGACACCATGGTGCGGGTCGAGCCAACCCGTAACCCGTGTGGTTTGACAGTACCGGGTACTCGGGTCGGGACGACTCGCATCTTTTGTTAATGGGCCAAACCCATTTTAATATTTATAAAATATTTTCCTTAAGAAAATTTAATGGATTAATGGAAATGTAATTAGGAAAATACAGAATAAACTAATTGCACAACTTTGTGAATAATAATCCCAACCATATGAGATTATATATCATTTTAATCAAAAAAATTCAAGGAATAAGAATATATAAAAATATTTTAGTTTCTATAAATGTATTTCTTAATTTTGCCTAATTACTTTAATAGCTTATTTAGGGAACATTAGCATGTGTACTTAGCCAAATTGCATGACTTAAGTTTCATTTGACACCTTGTACCTTGTAGAATGCATGTGCTAAGTAGAATAATTTTTAGAATTTATATTTGTTAATTTAGCCATAGACCTTGATTTGCATGATTAGTGAAAAATAGGGTTTATAGTTTGCCAAATTGTAATTTTAGGGTTTTTGATTGCTTATATGATGAATTAAAACATAATGGTCAAGTTGCATGGAATTTAAATAATTAAATATGTAATTATGTACTAATCCATGTTAGATTTAATTAGGGTTTGACTAGCCTTAAAAACACTATTTTGACATTTAAATCTCTTAATTTATATTAATCAAGATTTAACCCTAATTAATTTAAGGAAATGCTTAAAGAGATTAAGAATGAACTAGTGCTAATTTGAATATTAATAATTTACAAATAACATATTAATTTTCTAATAACTAAATCTCTATATAATTAACTATAATTAGGTCAAGGTTGAATTTATACCTTAACTTGATTGATTAAGTCTAAAACATAATTAACTTGAATTGAATAACTTGATTGAGACATTAATTGACTTGCACAAATCCAACCAACACTTGCTAATTTGTCATTGATCTTAGACTAGCAAACTAGAAGAATTAAGGGCTTATAATAAACTCATATGATTGATTATCTATATTTAGGCATAAGATCCTTGATTTTCTCTTAAGTAAGATCATTAGTATAAATCACTTTATATGCTAAGATTGATTAGTATAATAATCAATTTTCTTTAATCTACATGATTTTATCCCATAATGGTAGTATTAGAGTAGATTGTATTATGATGAGTTTGCTCATATAATTTATATAATCCAATTTTCATGGATGAAAATTGTATGTCTAGGTGAATCTTCATAGTTGAGAATCCAAATTGATTTAGGTGCATCTTCTAGTACTTAGATCTTTAAAATACAAAGATATTATTTAGATCAACCAATTTCTAGACCTTTAAATAGACAAACTATTGAGGTAAGAAGAGATTATTGCCTAATTTTGAGGTAGAAGCTTAAATTGTTAAATCCTAAAGCCATTGTGGCAGAATAGATATTTGATCTTAAGCCATTGTGGCAGAATATCCTAAAGATTCTAGTCTGAGATTATTCATTATGGTAGTACCCTATGTTGTGTAACTTCTAAGTCATATCCTTGGAACCTTTGAGTTGGAATCACCCCAATGGACAAAAGATTCATTAACTTATTGCTCCTTGATTATTAAATAGAATTATTAGAATAAAAATTAGTAATATTATTAGGGGGAGATAATAGTGCATGTCCATAGTGCTGAATTACTTGACATAAAATGGAATTGGCTGATTTACCTTGAATAGAATTGTAAAGTCTTAGTTTTATCATAGGTGATTAGATAAGTAAAGTTCAGTTGAGGATAAACATCCTTAGTCTATAGTGTGTTATAGTTTGAGAGTTTAACAACTTAGTTTTAGAGAATAAACTGCAAAAGGATTAAGTCCTTTATCTTTGTGCACATTGATAAGTTCAGTTAAACAAACTAAGTGTAAAAGTCACCCTTCCTAGGACATGCGAAATCATGTATATGTAAACTCTCCATTTGACAATTTAGAGTGTAGTTATAGAAAGAACCATGGATTTAGTATAACTAAAGTAGAAGAAAAATTCATTTAGATGAATTATGCACAATGGAGACAAATGGATTTATTATTTGGCTTTGATCAATTTCTGGATTTAGCAATTTAAAGCATATAGTTATTAAAGCCTTGGCATATAATAAAATGCACAAGTCGTATCAGCAATAGCAGAGCGTTGTGCTCACCTAGGAATCTATAGCAAAGCGCTGTGCTCACCTAGGATCTATTAGTAGAGCATCTGCTCACTTAGGATTCTGTGAGATGACATGTGACATCAAGTCATGCATATTTGTAGCATATAATTTTGTGGCATATTCAGATATATGTACATATATTAAGTGGCATGCAACACAGTTTTTTCTCAGTATTTATTCAGTTTCAGCTTCTTTATTATTTTTTGCTTTCAGTACTTAGTCTTTTAGCTACGATTTTACCTTGCTTTTAATTTTGTATAATTTATACTTTTCAGCTATTTTACTTCTTTTCTACAGTATTGCTTAATTTATTAAGATATTAACCCTTAGATAACTATAACTGTGTATAGTAGCTTTAGATGTGTTAAACTCATTATCTAACACGTGGTACTTATGGATCTGGCAATTTGCTAGATCCAAAATAGTTTGTGGAGCAACCTCTGGAGGCTTCATAAGAGATCTTGGAAGAGTTGGTGGAGCAGTAGCCGGCTCTGCCTTCAGCCTTTACTTTTTCTTAGTTTACTTTCAGTTCAAGTGAGAGACTATTTTTATTGTTATTTTAATTAAAGCAAATAATTTGTAATAATTCTGGGTGTACTTTCTTTTCTTTTCTTAGATTAATGCCTTACTTAGCTTCTATGATGAATTATCTGGATGAATTTTCTTAGCTTCTGCTCTCTGTTATACTATCTACTTATACTTACTATTGTTATGTGATCATACTCATGTATATTGTATTCTTATTTCAACTAACTTATAACCCAGTGTACATAAGTACTTTATCTAATACTTAAGATAAGGAATTTACACATATCTTATGGATTAGTTCTTAGCATTCTTTAGGGGTTGAGTCCCAGCAATTCAGTAAGCAGTATTTGGGGAGGTTCAACAGTCCTTCCCGAGTAACACACCGTTTAGTCGCCAATTATTTCTTAAATTACCACAATTGCGTGAGGTAATGGGATGAGCATTACACAATCCTCCTAGCTTGTTTGAGGGTACAACTTGGTGTTTAACTCTTCTAGAGGTCACTAGTAGCTTGTGGAAGTTTATGCATCTTGAATCAGCTTTAGGAGTTTAGCTATCCTCTTACATTCATCATTTTCATCAAACCAAGTACTCACCTCACCTATCTCTATTGAATAAAGTAGGCTCAATGTCCATTAATTCTCATAATTTTGATGTTGGGTTGTACTGTGAACAATTTAGGATTAGTAAATGACTGTCTGGGTACTATTTGAGCATTGGTCGCAGTCCAGACTATGAGAATTCATTGTTTGGATGGGGTTGTCGTCCAATGAGGGCAATTGGCTTCTTAGTAGAAATTGGCACCCCAATCCAGTAAGTCTTAACTTATCAATCCATTTCATATTTATACACAGTGATTATTAAGGCTCTGAGCCATTGAGTTAGCTCGAGTGGCTGTTAATTAGTCTGTTGGACTACCGTACTCCATAATACTAAGCCCAAGTAAGGACCTAGCATCCTAGCACTACTCCCAACATACTAGGATGGGGCTTTGCTTTGTCTCAACACACTAAACATGTCAAGATCAAGAGCTGGGAAAATGGTTGCCTCTATAGGGAGAATTAACTCCCCATAGTAAAACCCTAAAACTAATTAGAGAAAATTTAGAGCATCCTGCATCCCGGCTATTAGAGAATGTAATAAAAGCATTACAGATGGAATATCATCAATGGTTACCAAGCAATGAATAAGATATCCTAGTATGAAAGAGAATAAAACCATAGCACAATCACAACACACAAGCATCCAAACACAAGAAATTATATGTGGAAAACCCAATGACAGAAAAAACCATGGAGCCTTACAACACAGAAAAATCCACTATAAACAAGAAAATTACAGAGTTATATATAGATTCACATTCACATGAATAAGGATGATTTGCCACTTACACAACTTTTTGATAAACTTCTTCTCCTTTAGAAAATTATTGCTCTCACTCAAGATTGAAAGAGACCAACAACAACCAAAACATAATTTAGGATTGATCTCACACTTAGGAAATAACCCAACATGTTTCCTTATATACATAGACTTAATGTGGCATCCCAATACTAAAACACTGGGTGCAACAATGCTCTATGGCACACCGCAGTGCACCGCGGTGCGTGTCCCTTAATAGTAAATTCTAAAAGGTGTGCCAAGGCGTGCTGGGGCACCCGAACTTCTCCCGACTTATCCCAAAACACCCAGAACCTTTTGAAAGCCTACTTGAGCTCTATTTGCACCTTCATGATGATCTAAATGATCTCCACATCTCAACACTGATATCTTTAGAGCTCCCACCAGGGACTTCTTTGTGCAATCGACACATATTAATGTAAGGATGGTGTAGCAATCAAGTTTGGGAAGAGTGGTGGTCTGTATGTCTGGGAATTTGAGTTAGAACCTAACTCAAAATCTTTGGCATCGAGGATTTTCCATGCATAAGATAAACAGTAATGGGCTCAGCCGAGCCCCGACCCGTGCATTTTGGAATGGGTTATTTAAATAACCTGATTTATTGGAAATAATTTTCTTCTACAAATTCAGTCGAAAATTTAGTTTCTTATTGTTTATAAATTTGAAAAATTCCATTTAACTTAATGAAATAAAATGCTCAATTCAAATTCAAATTTAGAGATACAATATATCATTTTAATTAGGAGGACATGTGGAATAATTATATGTATTAAAATTTAACCTTTTGTGATTAGTTTTCTTAATTAATCCCTTATTATCCAAAAAATAGATTAGTGAATATTAAGCTAAATCCATGAAATTTTTTAATGATTTAGGTTTCATTCTTTTCATTGTACAGAGACCAACCTAATTATGAAGTAAGAAATATTTTGTTGTGCTTAATTTGTTTAGTCACCCACTAATCACTCTACACCCTAATTAGTGAGTAATTAAATCATTAGAGCTCTAATTTTAGTGATTATGGTGTCTAATGACTCTTTAGTTAGCACAGAACTTAAGTATAACCTAAGATTCCATTTTCTCTATTTTATTTTCTCTATTTTCTTTTTAATAAGCATAAACCATAATTAGTGTTCATCAAGCTCATTTCTTAACCAAGTTTAGAGTTGAATGTGTTAACTTCTTGATAGATAGTAAGAGATCATTTGACATTAAGTAAGGTTAATTTGAAATCATAGAACTTAAAGTTAAGTTTTAGATCCTTAAAGAAATGTATTTTTGGTAATTTTGAGTAAATTTTGATTAGAGTGCAATTAGAACATCTTAACCTATCCATTACCCTTAAAATTAATAAATTAAATGTTTAGAACTTGGTTTAATTCAATTTGATTCATTATTAGCTCCATTTGTAAAAACTCTTGCTATTGCCCTAATTTGGATAAATTAATCTCAAGATGAGTAAATGGGATTTAGAATACACAATTCCTTTCTTAATACTTAAATAAGGCTTAATAAACATCTATAATTAGCTTTGATTTGTTTTGGACTTATAAATTCTTTTTAAAGTAAAACCCTAATAATGGTTTAAGAGTGTGCCTGAGTAATCTTGTGAAAAGAATTCACCATCTCTTTCTTATATTTGATTCAATATCATTGAGTAATGGATTTACATCAATAGATTATGTCTTAATCTATAAGATTGATATTTCAGCTTAAGCCTTAGCTTTTAGAAGTAAAGCCTAATTATTTTATCTTTGATCATAGATTAGTTATCATTATGGTTTAGTTTAGTAACTCCTTATCTGATTGAGTGTTATAATACTCAATAAGGTTTCCCTTAAATTATAGTTTCGAATAGTTTAGCTTGAGTGAAACTAATCCTTAGAACTTTAGAACTTTAGATTAAGATGTTTAAACCCCATATATTGGAGTTTTAGCTCTTAATCTCTAAATCTTGACTTATTTGATCAAGATTGATTTGGAATAATAATTACAACATCAATTAGAATGATTTATTTATTATTTAACTTTTGTAGATGACATTGTACGATTTTTTATTAGAAATCAGTTAACTAAAACTCAGTAAATTAGAAAACATATAGTAGAGTGTGTCCTAGTTAGTTTACCTCTTTAGTTCTTGTTGTGGTAGAATAAACTTAGATCCAGCCATGAGTGGTCTGGACGATATATGTATGATTCTATATTCTGGCTTAGATCTAGCCATGAGTGGCCTAGATGGTACATGTGGAACTTTTTGTTTAGTGACTATGTTTAGCTAGGCACTGCTATGGCATGCTAGTCTAGATATACACCCAGTTAAATAATGATTTAAGTTCAGTTTACTTACATTTTAGCTCAGTTTAGTTTACAATTTTGAAGTATTTTTTGTATTTTCTTATTTTAGTAGATTTTTTGGCATTACACCACACACACACACATACACACACACACACACACACACACACACACACACACACACACACACACACACACACACATATATATATGTATATATATATATACATATATATATATATATATATATATATATATATATATTCATGATGCAATGCTAAATTTTTAGTTCAATTTTATACATTTTAGTGTTTTATAAGTATGTTAAGCATGTTCAGATAACCATATCTATTTAGAGATGTTCTATTGTACTTTAATTAGCCTTTATATGCATACATGCTTAATATTTTCTGTAATAGTTGGATTTGAGGTATGTTACTCTACTTATCTTATTTTGTTAAGTTATAAATGTTGTATTTATAACTTCCCTATTCTATTAAATGCTTGTTGCAACCAAAAATGCTTAGGTTAATTTGTGATATTTTAAATTTCAATAATAATTTATCAACCTAAAATGTACTTATACAATTTGTCTAATACTAGATCTTTTTCTTTTCTTGGCTGAGGGCCCTGGCATGTAAGAACCAACATGTCAGATCTAGAGTTATTTGAAGATTCTGTGCCAGGTGAGGATCAAGAGGATGATCCTTCTGCATCTACTTAGTTATAGCTGTTATTTTTTTGGAAGAGAATGTTCTTTAGATTTTCATTCTCTTTATTTTTGCTACAGTTTAGATTGTAATAATTAAATTCAGTACTTGCATGTTTCTTATTTTTGCACTTTATTATCTGAGATGTTTCCTTTGTACTGTTCCTTTTATACTGCATGATTGTGACAAATAAATGAATCTATTTTATTATCACTTCTGCACTCTATGATGAATGCTTGCTTATTACAATATTTTTCTCTAAATTTTCATTATTATTATAAAATAATTTGAGGAACAGTTTCTCCCATTTCAGATATCTAAGTACTCAATTACTTTGATATTCCAGCAAGATTAGTGTAGGCAACATAAGTACCCTCTCTACAAGTATTTATAGTGTGGCACTAATCCAGGGCTTTAGGTTTAGTAGTAACCCATCCCATCACTAATAATATTTGTTGTGCAAGCAACATGGTGGGACACCATAGAAAGTAAATTTGCCTCTTCTATATAGATTTGTTTCAATGTTCACACTAAATGTTTTAATGGAAGCAACTTGATTATGTATCTTGATAGATGGAGTTATGTTAATAAATCAAAAAAGAACAAAATTCATATTGGAAATTTTATTGATGTTATGTATATGTGGAAAATTTGGTGTACCATGATTAATTATAAGTTCACAATACGCCTAACACCGAAAGAGCTTTAACAAAAATTTATGCTGAAATAAGAATTTTTTCAAAAATAATCCTACTTCTCGTTTAAAATGGGGTGCTATCAATAAAAATAAGCTTAATGAAATTAATAATATATCTTTTGATCATGTGTTTATTGGTTTTCTACTATTAATGTTTCTAATTTTTACTCTAGGTCTATAGCTTGTTGTGGTTGGAAGTTTTTGGTTGCTGATTGTGCTTGCACAAATGCTATGGCTATTATGTGGTTGCCCCTATTATATAATTACTACATATATTTCTAGTTTTTATTTATGTTCAAGTGCAGATAGTGTTGGTTTGTTTTTGGGTGCACTGCTGGGTTTTGAGATGCTTGTATGGAGGTTATTTTTCTATTTATTGTGTTGGTGGCTCCCTATTTTTCCTTTTGTATTGCATTTTTGGGTACTATGGTCTGAGCTATTTGATTAAGCTGCTGTTACTATTTGGTTCCTTCATCTAATGTTTGTGCTTCATTTTCTATAGTTCCTTGATGCCTGGTGCTTAGAGGCTGCAAGTATTCTTCTTGTGGGCTTGTAGGTACGCAGGCTACTGTTAGGGTGCTTTTGGCTTCCTTGTATCATTAATCTTTAAATAATATTTGTTCCACATTGGGTGATTGCCCGCTGGGTTTGGTTTGCTTTACTGTATTGTATTGAGTTGCACGCTACTTTTGAACATGTTTGCATTGGATTTTTTATCAATGTCTTCCAGGTTAATGTTTGTGATCTGAATGAATTCAAGAGGATGAAGAATTCTATTTTGTTCTTGTTTGATTTCATTTTTGTATCTTCTGTTATTTTACTTTCTAAATGTTTTTCATTTTGATTGAGTGATCTTAAGCAATACCTTAGGACCTTATTTTGGGGCTAGTTTTATGATTTTGTTTGTTCATTGATCAGATCTTATAACCTTTCAGCTCCCTCTATATCTTTTTATTGTTTTCAATAAAATTGTGCCAATGTGCTATATATATAAATATATTTATATACATATACATATATTGTTTTTTTTACTTTATATGTATATATATAAATATATAAATATATATAACTTAAAATAAATAATAAATAAATAATATATATATATATATATATATAATAAATCTATTAATATATATCATATACTATACATATAAATAATAACTAAATAAATAAATAAAACTAAATAACTAAAATCCCTCCCTCCATCTCTCTTCCCTATCCTCCTCCCCCCTCTCTCTCTCTCTCTTCTCTCTCTCTCTCTATCTGTGTGTGTGTGTGTGTGTGTGTGTGTGTGTGTGTGGCCGGTGAGATTTCCCCAGACTTGGAATAACAATCTTGAACCTCAATCATTGAGTGCATCTTCCTCGCGCATCGCTGCGCGAGTCCTTCGCGCCAACGCACGGTGACCTTGCTAGCTAGGTGGAGCTCTTCACCATTTCTAAGCTTCTCTATATATCAATTATGCTTCATTAAGTTTCAATCACCGTGGCTTGTAGATAGATCTATCGAAAGCTGCGAGCTCCAAAGAAGAATTGGCTCCCATCGCTTCGAACCCGTCTCAGCCATTAACCTGGTACCCATCGATCTCCTTCAATATGCCAAGCTATGATTTCAAATGTATTTTGATTGCTAATTTCATATTATGGATTGAAGATTGATCGACCCCGATCGAGCTCGATCATGCTAATTTCACCGTGGATCCACAGTGATCCACAGTGGTTGCTTGCGTTCCCGTAACCTAGGATCTAGATTTAGCTTTCTTCGACATCTAAGACTACCTCCATCGCTGGCCCACCCGCTGTTGGGTAGATCTCATCATGCTCCGTCCAATGTCGTGCTGGCCGAAATCTATCATTGGCGGGAAGCTACTAAAATCGGGTGCCATAATCCCTTAACTTGGCTATGTGTCGGGAAGATGGAGTCTGGGGTCGAGCCGGGTCAACCTGGGCCTGATTTGCGTGTCCCTAGGCCGACGCATGGCAGCGCCTTCAGATGCCATGTGTCGAATGGTAGTGGGGCCTACTTCGGGCCAGCTCGCCCGTCCGCAGCAGAAGCTGAGGCGTGGGCCCCCAATCCTCTCTTCTGCTGGGTCAGCGCTATAGGCCCGCTGTCCTCTAATATCCATCGTATCTGTGTGTCCTGTCTATGCAGTCAAGCAGCCAACTGTGGCTCCCACTGCCATTTAAATTAAAAGGATTATATTTAATTGAATTCAGTGATTAATTGTTAAATAAATTATTTAAAAAATATCAAAACTTTAGACATGCATAACTTTTAATTCATATGTCCAAATATAGCAATGTTATATCTCATTTTAAAACCAAAAAATGCCAAGATTATTATGATAGCATTTAATTTCTGTTGGACTAGTATTTTGCCTAATGAAATTTAGGACCTCTCCTAATTACTCCCTTAAACCCTAAATCTTCATTTGACCATATATTGGCCAATTAAGCTCCAAATTAGGCAATCAAATATATCATTTTAACCAGGAGAATGTGTAGAACTGCAAACTACAATAATTTTAAGTTGTTATTAGCTCCTAGTGTAATATTGAACACAATGGCAAGTTAATTTTGTAATTCTTCAATTGATTTCACCAAGCACTACTAATCATCCTAAACCCTAAATAAGGCATAAGTTAGTTAAATGGGGTCCAAATTGAGTTAACTCAATTTCATTTTGATTAGTGTGCTATATGGAAACCATAGCCACCAACTTTACTCAATTTAGATACCAAATAGAAAAGTTAAGGTTCTTAACCCAACCCTAAATCTCCATAACAACCCTTTAGAACCTAAAACTTGTTTTAACCATAACTTGGTCAAATTACCTCAAAATTTAGTAGTTTTAGGTTCAATGGAATCCTTAGGTAGAAAATAACATAAGTATAGTACAATTTTTATATTTGCTTAAGTAGAAGTGCTAATCAACCCTTAATAAGCTTAAGCCCTAATCTAAGCTCATTAACCCTAAACCTTGGCCAAATTGGGTGTTCTTAGTGTCCATCTTCATGTTAGATAATAAGAAACTATTTGGAATTGGTAAAATATAATTTAAAGCCCTTATTATAAAAATTGCATTTTTGACCCTTAAGTAGGGGTAATTTGGTCATTTTGCCCAAATTTAATCTAATTTCCCCTAAGTCCTATAAATATGTTATTTCGCTTAAAATTAGCAAAGTAAAGCCTAAGAATCAAATTTAGGTCTTATGGTAAATAATAATGTGATATTCTATCTTGATCAATCTTAAACTCTCTTGATTTTCTCTTAAATAAGAGGATTAACATAATTTAACTTGTATCAAATCATTAAAATATGCTTAATTATCAAATGATCCATTCTTAATAAGTATTTATTTTGTCCCATGGCTTGATTACTTAATTAAACTTAGGAGCTTAATGATCTAGTTCATTATAATTAAGTGATTAAATCTGTGAACTTCTTATATGTTTGTACCTTATTTAGCTTCATGAATCAACTTATGTTGGAATTTAAATATTATGGTTTGAAGCTTTAAATATTTTAAATGTTTTGTTAGATTTTATAATTTAGGTGTTTTATGCCTTAAATTAGGGAAAATATCTTATTGAATTTACATTGATGTAGGCCTTTAAATGTACCTAGATAATTGAGCTTGCATCTTGTGGTAGAAATAACCTAATGAACTATAGATTGAGCTTAATTGAGGAAGTTCACCTAATTAGAGTAGAGTGAGTTCTATATCACAACCTTGGAACCCCATTGCTTAGTTCCTCGAATAGAGAATGGATTCATTAGACTGAATTTTGTTGTATTCTAAATTATTAGTATAGAATGATAAACTTAATGTTATCACGTGGAGTTTGTAGTGCATATCCATAAAATTGATTTGATTCAATAAGGATATAAAAGAAGTTGATTCATCTTGAATGAAATTGTATATTCTAATCTTGTCATAGATGAACTTACAATAACATCAGGATGATTTTCATAGTTCTACCAAGTGTGTTATAAGTGAGGGAATTGACAACTTAGTTTGAGAGAATAAACTGTAAAAAGGTTTTGTCCCTTTATCTTTGTGCACATTGATAAGTGTAGTTAAACAAACTAAGTATTTCAAACTACTTTTATTTGGACACCTTAAGTTATGTTTATAAGTAAGGGGTTAAACAACTTAGTTTGAGAGAACAAACTGTAAAAGGGAGGCGTCCCCTTATCTTCATGTGCATCAATAAGAGCAGTTAAACAAACTAAGTATTTTAAGTTACCTTTCTTAGAAACATACTATTTATGTATATGTACTCCCAACATGTGATAACATAGAAAGTCGCAAGAAATTAGACTTCTTTTTCTTGATTTTTGATGATTTATTGAGTTGAAGGCATTTAACAGGAATTATATAAGCTTAAACATCAAAATGCATTTATGAAATATGGGATACAGCATGTATCAATTTGAGTAGTACCAACTGGATGTAGCAGATGTCATAAATATTAAGATTCCTTGGGGTGCATGAGGCACCAATTGCATAAGGATAGCATAAATCAGTAGTATATTAAGATGCATATACAGTGATGTCCAGCACAATTATTTTCAGTATTTTTATTTCAGTCTTTTATAGATTTTTGCTTTAACCCCTTATTCTTTAATTTCTACTTTACTTTACTTCCAGTATTGTTATTCAGTTTTCAGAATTTACAGTTAGTTTGTTTCAGCACCTCCTTTCAGTTTTGTATTATTTTTAGCTTTTAGTTATTTTAGTATTTTCTACAGTAATTTCAAGATTTTATTAAATGTTAAAATATTTAAATTATATTAAGTTATGTTATAGCATTTTGATTGTGTTAGACTTATTGTCTAACACGGGGTACCTTTCTTTTCTTTCATTTGGGAAACTGGAATTTTATTTGGGATTCGATAATGTGTCATATCTTGAGCAGTTTGGTGAGCTAACACTAGGGACTATTCAAGAGATTTTGGAGGATTTGATGGAGCGGTAGAAGGCTCAACCTTACTCATTTAGTTTGCTTTTAGTTATGAGATTGAGAGACCTTTATTTCTGCTCTTTTCATTTTAAAACAATGGTTTGTAATAATTATCTGAATGTATGTTCTTTATTTTCTTTCTGAGATGAATGCTTCTAGTTAGCTCTATGATGGATGTTTGGATGAATGCTTTTAGCTTCTGCACTTTGATTTTTTATACTAATACTTAGTATTGTGATGTGATTAGTAGCAAATACTAATATAAAGTACTCATATATATTAGAAATATCCTTCTTGTCTTATCAAGTCTAATGTATATAAGCATTCCAACAAATACTTAAAATAAGGATACTACTTATCATAAGAATTAGCCTATAGTTCTACCATGTGTGAATCTTCAATATTTGTAAGTGGGAAGGTTTAGAAATCCTTCCCAATTAATGTGTCGTTTTGCCACCAATTGCTTAAGGTACCCTCTCCTTAAGCCTCTCTATTGCGTGCGGTGACAGGATGGGGCACTACAGTCTTAAACCCACACCTACATAACCAAAGAATCTCTCATACTAATAGCTGTTAGAGATTGCTCCGTACGACCCTTCACATCACCAACAACATGTCATTAATGTTAGTGTAACAATCCAAGGTCGTTACCTTGGATATATGGACCAAACCAAGTCCAATTCTTGTTCCATTAGACTTAAGTGGTCTTTAAAATCTAACCTTGAAAATTAGGTATCTATCGGAGCTCGATTGGATCTATTAGACATTTTTGTTAATTATTTGACCTAAAAAATTAGTTAAATTAAATTAATCTCCAAATTAAAATCTTATTTAATTTGTGAATTCCTCACCCCCCAATTAGCTAGGAAAGAATTTTTGGGTATTTTTAGAGGTCATTTAGACCCAAATTGGAATTAAATCAAATTAAGGAGTTCGAATTAATTAAAATTAATTAATAAATTCATTTGATCAAATCCTAACGATCGGCTCCTGCAAAATCAAAGAAAATCAGAGCCATCATGTGGTTTGGAAACCTAGATCCTATGGCTCTCACTTGCTCTCACTCGGGTCACTCTGCAGCCATCGGATCACAATTGTAATCCAAAGACTGCGATAGGTCGTTATTGGCTGATCACATCTGGATTGTTGCACCATTTGATTCGATCAATCAAATGACTGGCCTGTAATAACCCATGATTGTTGCTTGATTTTTTAATCATCACATTAGCTTAAGAACCTTTCCATTAGTGTTAAAATGGTCTTAAGGTCAATTCCTGAAGTTTTGGTAGAAATCAGAAGTCATTTGAGGAAAATTAGTATTTCAAACAATTTAGTTAATTATAAAATTGAGAAAATTATTTAGATCTCAAATTGAAAATCTAACTTTATTTTTAAGTTCCTCACACTCAAATTAGCTAAGGGTAAATTTTGGGTGTTTCTAGAGGTCATTTGGTTAATATTTGGATTTATTAGATTATTTTATTTAATTAAATAATTAAATGTATATATAGATGACAGTATGGTTTGCTACAGATAGGGTTTTTTTTGTATTAATGAGTAGGACATTCCCTTAGCAACATTTTAACATATCGTGGGCATCTGGGACCAACAGTATGAGAGGATTCAGCAATGCCCTAATCCCCTAGGCATTTCCTTCATTGAGGTAATGAATAGTGCCAGGCGGGTCGACCCTGACCTGCGCAGCACTGTCTGTAGGCCTGCACGCGTGTGTCGCTCAATTTGCGTGGGTTACACTCTCGTTGCCGAGCGACGGCGCGTGGGGGGATAATAAACTTTGGAATTTATTTATTTATTTAATCAGAATCTTAAATGCTTCATATATTCTTTATTTATGATTCAAATATATCAATGTTATCTCAAATTACTCACAAAAATATGTAGAACATTATGGTGACATTTATTTTGTAATTTATGTTATATTTTCAATAATAATATTTTGGTGCTTTAGGCTAATAACTTTTTATTTTATTTTATTAGCTATGCCCTATCATGTTAAAAACTAAACATGGTAGACCGGGAGCCTGGAGTGGAGTAAGTTGGTGAGCCATGAGAGAAACTAGAGATCCCGAAGTAGATTAGAAAACTTTGGATGTTATTTACTTTTGTTTCTTTTGGTGAGGATGAGAGAGTTTACTTTTTATTATTAATAATTTTTGTTAACCTTAATTGCATGGATTGTATTATTTGTCAAATCTGGGATTAATGATTTTCTTTTTATTTTTCTGAATGAATGTAGTGAGAAGAATGCTTATTACTCTTATAAATACATCTGTGTTCCCAATCTAATATCTTCTTTGCCTTAGTAGTGCTTAATAGTTGATTAAGAAACACTAACAGCATTAAGTACTCAGTGGCACTCAGTGTTTGGTCAGAACTTCTAATCTAACACTGGGCTATCATAGAAATATTAATAAAGGTAAGGGTAAACAATATGATTAGAGTAACTATAGTTAAGCAAAATTGTTTTGGTAAGATTCCTTAATTGTAATATATTGTGATAGAATCTTAGATTCGTCATGTGAACCCTAAGGATTGATCTTATATTCTTATGGTAGTATTAACCTAATGTAAGCAAGAATGAACATGTACTCTTGTAGTAGAAAGTCTAAATTAAAAAGCTTAGATGTCATTTACTTGGAGTTAGTGTTAGAACCAATTACATTGGAGTATCTTTTCTATTGCTTCAAATTCCTTGAATGTTAAATAACTTGCTTAGAACTAAATGATAATATTAGTATTATCTTATGGAGATGTAGTACATATCCGTAATCTAACTCAGATTTCAGTAGTATATGGAATTAGTTGATTTGCTATACTATAGAGTTTTAGCCTTATCTTAGGTAATTTGATAAATATAGCTCAATTCAGGATAAATATCCCAATTATAATGTTTGTGATAAGTAGAGGTTTGAACATCTTAGTTTGAGAGAATAAACAATGAAAGAAAGTATGTCTTCTACTTTTTACGTGGGGATAAGTGCAGTTAAACAACCTCAGTGTCAAATATCACCTTTATTAAGTTATGCTAATTATTTGTATGTATTCTTAACATGTGATATATTGGGATGATATAGCAGTGTAACCATGATATATGTTGATTTCTATGGAAATAAAATCTGAATTATGTAACTCTTATGATTAAAAAATCTGAATATTATGGCATTTAGATTAATGTGCATATTAAGGTGAAAAAAGTTAAAAAGTTAGATAACAAAAAAGGATTTGTCTTTCAATTTTTTGAATTTGTTCATTGTATTCTTGTTTCATTGGATTTTAGGAATAACAAGAATTGTATATTCATAACATATCATTAGCAGTGCGATGCGTAGCACACTTAAGATTGTTAGCGGTGCGATTTAGAGCACACCTAAGAAATATGGGATGCTATGTAGCATCAAGGTCATGCATATTTGTTGCATATTCAAGGGCATATTCAAATGCATATACAGTTGCATACAGTATAGTTTAGTTTTCTTGTTTTATTCATCTTTCATGTTTTATTTAATATACAATTTATTTCAATTGATTCACTTCTATACACTTGCTCTGTTTCAATATTATTCTGTCTCTAGTTTTAGTATTTGGTTTTACTGTTATAGTTTTGTTTCAATTTTCTACAGTTTGATTTCTATTTTTTTGTTTAGTTGAGTAATATCCCTTAAAATTTAAGAAAATATTGTATGCATCCTAAAATGTACTTACACTTATTGCATAATACAAGATTTTCTTATTTTTGGCTGGGCCCTGGCATGTGAAATTAACAAGTCATGTTTGGTGCAGTTTGAGGAGGAAACTTTGGAGGAGATTTGTGGTACCCCACCTCCTAATCCATGAGATTAGGTGGGGAGGTGTGCCACCCTGACAATTCCCTCACTTATCATTAGATTAGGTATAATCCATAGTCCACTAATAAGAGAAGGATGTGCTCAGAATATATGCAACAGGATCCATCACTAAGTAAGTAGAAACACATAGTGAGGAAGCAAGAAAGGTAAATCATACATCCAAATCACCACATTACAAGTAAGAAATAAAAATATGCAGCTCAGAATAATAAGTACAGTAAGAAATGCAATCACAGGTACCTATATTATTACAATATTAAAAATAAGTTTCAAGGGAATAAAAGTGCAATACTCATCCTTACAAGCAAAGAAATAAAGGATCTATAAGGCTTTAGCTCTGCCCTACTGTCTTCCTCTAAGAAAGGCTCCTCTTTAGGCACAAGCTCCTCAAAATGATCAGATTCTAACATTATCGGTTTCATAATGCCAGAGCCCCAACCAAGAAAAGAAAATCTTATTAGACATATTATCTAAGTATATTTTAGGCTAATAATATTTCATAAATTTATTAATTTCACCATTTACTTAAATTATACAAAATAAACTAGCATAGGAGCGATAAGCATACACAAGGATGTGATGAGTTATAAATATAAGCATTTATAACTAAGCAACAATGAGGCAAAAGAACATACCTCAAAATAATCTAACATAAGACTAGGCATACATATATAAATATAGTAAAAAAAGTATAGAAAGAAAAGACTATTTTTAAATATGTTGATGATCATATAAAGTATGCAAGTCTAAAAGTAAGTAATCTATTTGTGATAAGTATATGTAAATAATAAGGAAATCTAGCATTTTATAAGTAAATAAGTAGGTAAGTAGAACTGACTGAAGTAAAATGTAATAATAAAATAGTAAATAGGTATGTACAGACTACCATATCAGAAAGTTGGCCAATCAGGCATAGTAAATTCCCATAGCCTTTTTGGGCTAGGGCAGAATAGAACAAAATAGTACTGAGGAGGCAAAAAATATAAATGGAACGAATATTAGTTATTTTACTTTGCTTATGTGGACACGTCCAGTAGCGGCTAAGGAGTTAAGCACGTATGCAAGGCTATTTGGGTTCCAACTTAACATAACACTCCTCAATGAGTAATGCTAAGCTATCCCTTATTTATCATTACCCCTTATCCAGTGGAGGTAAGAGTGCACAAGAATCGATCAGAAAACTGAACCCAATGCAAATGTTATATTAATTAATATAAGATTTCATTTCATGCGATAATATTATCTTATATGACATGTTCAATGTATTGGCATAAAATACAAGGAATGCAAAAGCTCAAGTAAATCAATAGTGAGCAATGGCCTCTACTATATATGGTGACATTATTTGTTATCAACTTAACTATTTTAACTATTCCAAATTATGCAACTTAGAAGCACGGCCTTGTAAGTTAAAAAAATAAGCAGAACAGATCTAGTTCTAATTTAATAAAATTAATAATTACTATAGGTTAAATAAGAAATCAACACACCCTAATTGATGAATTTAGATGTTCTAAGCTAAGTTCTGATCAAGATCTACTAGACTAGGAATTATAAATTAAACACCACAAATTGGAGTTAATAGCATAATCTAAAGATAAAGCTTGAGGACTTAAGTTTAAGTCTAAATGTGAACTAATGATTAGGGAAAATCCTATTAAGCATAATCAAGCTTAATAAGATGATTCTCCTATTCTTAATCTAAAGTTAAAAGATAAAATAATCTGAATTAAAGTATAAAAATTTAGAAACTAATAAAACCAAAGTTCCATTCATTGAATAACCCACTTTATTCAATGAATAAAATCTAATCCAGTATATATTTGAAATCATAAGGAAAAGATCCTAATGTGAAGTGTAGATTCCTAATAAGCTCCTAATAATTTAGGGAATCTTTGAAGTTAATGAAATTTATTACGATTTACCTTCATTTGTTGTTTTTGTTCATTTAAAAGAGTTAAGGATGGATTATATCTTAGTTTGTGTGTATTAGCCATACTTTGGGATTTTCAAGTCTTTAATGAAATTTTGATCAAATTACTCAATTTATAATATAAATAACTTAAATTAATTCTAAATCAGTTTTATTACTAATTTTAATGATCTAAATCATATTTTAGAGGTTAAGGGAACTTAACCTAAATTTTGGGCAAAAGGACTATTTTGCCCCTACTTAAGGGTCTAAAATACTATTTTTTGATTTAGGGTTCCAAATTGGATTCTCTTGGTGCCTATTGATTCCTTGTTATCTAACATGAATATAGACAATAAGTTAAGTAAATTTAGATAATAATTAAGTCCTATGGGTTCAAATTAAGGATTTTGACCTATACGGGGGAAGTTTGGTAATTTCACATAGTGAAGTCTTTTACTATTATTTATTATCCAAGGTATCCATATAGTCCAAGAATACTGAATTCTAATTTATATTGGTTAAGTTATGGCCAATCCAAGTTTAAGGACATTTATATAATTTCTAGGGTTTAATGAAGGGTCCAAAACCTAACTTTTTCATTTGAGATCCAAATTCAGCAAACTCAATAGCTATAACTTTCCTATATCACACTGAGTATTTTAACTAGGAGTAAACCTAAATTGAACCTTAATTAGTAAAGTTATAACCTAATTAGGGTTAAGGGTAATTAAGGAAAATTAGGGCTTTTAGTGATCAAAATCTTAATTTTATTTCAGTTTACTATTGGTTATATTTTTTTGACCTACATGGTATATTTGATGACCTAATTTGGAGTCCAAGTGACTATAATATGCCTAATCAATTTCTAGGTCATTAAGAAAAAATTAGGGAAGGTCCAAAAAGTGATTAGTCAAACTAATGATCTTATAACAAAACTAGTACTATCAGAGCAAACTAGACACTCTCATGATTAAAATGAGACCCATATTAGTAAAGTTTGGGTCACTAGGTACAATATTATGGCTAAGGGAAGTTTTGGTACAAGTGTGGGGGTCCTAAAATATCACTACATTAAATAGGTGTCATACAGGAAAATTAACACTACCATAACATTTCTTAAATTTTGCTAATTAAAATGACATATATATTTGATATATTTGGACTTATGGTTTAAGAGTTTTGAGCATTCAAAGTTTTTATATTTTATTTATGCAAATTATTTTAACTTGAAGTTCTGTTATTATATAAATATGACTGTTTAATTAAATATCATAGGATAAAATAAATCAATTCATCTTAATTAACAACAGTGGGACCCACATTTGACATGAGCAGACATAGAGAGGCGCGTTAATTGCAAAGTGGACCCATAGAGTGTGGCGGCCCAGCCCTTCCATGGTCCTGTTAACTCTGAAGTTAACATGATTACAGTGGAGTGGTCACCAAATGACAAGGTCCTTACTTAGATTAGCTTTGTGCATACTAAGCCAATTCATGCCTAGTATGATGTCAAAATCTGCAATGGGTAATATGATCAACTTAGCTTGAAAGGTACTGTTATTAATTGATATTTACAAGTCACAGAACTTAACTACACTTAGTTGGGCTCCTGAAGGAAGTCCAATATTTAAAGTTTTAGCTAGTTTGTAAGAAGGTAAATTCATTCTTTTAGCAAAACTCTCATATAAGAATGGATGACTAGCCCCAGTGTCAAATAATACATTATAGGGCTTTGCTTCTATATTTATAGTGCCTAATTAATCATTTAAATGGGAAGGAATTAAATAAAGATTGTAATGTTATAAGTAATGAACTATCCAAAGATGTGTACCTGAAACCTATTATTATCTTTAGTGGCCTGAATTGGAGTAAGATTATAAACTCTGGCTATCCCAGTAGGTCTATTATTGGTTGCTTGGACCCTTGCTTAGTTTGGAATTGGGGGTCAAGAGGTATTTGTTTGAATCTTTTCTTTAACTGGAGGTGGCATCAAGGCCATCCTTAGCTCCCTCTTATTCAAAGGAGTGGGTCTGAATACCTTATTTAGACAAGAATGATTAATTTCAACCCCATCGATTGTTTTGAAAGCATTACATTGCTCATATCGGTGGCCCTGAAGACCATATGTAAGACATCGATGATCAAAATGGTAACAGTTCCCATAAGGATGGGGCCTTTGACATTCTTAGTTTTTCTTGGCAGATTCCTTAGCCTCCATCTGATAGGCTCTCCCTTGATTGGGACGGTGGCACTTGAAATTCTCATAGCGATGGGAAGGAGTAAATTTTTTTTCTTTTAAACTCTTTTGCTGATTGGTGGTGCTTAACCACTCTTGCAGTCTTCACTAACTTCTCAAAGTTAGTTAGTTGGAATGGGATGACATAATCCTTGATGGATTCATGCAATCCACTTTGGAAATGATAGCACATGTCTTTTTCAGTAGGTACTAGATTTGGTGTAAAACGAGCCAATTTTTTGAATTCTGCCACATAGTTTGCCACTAATCGACTTCCTTGAGTTAACTTTAATAAGGAATCACAGATGATATTCTTTGAAGATGGAGGTACAAAGGCTTCTTTAAAAGCTTCTACGAATTAATCCAATTCTATGTCTACTAATTTGTACTCTTCAAAATGAGTTTCTCTTATATTATCCCACCAGTGTTCAGCCTCACCTTGAAGCAGATGTGTGGCAAATTATACAGTTTGATTATTTGGAAAGCTAAGACTTACCAAACTTTTCTCTATCATTTTTAACCATGCCATTATATTTATTGGAGACTATGTTCCATCAAATGTAGGTGGCCTCAATCTTAAGGAGCTATGTAGCATTCCATCACCAAACGATCGATTGGGATTAAATGAATTGCAACTGGCGATGCCGATGAAGTATTGGCATTGCAGATGTAAGAGTAGATACCAGCCTTTAAATGGCTAGTGCTTGTTGGTTCAAAGTATTCATCACACTTCTAATAGATATTGATTCATTTGCATTATTATCGTTAGATGTCGCAACAGTATAATGGGGGGGATCATTAGAAGATGGGACATTATTAATTGGAGTATTTTTAGGAGAAGTAGCGGGATTCATTTTCTGAAAATAAAAATAAAAATAAGCATTCTTAATCTTATTGAAAAAGAACTAGAACATCATCAATATTTCATTATTCTTCAAACATGAAGTTATTACAATCTAGAAACATAAAGAAGAGTCCTTATCACAATAAGGACCTTAGCCTATATACTTAGTAGCAAAAGTAATACAAAAGTCTTCGTAAGTAAGGTTGTGACGCTCTTTTCAAAGTTTCTTGGATAAGCTCTTGTGAGTGTTAATCCTCCATTCTTTTGTAAGATCTCTTAGAAGACATAACACTACATCTACTTTAATATTATCTGGCCATTCCATAGTGCTAAAATATGGTTCACCCTTACGAGCCATTCCTTAGCCAAAATGGGAAAATCACACCCTCTATAAGTGCTTTCCTTCAGTAGTTTATTTAATACTTGAGCTCCTTTATTTGACACCCCTTCTATAGATCTTCCTTGCTTTAGCCAAGCTAAAATTTGTATTCTCAAATGGTCTCAAATTCTTTTAAGTAGGCCATGAATGCCATTCTTAAATATCTTTTACACTTATAATTATCATTAAATCCCCTTTAATTTGGTGAGCATACATATTTATTATTTAGATATTTATACTTTAGTATTTGCAATGCTTTTCTCATTCCTTACTTTATTCTAAGTCATACTCATAATGATATGGATGTTGTTTCAAGTATTCATTTACTGATAAAGTGGTAGAATAATAGTCCATTAGGTAGAGAGGAATGCAAATTCCAATCTGACACCTTAAGAAGTTCTCTGATACCCACTGTGGCTACCCGACCCCACTATGGTCCTGCTAACTCTTTAGTTAATATGATTACGGTGGAGTGGTCACAAATGACAAGGTCCTTACTTATGATTAGATTAGATACTTATCCTAATCCAAAATAATTAAAGACTGCCATTTACAAAGTATATTTCCACTAAATGAAAAGCACAAGAAAGCAGAGTGCGGAAGCGAAATAGTAAACATTCATTCATTACAATATAAGGAATTAAACATCCAACTCAGAATAAGTAAAGTAGCAAAAATTAAAATTAACCCTGTATTATTACAACATAATTTTAAAAGTTAAGCAAAAATGGAAGTAAAATCCACTCATCCTCACAATGCATAAAAGAAAAGCTAAGTGTCTTCAACAGCTCGATCTTCCTCCTAAATCCGGTCTTCAGAAGACTCCACAACCTCAAATAGCTCAGAGTCTACTATTGTCAGTTTCACATTGATAAGGTCCCAGCCAAGAAAATAAAAATCTAATTAGACAAAATATTTAAGTATATTTTAGGCTGTAATTTTATTTTGTTAATTTAGATATCACCATACACTTAAATTTAGGCTGCAGTTATAAACAATAAGTCTATAACTTAACAAAAATAGGAAGTAAGCACATACCTCCAAGTATAGTTGCAACAAGGTTAGTTATAAAATAAAGACTAAATACTAATATAACAAAAAGAAAACTCAATCTAAACATGCTTATGATCAATATAAACTCATGCTAATCGACATAAAGTAAAATTACATGGGAAACAATTAAGTAACCGAAAGTGTGACTAATATCCTATAAATGTAAACAACAAGTAAGACTAGCATCCTATAAATAGAAATAAAGCTAGTATATGTAGTAAGACAGTAAATAAGAAAGTGATAAAAATGTAAATTAAAATAGAAAGTATGAAAACTGAAACTGCTATGACTTAACCAAGATAATCAAACTTAAAGTAGAAATGCATCTAAATTAGTATTTCCAACAAGGGAAAAAGGATATAAAGTCTAATGAATACCATCCTAGATGGTCATAGGTCTAGGCCTTGTTAGACTTGCTTTAGACAGACGAATACCATCCTAGCCGGTCATAGGTCTACGCTTGGCCTGTACTAAAGTATAGGTACAGAAAAAGGCACACTAATTAGGCTACATTCTAAATAACCATAAATTTAACAAAACATAACATATGCCAGTTCTATTATGCAAAACAAGTTTGACATGAAATACTTTTCAAATGTCTTATGCCTAATACAGTGTGACCAAGGTATAAAACTCAAAATAAGGGAAT
The DNA here is from genome assembly GCA_016760335.1 of Gastrodia elata. NCBI lineage: Eukaryota > Viridiplantae > Streptophyta > Magnoliopsida > Asparagales > Orchidaceae > Gastrodia > Gastrodia elata. The sequence goes on along the minus strand of CM028674.1, from coordinate 46,132,115 downwards.
AAAAGCATCAAATATCAAAGTGAGCAAGAGACTTTACTATGACATAGGTGATATCTATTATTATCTAATATATTCATTCTATCTACTCTAAGTTGCACAAGTTTAGGATCTCCAATTCCTACTATTGAGTGTAACTTAAATTCATATCCTTATAGATTGAAAATAATTAGGACTAGCTAGGTCCTAATTGTAAATAAATTGATGTCGACTATAAGTTGAATAATAAATCAAATGACCCATTTTAATAATTTAAACCATCCAAAACATCTTGATTAGTCAAATCCAGATGGAAGGATTAGAAATTAAACACCAAAAGTTTGGGGTTTGATTACTTAATCCCAATGGTGAACCTATAGGGCTAAGGTTTCAACACCCAATCTAACGTATTCAGATTTAAGGCATATCCTATTAAGTGAAATCATTCTTAATAGGATGGATCTCTATTCCTGAATCTAAAGTTAAAATACTGAATAATCAATAATAAACTATGAAAATCTATAAACTATCAAAATCAAGGCTTCACATATTGAGTAACCCATTTTACTCAACATATGAACTCCAACTTAAGAACTAGTCCTAATTCCTATGAAATGAGATCTTAAATTCTAAGATGAACACTCAAGTTACAAACCTAACTAATATTATAAGAAATATTACAGAAAAGAGATGAGAGGTTTAAAGAAAGGGGTATGATGTATCTCACATCATACAGCTAAAGATTTCTTAGAATTTTCCTAAGGAAGGATAATTAAATATTTTGCTTAAAACTTAACTAATTGCTTAAAATTATGAAATATTATTATAAATTACAATACTTGCTGATTTTAGTTATCAAAACATGAATCTAAGGCTTAAAAGCATTAATTTTTAAATTAAGGCTCTAATTTGGAACTTTTTAGAGGCTAACAATTACTTACTATCTAATATGAAGTTAGACTATAAGTACATTAATTTTTGTATGATTAATAAGCCTTATGAGATCAAATTAAGGAACTTGACTCATAGGAGCAATTTGGTAGTTTAACTTAATGGATTCTAATTTTTTTGTTAATTTATTGAAGCTTGCTATCTAAGGGTTCCATAGAATCTAAAATGACTAAATTCTGATAAGTATTGGCTAAGTTATAGCCAATACAAGATTTAGGGCTAAATATGGAAATTAGGTTTTCCTAAATGGGGTCAAGAATCTAACTTTTCCAAATTAAACTCAAATTCAGTAAACTTAGTGGCTATAGCTTCCCTATAACACATTGAGTACTTTAACTAGGAGTAGGCCAAAATAGGACCTTATTTGGTTAAGTTATGGCTTAATTAGGGTTTAGAGTGATTAGTGAGTGATTAGTGAAACTAATCACAAAATCATTGAACCAACTACACCATTAGGTTCTACTTTATTCTAGGAGTAACCAAAAACTAAAATTACTCAATTTGGATTATTAATTATGCTAATATTCACTAATTATATTTTAAGGTGATTAGGGTTGATTAAGAGGTCTAACCCTTGGATCTAAAATATTTTTGTAGTTTACTGTTAATTAGGTCTTCGTAATCAAAATGATATATTGGAAGACCTAAATTGGAGCTCAATTGACCTAGTTATGGTCAATTGAAGATCTAGGGTTAATTAAGGTAATTAAGGTTAGGACCTAAAAGTGATTAAGCACAAACTAATACAAATAGAGAATTGAATAATACAAGGTTATTTTAGAGGTTCTACTGATCACTTCAAGACCCATATTGCCTATGTTTGGGTCCAAAAGTGATTAATCTAAATATGTCTCAAACAGAAATTTTAACCCTATAAGAATAATCCTTAAGCTTTGCTGATTATTTTGAGACCCATATTAAGTATGTTTGGGTAAACACACACAAAATTATGACCTAATGAAGTTTTGGGATAATTTTGTAGTTATTGTAATATCTTAAATATCATTATGCAAAATATAAGTCATATTGAAAATTAAATGGCACCAATAAATTCCTTGATTTTTGCTGATTAAAATGGTATATATGACTGTATTATTTGGACTTGTGGTTTCATACTTATGAGGGATTAAAGTTCGCTAATTATTAATTTAATTAACATAAATAGATCAGTAGATTAGCAAAAATAAATAATGAAAAAAATCCTAAATTCCTTAATGGCGGGACCCACAGCATCCTTCAGAGGCAGGCCCTAGCTGATGGACGCGACGGGAATACGGGAATTAAGGAGGAGGCATGTCGGCACACAATTCAATCAGAGACGATAGTGGGACTCACACGAAGTCAGAAGAACTGACTGCGGGGCCCACCACAACAGCCGCTGACTACGACGCCACGTGGAATGGCGAGATGCCGACATGTGGGAGTGGGGGGATTGCGGTTTAAAGAACCCAGCTCAAGAAGCCACGGTTCTGGATCGGACCGGTCTGTCCTGGACCAGTCCAGGCACTGTGGATCGTCCCCAAAGGGAACTGCAAACCCTAACTTTTAGGGTTACAGAATTCTCACCGCACAGAGCAATTTAGGCAACATATAATATATCAAAACAAAGATACTTGAAAGACCTTTCGATTGAATGCATAAACTAGATCTAAAACATATAAATGAATTATTCTTTTCCTGATCTAAACCTACTCATTAAAGTGAAATTGTATTTTGAATGCAGCTACTACTAATTCTCCAACTTATTATTAGATATCACAATTAATCACACAAAATAGCTAAGCAACTCTTTACATTTAGAAATAAAGTGGAGTACAGATCGATACCTTGATCGATCGGTAGATATCTAGGGTTCGATTGCCGGCACCTGATTAATCGGATAAGACTAGTTGAAATAAAATGAAGCCTTGAGGAGTCAATTAGGTGGTTTTATTTAAGTCTAGGACAGTCGATAGGAGTATAATGAAGGTTCAGAAGCGGCGAGCAGCATCTGTCGAGCAGGGCCTCGAGGTGCGAACGGCGATTGCCACGCTCACTGCTCGTGGCACAGATCAGTAGGGATGATACGCCGACCGTTCGATCCTATGATCGATGGTAGAGATCTACTGTTAGATGGGAGTGAGGAAAAAATGACGTGAGGGAAATAAACGGAGGTCGTTAAGTATTTTAATTAATATTAATAATTAATTTATTTTTCACATATTTCATTAATTAAAATTAATTGATTAAATGCATTCCTAAAATTTTCAATAAATTACCCCTAGCTAATTGAGAGATGAGGAACGCGACGACATACTCAGATTATTGATTTGATGAGTTTTTAATTATTTGATTTTTTGGGGTATTTAAATAATATTAAAATATTCGACGAAAATCCAACGACTTCCAAATGCCTCCAAAACTTCACCCCTAGCTAATATGGGGGTGGTGAATGCAATGGCGAAGTCAGATTTTTAATTTGAGGTCAAATTAAATAGTTCAATTTTTAGGGTTTCTTAAAATTCCTAAAATCAGGATTTGATCCATTTGATTCCTGATTTGAACTGAATCTTAGAGGTGAGTTCATAATAACTTAATTAGTGCACTGAAACCCTAATTAGGACTTGGATTAGTCATAAATGATTTAAGTAACAATATAAGTTATTACATAGACACACACGGCGGCTCCTCAGAGGCGCGAGTCGCCTCAGGTGGGTCCAGCGGCTCCCGACAGAGGGGATAGCTGCGAGCCCCACGACTGCGCGCTCGCACTCGCACGCGAGCCCCACAGCATGATGCTCAGCAAATCTGCACACGCCAACTGGCACCGTGGGTCCCACCAAATCAAACCGTCTGCTGGTGTGGATGGATCCCGTATGAGAGTGGGCCGGGCCAGGGTCAACCCGGTCCGACCTGAGAACTTTCTCCTTCCCCGCCATGCATCGAGACGGGGCACCTAAGGTTTGAGAAATGGAAGACCTCGCACTATCACCAGAGAATGACCCTCCCACCGCTGGAAAGGTCTCGGAGAGTCCTTTCAAACAGTTGCAAGAACTCTGTTGGAGTAGATGTGTACCGCCAGCAGGGTTGAACCCTAGGTCACTAGGCACAGGGGGGTTACACAGGTTATGTAGAGGACTGTAGATCGATCTAGAAATTGGGATTGATCGAGTGTGATTAACCTGATTAGAACTGGCCAAATCTTAATCTAAGAATTAAAATAGCTAAACAAAATGTTGCGATTGCATATCATGCAAAGATGGGATGGATCAAAGAGTACCTTGATTATGGGCTCCAGGAACGACTATGGTTGCAGAGGCTCAAAAGGCTATAGCATGTCTCATTTGCACAAATTGGACTCAACAGGCATGGCTAAGGGCCTTAATGGCCATGGGATGGAGCGGCTGAGGCCTGCGGAGCGCGGGTTGGGTGAACGGGGCGGCGGCCTACCACTTAGCACAGGCGATGCTGTCGAGGAGGAAGATGCGAGCTGAGTCGTTTGTTCTGATCCCTCGATCGAACGACGCTCGCATATTTGGGCGGATGGACCCGATAAGCAGGATCTGACCCGCGAGGACAACTGGTCCGACCCGATAAGTAATTAAGTAATTAATATAATTTAATGTTTTAATTTCTGATTTTATTAATTAATTTTAACTAACTAAATGACTTCTAAAAATTTTCAAATATTCACCCCTAGCTAATTGAGGGGTGAGGAACGCAACGGCAAAGTCAAATTTTGGTTTTAATGAGCATTCAATTTTCTCATTTTTCCGGGGTATTTTATATATACTAAAATATTTGACAAAATTCTAACGACTTCCAATTACCTCAAAAACATCATCCCTAGCTAATTTGGAGGTAATGAGTGCAATGGCGAAGTCTAAATTTTGATATGAGGTTTAAATAATTAGGTCAAATTCTAGGGTTCCTGTAATTCTCAGAATCAGGATTTGATCTATTTGACCCCTAATTTGGACAAGGTCTCAGTGGTGAAATCTTGGTGACTTAGTTAGTGTACTAGAATCAAAATTAGGACTTGGATGAGTCCTAATTAATTAGGGTAACAGCTTAGGTTATTACAGGCTCCACCACTTAAGAATGATGTTGTCCTCGACATTACTCAAGTTAAAATAACAATGCAGAAACTAAGGAGTTGAATTGAAATGATAAGGAGCTAGGGAAGTACCTGAACTTTCAAATAGCTTAGGGTACTTGAACCACTTATCATATTCTTTCTCCCAAGTGGCTTCAGTGTACAAGCAATTCTTCCACTGAACTTTAACCATTGGGATTAAATGTCTTCTTAACTTTTTTTTATCTCTACCTATAATCCTTACAAGTTCTTCAATGAATTAAAGATTTGGTTGGATCTCAACTAGAGGAATTGAGATTATGTGATGTGGTTCTCTTAAGAACTTTATGAGAGATGATATGTGAAATACATTATGTACAACAGAGAAGTCTTCAGGTAATTCTAGCTTGTATGTTCATGATCCAATCCTTGCCCAAATCATGGAAGGTCCAACATATCTTGGACTGAGCTTTCTGGCAACACTAAAGTGATAGATTCCTTTCATAGGACTGACCTTCAGATACACTAGATTACCTTCTTGAAATTTGAGAGGATGATGAAGAGAGTCATGATACTTACTCTGCCGATCCTGAGCTGTCTTAATCCTCTATTGAATGAGCTTGACCTTCCTATTGGTTTTTTCCATCAATTCAGATCCATACAATTGCACATCACCTATTTCTAACCAAGCTATCGGGGTAGAACACTTCCTTCCATGAAGAGCTTCAGAGGGTGCCATCTTAATACTTGCTTGGAAGCTATTTTTGTATGCAAATTCTAGTAAAGGAATATGATCCTCACATGATTCAGAGAAATCAATGATACATAAGTGGAGCAAATCTCTTAGAATTTGACTTACTCTTCTAGTTTGGCCATCTGTCTAAGGATAAAAAGCTAGGTGGTCTGTTGGTACATCTTTGAGCCACCAAAAGGATTGTTTCAAATATTGGTACATCTTTGAGCTTCTCGGATGCTCTTGATACCCATAATTGTGGCCTTCTACAGAAACTTCTTAATGCATAGATTTAGGGACCCACTGACTGTTACCCTGATAAGTAATGGTCCCACACATTTGAAGTTCTTGACGGAGACCTCCTTCAATATCAACCTTAAGCTTCAGATAATCCTCATCTTTTGTTTGAGCAATGGAAATATTCCGATGGAACTTGGGTTCCACAGTAATGTTAGATAGCATTGAGCTTAATATATCTCCACACATGGAGGTGATTCCCAATCTGTAGAATTCTTCTTCTAACGGGCTCTCTGAGATAATGAACTTGAGAGTAGCATGATAGCTAAGCGCATCAGCTACAATATTCGCCTTTCCTGGATGATAGTAGATATCTAGGTCATAATTGCTTTTTGGGTCTAGCCATCTTCTTTGTCTGCACTTCAGCTCCCTTTAAGTGAATATATATTTGAGGCTTTGGTGGTCAGTGAATATGGATCATTGGACACCATATGAGTAGTGACGCCAAATCTTTAAAGCGAACACTACTGCCGCAAGCTCAAGGTCATGGACGAGGTAGTTCTTCTCATGTGGTTTTAACTATGGGAAGCATAAATTATGACCTTCCCTTATTGCATTAGCACTGCACCCAAACTTATACCAGAAGCATCGATATATAAATGGTAGTTCACACCTTCTTTTGGGAGAACTTTAACTGGAGTAGTGGAAAGTGCATCCTTTAATGCTTGAAATGCTTCTTCGCATGTTGGAGACCACTCAAATGGTACAACCTTCTGAGTTAACTTGGTCAGCAGAGAGTCTATCTGGGAAACACCTTTCATAAACTTTCTATAATAACCAGCCATACCAAAGAAGCTTCTAGTATCGGTGACTGACTTTGGTTGAACCCATTCTTGAATGGAACTGTCCTTATTTTGATCAATGTTAATGCCCTAGGCATCTATAATATGCCCCAAAAATGATGCTGAATTGAGCCATAATTTGCACTTGGAATATTTAGCATAGAGCTCGTGGTCACACAATTCTTCTGGCACTATCCTTAAGTTATCTTTGTGTTCCTTTTTGCTCTTAGAATAGATCAGAATGCTGTCGATGAAGACGATAGCAAATTTGTTGAGGTAGAGTATAAGAATGTGCTGCATTAAGTTCATGAATATTGAGGGTACATTCATCAATTCAAATGATCAAACAAGGAACTCGTAGTGTCCATATCGAGTCCTAAATGTTGTCTTCTTGATGTTTGAGTCCTTGACTAGCAGTTGATGATAGCTAGATTGCAGGTCAATCTTTGAGAATACCTTGGCTCTTGACAGCTGATCGAACAAGTCATCTATGTGAGGAAATGGGGTACTTATTCTTGATTATGAATTTATTCATCCACGATAGTCGATACACATACACATTCATCCATCTTTCTTTTTTATGAACAATACTAGTTCTCCCCATTGAGATGAACTAGATCGAATAAGGCCCTTCTCTAGCAGTTCCTTTAACTGTTTATTCAGGTCTTGCAGTTCTTTAGGCGCAATACGAAAAGGGGCTTTGGATATGGGTTGGGTTCCTGGAATTGTATATACTGCAAATTCTACTTCCAGAGTGGGTGGAAGACTAGGTAGACCTTCGGGGAAGACATCGAGGAACTCCCAAATGATAGGATTATTGGTTATGGGAATGGCATCTTTCTTTTCTCCTAGTATTGTTACTAGGAAAGTGCTACAACCTTTATTTACTAGCCTCTTGGCTTCCATGGCGTTAATTAAAGAAGCTCGTGTACTAAAGTTGCTAATGAATGACTTAGCTTGACTACCGCTGCCTAAGGTTATTTTCTTCTTTAGACAGTTGATGGTGGCATCGTGTTGACTTGACCAATTCATACCCAAAATGATGTCAAAATTTGCTATCAATAGAACTACGAGTTTGGCTTCAAACATTTTATCTCTAATAGGAATTTGTATTTTACAAAACTGGTGAGCTCGCATATGGGCTTCAGATGGCAACCCAATGCTTAAAGGATTTGCTAGTTGATATAGTGGCAGTGTGAGGGACTTTGTCCAACTTTTAGAAATAAAGGAGTGACTAGCTCCGATCTGTCATTTACATATATTGAACCTATTTACAGATGTAATAAATTACTAATTGCATTAAGCAAGTAGTAACTGTACAAATAGATTGGTTCAAAATTATGTACCTAACACCACGTGATTATCCTCGGCAGCCTCAATCAAAGTGAGGGCATAAATATAAGCGGAACCGCAAGCCTATTATTGTAGGTCTATCATTCTGGTGGCCTTGGGGCATTTAGCAAGAGACAATGGTTATCTCGCGCCGTTGAGTGTTAGGAGGAGGTAGTGCTGCCGTAGGCTTCCAGAATAGGTAACAAACTTGCCGATGCTTTAAGGTATCAATCTGATCACCATCAATCATATTTGTGAACCTACATTGGAAGTAGGAGTGGCCTGGACACCCACAGTTATAGTAGTATCCAGTCCCGTGGTAGCACCAACTGTAAGGATGAGGTCGAGTGCAATGACTAAAGAGGATAGCGAGTGAAGTTTCTACTTCAAGCTGATACACTATATCTCTCTTAAGGTTATCATGTCGAAAAGAGGTTGACCTCAAGCTCTTTTTGGGTCCTTCCATTACTTGGTCTTGCTCCACCACTTTAGCTAACTCTTGAAACTTGGCAAAGTTTGATAGATGGAGAGGAACAACTTGGCCTCGGATGGAAGGTCGCAGACCATTATGGAACCAATGGCAGCAATCCGATTCTGTGGGAATCATGTTGATGGCAGTATCAATGGCAGAAAGACTCCCATTATAGGTAGGGGAGTCTTAAATGATGAAAGTTGTGCAACAGTCCATCTGTGGATTGCACGCTGTGCTGGAAAGAGTCGTACAGTTCAAAAGTAAGGCGATTCTATTTCATATTAGCTGTCAGCAACTGCTCCATTTCTCAGCCTATTTTGCATGGGATTCAACCATTCATTTTGCTTACTTGTTGTGTGAGTCTACCATCATTTTGACTGCTTCAAGCAGTGCATTTAGCTCATTGGACGAGCTGCGGATGCGACAGGGGGAGAGCTTTGTCCAGGATTCATTTTTTTAGATCTAAATTAAATAAGAATACTCTCAGAATCTAGAAAAATTTGAAGGTAGGACTAACTTATTTCTTATATTAATCAGCTCAATGAAAATACATCATAAAGAAAATAAAAGGGTGTTAGGCAGAACCCTTTGTGTTTATTTAATATATTCCTCAGTAAAGGCTCTATAAAAATTATCGTATGTAATCTCTCAATGCAGTTGCTCTAGTCAGTACGTGAACTCCCAATATTTGTACTCCCACCAGTACTCTGCATGGCCCAAGACTAGATACCCTAGTAGGCTTAGTCGGGTGTTATTTGGATACTCCATATCCTCGAAGATGGTAATTACACACCATAGCCACTCTTTTGCTAGAGCTAGGAAGTTTAGTCCCTGGAATACTGCATGTTCAAGCATTTTCTCCAATACTTTTGATCCTGCTTCAAACACTCCTTCGATTTCATTCCCATATCGCATTGCAATTTGGACATCAAATTCCCAAATGGCCTCAAAGTGTTTGAAGTAGTCTAACACAGACATTATCACATAGTTATATTCCTATATGTTCAATCAATTTTTTGTCTTGTTAGTTGAGTGTTTTACTTAAGGGTTGGGTTCTATGAGGAAGCGTAGTATATAACTATATGAGTATTTCAAGTCTATGCTTTTTATTATGAGCATGAGATTGTGGTACTTTGGACATAACTCAAGTATTTAATTAGTGACTGATTGGCAAAAGAACAATACATTAGGTAGAGAGAAATGCATATTCTAATCTGACACCTTATGGAATTCTTTGATACCAATTGTGGCACCCCACCCCCTAATCCTTGAGATTAGGTCAATGGGAGGTGTGCCATCCTGGCAAATCCCTCACTTATCATTGGATTATGTATATTCCACAATCCACTAATAAGAGAAGGATGTGCCCAAAATATATGCAACAGGATCAATCACTAAGTAAATAGAAACACATAGTGCAGAAGCAAGAAAGGTAAATCATACATCAAACACACGACAATACAAGTAAGAAACAGAAAAAATATGTAGCTCAGAATAACAAGTACAGTAAGAAACAAAGTTACAAGTACATGTATTATTATAGCATTTTAAATAAGTTTTAAAGGAATAAAAGTGCAATCTCTCATCCTTACAAGAAAATAAGTAAGGGATCTATAAGGCTTCAACTCCGCCCTGTTGCTCTTCCTCTAAGAAAGGTTCCTCTTTAGGCAAAAGCTCCTCAAAGTGATCAGATTCTGACATTGTCAGTTTCATAATGCCAAGGCCCCAGCTAAGAAAAGAAAATATTATTAGATATATTATCTAAGTACATTTTAGGCTAATAATATTTCATGAATTTATTAATTTCACTATTTACTTAAACTATACAAAATAAACTAGCATAGGAGCGATAAGCATACATAAGGATGTGATGAGTTATAAATAAAAGCATTTATAACTAAGCAACAATGAGGCAAAAAAACATACCTCAAAATAAACTTAGACAAGACTAGGCATACATATATAAATACAGTAAGAAAAGTATAGAAAGAAAAGACTAATCCTAAACTTGCTAATGATCATATGAAGTATGCAAGTTTAAAAGTAAGTAATGTGTTTGTGATAAATATAAGTAAATAGTAAGGAAATCTAGCATCCTATAGGTAAGTAAGCAGGTAAGTAAAGCTGACTGAAGTAAAATATAATAGTAATATAGTAAATAGGTATGTACAGACTATTATATCAGAAAGGTTGGCCAATCGGGCCACAGTAAATTCTCATAGCCTTTCTGGGTAAGGGCAGAATAAAATAGAATAGTACTGAGGAGATAGAAAATATAAATACAATTAATTTTAGTTATTTTACTTTGCTTTTGTGGACACATCTAGTAGCGGCTAAGGAGTTAGTATGTATGCAAGATTGTTTGGGTTCCAACTTTACAGAACACTCCTCAATGAGTAATGCTAAGTTATCTCTTATTTCTCATTATCCCCTATCCCGTGGAGGTAAGAGTCCACATTAATCGACCGGAAAACTGAACCCAATGCAAATGTTATCCTAATTTGTATAAGTTTTCATTTTATGCGACAATGTTATCTTATAGGATATGTTCAAGGTAATGACACAAAATACAAGGAATGCGAAAGCACTAGTAAATCAATAGTGAGTAAGGGACTCTACTACACATGGTGACATCAGTTGTTATCTACTTAACCATTTTAACTATTCCAAGTTATACAACTTAGAAGCATGGCCTTATAAGCTAAAAAAAATAATCATAACTAATCAGGTTCTTATTTAATTAAATCAATAATAACTATAAGTTAAATAATAAATCAACACATCCTAATTGATGAATTTAGATATTTAAAGCTAAGATCTGATCAAGATCTACTAGACTAGAGATTGTGAATTAAACACCACAAATTGGAGTTAATCACATAATCTAAAGGTAAAGCTTAAGAACTAAAGCTTAAGTCTAAATGTGAATTAATAATTAGGGCAAATCCTATTAAGCATAATCAAGCTTAATAGGATGATTCTCCTATTTTTAATCTAAAGTTAAAAGATAAAATTATCAGAATTAAAGTATAAAAATCTAGAAACTAATAAAACTAAGGTTCCATTCATTGAATAACTCTCTTTATTCAATGAATGAAATTTAACCTAGTATATATTCCTATTCTTAAGTAAAAAGATCCTAATGTGAAGTGTAGATTCCTAATAAGCTCCTAATGATTTAGAGAATTTTAGGAGTTGATAAAAACTTTATGATATACCTTCATTTGCTATTTTTGTTCATTTAAAGGAGTTAAGGATATAATATATCTTCGTTAGGATGTATTAGATATATTTAGGGATTTTCAAGCCTTTAATGAAATTTTGATTAAATTACTCAATTTATAATATTAATAACTTAAATTGATTCTAAATCAATTTTATTATTGATTTTAATGATCTAAATGATATTTTAGAGGTTAAGGGCACTTAACCTAAATTTGGGAAAAATGATAGTTTTGCCCCTACATAAGGGTCAAAAATGGTACTTTTTGATTTAGGGTTCCAAATTGAATTCTTTTGATGCCTAATGATTCCTTGCTATCTAACATGAAGATAGATAGTAAGTTCACTAAATTTGGACAATAATTAAGTCATATGGGTTCAAATTACAGATTTTGACCTATGAGGGGTAGTTTGGTAATTTCACCTAGTGATGTCTAAAAAATTTGTTCAGTTTACAGTTGTTTATTGTACAAGAATTCCATAGAGTTTAGGAATATCGAATTTTATTATTTATTGGTTAAGTTATGGCCAATCCAAGTTTAAGGGCATTTTTGTAATTCTTAGGGTTTAATGAAGGGTCCAAAACCTAACTTTTTTCTTTTGAGATCCAAATTTTGAAAACTCAGTGGCTATATATTCCCTATATCATACTGAGTACTTCATCTAGGATTAGACCCAAAATGGACCTCAATTAGTCAAGTTATGACTTAATTAGGGCAAATTAAGGTTTCTATTGATCAAAACCCTAATTTTATTTTAGTTTATTGTTGGTTATATTTTTCTAATCTACTTAGTATATTGGATGACCTAATTTGGAGTCCTACTGACTAAGTTATGGCTAAATTAATTTCTAGGTCATTTAGGGAAAATTTGGGAAGGTCCTAAAAGTGATTAGTCAAACTAATGATTCAACAACAAAACTAGTACTATCAGAGCAAACTAGACACTCTCCTAATTAAAATGAGACCCATATTAGCTAGGCTTGGGTCACTAGGTACAAAGTGCTGGCTAAGGGAAGTTTTGGTATAAGTTTGTGGGTCCTAAAATGTCACTACGTTAAATACGTGTCATAAAATGTCACTACAATAATATTCTTTAAATTTTGCTGATTAAAATGACATATATATTTGATATGCTTGGACTTATACTTTAAGAGTTATGAGCATCCAAAGTTTTTGTATTTTATTTATGCAAATTAATCTAACCTAAAGTTTTATTATAATATAAATATAACTACTTAATTAAATATCACATGATAAAATAAATAAATTCATTTTAATTAACAGCGGAAGCCCCCTCATTTGACACGCGGCAGACACAATGAGGCGCGTAAGCTGCAAAGTGGACCCCACAGAGACACACGGTGGCTCTACAGAGGTGTGGGTCATCTCGGGTGGGTCCCACAGCTCCCAATATAGGGGATAGCAACGAGCCCCATGACTATGCCCTTGTACGTGCAGGCGAGCCCCATAACGCGATGCTAGGAGAATCCGTGCGAGCCAGCTGGCATCGTGGGTCCCACCAAATCAAATCGTCTGCTGACGCAGACGAATCCTGCTGGAGAGCGGGCTGGGCCCGGGTCAACCCTGTCTGGCCCAGGACCTTTCTCCTTTTTAGCTGCGGACCGAGATGAGGCGCCTAGGGTTTGAGAAATGAAGGACCTCCTGCTGTCACCTGAGAACGATCCACCCACCATTGGAAAGTTCTCGGAGAGACCTTTCAATGGTGGCAAAAACTACGTCGGAGGATATGTGTATCGCCAGCAGAGTTGAACCCTGCGTGACTAGGTGCAGGGGGGTGTTATGCAGGTCCTGTAGAAGATTGCAGATCGATCCCGAAATTGGGATCGATCGGGTGTGGTTAACTTGATCAGAACCAGTCAAGTCTTAATCTAGGAATTGAACGAAATGATGCAATTGCATATCATGCGAAGATGGGATGGATCAAAGAGTACCTTTATTAACGGCTCCGTAATCGACTATGGTTGTAGAGGCTCGAACAGCTATGACAGATCTTGTTTGTGCTAACTGACCTTGATAGGCACGGCGAACGGCCTTAATGGCCAAGGGACGGAGCGACCATGGCCTGGCGGAGCGCAGGTTGGGCGAGCGAGGCGGCGGCCTACCACATGGCGTAGGTGATGCTGTCGAGGAGGAAGACGCGGGTTGAGCCGTTCGATCTGATCTCCCGATCGAATGGCGTTCACAGATTCAGGCAGATGAACCCAATAAGTGAGATCCGATCAGCAAGGACAGTGGGTCCGACCCGATTAGCGGGATCTGACCCAATAAAGAATTAAACAATTAATATTATTTAATGTTTTAATTTCTAATTTTAATAATTAATTTTAACTAATTAAATGACTTCCAAAATTTTCCAAATATTCACCCCTAGCTAATTGAGGGGTGGGGAACGCAATGACGAAGTCAAATTCTAGTTTCAACAAGCATTTAATTTTCTCATTTTTCAGGGTATTTTAAATATATTAAAATTTTTGACTAAATTCCAACGACTTCCATATGCCTCCAAAACATCCCCCGTAGCTAATTTGGGTCAATGAGTGCAATGACGAAGTCCGAATTTTGATCTAATGTCTAAATAATTTGGTTGAATTCCAAGATTCTTAAAATTCCCAAAATCAAGGTTTGATCCATTTGACCCTTGATTTAGACTAGGTCTTGGTGGTGAACTCTTGATGACTTAATTAGTGCACTAGAATCAAAATTAGGACTTGGATGAGTCCTAATTGGTTAGGGTAACAACTTGGGTTGTTACAAGATACAAGAGCTTTAAGTGGAAGCAAAGGAGTGGTAGTTGATGCAGTGCTATTTTTAGTTGTTTAGATCCTTTTTTTATTGTTGATGAGATGAGAGGATTGTTTTTATTTGAACATTAAAATCTTGGTTTGTTATAATTAACTCTAAATGTATTTTTCCTTTTATTTATGAGATGATTATTTACTTAAGTTTTATGATAAATGTTTTGGATGGATGTTTAAGCTTTCACATATTGATATATTATATATTATACTTAGTAGTGTGATGTGATTTGTATATATATTTAAAGATTTTTCATATACAATGGCTATCATTACTCATTTACAATAAGGCCAATGTGTATGAGTAATATAAACTAATGCTTAAGATAAAGGTACTTCACCTATCTTAAGGATTAATCTCAGTTGTTTGAATTATTTATGGACATCGAGCAGTTATATGCAAGATAGACTTTTAATATCTGTGGAAAAAGAGGTCTAATCCTCCAAGTAACGACTCATTTCGTTGCTAATATTATTCTGTTGTGCATGCCGGTGTGGCAGAGCATTATCGTTGGTATTAGATAAAATCATAAGGCGACTGATGAGGATATTCTTATCTACCTAATGATTCATTTTCTGAAATAATTATGATCAAAATAACTAAGTGTAAGAATACATCATCAATAATTTATCAACTTCTATCTCATAAATGAAAACAAGGACATCTGGAAAATGACACCTTAGCACTTGAATGAACTTAAATTTTAATGACATTTAGCAGTTAAAGTAAATTATGAATCATTTTTTAATGAATAATATTTCATAGGAATGGAAAACTACCATCATGGGTTCAGTTACTATCTTAGACTATTTCACGACTATTAAATGGGTGATTTCCAAGTTGGCAAGATTTATAGAAAAATCATTTGTGCAGTATCTCCCATTGGCAAAGAAGTACTCGATAAGATCATATTTTGTCATATGTTTAGAGGATTTAGTATCCCTATTCTTTCTCAAGAGTGGCTTAGTCATGTGGCTACTGTATTTTGTGATATGGCATGTCCTTACGACTAACATCTTCAGATTTTGGGTATGCTATTAGGCGGAAAGGCTGAAGAATGTGGAGCAGAAACTATCAAAGGCTAAAAAAGAAGCGCAAGAGAGGACCGTGCATTCTCACTTATGACAACTTATGTGCCTCTTTTATATTAGAATATTGTAGTTGATTTTGATGACTTTCTTTTCTTAGTTATGCTCATCATTTATATTTCCTTGATCTTTAATTCATCTACCCTATGTAACTCCTCATTTAAGAAGCAGTCAATGAGAAGTAACCTTTGATTTATCTTTCAAAATTGTATTTTTAAATTTTAGTCTTGAATCCTTGGTCTCCATCGAAGATGACCCCAAATAGAACACCATTGCATCTTCTAGCAGATATGAAGATGTAAGTTTGCTTGTGGGATTGTTGAAGGCTTTAATCAAAATCCTAGTTCATCAAGCCCAAGAAATTAATAGAATCCTTGTAGTTTAGCAACCCCCCATCATCAACATTATAACCCCATCTGCCTCTCACTTTACGACAGATGGTATTTTTCATAGCTTTTTGAGATTGAGGACACCTATTCTTAATGAAGCTTTAAAACCCATGGACACTATCAGCTAGCTAAAGTTGATGGAGACGAGCTTAACAAGGATCAAGTGCCCAAATTCTGAAGCTATTCATTTGACCACACATTTGTTCTAAGACGCAGTAGAATATTTGTGGGAGAATGAGCGCAATACCAAATTTGTCGATTCTGAAACTAATATTTCATGGGAATGTTTTCTCGAGGAGTTTAAGGAGGCATTCATCCTTCAATAAATCCAAACAATATTGGAGGATGAACTACTTTAGCTTATGCAAGGGGGAAGATCTGTTTCTGAATATGAAATGGAGTTTCATAGATTATCTAGGTTATTCTAAATCTAGTAAGGTCCAAAGCAGCCAGGTGTAATCAATATATAAAAGGACTCAGAGATTTGATCAGGGTGCATCTTATGTTTCACCACTTTAAGATTTTCTTTGACTTATAGAAGCCACCCATATGCAAGAGAACTTCCAGTTTCAGATGGATAAAAAGAGAAAGTCTCATTTTGCTCCTATCCGGAAGGAAGCCTTCAAGAATCATGGAAACTGAGCAACCACCGATAGATGCTTCAAAATGTAATTGCCCTCACCCCTATGACAAGTGCTATCATCAGAGGAATATTTGTTACACACGTGGAAGACAAGGCCACTAACTCTACAGATGCACCTTAGAGAAGACCATTAATGGAGCCGCTATCACATGCTTCAAATAAGATCAAGTGTTACGACTCCAACCACTAAACAATCGAGCTCTTACACTTGTGGTTATGCTGCCATCTGCTCCTATTCCAGTAACAAAAAAAATTCCTACTCCTGCTCATGCACAAACTGTCAGAGTTGAGTGAATCAGAATCGCCAACCCTCTGCTCCTACCAGAAATTATATGCTTACTCCAACTTCTGTTCATGAGGATAACGATGTTGTCTCTAGTATATTTTATTTTTGTTTGCTTATGCTTTCACCTATTTTCTTTTCTTGCTTAATTATGTAAGCATGAACTACATAATCGTACATAGGCGCCTTAAACATAAATGACAAAACTTGCAGTATTTTATTTGACACCAGAGCAAGTCACTCCTTTGTATCCAAAATCTGGGATAAATCTCTAAGGCTACCCTTCTACAAATTAGCCAATTCTTTGAGCATAGAATTACCTTTTGGAGCCCGTATGCAAGCTCAACAATTATGCGGTTTAGCATACTCACCAATGAATAAAATTTTGAAGCCAAGCTAATAGTGCTCCTAATAGAACATTTTGATGTAATTCTAGGGATGATTTGTCTAGGAAAGTATGACGCTACTATAAGCTATCATAAAAAGATCACTTGAGATAGTGGAAGTCAAGCGAAGTCATTCATCAGTGATACATACCTAGTAACCATGCTTGGTGAGAAGAAGGAAAATGTTCCTATTAGTAAAAATAATATTGTTAGCGAATTCACCGACGTGTGCTTCGAAGACCTACCTGGTCTTTCGCTAGTTAAAGAAGTGGAATTTGTAATCAAGCTTATTTCTGAAACACATCTAGTTTCCAAGGCTTCGTATCGTATGGCACCTAAGGAGTTGCAAGAACTAAACAAGAAAATTCAAGAATTGCTAGAGAAAGGTATTATTAGGACAAACATGTCTCCTTAGGAAGCACTAGTTCTCTTTATTAAAAATAAGGATGGTTATATGCACATGTACATAGATTATCGAGAGCTCAACAAGGTGACAATCAAAAATAACTATCTGTTACCTCAAATCAATGATTTGTTTGATCAGCTAGCTAGAGCCAAGGTATTCTCCAAGGTTGACTTGCAATCAGGTTACCATCAGTTGTTAGTCAAGGAAGTAGATCTTGAGAAAATTGTGTTTAGAACTTGTTAAGGACATTACAAATTCTTAGTGACGTCTTTCAGTCTAACGAATGCACCATCCATCTTTATGGACTTAATGCAGCGAGTGCTAAAACCCTTCTTAGATAAATTTGTAATCATATTCATGGATGATATTCTTATTTATTCTAAGAGTGAAGTAGAGCTTGAGAACCACTTGAGGGCTGTGTTAGAAGTGTTGTGCAAGCATAAAATATATGCTTAGTATTCCAAGTGTGAAATTCGGCTCGATTCCGTGGCATTTTTGGGTCACGTGGTTGACGCTCAAGGAATCCAAATTGACCAAAGGAAGGTCAGTAATGTACATAATTGGTCTCAAACAAAAATTGTGATATTTGTAGCTTTCTAGAACTTGTTGGTTACTATTGCAAGTTTGTTAAAAGATTTTTGCATATAGATTCTCCTTTAATCAGGTTAACTCAAAAAGCTATTTTGTTTGAGTAGGCTCATGAATGTGAAGATGCCTTCTCAAAGCTTAAGAAGACTCTTACTTCTGCCCGTATTCTAACTCTACCCAAGGAAATAATAGATTTCCAAATCTCACAAATGCTTCAAGATCTGGTTTGGTATGTGAATTGATGCAAGAGAAGAATATCACCACTTCCGTATCTCATCAACTGAAGCCAAATGTAATAACTTATCTGGTCCATGATCTTGAACTTGGTGCTGTAGTGTTTGTTCTGAAATTTTGGTGACACTAAATGTATGGAGTTAAGTTTAAAATATTCACTAATCACCAAAGCTTAAAATACATCTTTATGCAGCATGAATTAAACTATCACCAAAGAAGATGATTAGAGTTAATTAGCGACTACGACCTCACTATCTAGTACCATCCTGATAAAGCAAATGTTGTAGCTGATGCTCAGAGCCATCGTGCTTTTCTCTATTCCATGATCACTGAAAGTCCTCTAGAAACTTAATTTACCAAGATAAGTATAATATCTATGCTCATAGAAATGTTGAATACACTATTAGATCTAAGTTCAGTTGAACCAACCTTTCTCAAGGATATCTCCATCTCTCAATCAAAGGATGAAGACTACCTTAAATTTAATGAAGATATAGGAAGCGATCATCACATCGATCTGCAATTCCAAGGAAATGTTATCTATCAAGGAAAGCATATATGGATTCCAAAGTTTATACAATAAGAAATTTTGGTCAAAGGTCACAAGTTAGGCTACATAATTCATCTTGGTATCTTAAAAATGTATCAAGACCTAAGGAAATCTTTTCGATGACCTGGAATGAAGAAAAGTGTGGTAGAATTCATAGTGAAATGCCTTGATTCTAACTTTATTAAAATAGAAAATCAAAGGCTTTGAGGATTACGTCATCCTCTAGAAATCTTAGAATGGAAGTGGTTTAACATATCGATGGACTTTGTTATGGGAATGCCTAAGTCAAGATCTGGAGTTGATCAAATCTGGGTTATAGTTGATCGACTGACTAAGTTAGCTCATTTTATTCCAATTTTTTAAACTAATTCCATGGAGAAATTGGAAAATATTTATATCAAAGAAATTGTTAAACTCCATGCGATTCCAAAGTCAATCATTTTTTATAGTGATTGTAGGTTCACGCCTAAGTTTTGACAGGCTATTCATCAAGACTTGGGAACTACTCTGGCCATGAGCACTACTTTCCATGCTAAGACTGATGGACAAATAGAGAGAGTTAATGAAGTTCTTAAGGATCTCTTGCATCTCTATATTATGGGAAGACCACATTCCACTTATGGAGTGTTTTTATAATAATATCCATCCAGCAATCATCAGCATGGCCCCTTATAAAGCTTTATATGGGAGAAGACATAGCACTCCACTTGCTTGGTCAAAAACTAGCAGCGTTCAACTTTTTAGATTAGAATTATTTGAAAATCTAACAAGAACCTGCAGCTCATTCAGCAGAGGATTCGTTCAGCACAATATTGCCAATGTAAGTATCATGATGCACATCATCATCCTCTAGAATTTATAGTTGGTAACTTTGCATATTTAAAGGTCAGCCCGATGAAGGGTGTATTCCATTTTACCGTAGTAGGGAAACTCAGTCCCAATTATTTCAAACCGTTTGAGGTAGCAGCGAAAGTAGGATCTATAGCATAAAGGTTAAGGCTTTTAAATGATTTCTCAGCAAACCACAATGTATTTCATGTATCTTTGCTGAGAAGATGTCTTCAAAATCTTCTGCATCTCCAATCTGATCTTTCCTTTGTGGAATAGTTGATCAAGATCTTAGCTCGGGATCAAAGGCAGTTAAGAAATCCCTCTATCTCTATGGTGAAGATTCAATGGAAAAATTGTAGTCTTGAAAAATCTACCTAGGAAAAAGAACTGGATATGTGTCAAAAGTATCCAAGTCTATTCAAGAGTACAAGTACTATTCTCTTATGATTCTTATTCTTAAATTTTACTTTTCCTTACCATTCTTTAATATTTTGTCAATGATGACATCATTCTTAAGTGGGAGAGTCTATAATTACCCTAGACTATTACTTAGCTATTTTTAGCTTAATCTAATATTAAGCTTTGTGCAATTAGGTTTCTAGTCTATACTAGGACCCAACCCTGAAAAATTAGGATTCATCAGAATCCATTTGGGGAAATTAACTAAATGAGCAATTAAGTGACCTAGAAAATTAGTTTAATTAAATTGATCTCCAAATTTAAATATGAGTACATTTTTGAGTTCCTCAGCCTCGAATTAGCTAAGGGTGCAAGTTTGAGAATTTTTGGAGGTCATTTAAACTTTGATTCAATTAAAATTAGATTGGGGAATTTGCACAAAAGGGCTTGCAAATTCAATATTTGCAAATTTACCTCCAACGGTCGACTAGGATTGGGATCATGTCAATTGAATTATCTTTCAATCAAAGTTACTTAATTAAGGTGATTAAGGATTAGATCTTAATCAAGACAAATTAGAGTTTAACCCCTAGCCTTACCAAAATTAAGACCCGTGGTTGGTTTATAGATTAAAAATAAATCAATGTATTATAGGTGTATTATTGATGGCAAATTTCAAGTTTATATTAAGTATTATTTACTTAATCAAGTTCTTAAGATTCTTATGTTCAAATATAGTTTAGTGTCAATTTAAGCACATCAAGGTGTTCAAATAATTGTTAAAGTTCTCTAATATACATCATAATATCATGAAAATATATGAATGTAAAGTGACATAAAATAGAAGATAATTAAGGCTAACCAAATTCTAAATCAAACCAAAGGGGTTAGCACTTGATTACAACTCTAAAAGACTTAAGTTTTATGAAAATTTGGTTATTAAGACATACTTAGCCAATACAAGCATTCAAGGATCTTATTCTTTAATAGTTGGCACAAAATTTTTAAAGCACATAAGAAATTTTAAGCATATGTTATAAAGGGCTTCAAATTTGGTTTTCACATGAAATTTTATGCAATGCTTAATTTTAAGGTTCAAATTTGATATTATTCTGTCCCACCAGAGTCCTAGGAACCTTAAAATGTGAAAAATCTGAAGTTTTGGCCATTCCAACAATTTCAGGCAATTCTACGGTGCACGGCAGTGCTTTCAGACACTATGGCAGAAAATAGCACTGTGGCATGCTGTCGCGCTCTCTGGCGCTGTGACGCGCTATGCTACAAATTAGCTTTGTGGCACGCGGCAGCGCTTTTAGGCGACGCGGCGCGCTACGGTGCCTGATCCAAGAGCTGGATGCTACGGCATGCTACAGCAGTTTCAGGCGCAGTGGCGTGCTGTAGCGGCTTAACTTTTGAAATCACTGTTCAATTAATTTATCCCTTGATTTCATATAGTTTTCCTGAAATGCCGCTGTGGCGTGCTGCATTGGTTTAACTTTCGAGTGACTGTTCAATTAATTTTTCTCTTGATTTCTTATAGT
Organism: Gastrodia elata; assembly: GCA_016760335.1. Lineage (NCBI taxonomy): Eukaryota > Viridiplantae > Streptophyta > Magnoliopsida > Asparagales > Orchidaceae > Gastrodia > Gastrodia elata. The sequence goes on along the minus strand of CM028674.1, from coordinate 46,110,139 downwards.
TTTTCCTGAATTGATGCTGCAGCGATTTTCTTCCAGGCCATTATCTTAGCTCCAGAAGCACTGCAGTGCGCTACGGCATATTTACTTCAAAACTCGGGTGCTACCGTGAGCTGTAGCGCCCGACAGTGATTTTACCTGTGCAAAGACTGGGAAAGGTCTCATTTTGAGCTAAAATACTCTTAATCCAGAGTATTCCATGAGCAATGCCATATATCGATGGAAAGGTCGTTCCGAGACCTTTCCATTGATACCAAACTTGGCAAGAATAGATTATTATAATGAGCAAAAATTAAACTTATAGCTACCGGTATACAGAGATTTTCTAGATTTTTGACAGTTTTTCTAATTGAGGAATGAGCTTCAATCAGACTCATTTGAGTCCGTTTGGAGCTTAACAATCACACATGAATTCCATACAATAACTAATGAACATATTAATCACAACACTTGATAAATCAAATGAATATAACACAAGGAAGAGTGAGCAAAATGGTACCTTAGTCTTTAAAAGAGGAAGAGGAAAACTCTATTTTCTTCAAGACCTTGGAGGAAGGGAAGCTCATTATTCAGCACAAAACTCAACAATAGGGGGAAAAGAGGAGAAGCTTCAGCTTGGCAGTAAGCAAAAGAATGAGGGGGCTGAGCTCCTTAAAGGAGAAGGGAAGGAGGAGGTAGGGCATGGCTAGGAGGAAGAAATGGGAAAGAGGGATGGCCTCAGCCATCCTTGCTCAAGGGAGAGGCATGGGGGTACCGAATGAAGGGGTGGGGGCGGGTGGGGGGGGGGGGGGGGGGGGGGGGGGGGGGGGCAAAAGTAATTTAAGAGAAATGAATTTTCTTAAATAATTACTTATTTAATCATTTTTCTAATTTTTAATTTAATAAAAAAATTCAAATTTAATCAATGCGCTCCGAAAAATCCCAAATATTCGCCCCTAGCTAATTTGGGGGTGAGGAATTTAATGACGAAGTTGGATTTTAATTTCGACAATTATTTAATTATACTAATTTTTGGGGGTGTTTAATTATATTAAAATATTCACGAAAATCCGATGACTTCCAAACACGTCCAAAATATCACCCCTAGCTAATTTGAGGGTGACGATCGCAACGGAGAAGTCAGATTTTGATTTTAATATCAAGTTAAATATCTCAATTTTCTAATCAATTAAATATTAAAATAATCCAAATTAATTGATTGAGCTTTGAATTACTCCAAAATTTCAGGGTTTAGTTCTAATGGCTAGATGAACTTAATAGGATGATTATTAAGATATGATTAAACTAAAATTAAGATGGATAACAATATTAGGTTGTTACACTCTAGGCTCACAAGCATCATCCTCTAGGCTGAGCACAAGGCATTGTGCAATTAGGCTAAAGAGCTTGTCACAAAAAAAAACTTAATATTTAACTGCACACGCACCTATGCTCTAGACTAATTGGTGAGCTTTGGAGCTCAAGATGCTTATTTACTATGTCATTTCTTCCATTCAAAACCTGAGGTCTTTTACACCGAGAATCCTCGCACAGCGATGTTATGTCGCGGCGAGGACCTTTATATGCATTCCCTCTAGATCTATACTATTTAGATGACTTAGCTATTTTCTTTAAATAAACAATTTTTTAATTCAATAAAGATTTGCAAACATTCTACGCATTCATTCAAAGGCACTGATTATATATAAAAAATTAAGCACATTTTATTCATTGCAAAATATTTACAGCAACACCTTTTATAATCCCTACTCATCACATGATTACAACACAACCCTTCCCAAGGAGGGCTTAGCTCTTTATTACAATAAATATTTAGAAAATTACATGCAAGGAACATAACCTTTTTATGGTTCAAACTATAAAAAAATTCAGAAGATGAGTTAAGAGGAATACAAGGAACTGCCCTTAGTGTTCACTAGATTTTCTCCTTTGCCTTCTCTCTTCTTTCTTTCTAGCTCCTTGATGTGGTCTCCTTTCCTTACCTTGAATGGATCACTACTCTCTCTCTCCCTTGTGAGGTTGCCTTCTTCTTCTCACAGTAGCTTCTAATTTCAAGTCAATGAGTGTCAAAATTAGGAAACCCTGCCATAGTCTCAATTGGCAGTTTATAAAGTGATCTTTTCAGCCCCTTGGCATAAATTTTGCCACCTCTTTCCCTTCCTTGAATTCATGGCAAGAAATTAAATTTGATTCCTTTATTCTCTTAGAAGATAACAAATTTTAATGTGATTTCAGATTCCAAACGGTTGGGGAAGGCCAATAGTTTGATTTTCTGGTCTTCCTTAGGCTATCATAAATGCAATGAACCAAGAAATTCTGTGGCTAGTGCTGCGGAGCGTGGAAGCACACCCAGGTGCGCTGCAGCGGTTTTGCTACATAATAAATTTTACAAGGAAGCCCGTAGCGGACTTGGTCAATCGGTCAACTATGACCCAAATAGCATCGGCCCTAGATCTTGTACGGGGCAAACTCATAATAAAGTCCATAGATATATCTAGCCATTTGCAATTGGGAATCTCAAGTGGATGAAGCAGACCACCGGGTCTTTGATGTTTTACCTTGACTAAACTATAAGCGTGGAACTTTTCAATGAACTCAGCTACACTTTTCTTCATTCCTGGCCACTAGAAAGATTGCTTTAGGTCTTGATACATCTTTGAGCTTCTTGGATGTATTTGATATCCGGAGTTATGGCCTTAAATTAGAACTTCCTAGTGCATGGACTTAGGAATCCATAGACGATCCCCTTGATAAATAGCACCCCTATGAAAATGAAGGTCAGTGTGATGGCCACTCTCGATGGTTTGTTTAAAACTAAGATACTCATCATCCTTAGTCTGGGTAATAGACACATCCCTGTGGAATATGGGCTCCACATTAATCATTGAGATCATTGTACTTAATTGGTCACCATGCACTGATTTGATATCCATTTTATGGAGTTCTTACTCTATTGGACTTTCAAAAATAAGGGCATTAAGAGTAGTATGATGACTAAGCGCATCAGCTATAACATATGTCTTTCCGGGATGGTATTGAATATCAAGGTCGTAGTCGCTAACCAACTCCAACTATCTCCTTTGTCTGCAATTCAATTCTCTTTGGGTGAATATGTACTTGAGACTTTGGTGATCCGTAAATAACGAGCACTAAATTCCATATAAATAGTGATGCCAAATCTTTAAAGCGAACACTACAGCGGCTAGCTTGAGATCATGAACTGCATAATTCCTCCTGTGAGTCTTCAGTTGTCTGGAAGCGTAGGTTATGACCTTACCTTCCTGCATTAACATGGCTCCCAAACCTTTGTCAGAGGCATCAATGTAGACTTGGTAGTTCAAATCTTCTTTAGGAATAACTAAAATTGGAGCGGTGGATAATGCATTTTTCAATGCTTGGAATGCCTCCTCAAATGCTGGGGACCATTCGAAGGGCACTGCCTTCTAGGTCAGCTTGGTCAGCGGAGAGGCTATTTGGGAGAAGCCCTTCATAAACTTCCTATAGTAACTGGCTAAGCCCAAGCCTTCTGATGTCGGTAACTGATTTGGGCTGAGCCCATTCCTGGATAGCACTAACCTTGTTCTGATCAACTCTAATACCCTAGGCATCTACAACCTGCCCCAGAAAAGCTACTGAATTGAGCTAAAATTTGCATTTGGAATACTTAGCATAAAGTTCATGGTCATGCAGCACTTATATCACTATTCTTAAGTGCTCTTCGCACTCCTTCTTATTCTTGGAATAGATCAAAATGTCATCGATGAAGATGATAACAAATTTATCGAGGTATGGCTTGAGGATGCGCTGCATTAGATCCATGATTATTGAAGGCACATTCATTAATCCAAATGACATTACTTAGAACTTGTAGTGTCCATAACGAGTACTAAAGGTTGTCTTCTCATTATCCGAGTCCTTGAGTTGCAGTTGATGATAGCCAGACTGCAGATCGATCTTTGAGAATACCTTGGCTTCTGATAGTTGATCGAATAAGTTGTCTATGCGAGGCAACGGGTACTTGTTCTTGATCGTGACTTTATTCAGTTCATGGTAGTCAATACACAAATGCATCGAACCATCTTTCTTCTTCACAAATAGTACCGGTGCTCCCCAAGGTGACAAGCTTGGTCTAATGAGACCCTTTTATAGCAGTTCCTACAATTGTTTATTCAACTCCTAAAATTCTTTGGGTGCCATACAATAAGGGGCTTTAAATATGGGTTGGGTGGAAGATTGGGTAGGTCTTCAGGGAAGACATCAGAATATTCACAAATGATAGGATTCTCGGTTATAGGAATGATATCCTTTTTTTCACCTAGTATAGTCATTAAGAAGGTGTCGCAACCTTTCTTGACTAGCCGTTTTGCTTTTATAACATTGATTACTGAGGCTCGGGTACTAAGATTACCGACGAAGGATTTGGCCTTACTACCATTACCTAAGGTGGTCTTCATGATAGTGACATTATTTTGGCTCAACTAGTTCATACCCAGTATCACATCAAAGTTATCTATAGGGAGGACTACTAGCTTGGCTTCAAATTCTTCATTCTCAATGGGAATTGGTACTTTATAGAAGTGACGAAGCTCCATAAGGTAACATAACGCTTAAAGGATTATCTAGGCGATATAGAGATAGGCTGAGTGATTTTGTCCAATTTTTAGACACAAAGGAATGACTAGCCCTAGTGTCAAATAGTATGTTGCAAGGTTTGTTGTTTATGCAAACTGAAACTATTTATAGATGCAATAATTGCTAACTACATTAAGTAAGTAGTAACTATGATAATAGAGGGGTTTAAAAGTATGTACCTGACACCACGTGATTATCCTCTACAGCCTTAATTAGTGTGAGGGTGTAAGCATGAGCAGGGCCAGCAGGCCTGTTTTTGTAGGTCTGTCATGGGGGTGGCATGGAATATTTGGTCTAGGGACAACGGTTGTCTCACGCCTTGGATTTGTAGATGGAGGTAGTGCTAAACTAGCTGTTGCTGGTTTCTAGAATAGGTCAAAGACTTGTCAATGCTTGGAGTGATCAATCCGATCATCGTCGATAGTTTCTTTGGCCGCACATCAAAAATAACTGTGGCTTGGCCATCCGTAGGTGAAGTAGGCATGACTCCTATGGTTGCATCGACCATACGGATGAGGCTTCGTGCAGCCATTGAACTGATCAGTGGAGGGGCCTCAGCTTCGAGCTGATACACCCTAGCCTGCTTGGGATGATCATGCTGGTAGAAGGTTGACCTAAGGCTCCTTTAGGTTCCCTCCCTTGCTTGGTCCTGCTCCACCACCTTGGCGAATTCCAGGAGCTCAGCAAAGTTTGATAAATGAAGCTGAACAATTTCGCTCCTGATAGAAGGCCGCAAACCACTTTGGAATTGGTGACAGCAGTCTGCTTTGGTGGGAACTAAACTGGTGGAGAACCTTGCAAGGTGTCTTAACTGAGCTTTATATGCAGACACAGAATGGTCACCATGCTGCAGCTTTAGGAACATGTCCCCCAAGTTGTGTATGGCAGACAAGGAAATGTATCGGATGAACTCGCCCCATTGATATCCTCAAGTTCTATATTAACAAATATAGTGCTGTAGGTGGCATCCCACCAATATTCAGCTTTGTCCAGGAGGAGGTGGGTGGTAAGATGAGTCACCTCTAAATTTGGGCATTTAATACTCGTAAGATTTTTCTCCACCATCTTGATCCAGCTGGCAGTGTCTATTGCAGAGAGCCTCTTATTGCCAAAGAAAATTATGCAACAATCCATCTATGGACTACACATGGTGCTGATAGGAGTAGTACGGTGCAGGGGCTACTTCCAATCGTAGAGCAATTTTGGTTTATATGGGCTACTAGTAGTCGTTCCATCCTCTCAGTCTGTTTGGCCTGAGAGTTTGTGACTTGTTCGACTTGCTTTCAGTGGGATTCCACTTGCTTTTGGTGGGACTCCACCATCAACTTGACTGCTTCCAACAGTGAATTTACTTCAGAAGAGGAGCTGCCAGATGTAGCTAAGGAAGGGCTTTATCCAGGATTCATTATTTCTTGCAAGAGTCTGAATTTTAAAGACAAAACATTCTCAGTAAACCAGAAAGTAGGAGATTTGCAACATCTTATTTTCTTTAGTAATTAGAATGAAAATAAGAGTACATCATGAATAAGATAAGGATAAATAGTAAACAAAAACATAGGACCTATCCTATATATTCCTCGGTGAAGGCCTGGTAGAAATTGACATAAGTGATCTCCCAACGTAGGCGAGCAGATCCATGCTCGAACACCCACACCTTGTGTGCCCACCACTCATCAGTGTAGTCCTGTAGTAGTATATCAACAATGCTGAGTCAGATATAATCTGAGTATCCCAGATCATCAAACATCTTGGTTACCCGACATTACCATTCCCTAGCTAAAATGGGGAAATGTAATCCTCGGTAGATCCCGTGCTCTAGCATCATCTCCAACACTCTAGCTCCCACCGGAGATACGCCCTAGACTTCTCTCCCATATCGCTTTTCTAGATATACATCGAACTCCCATATTTCTTCAAAGTGGGTGCAGTAGTCGAACATAGACATGTTTGAATAATATTATCTCTAGATATCCGAAAAAGTGATTATTTTAGTTAGGTTTAGTGTTTTATCTTACTTGTAGACACATTTTTATTTCTATACTCTTATTATTCTGAGCTCATGATTATGGTGCCTTGGATGTAATTCTAGTATTCAGTTAGTGACTTATTGGAAGAAGAATAATCTATTAGGTAGAGTGGAATGAAAATTCCAATCTAACACCTTATGGAATCTACTGATACCAATTGTGGTGCCCCACCCCCTAACTCACAGGATCATACTTAAGGGGAGGTGTGCCACTCAGGCAAATCCCTCACTTATCATTGGATTAGGTAAAATCCACAATCCACTTATAAGAGAAGGATATGCACAGTATGAATATATATACTATCAGTCACTAAATCAACAAAGTGCAGAGTGCGAAAGCATACAAATAAATAATACATCCATTTCACCATACATCAATTGATAAATAAAATGAAACATAGCTCAGAAAATAATAGTGCAAGAAATTAAATACACTCACAAGTGTACCTATATTATTACAACATTTAATTAAAGTTATAAATGAAATAAAGCCTGAAACGGTAAACTTAGACTGAAACAAGTATGTATAACTACCATATTAGAAAGAATTGGCCAATCTGGCCCAGTGTAGTTCCCAAAGCCTTTATGGGCTAGGGCAGATAGAACAAAGCAGTAGAACTGAAGAGGAAGTAAATATAAATGCAGAATCTTTTAGTTATTTTACTTTTGTTTCTGTGGACATGTCCAGAAATAGCTGAGAAGTCAAGCATGTCTGTAAGACTAAATGTGTTCCAAGCTTAACACACACTCCTTAACGAGTAATTTTAAGCATCCTTATTTCTTATTACAGGTCTAGTAGGGTAAAATGAGCCATATCAACCAGTAAATGAACCCAATTCAAATGTTATCATAATATTCTATGTTTTTATTTTCATACAACAATGTTTTCTTATGTGACATATCCAAGGAAAATAAGCACAAAGTTCAAGGAATACGTAGCACAAAATCAATTAATAAGCAAGGGACTCTACTAAAATATGATGATATCATTTGTTATCAAATTTAAACTAGTCTAAACTATTATAAGTTACACAAGTTCGGGATCTCCAATTCTTAATATCGAGTGTAACTTTGAAATCTAGCCTTATAAGTTAAAAGGATTTAGAAATGACCAGGTTCTAATCTAATTTAATCAAGATTTACTATAAGTTAAGTAAAAAATAACAATTTCTTAATTTAATGAATTTAGATGTTTGTAACTAGGATCTAATCAAGATTTATTAAACTATAGATTATGGATTAAGCACCACAAGCTTGGACTTAATCACATAATCCAAAGGGTAAAACTTAAAATTTAGGTTTTAATCTAAATATGATTTAATGATTAAGGCAAATCCTATTAAGCAAAGTTAACTTAATAGGATGATTCTCCTATCCTAATCTAAGGTTTAAAAACAAAATAATCAAAATTAAGTTATAAAATATAGAAACTAATAAAACCAAGGATTCATTCATTGAATAACCCATTTATCCAATGAATAAAATCTAATCTATGATATAGTCCTAATCTTAGGAATGGTCCTAATGTGATTTGTATAATCCTAAAGAAAAAGACTTAGAGAAATTACATAGAATTTAAACTAATTTGACCTAATTGCTGATTTTATTTACTTAAATGATTCTATTATAATTCTAACACTGATTTTATTGATTTGGAAGGTAAATTAGGGGTTAAGGATGTTTAACCTAGATTTGGGCAAAATGACCTCTCTACCCTTACTTAAGAGTCCAAAAAGCTACTTTTTTATTTAAGGCTCCACATTAGAATTTTTTACTGCCAAATAATATTAAGATAGATAGTAAGTACACTCATTTTGGATAAGAAACGGGTCTCATAGGTCCAAACTAATGATTTTGACCTAAAGGACTGGACTGAACAAAAAATAAAAGCCACTGAAGCATGTGGCAAAATAAACCAAAACACTAAAAGTAAAAGTATGCTTAAACGAAGTACTGCCATAACAGAATTAGGTGATACAGAACCTATGAACAGAAAGTTCAACATGTAGCCATCCTAGGCACCATCAGAGCTAGGTCCGAGTTGAACTTATAGAATAAAATATGTATCCATCCTAGCCAAGTACAAGGCTAGTCTGAGTCTATTATACAATAGAACTGGTTATGAGGAGGCAGATTAAGTTAGGACACACTCTACTGAACTAAATGTACTAAATGAGCTAAATAATGTTTATAATGTTCAAATACTACTTAGGATACATCATTAAAATTATAAGTTCACCTATTATGTCCAAGGAAAAAGGCTCAATATACAAGGTGTGCAGAACAACAATAGTCAAAGTAAGCAAGAGATTCAACTAGACTCATGTAATATCCATTATTGCCTAATTAGATTTGCTCTAACTATTCTGAGAAAAAATAAGATTAGGATCTCCAATATCCAGCTATCGAGTATAATTTCAGATTCATGACCTTAATGTTAATATTAGAACTTAACAAGTTCTAATTCATAATTAGATGATGACTATAAAGGATAAAAGTAATTAATTTAATGAGTAAATTTAATGTATTTAAATCACTCAACCCAAATCTTGATTATATTAATCAAGATTTGAGATTCTTGACTTAAACTCCAAAATTGGGGTTCAAATCTTGAATCCAAGGTTATAATTCAACTACTCTATCAAGGATCTAAGGTTCATACTCAACTTTAGTCTAAAGAAAAAGTATCTTATGAGATAAAAGATTGAGAAGATAGAATCTTAGTGTTAGGTTCTTCTATTATCATAAGACAAAATAATCAATCAATAATATAAGAATCTATCATCTATATTCAATCTATAGAATAATCATATTATTCCATAGGTTGAATTAGTTCTACACCCACAAGGAGGTTTCAAAAGAATTAAGATAATCAATCAAATAAAGATTTCTAAAATGAGATAGCATAATTAAATCAGATGATCAAAGGATCTAAGATCTAAGATTTGATCACTTAAGATCTAAATTAAAATTTAGACTTAAGATTTACTTAACACTTCTTTTAAGGTTATAATTCATGAATGATCTTAATTCGGTAGTTAAGACTAGAATTTGAGTGCTAGTATTATTCAAGTTATTCTTTAATGAGGAGTCTTATATCACCCTTAAGATCTTAAGATCTAATTAAGGAAATTTAAGACTTAGATTTAAGACTTATTCACATAGATTAAATCCATTAGAATTAAAAGTTATAGAAAAGATGCTAAAAGCACATTACTGAAATTCGAGGGTTTAAGGGTGCTTAAACTATAATTTGGTCAAAATGACTAAAATACCCTTCTTTGGACTAAGATTGGAAATTTGAGAATTTAGCATTCAAATTGATTCAAATCAGTTTTAATGTACTTAATATTGGCTAATGAGATGAATGAAACACTTAACTCGATATTTGACTTTAATATTAACCTAATTAGTACTAATCACATATTAAGGCTAAATTAAGTGATTAAGCAATTTAAGGTTCCATGAGATGATTCAAGCATGATATAAGATCTATTATACTTAAGAAACTGATGGACACCTAAGTCACCAAAATTAGAGAATTAATTAAGGCTTAATTCACTAATCAAGGTTTAGGATAATTAAAAGGTGATTGGCAAACTTTGAACTCCTAAATTATTTTCAATGATAAAATTAAATTCTCCATAGTCTCATGAGCAATCAGAGACCTTAATTATAATTTTTGAATATTAATTGAATTAATTAGGTCATAAACTTAGTTTGGATCTATATGACCCATTTCTTATCCAAATTGAGTGTACTTACTGTCTATCTTTATGTTAGACAGTAAGGAACCATTTGGAAGTAAGAAAACACAATTTGGAGCTCTAAATCAAAAAGTAACTTTTTGGACCCTTTAGTAGGGGCAAAATGGTCATTCTACCCAAAAAGTGAGGTTAAGTGTCCTATAACCTTAAAATATCTTTTAAATCATTAAAAATCAACAATAAGATTGATTGAGACTCAATTTAAGTCTTAAAATTTCATAATTAGAATAAACTGATAAAAGTCTTAATCTATGTTTTGAAAATCCCTAAGTATGGAGAATGTCCCTTACTTAGCTAAATTTGCACCTTAACCTACCCTAAATAAGTAAAACAATAATGAAAATTGAAACCATATTTTCTTGGAATTTCCTTAAGTCATTTCTTTAGGACTTTTCACATCACATTAGGATATTTTCCTAAGATTAGGAATAGATCCTAGGTTAGATTTTATTTATTGGATAAAGCTGGTTATCCAATAAATGAAACCTTGGTTTTATAGTTTTCTTAATTTTATAACTTAATTCTGTTTATCTTTTAATTCTAGAATAGGATTAGGATAATCTTTCTATTAAGTTTGATTATATTTAATAATTTTAGCCCTAATCTTAATTCACATTTAGATGTAAAAAAACCTTTGATCTTATGTTTGACCTTTGGACTATGTGCTTAACTCCAACTCTAGTGTTAAAATCATAATCCCTAGTTTAGTATATCTTATTCAAATCTTAGTCTAGAACATTTAAATTTATCAGTTAGGACATGATGATTTATTAATTAACTTATAGCTGATTTTGATTGAATTAAATTGGGACCTGATCAGTTCTAATTACTTTTAACTTATAATGATGTACTTTTAATTTACACTAGATAGTAGAAGTTGGAGATCCTAAAATTATGTAACTTGGAATAGTTAGAATATCTTGATAGATAATAACTGATGTCACCATATGTGGTAAAGTCCCTTGCTTACTACTGTTTTACTTGTGCTTTCGCATTCCTTGTATTTTGTGCCTTATTCTTTGAACATGTCATTCAAGATAACATAGTTGCATGAAATGAAAATATAGAATATTATAATAACACTTGCATTAGGTTAAGTTACTTGTTAATCTGGCGCATTTTACCCTGCTGGACAGGGGTAAGGATAAATAAGGAGTACTTGGCATTACTCATTGAAGAGTGTTGTGTTAAGTTTGGAACATGTATAGACTTGCAGATGTGCTTGACTCCTCAACTACTGCTAGTCACGTCCACAGAAGTAAAATAAATAACTAAAATATTTTTGCATTTGTGATTATTGCCTCTTTAGTTCAATTTCAGTTTTGTTATTCCAGCCAAGCCTCAGATGACGCTAGGTATATTTTCTTGCCTTAGCCTCAACGTTGACGCTAAAGATCATTTTGATATCAGCAGGCTAGATTAGCCCTCTTCTGATATGGCAGTACTTACATACATGTTCATTATTTATTGTTTATTATTTACTATTCACTATTTCTTGTTTACTATCATACTTTACTTCAGACTACCTTGCTTTACTTGCTCACTTGTATATTATAGGATGCTAGCCCTTTATTGCTTAGTTATATGTACCGCTGTTGGATTAATTTCTCTTAAATCTGCATATGTCGTATGATCATCAGTATGTTTAGGATGCAGTCTTTTCTTCCCAATACTTTATTTATCTATACATGTATGCCTAGCCTTGTTTTAGTTTATTTTGAGGTATGTATTTTGCCTCATTCTTGCTTAGTTCTAAATGCTTATTTATAACTTACCATTTCCATTTGTACGCTTATTGCTCCTATAATATTTTTGTTTTTGTATAGTTTAAATGGTGACATTAATAAATTTATGAACATGAATCAGCCTATAATATACTTAGACAATTATCTAATAAAATTTTTCTTTTGTTGGTTAGGGCCTTGGCACTGTGAAACCGACAATGTCAGATACTGATAATTTTGAGGAGCTCATGCTAGAGGAGGATACTTATGTTGAGGAGGAGCAGCTAGGAGAACTAGAAGCTATTTATATCCTTTTCTACTTATTTATGGGATGAGAGTTTTGATATTTATTTCATTAAACTATTTTAAAATGCTGTAATAATATAGGTACCTTTAATCTGTGTTTTTCCTTACTATGCTGGTTATTATGAGTTGCATGTTTCCTTACTTGTTATGGTAAACTAGATGTACTGCTTACTATTACTTTGCTTTTGCACTCTGAGTTATATCTATGTAGTGACTGATTCTCATGATTTTAACCTGAGCATATCCCTCCCTTATCAGTGGATTGTAGAATTAGACCTAATCCAATGATATGTGAGTGATCTGCAGGAGTGGTACACCTCCCCTTAGTTTAATCTTGTGGATTAAGAGGCGAGGCACCACAGTTGGTATCGCAGAACTCTACAAGGTGTCAGATTGGAAGATTGCATTCCTCTCAACCCAATGGATGATTCTTTTGACAAGTCAGTCACTAATTAAATAATTAGAGTTACATCCAAATTACTACAATATCATGCTCAGAATAAGAATGAAAAATACATATATGGCTCAAGTATAAAGAACATAGACTAAAAAACTAAATAAGTTATAATGATATGACTAAACTAATTTAACTTATGGAATCATTAGACACTCAAAGATGTCATTTTGGTAGTACTATAGGTGATTCTAGGCCACGTGGGAGTATATCTCCTAGTTCCATCAAAGGTATGGGAGGTATGTGGAAGGAATGTCAGAGCTAGGTGTCCAAGTTCTAGATCGATTACTCCAGCATGGCACCTTCAGGGGATTTGACCTTCCAGTTTTGGCCAAGGAGTGGCTGAAGCGGGTGACCTTCGTGTTGGAGGCAATTGTTTGCCAGACGATATTCGAGTCTCCATAATATCTCTTCTTCTTCAGTACCAAGCAGAGGAATGGTGGGCTGTCACCTCTTAGGCGCTCACCCATAGGCGCGAAGGAATGCGGAGACAGGCTACCTTCGAAGATTTCTGTCATGCTTTCACTACAAAATATATTGGATAGATGTCTTAGCATTTTAGTCCATGCTATCCATTGTATCTTCCTACTTTATGTATTTCAAATTTAAATGAGTAATGCAAGAATTATCATGTTTTGATTTCTCAAACTCTAAAATGGGCTATCATTTTCTAAATTCTGATTTATATAAGAATGAATTCTAGTCAGAGCCCTTCACCCGCCGCATCCGGCAGTTCCTCTAGCGAGGTAAATGCCTTGCTGGAAACAATCAAAATCATCATGGACTCCCATAACAAGCAAGCCAAAAGGGCAGCAAAAGTTCAGGCACGATAACCAGAGAGGATGGAGCAGCTAATAATAGCTCAAATGAGCCAGAGTTGCTTGAACACTAAAACCACCCTGGCCTCACAATACTTGTTCCAGCACCATATTCAGTCTGCTGATGGAATGCTATTCTTGCACCTCAGACCTCCTACCTTTAATGGAAACCTCTATGCCATCAACACCGCCTACTGGATAAAGATGGTAGAGAAAAACCTTACCAGCATCAAATGCCCGGACTCCGAGGTGATCCATTTAATGACTCATCTCCTCCAAGATGAGGTGGAGTATTGGTGGGACAACATCTGCCATACACTGTTCGCTAATTTGGAGCTGGAGGAAATTTCCTAGGATGAGTTCATTGAAGCTTTCCAAATTCAGTACATCCCCACCTCCGCCAGACATAGCGGGGCAGACCAGTTCCTCAAATTATAGTAAGGGAACCGCTCAGTTTCTGCATATGAGTCTGAGTTCTGGTGATTATCGAGGTTTGCTTCCAACCTAGTCCCCACCAAATCTTACATATGCCACCATTTTTGGAGTGGATTACGACCCTCCATCCAAAGGCAGGTCATCTCCCATTGCTCGACCAACTTCGTGGAACTCCTGGAATCCGCCAAGATGGTGGAACTAAATGAAGCACCATAACCCAAACAAAGCTATGGGACAATTACGTTTCAGCATGAGAACCATAAGAGAGCTAGGGTGTATCAAATTGAGGCAGAAGCTCTATTAGCAAACCCCTTCAAAGGTTGCACTTGACCTCATCCTCATGGATGATGCTACCATGGGAGCCTTGCTTATTTTACCTGCGTAAGATCAGGCCATAGCTACTTACAATGTGCCGCCAAGGAAACTATCAAAGGTGATCAAATTGATCACACAAAGCATTGACAAGGTTTTGACATATGCTACAAGAAACCACAGACTACAACAAGCACTCAACCTTCAACTCAGATTCAGAAGCGTGATACAACCATGGTGCCTCCTCTAACATTCTGAGACCTCCTCCATAGCAGACATACAATAGGCCTGCAGGTCTCGCAAGAGCCTAAACCCTCAAACCTCTTTAGGCAGCTGAAGATAACAATATTATTTCAGGTACACACTTCTAGACAAATCTACTTATTCAGCATTACTTGCTTAAAGTAACTAGTGAATCACTGCATCATGAGGATGGACTAATTGTATGAATTAGTCCATACTAGGTTCGAACTAAATAAGAGACATTTATCTCTTACTAAAATGTTTTGTTATGGCAAATAGGATTAAAATCCAATTAGGATACCTGGCCTCAAGGTCAAGAGAAAAAAAAAATATTAAGTCACACATGAAGACTTAATATCACAGGGTTTGAAGACTATAAAAGGCTATTAACACAAGTCATACACTCTAACTTGGTTATGGCAAGGAGCTCACTTATCCATATGGATAAGTGCCAGAAAGTAAAACTTTTGCTATGATCATCAATCATATTTTATGGTCTATGTCAAAGTTTTTAGTATCAGATGCTAACTTCTAAGTCACAAGATGTGGCTTAGATCACTAGAAATCTAATACTTATTTAACTTGTGTTGAATGAGAACTCATTCCAAATGAATGTTCAATAAATGCTTAAATCATATCATGACTTTGGCAAAAAGTTGAAATCAAATTATTTGGGAAAGGATATTTTCTTGCTTAATGGGAATAAATTTTTTCCACAATTATGCTATTCACTTACGTGACATTTATCTCTTAATAAAGGAAAGAGAATTTCCATGCAATCAAAATGGACAAGGGAAAGTATAAGATCAACTTAGCAAGTCACCACAAGTAACTTAACCTAACAAGGGTTTTCTAATAGATTAACTATAAATTCTAATCCAAAAATTAGAATTCAAAATGCCTTGCAACTTTAAGAAGGATTTAATCTTCAAAGAATAAGGGTTCTTTGATTTAGAATGGGTCCTATATTTTAGAGCTAGATAGTATTTCATTACTAGGCTAGGACTAAAAATGAAACCTGATTCATTATAGCTAATCTTATGAGCATACACATATAGGTTAAAATAATCTAACCATTATGTAATCTCACTTTAAGGAATATATGGTGAACTAATCATATAATTAATTCGCTCCAAGGCTTCTATTATTTAACCCAGTATTCATACTTGGTTAACTAAAGTCCTAAGGTTTTACTTATCCATTTTAAAGAATATGGATGCTATTATCCCAAAAGAATGAGATACTTGGAATCTTCAGGATACGCTAGGTGATGAATCCATAAATTATATCTAAAATAAAGGGGAATCTCATACATTTCTGATCCTTAAGCTGCTCCTAAATCAAATTTTGTCTACCTTTTCAGGAATATGGCTATCCAAAGGAGTCCTGAGACATTTATGCAAAATTTCAATTTTTTTCATAGGAAACCGCTGCCGTGCGCTGTAGTTTGCGAATTAAGGGGGCTATAGCGCGCTGCAGCGAGTACATCTATGAACCGCAGACGCGATAGCGCGCTGCAGCGGATCCTGTTGTGAACCGCGAGTGTGGTAGCGTGCTGCAGCGGATCCATTTACAATCCATAGGCGCGGTAGTGCGCTACAACGGGCTTTTCACAATTTGAACCGCTACCGTGCGTTGCAGTAGTACAATTTGCAAAATGGTACCGCTGCAACGTGCTGCAACGGTACAATTTGCATAATGCTAGTGCTACAGCGCGCTGCATTGGATAATTTTGCGAAATTTGGATGCGGTAGGGCGCTGCAGCAGAACACTTAACAAAAATTGCTGGCACCATTGTGCGCCGCAGCACGCTGCAGCGGCCCACCGCAATCTTGCCAGACAGGAGCAATTATTGCGGTTGGGACAACACCCCCAACCTGCATCTTGTCCCCAACCATCATTCTCTGCAGCTGCTATGTTTTTTATATGGAAAAGAAGATCATGAGGTGATGTTTTGGCTAAACAAATGGAGATATTGGTCACTACACCATCAATTGGGATTTTTGCCATCATTGCTCAGAATTTTCCATTGGAAATGTTGGTTTAGACCCTAAGTGGGATGAAGGCAGCCCCTCCCCTATATATATCACTCCTCTTGACTAGAGGAGGGTTCACAATTTTGCTCAAATCACTAAGTAAGGAGGAGGGGTGCATAAGTGGAAGTGAGGAACTCCCTAAGGGTGGCAAAGCAAGTTCTTGATAAGGAAGAGAAGAAGGAAGGCAGCACTAGCGACCTAAGAGAGGAGCTTGAAGAAGTAGAAGAAGAAATCTGGAGAGCTTCCAAGGAACGTTCCTAGTATCTTCAAAACTTTACTCTTATAGTTTCTTTTCTTAGTTGATCATAAAAGGGTCTTTATCCATGTATGTGTTTTTCTTCATTTCCTTTGTAATGAGTAGCTAAATCTCCCTTGGGGAGGGTTGGGGAAACCACATGTGTATGAGTTAATTTTAATGTATGAAGTTTTTCCTCAAGCACTAATAAAATGTAGAACTCTATGCCTTGTTAAGAAATGCCTTTTATTATTTAGTCTTGAAGGTGGATGAAAGGAATAAGAACTCATAATCTCAAGAACTAACTTATCTTGTGCTCCATATCTCACCTTAGGTTGGATGCTAAGTTTATGAGTGCATGAAAGCTTAGAACTATGTGACAAAGTTCTTGAGCTTAATGCACCTTAATATAAGCTCAACCAAAGTGTTGATGCATGTGATGCTAAGACCCACTATATGAGCTCCTTAGCTCAACATAATTGAGGTTGAGGAAGAAATAGTTGAGTGCTCATGAACTAGTGACATAGTCATTGAGCCCAACATATTAATCCTTGATCTCAACTATATGGGATGCGAGTGATGCTCGTAGTGGAATCAATGCTTATAAGATCTTAAAGGTTTAATAATCCTAATCTCCTTGATCAAGAGATAAGATGAAAACTTAAAACCTAAAATCTTATAGGAATCTTTGTGCTGAAATAGAACCAAATGTGTGTTCATTTTGTGCACAAGATTTGAACTTGTGAGACTTTGAGATAAAACTCAAAGTGAACAAAGTGCGCTTGATTTAAAAATAAATGAAAGACAAAGCTTGAGAAATCAACATACATTAGTAATATATCATGACATATGGGATAACCCCAACTCTCCTCTCTCTTTTATCTAACTTATCTTCATTTAGTAATTATTATGCTAAATCTAGGACCAACTCATCCAATCAATCATAGCTTAAACATTAGTGAGAATAGATAGACCTTAGTAACAAAACAACAAATTCTCTATGGTTCGTTAAATCCTAGAAATTAACACTTTTCACTTATTATTTCAGACCACGTACACTTGTGTGTTAGCGCAAACGTGTATTTATAGTCTGTCACTAGGCTAATTCTTCTAGTTATGGTTATGACTTATTTGACCATAGATTTAAAGATATGAATTAATCTAAATTAAAAGTTCTTCATCCAAACTGGGTAAGTTGCTCCTTCAAAGAGTATATATTTCTATAAGTCACAAACATATGACTTTGCCAATAAAATCAAAGGTTTGATTTACTAAGCTAAGGAAGAGACAATTGTCAAATTAAAAATAAAACATATTGAACACAAGATTAGGTTTCAACATAAATGATGACCATAATTAAATCATTATAGTTTGAATTTATATGAAGTAAAAATAAAATTTTTAAAGCTTAAAAGAAATAATGAAATTGAATATATGTACCTGGGATAATATTATTATTAGATACCTCTGTTTCCAGATGATTGTGTTCTTGAAGTTTAGGAGCAACTATTTGCTCCTTGCCAGCTGGACACTCTTTCATAGGCGGTGGTGATGTTAGATTTGACCTTGATTCCAAATCTTTAGGTGAGGTATCATGGAATGCTTTGCTCTGACGAGAATGATTGATTATAACTCCATCGATTGTTTTGAAAGCTTGGCATTTCTGATATCTGTGGCCATGACGACCACATGTAAAACAGTAGTGATCATAAAGATAGCACTCTCTATAGGGATGTGGTCTCTTACACCCTTGATTTGGTCTTATTGATGTGCTAGATTCCTTTTATTATGTTTTACGCTTTCGCTCTTTTTTGGTTGTCTTATGCTGAGTTTCAGTATGTATGGGAGATAAATTTCCATTAAAGATTAGAAGTCTTAATCTTAAGAAGCTACTAAATAACTTATTAGTAGACAGATGGGAAGTATAAAGAATATGAAGGGTAAAGAATGCAGAAGAGGGTACCAGTATTCGCAGTACAAAGAGCAAATACTAGTTTTTGGATAGTCACTGCTTGTTGTAATTGATTCTCTAACATGGTAGTTACCATATTTTTCAGTGAAGTGACTTCATCGACATTGCTCTTGGAAGAATCAGCAGTGTTGAGGCGAGAAGTTGTAGGATTCATTCTAAAATAAATACAAATAATTTTAGTCTTAAGGAAAAGCTGCGATACTTCTAGGATGCTCATTATTCAAAGGATAACTTTATTATAATAGAAAAGATCCTAAGTATAACATAGTAGTTTAAATTGATAATGATCCTATGCACTTTAAGTCACCATTTTGTCAAACATGGAAGATCTAATCTTTTAGAGATGGTGTACTGAAGAGATTCACTTAGCACACAAATTTTGAATTTCTTATATCTTTTGATCTATTATGATAGTTTGAATTCCTAATAATGACTTAATCTCTTATTCAAAAATTCAAGGTTTAATATTTCTATTTCTATGATCCTAAAGATCTTATAAATATTGTTATTAAACTACTTATCACTTTTAAATTAGTCTTTACTGGAGTTTTATTCTAGAAGTGTTTTTCTCACTTCCTACCTCTTATTCAGAGTTGCTATCATACTAATATGGATGTTAATTTCAAGTATTTATTTAGTGATGAAGTGGTAGAAGAACAATCTATTAGGTAGAGAGGAATGCAAATTCCAATCTGACACTTTATGGAATTCTCTGATACCAACTGTAACATCTCAGCTCCGTCGTGGTCCTGTTAACTCTTAAGTTAACATGATTACGATGGCAAGGTCATCTGAACGACAAGATCCCTACTTATAATTTGATTAGGCATACATCCTAATCCATCATAATTAAGGACTTTGTCATTTCTCAAAGATATCATCACTAAATGAAAATACAAGAACAACAGAGTCCAGAAGCATAATTACAAACATCCATCCATCATATGTAAATACAACATCTCAGAATAAGTAAAGCAGTGAAAGTAAAGTTAACCCTGAATTATTATAATATTTAAATTGTTTAAAAGAACTGAAATAAATCACTCATGCTCATACTGCAGAAAAAGAAACTAATGGTCTTCATTAGCCTGGACTTCCTCCTGAACTTGATCTTCAGAAGGCTCAACCACCTCAAAAAGCTTGTAATCTACCATTGTCAGTTTCACAATGACAGGACCTCAGCCAACAAAACAAAAATCTAGTTAGATAAAATGTTCGTACATTTTAGGGTAATTAATTTATTAAGTTCATTAGATATCACCATAAACCATTAAGTACAAAAGCATAATAAGAGCAAGAACGCATAAGCAAGAACAAGGTAAAGTTATAAACAACTAGTTTATAACTTAATAACTAGGAAGTAAGAACATACCTCCTCCACAGTGACTGCAATAAGGTCATGTAAGTAAAAGAAAGACTAAAGTAAATGACTATAAAGAAAAGACATCCTAAGCATGCTTATGATTAATATAAAATTATGCTAAGTGATATAAAAGTAAATGAACATATAAAAGCATTGTAAAACAAGAAATAAAACTAGCATCCTATGCATGTGAAAACAACAAGTAGGACTAACATCCTACAGGTAAGCAAAGCTAGAAAAGACTGTAAGTAAAAGTAGTGCTGAAATGCAGAAAAAGTGTAAAGTAACACAGTAAATCAAAAACTGAAAGCTGTATTGGCTATCCCAGCCACTCGAAATGAATGTAAACGACAAATATCACTTAACCTGATGGTCTAAGACTGAAGCTCTGAATGGATAGTATCAACGCACTTAGATCGATAGGCTATAATAAAAAAACCAAGTATAAGTGTACTTAAATTAGTATAACCATATCAAATTCTGACTAATCAGTCAGTTGGGGCAAGGGTTTAACCCATCCTATCCCACGGACTAGGCATAGCATACACTATCGAACTGACCCTACTCTGAAGCCGACCCCCACGGGGTGAAATGAAGAGGTATACTAACCAAGCTACACTCTACTAAAATATGAGAAAAAAAACAAATGCTACTTATGAATTCTCAAAATTGACATGGGATACTCATCAAATATCCTATGTACACAATATATGTTCAAGGTATATAGCTCAAATACAAGATAAGCAAAGCATCAAAGTCAAAGTGAGCAAGAGACTCAACTATGACACAGGTGATATCCATTATTGTCTAATTTATTTGTTCTATCTACTCTAAGTTACATAAGATTTAGAATCATAAATTCTTAGTCTAAATGTAACTTAGACTCACGGTCTTATAGGTTGAACATAATTAGGACTGGCCAAGCCCTAACTATATCTAAATCAGTGACAACTACTTGATTAAAATAAGAAAATCATCAGCCTAGTTTGATATTTTAATAAATCCTAAACCCATCTTGATTAGACAAATCAAGATGAAAGGAGTAAGAATTAAACTCCAAATGATGGGGTTTAATCACTCAATCCAAAGGTATATCTTAGGATCTAAGGTTTAGAACCCAATTCTCACAAAATTAGATTAAGGCAAATCTTAATGAGTAAATTATACTCAATAAGATAGATTTTTATTCTTAATTTTAATATTCAAAGATCAAATAATTAATTAACAAACTAAGAAAAATCTATAAAACTATTAAAACCAAGGCTTCACCTATTGAGTAACCCAATTCACTCAATAGATAAATTCTAACATATGATCTATTCCTAATCCTAAGAAAATGGCGCTTGATAACTAAGATTATCTCTCAAACACACATTCTAACTAGTATTATAAGACCTATGGGAAGATCTAAGAAGGATTAAGGAAGGAAGGAACACTCAAATTTTACTTAAGGATTTCCTTAAGGACTAAAGAGTGAAATCTTAATTAAAATCAAATTAAAGTTTAATCTTACATAATTTATGATTTAAAACACGATTCTTACTGTTTTTAATATTTAGAATATGTTTCTAGGACTTTAGGATGCAAAATCCTAAATTTGAGCAAAATGACTATTTTGCCCCTACTTAAGGGTTTTAAAAGATCAACTTTTGATCTAGGGTTCTAAATCTAAATTTTTCAGTGGCAAAGTGTTTCTTACTATCTAATATAAGATTAGATAGCAATTACACAAATTTTGGGTAACTATTAAGCCTCATAAGATCAAATTAATGAATTTGACTAATAGAGGCATTTTGGTAATTTAGCTTAATGGAATTCAAATTTTCTTTCAGTTTATGGTTACTTACTATCTAAAGTTTCCATATAATTTAAAATTTCTAAATGCTAATAAGTATTGGCTAAGTTATAGCCAATACAAGCTTAAGGGGTAAAAAGGGTAATTTAGGGTTCCTTAATTAAGGGTCAAATTTCCTAACTTTTCTAATTGGTGTCCAAATTGAGTAAAATCAGTTGTTATGATTCACAAATGGTCCACTTATTACAATGACTAGTAGTAGGCTTAATTTGGACTATAATTGACTAAGCTATGACTTAATTAGGGTTTAGAGTGATTAGTAAAATTAATCATCCAATCACTAAACTAACCATACCACTAGGTTTTAATCTACCCTAGGAGTTCTCAAAAACTTAAATTATTCAATTTGGATCATTAAATTTATTAATCTTCACTAATCAAGATTTAGAGTAATTAGGGTTGATTAAGAAATCTAACCGTTGGATCTTAAATATTTTTATAGTTTATTGTTAATTAGGTTCTCTTAATCAAAATGAATATAAGGATCATCTGATTTGGAGTTTAGTTGACCAACTTATGGTTAATCGAAGTGATTAAGCTCAAACTAATCGATACAACAAAATGGTAGTCTTATAGCAAAATAAATGGCATCAAACTAATCGATACAACAAAATGAATACTACTAGATTAATCCTTAAAGTTTGCTGATCACTTTGAGACCCATATTCAATAGGTTTTGATTAATGTGTGCAAAGTTATAGCTAAATGAAATTTTATGACATTATTTGATTTATTTAATATCCTAAATGTCACTAAGTGAAATGATAGTCTTATAGCAAAATAAATAGCATCATTAAATTCCTTGTATTTTTCTGATTAATTTGGTGTATTTGAATGTATGATTTGGACCCATAATTATTAAAATATTAGTGTTTAAAGTTTGGAGTTTAAATTGATTTTAATTAATATAATCTGTACTGTTAATGGTTAATTAAATTTATTTAAATTATAAATTTATTATTAATCATCAAATTCTTTTTTTCTATTTATATATGATTATATATTTATATATATAAGAATATATATAAATATACACATATATTTATTCATATGCCTTATAGTATATTTAGTTATACTATAAGTATTATATATGCATAATTAATATATATATATATATATATTTATTTATTTTATTTTATTTTCTTTGCAGGTGGGCCCCACGCAACAAGATAGACGTGACTGCCGCAGGACCCACCTCCACGCGTCGAGCAGCTATACGCAGGCGACTGGCTAGCGGGCCCTACTGCCTATCATCGAGGCAGATGACAGGACCCAATGTCATCCCACGCGGATGACAAGCGGCCTTCATTGAATGGGACAGCAACGCATGTGGGCTCCAGCTGCCTTACATGGTGTGATGCGTGGCCGGTTCACAGGTTGAGTGAACTGGCAGGGTCTAGTCTGGTTCAGGACGCAACGGGCGACGCTCCAACTTCCCTTAGGATGCGATTCTAGGGTTTTCGTTCGGACGAAGAACGAAGGATTGAAAAATTTCGATCCTTCGATTTAAGTATTCGCATACAATAATTGCAAGAGAACAAATAGGAAATTGAAAATTAGTGGATAGGGAAGGAGCTAGTACGTGGCCGAAGGTTTTAGCCGACTTAGGGTTTCGGGATCGAGCAACACGGGCCTCCTTCGATCGCAAGATTGGTTTAGATGGTGAAAAATTGAGACTTGGAGCTCTCGAACCTACTTAAGGAAGGGATAGATGGTTAAAGTGTGGTGGGTGATGCGCGGAAACGACCGGGTGTGCCGCGCGTCGCTTCTCTCGACACGCGTAGCTCGCGCGGGGACGACGACTTTGGAGCCGTGCGATCTTTCGATCGGACGGCTCAAACGATCCGTCAGATTCAAACGGAAGGTAATAAAAATGGAACAGCATCAGATAAAAATTGACGGCGGCCGTCAGCTTTAAATAAAATAATATTTATATTATTAATATAAATTAACATATTTATTAATTAATTTTAATCACATAAATACATTCCAAAAATTCCCAATAAATCACCCCTTGCTAACTGAGGGGTGAGGAACACAATGGCGTGATTGGATTTTTATTTTGACGAGTATTTATTTATTTGATTTTTCGGGGTATTTAAATATTATTAAAATATTTGACGAAAATTCAACGACTTCCAAATGCATCCAAAACTTCACCCCTAGCTAATTTGGGAGTGATGAGCGCAATGGCGAAGTCAGATTTTTAATGTGAGGTATCAAAAAAAAAGTCAATTTCTAGGGTTTTGAGATTTTTCAGAAATCCAAATTTGATCCAATTGATTCCTGAATTGATTTAGATCTTAGAGATGAGTTCTAAATGATTCAATTAATGTACTAAAATCATAATTAAGACTTAGATTAGTCTTAATTAACCTAGGTAACAATATGGGTTGTTACATGTGGTCCCCATGCCAAGTCATTTGTAGGGAAATTCAGTACACATGATTCATTGATCAATTCTAAGAAGCAGAAATGTTGGTAAATAAAGGTTGTGATGCCTACCTAGTAATGATGATGGGCAAAAAGAAAGAAGTGGTACCCATAAGCGAGATTAAAGTCATTAGTGAGTTTCCTAATGTATTCCTTGAAGACCTCATGGGTCATCTGCCAATTAGGGAGGTGGAGTTTGTGATAGAAGTTATCCCAGGAACTCAACCTATATCCAAAGCTCCCTATCACATGGCGCCAAAATAATTGCAAGAGTTGCACAGTTGTAACAACCCATGGTTGTTACTTAGGCTAAACTTAGCCTAATCAATCTTAGATCACCTCTATTAGTCTCTAATCAAGAATAGGAGTGAACCCCGAAGTTTTGGTTCGACTTAGAAATCAATCAGACCAATCCCTAAATTAGGTTAGTTAAATAATTATGGAAAATAGGAAAACTATTTTGATCTCCATATCAAAATTGGACTTTATCATTGTGTTCCCCACCCTTAAAATAGCTAGGGGTTAATTTTGTGATAATTTGGAAGTGGTTCATATTTCAATGAATATTTTAATATAATTAAATACCCAAGTAAATAAAATAATTATTTAGGCCTTTGATCAAAAATTCAATAGCATTTTTGAGTTCCTAGCACCCAAAATAGCTAGGGGTGAAGTTTTGGTATTTTTTGAGACTCAAATTATTAAAATAAAAATTTCAAATATTTAAAATATTTAATTAATATTTATTTAATTATTCCAACTGCTGAAACGACTTTACTCGTCGGATTGCGCGGGTTCGCTGCACTGTGCCGATCACGGGATAGCCAGATCCCGCAATCAAGGACGTTCTGTGGTTCCTTGGATCGGATCAGATGGCTTCGCGTTCTAATCAGGATCCCACCGTTGGACCAGAGAACAGATCCAACGATCAATATTTCCTCCATCGTTTACTTAGTCTCTAGATCTAATATGGGCTACCAGATCTGATCCAGTGGCCTAGATCAATAGGGCACTTTGCCCCTGTCGTCCCCAATCGCTCGCGCGCGCGCTTGCACAATGGTCCACGCCCTACCAGCAGACATGCCTGCTCCACTCCATCTGCCAACCTGCTGCTGTCTTCTACTCCTGTCGGCAACTCCTCCTGGCACGCTAGCAAACCCCTATTCCTCTTCTTCTTTAGCCCTCTCAGCACCTCTGGTCAAAGCTGTTGAGCTCCAAAATTCTCCCCTCTGTGCGAGCTCCTAGCCCTCAAACCAAACTTTTGTAATCACCTCCTAGAGCTTGAGTAGAAGGCAAGAGTATCTAACCTGAGCTTGAGCCCATCAGTTCCTATGTCTGCAATCGAAGCAGCCCGGAGGTTCAGTGCATCTAACCCCAAAAATTGGTGCTCTCACCTTCAGCACCCATCATATGTAGCTTCCCTGATCAGCGGTGAAGCTCCAGTAGTGTTAGGTGAGACTCTAGCTAGTTCGCACCTGCATTTCAAACCATCTGCATCTCAGTGAACCAGCCACCTCCAGGTACCCCTCTACCATGCTATTGAGGATAGCATCCCTTGTGTTTTGATTCCACTTGATAGTGGAGGTGTAATGGAGTTCGATCACATTTGATTGAACCTAATCGAAGGCCATTGGGTTTGGGCCTGCGCAGTGGGGTGTGGTGCCCGAACATCGATTGCATTCTGTTGAACCATACCTCTTCCCATCTCAGCTAACCCCTCTGTGGTTCGATCTCGAGGAGCTGAAGGTGTCGGGCTTGATCCCCGATCAAATGGTGGTCCGTGGAGGGAGCATTTCCCTCCACCGTGAACTTATTCTGTCGTAAAAATCTTGAATAGGGTTCCGTCGATTTAGTCTCTGCCTTATAGGGTTTCCTACCTCTTCATGCAGGTATTGACACCCTGAATGTGTAGGGCTCATCATCATATTAATTGGTGCGCCTGATCGGTTGTATTTATGGTTTCAATGGAAACCCTAACTTTCCATCTCAAGGGAAATTCTGAGAGGTCGGGAACAATGCACTATCACCGTGGGCCGAGTCAGCCCAAGCCCGTGCGGTGTGACAGTGCAGGTTCCCGAGTCCCGCGTAACTCACGTGGTCCGCTTTTGGGCCAGCCCGTTGGGTCCCAGTCGACCCAACAGGGCTCGAGAGCTTAATTAAATGATTTTAATTAATATAAATGTTTAAATCATTGCCTATGATTCTAACTTTAAGTTAATGTACATGAATCTAGGGTTTAGCATAACTTCTTTAATACTTATTCAATCATGGCATGTTTATATACTAAATTGATCAAAAAATATGTTGAACCTATTTATGCAATAATATTTATATTTCCGTGAATAGATTTTCCGAACTATGCATGTTTATGTAAAATATAGATTAATTAATAACTTTATGATTTGACATCAAAATCTTGCAAACTTAGTTTCAATTTGCTTTATATAATCTTAATTGCATCCTAATCACTATTAGAGTGATTAGCTTATATTAGGTGATGTTTTGGCTAAACAAATGGAGATATTGGTCACTTCACCATCAATTGGGATTTTTACCATAATTGCTCAGAATTTTCCATTGGAAATGCTCGTTTGGATCTTAAGTGAGATGAAGGCAGCCCCTCCCCTATATATATCACTCCTCTTGACTAGAGGAGGGTTCCCAATTTTGCTCAAAATACTAAGTAAGGAGGAGGGTAGCATAAGTGGAAGTAAGGAACTCCCCAAGGGTGGCAAAGCAAGTTCTTGCTAACGAAGAGAAGAAGGAATGAAGCACCAGCGACCTAAGAGAGGGGATTGAAGGAGGAGAAGACGAATTCTAGAGAACTTCCAAGGAATGTTCCTAGTATCTTCTAACCTTTACTTTTGTAGTTTCTTCTTTTAGTTGATCATGAAAGGGTCTTTATCCATGTATATTTTTTTCTTCATTTCCTTTGTAATGAGTAGCTAAATCTCCCTTAAGGATGGTTGGGGAAATCCCATGTGTATGAGTTATTTTATTGTATGAAGTTTTCCTCAAGCACAATTAAATTATAAGAACTCAATGCCTTGTTAAGGAAATGCTTTTTATTATTTAGTTTTGAATATGGATTAAAGGAAAATAAACTCATAAACTCAAGAACTAACTTGTCTTGTGCTTCATAGCTCACCTTAGGTTGGATGCTAGGTTTATGGGTGCATGAAAGCTTAGAACTATGTGACAAAGTTCTTGAGCTTATTGCACTTTAAATCTAAGCTCAACCAAAGTGTTGATGCATGTGATTCTAAGACCCACTAAATGAGCTCCTTAGCTCAACATAATTGAGGGAGTGGAAGAAATAGTTGAGTGCTCATAAACTAAGTGACATAGTCATTGAGCCCAATATATTAATCCCTCATCTCAACTATGTGTGATACGAGCGATGCTCGTAGTGGAATCAATGCTTATAAGATCCTAAAGATTTAATAAACGTAATCTCCTTGATTAAGAGATAAGATGAAAACTTAAAACCTAAAATCTTATAGGAATCTTTGTGCCGAAATAGAACCGAATGTGTGTTCATTTTGTGCACAAGATTTGAACTTGTGAGACTTTGAGATAAAACTCAAGGTAAACAAAGTGCACTTGATTTAAAAATAAATGAAGGATAAAGCTTGAAGAAATCAACATACATTAGTAATATATCTTTATATGTGGGATAACCCCAACTCTCCTCTCTCTTTTATCTAACTTATCTTCACTTAGTAATTATTGTGCTAAATCTAGGACCGACTCAACCAATCAATCGTAGCTTTAACATTAGTGAGAATAGATAGACCTTAGTAACAAAACAACCAATTCTGTGTGATTCGATAAATCCCAGAAATTAACACTTTCCACTTATTAGTTCAGACCACGTACACTTGCGTGTAAGTGCAGACGTGTATTTATAGTCTGTCCATTAGAATTAATCAATGATTATGATTTGGACATCTAGTATCATCCTGGTAAAGCAAATGTGGTAGTCGATGCCCTTAATCATCATGCTACGCTCACAACTATAATTTTTGAAAGCTCGTTAGAAGAAGAGTTCTATAAGCTCAAAATTTCTCTAGCAAATGGGGAAACGCTAAGTTACCTTCTGACTAACATGAATGCGAAACCCACATTTCATAGGGATGTATCCATCTCACAGACTAAGGATGATGACTACTTAAAGTTTAAAGTCGATCTTGAAAGTGATCGCTGTGATGATCTGCAAATGCGTAATAATGTGATCTATTAAGCTAATCGATTATGGATTCCTAAGTCCATGCAGAATGAAGTCCTTATAAAAGGCCACCTTTCTGGGTCTAACATCCATCCAGGGAGTTCAAAGATGTATCAAGACCTGAAGCAATCGTTTTGGTGGTCAAGAATGAAGAAAAGCGTAGTAGATTTTGTTGCAAAATGCCAAATGTGCTATCTAGTCAAGGTAGAACATCATAAACCAAGTAGTTTGCTGCATCCATTGGAAATTTCATATTGGAAGTGGTCAAACATATCTATGGATTTTGTTATGAACTTGCCTCGTGCAAGATTCGGTGTCGATGCAGTATGAGTTATAGTCAACCGTCTTACTAAATTGGCACATTTCATTCCAATTCGTCAGACTGACTCCATTAAAAAGATAGCAAAGCTGTATATCAATGTCTAATAAGATTTTTCTTTTATTGGCTGGGGCCCTGGCATTGTGAAACTGACAATATCAGACCTGGATCATTTTGAGGAGCTCGTTCCAGAGGAGGAAGCCTTATCTTGAGGAAGAGCAACTGGGAGAACCATATGCTATTTAGATCCTTTTCTGCTTATTTGTGAGGATGAGAGTTTTGCTCTTTATTTCATTAAACTATTTAAAAATGCTGTAATAATACAGGTACCTTTAATTTATATTTTTCTTATTGTACCAGTTATTCTGAGTTGTATATTTTCTTACTTATTGTGGTAAACTGGATGTACTACATACTATTACTTTACTTTCGCACTTTGAGTTGTATTTATATAGTGACTGATTATCATGATTTTATCCTGAGCATATCCCTCCTTTATCACTGGATTATGGAATTAGACTTAATTCAATGATAAGTGAGTGATCTGCCAGAGTGGTATACCTCCCCTTAGCTTAATCTTGTGGATTAAGGGGCGGGGCGCCACAACACCCAAGCTTCTAATTATTGCTCAAATTATAATAGGATGCTCAAGCGTGTGTGAGCGTCCGACTAACCTTTTTGATGCTTAATTGAGTAATATATCAACGAATTACTCTTGAATACCTAAAAATAAAAAAGAAAATAAAACACATCAAAAATTAATTAAAAGTAATATATTTTAATACGAAATAACACAAAATAATGATGTGATTTTTATGTAATTTCACGGCTTGTTAATCACCTACGTCCATTGGGAGGGGAGAGAAAATTTCACTGTGTATATGGAAAAATATTACAAATGCCTCACACACTTTAGCAGAAACCCAACCATTCATATGTATAATGCAAATTCAGAACCCCTCGGTTGGTTACAACTTAATTTTTTGTCAGTTACAAATTGGCCATCATTATACATTCATATATTGGTATAAGTTACTATTTGACCATCATAACTTTTTGTTGGTTACAAAAAGAACCATTATGCCTTTATAACTTGACATTAGTTACAAAATACCAAATTAGCGTGACTAGGCTTTGGGTTCTTCTCTCCATAAAATAGTTTGGATTTTAAAAAAAAACTCCATGAATGAGTTTGAAGTTTCCTAAAACTAACAAAAAACTCAAACAAATTCTTAAAACTTCTCAACTTTACAATTTTCCACATCATCTTTCATATATTTCATATGAGGGATGACTCTAACATGCTCGAAGCATAGCAATTAAAGGTTTCCTGCGTATCCTCCTCCCAAAAAAATCAAGTAGCATGTAGTTCACCTTAAAAATGAATCTTTAGTAAAACTCGCAAATGTTAACCAAGTTCTTGCAATCAGTAAACTTCAATACTGTCAAAATATTCCTGGAAGGTTGCAACATATGGATCTCTTCTTCCAATCAGTATCCTTCAATAATTTTTTGGTAGCTCCTGTAGAATGCTTCACCTACTCTAAGATCCTAAACATCATAAGAAACTCCTCATCAAAAATCACATCTCTACTTATCAAAATTTTGCTATCCTCAATTTTATATAATTTGAAACCCTTAACTCCTTGTTTGTATCCAATAAATATAGCCTTTTTGGCTCTCGGTTCAATCTTATCATCCTTTACATACTAATAGGTAGAACATTCTAAGATTTTAAAATTATGATAATCAAGAGCAGATTTATTTGAGCATAACTTCATAGGAATTTTCTTTCTAATAGTTTCCGAAGGCAAATGGTTGATAATATGACATGTATAGTCAATGGCCTCTACCCAAAAGACTCTCCATCCTAGCATTTGATAACATACATCAAACTTTCTCCACCAAAGTCTGATTCATTTGCTCTACCACACTATTCTGTTGTGACGTCTTCTTCACTGTGAAGTGATGCTTAATCACAGCTTTCTGGCACTCTTGTAAGAATTCATGTAAAGAGTACTCAACTTTATTATCTAATCAGATCTTCTTCAACTTCTTCCAGTCTGTCCACAAACTTCTTCCAAATTATGAACTTTTGCAGCACTTCACTTTTGCACTTCATGGTGTACACTTCCACAAATCTGGAATAGTCGTCAATAAATATGACAAAATATCAACGTCTGCCAAATGTCACTGTCTTCGTCGAACCCTAAACATCTATGTGCACACAATCGAGTATTCCTTTGGTATTGTGAATAACAGTACCAAAAGATACATGTGTTTTCTTACCAAACATGCAGTGCTCACAAATTTTGAGCTGTAAGAATCAGCTCATTCAATCAAGCCTTGCTTCTTTAAGGAAACAAGTCATGGTTCTCTAGCATGTGCTACCTCATATTCCACGAAGATTAGCATCAACTGGTTCATCTACAATTGCGACTCCACCTTCTACTATGCTTCTATATATATAATACAGATTGTGTTGTCAAACTCCTTTCATGTACGTCATATCTCCATGACTGATTGTTATAGCTCTTGCCTCAAATACAACTCTAAAACCCTCGGCTTCATTAGATCTAATTGATATAAGATTCTTACATATATTTGGAACATGTCGCACATCCTTTAATACTCTTACTGCCCCATCATGCAAGTGCACAAAAATACTAACTATCCCAACGGACGATAGGAATGATTGTTACCCATTGTCACAACACCACTCTCCAGCACTTTATAAGTATGGAATCAATTGCGTTATAAGCAAATATAATAAGTAGCGCCCGTATTCATAATCCAACATGAATCATCTTGTGTACAAGAATTGGGACAATAATGTAAGAGAAACATCAGAGCCATTAGCATTGGAGTTCACAAGTGTTACACTTGCTCCATTGTCCAATGAATCCTCTATTATGTTCTTATATTTTGGACAACCCATCTTCTAATGTCCGTTCTCCAAATAAAAGGCACACTGATTGTGCCCAATGCTTCGACCCCTTAACTTGTCCCTCTTCTGGGTACCATCAACATTCTTCTTCTTCCATTCTTTCTTCTTTTCAAAGCTTCCACGTTGGAGGGTAAGTGCTTCGACCATCTTTAACTTAAAAGACTCATTATCTCTTCGTCGAAGTTTATTATTCAACAGCGTCGTCGTTAATTCATTGTACATCAAGTTCTCCTTCCCATAAATGAGCGTCAAGGTGAAGTTTTCATACTCATCCGAGAGCAAGCTCAATAGAATAAGCATATTGTCTTCA
The DNA here is from genome assembly GCA_016760335.1 of Gastrodia elata. Classification (NCBI taxonomy): domain Eukaryota; kingdom Viridiplantae; phylum Streptophyta; class Magnoliopsida; order Asparagales; family Orchidaceae; genus Gastrodia; species Gastrodia elata. The sequence continues at coordinate 46,077,727 of CM028674.1, read as the reverse complement.
TCCTCCACGCCTTCATCCAAATTAAGAAGATCTACCAATAATTTAGTGAAATTATTTATATGCTTGTTGATTGAGATACCTCTATGAATCTAGAATCCATAGATCCTCAACTTCATGTAAAGTTGATTCTCCACACTCTTTGGCAAGTACTTGTTCTCTAGTGTTTACCACAGCTTCACTGCTAAAGTTTCTGTCATCACAAAATACTTGATGTCATGTGTAAAGCAATTACGGATTATTCCACATGCACTTATGTTCATCTTTGCCCAATCCTTTTATGATATATTTTCTAGCTTCATGTCACCTTTTATAACTCCTTTAAGACTTAGGGCACACAGTGCATCTATCACATTGTAGCGTCACATCCCAAAATTATTATTCCCATGAAGTTTAACAACAATTATCGTAGGAGCCATAATTTGACGCACAGATCTCTTAAGCGCAACACTCACTGTCTCCTACCTTTGTTGTGATTGCACAAAAGATAATCGGTATAATTAGCAACAATTTTCGCAGTACAATATCGCTCTGGTACACCTTGTTTGACTCTAATACACCTTGTTTGACTCTAATACACCTTGCTTGGATCACAACAAGTTCTCAAAGAGCAACAAATCCCATAACGAATTTTCAAAGCAAAAACAAATAAAAATAATTCACATAAATTTGTAAGCACAAATCACAAGAGAACAATTTACGTAGTACGATAAAAATCACATATGTCCATAAGAAGATAAGAGAATTTCACTATATATGAAAGAATATTACAAATGTCTAACACAATTTAGAAAGAACTTAACCAATCATATTTATAATGATTTTAACCCTGCATCAGAAACAAATTAAATTGTTATTATGATAATTTTATTTTCTTACAAATTTATCACCATTAAACATCGATAAATTGGCATCAGTTACAATTTGATCATCATAACTTCCAGTTGGTTACAAAAAGAACCGATCGGTTATAAATTAAATTGCTATTATGATAATTTTATTTTCTGTCGGTTACAAATTTATCACAATTAGACATCAATAAATTGGCATAAATTACGATTTGATCATCATAATTTCGAGTTGGTTACAAAAAGAACAATTATGAATTCTTAATTTAGCGCCGGTTAGGAAACGCCGAATTAGTGCCACTTGGAGTTAAATTCTTCTCTCCGTAAAATAATTTAGAGTTAAAAAAAAAAAGGTCCATAATGAGTTTATAGTTTAAGAAACTCCTACAAACTCCCCAAATAAAATTTTAAAACCTCACAAATAAATTCTTAAGACTTCCCAACTTTAAACATAGTTGATGCTATAGATTCTATTAATTTAATGTTTTAGTTTGCACTTCATTCATCGAGCAACAAAACCCAACCCATCATGTAGAAAGAATTGTTAGAGTAGGTTTCAAAATTTTGTATTGTAGTTCATGCATGCATAAGAAGAAAAAAAATATACTCTTGAATTGTTAACTCAAAAAAAAAAAAATATTTTGAGATGTTTAGTTCGGTCGTTTGTACCCTAAAAAAGAACATTGTTAATTGCTATATTGTTCAACTTTTAATTAAGAAGATAACTGATTGTGTAACTGTTTTGTGTAACTTTAGATGCAAAAAAGAGCTATTACCAAATTAACATTGAAAAGTAGAATGGAACTTGATTTCTCCATTCCAAAATCCAAAAAGATCAAATGCCAATATCTCCAAAAGAGAGCAGAGCTTTTAGATGATGCACTATAAATTAACATGCTCTTAGCAAAAAATCAAAAAAAAGATATCAAAGTCAGCCCAGCGTTTGCATTGCCTTGGGTATTCAAGACCAAAAAGCCCCATCATATACCATGGCAAAGAAAGAGCTGCCTTCGACGAGCTCCTTCATCCGGTTCCGCATGCCACATCAACATCCGGCCGCGGCATCCCGGGTCCGCATGCCGCATCGACATCCGGCCATGGAGCTCCTGTTGATGTCTAAAATACTCGGATGCCTGCATTTCTAAGGTGTTGTTCCTGGGACATGGCGGTAGCTCCACATATTTGAACTGAAAACTAATATTTTCTTTATGCACCGGAAAGCGCATTTCTGGGAAACGAATATCAGCAAGAATATCCCTATGATATACGGGATTGGGATTCTTCCTTTTGTGGAAGTGCCCAATTGTGAACTTGAAGGTGGAACACTTTCCTATAGGGAAAGGATGGTCGCTCCTTGAGCCATCTCCTCTCTTATTTTGATAGCCTGGATAATCTTTGATACAGAAATCGGCGCATTCAAACAGGTGAAGTGAGCTCTCAGCAGCAAGCTCTTCCAGGTTCCAATGTGAAAATGGTGGATAGGTCTTGTGACTCACATGAACTTCACCTTCAAACCTCAGCATACGGCATGCATTCTTGAAAAAGCCCCTCACAAGCTCTCTGTGCATTCTGGTAAGAGAATATACAAGAAAGAATTAGTCTAAAATTTAATCTATGCACATAACAGAGTGCATCACTGATTCATGATAGCAACTGGACATCATAAGTTATACTAAGTCACATGATACTGTGAAGCTTTAAAGTATGGTTGATTGTTGTTTTGGAGTTAATTGACATGCATTTTACCAACATATTTACTACGAAAGAAGCACTATTACTTGGTTTATAACATACTTGATCAGTCCCGGATTGTGTTCTTTACCCTTGAAGCCAGCATGAGGAAAGTTGAAAATTATTCTATCAAACTTCCATGTTCTTAAACCAGCATGGATCTTCATATTGGTTGCATCAACACCATGCATGATTACTGCTCCCATCCTCTTTAGTTTATAAACATTGGAGTGAGCCCTTTGGTATTTTTTCAATAGAGAGCCTGTGTCGAAACAAGGTTTCATTACCAAAAATATCATTAAAACAAAAAAAAAAGATGATAAAGAAACATCAACTAGATACATTGTTGGTATACGGCTGCTCAAAAAAAGGCAAGAAAATAAAAAAGAAAGAAATCAGAACTCGCTTATAAAAGTTTTAATAGAAAAGGAGACCCGAAAGCGATCCTGAAGCCGGTTTTTCTGCTAACGATTCAAGAAATCGGCAAGCAAAGATTGACAAAAGAAGAAATGGTGAAAAATGGAAGCACCGTATGAGTCTTGGGAAGTGGCGACGATGTTGGTAGCAGAGCCAAAAGCATTGGCGATGGAGAGAGAGAAAGAGAAATCTCCTTCTCCGACAAGTAATATCTGATGCATAGACGAGTAATGCTTCATCCATACGACATTTTCCTCCTCTACCTCATTTTCTTCCTCGAAGAAGCTATGATTCATCTCCATGTTCGCGAGCACAAGCTGGGTATGGTGTCCGAAAAAAAGGCCTCTGGAACTGCAGAAGGGGGGGGTGGGGGGGGGATAGTGGATTTTGGGAGGAGCGATTAAACCTGCAAAGGACATGAATTTATATTTGAATTCAAAAACAATTTAAAACAGGTTTCAAAAATAACAAATTACTATTTTCCCAAAATAATTTTCAATTCATTGAAAAATAAAAATATATATTAACTATTTATTTTTAATTAAAGTGTATTTTCTTAAAATCTAAAACAAGTTTCGGAATCAATTCCTATTAAGGAATTAAAGGTACTCTAAAAAATACATTTTAATTCAAAAAATTTAATTAGAGTACTTTTTAAATTAAATAGATTTTAATAATAAAAAAAAATACTATTTAGATATACTGAAATAATATTTATAAAAACTCATCCAATAAAAATTAAATATGATTTTATTAGTACTTTTATTTATATTAAAATAATATAAATATTATTTCTAAAGTTTGAATAAAAAGAATGTACAAATTTAATTAAGATAGATTTTTACGAATAACATTAGTGAGTCTAAATACATTTCTCTTAAAAAAAAATATTACTTTTACTGTCATTAAAATTTTTCGGGATTTACAATTAAATATTTAGTTCATTGTAATATATTTAAAAAAAAAAAAAAAACCAACTATTTTATGCAATGGTGAGGAGGTGGCTTTTCTGCGTCAATGTCGGCGAGTTCCATTTCAAAATAATTAAATTAATTTATTAAGATTATAGAAGAGAATAAAGTGACTAAAATATAACCTAAATTTAATTTGGCTGGATATAGCATGTTATTTAGATTTGTTAATGTGGCATTTAAAAAAACTTATTTAATTAGATTTTTTTAGGTACATTTAATATAAATTTTAAAAATAATATTTGTATTATTCTAATATAAATAAATATACAATAATAAATATGTCTAAATTTTATTGAATAAATTTTTTTAAATACTGCATCAACAAATGCACTTTTCTATTTTTTTTCAAATGGTAAAATTAAATATATAAGGCCCATAATTTTCTTCTCCTTTTTTTTTTTTTTTTGTATATTTTATATTCAAATTAGATTCAGAAACATTTGTTAAAGTTTATCCAATAAATTCAAAGTAGAAGTTAAATTATTCATTATTAAAATATTAATTAACTCTTAAATAATTCTTAAAAATAATATATAACTAAAATTTTATTTAAAATATATATTTTGATTGAGCCCATTACTTCAAAAATTTTATTTAATTCTGTTTTGTGATGAGTCAAAATTTTCTTATTCGATATATATTAAAATTATGTTAGAATCAAATATTCAAACTCTTAAAATAATACTTAATTTTCAACTTAATAAATGGTGAGAAAAAATATTAATATTTTTAATAACTAATTAATGGCTCATAAAAGTTCGCTTAGTTATGCAATTGTTCATTTGAAAAATATTTAAATCTAATTCAGCTTTGGCTTAAATTGTTGTGAATTTTACGCAATTTGCATTTGCACGTAAGTGTACGTGGCTGAAATTATAAGGGATGATAGAATCCTCAAGATGAATCGTTTATTGAGAACAGTGTTCTGGTTTGTTATTAGAGTGTGCTTAATTTAACTAATGTTTAAGTGTCAAAGTTGTTGTTTTGATCCTAAATATCAATATCATAATTTCTTGATAAGAAACTGCTTTTAGAAAAAATAGGAGAGTTGGGTTCAGCATGCAATTAAATAAGGGTTCATGCAAGTACTCTTCTTCTCAATTTCAGCTAAGTGAATTGAAAAAATTTATTATTTGATAATAAAGAGACTTAGTCTTTGGTCGTTAGATTAACTAATGTAATGAGTCTTGTTTAATGCTTAGAAATGAACACAAGAAGGTTCAATTTCAGCACATAGACATTTATGTGATCTTTATTTACTGAATTCATTTTTTAAGTCTATAAGTTATGAAAGCTATAATTTATGTTGAGTATCACATGAACTTGATTTCACTAATAGTTCACATGCATCAACTCTAAGTTTAGCTAAGAAGATGAGCTGCTATGCTAAATGGGTTTATGTCATATCACCCATAGCACACACTGCTCTAAACCTTGCATAAATCTAGGGTGAGTTATGGAGATCAATTAGTGACTCTTGGCTCACAAGCGTCAACATCTCAATCTAGCCAAGGTGATGTGGTATGATTCTCAAAGAGCTTGTCACATAGCTCTAAGCTTATCATGCACTATCACCTCGCATAAATTAGGAATGAGCTATGAAGCTCAAAAAGTTTTTAATATCTCTTATGGCTCCATTGATCAGTGTAAGTCCAATGCTAAGCATTGGCTATTTTCGCACAACGAATGTTGTCGCGGATATTCGTGACATTAATGCTCAAGCATGCTCAGCAACGTAACTAAGCGATTGATGAGCTCTATATGGTTTTTACTATGAAACATTTATATATGATATATAAATTATAGATCAAGATTATTTAATTTATTAATTCACAATATTCTAAGCATAATTAACTAAATAACGTTCATTAATAATGAAGAGCACAAAATATTACATTCTTACATTTATACCTACTTATGCCCAACCCTCCCCAAGGAAGGTTTAGGTTACTATCAATTTAAAATCACAAGGAAAGCAACAAAAGATGATAAGCCTTTGCATGACATTTATAAGAAATTGAAAGGGTAAACAAAGAGTAAAGTACTGGGAACAGTTGCTGCATTCACCCGAATCTCTGTTCCTTATATCTCTTTTAGTTCCTTGCTTCATGGGCTCATCCTTCTCATTTGGGTGCTGCTTTCTTCCTTTTTTGGGTGGGGGCTATAACAATACTATTGTTATTACTCTTTATTGAGAAACCTAATTACCTCAATTTCACTTTTAGTACTCTCATAATAGTATTAAGAGCCATCACCTAAAGTTTGATGCAATTTAGAGATCATTTACAATTGACAAACATTTCAGATTATTTAGATAATTCTAAAAATATATATTTTATTTTGACCACATAATCAAAATTGGAGTTCACCATTGGACTCCTCACCCCCAAATTAAATAGGGGTGGTATTTTTTGATGTTTGGAAGTTGTCAAATTTCCCTCGAATATTCTAATATTATTTATTCACCCAAAAAATTTGGTTAATTAAATTAACATTCGATCAAAAATTTGATGATTGTATTTTTGAGTTCCTCACCCCTCAATTAGGTAAGGGTGAACTTTTGAGATTTTTTGGAGTCCATTTGATTATTTAAAATTGAGTAATTAAATGAGTAAAATAAATTAATTAATTAATATATTTAAAATTAGAATTGATTATATTTTTGAGTTCCTCACCCCTTAATTAGGTAAGGGCGAACTTTTGAGATTTTTTGGAGTCCATTTGATTATTTAAATTTGAGTAATTAAATGAGTAAAATAAATAAATAAATTAATATATAAATATTTTTATTTAATCCAATGACTATTTATAAGAAGGCGGGGATCCACTGCAGCAAACTTGGCAGGGAATAGCGGGGATCCGCTACAACAGGCATCGCTGGGAATAGTGGGATCTGTCAAACTAGATCATCGCGCTTGATCTAAGGCAAATCCATCGCCTCTCACGGGACCCACCAATTGAGCGATCAGATCGGTCGCTCGATCCCACAGTTGAGATTTGTTCCTGCTCACCCCTATCCTCTGCTGCGTTTGAGCACCTGTGTGGCACCCCGCTCCCTAGGTCCGCAATCATTAGGCTAAGGAGTGGAGTGTCACTCTGGCAAATCCTTCACTTATCATTCGATTAGGTAAGGTCCACAATTTAATAATAAGAGAAGGATGTGCACAGAATATTTATGAAAATCAATCACTAAATTTTTATATATTCAAACAGAGTGCGAAAGCAATAAGAAGTAAGAATTACATCTATTCACCATACATCAACCATGAAATAAAATGAAATAGCTTAGAAAATAATAATATGCAGAAAGTAAATACAGTCACGAGTACCTATTTTATTATAGCATTTAATTAAAGTTTAAAATACTAAAAATGATAATATCACTTGTCCTCACAATAAAGAAAAAGGCAACTAGAGATTTTCTGTACCAGGCTGCTACACCTCCTCTAAATAAGGCAATTCCTCAGGCGCTAGCTCCTCAAATTGAATAAGATTTGACATTGTCAGTTTCACAATGCTAGGGCCCCAGCCAATAAAAGAAAAATCTTATTAGATAAATTATTTAAGTACATTTTAGGCAAGTAATTTATTATGCATTCGTTAATATTACTATTTTACTCTAAACCAAATGAAACATCTAACTTGCATGGGAGCAAGTAAGCACACAATGGGATGAGGATAAGTTATAAATATAATATTTATAACTAAACAATAATTGAGGCAAAAGCACACCTCAAGCAACCTAAATAAGGTAGGGCATACATATGTAATATAGTAAGTGAAAAAACTGAAAAGAAACGTCTAACCTAAACATATTAATGATCATATGATATATGCTAATTTAAAACATAAATCTAAAAATGGTACATATAATAAGCAGTAAAGTCTAGCATCCTATATATGCATCTACTCAAGTAAGCAGGTAACATAGAAAAAATACAGCTAACCAAAATAAAATGCATCAACAACATAATAAACATTAAGCTAAAAAATGTAAAGAATGTACAAACTATCATATCAAAAAAAATTGGCCTATCTGGCCCAATATATTCTCGCAGCCTTTATGGGCTAGGGCAGACATAATATCACAATATAGTACAATATGACTGAAGATGCGGATAATACTATGCAAAAATCTTTTAGTTAGTTTATTTTTGTTTATGTGGACAATTTCAAAAATAGCTGAGGAGTCAAGCATGTCTACAAGACTGAACGAGTCCCAAGCTTAACACACTCTCCTTAGTGAGTAATGTTAAGTATTCTAATCTCTCCTTATCCCTGTCTATTGGAGTAATGTGCACTATAATCTATCATATACTGAACTCAAATGCAAATGTTTTTCTAATATTATAAGTTTTCATTTTTCATGCAATAATATTTTTCTTATATAACATGTTTAAGGAAAAATAAGCACAAAGTTTAAGAAATGCATAGCACAAAATCAAGTAGTAAGCAAGGGATGCTACTAAACATAGTGATATCATTTATTGTCTAATTTAAACATTCTAACTATTCTAAGTTACACAAGTTCAGGACCTCCAATTCTTATTATCAAGTGTAACTTAGAAGTACGTCCTTATAGGTTACAAAATATTAAGACTAGCTAAGTCATAATATGATTAAATCAATGTCAACTATAAGAATTTATCACGACCTACTTTATGAGTTTAGTCATTCTAAATTAAAAGCTTGTCCAAAATCTACCAAGCTAGAGATTATAGATTAAACACCACAAGACTGGGCTTAATCACATAATTCCAAGGGTAAGACTTAAGGTCTAGATTAAATCTAAATGTGAACTAATGATTGAGGTAAATCCTATTAAGCAAAGCAGGCTTAATAGGATGAATCTCCTATCCTAAATTTAATGTTGATAGACAAAATAATCCAAATAAGTTGTAAAATCTAGAAACTAATAAAACTAAGGATTCATTCAATGAATAACCCCATTATTTAATAAATGAAATCTAAAATAATATTTAACCCTATTCTTAAAGAGTAGATCCTAAGGTGAAATGAGAATTCTTAATAATAAGACTTAATAAATTTCTAAGAATTGATTGAATTTCTTCACACTTGTAGATTTTATTTAATTAAGGAGTTTAAAGATGGATTTTAGCTAAGTAAGATATACTAACCTTACTTAGGGATTTTAAAACCTAAAATTGAGATGTTTTACAAATCATCCCAATTGAGGGATTTATGACTTAAATTGATCATAAATCAGTTATATTACTAATTTTAATGATTTCAAAGGGTATTTTTAAGGGTTAAGGATATTTAACCTAAATTTTGGGCAAAATAATTATTTAAGGGTCCAAAAAGCTATTTTTTAATTAAGGGCTCCAAATTAAGATTTCTTATTATCAAATGATCCCTTATTGTCTAACATAAGGATAGATAGTAAGTGCACCAAATTTAGATAAGAAATGAGTCATATAGGTCAAAACTAAGGTTTTTGATCTAAGGGGTATTTTAGTAAATTATACCTAATGAAATCTAAATTTTTATGTAGTTTACCATTGATTATTGTTTAAGAATTCTATAGAGCCTAAGAACACTAAATTTTAAGGTCTAATGAATTAGTTATAGCCATTTTAATTTCTAAGGGCAATTTGGTAATTTTCTAAGCAAAGGAGGTCAAAAGCTTTTTTTTTTTTTCATTTGATGTCTAAATTCAGCAAATTCAGTGGCTATAGCTTCCCTATATTACATTGAGTATTTTAACAGGGAGTAGACCCAAATTGGACTTCGATTGGTCAAGTTATGACCTAATTAAGGTTATGGGTATTTTTATCATTTCTAATTTTTTTAAGATTCAGAATCCTAATATTATTTTAGATTATTGTTGGCACTAAAATTATGAGCTCTTTAGCACTTTAAATGTTTGGATTTGGAGTCTAAATGACTAAGATATGGTCAAATGAATTTTCTGGACGCTACGGTGCGCTGTAGCGCCCGACGGTGATTTCGCCTGTGCGAAAACTGTGATGGGTCACATTTCGAGCTCAAATACTCTCAATCCATAGTATTTCATGAGCGGTGCCATTATTAAATGGAAAGGTTTTTCTGATACCTTTCTATTGATACCAAAATCTGCACAAACGGATCATCCTAGCTATATGAACAATGGTGATAAAGGCAAGGATGTGCAGAATGGACGAAAAATAGAGCACAAGGTATATTACTTTGAAGAACTATAATGGCTTCCATACTTAATCATGGATGTCTAAATATGCTAATAAGCATAATTGAGGAATGAAATGACCAAGGAAGAAGAACAAATAGGTATATTAGCCTTTAGAAAAGGAAGAAGGAACCTTAGAAAGCTTGGAGGAGTAACTTCTTCTTCTTCTTCTTTAGCACAAAACTCAACAATGAGAGAAAAGGTGGAAGATTGGGAGCTTTATCTTGACAGTCAAAAATGGAGAGGAAGAGCTGAGCTTTCATTTAATAGGAGGAGAAGGAAGGGGGAAACCCATCATGAGCTAGGAGGGATGGAAGAGGGATGGCCATAGCCATCAAACCTTGCCATTAAGGAGGGGGGAAGAAAGAGGGATGGCCATAGCCATCAAAGCTTTTAATTAATGAGGGAGAAGGAGATGGGTCAGCTGAAAGTGAAGGCAAGGGTAGCTGAATAGAATAGCTAAGTAGGAGATAGAAAAAAGGAAAAAGGAAAAAATGCAATTAAGAATAAATAATTGTTTATTCCTTTAATTAATTAAAAATTTTGATTTTAGAAACGCGCTCTGAAAATTCCCAAAAATTCACCCTAAGCTAATTTGGGGGTGATGATTACAACAGTAAAGTCAGATTTCTATTCCGATGATTATTTAATTATTCTATTTTTCGGGGTATTTAATTATATTAAAATATTTGTCAAAATTTTGATGACTTCCGATTGACTCGAAAACATCACCCCTAGCTAATTTGGGAGCAATGAGCGCAATAGCGAAGTCTGATTTTCAATATGAGGTCAATTTATATAGGTCATTTTCCAGAGTTTTTGGATTTCCTAAAAATTAGGACTTGATCTATTTGACTCCTGATTTGGATTAGGTCTTAGTGAATGACTCCCAATGACTTGATTAACACTTTAGGATTAAGATCAGGATGGAGATTAGTCTTAATTGACCAGGATAATAACTTAAGCTGTTATAGACTCTCCCACTTAAAAATGATGTCGTTCTCGATATCACTTAAGTGGAAACAAAAGGTAAGAATAAAAATATGAATTGAATTTGAAGTTCAGAATGCTAAAAAGGAATACCTGGATTTTTGAAGAGTCTAGGATATTTGACTCGCATATCGGTTTCCTTCTCCCAAGTGGCTTTGTTCAGAGAACGATTCCTCCAGTACACTTTGATCATTTCGATAGTACGACGTCTAAGCTGTTTGCGATCGCGGGCCAAAATTTGAATTGGTTCCTCGGCATATGACAGATCAGGTTGGATCTAAATTTTTGGGAGCTGCACGAGGTGAGATAGATCTCTGAGACACTTTCTTAGTGATGATATATTGAATACATTGTGGACTACTATGAAGTCGCCTAAAAGATTCAGTCTGTAGGCGGAAGAACCTGTTTTGGCTGCTACCTTGAACGGACCCACATAGCGGGGACTGAGTTTCCCAGCTATGCCAAATCTAAAGACTCCTTTCATTGGACATACTTTTAGGTACTTGAAGTCTCTAACTTTAAATTTTAGCAGACGATATTGCATATCGTAGTATTTACTCTGGTGGTCTTGGGCTGCACGAATTCGCTTTTAAATCAACTGAACTTTCATATTTATCTCTTCTACTAACTCAGTTCCGTATAGCTGAACATTGCCTATTTCTGACCATGCCAACAGAGTACTACCCTTCCTACTATACAAGGCTTCATATGGAGCCATCTTTTTACTAGCTTAAAAAATATTGTTGTAAGCGAACTCCACTAGTGGGAGGTAATCTTGCCAAGATCCAACAAAATTAAGGATACATAGTCTAAGCAGATCTTTGAGAACCTAATTTACTCATTCTATTTGACCATCCATTTGTGGATGAAAGGCTATACTCAATGCAACGGTTGTGCCTAGATCTTGATGCATAATGTGCCAGAATTTAAAAGTGAATCGATTATCTCTATCAGATACAATGGATTTGGGAATTCCATGCAACCTGATTATATCTTTGATATACAGCTTGACGAGTTTCTCAACTGAGTCTATTTGCCGAATGGGAATGAAATGAGTGGATTTGGTTAATAGGTCTACTATAACTCAAATTGTATCTGCTCCAGATCTTGCACAAGGCAATCCCATCATGAAATCAATAGATATATATTTCCATTTCCATTCAGGGATCTCTAGTGGATGAAGTAGACCACCAGGTGTTTGGTGTTCTACCTTAACCATACTGCAAGCATGGCACTTTGCAACAAATTCAATCACACTTTTCTTTATTACTGGCCACCAGAAGGTTTGCTTCAAGTCTTGATACATCTTTGAGCTTCCATGATAGATCTGGTGTCCGGAGTTATGGCCTTCAATCAGCACCTCCTGATGCATGGACATAGGGATCCATAAGCGATCTCCTTGATAGATAGCACCTTTATGGAATCGAATGTCGGTGCGATGACCACTTTCAATGGCTTGTTTAAAATTTAATTACTCTTCATCTTTTGTCTGAGTAATAAATACACCTCTATGGAATGTGGGTTCCAAATTAATCATTGAGAGCATTGTACTCACCTGGTCACTATGTGCTGACTTGATATCTGTTTTATGGAATTCTTCTTCAAGAGGACTCTTAGAGATAAGAGCATTGAGAGTTGCATGACGGCTAAGCGCATCAGCTACGACATTTTCCTTTCTAGGATGGTACTGGATGTCCAGGTTGTAGTCATTAATTAGTTCTAACCACCTTCATTGTTGGCAATTCAATTCCCTTTGAGTGAATATATACTTCAAACTCTGATGTTCTGTGAAAATCGAGCACTGAATTCCATATAGATAGTGATGCCAGATATTTAAAGAGAACACTACAACAGCTAGTTCGAGATCATGAATGGCGTAGTTTCTTTTGTGAGTCTTCAGCTGATGGGAAGCATATGCTATGACCGTCCCTTCTTGCATTAGTATGGCACCTATGCCTATACCAGATGCGTCAATATAAACTTGATAGTTCACTTCTTCCTTAGGAAGAGCTAGGACGGGGGCAGAGGTAAGCGCATCTTTTAGTATCTTGAATGCTGCTTCACAAGCTGACGACCATTCAAAAGGTACAGACTTCTGGGTGAGCTTGGTGAGTGGAGAGACTATTTTAGAAAAGCCTTTCACAAACCATCTGTAATAATCGGCCAAACCTAAGAAGCTTCTGATTTCTATCACTGACTTAGGTTGTACCCATTCTTGGATTGCACTGACCCTATTCTGATTGACTTTGATCCCTTAAGTATCTTCTATGAGACCTAGGAAGGTGACAGATTCAAGCCAAAATTCGCACTTCAAATACTTGGCATATAGCTAGTGGCTTCTTAGTTCTTCTAATACTGCCCTGAGATGACCTTCATGTTCCTTTTTCATCTTAAAATATATTATATATCATCTATAAACACGATGACAGATTTGTCAAGGTATGGTTTCAAGATGCACTTCATTAGGTCCATAAAGATGGAAGGCATGTTTGTTAATCCAAATGACATCACTAGAAACTCATAGTGGCCATATATAGTTTTGAAAGCAGTCTTTGCTATATCTGAATCCCTTACTTGTAGCTAATGTACCCTGATCGTAGATCGATTTTTGAGAACACTTTTTCTCTTACTAATTGATCAAACAGATCATCGATACGGGGCAATGGGTATTTGTTTTTACTGTTACTTTATTTAGCTCTCTATAGTCGATACACATTCGCATTGATCCATATTTCTTCTAGCAAATAGAACTGGTGCTCCCCATGGGGACGAACTAGGTCTAATAAGATATTTCTCTAATAGTTCATGCAATTGCTTGTTCAGTTCTTGTAATTCCTTAGGTGCCATTCGATAAGGAGTTTAGAGATGGGCTGTATTTCTGGAACAATGTCAATTGCAAATTCTACTTCCCGTTTAGGAGGAAGACCAGGTAGATCTTCTGGAAAAGCGTCGGTGAACTCGCAAACAATGAGGTTCTTGGATAAGGAAATGTCTTCTTTCTTTTCTCCTAGTATTGCTACTAGGAAGGCATCACAACCTTTATGAACTAACCTTTTTTACTTTTATAGCATTTGACAGACTGTAAATACACGTCTGCACTTGCACGCAAGTGTACGTGGTCTGAAGTAATAAGTGGAAAGTGTGACTTTCTGAGAATTTATTGAACCACAGAGAATTGGTTGATTTGGCACTAAAGTATATCTATTCTCACTACTGTTTAAGCTATAGTATGTATTGGTTGGTTGGTCTAAAATTAGCACGAATATTCACTAAGTAAAATAACAAGATTAAAGAAAGAGGAGAGTTGGGTTCATCCCTTAATGTAATGATATAATACTTATATAGATTTGTTTCTCAAGATTTATCATTTAGTTTACTTGAAATCAAGTGCACATTATTATCCTTTAGTCTAGCTCAAAGGCTTACAAGTTCAAATCTCATGCACAAAATGAACTCACATTCGGTTCTACTTTAGCACACAGATTCTTGTAAGACTCTTGAGATTTAAAGTTAATTCATTTTCTCCTTATTTAAGGAGAGTTTAAGTTTTCTTAAATCTTAAGATCTCACAAGCATTGATTTTCCACTATGAGCATCACTTCGCATCTCACATAGTTGAGATGAGAGAATCACATGTTGGGCTCAATGACTAAGTCACTTAGTTCATGAGCACTCAAAGCTTCATTTCTCAATTATGTGGAGCTAAGGAGCTCAATTAGTGGGTCTTAGCATCAATTGCATAAACTCTTTGGTTGAGCTTAGATTGAGGTGCATTGAGCTCAAGAACCTTCTCACATGGTTCTTAGCTTTCATGCACTCAAAATCTAGCATCCAACCTAAGGTGAGCTAAGGAGCACAAGACAATTAGATCTTAGATTTTTTAGTTCTTTTCTCATAAACACATCAAGACTAATTAGATAGAAATTTCTTAGTAAGGCATTTAAATCACAAATACATTATGCTTGAGGGAAAACATTCATACATCAATATTACATCATGCAAAATGGGACTTCATCCCAACCCTCCCCAAGGGGAGTTTAGCTACTCATTACATAAGAAAATAAGGAAGACACATACATAGCTAATGACCCTTTCATGGTCACTAAAAAGAAAATACAAGATTGAATTTAGAAGATACTAGGAACGCTCCGTAGAAGTTCTCCGGAATTCTTCTTCTCCTTCTAATTACCTTCTCCTTAGATTGCTAGTGCTGCCTTCTTCCTCTTCTCCCTTTGCAAGAGCTTGCCTTGCCACCCTTGGGGAGTTCTCTCTTCCTTTGGCTCTCCTCCTTACTTTGGGAATTTTTGCTAAAATTGTGAACCCTCCTCTAGTCAAGAGGAGGGGTATTTATAGGAGGGGGGGCTGCATGCTCCTCTCTTCCATAAGCAACCAGAATTTCCATTAAAAATGCTGAATTCATCATTGCATTAATTTTTAATTTAGGGTGAGATGACAATAATCTCATTTCTTTAGCCACAACATCACCTCAAAGCTTACAAAAAATGGCTACTGTAGGAAATGATGACTGGAGACAACATTCAGGATAAAGGTCATGTCTCCAGCCGCATTAAATGTATTGTCTGGGAAAATTTCGGTGGGTTGCCGCAGCGCTCTGTGTGCGTTGTAGCGGGCTGCGGTGTGCTTTAGCATACACTGGTCTTTAGAAATTTTAGCTAAGTCCTCGGCTATAGACCGCTGCAAGCGCGCGACCGCACGCTGTAGCGGGGAATTCCACGAAAAACACTGTTCAACTAGTTCTTTTTCCCAGATTTTATAGAGAGATATATTTCCGCGTCATAACGCTGCAGCGCGCGACCACGCGCTGTGGCAGTCAATTCTACGAAAAACACTATTCAATTAGTTGGGCGGCCTGATTTATATAGCCAAGTCCTTTGCGATAAACCACTGCAACGCGCGACCGCGCGTTGTACCGGTGAATTCTGCAAAAAACACAGTTCAATTAGTTGGGCGGTCCTGATTTAATAGGTTAAGTATTTTTGCGGTAAACCGCTGTAGCGCGCGACCGCGCATTGTAGCGGTGAATTCCGCAAAAATCACTATTCAATTAGTTGAGCCCCCTTTTAATAATCATCAGTATTTTTGCGGAAAACCGCTGCAGCGCACGACCGCGTGCTGTAGCAGTGAATTCTGCAAAAATCACTATTCAATTAGTGAGGAGCCAGTTTAATAAGTTTAAATATTTCCGATGCAGCCCGCTGTGGCGCGTGACCGCGCGCTACAGCGCGCTGTAGCAGAATTCTTTGTTTAAAAAATTGCAGAAATGCCCTAGAGCTCATTGGATTCCATTTCCTGAAAAATATAGAAAAATTTGATTTAGGAGCAGCAAAAAAATCTTAAATAAATGAATTTTCCCCTTTATTTTAGATATAATTTATGGATTCATCACACCCCCACACTTAAATTATTACTCGTCCTCGAGTAAGCTCAAAATGATAATTTTTCTGTATTTGAATGGATGAAAGTCACAATGATGTAATTGAAATAAGTATAAGTGAAAATATGTGCATGCAAGAAAAATGAAATGAACATCGTAGCAATCTTAATGTTTTCAATTGAGTCACTAAGGTGGTTAAGTCACTAAATCTCCAAATGTTTGAATTTTTTAATACTTGACAATAGGTGATGGGTTCCATATATTTTGGATTTTTAGACTAAAGATATAGTTTAGAGATTGTTAGAGTTGTGCCATATGTGCTCCTTCTTATAAGTCACAAAGATAAAAAGTTTTTAAAGGAGAGATATTTTTCTTCATCCTTTCTTATTTTGTCACTTGGGAGAGATATTTTTCATCATCCGTTTTTCCATAAATATTTCATTCTTTTCATCCTTAGGGAGAGACATTTTTCTTCATCTGTGATCATGAAGTCCTATAGGAGTCTAGCACACTCCATTTAGAATTCATACCATATTTTCTTAGTTTGAATCATATGCCTTCCCCCACACTTAGCTCAAGTATTTATTTAAATTTTTGGAGATTTTAGATTTCTCTCCATTCATCCCTCAATCTCTCATTTGATTGCGTATAATTCATTTAATCATTTTTTTGCTAAGCATTCTTTTACTTATATCTCATTTGATTTTTGCATTTTTGTGATTTTCATTTTTTTTGAAAAATTCAGAAAAAATATGTCACTTAAGAATAACTCAATAAATGCGGGAATAGGAGAATTCATCAATTGCAACCTCAAAATAAAAACAAACTACAATAAAGATAAAAAGAAAAAGTGAAAAAGAATAAATACAACCTAGTTAGTTGTTGGATTGCCTCCCAATAAGCGCTGGTTTTAGTGTCTCAGCTTGACACAGGAAAGAGCTTATGTGATTCCTTCATCAGGGAGGTCTTGAAGGGTCCACCCTCCCTTCTCTTGAGAGACACCTTCCTCCAAGTATAACTTAAGACGATTTCCATTCACCTAGAAAGTGCTATTATTTGAGGCAACTTCGACAGCTCCATGAGGAAAAACTTTAGTGATGGTGAATGGTCCTGTCCAATGTGATTTTAGTTTTCCAAGAAAAAATCTTAATCTAGAGTTAAAAAGCAATACCTTCATTCCTGGTTGGAGGTGCTTAGGTTTAATTAGCTTATCATGTCATATTTTTGTTTTTCTTTATACAACTTGGCATTCTCATAGGCGTTTAACTTAAGTTCATCAAGTTCATTTAGTTGCAGCAGTCTCTGCGCCCCTGCTTTTTGGTGGTCAAAATTTAATTTCTTTATTGCCCAAAAGGCACGGTGTTCAAGTTCCACCGGAAGGTGACATGCTTTTCCATAAACGAGCTTATACGGGGATATTCCTAGAGGGGTCTTGAAGGCAGTTCTATAAAACCAAAGGGCATCTTGGAGTTTTGAAGTCCAGTCATTTCTATTTTGGTTTATAGTTTTTTCTAAAATTTGTTTAAGTTCTTTATTGGAGACTTCAACTTGCCCACTGGTTTGAGGGTGGTTGGGGGTACCCACCTTGTGTCTTACCCCATAGCTTTTTAATATATTCTCTAACTACCTATTACAGAAGTATTTTCTCCCATCACTGATCAAGAATATGGGTGTTCCAAATCTAGCTAGCACGTGTTCCTTGAGAAATATAATCACAGTTTTAGCATCATTGTTGGCACATGCCACAGCTTCCACCCATTTTGAAACATATTCAACTGCCACAAGGATATACAGATTGGCCTGGGATGAGGGGAATGGTCCCATAAAGTCAATTTCCCAAACATCGAATAGTTCGACTTCAAAAATCTCATTTAAAGGAAGCTCGTCCCTTTTTGTTAAATTCCCGGTTCTTTGGCACTTGTCACAACTTTTGACAAAATTTGCGGCATCCTTGAATAGATGGGGCCAAACGAATCCAAATTGAAGCACCTTCGCAGCCGTTCGCTCAATTCCATGGTGTCCTCCATAAGAAGATGTGTGGCAATGGAAGAGAATATTCCTGGTGTCAGAGTCAGGAACACATCTCTTTAGGAGTTGATCATTGCAACATTTATATAGAAAGGGATCATACCAAAATAATTTTTTATATCCGAAATTTTTTTTTTTTTGTTGGTAACTGATATCTTTTGATATGATTCCTCCTGCAAGGTAGTTTGCAATATTAGCGAACCAGGGAGGATCATTTGTAGCTACCCCATAGAGCTTCTCATCGGGAAAGGATTCCCTAATATCTGTCGACTTTTCATGATCAATGTGGGTTAATCTGGATAAATGGTCAGCAAGCACATTTTCACTCCCCTTCTTATCCCGGATTTCGAGATCGAATTCTTGTAAAAACAACACCCATCGTATCAAACATGGTTTTTGCCTCATTCTTTTGGAGGAGATACTTAATGGCGGCATGATCCGTGTAAACAATAGTCTTAGACACGATGAGATACGACCTAAATTTAGTAAAAGCAAAAATGACACCTAAAAGCTCTTTTTCCGTGGTGGCATAATTTATTTGAGCATCGTTAAGGAGTTTACTAACATAGTAAATCGAATAGAAGGTTCGCTCTCTGCGTTGCCTTAGAACAGCGCCTACAGCAAGGTCACTCGCATCGCACATAATTTCAAAAGGTGAATCCCAGATTGGAGCAGAGATCAAGGCAGTTTTTAGTGTATTAAATCCTTTCAGACAATTGTTATCAAAATTGAACTCAACATCCTTTCCAAGCAATCTACAAAGTGGCATACTTATGTTTGAAAAATCCTTAATAAATCTGCGATAAAAACCAGCATGCCCTAGGAAGCTTCTAATTCCTTTAACATTGATGGGAGGAGGAAGTTTTTCAATCACTTCAATCTTAGCTTTATCGACCTTTATCCCCCTCCTAGAAATTAAGTGACCAAGAACGATACCCTCTTCAACCATAAAATGACACTTTTTCCAATTTAAGATCAAGTTTGACTCTTCACATCTTGTTAACACCTTTCCCAGATTATTTAGGCAATGATCAAAAGAGGTCCCAACCACAGAAAAATCATCCATAAAATTTTCTAAGAACTCTCCTATCATGTCAGAGAAAATAGCCATCATGCAATGTTGAAAAGTAGCTAGAGCATTACACAAACCGAAAGGCATTCTCCTAAAGGCGAAGGTTCCAAAGGGGCAGCTAAATGTTATTTTCTCTTGGTCTTCGAGCGTAATCAGGATTTGATTGTATCCAGAATAACCATCAAGAAAATAGAAAGAAGGATTTCCTACTAATCCATCAAGCATTTGGTCAATGAAGGGAAGGGGATAATGGTCTTTTCGAGTTGCTTTATTTAATCTCCTATAATCAATGCAAACTCGCCAACCAGTCACAGTCCTAGTGGGGATTAGCTCATTATTGCTGTTGAGAATAACGGTCATCCCACTCTTCTTAGAAACCACATATATAGGGCTCACCCAAGGGCTGTCAGAAATGGGAAAAATGATCCCAGCATCTAAGAGCTTGATGATTTTCTTGTGAATTACTTCTTTGATGTTAGGGTTTAATCGCCGCTGAGGTTCAATTGAAGGCTTAGAGTTGTCCTCCAATAGGATACGATGTATACACAGAGTTGGGCTAACCCCTTTTAAATCCGCAATACTCCACCCCATTGCACTCTTATGATCTTTTAAAATGTTACATAAAAGATTCTCTTGATATTTAGTTAACAAAGCGGAGATTATTACAGGAAGTGACTTATCTTCTGCTAGGTATATATATTTTAAATGTGAGGGAAGAGGTTTTAATTCAATTTTAGGAGGGAAAATTATCGAAGGTTGAATCATCTTCCTTTCCTCAATTAATTCTTCAATAACTTCTATTTCAGTGGGAACTTTGTATTCCTCACTTCCCATCATTCCCTCTTCTCCCACATCTTCTATTAACCCAGCTTCTTCTAATAAATTGATCTCCCAACAATCCTCGTTTAACTTAGAAGGGTGTTTCATAGAATCATTTACATGGAATTTAATCTCTTCCTCTCCATAACACAACCTCAATTCCCCTTTGTCTACATCAATTAAGGTTCATCCTGTGGCCAAGAAAGGTCTACCTAAAATAATAGGAATCTCTTGATTTTCATCTTCCATGTCCAAGATTATGAAGTCTGCCGGGAAGATGAACTTGTCAACCCTTACAAGTATATTTTTCACAATTCCTAAAGGAGATTTTACAGATCTATTGACAAATTAGAGTAGAACAGAGGTAAGTTTTAACTGATCAATTTCTACTTTCTTGAATATGTATAAAGGCATCAAATTAACAGAAGCGCCAAGATCACAAAGGGCTTTTTGAAAAGATTGGCATCCAATCGTGCATGGGATAGTGAAACTCCCAGGATCCTTCTTTTTAGTGGGAATATTTCTTTGAAGGATTGCACTGCATTCCTCAATTAATGCCACAGTCTCCTTTTCATCAATCTTCCTTCTCTTGGATAAGATGTCTTTCATAAACTTGGCATAACTAGGCATTTGTTTGAGGGCTTCAGCGAATGGGATATTGATGTGAAGAGTTTTAAAAGTCTCAAGAAATTTTTGATATTGGAATCGAGTTTCTCCTTAACCATACGTTGAGGATAAGGTATATGAGTGGTTTCCTTAGGTGCGTCTCTATGTTCATCCCTTGTGGCATCCCTTGCCACAATCTCTTCTGTCCTTATTGTTTCTTCTTCCTCTTTTTTCTCTCTAGATTTAGCGATATCTCTGCTTTTCTCTTTTCTCACGATCTCATATGCAACCCTTCCACTTCTTAAGGTGATTGCGTTACCTGATTCATTTTCATATTTCCTGATCACCCCGACTAGTTAAGGTTGTTCTAGCTGCTTTATTATATCTGTCAGTTTTTGTTCAATTCTTTTAACCGTCTCCTCTTGTCTGAGGAGAGTGTGCTCATGCCTGTTTAGTGTGGCATCAGTTTTATTCATGAATTCAATAGTGGAATTTCTAAATTCTTTTAGAGAGTTTTCGAATCTTTCTCCATTCCTTCCATGATTCATGATTATATTAACATCTCTCAATTCCCCATCATTCTCCTATAAAGGGCTTATATAACCACATTCTAGCTTCTTAGTAAGTTTGGAAATTTGATTTTGCAGTTCTAGGATTTTATGTGAGTTTCCTAGTGAATTACACTCTTTTTTATCCTTGGAATCATTCCTTAGAAGTGGCCATTGGTAAGCATTGTTTGCCATTTCATCCAAGAGGTCATAAGCTTCCTCTTGGGTTTTTCCACTAATGGATCCCCCGGCGGTTGCATCAATGAGTGTCCTTGTCGGAGCGTTCAAACCATTGTAAAAGGTTTGCACTTGCATCCAAAGAGGGAACCCATGATGTGGGCAACGTCTGAGGTACTCCTTAAAGCGTTCCCACCCATCATAGAGATTCTCACCTTCCATCTGAGTAAAGTTGGTGATCTCAATTCTCAACCGTGAAGTTTTAGCCGGAGGGAAGTATCTGGCTAAGAATTTCTTAGCTAAATCATCCCAAGTACGGATAGAATTACTTGGTAAAGAGCTGAGCCAACTCTTGGCTCTATCTCTCAGTAAGAAAGGAAATAGCCTCAATTTAACTGCGTCTTTGGAGACGCCGTTAAACTTGAAGGTATCACATATTTCAAGGAAGGTTGAAATATGTGAATTTGGATCTTCAGTGGCTAATCCTCCAAACTGATTATTTTGTACCATACTCAGCATAGAGGGTTTGATTTCAAAATTATGGGCATCTATATTTGGCCTTACAATCACATGGGGGATGCCCCTAATAGTGGGCAGTGCATAATCTCTAAGTATTTTTCCCCTAGGCTCTTCTAAGTCTTCAGTAAAAGTGTCCATCACAATTTGTTGGTTTGATAAGTTTCGTTCTCACCTAGCTTGTAAGTATGTTCATTCTATTTCAGGATCAAATAGATATTCAGTACAGACTCTTTTACTCATACAAGTTTCAATAAAGCTTATCAAGAATGATTTAGCAATAAAAATCAAACAGATATATTTTGAAAATAAAAATAAACAAAAAGAAATATAAAATATTAGCTTGATAATTACAATAGAAAATATAAAACTACTAATATAAAAAAAAATATCAAATGCTTAAATCGCTAGCTACTTATAGATTTTCTTTAGTTCAAATCAAAAACCAAGTCCCCGGCAACAGCGCCAAAAACTTGATAGACTGTAAAGACATGTTTGCGATTGCACGCAAGTGTACGTGGTCTGAAGTAATAAGTGGAAAGTGTGACTTTCCAGGAATTTATTGAACCACAGAGAATTGGTTGATTTGGCACTAAAGTATATCTATTCTCATTAATGTTTAAGCTATAGTATATATTGGTTGGTTGGTCTAAAATTAGCACGAATATTCACTAAGTAAAATAACAAGATTAAAAAAAGAGGAGAGTTGGGCCCATCCCACATGCAATACTTGTGTAGATTTATTTCTCAAGCTTTATCATTTAGTTTACTTGAAATCAGGTGCACACTATTATCCTTTAGTCTAGCTCAAAGGCTTACAAGTTTAAATCTCGTGCACAAAATGAACTCACATTCGGTTCTACTTTAGCACAAAGATTCTTGTAAGACTCTTGAGATTTAAAGTTAATTCATTTTCTCCTTATTTAAGGAGAGTCTAAATTTTCTTAAATCTCAAGATCTCACAAGCATTGATTTTCCACTACGAGCATCACTTCGCATCTCACATAGTTGAGATGAGAGAATCACATGTTGGGCTCAATGACTATGTTACTTAGTTCATAAGCACTCAATGCTTCATTTCTCAATCTCAATTATGTGGAGCTAAGGAGCTCAATTAGTGGGTCTTAGCATCACTTGCGTAAACTCTTTGGTTGAGCTTAGATTGAGGTGCATTGAGCTCAAGAACCTTCTCACATGGTTCTCAGCTTTCATGCACTCAAAATCTAGCATCCAACCTAAGGTGAGCTAAGGAGCACAAGACAATTAGATCTTAGATTCTTTAGTTCTTTTCTCATAAACACATCAAGACTAATTAGATAGAAATTTCTTAGTAAGGCATTTAAATCACAAATACATTATGCTTGAGGGAAAATATTCATACATCAATATTACATCATGCAAAATGGGACTTCATCCCAACCCTCCCCCCTTACACAAGAAAATAAGGAAGACACATACATAGCTAAAGACTCTTTCATGGTCACTAAAAAGAAAATACAAGATTGAGTTTAGAAGATACTAGGAATGCTACGTAGAAGTTCTCCGGAATTCTTCTTCTCCTTCTAATTACCTTCTCCTTAGATTGCTAGTGCTGCCTTCTTCTTCTTCTCCCTTTGTAAAAGCTTGCCTTGCCACCCTTGGGGAGTTCTCTCTTCCTTTGACTCTCCTCCTTACTTAGAGAATTTTTGCTAAAATTGTGAACCCTCCTCTAGTCAAGAGGAGGGGTATTTATAGGAGGGGGGGCTGCATGCTCCTCTCTTCCATAAGCAACCAGAATTTTTATTAAAAATGTTGAATTCATCATTGCATTAATTTTTAATTTAGGGTGAGGTGACAATAATCTCATTTCTTTAGCCACAACATCACCTCAAAGCTTACAAAAAATAGTTGCTGCAGGAAATGATGGCTGGAGACAACATTCAGGATAAATGTCATGTCTCCAGCTGCATTAAATGCATTGTCTGGGAAAAATTTTGGCGGGTCGCTGCAGTGCGCTGTAGCGTGCTGCGGCGTGCTTTAGCATACCCTGGTCTTTAGAAATTTTAGCTAAGTCCTCCACTGTAGACCGCTGCAGTGCACAACCGCGCGCTGTAATGGGGAATTCCGCGAAAAACACTGTTCAATTAGTTCTTTTTTCCAGATTTTATAGAGAGAAATATTTTCGCGGCAAACCGCTGCAGCGCGCGATCGCGCGCTGTAGCAGTCAATTCCGCGAAAAACACTATTCAATTAGTTGGGTAGCCCAATTTATATAGCCAAGTCCTTTGCGATAAACCGCTGCAGCGCGCGACCGTGCACTGTAGTGGTGAATTCCGCGAAAAACACTGTCCAATTAGTTGGGCGGTTCCGATTTAATAGGTTAAGTATTTTCGTGGTAAACTGCTGCAGCGCACGACCGCGCGCTGTAGCGGTGAATTTCGCAAAAATCACTATTCAATTAGTGGGGTGCCAGTTTAATAAGTTTAAATGTTTCCGCTGCAGCCCGCTGCGGTGCGCGACTGTGCGCTGCAGCGCGCTGTAGTAGAATTCTTTGTTTAAAAAATTGCAGAAATGCCATAGAGCTCATTTGGATTCCATTTCCTGTAAAAGATAGAAAAATTTGATTTAGGAGCAGCAAAAAAATCTTAAATAAATGAATTTTCCCCTTTATTTTAGATATAATTTATGGATTCATCAGCATGGATTAGCAAGGCTCGAGTACTAAGGTTACCAATGAAGGATCTGGCCTTTCTACCACTACCCAAAGTGATCTTCTTCTTTGTACAGTTGATGGTAGCATTATGTTGGCTTAGCCAATTCATGCTAATATTGCATAAAAATTGGCTATTGGAGAACTACTAACTTGGATTCATACTTCTCATTTTCAATGGGGATTGGTACTTTGCAAAATTGGCGAGCTAGCATTTGGGCTCTAGAAGGTAACCCTACATTAAGAGGATTTGCTAGGCGATACAAGGATAGGTTAAGTGACTTTGCCCAACCTTCAAACACGAAGGAATGGCTAGTCCCAATGTAGAATAGGATGTTACAGGGTTTGTCATTTATGCATATTAAACCTAATTATAGATGTAGCAATTACTAGCTATGTTAAGCAAATATTATCTATGGAAATAAAAGGGGTTCGAGAGTGAGTACTTGATACCACATGATTATCTTCAGCGACCTCAACTGGTGTGAGGGTGTACACACGTGCCGGGCCGGCAGGCCTGTTGTTATAGGTCTGTCGTGGAGGTGGATGAGGTGCATTTGAGCGGGGGACATTAGCTATCTCGCGCCTCACAGCTGAAGTAGAAGGTGGTGCTGGACGAGCTATCGCAGGCTTCCAAATAAGTCAAAGACTTGGCAGCGCTTGGAGCGGTCGATTTGATCACCAACAATTATTTCCGTAGCTGTATAGTGATAGAATCTATGGCCTGGCCATTCATAAATGAAACAGACATGATTCCCATGGTAACACCAACCATATGGGTGTGGTTTTGTGCAACCATTGAATGAATCAGCAGGGGGAACTTTGGCCTCGAGTTGATATACCCTAGCTCGTTTGGGAGGATTTGGCTGGAATGAAGTGGACCCGATACTCCTCTTGGGTCCTTCCCTAGTCTAATCTTGCTCTACTACCTTGGCAGTTTCAAGAAGCTCTGCAAAGTCTGTTATGCATAGAGGGATCACTTGGCTCCTGATGGAGGGTCGCAAACCACTCTGAAATCGGTGGCAGTGGTCTGGCTCAGTAGGGATTAAGCTGGTAGAGAATTTTGCAAGATGATAGAATTCTGCTTCGTATGCAGATATAGATCGATCACCCAGTTATAATTTCAGGAACGTGTCTCCCAAGCGGTATTTGGCAGATAGAGGGATGAATCGAGCCGGGAAGGCCTCAATGAATTCATCCTATATAATGTCCTCTAGTGTAGCACCTTGCCCCGTCGTCGCACGTAAGAGATAAGCATAATCAGTTCAGTGGCGGAGCGATGCGCTACTCGGGGAGGAATAACCCATGTCCCCAAAATAGCTGATGACAGAACCCATCTGAAGGGCTGCTGACTCAACCTCAAGGAGAGTTAAGAGCAAATACTTAAGATAAGAGTGGTATCCTTATCCTAAGTATTAGATGAATACATACATTGGATATAAAGCACATAAGTAATCCAACATATGTATAATATATCAACATTTCTAGTATACTGATCACATCACAATACTAAGTATAAGTAGTATATAATAGAATGCAGAAGCTTAAAGCAAACATCTGGAAATATTAATTACAGAAGCTCTATGAAAACATTTGTCTCTGAAAAGAAAAGAAAACACATCTAGAATTATTACAAACAGTTACTGAATTACAAACATAAAGCTAAGTACTGAACTGAAATAAACTAAGCAGAAAGTTAATAAAATTGGAGAAGAGTCCACTAGTGCTCCACGGGCTCCTCTTGAATCTCCTGGGTGTCCTCCTGACCTGGCTCAATATACTGCTCAAGATCTAGCAAATTGCCGGATCCTAAAAGTGCCCCGTGTTAGATAATAAGTCTAACACATTAAGATTAGTCTAAATAGTTCTAATTATTCATTTAACATTTGCAAAATATGATTAAATCTGCAGAAATACTATAAAGATGATTGAAAGCATAAAACTATATAAAACTGTACAAAACTGAAGTAAAGTAAGGTAAAGCTGAACTATAATCTGAAATACTGAAAATAAACCAAAATAGTATTGAATCTAAAACTGAGTAATCATATGTAAAACTATACTATATGTCATTGAAACTGTGCATATGAATATGCCACAATACTGTATGCTTTTGATATGCAACAAAAATATCACTGAACTACTATGAGTAATATGGTCCAATGTATACATACATCCAGTTGGGAATACTATTTACTGTGATGCCGATGCATCCTGAAATTTCCCAATCAATGTATGCAATATTCCTTAACTCATAAATCATTGCTAATACTCATACATCATTTTGATATTCACACATCATGCTTATGCTCATGCTCATGCTTCTAGGCAACATGAAATAAATCCAAAAATCTAGAAAATACTTTAAAATCTGATAATGAGCTCAATGTCTCAATTGTGCAGTATCCTGCTAAAAGGATTCCGACTCCTAAAATTCTAACTTTCATAATTGGTTAATGTTGAGAGTTTACTTGAAAATCATTAGCTGGGATGATTGTATACACATATTTAGTATGTTTGCAAGAAAGGCGGATTTAACCCTTAGCTTATTTAAACTGCACTTATCGAAGCGCACTATGATAGGAGGCAGAACCCAACCCGGTTACAGTTTACATCTCAAGCTAAGCCATTAAATATCCTAATTACAAGCAAACTTAGTATTCTATGCAAAGTGACTTGAGATACTTAGTTTGCATAAACTGCACTTATCGAAGTGTACAATGATAGGAGGTAGAACCCGGTCACAGTTTATATCTCAAACTAAGGATCTTGTTCACTAATTGTAACACTCTTAGTCTTGGAAGATTTACTCTAACTAGACTGTACTCGTCTAATCCCTTAGGACAGCACCTGGTCATAAGTCCACATTGGAGTGAATCAACCAGTCATGAATACTACTAAAGTAATCCAGTACTATGGGTATACCATACTATACCAACCAATAATCTGGGTTCAGATAACTCTATTTAATCAACAAGGATTTATCAAAGTTATTAATCCTTACTCTAAATAGGTGTGTCCTACATAAGGCTCTAAAATGTGATCAATGGATCACTCAATATTGATTTCTACTGCAAGGAGTAAATCTCATCCTAACAATTTTAGGTGATTCCTGACACAAGGTATCAAGTTCAACTTCTAAGGTTATGAAGGGTCATCTAAGTTTCTACCTCAATAAGTTACAAAAGCTCTTCCTACCTCAAGGTATCAATAATTAAGGTCCTTAAATATTTCAAGAACGATCCTAAAGCAAGACTCTTAAAATCTCACTTTTCTACTTCTTAAGGTTTACTTATTAGACTTAGGTTAAAGTGATCAGATCAGATGATTAAAATTCATCTGATCCTTTTTTATTCTACAATCATGAGATGAAATCAAAGATCTTATTAGAGTTAGATCATTTTGTAAATCATTATAATTTTATTACCCATTTTATGATAATAATCTTATATAAGAGAAAATTAAAGATCTAAAGTTTCGATTCAGATGGTTCAATCAGATAGATTTGATAATAACCTTAGCACTTCTAATTTAATGATTTAAGATCAATACTAAATCAGATACATTATTGGAATAATGTCATATAAATTATCTCTTAATCAAGTTAATTACTTAAGTGATTATGGTTTAGATCTTAATCAAGATAAGTTAGGGTTTAACCCCTAACCCTTCTACCATTAAGACCAAAGGTTACTTTTAAAGGTCAATGACAAATCAATGTGTTATTAGTGTATTATTAATGGCAGTTTCAGGTTTGGATTAAGAATCATCTACTTAATCAAGTTATCATGATTGTTATGTTCAATTATAGTTTAATGTCAATTTAAGCACATTTAGGTGTCCAAATAATGTTAAAGTTCTCTAACATACATTCTAAAATCATAAAAGTATATAAATATAAAGATGCCATAGGGCAAAAAGGTAATTAATGATAATCAAACTCTAAATCAAACCAAAGGGATTAACACTTAATAACAAATCTAAAAAAACTTTGGTTTCATGCCATCTAATTATTAAGATATACCCATTCAATGCAAACACTTAAGATTCTATTACTTAGCATTTGGCACAAAATACATTTAAGGTACATAGTAGGTTTTGAGCACTTATTAAAAATGACAAGGTTTCATTTAATTTCCATAGAGAATTTTTTGCAATATTCAATTTTAATTAAAGTAGGTTCACATTTGATATAATTCAGTCCCACTAGGGTCCTAGGGACCTTAAAATACAAAAATAGTGAAGTTTTGGCAATTTCAGCCAATTCTGGGCAGTTTCAAAAAATTATGGGCAGTTTTGCAATTTCAGGCGCTGTAGCGCGCTGTGGCGCTTCTAGCGCTGGAGCGCGCTATGGTGTTTTTAGTGCTGCAGCGCGCTGAGGTGCTTTTTGTGCTATGGTGCGTTGTGGCACTTTTAGCGCTGCGGCTCACTGTAGCGCGCTGCAGCGGTCTAACTTGCAAAAATACTGTTCAATTAATTTATTTTTTTGATTTTCTAAGGTTTTCTCAAAATGCCGCTACAGCCCGCTACAGCGCCCTATGGCGCGCTGCAGCGGTCCATTTGTGATTTACTGTTCAAATAGTTATTTAACAGATTTTATTTGATTTTTCAAAAATGCTGCTGCAGCGTGCTATGGCGGGCTGTAGCGGTCCATTTTGCAACTTTGGGCGCTGCAGCGCCAGACGGTATATTCACCAGGTGCGAAAACCATAAGGGCCTACTTTTGAGCTTCAATACTCTCAATCCAAAGCATTCCATGAGCGGTGTCATATATTAATGGAAAGTTCTTTTCAATACCCTTACATTGATACTAAAATTGGCCCAAATGGAGCATACTAACTATACAAAAAATATGGGTAAAGGATAGGGTATTGAAAATGGACGAAAAATAGAGCATGATTTTTCAAAGAACTGAGATGCCACAATGAGCCTTATTGGCTTCCTTACACCATTATGAGATTCTAGAGCTACAAACAAGCTTAGTAGCAATATGAAGAAGACAAATGAGAGGAGCAAATGGGTACCTTTAGTCCTTGGGAAGGGAAGAAGAGAACTCTGTTTTCTTCAAAAACTTTGGAGGTGGAGAGCTGCACTTCTTCTTCTTTAGCAAGCACCCAAAGAAGGAGGAAGGAGGGAGGAGCTCAGCTTTGCAAAGGGGAAGAAGAAGGAGTTTGGGCCCCTTCTTAAAGGAGAAGAAGAAATGATGAGCCTAGGAAGATGGAGGAGTAGAGTGTCACTCTCTTAAGTCTGTAATCATTAGGCTAAGGAGTGGAGTGTCACTCTGGCAAATCCCTTACTTATCATTGGATTAGGTAAGGTCCACAATCTAATAATAAGGGAAGGATGTGCACAGAATATTTATGAAAATCAGTCACTAAATCTATATATTCATACAGAGTGCAGAAGCAACAAGAAGTAAGGATTACATCCATTCACTATACATCAACCATGAAATAAAAAAAAATAGCTCAAAAAATAATAATATGCAGAAAGTAAACACAGTCACGAGTACTTGTATTATTACATCATTTAATTAAAGTTTAAAAGACTGAAAATGATAATATCACTTGTCATCATAATGAAGAAAAAGACAACTAAAGGTCTTCTGCACCAGGCTGCTGCATCTCCTCTAATTAAGGCTCCTCCTCAGGCACTAGCTTCTCAAACTGAACAAGATTTGATATTATCAATTTAACAATGCTAGGGCCCTAGTCAATAAAAGAAAAATCTTATTAGATAAATTGTCTAAGTATATTTTAGGCAAGTAATTTACTAAGCATTCATTAATACCACCATTTTACTCTAAACTAATTGAAACATCTATTTAGCATGGGAGCAAGTAAGCATACAATGGGATGAGGATAAGTTATAAATGTAATATTTATAATTAAGCAAGAATTAAGGCAAAAGCACACCTCAAGTAAACTAAATAAAGTAGGGCATACATATGTAATACAGTAAGTGAAAATACTGAAAAGAAAAGTCTACTTATTGATGATCATATGACATATGCTAATTTAAAATATAAATCTAAAAATGGTACATATAATAAGCAGTAAAGTCTAGCATCCTATATATGCATCTACTCAAGTAAGCAGGTAACATAGAAAAAATATAGCTAACCAAAATAAAATGCATTAACAACATAATAAATAGTAAGCTGAAAAATTATAAAGAATGTACAAAATTGGCCAATCCGGCCCAATATATTACTATAACCTTTATGGGCTAGGGCGGACATAATATCATAATATAGTACAATATGACTGAAGAGGCAGATAATACTATGCAAATATCTTTTAGTTATTTTACTTTTGTTTTTATGGACAATTTCAAAAACAACTTAGGAGTCAAGCACGTCTGCAAGACTGAATGGGTCCCAAGCTTAACACACTCTCTTCAATGAGTAATGTTAAGCATCCTGATCTCTCCTTACCCCTGTCCATTGGAGTAATGTGCACTATAATCCACCATGTACTGAACCCAAATGCAAACATTTTCTTAATATTCTAAGTTTTCATTTTTCATGCAA